>CM043882.1:578591-1853841 GCA_024034495.1 Camelina laxa
GGGGAGACTCTCCGTGCAAGTGGCCTCCTCAAAATTACACTTCTTGTTGCTGCATGCACCTGTGCAGGAGGCGTTGCAGGAGCCGCACTTGCTCTATCTTACCAGCAAGCATAATGAGGGTTTCGTTTTTTATAATCAAAAGTTGGGATCTATAGGGCTGGTCCAACCTTATCGCATAAATTATGATAACCGTTAAACAACATTGTCTCCCAAGACAAATTAATAGAGAGTAAAATGTAATATGGGTGTTGTTTTATGTATAACCATGAAATATTGGACAAGGTATCTAGAGCTTGACATCTTTGTTTTATGTTTGACATTTTGAATAACAAACTCGCAGTGTTATGCCAAACTTTGTTGGTCAACTTCAACCTTTGTCTTTTTCCCCCGTTCCATCTTTCATATGCACTATTGCTTTTAAACAACCCAAAACTAATTTTTAGATGAATATCATTTTATTCGCCTTTTCCTTTTTCAACCATTCAAAAGATTTTATATAATATTAATATTTCATTTAAAAAATAAATCAAAATTAAATTTAGAAAAAAACAAATTAAGGAACACAAATTATTAATTAAAAAGTTAAATATTGTTTGTTTAGATTTTACAATTAAATTGGGTTATAAGAAATAGAGTAATAATAAGATAACACTAAATATTCAATAATTCTAACTTTTACTCTATTTTACAGTGAGTCATAGAATCATACTAGAGACGATTTTACTTTCTTTTTTTTTTTTTTTTTGAGCAAAGAGAGACAATTTTACTCTATAATATAGTTTAAGGAAGAAAAAGAATAGAGTGGAGTAGGAGGAGATGCTTTTTTAATACATCCAGATCGGTTGGACCGTATAATAACGTACAAGGCAGTATACGAAGAAGTTCTCCAGATCGGCTCCGCTACGAGCCGGAGCTGAACTTGTAATTTTCTTATACATATACATTTTCTCAAAATTATCTTTATTATTATTATTATTACTTTATAGTTTATAGCGAACTATAATGGTCTTCGTCTATGACTATGTACTAAATACGTAGGGTTGTCGAGTGGGGATTTATGGAGCTAATTGTCCTCAATGGATCATAACAATGGAGGTTCATCTCACTTTTAATTAATTTTCTGATTTAGTTTTCTATACAAATTACTTATCTAGACCTATTTTTAAAATTTGTAGGCTTGTGCGGCTCACACTCTAATCTGCGTACCTCAATATGATACCCTGGGTACGTTAAATTTTATTTTCTTGTGACCATGCATACATTGGTAACTCAAATTAATCAAATTAACACTCAAGAACGTCACTCAAAGATTTTTTCCCTTCCGATTTTCTTTTTAGGTCCAGGAGCAGTCGATTATATCGTCGATCACGCGATCGATTTTGTGTTTGTCGAACACAAAATTGAAGGAGTTAAGATCTTTGAGATTAATTTATTCATCAACTAATCTATACATTTGAAAGATGTTTCGTAATGTGATACTCACATTCACTTTCACTCATGGGATTGTGTTGGTGAGGATGCTTTCCATTTCCGTATTGAAAATCTCCCAACTTAACTCACTCTCCATTTCCATTGTCGATGATGTAAAAGTTTTCAAGTGTTGAATGTCGATGTAATATACCTTCTTGATGGACATCCAACAACCGCTGATATCACACCTTTGATCAGGTCTTCAAGAAATTTGGAAGGCTGGCCAAGTTTATCCCACAACTTTGATTTGTCATTGAACTGATTTTGAACAAGATATTCAACTTGTGATGGTAACACTACAAAAAAATGAGTGTATTGTATCACTTAAATTATATCACAAAATTAAGTAATATTATTTTAAATTATTTATCAAAATGAAACAAATAAATATGATTTAGCATCAGTTATTTAAGTGATATTTTAATTAACTAATTTAACATCAATTAAATAAAATTGATTTAACCTTCGTTTGTATCACTTTTTAAATATATATATATATATATATAAATTATAGATTCACATCATTTAGATAATTGATGAATCTATCAATTTTTATTAAAATCATTTTTAATATGATACAAAATTTACATCAATAAAACTGATGTTAATTTACACTAACAAGAATTAAAAGTCACTTATGTAAATTGCTTTACATCATTTAATTTCTAATACAGTTACTTATTAATCTATTATCAATAAAAAGCCTAAGAAATAATTAATGAATTAAAATAATTACTTATTTTGAATTTGTCAAAAAAGTTTTATTTTTTCGTTGGCAGTTTTAAACTGACTTAGATTTCGATGATCAAGCTCTGACATTCGGAAAAAAACATGAGTTTGCAGATTTTGTATGGTTACCAAGCCAAGGCAAAGTTGTCTATCGAATGGACGACCGAGTGGCGGTCAACACCTTGGGCAATGGTTTGTATGATTTCTTGCCCTTCCGTTCGCAGCCTTATGTAGCAGTAGCCACCACAAGATCTTCAGGTTCTTGGCTAAGTCACGGTGCAAAGTCATCCGAGAAGGCTCAAGATCATGCTCATTAAGTCCAAGACCTTTTTCAACCGCGTCAAGTAACGCTCTACCCTTTGTTGTTGTAAAAATCGAGATATTATTTCTATTTTGTTGTTGTAATAATAATAATAATGT
Source organism: Camelina laxa (assembly GCA_024034495.1). Classification (NCBI taxonomy): domain Eukaryota; kingdom Viridiplantae; phylum Streptophyta; class Magnoliopsida; order Brassicales; family Brassicaceae; genus Camelina; species Camelina laxa. The sequence goes on from CM043882.1 coordinate 581,211, forward strand.
CTGGGTTGCAATAAATTTTGGAATTTTCATGAGGTACCGAAGCCTAATAATTTTAAATACAAGAATGATTTATAGATTCTTGCTATTGTCTTAGTAGTATGTATATCATTTCAGTCGACGGTGCGGAGGAAATTAATTTGTAGAGTTTTTGTTATTTAGAAATAAAATATGATCCGTACCCTAATCTAACAAGTAAGACATAACCATAACTGTTGGAAATTTTATCAATTTAAAGATGATACAAATAATTTTTATGATATTTTAAATCATCACATGAACACATCTCTATTACTGTTATAGTTATTATTCAACGGATCGGAAACCAAAACTACCCTCCCAAAAATGCGCAACACCATGTATTCATATAGTTGACGAAGTATATTATTCGTACTCTGTCTACCCTTTTCTATTCCCACAATCAAGAATTCAAGATCAAAGAAATGTGGATCATATATATATATACAAAAAGCCTTTAATAAGACCCCATGTTGTATAATTATAAATCAAACTAACATTGACAGCTCGAAAAGTAATGGACGGAATGTTATTGTTAGTCGTTTACTCTGTTACTAGTATTATATCTCATACAAGCTACCATGTCAGCCTTTTATGATTTAATTAAGCAAGTAAATTGAACTGAACCGAGCCATTACGCCCCAAAACCATTAACACAAGATGAAAAATATACATATAATTAAAAAAAAGTCAAAGTCAAAGTTGAGTGTTTTGAAACTCATTGAGAAGCTTCTCGAATTCGACTAATCTGTGACCCCAATCACTATTGATCCTTAACGGCGTCACGTTACTGTAATCAACACCGTTATCTCCGGTGAACTCGCCCGCAGAGGATGATAGCTCCACACCTCTTATCAACTTCTTCTTCTTCTTTTCTTTCCGGCGTTCGTTCTCTTCTTCTGAGCCGTCGCTCTCTGAATCGCCCAGAGCACGTCTGATCCACTAATCTCCTTCGGAACCGGTTTACTAGGGTCCGAATCGCCGGTGCGGAGGAGGATTTTTTTGCCTAATCCGCCGACGGATTCGGATTCGGGAGTTTGCGATTTCGTCGGGAAGTTAATGAATCGACGGTTGATTCCTTCGTAATTACGCGGCGGAGGCTGTGAATAGCCGACGATGGTTGCTCCGGTTCGTCCCCTGAGTAATTGAACCGGCATCGCCGCAGGTTTCACGGTCCACATAGTAACAACTCCGATTATAATTTTTTTTAGCAGTGATGAAGAATCCAGTCCACACATACTAAATCAGTAGCTTATTGGGCTCAAACAGGCCCATTAATCTGAACAGCCTTAAACAGAATGATAGCCCAATAAGAATTTTTTGTTGTTGTTATTGTTAAACTAGAGACCAAAATCATTTTTATTTATAAAAGTCGTCTCTTTCTAAATTAAATAAACACGTAGCAAAATTTTGACGATAACTCGTCTTATACATTATTACAGGTAACATTAAAGAGGTGCAATCTTCTAGAAAGCTAGATATATATAGTTGAACTATGATACCTTGTCTTGTCACATGACTTCAAAAAGAAGTGAGAGCGAGTAAAATCTCCCAACTTAACAGTAACTCCTGAAATAAATACTCACATTCACTTTCACTCATGGGACTTTGTTGGTGTTGGTGAGGATGCTTTCTATTTCCGTATTGCAAATCTCCCAACTTAACATTCACTCTCCATTTCCATTGTCGACGATGTAAAAGTTTTTAAGTGTTGAATGTCGATGTAATATACCTTCTTGATGGACATCCAACAACCGCTGATATCGCACCTTTGATCAGGTCTTCAAGAAATTTGGAAGGCTGGCCAAGTTTATCCCACAACTTTGATTTGTCATTGAACTGAACAAGATATTCAATTTGTGATGGTAACACTACAAAAAAATGAGTGTATTGTATCACTTAAATTATATCACAAAATTAAATAATATTATTTTTAATTAGTTATATAAATGAAACAAATAAATATGATTTAGCATCAGTTATTTAAGTGATATTTTAATTAACTAATTTGACATCAATTAAATAAAATTGATTTAATCTATAATATATATATATATATATATATATAAATTATAGATTCACATCATTTAGATAATTCATTAATCTATCAATTTTTATTAAAATTATTTTTAATATGATACAAAATTTACATCAATAAAACTGATGTTAATTTACACTAACAAGAATTAAAAGTCACTTATGTAAATTGCTTTACATCATTTAATTTCTAATACAGTTACTTATTAATCTATTATCAATAAAAAGCCTAAGAAAGAATTAATGAATTAAAATAATTATTTATTTTGAATTTGTCAAAATAAGTTTTATTTTTTTCGTTGGCAGTTTTAAACTGACTTGAATTTCCATGAACCGGCATCGCCGCAGGTTTCACGGTCCACATAGTAACAACTCCGATTATAACTTTTTTTTAGCAGTGATGAAGAATCCAGTCCACACATACTAAATCAGTAGCTTATTGGGCTCAAACAGGCCCATTAATCTGAACAGCCTTAAACAGAATGATAGCCCAATAAGAATTTTTTTTGTTGTTGTTATTGTTAAACTAGAGACCAAAATCATTTTTATTTATAAAAGTCGTCTCTTTCTAAATTAAATAAACACGTAGCAAATTTTTGACGATAACTCGTCTTATACATTATTTCAGGGTAACATTAAACAGGTACAATCTTATAGAAAGCTAGATATATATATATATATAGTTGAACTATAATACCTTGTTTTGTCACATGACTTCACACGTACTATGTCACGTGAACCGGATACTTATGAACCGAGTCACCCCACGGATTACCTACCAATGACTCGCTCGCCTGAATCGTTCTCAACGCTCTCCACACGATACTATTACATTTAAAACCAGACCCAAACGCCAACTGCCAAATCCGATCTCCTCTCTTGACACGACACTTAGCCTCCACGTAAGCAAGTTCGTACCAGAGCGACGAGCTTGAAGTGTTTCCAAAGCGGTGCAAAGTCATCCGAGACGGCTCAAGATCATGGTCACTAAGTCCAAGACCTTTTTCAACCGCGTCAAGTAACGCTCTACCTCCGGCGTGAATACAGAAATGCTCGAAACATAGTTTGAAATCCGGAACATATGGACTAACCTTTAAACGGAAAAGCTTGCTTTTTACCATGAAGAGAACAAACCGGAGCTTTTCATATAAAGGCAGAACGAGCGGACCAAGTGCAGTTAGATTCGTCTTTAACGTGTCACCAGCAACAACTGTTAGTTCTTTAGAGAGTGAGACTCCAACGATACCTTTATCGTCTTCTTTTTGGTCAGCACAAGTGTAATGTTTATCGCTAGCGCCTTTGTGAGTCCTTACGAGTTGAGTCAACTCGTACTTTGACCGGGCTCGGTCTTGGCTCCGGTTGGAGAGCATAACCGCAGCACCACCTACCCGAAATAGACAGTTAGGGACTAACATTGACCGGTCGTTGCCTCGATACATGCTTAAAGTCATGTTCTCGGTGCTAACAATGACTGCATAGGTATTAGGGTTTGCTTTAAGTAGATTTGTGGCGAGATCGACGGAGATTGCACCGGCGCTGCATCCCATACCAGAGAGGTTGTAGGTTTTGACGTTAGTTTTGAGCTTGTACCGGTTTACGATCATGGACGAGAGTGATGGGTTAGGGTTAAACAAGCTGCAGTTTACAATGAAGATTCCGACTTCTCTCGGTTCGACTCCGGTTTTCTTGAATAGTGAGTTCAGAGCTCCGAAGATGACTAGTTCGGCTTCATGTCTAGCCTCGAACATTGATGGAGTTGGTGGAGAGGTTAACATGCAACGTGGGGCGTACGTATCCTCTCCTAAACCGGACCGGTTTAGTATCCTCGTCATGAAGTGAATTGTTTCATCTGTGTAGAGTTGAGCGCCTTTGGCCATGTTGAAGAACGTTTCGGATGTGATTTTGCAAGAGTCCGTGGGTTGGTGACATGAGAAATCTACGAGGTAAACCGGTTTAGACCGAGTGGTTGAGTAGACATAGAAGAAGATGGATATGATGAGTATACCGATCTTGACCGGAAAAGAAGAGAAGAAGTTATGGTGAAGTTGAAGTAAATCAAGCTCAAAGAGAGACAAGAGGATAATAATGAGCAAAAGATGCTTGAAATCTGCCATTGCAGTGAACATATGAGAAACAATTGGTCACTGGGTGGGTTTGAATTTATAAGCAACGTAATCAATTATCTAGGATATGAATAGTGTTGGCGTTAAGTGCGTTTGTGCCGCGGAAAACGCGGTCTGCGTCTTATGTCTTATTTTTGCCGCAAGTTGTACAAATAGGTGAACGCACCTTTTAGAATATGTCGTCTTTTCTGCTTGTTGCAAAAAAATTATTGTGGGACGTACAAGAACATATGAATCGAACCATTTCAAACAATGAAAATAAAAGTAGGTTTGATCACGAGTTAAAAGTTATCTCAATTCACTATTTATATATTTTCACCATAGTAATTGTTAACATATTTATTACCAAACATGTATACCAATTATTTGTGGTATGATTGTTTTGCATAGATGCACGTTGTACACTTACATAACATTAACTAACTAATTAATTTTGGCATGGAGTATTAGAATCATGTGATCTTCCTCAAACTGATTTATGTAGTTAATTAATGAATCCAAAAGAGGAAAGTTGAAAAGAGAAAAGACTCTAAAAATAGATATAATTGATTACGCGTCAGTGTTTGGTTGGAGATATGTCAGCCCATTTTAAATAGTAGTTGAAGTGGTCAGTGGCTGGCCAAGCTGGAGAAGTGGACCAATGACGAACAAATATTGAGACATTGTACTCGTACGTTTCTGGTGTATTAGTTGGGCCATTTAATTTATCAAAAAATACGTATAAAGTCACAATTATTTCGCAGCAGGATATTGTTGTATCCAATATATGTACGAACTCTCATTGTATTAAATAAAAATAGATATGTAAGTAAATGCTATAAACGACATTTCATATTGAATTAGCCATATATGGAAGACCGTCTGAACTGCTTATACATAGCGGGTCTTGGGCTCTGGAAGACCGTCTCTAACACTATGCAATGCATGATGCTCATGCTCAGCATATGCATTTCGGATATCCACACAGAACAAAATATGATAAGCTAGCCATGCACTTTACCAACAGCTATTATGCTTATGAGTTATGAAGATTCACATAGAACTCTGGATGTTACCCCATCGTTCATGTTCAAAACATCAAACTTAGCTGGCTGTAAGTCAGGATGCATTCAATATTTTTTATGCTGTATTTGTTCTATGTGTTTCATTAGTTATGGTGTGCATTGATTGTATCGTTGTACTATTTGAGCCTATACTTACATTTTCGACTTTTCATATATTTCCACCAAAACTTCGATTAAAGTTCCTCTCAACCAAAAACTCAAACAAGGGGATCCAGACTATTCAGTCCTTTAATTTGGAAATGCATGACGTTCACCACTAGCCAAACACTCATTTACTCTCTTAAGTTTAGATTATGATTAAAGATTTTTTTGTTAACACTCAAATGTGATGGGAATAAAAAAGAAAGATGAATGGTAGATAAAGAAAAAGAGACATAACTGTACTTAGCATTCAGCTGTTCCCTGCTAACTCGTAATTAGCTTTAGATTTTTCTACATGACCAAAAAAGAAGAAGAAGGTTACTGTCAGATTTAATGTAATTCGACTTCTGATAGTGACAAAGTAAGTAGATGACTGACTCTTATCATAATGTAAGGGACCTACGATTATATTTCCTAGTTTTTATTCATTGATACCCAATAACTGTAATAAAGCATCTCACATGGACGAACGAGGATCAATTTTCGCTTGTATTTGTACATTCACTATTTCAACATTTTAAATGTCTCTTTGAATTTGATCTAGTTCATTATCACCATGACGAAAAATGCCATTTAATTTCTTTCTCCTTAATATTTTTTTTGAATATTTGTTGCTGAAATCGATATCTACTGTGGTGGTATAGTGAAACTGCCTTCAAGTTGAAACATGAGGGAAAATGTCAAAGAAAACTCTGGTCCATAATACTACTTTCACATCAATAAAAGCCTAATTTGAAGATTCTAATGTTGACTTTAAGAAGGATGAATAGGTTTGTAAGAAGAATTGGAGAATAAATGCATGAATATAGTATAAGTCATGCAACAATCTTTGTGATTAAATGTTAAATTTAATTTGCTCTTAGTTGTTTGTTTCGAGAATCTCATGATATGAATTGACACGGCTTACAAGATCTATGATTGGGACTTAATTACCCAAAACATTTTGATACTAGCCAGTCTAGTGGTCAAGTTGGTCATATAAACCTTATATGATTGTATGATTTTTCTAAGCTTTGTTTTCGAGAAGAAGACTCTTTAAAATTCGCTACTAAGAACAGAGACGACGACTCTGTTTTGACTCTGTTGTTGGAATAGAGAATAACTCTGTTTTTTGTAAATAGAGTATGAGTTTTCTCTAATATAATAGAACTCGGTTACATTTGTTTCCACCTCTGAATTGTTTGGATATAAATTTATCCCTATTTCAAACAACTAACACCTACAAATCATATATCACAATATTTTTTACACTCTCAAAAAACACATGTAACATTAAAAGTGAGGTAAGAAAATTTTACCAAGGCAAAGAAGAGAGACGTGAACCCCAAGCTTCTCTTCCTTTTCTTCCTTCATCTCGATTACTTACTAAAGTTTTCTTTGTGGATTTGCTTAACTGAAACAATGGATGCTTACTCAGCCTCTGTACTGGTCCGATGTTTTTATTACCCGACGAAGCATCTAAAACAGCTTCGTTATCGTTTCTCTTCTTCACGTTCCAAAACTCTTCTTCATTGTCAGCCTCTAACCTACAAAGAGTAGCCACTCTCAAGAACTTAGGGTTATTATTGTTGGGTTTCTCAGGGCTTAATATCTCAGAGTGTTGTGATTCCCATTCTTCTGATGGATCAGATGTTTGTTTCTCTAGCCACCTTGCTTTCGCGTCTGCGTTTTCCCTCTCTTTGAGGTTCATTAAGATTAAAGTCTTTAGAAAGTTCATCACTTGCACCGCATGGATCAGTGCAGTTAAAGGATCTGCCATCTACAATATCAAAAGCATTCTCATGAGAATCAAAAGCTATAACCAAAGTCTCAAAGCCTGCGTTAAAAGTAATATTACTGACTTGAGTCATGTTTGGGGCAAAGACCATGGCTACATTGCGAGCATTCATTTTGTTGAACTGTTCATGCTCCACGACATCAGCCATTAGACCGATGGCCCAGTCGAGAAGCGCAGATTCAACCGGAGGAAGTAGAGTCACGAGCCGGCTACAATCATCCTCTGTGTTACACCTCATTACTTGCTCTGGTGTCAACACATCAAGCACTCCTGTAGGTAACTCCCTAAACCACGCCTAATTCAATCCAAAAACCGAAATTTAAAAAAAAAAAAAAAAAAAAAATGTGTCATATAGACCAAGTAAAAAACGTTTCATAACACACCTTTATTAAACCCGCCAAGCAATGAACGTCAATTCCACGTGGTATCACACCGCGGTTTAGCTGCCTCCGGACATGCTCTTCTTTGCCGTTGTCTGGATTTATTCGGAATATTCCTTCTGCCTTAAGGTAACAAACAATCACACATTATAATATCAGAACTCATTATCCAGAATAATCCAAAAGTTTCACGAAACAGAACACGGTGGAGACTTACTTTAAGACCTCCTTCAATGTATAGACGTTTTTGCATCCTGAGGAGGATTGTTGGGACGCTGTTTCCTCTGTCGTCATATGAGCATTGCATTGACTTCGCCGATACTCCAAATACACTTACACTAAAAAAAAAAAAAAAAAAAAACATCTTTACTTATAAAGACAACCCAGTCTGGTTAAAACCAATAAGTTTTGATCATGTAAAAGTCTTACTCTTATATAAATGAATCTAAGAGAAACCCATACGCTAACTCAATCATTAGAAATTAAGAATCGATCATGATATAGTAACCAACTTAGTAAATACGAACAAGTTGTATCATCAGAAACAATCAGTCTTTTACTTCACAAGTCCATCTACCATTAAAGAATCCATGATTTCCATTATTTTACCGTACAAATTAGGGAAAAAATCGATTTTGCAAAAAAAGTCCCTTTTCATATCAAAGTTGTTGAGGTAATTGTGGTAGTACCCAAATTATTTTAATCAAGTTTAGAGCCCCATATATCGTATCATCTATATATACATACCAATTAATCCCAACTCCGGGATGAGTCATTCAATCACTACTCCATCAGGCATATGTTGTTTAAAGACCAAACTTAATGTCTAAATAGTTTCATACTGTTTTTTTTTTAAAAAAAAACTAAAGGTTTTAGATTTTTTATAAAAGAAAAGGTTATAGACTTATTTGTTTTCATATTGTTTGTGGGTTAGAATAAAATGGTTCTTGAATATATATATATATAGATCTTTCATAGTATAGGAAAAACAAAAGGAGAATCTTCTTATGTGAGGAAACGAGTGTCGTAATCATGCATTAAAATCCAAACAAGCAACCATCTTAATGATTCTATCCAACACAGTAACATGCCATACATATTTTCCAGCTATGAAATATATTTATTTAATTCCTCCTATCTTACTAATTTATTGAAGAAAAAAATATATGCAATAATACTGTACCCCTCATCCATAACCTCAGAATTAAAATTTTAAACTATACTAATTGAGTCGTGGTAATAATTTAATTAATTAACAACGGACCTGGCGCTAGGAGCTCGAGGAGGAACCTCCGGTTCGAGTTCAGAAGGAAGACCGAGAAAACCATTAAACCGGTCAAAAGTCACGTGACTCACGTGCTTTACCTCCGTCGGCCAACCTATATCCATAGACGACGCTGCCGCCACGTCATCGTCCCTTCTCTCCATGGTGCACGACATCACCAGCGACTTCCTTAGAACCGCCGCAAGAAGGTCTACGATCGTTAGCTGACCCGACCCCGCGGATCCGTTCCCGGATCTTGACGCGTGTGAGCTCAACGGCGTCGAAGCGTCGTAGTAGTCTGTGCTCGTAGTGCTATGTTCTTCTTCTTCGTACTCGTCGTCATAGTTCTTGTGGATGTTCTCGTATATGTCTGGACCGGGTCGGCTCGGTTTAAACCCGATAGTTCCTGTGGATTTGGATCGGGAGAAGTTAGTCATTGGTTTGTTTTCTTGTCTGAGGGAGAATATGAGAGAACGTAATGTTAATGGTAGAGTTAAGAAGAAGAAGCTTTGAATGTGAGAGAAAGAAAAGAGAGATAGAGAGATATAAGAGTTTGTTTGGTGAGAAAGAAAATGTGAGAAAACGTTGGAAATTTTTTTACAGATATAATTGCGTGGAAACAAAGGGACGATTCTTTCTATTTTATTTTTCTCACTATGTTTTCTTTTTGGGATCTGTGTGTAGTGGATAGGGAGAAAGAGTGACGGAGACGTAAATGAAAATGATATCAACTTGTATGAAGTGAAATTACTACGGTGAAAAAGGTAAATAGAAATTGTATCATGATAAGATTAGGTTATACTACTAGTTTAATAGTCGGCTCGTGACGCTGCCTAGGAGATGATTAGATGAGATGGGTGACAACTGACAAGTAAGAATGGGGGACATACGAGTCAGTGTTATTTTTTGGAGCTTTCTTTGATTTTTGTTTTATATTGACATTGACATTGTTAAGGGTCGGTCATAAGTAATTCACTAATTTGTTTTCTAACGCTCGAGAGCCTTTGCGAGTCACGTTAGGATTAGGATTCTTCCCCCTCGCCTTTTTTTTTTTTACTAATTAGAACGTATATTTATGGTATACATACAGTATTTTTGTTGTTTGTTTGTTCGATTGATTATAAATTAAAGCATCATTAATGATTAAACCTATACGACGTCGTTGTTAAGTGGGGGCGACGATTTGTAACTCGACATCACAAAAGAAGACTTCGCTGTAGTGTCTTGGCTATTTTTTTGTTTTCGGAATACGTTATCACATGGTTACATGTGCATTGGTTCTTTGGTTCTTTTATCATGTCAAATACACTACAAAACATTTTGTATCGTATTGATTCTAACTTTTCATGATCCGCTAAGTTAAATTATACTGTATGAATATGATGGATTTTTTTTTTTAAAATAAGGTTTGTGTTTTCATACAATCTACAACATATTTTATAATACTAATATTGAGATAGCTCAAGTCGTGCTTCTATATATAGTTCAAGATTAATAAAAACAAACGTGTTATTTATTTGTTTAGTTGTAGATTATTGTAAAACGATCGTGCTGTGTTTATTCGATATCATCATTATTGGTATAATCTTTTTCTTTTCATAATTAGACTACTAAATCCTATCACAATAATTCTTGTTTCTCATTCTAAATGATAAACTAGTCATCGTTTTCGAATTTAATTTATATAGGTTATGAATGATTGCTTTCTTCTCCAAAGTTCAATCCAGCTGCTCATTTATTATCAAGAGGCTACAATTATATAGTTTAGAGCGTAATCAATTGCGCCGTAGAAGATAAAGTATTAGTATTCTTTTGGTTAGAAAATAAAATAAAATTCGAGAGCATATAGTTAACGATTCGCATTAAATGAGCAGTGGTTCACGTGATGTCTTCTGTTTCAATTCATCGCATTTGCCGTATGATGAAGACATTATAACAAGCAATCCGACGCTTCACGTGATGGCTCCTGTATATGTTACTACGTATATGGAAGGAATTAGTACTTTATTACCCTAATCTTCCTACTATAGTTTTGATGTTATCTATTCTCTTTAGTCTTACTACTCTACATCAGTACATATTACAACTAAAAATCAAAATTTATTTCCCTAACCGGATTTAATACCTCTACTGGTTTTTCACTTCTCAGCGTGTGTTACCTTGTTAATTGTCACATTTACAATAGAAAATTTTAAATTTAGCATAAAGTTTCTTTAGGAAAGCAACAGTGCAGTTTTTGTTTTTGTGATTATTTAAAAAATGTTTTAATTATTCCCGTCGAGGCGGACAAATGTTTGCCACTTAAAAAAACTTTTTACTAACTTTTAAGAGCAATAACTAATGTTAAATGTCATTTTTTTGTTTTTTTAATCCAAAGGCTCAGAAAGTGGAGGTAATCATCAATGATAAACTCAGATGGTAAATGTCATTTTAACAACCGCATCTCATGCATTGCAGTATATAGTGTGTTAGAAATTATTACAGTAAGATGAGATCTACAATACTCACTCTGAAATAGAATGTTATACAAAATTTGCATACAAATATACACATTTGTATTTTTTTTGATATTTATATCACTGCATTCTATTATTGAAAAATAGAATGCTGTGATATAAATATATACAATACTCGCTAACCATCTCTGTGTTATTTCATGTACAGTCATTTTTAATTAAGTTATAAGAATATTTGTATAAATAATTGTGATCGATATGTGTATATTTAGGAAGCTATGGTATATATATATCTAAGGTTATTGGTCCAAGAGATCAAATTATAGCAGGGAAATAAAATATTGAGATGGTTAGTGGAGTTATAAAAACGCATGCGCGGAATCTATGAGCAAAGATGGCTTTGATACTTAGCGACAAATATAACATGTATGCTGATGGGTTTAGTCATTTTAACAATAAAAGCCAAAATGTAACTAATAAAATACTATCATTTATATTTTGTTTGTTGTAATCATTCCATTTTTAAGTTAGGATGCCAATATGAGAAACAAAAGCTTTAGATAGTAAACAAGCGCTAATATAACAATTCATTAATTAAATTATGGCCAGATTTGGCTGGATGCACACATCGAAGAGTGTATTTCAAGTGATTAGACTCCATTTGTTAATTATGAAAATCGACACAAACAAATAACGCATCAGTGAATTTTTGTATATAAGATCGAAAAACATATTCGGCAAGTTTTTGTCGTAATCGCCTGTTTTTATAATATGTACTTTTTGCATACAATATTATCTCTTTTTTTTTGCAATAAACCAAATTAGTGAGTTTCTTATAGTGTGAATATTTCACATGTATTAATTAATTGACTTATTATCATCATGCATGGATCCGTAATTTTTTTGATTTCTATGAATATCAGTTTATAAAATTCAGATAGTCTGAGCTACTGAATAATCCAAAATGAAAAGAAAGAATTTAGCTATAACCAAAAAATAGACGAAAAATAAGTAAGAAAAAACACAATAAAATATAGGTATAATGTATATGCGTATGCTGAAATTATCACATGATTCCAACAATCCAACAACTCCAAAAAACGCCGGTCCAAATGTTTCGACTGCATGCTTCTGCAAGAAGCAAAAGTATAAAAATAATTAAATAAAAATATGTTTATTTTTATAAACAACAATGCAACAACATACACGTACACATGTATGTATAGAAAACAGATTCTAATAATTATGAAGTTTATATATAGAAAGTGATATTGACACATATTCGTATGATTGTTTAATAATGTTAGCTTCAAAGTTACTCTTTGGTTCTTTTAATTGTTTCGTCACTAGATTTTAGGTGTTGTGGCAACGACTTTAACCGAAACCACACCAACTATATAGTGTCTACTGTCTAGAGAAGACAAGTGGCCTTTTCAATGTTTCGTTTTGATTTAATCCTTAAGCTACAACTGACCAATTATAATACTCAAGCTTTCCATATTTATAATTTCAAAAAAAAAAAAAACAAAAAATTAATCAGATCCTACCCGTACCTGACTTGGAAATTCACACAAAAAACTGTGCGTATTATAGTAATGTTTTCTTAGTGGTCTCAAATTGTTGTGTTTATGAATATCAATCGTGTTTATCGAATAAGTTTAACAGGTATGATATTTCTCAAAGTTGGTTCATTGAGCATTATTAGGCCTAGAAATGGGTTGACATTGGACCCATTTTGGCCTTTGTACACTTAAGAATAAGATTTACCTTTTTGTAAACGACACACTGGGCTTAAATGTATTGGGCTAATGATCTAGGTTCTGGCACAGAGATTATATAGGTTATAGTCTTCAAAAAGATCAATTGAACACATCAACATTTATAATATGTGTGGCTAAGTTTATCTAGGTTCGTAGATGTTTGACCTGATGATTTTAATTTCAACGTTAACGACAACTTTTTATTAATTTATCGTGAAACCAATTTTATTAAAAAAAAATCTACGAATTAATTAAAATAATTTGAAAGAGAATAATGTGTCATTTTTTACTTAACTACGAGTATATTTGATTGGCGGATTTTAATATATATATATATTTTTAAGACCACATGTCACTATTTAAACTACTGACAAGAAATATATTAATATACTAAAAACGAATAACCGTTGACCATTGGACATAAATCCAAACGTAGAGTTCTTAAAACATACGCTATGATATATATCACATGAAGCTAAATTAGTACTTCTTTTTGTTTTTGAGCAAATTTTTTTTTACAGAAATAATAAGTATAGATGTAACTTTCTCTACCGTTCTTTAAATTTGTCGACCTCTAATGTTAGCCTTGACTTTTTATACTATAAAATATTTAAAAAAATAACAATACATGTGAATTAAATTTAAAACAAGTGCGATGTTGTTGGACTAACTTTAAGTCGGTTCAATATTTTTTTAGTGCGACCTAATTGGATGGTTTATTCCGACTTATTATTTAGGTGGATTCAATTCCCCATTTACATTTTTATTTTATTTCTTTGTAATTTTACATGTTAGAAAAATTTGACATACAATATTTTAAAATTATACTATGGTTCGGCGTTATGGACAATTATTGATGTAAAATTATTCTGTATATTTCCTAATATCTGCGGATACAAACAAAATGTTTACTTCTATAACGTTTAATGGTTTTAATTTTGGTTATACTACTAATTTATATCGAGCTTTATCTGTCAAAATAAATTCAAAGATAATCTACCTCTTACCTACTTGATACTTGATAGTAATGTTTGTGTTAAGTACTCCTCATAGACGTCGCTTTACCAATTTAATTACCAATAGTATAATTTAGTTTTATGATTGGATTTAGTGGCACACTAATTTTAGCTAGGAACCACAAAATCAAGCAGAAATAGTAGAGATGAAGGATATGATACGATAACCTCTTTTTTAAAACGTTAAGAAAAAACACAATCACAGATAATTATTACTGTAAGATTTTAAATATAATTCTACATAATATTAATTTCAATGTAAATTATCTTTCCACAAAGACGAAGAAGGAAAGTTTGTAGATAGAATTATTTTAATTGATACTACTGTACTATCTTGAAAGATAAGACACATTAATTTTTTTTTTTTTTTTTGCTAATTACAAAACTTTTTAATGTGGAAAAATGAATACTTTTTCCTGAAAAAGCGTTGATAATTAATTTGAAAAAAAATAATAATTTAGAAGGATGTACAAAATAAAACATTATTCCAATTTCGAGAAAAAAGCTGTAATCACGCCTTGTGTTTAATCGCAAATAAATTACATTTGAAAGCACTCTACTGTACGGTCCAGATCTTGCCACGTAGAATAATGTACTCCGACGACCAGGTCGCATAATGTACGTAAAACAACCTCGTTGTAGTTACATCCAATAGTACAAAGCCACGTGTAGTAATAAATCCACCCTTCTTTTTTTTTTTATAAACTCCGTTTTAGTAGTTTTTTCTATAAAAAAAAATGATAAATATCTTACAAAATTAAATAAGGAAACGGCAAAAAAGTAACAAAAGACAAAACACTTAAAGGAAAAAGGGAAGTGTCAAAAGAACTCGTACTATCATACAATAATAAAAGAAAAAGACATAAGGACAAATAATTTTTTTTGTTTATCCAACTCATATGATATATTGATATGTAAAACTATTTTCTTAGATGCATTTATCCCAAATAAACTAGTCAAAAAAATAACTAAAATTAATGGGGTTACATATCTATATATTCTAATGTATACTATCTGTTGACAAAAAAAAAATGCACACTATCTAAAACATTTATATAATTGCCAAAATACAAAAAAAACTAATAAGAAGCCAATTTAAATATATTGCCAATACAATTCTTTTTTGGGATATAATTTTATAAACTTATATCCACAATTAATAAAATCGTTAGTATTACTATCTTTCTAAAATCAAACAAATATATCATAAGTTAAAACTTAAAACGGTTATGAAATTATGCGCCAATATTATAATTTACTTTATATGTATTTATAATTTTTTTTAAAAAAACTAAAATTTATGGAAAACAACAAACTCTAGCCAATCTCCCAACCTCTCACAAGTCACTACATAAACCAATTCACAAAACAAAAACAGAAAAAAAGATAAAGGCAAAACAAAATTATTAATTAATCAAAATAGGGATAAAAAAAAAATGAAGTAGTAATAATAATACTGGAGTAGCGGAAGGTAGTTGTTGAATACTAAGAACGAGTTAAATGGTAGACAACATCGAGATCTCCACCTTCCATTTTCAACATCTCAGATTTTAATCCGACGGTTCTTAATTCGTTCTACTACCCAAAAACACACCACCGTTCCGTTCTGTTCTGTTCCGTTCTCTCTCTGTCACTTTGGTTTCTCTTTTGTCTCTTTTAACACTTACTTCTTCTTCTTCTTACCTTTGTTTTGTCGTCTCTGCTTCTGCTTCTTCTTCTTCTTCTTCTTCTTCTCATTCCTTTTGTTTATCGTTTTCTTCCAATTTAGATCTCTCTTCCTTTTGATCCGATCCGTTACTTCGCTCTATGTTGCTTCAATTTTGATTCTTTTGTTTCTCAAAGTTTTGATTTTTATTTTGTGTTTGTGTGGGAGATGGGGCAATGTTACGGGAAGGTTAATCAGAGTAAGCAGAATGGTGAAGAAGAAGCTAATACGACTACTTATGTAGTCTCCGGTGATGGGAATCAGATTCAGCCTTTTACTCCGGTTAATTACGGACGAGCTAAGAACACTCCTGCTAGGTCTTCGAACCCGAGTCCTTGGCCTAGTCCTTTCCCTCACGGATCAGCCAGTCCTCTTCCTTCCGGTGTTTCTCCTTCTCCGGCGAGAACCTCCACTCCGAGGAGGTTTTTCCGACGGCCTTTCCCTCCGCCTTCTCCGGCTAAACACATTAAGGCTTCCTTGATCAAAAGGCTTGGAGTGAAGCCTAAGGAAGGTCCGATCCCTGAGGAGAGAGGCACTGAGCCTGAGCAGTCTCTTGATAAGAGCTTTGGTTATGGCAAGAATTTTGGGGCTAAGTATGAATTGGGGAAAGAAGTGGGTCGAGGGCACTTTGGTCATACTTGTTCTGGTCGTGGCAAGAAGGGTGACATTAAGGATCATCCTATTGCTGTCAAGATTATCTCCAAGGCTAAGGTTTATAATTCTCCCCTTCCTTTTAAACGATTTTGGGATTACGGCAGCATTGGTGTTATGAGTATTTGAGTAGAGTGTTTTAGCCTTTAGTGTGATTTTGTTTATTGCTGATGATGCTGCAAGAATCTATTGGAGGGTTTTGAAACCTGCAATGAGTAATGCTTCTTACATTGTTTCGTTATTGAAAGTCAGATTCTTGGGTTTTGGATAATGGCTGTGGGGGACAGTGAATTGTCTTTTTCTCCCAGCAGTTTCTCTTGAGAAAAACAAACAGTGTTGTCTCTTTGGATAGGAAAATTCTTTTGTCTGGCAGTGAGAGTTGAGTAGACCAAAATGTGAACTTTTGTTGATTTGTCTGCATTAGGACAAGATGACCATCAAAAAAATCTGAAGTATGAGTTACATGTACTAATGTCTTCTGAGCTTGTCTTCTTCAAGCGTTTATTTATTCTAGTAGTGAAGCTTGTTGTCGTCGCAGTTATGTTACGATTTGATTACTTACCTGTTGATTTGGATGAACGTTATGGTCTTTCCATGTGATATTTGTTGTCTGTTCCATCTTTTTTTTAAAAAGATGATTTGGAAAACATAGATAGAGAAGTCTCTGTTTGGCTGCGTGGTGGGGGAGAACATAACCTGACATTCCTTTTGTCTGCATTAGGACATCATGTTTTAAAGTATGGGCATCAATTTCAAATGCTTATGAATTTGTCTCTTCACTTGTTTGCTTATGAGGCTCGTCTGACACATTTTGGTGACACTTGTGCTATCATTCTCATTGATCAAACAAGCAAAAAAATGATTTGTTGAATGAATTATCTTTTGTTTGTTTGGCAGATGACGACAGCAATTGCGATTGAAGATGTTCGCAGGGAGGTGAAGTTACTGAAATCATTATCTGGGCACAAAAATTTAATCAGATACTATGATGCATGTGAGGACGCCAATAATGTATACATTGTTATGGAGTATGTCTCTTTCCTAATTATATGCTATCTCTTCTTCAATGTTTTAGCTGTAACATTTCTACAAGTGTCTGAACTGCATTTTTTGGATTTTTAACCACTTACTTATTAGATGTTTGGTTCTGCTTGACCAGGTTGTGTGAGGGTGGAGAACTTTTGGACAGAATTTTAGCAAGGTATGTCTGATCATTCTTAGGTTTTTTTTCTGCCTATGTCTCCAAATTGAATGCGGAGAGTTTAGTCGTATCTATGCTCAAACATTGCATTCTCTCTTGTTTTAGGGGTGGGAAATACCCAGAGGAAGACGCAAAGGCTATTATCGTACAAATTCTAACTGTTGTTTCATTTTGTCATCTCCAAGGAGTTGTTCATAGGGACTTGAAGCCAGAGGTCTGCTTCAGTTTTCTTAAACTTTCCCTCTCTATACCTCCACTAGCAGTACACATGATTACTAAACTCTCTTATTACCTTGTTCAACAGAATTTTCTATTTACATCTGGCTCTGAAGACTCAGACTTGAAGCTTATTGATTTTGGTCTCTCAGACTTCATCAGACCTGGTAAGAAGTGTCATACTTCCAGGCATTCTCACTATACTTTCCTTTTCGTTGCCTAATCGTGAATGTTTGTTTAACTCCTCCTCTATACAGATGAAAGGCTAAATGATATTGTTGGAAGTGCTTATTATGTTGCGCCAGAAGTTCTACACAGATCATATAGTCTTGAGGCTGATATATGGAGTATTGGAGTTATTACATATATACTCTTATGTGGAAGCCGCCCGTTCTGGGCACGGACAGAATCTGGAATCTTTCGCACAGTGCTAAGAACAGAACCAAACTATGATGACATACCTTGGCCTTCTTGTTCTTCAGAAGGTAAAGAATTTGTGAAACGACTTCTCAACAAAGACTATAGGAAACGAATGTCTGCAGTACAAGCATTGAGTGAGTTTTTTTCTTACACATGTCATAATTAGAATCAAACTGCAACTTGGGGAGTTTATATGTATTTTGTGATTCTTACAGAACTTTTTTGATGTCTTATTTTCAGCTCATCCTTGGTTACGGGATGATAGTCGTGTGATTCCTTTAGATATTCTGATCTATAAGTTGGTCAAAGCCTACTTGCACGCGACACCTCTTAGACGTGCTGCTTTAAAGGTATCTCCTTTCTTCTCTTTTCTTTTGGCATAAAGTTCACAAAGTACAAATACATTACTAAACAAGCAAGTTCATTTTAGTATACTATCGAAGCAGTTGTAAGTTGAATAATTGAATGTGCAGGCGCTAGCGAAAGCATTGACCGAGAACGAGCTTGTTTATCTAAGAGCACAGTTCATGCTCTTGGGACCAAACAAAGATGGAAGCGTCTCCCTCGAAAACTTCAAGATGGTAAGTGCTTTAACCTGAATGAAGGCCTTTTGGTGACATCTGATAACCTGGTAAAAAAGCTTTAATAGGCTGAAATCCTCGCAGGCGCTTATGCAAAACGCAACAGACGCTATGAGAGAGTCAAGGGTTCCTGAAATTCTGCAAACGGTGAGAAAAGAGGGTAGTTAACATAGATAATAAAAGATGAAACAATAAGTTTCTAATGATCATCTGTTTGGCAGATGGAATCACTAGCGTATAGGAAGATGTATTTTGAAGAGTTTTGTGCAGCAGCAATTAGTATCCATCAACTAGAAGCTGTTGAAGCTTGGGAAGAGATTGCAACCGCGGGTTTCCAGCATTTTGAAACCGAAGGAAACCGAGTAATCACAATCGAAGAACTAGCTAGGGTATGTCTGTTATATCTAACTGTAGTTCCCTCATTCATAGAGAGAATCTGTTATGGTTTTGAAATTTAATCTGATCGGTTTATCGAACAGGAGTTGAATGTGGGTGCGTCTGCGTATGGACACTTGAGAGAATGGGTCAGAAGCAGTGACGGGAAGCTGAGTTACGTAGGGTTCACTAAATTCTTGCACGGAGTTACTCTTCGTGCTGCTCACGCAAGACCTCGCTAGTCCCCCCCTTCTTCTCTATTTTTTTTTTAGGTTTTTAATATTTTTTGTCTTCATCAGAACAGAGTTTAAAAAAAAATAGACTTCTGATAGACGTGAGGGGTATTTTCGTCCGTTTGTTTCTTTTTCGTTTTTATCATATCATAGAATTTCAAAATTTTAAGGTACAGAAAATGAAAAGGAGAAGAAAAAAAAATGTGCATAAGGTAGATGGATTTCAGTGACTTTTTTTTTCTTTTCCTTTCGCAAGTATATTATTATATGAACATATATGGTTTCATGCAATATATTCATTTGAAAAACATATTATGTTAATTGCTTTTTACATTTTCACATTTTTTTTCTTTAAGCTAATCACTTCATCATCTCCATTAGGAGGACGGGCCCATTACATTATACTCCAAAAGTGGGGCTATTTCGAAGGGTGAAAAAAGCAAAAGACGACAACAAAGCTACGCTGTCCTAATCACCAAAATTTAAAAATTGAAATGAAAAGTTACAAAACAACAATTAGTGATAATTTAAGCCTTTGCTTTTTTCTCAATTGGTGCCGACAATCGAATCATAACCATTTATTACAAATCATGATAGTGAGATGAGTGGGTTCGATCGTACCCATTAGTCTACGGAAAACAGGGAATCTACTTATACCCCTTTAAATAATTTGATTTCTTCTTTACAAAACTATACTGTTATATTTTTGTTTCACAAGTATAGATATTATGCATTCTTGGTCGCATCCTTTTTATTAGGTTTGTGATTGCTGAAATAGAATCTTTGAAATTAACGCATATGAGAGTAAATGACTCTGCTAACATTGGAAGATGTCATGCTGTTACTTCCCTGTGTAGATTCTCTATTGATTTTTTAAAAAATTTGAAAATAACAATGAATTTTATAGTCAAATGAAACTTAATGCTTCACAGGACCAGCCGTTACAATGGAAGGTAAAAGAAAAAAAAACTTTAACATCAAAATAATTTTGAGAGAATCTCTCCTTTCTTTTCCTTTTTTTTCGTTTTCTTTTTTTTTTTGTCTATATCTAAAATAAAAGAAGATTTTCTTTATATCACAACATTGTTTCAGAAAACGAATACAACATTTATGCTTTATTAGTTTCCAACATTGGCAATAAAAATCTTAATATATCACAAATTTTATGTTTATGAGCAGCTTTCATAACAAAAATTGATACGAAATGATTCATGAACCTAAAATTTTGTGATATTTTAGAGTATTTCCTTGGTAGATTTCTTGAAAATGGAATATTGTGTTTTCAGTACGTTATACGTGTCTAACAAAAGCAAATTTCCAAAATGTGTCATCTTCTTCGTGTCTTTGTGATCATCGTCGTCATGCTTATCTTCAATCATTCAAAAATGGGCTAAAGCAATAAAATAAAATCAGAAACAAATAACTTTCTTTTATCTTCAAACTCCATAAAATTACAGAAAAATAAAGATTCTACAAATCGATAAAACTAAAAAGATTCACTTCCTTTTATGGGTTAGGCCAGTTTTGGCTCCACAACTCCACAAGATTAACCATAAAGATATTAAAATTTTAACACATACAAATCACTAGTCATCAATTTATCATCATCATCATCATCATCATCATTCATCAGGCTCGGAAACATCCAACAAGATGATGATACTGGTCACGCCCACCATGATGGTTGTTACCATTATAAACCGATCTCTCTCCATCAATCAAAGCTTGAACGTAACGAAACTCCTCCACGTGGCAAGGAATTGTGATGGTGCCCTTTTGATCAAATCCATACTCGTCTTCTGCTTCTTTCAGGAGCTGCATGAACAATGGATGGTTAAAATACAAAACCGGAACAATAAATCTCTGTTGCTCTTCTCCTTGAGATCCCACTTTGATCGCTAAACAACCTTTGGGAACATCCTTGACTTTGACTGTTTGTTTGCGATGTAACTGGAAGCTCTTCAGGGTTTTTTCTCCCGTACCCATGATTTTTGAAAACGTTTCTTTAAGAAAAAAATTGAAGAAACCAAGAAAAAAAAAAAAGAAGAGAAGATTTTAGCTTTCTTGTATCTTTTTTTTTTTTTTTTTTTTGCTCGAGAAAATTTAGGTTAGAAAGCAGGCCATGGGTCTTCAAGTGTGAGAGATGT
Source organism: Camelina laxa (assembly GCA_024034495.1). Lineage (NCBI taxonomy): Eukaryota > Viridiplantae > Streptophyta > Magnoliopsida > Brassicales > Brassicaceae > Camelina > Camelina laxa. Next base: position 602,773 of record CM043882.1, read on the forward strand.
GAGTTCGAGAGAGCTAATCAAATTGTTCATTTTTTTTTTTTTTTTTTCTGGAGAGTAGATGAATGAAAGAAACACAAGAGGGTGTTTGTTTTTATAAAGAGAAGATACACTAGTGTTATAAAAAGAAAAGAAAAAAAAAAAAAAAAAAAAAGTCCATCGAAAAGATATGAGACGCTCCTATTTTCTTATTTAGCTTCTCATATATAAAAACAATGGTGGTATTAAAAAAAATCCTATTTGGTTGTCATTTGTTTTATAAAATTGTAACCAATTAGCAATAATTATGATGTGACGAACAAAAATAGCAATAAGTAAGAAAAAATCAACGACAATTAACTATAAGTTATTTAGAGAAACTCTATTGAGTGGGGCACTTTTTATATTACAAATGTGAAGTGTGAGACTTAAAAACAAAAAACGTAAAATTTTGTAAATTAATAGTATTTTCTTTCATAAAATTATATGTTTTACGTTTTTTACCCATATTAAAAATAATTATTAACATTATTCTAAATATACTTACTGCTGTAAAAGATTTTTAAGAACCCGCAAGAATCCTATTATATTAATTGAGAAGTACAAATATGAAACTAACCTTAAACATGTAAAAAATTACATTCAATTGCCATTAGAAAAATTTAATTAAGATTAATTAATAATTAAATATATATAATTAATTAAAAACGAAAATTGGGGACACATTAAATAAAATATATTGTAGAAAAATAAAAAATCTATTAGAATCAAAACTAATCCGTATTAAAAAAAAACTAAGATTTTAAAAATCTAATCGAAGAAAATCTACAACTTCAAATTTTATCCTACTATATTAATTGGGAAGTACAAATATGAAACTAACATTAAAATGTGTAAAATTATATTCCATTACCATTAAAAAAATTAAGATTAATTAATTAATTAAATAAATATAATTAATTAAAAATGAAAATCGAGGACACATCAAATAAAATAAATTGTAGAAAAGTAAAAAAAAAATTATTAGAATCAAAATTAATTCATACTTAAAAAAAATAAAAGTTAAAAACCAAATCGAATAAATATATAGCTACAAATTTTATAAAAAAACTTTTCACCACAGGTTGAAATTATTATAGACAAGAAAATAAAGCCACATAAAATGTTGTTTTCAAAAAAACTTTTCAAAACTTTTACTAGCTATATTTAGTTGTTCTTTTTTACATGTTAGTAAAGATTGTGTTTAATTGACAAAAGTTTAAACAATTTTATTCATTACATGCAAATGTTTTATTGACAGGTTTTCATTAAATATTTTTAAAATACAAAAATTATAATATAAGCAAACCAAAATTTTCAACAAGCAATTATAAATAGCATAATAATAAAATAAGTTATTACAAAATTTTATTGAAAAAACGTTCCACCCGCGGTTTTTCGCGGGTTAGTACCTAGTAATTTCATTATTTGCGTAACTGTGTGACTGTTTTTACGATAAATATTCTTTCATTTCCATATGACTGTCATTTTAGAGTTTTTCATACATAAGAAAGTTATTTAAATTTCTGTTATATCTATTACTATTAATACAATTTTATTTACGTAACTAAACACTAAAATAATAGCAATAAAACTATTAGTATATACTTTAAATTAAAATATCATAAATTTTGTTAACACGTATGGACTCCATTGTTGATTATGTGTCCACAAATAGTTTTAAGAAAGTTAATATGGTCAGCAACTAGTAATGAGTAATGGCGACCAGTAGTTAATATATTGGGTTGGTGACTCAAGAAAAGGGTAGGAATTTTAATTAAGTACTAAACCGAGTAAATTAGTCAAATTAGTCGACAATTTACTGTTTTACCTAAAACCAGAAGCACAATGTAATGGCGAAAAATATATCATAAATTAAGAACGCTATCAAAGTATGAAAAGGAAATTTGAAACTGACTAATTCTCATATACTGTATTCAAGAAATTTTCAGTTACAAAGTCTGGCTGGATTTACTTTAACTATGATACCAACAAAAATGTTCGATATGATGGTAGAAAAAAATTATTAGATATTTTTTTTTAAAGAAATTTTTTTTATATATTTTAAACTCAGAACGAAATTTAGTAGCCGACATATGGAATCGAAATGGCAAAGAAAAACTACATTGCTAATAATTGGCACAGTGTTGATCAATCGACATATTTCGTTTTGTTAAATGAAAATACGTGTAGTCAGAAATTTTATATTTAGTATCGGAGCGGCTTAGGTATTGTTAGTTATAAAAGAAACAGAATCAATGTCGTCACATGATGGAGATTGGAGACGTGATGATGTATATCATATATACCCATTTTAAAAAATCAAAAACATTGCTTCTATATTCTGCAATATATATCATGTACACACACTATGCAAATCGATATCTTAAACTTGCAAAATATATACAGAGTTATAGATATATATAGATAAGTCATGATCCAAAGTCGGAGACAATTCGATGAACAAGAGTACAAGACGCAGCCGGTCTAAGACATGTCCACGTATAAAATAACTTTTTGTTTTTTTTTTTGTTTTTTTTTGGTATTAGGTGTAAACTATCTTTACAATTTAAAATCACTCAATATTCAAAATAGCACATAACATCATCATTCATCAGCACGATTCGGTTAAGCAAAACCTAATGGTCGACTGTGTCAACGGGTTTAAGCACAAACCGGCCGGTTTGATTCCGGAGTATATTGGCCGGTTACTTTCTCGATGGATTTTGAATTTAATCTTTTTTCAAGATAGTAATTGGCATTTGGCACCTCCGAGGAGCCTTTTGTATTTCTTGTTGACTACTAATCTATAAATAAGGCAGTAGTAACTAGTGGAAACGACTAAATTTTAAATTTTTAGCCATAATAAAACACACACAATTTGGGGGAAAGAATATTCTATCCTAATAATTTATATGCTCAATGGTACCACAGCTACGAATTCGTACAGATAGAGTAAACGTATCTTTTAAAAAAGTAAATGGTTATCAATTTCTTGACGAGTTGAATAAAAAAACGAGGCCGTCCAAGTTGGTGGTATAGTGACATGGTAGCGAATACTTATTATGTTATGTACATTGAAAAGAAAAATATACTATAAATTATTAAAAAGAGGCCGGCACATGTCACTCTATATCAGTATCTAGAACCAGAAGATAAAATTAAACAAAAATGAAATATGTGTTAGATCCCTTTTAAAAGAAGAAAATGAGAGTTGATCATTTATGTATATATATAGAGATAAGATAAAGCAGAGCACACTAACTACAGTCACTTTGTGTGAATATAGAGACAACGATATTCAAGAAATGTCAACTTTGTGGGACGGGTGTGGGTCTCTCTCGACCTTGGATTATATTTGTTTTATCGTTCCTTTATAATTTCTTCCCCGATTTATTCGCATGCAGAAAGCAGCGGAAAATATAATTCCTCTATGAAGTTTTTCCTCTTTTATGAGTTTTATTTAATAGTTAATACAATGAAACTTTCGGTTTTACATATACATTTCATTTTTCAATTCATGATTAAATTTTACAAAAAAAATTGTTTCTTAATTCATACATGGTTCATGATATGGTGTCACCCAAATTTTTTTCTTTTTTCTTTTGCTAAACTATTCCATGCATGAGAGAGACACTAGGAATGGGTCAAGTGGGTCTTTCAATCTATTAAAAAATTCATCAAAATAATTAGGAAAGAACAGAAAAGTCAAAAAAAACTATGGAAACAATAATGGGCCTCTGCTGATTAATCGTTGTTAGAAAAGTCAATATGATGGCCTGTCTAGGGCCTCTGTTAACGTTGTTAGATAAGTCAATATGATGGCCTGTCTAGGCCCAATAAAATACACACGGTTATCTCTCATCTATATATTTTATTGTTTTCATATATTATGTCAATAAAAAATATCGAAAGATGAAGGAAGATACTGGAACATATTATAGCAAGGACTGAGGAGACAATAAAACCTTGTTAGATTGTGCAATATTTACACACACTTTACATGTTTTGCAATTTAAAACGGTCGAAAGTTCAACATCTAAAAAAATACTTATTAAAAAAAAAATTAAACATTTAAACAAGTACGATCTATGGTATATAACTATATATATAATCAATTTCTTACAAACTTAATACTAAACTTTTATGAAAAATCATTATTTGAAATCATTTAAGCTTAATTAATATAAAATTAAGCTTAATTAATACTACTGAATACATGTTTTACTGTGTTTTTTTTTCCATGGATTGTAGTAAAAACATAAAATCCGATGATGAGCAATGAAATGTGTAATGGTAAACTTGTGCATGGTAGACTTCGTCTGATTTACAAAATATCTGGAAGGTGGTCAATCGTACATTGATCAAGAGGATAAGATTTCATGAGTAACTCTATCGTGAGAAAGGTTTTTCAATACAAGTGAAATTTTCTAATAAAGATGCATAGTTAAAGGAATTCTCTCCAGTACTCTACGAGCATGTGGTAAAACATACGATAGAAATCATGTATTAGCAATTAAGTGATAATGATAGATCATAGTACTATATATATATATAGCTCCGTATTAAGTAAAATCTGAGACTGAATGATAGTATAAATGAATACATTTTACAATGCGAGCAACTTAGAAGGAGAAAAAGGTTAAACTTCAAGCACTTGATCTTCCCATGCAAAAACAACTGCAAAAAAATTCCTTACATATAAGAGTAAAAAGTACAATATTGTATCTTAAATTCAGAAGTTATAATTAAGAATCCTAAAAACCCTAGTTGTGTCCTAAATAGTTCAAGATTCCAAATCTAGAATATCTATAGTGTGCTGCTAAGAGCGAGAGATCTGAAAACTAAACTATCATCGTCATCATCATTCATGGCCATAAAGATCGAACCTTATAACTTGAATCATACTGACAAAAAAAGAAGAAGAAATTAACAATCATAGCAAAATCATAGCAGCATAGAAAAATGTAAAACAAATGTAGAAAAAGGTTGTAATGATAAAACTTTTCAGATTCCAAGAGGAGAAAGAAAGTCATATTCTTTCATCATTACACCAATCTGCAAAAACCTAGGGACCGGTTGAAAAAAAAAAACTATTTATTCATGCAAATAACAAATAACGTATGTAAATAAATCAGAGAAAGCAAGGTAAAAAAAGATCAAACCTTTAACAATCATTGGGATCTGAAACCCAAAATTGAGAAACAGGAAGAGCAACAATTGGGGGGAATGAAGCCTGGTCCGACGACACTAAAACCCTAAATCAGATCGGACAATTTGGAGGTTCAATTCAAAATATTAGATCGAAGAAGATCCAAAATATGAATAGAGCGAGCCAGAGTCCTCGAGCCAGACAACATTCCCCTCAAAAGAGAAAGCTCCTTCTTTGAATCGTGATTAGAGAAGAATCTGAATCTATAGCTAGGTAGCTAGGGTTTGTGATTATCTTTTATATATCTCTCACTCTCTGTGTTCGTCTCCCACGAGACCCGGCTAAGATCAAGGGAGAAGGAGAGAGAGAGAGATGGAGAGGAAGAGATAAGTGAGTGGTGATGATGGAAGAGAGAATGAGAGAAACATAAAGGGGTATTTATATAAAGAAATTGAGTAGTGGAGAGCCCAAAGAAAGCTATACAAGACAAGAAACATGGGTGTTTCTGGTCCATACACTCTCTCTCTCTCTCTAACATATGTGTGTATGTGGCTTTTCAAGTTTCAAGATATTGCATTAAAAAATATTATAATTACTTTTTGAGAAATGTCACTGGATTCCCATTTACTATGTTATTACTTGTTCAAGCAAAAATAAAATTACTTTTTGAGAAATGTCACTGGATTCCCATTTACTATGTTATTACATGTTCAAGCAAAAATAAAATATAAGTGCATATCTCTTCTACTAATTCTATATTGAGCCTACTTCCAACGTTTTTTATGTACTTACTTACATAATATTAGTAGTTTGAAAATTAAATGGTTGAACTTTATTTTTCGATGATTTATTTCATTATATTCGGAGTCGGTTCAACGGTCATAAATTATGTTTATGTTCAATATTTGGAATATGGATCATGTTAATTTTTTTAGATCGGATTTACTTTTTTTTTCTTACAAATGATTCAGAACCAAAATATACTTTATGTATACTTATATACAAATTCGTTATAATAGTTTAGAATTGTGTCGGCGCAACAAACACTATATAAATATATGTTTAAGTTCGTTATTCTTGTTTAAATTGTGTCGGCGGAACTAACAACATAACGACAATATATACGGAATATATGACGATTACGACGGAATCAAAAGTTAAAAAACATGATCATGATTAATCATTGATTTAATTTCAGAATTTATTTATTTAAAAAAAAATGAAAGATAGGCTATTAATCTTACATATTATAACAAAAAAAAATATAGTGAATTTTGCTATATACTATTTGGAATACAAATGTTTAACTAAGATAAGCTTTCTATACCAAATGTTTTGTACAGTCTCCAAATTCTAATTAAATCTTTTGCAAATATTTAAAAGCCAACACTATCCCTAATTGATCTTCCACAGTTATATTACTATATTTACTATACGAATTCGGGAAATAAAACGTAAATATGAGAAGAAAGAGGAGTGAGTGACTATAAAAGTTTGTCAGAGGAGTGGTTGAGTAATAATATAAGACGTTTTTTTTTTTTTTTCCTGCTTCGCCTTTATTAAAATTCGTCCGTTTCATTTCAAACTATCTAATTTATTATAACGCCTCATGCATGAATTTAGATTCTCTGTTCACTTTAAAGAGAATATAAAGACGTTTCGTAATTTTTTAAAATTTTGTCCAAAAAAAACTGTGACAAAAAAAAATTGTAACGGAGATGAAGTCAGCAAGTTTTATAAAGGCAAACGTTTTTGGTCAACGAGGAAAAAAAAAGAAAATTAATTATGTAATCAATCTTAATACTCTTTATTTTTCGAGATTTTGTTTTAGTAATCTGTCTGTTGCATTGTTTTCACGCAAACGTGTGTCACTTTTAATGAAACTGGCAGTTATAATTGTTCTCTCTTACGCAATAATTAAGCTCAGAACCTTTTTTTTTTTTTTCTGTAATCTTTATTTTATGCATTGTAATTTGTAACTGTAAAATTTGTACGCTGAAAACGGGGAAGAAAAAGGAGTCACTTTTCTATGACTCGCTTTTGAAATAAAGTTATGTCCTTTTAGTCAACTACTATTTATTAATACCAACTTTTATTTGCTTTAATTAATAATTGTCATTTTTAAAAATAAGCTAATCACTCAGCCTAATTAGATTACCGGAAACAAAGAATCTTAAGTTAGTGTATGGAAATATGTACATGGAAACGTTGTGTTCACATTTTGATATGTCATTTTCTTATTTATATTTTATAAATGCAATATGGTATATCACCATGTTATAAGATAAATAAACAACATAGATATTTCTCAAAATTGAAAGCTAGAGAGTGCCCGCGACAAAGTGCTGCAACATTTTTGTTTAGGTTTGCTAGTGTCCAAGAAATCGAAAATGAATTTCCTACGTATATATAAGAAATAGATAGAAGAAAGAAACTGTGGATGAGAATGACAAATGGAGAAGACGATTCTGGCTCCAGATTTCAACGTTTTTTTTTTTGACAGTCTTCGAGAGTTGTGTTTTGTGTTATGTCCGAGAGAGAGAGACGACGTAAATGTCAAATCCCTGCATATCCGAACCCACGTTGTCCATTCTTACATTCCTTTATGAACCAATTCTTGAAAAAAATGCCTTCAAATCTAATTAATTATAGGTTTTAAAAAAAAATTCAAGTATGATCTGTATTTAATTTATATTTTTATTCTGTTTGTTACGTCCATTATTTGTATCCTCAAAGGAATTAATAGTCCAATGTAATGAATCATTTTGCATCTTAATTTTGGAAAATAAAAAAAAAACATTTTCTTTTATTTACGAATGCATATATAAAAACTGTATAAGATCTACATAGCTTCAATTTGCATATTCTTAAATCTTAATTATACTTCTTTTTCGTAAATCTTAATTATATAATCTGTCAGAAACGTAAATGTAATTTATGTCAATTCTTTAACAATATTTATTGACCAAGCACTAGACGAACTTTTCTTTAAAATGCACTGAAAAAATGACCGTTACTTCTTCTTATGTATGTACGTATATGTATTATTGAAGGACTAAACACCAAACTTATTGTTCAAAAAAGGTAATAAAGCAATTAGGACATAGAGGAGCCCGAGGGTACTAGCATTGAAATTAGGGAAATATAGAGGACAAGAGCATTTTAATGCCCCTCTTTGTTCGTATTCTCTGTCTTCGGTGTATTGATTCTTTCTCTCTCTCTTGGATTACTGAAACAGAAGGTCTACTACTCCCAATTGGATTAAACGATTAAGTATGGATTAAATTTTGCAATCACTAAGATTTACTACTATGATTACGACAAAAAGGAGTAGAATATATCCATGGGGTAGTCCAATGGAATTCCCTTCCATTTTGTTAACCAGACATCTATTACGGGCCTTAAGAATAAGAAGTTTCAATGGGCCTGAAACATCTATTATAGGCCTTAAGAATAAGAAGAATCAATGGGCTTGAAACATCTATTATGGGCCTTAAGAAGAAGAAGATTCAATGCTTTGTTTTTTCCTTTTTGTGTTCCTCCCTCATTTCTTTTTGTGGGTCAAGTTTAAAAGATAACACATAATACATTTCATTGTAACATATAAGGATATTTTCAAGGGGTCGAAGTAAAGAACATTGAGATGAGAGAAACATAATAAGATAAAAATCAAAAACTGGTTTTGGTGGTTGAAATAGATCGAAACCTAAAGCAAAATGAACAGAGTAACATGACGAAGTTCTTTGGTCCGACAAGGTCAGGCAATGAAAAACATCTCACACCTAATATTTGGTTTTTCTCTTGACTTGTTATTATCAGTTTCTATGACTAATACAATTAGCAATATCTATAGCTTATTATTATAATCGATCGTTTAGATAATTATTAGTATATCTTTCATGTACAATGAACGTACTTGTACTTCAACACACTGTAGACATTTTTACACGTAGAAAGGGAAACGTAAGAAAACTATAAGAAAATTATAATACGGATAAAGTTCATGTCCCAATCACTCGTTATCTTTATCAATTTTTTCGCTTCTTTCATTTTGTTTTCTTCCTAATTTGGTTTCTCGTTTTGTTCTTTGACTCCTCAAAATTTCTTCCCTTACTGTAAACTCTCTGTGTTCATAATCTTTCACATAATATGAAAAAGTTATTTTCATCGATGTCTCTAGCATGCTTAATTTAGGATAAAGAAACGTGAACATCGGAGTTTCGATCGGTGTATTAAGTTAAAATATCTTGATCTACAGATGGGTTTGTTTTGTTTTTAATTACTCGGTAAGAAAAGTCGAGCCGCTTTATTTTAACATCGCTTTAACGAGTAGTAGTAGTTAAAGAAGTAGGGTAAGATTGTTGGCCACTTGAGTCGTATGTGACAATGAATTTAGGATTATTATATCCTTTTTGATAATAACATTATTAAAACTAATGATGAATTGGACCAAAAGTAATTAGATATTTCATTTTCATGTATTAATTCTATAAAGTTATTATCAGGAAAAGATAAGCTTTTTTTTAAGACGGTGCGAAATGTCTGTTTCTCATTGGTACCTCGTTGGCATCATATTATATCCTCCACACCATCATATATTTTAGATTACATTCGATCTACTATAGTTATAAAACAAAAGAAACAAATTATAGGAGAAGTGGAAAATTTGTAACTAGAAGCAACAACGTAATATACGGTCAAATATAACTTTAAGAAAAGCAGAATTACAAACGATAAGCTTATGTTAACCAGGTTTTTCTTTCCCTTACCAACCAAATTACTATATGTTCGATTCTCATGGACTACAGACAAAATACAAGATTAATGTATCATGTCTTGATAATAGATCATGTTTGCCCCCAAATAAAATATTTGTTTAGAGATGTTTAAAATACTATATTCAAATTGTAGTAACGGTAATAATCTATATGAAGAATCAAGAATCACAAATTATGGATTTTTTTTTCAAAGTTAATTGGATACTATATATTAGAATGTAAATATATCACAAAAACTTAATATCACACGCGGCAAGTCGAGGAGCTTGCAAATACAAACAAGTCAAGGCACCCTTTAACTAGTAGTATATTAAATTAAGACAACCGAACGAAACTTTTAAAACAAAAAATGAAGAATTTGTCTTCTCTTACGGCTCTTATCAGAAAATGGCGATATTTAAGTTAACCACGACACGTGTGTACTACTGCTAGGGAGAAATATTCAGACACTACCACAGATCAACTGCCAAGTCATCTCTTCTATCAACTTTGATGTCCCAAAGCATTGATCTCTCATCTCTGATTACAACCACTTGGCTAGTTTTCCATGGCTGTTTTCGATATTTTTGATTGTCACTTCTGATTTTATTATATATGAGTTCAAATTGGACTTTAGAATTTGAACTCTTACCTTTAATTTTAGTTGATAATTATTTTTGTTAATTTGTATTTTTTTTTCTAAAGATCAGATTTAATTATAAATTAAAAGACTAGGGTTTGAAAATGTCGTATCTAGATGGCCCAATTTTAATTTTTTGTATTGTATTAATTAGTCAAAAGAAATTTCCGACAAGCAAGGTGAACGTTAACCTTAAACTAATCAGAAAAGCAAGAATTAAAGTTGTTGTTCACATTAATACTAATGTTGTTAAATTGTTATCGCTATCGTGAAGAAAATAAAATCTAGATGATCTGGTTCAACTCTGCTGACAAGACTAAAATGTGGTTCTTTTAAGTTTAGGGTGACCATAGCTTCTTTCTAATTTTTTGAAACAGTTAAAAACCGAAAATATAGTTTATGATAAATTATAAAGTAAAAAAAAATTATTGTAAGAATGAAAAAAATAGACGAATATACCTTCTTGATTCCTCTAAAGTACCATAACTGTTTTAGAGATTTTTTAAAAACACACAATTTTACAATTAAAATTTGAGAGAAAGTTTTTCAAAATCAATTGTATGAAGTCTTTCCAAAAAATATAAGCCATTCTATTTGTTTTTATTTTAAAATGATGTTCGTAAAAAATTATAAAATTTCTGAAGAATCATTATGTCTCTGATTTATCATAAGTTTAAATAAGATTTTAGAAACAAATAATTTACGTGTAGATATAATTGTCAAATTTTTAAATGGGAAGTAAATATATTTGTAAAAAGGTAAGAGAATGTCAACAAATGATCACAGATGAGTTGGCAAAAAGTAATAAGATCACATGCATGGAAGATTTACGTGTGGTGAAGGTAACATGTACTAATCTTATCTACAAAAAAATACGCGTGATAAGAACAATAATCTTGCAAGCAACAAAAACTAAACGAAGAGTTAAAATTTAACCATCCCTTATCCCATGCGATATTACACATAATAGTTGAAAGATTTGCTACGTGGATTGAAGACATACTACAAAAGTATTTTCAAATGGTGAATTAGAATCATCCTTTTATTGCATGTGTATTTTTGAAAATTACTTCAGGCTTCGGTTCTAAATATCCGATTGGAAAAAAATGCGTAAGCAAATTGCTGGAAGGGATATATTATCCCATAGTCCACCAAACCATGGTACTTAATCACAATATTTTGTTTATAGATTATGTGATGTAATCAATATATGTTTTAGAATGCAAATACAACAAAAAGTCAGTCACATCTAATAAAATTTCTGATTTGTGGCATACGTATTACTAACACCCGTCCTACATCCTGAATTGTGAACGTTAGATCTGTCGGACAAATCACAATAATAAGAAAATATAAGGCATAATCTGTTGCATATAATATTTTTAAATTCGCCAGAGATGGACTGAAAAAACAAGAATATACTCATAATTTCATATTTTTGTATGCATCCGCCAATGTAATTGTGCACGTTGATCTTTTAAGCCCTCAACAAAGGAAAAATAATTTATTCAACCCACAATTTGATGATAAACGCGTTTGACACATTTTGACATCAAACACAGTGCATCCGCTTCAAACTCCATATATAACAAATTTACAAATAAATTTCCTATAGGATTAGGAATCACTTTAATTGTTTAAAAATGATCAGTTCACAAATGATAATTTATTCATCATTTTTATTTATGATCCAGTAGTTTTTGCGATGACAGCATTTGATATGCACCCACATCATCAAACACATCAGTAACAGTTGTTCCATTTCCATGTTCACATCGACCAGAATGCGGTACATATTTAAAGATAAGAAGATCATCTGTGTGTGTATATTAATATATATAGTACGTAGACTTTTAAAGAGATTTTTTACTTACTATTTTTCACTTTGAATATTTTAATAAATTTTTTTAAACTATTGATAATTCTGACAACCTGTTTTTTTTAGAAAGAAAGCTTTACAAAAAGATCACACTAATTACATAAAAAAGTAGTAAAAGAAATAAAAAAAGGTAGAAATTATTAATCAGTAGTTAGATGATTAGTTTCGCGTTGAAATGAAAACTCGACTTAACAAGTGATAGCGACGACTCTAGAAGCAGCCAAAATCCGCCCTATTGCTACCTGTCGACCCACAAATCGTTTAGCTCAAAATTGAATGAGAAATTTACAATAAAGCAACCCAAAGTTTTTATCTTATTATATGCTAAGGACCCCCACGAACCAAAATAAAATAAATCAAAATTTTTATACAACTATTAACAACATAACAATCTCAGCCTCATCACACATCATATAAAGGAGATAGCCAACATCACAATACAAAGAGATTCCAAAAAAAAAAAGATCTCTGAGTAAAATTCTGATGAGATGACGGAAGGAGGAGAATATTCTCCGGCGATGATATCATCAGATCCATTCATGTCCATGAAGAAGATGAAGAAGAGCAACGTACACAACAAGAACAACCAAAGAAGGTTTAGCGACGAGCAGATCAAGTCACTGGAGATGATGTTTGAGTCAGAGACAAGACTTGAGCCAAGGAAGAAGGTTCAGTTAGCTAGAGAGCTAGGGTTGCAGCCGAGGCAAGTGGCTATATGGTTTCAGAACAAGAGGGCTCGTTGGAAATCTAAGCAGCTTGAGACAGAGTACAACATTCTCAGACAAAACTACGACAACTTGACTTCTCAGTTTGAGTCTCTCAAGAAAGAAAAGCAAGCTTTAGTCTCCGAGGTATGTCACACAAACTCTGTTTTTATATTTATATGGTTAATTAAGGAGAGTGATCAGATGATTGATGAATAAATCTTTTTTTTTTTTAAGTGTGATAAAAATCTATGTTAATATGGTTAACTGTTACAAACAAGTAGTGATCATGTAATAAATGATGTGCCTTAATGGTTGTATACTGCAATTAATGACTAAAAAGCTGTGTTTCTGTTAATTAATTACTATAATTAAGGACTAATCATGGTGATTATAAAAAGCTCTGTTTTCATGGTTTATTGAAGCAAGATATTGAGTTGTTTTTATACCTTTATGCAGTTGCAGAGGCTAAACGAGGCGATGCTGCACCAAACAAAGGAGGAAGAAAGGCAGTGTTGTGGTGATCAAGCTGTGGTGGCTCTAAGCAGCACAGATCATGAATCAGAAAATGAAGAGAATCACCCAAGGTGTGAACGGGAGGAGGTTAGACCAGAGAAGGAGATGTATGATGAGAAAGGTCATCAAGGGGTTTTGTGTGATCATCATGATCATGATGATGAAGATGGTTATAACAACAACATCAAGAGAGAGGAGTATTTTGGTGGGTTTGAAGAAGAGCAAGATCATTTAATGAACATTGTTGAACCAACTGATAGTTGCTTGACATCGTCTGATGACTGGAGAGGATTCAAATCAGATACTAGTCTCTTGCACCAATCCAGCAGCAATTACCCTTGGTGGGATTTTTGGTCCTAAAACTTTAGCTCTTCATATATAAGATGATGAAACAAACATATTCAAATCGAAATTTATCGGGATGCATAGCATGAACCGAAGCCACGGATATAGAGGTGTTCAGTCTAGCAAATGACAGCGGGGATTTTGCAGGATTTTGAGCTGAATTTCATGGTTTTGTCTCTGTATAAATTGTGTTAGAAAGTCGTATATTCTCAGTTAGTCTTTGTAATTTCTGTTTGTAGTAGTAAAGTACTCATTATGGTTTGTAGCTAAGTAGTAAGTTTAAGACTTAATAGATTTAGATGAATAAAAAATTCAACGGCAGGTGAATCATATATATATATATATATAAAGTTATGCATCCTACTATATTAATTGAGAAGTAAAAGTATGAAACTAATCTTAAATATGTAAAAAATTACATTCAATTGCCATTAGAAAAATTTAATTAAGATTAATTAATAATTAAATATATATAATTAATTAAAAACGAAAATTGGGGACACGTGAAATAAAATATATTGTAGAAAAATAAAAAAAAATCTATTAGAATCAAAACTAATCCGTATTAAAAAAAAGCTAAGATTTTAAAAATCTAATCGAACAAAATCTACAACTTCAAATTTTATCCTACTATATTAATTGGGAAGTACAAATATGAAACTAACATTAAAATGTGTAAAAATTATATTCCATTACCATTAAAAAAAATTAAGATTAATTAATTAATTAATTAAATAAATATAATTAATTAAAAAATGAAAATCGGGGACACATCAAATAAAATAAATCGTAGAAAAGTAAAAAAAAATCTATTAGAATCAAAATTAATTCATACTTAAATAAAAATAAAAGGTAAGATTTTAAAAACTAAATCGAATAAATATACAGCTACAAATTTTATCAAAAAAATTTCCACCACATGTTGAAATTATTACAGACAAAAAAATGAAACCACATAAAAAAACAATGAATGTTGTTTTCAGAAAGACTTTTCAAAACTTTTACTAGCTATATTTAGTTGTTCTTTTTTACATGTTAGTAAAGATTGTGTTTAATTGACAAAAGTTTAAACAATTTTATTAATTACATGCAAATGTTTTATTGACAGGTTTTCAATAAATATTTTTAAAATACAAAAATTATAATATAAGCAAACCAAATTTTAAATAAGCTATTATAAATAGCATAATAATAAAATAAGTTATTACAAATTTTTATTAAAAAACGTTCCACCCGCGGTTCTCCGCGGGTTAGTACCTAGTCAATATGTTAAGATCAGGACAAGAACTAAGTTGGTACATGGGTTTAGTTTAGTGCAAAAACAGAGCAAAGATTTAGGCTACAGATCATATGGGCTTTTATATTAAACACTTGTTATATATATCTGGGCTTTTCTAAACCAGATCAAACCTTACATTCTGTAGTTCCTAAATTCGTAGTTGCAATAAAACATGTATTATCGATTTCCATGCGTATGATGCATGACTAGCTGAGCTAATACATCGATAAATTTGTATTCTTTTG
This sequence comes from Camelina laxa, assembly GCA_024034495.1. Lineage (NCBI taxonomy): Eukaryota > Viridiplantae > Streptophyta > Magnoliopsida > Brassicales > Brassicaceae > Camelina > Camelina laxa. Next base: position 618,305 of record CM043882.1, read on the forward strand.
TTCATTATTTTCCAAATCAAATCATTGTGCGTTTTTAACACTGACCGGAAAATTCATATTAAAAGCATACAAAGGAACAAAAAAAAACAAAACTAATAGAAAAACATTGAAATGATAAAATGAAACTGATCTTTAACTATTTAACTAATGCACTGATGAATTAACAATATTTAAAATTAAGATTCGATCGCAGAGTCTAAGCTAGATGGAGATTTGATTCTGATAATTTAAGTGTATTGATGGTGTCACATAGACTCAACTTCTTCTTCTTCTTTTTTTTTTTTTTTTTAAAGTTTTAATGTTAACATAGAGACTCAACTTGTTTTGACCAAAAAAAAAAAAAAATACTCAACTTGCATGCAAATGAATCTCATCTCTCTGTCCAATATACACACACTCTGAATACTACTTGCCGATCAACTAGAGTTTGAATATATGTATCAAATCAAGTACAACTTTTGACTGCATCGACCTTTTGTCACTTTTTTCACTATACCAAACACAATATATCAATATAAAAATTTCGATTAAATTCGGTCGTATCATGCCAAAAAAAGAACTAAAATTAATTACCAAACACGAAACCGAACCGCAAAGCAGATCATCAAAAGTATCGACATCGACAAAACTTATTCGTAATTAGTATTGCATACTGCATACGTGGTATAATACATGTATTGATCGATATATTTGCATCACTCTATTGGTTAAAATTCGAAATCGGTCGTTCTAAATGCATATATTTTAGTACAGACGTCGTTAATCGTATGAGTTTTTTTCTGCAAATTTATTGGTTGGGTGGCATAGGGACACTAAAGTGTAAACAAAGTTGAAGAAAGCTAGCTGTTAGATTCTCTTTCAAATAGTTTACTTCGAAATATTGTATATTCGGGTCTCCATGTACATAACATGTTGCGCCATATCTTGAATACTCTTTTTTTCTTTTCTTTTCTTTCTTGAAAGATCTTACTTTAATTTGGTAGATTTTCGAATATCGAGCATGGGCAAATGAAAAAGTCAACATCTCAAATTGTTTCGAGAGGTTTTCCACATGTATATTTATTTTATAAAGAGAAAAGGGAGGAAAACAAGAGTCAACCCCTTTGAAGAAGTTAGACCCCATGCATGCATTCTGAAATTAGTGTTAAGATTTGGACCAGCGATCGTTGTAAGTTGTAACTTGCATTTTTATTCGAGATCGTTACTCCAAAATATATGATATGTTGAATACTTGAATTAATCGGTAATTATCGATATTGTGATTATTGTTGTTAATTAACCTATCAGTAAGATTATTAATAAGTCAAAGTGTATCATAATATATAGTATTATCGACCAAAGTTTTTAATGTGATCCATATCTATCCGATCCGGACAGTATAGTGTAGACTTACATAATATTATTTCGGAAAAAGTATATATAGAGTAAGATTTTTAAAAGAGGAATTTTCAATTATTACAAGAGCTTTTGACACATCGTCAAAAAGATGCGACATGATTGGAGCTGTTCTGATATTCTGATTAAGATCATGGCAGCGAATCTATTCATCATTCAAATTGTTAAGCAAAAGTTGGTTATGCAATCTATAAGATAAAATAAAAATATTGCCATCACAGAAAAAGCCATCGTAGATTTTTATTTATTTATTAAACTAGTTTTATATTATATACTTCCTCATTTTCATATTTTTTAAAAAACTATTTAATGTGATTAAAGTCCAGAGACAACAGATTGTTTTAGAAACATGGGAGAATTAGGATTATTTAAGGGGGTAACAATCAAAAATCAAAGTTGATTTATTTGCATATATAATATCAATGCTACTGTTGTTTGCACATATAATTAACACAAACAAAATTGCTATGGTTGTTGGGATGCCGGGTTTGGTGACTTTTGTGTTGTGTCACGATGATTATTTTTTTGGTTGGTAGTTCAATGCGTATTGTTTTATTGGCCGAATAAATTCCATGGATCAAAAATTGATAAACATATATCTCATAGTTTGCTATTTAAGTTTTAGACGACTTTTCTAAATCTCCAAAAATATCTTGCATAGAGAATTTTAATTTCATATACATATAACCATATCTCTCTTGGTTATTCGACATCTAAGGCAAATTATGTATATAAGTTATAACCATATCTCTCTTAGTTATTCGATATATCTAAGGAGATTCTCGGAATAATGTTGCGAGTCCATTTGCATTCATCTGTATAAAGTACAAAGATGCTGTGATGCTGTGATGCTGTGTACCTAGCTAGCTAAGCTACGGCAGTCCACTAAGGTAGGTACCATAGGTCCATAGGTTATCTCAATGTATAATTAAATTAAATAACAAATGTAAATAAATATGCATGACAATTTTCGTTCTGTGATCAAAATTACTTTTTAAATTTCGACAAGTGCTTAACTACAGTTAGTATTGTTGGCTCTATAAAGTAATTTTGCCTACAAAATACTTTTGACTATATTGCATGGTACAATTTAATTCGTAATAATTATTGTCATGTATGGTCAATTTTGAAATTAACACACTAACGACATTCTAGTTTGCCCCATTTATAAGGGCAAGGTTCACAGGCTACGTTCATATATATAGAGACACCCCCTTCCAAGAAATCGACGTATCGAATTAAATGTATCATCAAGTTTATAGAGACACTTTATCAAGTTTATAGAGACACTTTTGGTTTCATATGACAATTAGCTTAATACTTTCTTTAATTACATGTATCATCAAGTTTATATTGTGATGACCAAATTGTGAATAAATAGCTCTAAGCTGGAGGAAGTTGCAATCACTATCAGACTATTTATTGACCCAAGTCTCGTCTTTGGATTGATCTTCACTTATTAAAGACCACAACAGAACAAAACAAAACAAAACATATACATAAATAAGCATGACAAGAGAAGATGCATGCGAACACTTATGTACAAACATGCATAGTTTTGTAAAGTTTTTTGTTGTTTCTTCAAAATTATACGATTTTAACTTTTAAGATAAAAAGATACTAAAGTTGAATTGATAATGCTAAGTTGAAGTTCGATCAACGGCCAGGCACTTCTCAGTGTGAGACGCGGGAAATCTCAGACCGTTGATGTAAGCCATCGACAAGAACTCGATAACCGATATTTAGGGACCATATAGATTTTGTGTTTAAGCAGATCATGTGGATTGTCTGATTAGCAGTAAATAACCATTATGCCCTTGCCTTTGAATATGTCTATGCTTAGGCGGTGGGTATTATAGTCCTTTGCTCGGCAGGTATTCTACATGCGCCAAGTGTGCATATGTCAATTATGCAACACTGTGAAATTTTGACACGATTAAACGTTTTGTCCTCGCATGTGTGGCGCAACGGAAAGCGAAGGATTCTGATCGGTCAAATCTGGAAACGAAATCGACGATGTAAATCAGACGGTACCGTCACTTGGGGTACACACAAGACATAGCCAACAACAAAGATCCACCGCACTACATTTGTGTCTGACGAACATGTATTTTTTTGGGCCCGAACGGTCAATCTCTAGCTGAAATCCCCACCTAAAGGTCAAAATTCACATAGTATAAGGTTTGTATTTTTTTGCAATAATATTATAAGTTTTGTATATTTTGTTGCAAAAATATTATAAGTTAAGTATCTAATAAAACCTTTTTTTTTAAAACAGAAAAAGCATCTAATTAAATTTCATTATATGTTTGTATTTATGTTTAGTTCGTTGTGGTATTTCTTTTGTTTACAAGTCCGCGATCCCTATATTTACGAGTATTTATATAACCACGAATCTTCTATATCGAAAAAAATTTGATAGGGAATCTTTCTATTGACATAAGAATATTCTAGTTTTATAACAAAGCATAAACTGTTTCACAATAAATCATGTGGCTTTAAGAATATATAAATGGATGAAAGTAATATGTATATACTATGTGATAAGATGACCATAAACTAATGATGTATAGTGATTTATATATATATATATATATATGTGTATAAATCAATGACTAACTTTTGTAATAGAATTTTCAAATGTATGGTGGTTAATATTATATACATGTAATTATAATTAGTAACTGTTTTAGCTAAATAAACAGCTAGAAGTTGAAACAAATTGTACATAGCTGTCATAGCGTCATGTAACACATATAGGGAGGTTACTAAATTAATGTATAAACTAGGTACTAACCCGCGAAAAACCGCGGGCGTAACGTTTTTTCAATAAAATTTTGTAATAACTTATTTTATTATTATGCTATTTATAATAGCTTCTTGAAAATTTTGGTTTGCTTATATTATAATTTTTGTATTTTAAAAATATTTAGTGAAAACCTGTCAATAAAACATTTGTATGTAATGAATAAAATTGTTTAAACTTTTGTCAATTAAACACAATCTTTACTAACATGTAAAAAGAACATCAAATATAGCTAGTAAAAGTTTTGAGAAGTTTTTTTGAAAACAACATTCATTGTTTTTTTATGTGGCTTCATTTTCTTGTCTATAATAATTTCAATCTGTGGTGAAAAGTTTTTTGATAAAATTTGTAGCTGTATATTTATTCGATTTGGTTTTTAACTTTATTTTTAAGTATGAATTAATTTTGATTCTAATAGATTTTTTTTACTTTTCTACAATTTATATTTGATGTGTCCTCGATTTTCATTTTTAATTAATTATATTTATTTAATTAATTAATTAATCTTAATTTTTTTTAATGGTAATGGAATATAATTTTACACATTTTAATGTTAGTTTCATATTTGTACTTCCCAATTAATATAGTAGGATAAAATTTGAAGTTGTAGATTTTCTTCGATTAGATTTTTAAAATCTTAGTTTTTTTAATACGGATTAGTTTTGATTCTAATAGATTTTTTTATTTTTCTACAATATATTTTATTTAATGTGTCCCCAATTTTCGTTTTTAATTAATTATATATATATTTAATTATTAATTAATCTTAATTAAATTTTTCTAATGGCAATTGAATGTAATTTTTTACATATTTAAGGTTAGTTTCATATTTGTACTTCTCAATTAATATAGTAGGATTCGATTTATCTCGTGGATAAGTAGCAAGTACAACCGTATACGCTATTATCTCATTTTAACTTTTTTAAACCACGGTTGATTATTATGTCCTTTTGTCATATATATATATAAGAGCATGTTGGGTTATCATATTAGAGAAACCAAATTAAAAACTCATGAAAACGCACATGTGAACAAGCCATTGGAGAACTCCTTAATCGCTCCCACGTCCGTGATTAAAAAAAATTAAGAAACGTATTAAGAATTAGAAAGTGTCAAGCGGTTATAAGTTATATAACTCTTGAATCCTGACTGATTAAATCAAGAACTAGTCAAATATTAAAATAATGAAAAATCAAATCCATCAATTATAATACACTGCGCACGCATTCGCATTTTTTATTTATTTATTGGATACAGTTAAGATCAAACTGTGGATTCGTCTATAGTCTGGTATAAAACCTTAGTCATCACAAAAACGTAAATAGATTTTTCGATTGGATACTATATTAAAATGGTACTTATATGTCAGTAAAATCATTTTCTTTTATAGCTTTAGTTTCGAGTTTAGTACATTATATGAATTATGTTTAGTTCTTTAGGCTTTTTTTTTACCGTAAGAGATTGAACATGTGCCCAACACAACAGGAGTAATGACGTCTTAAGAAGGAGAATATCCCTTGGGATTGGAGAGCTTAAGACGCACGCGCCAACGTATGACGGCGCCTAAACCGTTAAATTTTCTAAGTATTTGCTTGCTTTGTAACGTACTGATAAATTTTGTAAATCAGTTGGTTTTGAACTTTTGAGATTTAATTACAATATAAATTTGGGAATTAAATACAATATGTATGTGTGTTAAATAGAAGAAAACTATGAAATGTTGTTTTTTGTAAAAATTATTAGGGTATATATATAAATAAACAGATAGATAAACAGACAGATAAAGGATTATATAGATAAGTGAGGTCAACTGGATTACCAATTAATAGATAAAATTCATTTTACTAATACAAACAGAATCCATGATTTATGTTTGATTCAACGGTTATGATGATAATTAAGTAGCGTTTACAATTAGTTTAATTGATGTAACCATCACAGTACACTTATTTTATTATTTATTTACTTTATAATTAATAAGATTCATATTGTCTTTGACTTAAGCCACCTGTTACAACTCCATTTTGTAATAAGTGAATTTTATTTATTTATTAAAAGCTATATAATACGACGCACTATTAATATTACAATTATTCGTTACATTCAAAGTGGTCTTGCTTTTTTTTTTTTTTTTTTAAACACCTTTAGTTTGATGTTAATATTTGTCAAATAGATCGGTGAACAAGACTCTTCTGCACTGCAATCATCTTTTTCTTGTGGCTGAACGGTCTTGCTTTAATTTTCCTTTAAACAAAAAAACACTAGAATCAAATCTACAAGCACTATCGATTTTTCAATTATAAGATATCAATCCAAAAAGATTCAAAATCAACGTCCATCGATCTCATGGAATCGAGCTTGGCAACTATAATTTATCTAGGGAAGTTACATTTTACGTATTTTATGTACCCTTTTTACCAATATTGAGGTGTCTAATATCTGCAAACTTACGTTATTAAAGTGAGTTGACTTCGCATTGCTATATATACTTTCATATACACTACATGTGAAACATCAGATCTTATATAAACTGTTATACTTACTTCTCCGAAAACATAACTACTAGAATATTAGCTAAAGCGAAAATCGAATGAAATGAAAAGTTATATATGTCGAACAATGAACACATTCTTTAAACAAAGAGAGAGCGACAATAACAATTACACAAATATAATTATTTAAGAAATATCTAAATTATATATACTAAATGGACATATATATACATTACAAAAAAAAAAAATTGTAGCCAGAGGAGTCCTCTGAATGCCTATATAAATACCAAAGCTATCTGTTAATCTTTAACCCCACAGCCCAAAAGACACTCTCCTTTAGTTTTCTCCTCTCTCTTCACTTACTTTGCTTTTGATCCACCATGGCTACAAAACTCGAAAGCTCCTTGATCTTTGCCCTCTTGTCCAAATGCAGCGTACTAAGCCAAACTAACCTCGCTTTTTCTCTCCTCGCCGTCACAATCATCTGGCTCGCCATATCTCTCTTCTTCTGGACCTATCCCGGAGGACCTGCATGGGGCAAATACCTCTTCCGCCGGTTAGCATCTCGTTCATACAAAACCGGAAACGTTATCCCCGGTCCAAGAGGCTTCCCTCTTGTTGGAAGCATGTCACTCATGTCAAGCACTCTAGCTCACCGTCGAATCGCTGATGTTGCTGAGAAATTCGGAGCCAAGCGGCTCATGGCTTTCAGCTTAGGCGAGACTCGTGTGATCGTCACATGCAATCCTGACGTCGCCAAAGAGATTCTCAACAGCCCGGTTTTCGCTGACAGACCGGTTAAAGAATCGGCTTACTCTCTGATGTTTAACAGAGCGATTGGTTTTGCACCGCACGGTGTTTACTGGCGAACGCTTCGCCGTATCGCTTCGAACCATCTCTTCAGTCCTAAACAAATCAGACGAGCGGAGACTCAACGGCGCGTGATCTCGAGCCAGATGGTTGAGTTTCTTGAAAAACAGAGTAGTAACAACGGACTCTGTTCTGTTCGTGAGTTGCTTAAAACGGCGTCGCTTAACAACATGATGTGCTCTGTTTTCGGACAAGAGTACGAGCTTGAGCAAAACCATGCTGAGTTACGTGAATTGGTCGAAGAAGGTTATGATCTACTCGGAACATTGAACTGGACCGATCACCTTCCTTGGTTATCCGAGTTTGATCCTCAGAGTATCCGGTCTAGATGTTCCACACTCGTACCGAAGGTAAACCGGTTTGTATCCCGGATCATATCCGAACACCGTAATCAAACCGGTGATTCTCCTCGTGATTTCGTCGACGTTTTGCTCTCCCTCCATGGTTCGGATAAACTATCCGACCCTGACATAATCGCCGTTCTTTGGGTATGCGTACCATTTATTTAATTTTTTTAATTTGTCAAAATTTTGCTTAGAATTTTAGATAAGAACATGAATTTTGAGAATGAACGTGATATCAAATTAGTAAATTTTATATTTATTAACAGATTCTATAAAAAGTAACAAGTACACTAAAAAAATATCGCATTTGTTTTTTTTGTTACAGGAGATGATATTCAGAGGAACAGACACGGTTGCGGTTTTAATCGAGTGGATTCTGGCTAGGATGGTCCTTCATCCAGATATTCAATCGACGGTACAGGATGAGCTAGATCAAGTGGTCGGAAAATCAAGGGCCGTAGATGAATCTGACTTGGTTTCACTTCCATATCTGACGGCTGTGGTGAAAGAAGTGCTGAGGCTTCACCCTCCAGGCCCACTTCTATCATGGGCCCGTTTGGCCATAACTGACACGATCGTTGATGGTCGTCTCGTTCCGGCAGGGACCACAGCAATGGTGAACATGTGGGCCGTATCGCATGATCCACACGTGTGGGTTGATCCTTTGGAGTTTAAACCCGAGAGGTTCGTGGCAAGAGAAGGCGAGGCGGAGTTTTCGGTTCTCGGGTCGGATTTGAGGCTTGCACCGTTCGGGTCGGGTCGTCGGATCTGTCCGGGGAAGAATTTGGGTTTGACTACCGTTACGTTTTGGACCGCGACGCTGTTGCATGAGTTTCAATGGGGACCGTCGGATGTGAACGGGGTTGACTTATCTGAGAAACTGAGGCTTTCGTGTGAGATGGCTAGTCCTCTTGCTGCTAAAGTGTGCCGTAGGCGCAGCAGTTAAAAAAAAAAAAAAAAAAAAGCGTATAAGAAAGTTAAAAAGACTGGAGACAAATTATATATTAAGCAGCTTTCATTCGTTTTATTAGAACTAACTTTCTTTTGCCTTTGTGTTTGTGTGTGTGTAAGATGTTGTGAGTCTGAGAGGAGAGTGATGTGTTTGTTGTAGGGTTTGTACATACGTGAAAGAAAGCAAGTAATCTTTATTTATATTTACACCATAATATACGTATTTTAGTTAATTTCAGACATATTTGATATTGTTAACTGCGCGTGTTGATAGCTTCCCAACTCATAATTCGTAGGTTTTGATATTTATAACATTTTTAATAAAACAATATAGACTGAATTTCTTCTATTACACACAAAGATTGCAACTGGATATTAAATTATAAAATCAGTATCAAGAGATCTTGGTGAACGATCTTTGCAAGTCCACAAAACATTCTTTAATTATTATTATAACAATCACTTGTTCAACTAAGTTGCATAAAAAAAAAACATGAATTTTTAATTTGTTAAATTAAAATACAATTCACTTTATTTTTTAGAAAATATTTAAACTAGCTTTCTTGGAATCAAAACTTAACTAGAGAATAGCATTTTCTTATTTCTATTCGTATATCCAATACGTACTGTACATGAAAACAACAGCACTTGAAGACCAAGTAAAATAACTATATATAAATAGTGTACTAATTCACGTTCTAACATTCAATGAATAAATTTCTAAATATCCTCGAATAGGTAAATTAAAATCCAACATTCTTTCATTTGCTCGTGTCCTTGCCCTTTTTGTTTTGGACATCTTGAGTTGTGTATCTTTAAAGTGGCAAAAAAATAACCGACAGTATAAAGGTTGAAAATCAAACATGTGCAGAGTTTTTACTAAAAATAACAAAGGTGTTAGTTTGTTTTCATATAAACATTCCTTCATCCTTTGAAAAGTTGAAATTGTACATATGACATGCTTTGAAAAACAGTAACAGGTTAAGTGAAGTAACCGTTGTAGTTTTGTGGGTAAAAGTTGTAATAGTTATTTACTGTTGTAAACGGTAACAGGTAAAGTAACCGTTGTAGCTTTGTGGGAGAGCCCAAGTATAAAAGTCAAACTCATCGAAATAAGGAAACAATTTAAACCAAACCTAAAATTTCCTAAATTTGTTATTTTGAAAAAACCCCTAATCTTTTTGCTTATAAAAACTCTTCTGATGCTCAGAATACTCTGTATTCTTCTTTTTCTTCGAGAAACGAAAACCATATAAACCCAAAAATCCTTTCATCTCTCCTTCTCCTACATAATGCAATTTTCTTCTCGTACATACATATACGCTCGATCTCCGATGATGATGATACTGAGAGATATCTCTGCAACAAAAACTTGTTATCCGTAAGGTTTGATTGATCTCCATCCTCTGTCTTGAATTAGTCTACATAGATATATCATCAGTTTGTCTCTTCCCTAATTATACTATATCTCACCGCAGGTTATATAAGCAGGGAGAAGATAGGAAGTGATCGAGAAAGTGGAAAGCTAAGCAGCGCGCTATGAAGGTTCCATCATTCATTCGCCTGAGAGAGTCTGACTGTTTTCATCGACAAAACAAGCTGTTGTGACACGTCGCCAACACGGTGCAGACGAGCCTCGTATCTGGGCTTTGGATATGGGCTACTCGCTTCAACAGTCCAACAAGGTATTCTTTTCTTCTCTTTTTCTCTTTTTTCTCTTTTTTTTTTTAAATAAAGATTTTGATATTCTTTAAAAAAAAAAAAATTATTATGTTTTTCTCCTGATTTAAAACTATGTATAAAAACTATATTTTTGAAAAATAAGCTTTAGTTATATATATATATTTTAAAATTTCATAAGAGCTTTTAATTTTAAACAAAATGTTTTTGAAATTTTTAACTTTTAAGTGTTAAATTTTAAAACGTTGATAGCAAATCGAGCTTAGGCATCCAGTCCAAATATTTTTTTTGGTCCGTCAGTTTGGTGTTATAAGTTCAACATGTTTTCACGAAATATAAATTTAACACTTAATAGTTATTTGTTTTTTTTCTTTACATAATAATGTTTTAAAATAAATATTTTTGACTAAAATTTTTTAATTAAACAAAATATTGTTAAAACTTAACTTAAATTATTCAAATAATTTTTAAGTGTTAAATTTTAAAACGTTGATTGCAATTCGAGCTTAGACATCCAGTCCAAAGAAATTTCTTTGGTCCGTTAGTTTGGTGTTATAAGTTCAACATGTTTTCACGTAATATAAATTTGACACTTAAGAGTTACTTGAAGTTTTTTTTTTTTTTTACAAAATAATGTTTTAAAATAAATGTTTTTGATTTAAAAATTAATTCAACAAAATATTTTGAAATATTCAAATAACTTTTAAGTGTTAGATTTTAATACGTTGATCACAGACCGAGCTTAGACATCCAGTCCGAAGGGTTTTCCTTTGGTCCGTTAGTTTGGTGTTATAAGTTCAACATGTTTTCACGTAATATAAATTTGACGTTTAAGAGTTATTTGATATTTTTTCTTTTACAAAATATTTTTTTGGATAAACTGATATTGATTTTGCAACTAAAATAAACCGAGCTCAATTTGGTGTTATAGTTTCAATTTGTTTGGTGTTAGTCTTAGTATCAATGACAATAACCAAAAATCCAAAATAATTGCTATAAGAAGCACATATCAAACAAGTGCCTATTTGGTGGCTCAATTGACATAGCATAAATAAGACATAATATAATAAGAAACCCATTATTACGAACACACAAAAACCAAGAATAACAATAAGAAACTCTGTGATCCTTTTTCATCATAAGTTTGGGGTTACTCGTTGTTGTTGTTGTTGTTGTTGTTGTTGTAGAATCTGAGCGCAAAGGCAACGCCGAGAATAAAGAGAGGAGTCAAGTAAACGAGCAGCTTGTTGTTTCCAGGTTCTTCTTTACTTGTTTCCGTCGTCGTAGACTCCTCCTTCTTCTCCCACGGCGGAATATACTTCTTCGTCACCGGAACCGTTGACTGGTCAACGTCACCGATACAATACTTCTTCATTTGCTCCTTGGCGTCATCGCTATGATTCACATCGTCGAAGTCGGTCGACGCGTCTTTTCCTTTATATATATATTACAAACCGATAAATTAATAAAGATCGATCAAACCGGATTATTAAACCAAGTAACCAACTCGTAATAATTATTGTACGTACCGGTGACGGCGAGGAGAACATTATCACCTCCGGGATGTTCGTCCATGAAGGTACTGATGTCATAGACCTGTGGATTCATTCACTTTGTCTTAGAAACAGAGTGTGATGGTCTAATTTTGATTAGAAAGAGATTAAAAGAAGAAGAATAATGAAGGGACCTTTCCGTGGATGAGAATCCAACAATCGTTTTTGCACTTATGTTTACATACGTCATGAAACGAAATTAGATTCGCCATTTGGTTTTTTAGCTCTTCCAAAGGAATTGTAAACCTGAAACAGAGAAGTTTATATATATAGAGGCTTTCAAATAACAATTTGTATTTGACCAGTTTCGTTTTCTTTGGTTGTTGAAGTTTTAATATTCTCCAAAGTGGAAGAAGAGAAAAAGAGTAAAAAAAGGTACCTACCATATAGTAAAACGTGAAGAATATGGGAGTTTGTATGTTAAATTGGTAGCTGAGATCAGCAACCTCAGGTTGGTGAAGCTCTTTTCACGTTTTAGAAAGAAATAAAAAGTCAAGCGAAGCCTCAAAACTACTCATTATTCGGCCCAATGCAAAGGGATTTGTTTTAGTATTAGTCAAAAATAACATCGACCAATTAGGATAATGAAAAATTGGAAAACCCAAACTAATAACGAAGCTAGCTAGCCCAACATGATTAAAAATTAAAATACGAAATTTTAAATCACAGATTTCAAAATCAACGGTTTTGATTTAAACAGAAAAGCTTTTGAGAACGATGCACTGATAGAGATCGGACTAAAGAAAAACACAGGACATAATAAGGATAAAAACAAAATATACATATTGAAATTGAACAAATAATAGCAACTTAATAAACTGTTTGTAATAAAAAAAAAAAAAAGCATACTAATTAACAGTCTTAACAATACCAACACATTATGAAATAACAAAAACACAAAATCATATAATTATATAGTGTAATATAGAACCCAATGGATATCCAATGACGATTGCTCTTGTACGACATCGCTCGAAGCCTTCTAGGCCATGCAATCTGTTCCACAAAGCAGATGAGTAAAGTAATAATCATATATAGCGAACACCTAATAAAAATTAATATTGAAAAAGACGGACCTTGAATGTTAAGAAGATAACGTGACTCGAGAGCTTCACATTTTTGAGTTGGCTTGTATGGAGGAACGTCTTTCTTAAAGCCCTTAGTCGCATCTATATCTGGATGGATCTTCTTCTTTAACATTCTCTTTATCATCTACATATATGTATGATATTAGACTTGTGCTAATTGAATGAATAGTTTACCCACATATGAATACAGCTTATGAAGCAACTATTATGTAACATTATGTAGAGCCTGACGTTATGCTAATAATAACAGACACGCAACATTATGTAGAGCCTGACGTGACGTGATTTCACTGGAATTATAGAGGCATGTGCCAAATTCATATACGATATATCGTCATCAATGTAATAAAAAAAAAAAAAAAAATTACCTGTTGCATTTTCTTGATTGGACGCGAGTCTTTTTCTTTATCTTTGGACTTTGACATGACCAGCTTCTTTTTAACAAGCGAGAACTTCCTACTTAGCTTTGACACGTTTTGTTTATGGTATTTAACCTCCTCGTCGACAAGATTAGGGTTCTTGGGTTTCTTGCCTTGCCACTTGTCATCGTCTTTGTCTCGGTCCTCCATGAATAGCTCCGCAAGTGTTGTCCTCTTCTTCTGTGGCTCTATCTCGACTTCGACCGCCACCGCCACTACTGGCGTTTCAGTGGTTTTGATCGAGCCAAAGTGATCAGTATCCAATAGCTGTACAGATTATAACTAATACCATAAATCTCAAGGAAATAATCTTAATTAGTAGACACACACAAACAATTAGAGACATGCGTGTGTCTATGTAATCCAATCCCTATTGGTAAAACGATTCGAGGATAAAAATGTACGCAATATAATTTATCTGTACTACGTACGTACCTCAATTACATCTTCATGATGATCATAAAACTTATTGTCATCGGAGATAAGAGGATCCACTTCCTGGTCGACGTTCTTGATGATGCTACCATCGATTACGACATAGTCGAGATCCACACTCCCACATTCATCATCATCATTTTCATCTTCTTCTTGAAAGTTCAAGGTGTCGAAACCAAATGTGCCGATGGTGAGAACTCCTTCGAACCAATTATCAAGAGCATCCACTAACCCAACTTGATCCAGTATAGCTTTCGTGTTCTTCTCTATCTCACTTGTTTCTTCACTTCTCTTCTTCTTCTCGTTTTTCGTCACACCGTCTAATTCTTTCATCACATGGAAAACATATATACAAGTATCGATTTAAATATAGGATACGTTTTTAACAAGGATACGTTTAATATAAAACTATATATTATTAAACAGGGAATCACATGATCGTATATGAATATATGACAATAAAAAGTAAAACTACTATTCAGTTAAGCACAATATTTTAATAAAGTAAATACTTATTATCTTAAAAAATACAAAAGGCTAACCTTTGATGACATTGTGATGCAGCTTTCTCTGCACCCAGTTAAAGATCTTCCGAAAAATCCAGAAAACAACAATAAAGATTTATAATTCCGAGCTATCTATAAAAAAAGATCAAAGCAAAAAAATTTCATACGATTAAAATTAAATAACAGCAATTGCGTACCGTCATGGTTTTGTAGTTCTTCTTTATCAGTAGAAAGAGTGGAAAGGTCTCCCACAAGCAAAAGAATGATGTGAAATTAGAAATTTATTAAGACACTAAATAGAAGTCTTTCAGCTTTTGACACGTGTCAACTATAGAGAGTGGGTTAGTTAGGTCTGACTTTTGGGAGGCAAAGCCAATAAGTAGGTGCCACATGTCAGTGATGTTGTGCTTATCTGGTCGTCACACTATTCCTTGTCCCCTCCCTCGATTATTAAGAAATTAACTTTTTGACCCGATTACTTATTTTATAATCAAGTTTGACCTAATCATTCTCAATGTTGCCTCCTTCTTTCCGTGGTTCATTTCTTGTAATCTTGTTGGTAGACTTCTGTTGCTTTCAGTAGTACTGTACCATTCGACTAGACATCGGAGGTAGAATTCGTTGCATTAAAGCGATAGTTTTGGTTTCAATAAATTTTTTAAAAAGTATTGTTACAGCAGCTTTGGATTCCCTCATCCATGAAATTCCAAATCTAATGGAAGCAATTTAGTCACTGTGGTCATCATAATATAAATGTCGCGGAATGTCGTCGCGGATCGTTCCTTCACTATCAATCAACAATAATGTATCTAAAAACTCTAGCTATCATCAAAAGTTTACGTAAGGTTTATCTTCAAAATAGAAAACATCTATGCCATTTCTCTTGAGAGCAAGACTTGCTATGCTTAACTTATTGACAACATTAAACATTCCAATTACATCGTCAATCAGTTAATTACCGCTTGTAATGGATCAAGTGCCAAAATATATATATATCTTAATTCACGGAATTATAATTTGTGAACAATTTAACTTCTCTAATGAAGTTCGCTAATCGAAAGGTCGTCGGATACCAATTGAATCCTCAACGACAGAATAGATTAGGAGGACTGTTGCATAATGCATGCACATGCAAAGTACCCTCCAAGCTTTTGAAGAGCACACAACTAATACCCCACACATACTGTTAGGATTTGGACACTTCACACTCCTTTCTCTTTGTCAGTTGCTTCTTGTTCTCAAACTTTTGTTATCTTTTGCCTAATTATATGACAACTATATATATAGTGGAATTACGTAAGTTTTCGAAATTATTATATAGTATACAGTTTTACACTAAATACTCATGTATCGTGTCTTTATTAGATAGTGATGTTTTGCTCTTGAAGACATTTAAGAATTCACATAAATTAAATTGAGTAAAAAGATCCAAACAAAAAATTTTAAAATGTTTATTTTCAGTAATTGCTAAAATTAAAAAACGTAGAAGACATAGGATATTAAGAGTACGTACGTTAGAAATATCTTTTTTGTTGGTGTGTCATAGAAACGTAATAGGCTAGATATATATAAGTATGCATGACTCAGAAAGCATTTCCCTTGATAAAACAAATTAAACAATAAATAAATGAGCATATAGGATCCCTCTCTGGCTTTTCAACTCCTCCAAGTTCTATCTATTCATTAAAATTCTCAGTTAAATTAGTTTCCCCACTACAAAGATTGTGTAATGAATAAATTTTACACTACAAAAAAAAAAAAGAAAAAAAAAAGCATATACATTTTGGCCGAGGATAAATTAAAGGAGTTTATCCAAGCATGGACTTCCGGTTATGTCATCATAACGGACACACGAACCAATTTAGACATCTGAGTAGAAGTGATTGAGTTGATTAGTATAATAAGGTTTGGTTCTCTTTTCTTTTGGAATATGTTATCAACATCACTACCCCAATTTCCAAAAATATGAAATGGGCCTATACAGTAAGGATCGTTCCTTCAGAATAATACGAGGCTCCCTGTATAGGAAACTAATAATAATAGGATGAAACATTTCATAATTCTCATTGATCACGTCACAGAGAAGAAACAAAGGGCGTTACAACTTTCAAGTAAAGAAGAGTCCGTTTAAAAAAAACGAATCAAAGCCTTCACATGAGTGACAGGGTTCTAAAGCTCATAAAAGAATCAGAATCCAGTCAATCCACTCATGTTTTTTCTTTATTCTTTTTCTTTATTTTTATAAAATTTAATTTATTGCAAATTTAAACCCAAAACCTTTAGTTTTTTTTTTTTTTTTTTTTTTTGTTGTTTTTAAAAATAATATTCGGAGGATACCCAAGGTGAGATATTTTAATTTTGCTTTTAGCTCAGTCGGTGTATCCGCCGTTATTACCGTAATCGTTGACGTGGAAACCATTGCCGGAGCCAGGTTTCCGGGAGATTTTAAGATGAACGCCCGGATCGTGATGAGATGCCGTCGAGTTATAAACAATGGAGTTGTTTATCATCTGCACGTTACTGTTCATAAAAGCTTTCATCGGGAGGTTACTATTCCCATTGTTAGGGTTCTTCGTCGTCTTCTTCTTTCCCTCTCCTTCGTCGCTGCTACTACTGCTGCTGCTGTTGCTTTTAAGTCGCCGTCCTTTCTCTCCAGTGCCGTGAAAAGCCCTAGAGGACTGTGTTCCTGAACCTCCGGTTTTGTTGCTTGGAGGAGAGCGTAAAATCTCCATTACAGCACCTTTGTTTTCACCAGCAATGGTGATGACACGTGTGCCCATTATGCTCTCAGAATCAAACGGAGATGGTTGACGATGCATCTTCCTAGGGTTGTTGCCTTGATAGCTATGGTTTTGGTTATGGTTATTGTTATGGTTTTGGTTATGGTTTTGGTTGTAGTTCTGGTTGTGGTTGTAGTTCTGGTTGTGGTTGTGGTTGTTGTTGTGGTTATGGTTATGATGATTTGGTTCATGGAGTTGGCTTGTTTTCTCTGCAGTGAGAATGTTTTTCTGAGTGGTTTCGCGTTCGGAATGTAACTGAGAAGGTGGAAGAGAGTAAGGAGAGAGTACTCTTGGTGATGGTGCTTTCCGATGGTTCTCTGAATCAGATGTTACAGACCGAGTTTTCACTGACTCAGACGTTGTAGAGTGACTTGAATGAGCTGGACTCGGTGGCGATTTTGGTTTTGGCTGTGGTAAGGCTTCTTGAACCTCCTTGGGAGACGGTGGCGGCGTGTATGACAACCGAGGTGGTGGCGGCGGTGGAGTCGCAGCCTTTGGTGGGGTTGGTGGTGACATATGGCGGCTTGGAGGTGAATGATATGGGGACCGCTCTTGATGAGGAGGTGAAGAAGGTGAAGGAGCCTTCTGACGTGGAGGGGTAAGAGGCTGTTGCTGTTGACGTGGAGGGGTAAGAGGCTGTTGCTGCTGACGTGGAGGGGAAGGAGGTTGCTGCTGCTGCTGACGTGGAGGTGAAGGAGGTTGTCGCTGACGTGGAGGTGACTGTTGTCTTGGGGGTGGTCTGGCTATGACCGGACGGCGAGGGGTTTGTCGGGGTTGAGGTGGAGGTGGGTCGCTTGAGCCTTGTGATGTAGGCCTAGCGATGCTAGAGAGACGGAACCATGGACGAACGTTAGACATTATGTTTCTATTCTAAATGTAGTAAGATGTGATTTTTAAGTGTGGCAAACACAATGGACCGATTGAGATATGTAACCAAAGCTTATATATAGATAAAAATATATATACAAGTGTGTAGAAGAAAAGTGAAGCACTTCACGAGAAACATGAAAAGGAAAAAAGTGAAAATGGAGAAGAAAGGTATCAGATCCATGCAATGAGATTTCCAGCTTGCAAAAACCACATTTTACGACTGGTATCAATCGTTAAGAGCCACTTTCAAGCTTTTGCTTATAACTTATCTATCACCGTTGATAAAAAATATAAATTTAGATTCTAAATTCGTTGTTATGTCTGTGAAAAAACACTCTGCATCTAGTCACCGAGACGTAAAAGATGACTATAAGTCGGCAGAACAAAATCTTTACATCAATCTACTAGCAGAAAAGCTATGCATGCATATGTAATGTTTTTTAGTCCATATTTATATAATTGAACTTTTTCTCTACCAACAAAACATGACAAATGGGATAGGTATATTGTCATTGTTTTGATTGGTTTAGTTTCAAACTTTCAACTTATAACATAACTTTTTTTACATTTCGTTTACCTTCGTTTTAAGTGGTATATTTGTTTGCTTTTGAAAGAATTCCCGTTAACACTAATTAAGAAGAGTAGTGTTTCTCCACTAATTTGAGACACAACTTATTCCTAGATGCTCCTCTCTTTTTTTCTTTCTTGATTTGACTACTACTAAGTACTAACTAGATGTACTAACCTTCGCATACGAACGGTTGATATTGTTTCATTTAGGTTTTGATTGTTGGACAACTTGCTTAAATTCAAAGATTATTAAACACACATCGAAAGGGAAACTTGAGAAACCAAACATCGAATACTAGTAAGCAGTAAAAAAGTATCTCTGTACTAAAGCATCTTCGTCGGCTTTTCTTTTCATATATATAATATAAATGTATTGATCACACTACTCTGAGGTCTGAGCCACTAATTCTTTCCTTTAAAGAAGAATAAAACCAACTATATTTCTTTTATATATATGATAATTTAAAAAATATACAATGGTTCGAAGTGTATTATCGGTTGCTTATTATTGGGCATCAAAAGGGCGTAGCATCTAACCCGCTCTGTTTTTGTTTTCTTTCAATTTTACATTTTGTTATCACCTCCATATATTTTGCATTTTCTCATAAAAACATTATATATATATATATATATATATATGTATACCGTCAACATAATAAGAACGAGCTTGAAGAACTATTACAATTACAAACTTCATAACTTCGTATATTAAGAGAGATATTCATCTTTCCGTCAATTGACTAATTAAGTGTTACTATAAAAAAAAAAAAAAAACCAAATAATGCATGTTATATTAGAATATGAAGATATACATACATTTATATATAAAAAGTATCTTTTGAATTCGCGTCACCCTACTGTGTCCCTTTCTAACAATCTGATTCACTGATGCAAAAATACTAATTTTAGTAACTAATGAAAGTATGAAACTAACGTTTATTTTCACCAACGCATCTTCCTTATCTCAAACGGATTTAAAGTTGTGTAAAGGCCCATCATCGTTAGAGTTTGATTCACTTCATATAATGGCCTTTTTTCAATAATTTAATGTCCTTCAGTGCCCTGCTTCAACGTAAGCAATTATATATCATTAGTTCGAAATATGGACTTATAGTCAACAATATAAAGAGGATCCTTAAGCCGAGTTGATGAATGCTGTCGAGAGTATACTTAAATCACAATTCAAATAAATAATAATCAGAAAACTATGCTAGTTTACATTAAAAATTTACTTGGATAATTGAAACAATGTGAATTGAGTGCTTTTGGGTTGGTCAAAGAATTCAATACTATGATTTATAAATTGACTTGTAACCATATTAGCAAAATCCGTCGTAGTCTAGCTGGTTAGGATACTCGGCTCTCACCCGAGAGACCCGGGTTCGAGTCCCGGCGACGGAGCTTTTTTTGTTTTCCTATTTTACTATAACAAAACCGGATTCTGGTTCAGTCTGGTTATATATAACCAAGAATATTCCATCCCGAGGGGAAACTCAATCGCCGTCGTTCCCAAGTATTCGATTTATACAATCGGTTTATTTGTTACTCTCAGTATTTATTAGTTACTAGTTAAGTCAAAGAAAGACTATTACTCCGTCGTCGTTTGAAACACGTTTTTTTTTTTTTTTCTTCTTTTTGGGTTAGAATTTAGTTTTTGTTAGGTTTGTCTCGAATAGTCAAAATTCCCAAACACATTGGGAATCGTTTAGTCGGATAAATAAAAAAAATACTAATGAAGTCATTGTACATAATTGTATATTGATTAATGAATATACAATAATACACACATGCAAAATATGGTAAACTGATCGAAATGCATTTTTTTATTTTCTTCCAAACGTGGTGGACTAAACCTAAAATTTCAAAACAAAAGACCCTCTACATGTAGTAGTAGTCGGATTGATTCTTTTGAATACATTGTCATACGTATTGTTATAAGTAAAAAAAAAAAAAGTAACCTAGAATTTGGCTCCAATTCAATTTTCGCTTTGGTTTTGGTTTTTGGATTCTCGTATTATTTATTAGTAGTATAAAACAGAATTTCACATGTTTCAACAATATATGTGCGCGCGGTTAAATTATAAATGCTTTATATGTTTGGTTTAGATCAGATCTATTAACCAGCAGGTTGATCAGTTCTAACCTAAAGTGTGTATAATTGGTCATAGGATCATGATGAATGCACATACCGATGACGTTCAGCTGGTACAACTTTACAGGCAATCGATTAGTGCAGAAAATGTAAAGCAAAATCTGATCAAAAGACTCAAAACTGATAAAAAAAATACAGCGTTTTATAAAGAAAAAAAAAGAGAGAAAAGAGTCATTACTTCCATTGAATGTAATTATTGTTAATATTGGACCACCGTGTATGTATCGGTATGGCTTCAGAAATTTGAAATTTCCTATGTTAAAAGCCTGAAAACATTCAAAGTCTTCTTATGTCCGCCTACACCAGTAGTGGTACAACAAAACATTTTATATTAGTATGTTTTTATTTAGTCAGAAGAAACATTAAAAATTATGTTTTTAAAAAGGGAATATGCATGTATAATTCGGTAAGCTATTCTTGTTTGACGAGTCTGCAAATTACAAGAATGGAAAATTATATTTAGGTTCACGTGTCATTTAAATAGTAACTCATTTGTAAGTTAGTACACATATTCAACTTTGCATGATATTTAGATTCAAAAATACCAAAACTAAGCAAAAAAATTATCATGAATGCTTTAACCAAAAAAAAAAAAAAAAGACTTTCATACCTTCACGTTATTAAATGAAATGTTGAAATGGTTTTTTCTTTTATGTCACGAAAAAAAAAAAAATGTTGAATTATTGAACCAAATAACAAAAACCCAACACATGCAATCCTCAAAAAGGCCACACTTGTCTTAACTTATGAACGATACACTTGTCTTGTAACTATAGTATAGTCTGTAGTCAATTAATTGTGATATTGTCCAAATACGAGTCCCCTTTGAATGAAGGTATTTTGGTCGGCTAAACTCCTTTGTATTAGGCTGATCTTGGGTGCAAAGTGAACCAAATATAATTATCTGAACGTAAGAAATTAGGTTAAATTTTTCAATACATGAGTAACTTTGTGTACTCATTCGTCAACGCTAACTATGAATCCGATGCTCTCGACATACCAAAATAAAAACTACGAATTGTTGAAAAAGATGTGTACTTTATTCATTGGTGGTTATTAAAACTTAATTAGTCCACGTCCATAACAAAATCGTTTAAGCAAATTTCACAAAGGGTCAGCTATATTATAGTAGGGATAAATATGCGGATATTCCGGAAAATTATAATGATAAACTTTCGATTTCTTTTTGTATATATAAAAAGAATTTATATTTTTATATTTTTTTTTTTGTGTCATAGAAGATGTTAGTTGGTAGTGGAGACTAAGCTTTTACGCTTAATCATGAATTATGAACTATACAAAAGATGTCTTTTGATCTAATTAATTTCTTCTCTTATCAGTATCCCCTGAAATTTTATAAAGTATCAAGTCTAGTCATTGATATTATTATAATCATCCCTCTAACTAATATTCCTAATATTAAACTTTACGAGTTGGTTAACATTTTAAAAAACGCTTCAAAATCTCAAAGGTTTACGCCGCTTGATAATATTGATTATATTAATTAAAAATTAACTTAATTTTCCTCTTGCACCGACCTCAAATTTAGCTGACAAATTAAAATAAAAAGGTGACAGATAAATTTAGCTTGTTTCTTAAGTGAATTAGCTATAAACTCCTGTCCTTGATACCGATTGTAATTAGTACATGTGGAATATTCGAGTAATGGAAATAAGAAATTAATTATATATTGTAAAAAAAAAAAAAAAAAAAACCTGTTGCTTTATTATCCTCAACGAAGTTGACTTTAAAAGTTCGTCTAGCCACGATACTACAAGTTGGAAAACTAATTCAGCAAGGAAGAATATTTCAGCTGCCGTATCAAATGCAGCATGTATCGTCTATACCAATTGATCACGCTGTTAATCTTCTTGATGCCTGTAGATAATTTAATTCTATCCACTCGATTTTTTTTATATATATATACTTTTCTTCTCATCTTTCATAGTAATATAAATACATGAGTATATATATTTATTTTAAAATAGCATAAAAATATACATATATATATATATATATATCCACTTTTTCATTCATGAATTCATCACTTTTATCCTTGACAAAAAAAGAAAAAAAAAAGAATTCATCACTTTTATATGGTAGTAAATATTTTCTTGATCTCTAATATCTTTTATACGATTTTTGTTTATAAAAATTACATGAACATAACCAAAAAAACAAAAAAGTATCTATAAATGAATGATTTTTTTCTCTTTATTACTACGTGTGAAGTACTTTAATAAAACAAAATCTTCCAAATCACATCTATCAAATAGAACAGTGATTTGAACCTTTCAAACTAGTAATCGCAGTCACAACCAACCCTTTTTGATTGTTCAGTGGCATCGTCCTCGTCACGCCTAACATTTTATTTTTTTTATTAAAAAAATATATTATGATAACTATTCCTCGTCGTCCTTTTCGGCTTTCTCCGAGTGTTCTTATTTCTTAATATCTCTCCCGTCAAAATAAAAATCACTCTTCTCTTTTATTCTCCCGGACATGCCTTTGATTTCTTCTGTACTATTCTCTAACCTAACTAACTCCTCTTCATCGTCGTAGAATATTTTTTTCTAACCAATGGGGATTCTCTGGGATTCGATTCTCTTGTTACTGGTGGCGGCGTTTACTCTGTTCTTGGTTAGAGTCGTGTTATTCAAAACAGGATTAATATACATGGT
Source organism: Camelina laxa (assembly GCA_024034495.1). NCBI lineage: Eukaryota > Viridiplantae > Streptophyta > Magnoliopsida > Brassicales > Brassicaceae > Camelina > Camelina laxa. The sequence continues at coordinate 641,897 of CM043882.1, forward strand.
GAAGTTATGGAGGAGGAAGCTGATCGATACGTTTCATGTTTACCAATTCTACAAGGTACCTGAGTTCAACGACAACGTACAAGAGAATCACCTCTACAGCAAAGTCTACGCTTATCTCAATTCCTTAAGCTCTATCGAGAACTCCGATTTCACCAACCTTTTCACAGGTAAAAAAACTAACGAAATCATCCTCCGTTTAGATCGGAACCAAGTCGTTAGCGACGAGTTCCTCGGCGCTAGAGTCTCTTGGATCAACGGAGAAAACGACGACGGAGTCAGAAACTTCGTTTTAAAGATTCGTAAAGCTGACAAACGAAGGATCCTTAGTTCTTATCTCCAGCATATACACACGGTCTCTGACGAGCTTGAACAGAGGAACACAGAGCTGAAGCTATTCATGAACGTCGATGATAAGAAGAACGGACGGTGGAGATCGATTCCGTTTGATCATCCATGCACCTTCGAAAACATCGCCATGGAAACGGATCTGAAGAACAAAGTCAAATCCGATCTCGAATCATTCCTCAAAGGTAAACAGTACTACAACCGTCTCGGCCGTGTTTGGAAACGGAGTTACCTTCTCTACGGACCTTCCGGTACCGGTAAATCAAGCTTCGTCGCAGCGATGGCTAATTTCTTAGATTACGATGTTTACGATATAGATCTCTCCAAAGTTGTTGATGACTCCGATCTCAAGATGCTTCTCTTACAAACCAGAGGCAAATCTGTGATCGTCATCGAAGATCTCGATCGGTACCTCTCTCCGACGAAATCAACGGCTGTGAGTTTATCTGGGATTTTGAATTTTACCGATAGTATTTTGAGTTCTTGCGCCGCCGATGAACGGATCATGGTGTTTACAATGACTGGGAAAGAATTAATTGACCCGGCTATGCTTAGACCGGGTCGGGTCGACGTTCATATCCATTTCCCGTTATGTGATTTCACGGCGTTTAAAACGTTGGCTAATAACTACTTGGGTGTTAAAGACCATAAGCTCTTCTCTCAAGTTGAAGGAATATTTCAAAACGGTGCGTCTTTGAGTCCTGCCGAGATCGGTGAGTTGATGATCGCGAATCGTAACTCGCCGACTCGTGCGTTGAAGTATGTTATTAATGCTTTGCAGACTGATGGGGATAGGAGAGGAACTGGACGGCGTTTGCTATTAGAGAGTGGTTCAAGAAGAGCGACGTCGGAGGAAGTTTCTGAAGATATGAGTGGTTTGCTCTGCGGCGGTGGAGGAGGAGGGGGGAGTTCGCCGGCGGTGAAGGAGTTTAGGAAGCTGTATGGGTTGTTGCGGATTAAAAGTAGTAGGAAATCTGGATCGTTCGATGTTGCTCGAGAGATGAGGGACGGCTAGTGATTAAAAAAAGATTTTAACGAGTCAGCAGCCACGTGGATTGGTTTTATTGGTTGAAAGAGTCTGGACAAAAAAAGAGCAGACTAGAGAATGTTGTTTACAGTACTTCTGTTTTTTATTTTGTTGGGATTTTTTTAGTTTAATGTACATAAAATTTTATAAGGTTTTGCTTTTTTTTTTTTTTGCTACCATGGAAAATGAAAAAGCTAACAGATTCACTATATAATTAATTATTAGATCATTCTCCATACCATCATATCTCAACATTTAAATATATATTTTGTTTTGATTTTCTCACCAGCAAAAAAATTTGAGACATTATGGTGGAAAGAATTTGTTTTTAAAATTTATTCTATATACATATATGTTGAATTTTGTAACTCACATTTTTAGAGTTTCTTTTACATTTTTTTCAATTAAATTTTTATTAAGGTTTTGTAACTAAATATAAAGCTTTCATATGTGTGATAAGAATTATGTTTGTTGCACAAAGAATGCATAATCCATCAGTAAATTCCAACTTTCAATTGTTATAAGTGGATGTTGGATGAGTATAGATTAATAGATTTGATCTACCAAAATAAAGTAGATAAATTTATTCTTAAAAATAAATGTTTGTTTAAATCTATTAGAACTTACATTAAAAAATTAATTATGATTTTTATTGTTCTTATTGTTTCCCACAATAAAAGAAGACGACCAAATTCATCTTGATGCTCTCAAGCCTAAAAGATTTATAAGTGCATAAACCTGCGATGTAACAAAAGCAAAGAGATTAAAAATAGATTTAAAAATAGATTTAAATAAATCTATTAAAACTGACGTTAAAAATTTAACTATTGTTATTACTATTTATTTATTTATTTTATATTTCAATTACAAATCTTTTTATTTTATAAATCACAAGATCAATCAAAATTGAACACATGCAAATGTTTTCTAATTTAATTTAATTTAAATAATTAATTTTGAAAAAAAAATACAAAAGATAAACATGTTCAAAAAATTACCAATTGGCCTAACGTTGTGGGATTTTTTTTTTTTAAAATGTTCATTGTACAAGATCCAGAATCTGTTAGCTTTTCATTTTCAATGGTAACAAAAAAAAAAAAAAAAAAAAAAGCAAAGCCTTATAAAACTTCTCTACATTAACTAAAAAACCCAACAAAAAAAAAAAACAAAAGTAAACAACATTCTCTAGTCTGAACTTTTTGTCAAGACTTGCCAACCAATAAAATCAACCCACGTGGCTGCTGACTTGTTAAAAACTTTTTTAATCACTAGTGTTTTGAAAAAAAAACATAAAAGATAAACACGTTATATATCAAACGGTCATGGTGACAGCGTCAATAACACGCTTTAGTTCATTATGTAACTTATTATAGGATTGTGTTACTAAAGACAGCTCTTGGTCGAGCATCGTCCTCTAAAGTTTATTTTGCTCGTTGCCTCCTCAGATACTTCAAGGGACCGTGAGTGTGTTAGCGATTGCATTTAAGAGAGGAGTTTCTTGTATTGAAGTGTTTGTTTTGTCGTAGGAGCTTTCTCCATAGGAGTCAATGAGTGTTTCCTCTTTTCTTGGGATTGCCAACTTCTGCCTGTGAAATAGATTCCTACGTTAGCAATATTCAGAATTGAACAAAAAATTGGATTTTATTTACCTTTATTTACTGCTACATTCTGGAACGCCTCTACATCTTATGTACACAACCAGCCTTCACACTGATGCATGCAGGTCTTGTATATTTATTTAGTTTTTCTTTTTTTGGTCTTTCTCTAGGTGAAAATGTGTCTTCTAATTGACTAACTCTTGTTCTGTGTAGGCTGAAACAGAGTGTCAAGTTATGTGCTCTGCGTTGTCTTGTCTTGTATTTTTATTTTCTTGTAGGGCTCGTGTTACTCTTTAATTTTCCATCAACTTTGACCCTGTTCGCACAAGAGAGCGCCATATGGAGAGACACTTTGAGCCATCCATAAGTTAAAAGTTTTCAATGTTCGCATTAGGCGCAATTTTGCTTTTGTTCTATACGCAACCAAAGGTAGATGCAACCAAAGCCCTTGACTCTATTCAAAACTCACACTTAGTTAGTACCTTTTGTCTATCCAACAGATAGTGACTGGGTCAAGTAATAATAATTATCCCTTGCATGTGTTTCCTCTCTTGGGAGCAAAATATAGGATAGGGTTGTTTCTGCTGAGTATGCATTGAGGGGATGATGATGAAAGAGAAGATAGGTATGCGGCTGGCTAGTCCAAGAAGGAGATCTTTTAGTACGAGTCTTCACCACTTATGACTTGAATCGTATAGGCTACATGTGGTGTAGTAGAAGTATTAGTTGAATGATCTCGTTTGGAATTGGAGTAATTTCAAGGTATGGATCCTGTCACATCATTTAAGTTTTTGATCATGATCAAGAGAGCTTTTTCCATTTATATTCAGAAACATTTTACAAATTTTTTTAAGAAGGTACACAAGAAAGGAGCATGTATGGATGATCAAGGCAGAGGAGAGTGATTGTGGTTAGAGAGTTCTTGGGTGAGTGCTTTCTCCAGCCAAGTTTGTGCATCTTCCATCATCTCGGGGCTTAACCGAACCATGAGAACGCAGAATTCGGTTTGGTTAAGAGCACCATCTCCATCTAGGTCACCTTCTCTAACCATTCCTTCAGCATCTTCCTTGCTCATACCTTGAATCCCAAGTATCCCTGAGTTTTGTCTTAGAGACTCAGCTGTGATGAGATCTCTCTGTGGATCCGCAAGCAAACTGAAACCTTTGCATAACTCTGATACAAAGTCTTCAACATCCATCTTCTCAGCCATAACCGGTAACATATCTTCGTATTTGGTCTCCATCTTCGTAGTAGCTTCCTCTAGTATCATGGATTTTTTGATTGGTTCCATTTAGAGGAAGATAACGAGAAGATGATAGACAAGAGAGAGAGAGAAGAGATTTTGGTGAACTACAATTTGCTTAGTCCAATGGAATTATATAAGTGAGTGGTGTATCTGTTCCGATCTAGTGATTGTCACGTTCGAACCTAATCTTGTGGTCTTAAAAACTCTCTCTTGAGAATCATAACCGTTGAAAATATGAGAGTTGAAATAACAAACGGCTGTGATTCATTCCAAGATAAATGCGATTCGTGACCGTGAGTACGGAAGCAGGTGATTATTAGGTGGTTTCGTGGAAAGTTCTAATGGGCCGCGAATACGACGCATTCCCACTCCATATATATCACATTATTATCCAAAAGGTAAGCTTCGGAGAAGTTTCGTTTTCTTGATTTCTTGTGCCGTATCTTTCGATTTTTTTGTTTGTTTGTTTTCAATGCAATTTCGAATTCTCTCCTTACAATTATAACATGTTAACAACGACATATAATAATAAGAAAATATCTCTTTCTCCGTCCAAACTCCAAACCTTAGTTGAGTTGAGTAACGGTAAAAAATTTATCTGAATTTGATGACTATTATTTGGTAAAAAAACAATACTTTATTGTATAAGATAAGTTAATTATTAGTAATTTCCAAGCTTTTGATTTAAAGAGTACAACACACTAACTTCTAAATCGATGATATATATGATTAAGATCTTTTACGAAAACACTTATAGAGTTTATAAGTACATGAGTTAGAAGAAGCGATGAATACTTAGTTACATACCATCACCATGTAATGTAACAACACTCGTATTCACATATTCTTCTACCCATACACAAACGCCCTGATTTATATCGACAAACCAAAATGAAAAACCAACCCAAAATTACCATCAAACCCAACTATAAAAAACATTTAGAAAATAAATATTTGATTTTTTTTAACAAAAACCCCAAAAAGAAAGGAGAATAAAAAAGACTATGTTGTGTTAGCTAAGTTCTGACAACTTTAACTAAAGTAACCCATGTGAGGCAAAAGATCATGAAAGAGAATTAGAAAGCTAATTTCACAGTCTCCTTTTTGATCATTTTGCTTCACCATGAAGATCCTCCTCCTGTAGTACTGAACATCCCACTCCAATATCCATTACCAGGACTTGAATTATTATTATTGTTATTTCCATGACTCTTCTGTTGTTGATTATCATCATGATCAACTTCTTGTGTTATGCTTGATGAAAGCTCCTTCATTTGATCCCCAAATGGAAACAAAACTCTACCTTGATGTTGATGATCATTATGAGCTTCAGACCTATTGTTGTCGTTGTTGTTGTGTCCAAGCCCTTGATGATCGGTAGAGAAGGAGAGATTACTTGGCTTGTAGTCTACCATTGTAGGAAACCCTGAAGAAGTGTAAAGCATAGTGTTTGAATCCATCATTGGACCAGGTGGCATGAATGAGTTAATCCCTGATCTTGAAGAAACATTAACTCCGGTTCTTAAAAGCTCAAGAGCTGACGACGAGGAGCCATAGAGAGAAGAAGATGACGAAGGCTGCTGATGAGTTATGTTACCATTTCCCTCCATCTTCGGCATCTGAAGAAACTGAGACATATGAACATGATGATGATGATGTTGATCTTGCATGACAGGGAAAGACAACAAGTTGAGATCTTGCGATGACCCTTTTGATTTATTAGGGATTTGGTTGGAGAAGAGAATTGGTGGGTTTAGATCTGGAAGTGTTGTGGTCAAACCAAGTGAAGATGGTATCGTCTGAAGGATGTTTGATGAAGAAGAAGAAGAAGATGATCTCTTGTTCTTTCTTGAGCTTCCTCCCACAGGAACATTCCTAAGAGACCCACCTTCGGTCCAATACCTTCGACAACCTTTGCAGAAGTATCTTGGTTGTGTGAGACTATAGTTGTTGTAGTAACAAAACTTTGTGTTGGTTGAGTTACACCTGGGACAATTTATTTTCTCCAGTGGTCTTGCTTTCCTCTCCGCCACAACCGCCATATTGTTATTGTTGTTGCTTACGCCGGAGACGGTGGTTCCAGCGGCTGAGACGCCGTTAGATGTGAGAGTGGTGTTTGGCCTTGCATTGGATGTTGTGTTTGATTGGTGTGTGCTGTTGTTAGGAATCATTATCTGCTCCATTGGTTTTACGTTCATCATTTCTTGAAAACCCTAGAAATTGATTTCTTTTTAGTTAAATATAGTAGCTTAATTTAAAACACTGTATAGACCATTAATGACTCATAAGTTAAATAATAAGCTAATTAGACATTAAACATATGATTAATTCGCAATATGCTTTGCAATTCTAAACGCTAATTAAACAGATACATGAAACATGCACATAAGATTTTTCCTTATTTGATATATAGAACTATATGTACATATAGGATTTGGTGGAAAAGGGAAAAGAGATGAACACCAAGAACAAAGGGTAAATAACAAATCATGACTTTCTTTTAATATCTCTATTAGTTTCTCAAAATATAATTAATGATTAATCACATGAAAAGGCTGAGAAAAAAGTGTTGTGAGCTGCCTATAATATATCTCTAATTTTTTCTTTCCGACCTCGAAACCTACAAAAATAATAACTTTCCCATGCAAATTATTCATTGAAATATATGTGCAAGAAAACTTAAATACACATATCTCTATTCTCCATAACCACAAACACATGATCATGATGATATTCATCTAAGTATGAAATCTTTCACGGATCATGAAGGAGGCTAGGAGAAAGAAAAGAGAGAAAAAGGAGGAAGTAGTTAATAAGAAGAAGAAGAAGAAACAAAAGAGAAGAGTCAAAGGAAGATCTTTTAAGCACCTGTGTCCACTTCGTAGCGTCCATGACTTCCGACAAAGAGAAAGCCAGAGAGAGAGAGAGAGATGTGTGTGTGGGTTTTGAGTAAAGGCCAAAGAGAAGAATGTTTTTTGAGAACTTTTTTTTTTTTTTTGCCTTTTCTTTGTTTGTGAGTGATGGCTCTTCTATGCGTTGCCTTTCACTTTATGGATGATGAAAAAAGAGCCAGCGAAGAAGACGGAGAAGAGAAGACCCCAAATTTTAACTTATTATCTAAGAGAATATAGCTATACATAATATAACTAAGATGTGTTTTGAGTAGAATATTTCAGTTCTATTAAAACTATAGTTTAAATATGATTTATTCAATAGAAAAGAAAAATATTTGTTTATGCCATTACGATTATCATGATGAAAAAATGTTTGATTTAGAGATTACATTATGATTTGTAATTTCATAATTTCGTCCGTCTAATTCGGGAGAAAACAATGGATTAAACTTTTTAAAAAAATTTCGGTTATAAAAAAGATTAAAAGAAGGAAAAAAAGAAAAAGTTGGGTTTGTTGATTTTGACTAGTGATGATGTCTCGTGACCGCTCTCTCTTGCTAGCTCTTTCTGGTCCCTCTTAAAAAAATTATATATACTTTTCTAAGAGAAAAAAATCGTGTGTAAGGAATTATGTCCTCTTGCTAAAATAATATATTTGTGAATGGGATATAAAACTCTTTGTGTGTGTATCATAATTCATAATGCATAGTGTGAGTGGAACTATGAGTTGTAAGCTATTTCTTGGCCTCCCATTTTGTGATTGGATACTATTTGTTGGCCATATGGTCCATCAAATCGCCTAGCTACATTTTTAAAATCCCAATACCATACCTATATGTATATACACCACATGTCTTGCGTACATGTGATTTAGTGGCTTTGACACCTAAATTTAGCTCGACTTTAAAACTTTACTATAACAATATACAGTATATATATACTAGTAAGATCTCCATTTTGTGTAAGTAACTAATGAGATTCGTCAATTGTTGAAATACAACTTTGTCATTCTATTATTCATTTGTTTTGAATGATTACGACATAACATAATGTTACCAAACAACATCAATATCTAGCTAGTTAAATGTATTTCTATTCGATAGAATAGTCTTAGCTTTTTCAGATGTCATTACATCATACATATCTAAAGTTAAATATGATTTTAATTAAAAAGTGATCATAAAAGATTATAACAACTTATAATGAAAAAGTATATACTGTGAAAAATATAAAGTATGTGTACACGGAAAAATTCATGAGAGGTATAATAATAAAACCGTGTGAACCGTCTAGGTGTGTAAATGATTCTACATGAGTTATATATAAAGCAAAAAAAAAACAACCTAATAGTATACTGTATGCTTTATCGTCATGAATGAATTTGACTCCTTTATAATCAATTCATAGATTCATTTTGGCAATCGCTACAATAATACAAACGAAATAATATAATAAAAAGAAATCTAAGTTAACAAATAAAATACTAAACAAACTATTTGGAATTTTCGAGGAGGAGAATTTTGAAAAAGAGGACGAGGGAGTAAAAGAGAAGACCGACAGGAAGCGACAAAAAGGAGGTGGATATGGGTCCCACACTTCGTGGCGTGATTGAGATTTTTCTGTTTTTTTCTTACAAATATTTTTACAACTAATAATAATCTTTGAGACTGTTCTTAGTTTTTTTTTATTTTCTTTGTTGATGTTGACATCTGTCTTCTCTTACCCAACACCTTCCCCCACCCAATGAAAATATCTCTCTCTATCTAATCTATTCGTGTCGTTTCACTGTTTCAGCTTTCCCTTGCCTGCCGTTTTGCTTTAACGACTTGCCTATTGCCACTTGTCCCTTCCTAAGTCGGTTAGCAGTACATCATTATTTTGTTTTCTTTCTTGTGTTGAGTTTTAATAAATAGTGTAATAGGACCGATAACAATTATAGCCCAATAGGCCCGTTAACAATTATGACCCAATAGGCCCGATACAATTAAATAGTTTATCCGACGCCGTTTGCTGTGACGGTGATCATCTAAGACAACTACTCGCTAACATGGAAATGGTCGGAAGTAAGTGAAGAAGGAAGAAGAAGATGGGAACAAGTGTAGCGCCATGGAAGCAGCTGCTCTTTAGTGCAATTGAGTCTAATTCTCATCTTAGCCACTCTTCTTACCTTCAGCTCGTATGTGTTTTTTCTTCTTCTTCTTGATTTTCTCATCAAGGCGATGTTGTTCATCTGCTAATGTGTTTGTGTGTTTCAGGCGACGATTGGTTTAAACGGACGGCCTTCGAATCGTACTGTTGTATTCAGGTGATTACCAATGCGTGATTTTTCTCCGTTTAATTGTGTTTCGATTTTGGTCAGGTAGTGAATGTTTTTGTTGTGTTTGGTAGGGGATTTGAAGAGCACAGTGATAGAATTCAAATCAACACCGATCTTCGTAGTCGTAAGGTCTTCGAGATTTTTCCAAATTATGTTGAAAGCTACTTACTTGCAGATTCTTTTTTTAAAGCTCTCTCTTTGATCCTGTAAAGTCTCTGCATTTTTGTTTGCAGATTGAAGAGTTTAAGCAATGTCCGTTTTCTGAGGTAAAACAGTTTCATTAAAGGTCGGATTAGATTATAATTTGCTGAATCACGCGTTGGTTCTTATACTATGGTGGTTGTTTTTGTTTTCATCAAGATATGTTGGTATTTCTCGGATACTTGGGAGCAATTCCGAATCAATGGAAGAGTTGAGGTCATTGATGCTTCGAATCCTGACCAGACTAAGCTTCAGGTTGGATATACATCTTTAAACCTTACTATCTTGGAAAGGGAGAAACACTTCTTTTGGTGTTTATCGTTTTGATTTTGGTTGCTTGATGTTATATATAGCAAAGAGAGAAAGCTTGGTTTGCTAATTCCTTAAGGTCAAGGCTTCTCTACATCTGTCCTACTCCCGGTAGTCCTTACAACAACACTGAGCAACTAAACCAAGAAGCTAAATTAGATCCCTCAACTGGTCCAGTTCCTGAGTACTGCCTGCTCCTTCTAGAGCCTGAGAAGGTTTTGTTTTTTTTTTTTGAAACTTTGTTTCTTGAGTTGTCCCCTACGCTGAAAGCAGGTTTTTTCATGAATGATTTTCCCTTAATGACAGGTTGATTACTTGAATCTGAAAAGCAATCAGAGGCTTTTGTTTTCTTCCATGGCTAGTGGAACAGGAGAGAAAAACTGGACTTCAGAAAAGGTTAACCCATAATTAACCTTTTAATCTCGGAGAGGGTGATTAAAGAATTTCTTATTTGTGTTTGTGGTTTGTGGATTTCCTTTATGTCATACGCCTGTTTGTAGCAATTCATAATACTTTTACTTTTTACTCTTTGGCTTTCGAACGTGTGACAATCTTTGTTTTTGTTGGGTTAGAGATCATATTAAAAAATATCTGAATAAAAGAATCTAAATCTTTTTCGTCTATACCATAGTCTCTATCCCTTTGAATGACATTTTCATATGCTCTAGAGTAATGAATAAGAGCAAGGCAGATAGAAGCGTGTAGTAGTTCTCTTTCTGTGGTTGTTACCCAAAAAATCCTTCCTCTGGAAACTAGTTCCCTGTCACCATTTGTTAATATCTATTAAGCTAGCACTTTGGTAGATCTGGAGGAGGATGAGGCAGACTCTCCTGCACCTTCTTGCCATTTTTTACTATAAACATAGTGCTCATTCCCCATGTTTGATGGATGTCGAAATGACAATGCAATAACCAGAGCCCTGTTCATTATAAAAGGAATAATTTGTCAGTAAATATTATGTGTGTTGTGATGTAAAGAGTTTTGTGAAAAAAGAATACCTGGGTTGTTGGCAACAAACCGAATTGCGGCCCATCCTCCTACTGGGACTCCAATAGTGTTCAAGCATGGAGGATCCTCCAGGTTAAATTGTGCTGTTTGTTCATCATAGTTACCTGTGCCATAGCCAATAACATAAAAGCTGTGTCCATGAAGATGAATTGGATGATTTTCTGTCGTGAGTGTGCCAGTATTCTGGAAGATGATTTGTATCCTGCTCCCATACTCGAAAACTATTGCTCTTGTCCCATTTGCAGCCTGCGTGTCATTGGCTATGTCATTGGGTGCCCCACTGACAAAGTCATAGGATTTTTCAGGCGTGGTTGGGAAATCTAAAGTGAAGTAACCTTCCAGTTGCTTGTAGTAAGCTTCCAAAATCGAGACTTTAGGTTCGACGAAGCTGATGTTGTTCATTGAAGCTGCTAGTCTTCCTTGTCTAGGACCTTGGCACTTGATGTTTGGATCTTCAGAGTTACACTTGTTTACATTTATTCCGATTGTGATGAAGAGATGAGCGTCAATATTTCTTGGAACATCAACTACATTTAGACTTCTGAGCCCATCCATGACAGTCTTAACAGCAATATTATCATTAAAAACAGGTAACTTGCCTGGTACTGTTGCACTGTTGGGCAACGCACCAATGTATTGGAAAGTAGCTATGGCTGATGTGTTTTGAAACTTGACGTTCTTTGCAGACTCGTACGGACCCATGGCGATGGAGTATATCCCAACGGCTTGATCAGCTGTGACAAGAACGTTCATTGTCTGTCCTGGTACAAGCATCACACGCTCTGTTGCAAATGGTTTCGTGTACTCGCCATCTACTTCCACTATGGTCAACTTGTGATTAGCTATGGTGAAGAAGGTCTCCATGTTAATGCCAGCATTAATCAGCCTTAGTAGGTACGTCTTCTTTGGCACTATTTTAATCTTAGAAACATCTGAAATATAAAGATAGAAAAATAAAGGATCCATGATCTGTTTTCTCAATATATGCCAATCATACCATTTTTCATCTGATATTTACCGTTAGAGGAGCAATTGTAGTTAGGTCCTGGTTGGCCATTAATTGTGAATGCATCTGCTGGAGGAGGAGGTCCTCCACTCTCCAGTACATTTTGTTCCAGCTCCACCACGTTCTTAAGCCAATACTCACCTAGATTTATCAGTAAAAAAACAAAGTCAGTGAAACCAGTTAGTGAAATAGACTTGACTTTAGTAAGAATAAAGATTACCTAGGAGAATTGTATGCTCGTTGAAGGGTTTCTTGAATGGGTAAGGAACAGATGCTTTAGGATATACAATAAGCGGACCATATACTGTAGCCCTAAGCCAAGAAAAGTGTGCATGCCATAAAAAGGTGCCCGTTTGTTGTGCCACTGTGAAGTTGTATGTGAAGCTTTGTCCACTCTGAATTGGACATTGTGTGATATAAGATGGACCATCATACCAACATGATAGTTTTTGCTTAATTCCATGCCTGCGCATAATAGAAACACGTTTGTTAGTCTAGACTTCTTCTCATGAGCATTTATATTTTACGTACACGTGTATATGCCTATTGACATACCAATGAATTGTGGTATTGTAGGGGGTCATGTTGATGACTTTAACGACAATTCTGTCATCTTCTTGAGCGGATATCTCAGGGCCAGGGAATTTCCCGTTGACTGTTACAATCTCTTTTGTTTGGCATAGCCTGGTGAGTCTTATTGTTTGTACCTGTTAGAAAATTCAGTGACACAACAGACCTCTGTTTAGAAATCTGAATACAGTGAAGATAGACAAAAAAACATGTATGTGTTCCATGTTGATTCTAAATTTCTAATTTGAATATTTTGGTAACATTTACGTTGCTGATACCTTGAATTGGTAGAACCTAGTTGCAGCGCCAGCCCTGCCAACATTCATTACTTGAAGAGTGAACAAGAAAAAGCTAAGCCGGAACAAGGATGGGACAGCTGAATTGGTCATCTTGCATGAAAAAAAGACGAGAAGATTTGAGGTTGAAAGGAACTGATTTGTGCAACTGATTTTGTAGTGTTCGAAGGAGAAAGTTAGGAAATATGATATATAGTGATGAAAAAGAGTTTCATGATTTGAGAGAGTTGGGAACAGAGACATAAGTGATTATAAGGTGTTGGGAAGGCGTGACTTGTTTCTTGACCCCAGCGTGAGATTGAAGGCAACACACGAGTTACTCTAAAAGGGTTTAAAAATAGGAGAAATATACTCTTAATTAGTGTCTGTTCTTTGATATTGAATCAGTAAAAGCTTTATACATTATGATGCAGGATCCTCTACCAAACTAGTGAAACTGCTGACTGATCTGGACCAACCCAGTTTTCACCAAGACTACTTTTTTCTTCAAGCTTTACTGGAACCGACCTGGTGACTATTTCTTTTGACTTATCGTTTATTTACTGGAAACCATACGAGTTTTGGGATTAGCCGGGATAAGTGAGAGGTGCATGATTTAGCATCATTAGAGAGTGTTTAGTAGGGTCGTGTTGGTATGTTAAGAGTGTTAAAAGAAACAAGAAAGAGTAAGAAGGGATCAAGTTTCTTGGTCGGAAGTTTGAATGGTCTTAATTCTTTATTGGTCGTGTCATCATCAAAGTTCGTGCACGCCTTAACTTGCCAAATACTCATCTTATTTGATATCTTTTTATTAGATTGGAACGTGATGATTGTTTCGACTACTTTTTTCATAATCGAAAGTTTAACTTTGCATGAAGACGGTCGTTAATTATGTTTTGACTGATTAACAATGTTGAGTTTTAACATATTATGCCAAATCACGACTATAAACATGTTTTATGTAATCGATGCCAATCTGCTCATTCGTTTACAATAATGTTCTGATACGCAAAACACCATGTTATAATAATATATGCCATGAAAATGTTTATCTTTTTCTATTAGGAGAATCAATGACATATAAGATATAACTATGTTCTTTCTCCATTAGTATTTGACAAGTATAATAATATAATAACATATATAGCTTAATTAGTTTTATGATTTTGTAGTATTAATGTTAGTAATTTCTCGTGAAAACAACAACGTTTTTTCCTTTTCTACTAGAGTTATAGTATTTCCTTTTCTTAATTTTTCCTTTTTTGTTATTTCCTTTTTCCTATTTTTTTTGCTTTTTTTGTTTTTGTTTTTTTTTGTCTAGCTAATGGTTGGATTCATTTATTTAGTTTTGAGTTTTGACTATAATAATCAAAGTTATTTTTTTAAAAAACAGCTAATAATCAAAGTTCATAATATTATTTATAAAAACTTGAGACTTTAAAAGTTTAAATAACCATGAATATAAAGGTTTTTTAAACAATTAAGAAAATGTGTGGTTCACAAAAAAAAAAAAGAAGTTAAATTTAAGTTATGTAGAATGCATGTTGGACCTAGAACACCTCTAACAGACCACAAAGAATATGGACAGGATGTTGTATCCGGTTTGCTTACACAAACAAAAATTCAACCTTGAAAACCAAAAAAAAGAAAGAAAAACAGAAAAAAGAAAGTAAAAAAATCCTAAAAAGTTAAATTTAAGTTATGTATAATGCATATTGGACCTAGAACACCTCTTACAGACCGCAAAGAATATGGACCGGATATGTATCCGGTTTGCTTACACAAATTTAAAATTCAACACTTAAAAACCAAAAAAAAAAAAGAGAAAAAGAAAGTAAAAATTCCAAAAAGAAAATAAAAGTTTATAAGCAAAAAAAAAACATACGTTTTAAAAAGCTGAAGAAAAAAAATCGCTAAAACATTTAAATAAACATTGGTACTTTCCAACAATCGTACCTTCAGAAAAGCCCACTACTGTGTGGATGCTTTGTAAACAAAGTCGACTAGCTTTTATTTGTAGGAGTTATGGGTTAGTATCTGTTTATTATATTTTCGATGTGGGACTTGGATAATTTTTTAAAACGTATTGGGCTTTTATTCGACAAAGAGGCTTATGGCGGCGATGAAGATATGGCGGCAGCCTGTGTGGAATACGGTAGATGCTTTGTAACCGAAATGCATTATAGTTTGATGTGGAGACAACGACCACGAAAGAGCATTGAAATAAAAGTTGCTATAAGTTGCAGAACTTACAAAAATACAGAACACAGAGAAATGTACTCTGCATCATATGCTCTGTGTTAACACAACACATATAAAACCTATTTTGATGAATTTTTAACAGAATCAGCATCGACTGGGAACAAGTCAGTGCAGATATCTCCATAGAATCTAGTAACAAGATGAAGGAAGATAGGGTTATTCAGATTATTCCAATAATAGAGAAGCTCTTCCATGTCCATCAAGTCATCCATTTTCACATCTTCAACGATCATATGGATCATATAGTTCTCGAAGCTTCTACAAGCCTCTTTCACACTATCTTACTTTGACATGTATCTTTGACTCGTCCTCGCTTTCTTGTTCCTTTGCGTCACACCCACAGGAAACATCTTCCTTGAATGAAGAAGATTCACATCATCGATCAAACTAGCTGCATTGGTCATTGTAGTTTAATATTAAGTTCAAAGCTAAGGCCTACAAAATCGAAAAATATTAACATAGGATGTTGTTGTTACACGGGGAACTTCTAGGTCTGATCCGGCTCATCCTCTGATCTTTATTAGTATTGAGGAAACACAGAGACAACAATATCCTATGAATAGATGCAGTGGGCCGGATAAGACCTAAAAGGCCCAAACGAGACCTAGAAGTGGGCCTAAGCGAGATAAAGTCTCGACCTGGAACCTTCTACTCTAGTAGGAAGGTTCAACGATCCTCCTTCTGCTGGCGTAACTTTGTATGTAGAGCTAACGGAAAACAAATAGTTTTGGTCTAAGATTTGTGTGTTTCCGTTAAAACCCGTGATTATGCCGGAGACGACGAGCCACGACGCGATCTCACCGATCACAGATCCAATCGATAATTTGCCTCTCCGACAACTCAGATCGGATATCGTTCCACCGGCACCGACTCGATCTCAGTCTTCTATTGACTGGCTTCCCGACTTCGCTGGTTACTCATGGCTTGCTTACGGAGCATCCACTCTCCTCGTTATCTCTCATCTACCTTCTCCTCTCCGCGGCGACGATTCCACGACCGCACCATTTTCCCGTCAGATTCTAGAGGTTTCCGGCGATGTTTCGTCTCCAGTTACTTCCGTTTCTTGGTCTCCTGTTACGCCGTCTCTAGGCGAGCTCGCTGTTGGCTCTGGGAACTATATCTACCTCTTCGCGCTTGATTTGAATGGTAAGCCTCGCTATATAGCTTGTTATATTCTTCATTCTCTGGGGTTTAGTCTCTGAGCAATGGCCATTGGGTTACGAGAGCATTGCTATACATCGTCTGGGTTCAATTAGTATAGTAGTACTACTATTCAGGTTCTTAAATTTGTATGTCTTTACTCATATTCAGGTTCTTTTTGTTGGAGTCAGAATTCCATATTGGTGCAAGAAACAAAAGTTGAAGCGATTGAGTGGACAGGATCCGGAGATGGGATCATAGTTGGTGGAACTGATATCGTTCTGTGGAAGAGAAGGAACCAATCTTGGGAAATAGCTTGGAAGTTCACGGGGGATCACCTTCAAGATCTGGTTTCCTCCACCTGGTCGTTTGAGGGTCCTTTTGCTACAGCAACTTCTTGGAGCAAGTTTCCAGCTGAGTGTGACAAGGCAGGTAAAAGTGTCTTGGCCTATTATAGTGACGGAGTATCATATCATAAATTCGAATTGCCTCATCCTCAGAGAATATCCATGATCCAGTGGAGGCCGATGGCTGCAGAACAGTCTGCAATAGGTATAGGGAAATCAATGAGGAATGTGCTAATGACATGTTGCTTAGATGGGGCAGTAAGGTTATGGATTGAGGTAGATGGTGGAAAGACAAAAAAGGGGATGAAAGATGTGTCTGATCATAAGAAATCATTTTGCGTGGCAGCTGTAATAGAGATAAATCACGTCTTGGATGGCTGTTTGGGCAGAGATATATTTCTTTTTTGGGGAACTCGTACAGGGGGTATATTTAAAACCATTGAAGGTACTAATCAGTATATTTCTATGGAAAAATATGATCATGAGATAGTTGGCAAATGTGAGTGGTTGGTAGGGTACGGCCCTGGAAATGTGGCTACTCTGTGGGCTGTCCATTGTCTTGATGACATCTCTCCTATGCGGTTTCCCCGAGTAACATTGTGGGCGAGACAAGAATCAAGTGAAATTGGTTCTGGATCACTCTCTCTAGCGAATGCTACAGGTTCTTCTGATCGATTACCCCTGAAGAAAGTTTCTCTATTGAGAAATAACCTTTATGGCACACCACTTATCTGCTCGTCAATTTATTTATCTCCGCAGAATACTGTGTATTGGTCTTCCTTGCACACAATAAAATCACATGACTCAGAAGATCCCTCCCCAAATAAATCCAGTTTATTGAAGTCCGTTAATGGAAAAGTATTATATCTTGATGGTCATGGTGGGAAAATCCTACAGGTTGCCTTTGATCCTTTCAAATGTGAGGCAGGATACGCTGCTTCCCTGGATTCTAATGGTTTGATAATAATATGGTCCTCTAGTGCTTATTTGAACCATGCTATTGACCATCCTATTTCAGTTTCCTCTTGGAAACCTTGTGGACGGCTACAGAATCAAGAGTTAAGATTAGAGTACACATGTTTATGCTGGGCACCTTCGTCATTGAAAGATGAGAGATTTCTACTTGCGGGGCATGTAGGAGGCGTTGATTGCTTTAGTGTAAGGAATTGTGGGAAAGATGATGATGGTTATCTGACCCATTACATATGTACCATTCCGTTTGCAGTAAACAGCCCTTTGCAGAGTGGTCCTACCAGCATATTTGCAAGAACTCTATCTAATTCTTGTGAAAAGACATTCAAAAGTAACAGATTTTTGCTACTGAGTGTATGGATGAAAGAAAAACGGTTTGATGCTCTGTCATGGAGTGTGACCTTACATCATTTTGATGTAGCAGGAAGTACCTGCGATTGTCTTTTTCATGATTTTGATAGTATTGGATTGGGAAAGTGGTTATTCAAATATAGTTTTGCTGGTAAGTCGAATTGCATTGCTGTTAGATCATGCTCTTCAGAAATACCTGAATCCCACCGTGACGATGAAGTTACGAGTTTTGCTGTGGTCAAAAGTGGTAGGGCTCTAGAGAATGTCGTGAACAGTGAAAGTCAAGGTTATACCATGGCAACTGGTCAAGCTGATGGCTCTTTAAAACTTTGGAGAAGTAGTTTACAGGAAAGTTCAACACCTTCCCTTCCGTGGGAGCTTGTTGGCATGCTTACCATTGGCCAAAATCCTGTCAGTGCTATATCTCTGACTGATTCGGGACACAAGATAGCAGCCGTCTGTACAGAGAATCATTCAAAAGCTGTCCGCACAATTAGTATATGGGAGATCAGACACCTTATAGATTCAGGGTTTTTCATACTAGAGCATACGTTACATTTTGATGCAGAGGTTGTTGCTGTAAGATGGTCAACTACGGGTAATGATCAGCTATTGCTTGGAGTTTGCACAGAGAAGGAGATGCGGGTGTATGGTATTGCTCGGCAACCCTGCAAAAGTACCAATTTAGCGGTCCCTGATTGTTCTTTAGAGGCACATATTTGGCAATGCTTCGCTGTTACTCGTACTTCTTCTGTTATACATGATTTATGGTGGGGATCCAAAGCCAAGACTTGCCTTGTTCATAATGATTATATTAGTCTACATGGTCAATGGCTGGCTGTTATTGATGAGAAGCGAAAGATCAATAACTATCCACACATATTTTCAGCCAACCTTCCCAACCTAGTATATGCGACAGAAGAATGTTCAGATACTATTAATGACATAACAAGCATGGGACATATGGTGGAGAAGTTAGGAGGTGCCTTACCACTTTATCACCCTCAAGCCCTCCTTGTAGCTATACGTTCAGGTGAAATGCTGCAAATGTTTTCTGTTTCCCCCTTCTTCAATCAGTTCTGAAACTAAGCTGTTTAGCTTTTATTTAGCTTTCCTTTGTTATTTTTCCTTCGTGCAGGAGCATAACCTGTGTCATGCGGTTAATTTCACCTTAGCTAAAGATTGTTAACTCTGATGTGTTCAGGCAATTGGAAACGAGCAAGTGCAGCTCTAAGGCATCTTGCTGAATACATCACTTCGTGTGATGTCTCCAAGAAGGGTGCTGTAAAGTCAGTTCTTTGTCCAGATGTCCTTTTGTCAGTATATTATGAAGGGTCTCTCTCCAATGGCGCAAACCGTAAGGATTTCCAATGGGGTGGGACATCTGGTTCAATGGGACAGAATTCACAGTCTCAGTCAGGGTTGCAGTCATCTGGTTTTAATATGGAATCTTATAGTCCCAACAGTAGTTACAGTTCACCTGCAACAGACTTGCAATTTAGTGGCTTCTGCGAGCAGCTGAAGAAGTTATCAGATGGAGGAAATATTTCCAGGATAGAAAAATTGCAATATTTTGCAATTGTTGACCTTCTTGGTGAAATTAGTAACCCACATTCCACATCTGTCTATGCAAGTCTTGATGAAGCTGGGAGAAGGTACAATAATTCTTCGAATTTTCTTAATTTTAATTTACGAAGGACCATTTAAATATAGAGGATTCAAAGAATATATTCCATCAAGTATGTTTGTTTTCTCCGTTAACCTATAAAGACCGAAAGATAACAAAAATATATAATTAGCAAGGCCAGATTGCTCCCTTATTCAAGATAAAACCTCTAGCTGGTTTGTGGCTTCTTAAGTACATTATCTGCCAAATATTGTTCAGGCAGTTTTTTTGCTTTATGAATGAATGATACTTTATGCTGATAGGTATTCATAAAATTTTGTGTTCTTTCTGCTGTGTAGATTTTGGGTCTCACTTAGGTTTAAACAGCTATTCTTAGCTCGAAGTTCTGGGGAAACATCATCTTTGGAAGAGGTGGATGTTGACTCTAGTATGATAGGATGGGCTTTTCACTCAGAGTCCAAAGAAAATTTATCTGGTTCTCTTTTACCCAATGAATCATCATGGCAACAAATGCGATCACTGGGTTTTGGCTTTTGGTATTCAAATGTAGCACAACTGCGTTCACGAGTAAGTTTGAAATTTAGGACTTGGTCCAAACTAGCTATGCAAGTACCCCTGTATTAAATACACCTTCTAATTATGCTTGCTTTTCTTTCTTTAATAAGTTTCTCTTTTGATACCAACAAACAGAGGGTAAAAGAAATAGATGTGCACCACTAAATTTGATGCTATTTGCTTTCTGTAGATGGAGAAACTGGCCCGACAGCAATACCTGAAGAAAAAGAATCCTAGAGATTGTGCGCTTCTCTATATAGCTTTAAATAGAGTTCAAGTTTTGGCTGGTCTTTTCAAATTAAGCAAAGATGAGAAAGATAAACCCTTGGTGGTTTTTCTTTCACGCAATTTTCAGGTATTTGGTGCAAACCATATTCTTTGTCTGTACGACTTCTGGCATCTAGGATACAATTGAGTGACATGTCTCCTAATTTGAGTGCATCTTTTTTACAGGAGGAGAAAAATAAGGCAGCAGCCTTGAAAAATGCATATGTGCTGATGGGTAAACACCAACTGGAGCTGGCGATGGGTTTCTTTCTCCTTGGAGGTGAAGCTTCATCTGCAATAAATGTTTGTGTGAAAAATCTTCAGGACGAGCAGCTTGCGCTCGTAATTTGCCGGCTTGTTGATGGGCAAGGTGGGGCCCTGGAAAGTAATCTTATAAATAAATATATACTTCCATCTGCTGTTCAGAGAGGAGACTTTTGGCTATCAAGCCTTCTTAAGGTGATTACAATTGTTTGCAAATATTGTTATCTTGTCAAATAACTTTCTTGCTTGGTGTTACAAATTATGACTATGAAGCTGTCCCTTGTTTATACAGTGGGAATTAGGAGAGTACCACCAGTCAATTCTTGCTATGGCTGGATGTCTAGGGAACCCTGTTACTGGGAGCTCTACCGTTTCTTCAAATCACATCGCCTTTGTGGATCCTAGTATTGGCCTATACTGCCTCATGTTGGCAACCAAAACTAGTGTGAAGAACGCACTGGGGGAAAGAAGTGCTTCAACTCTTTGTAGATGGGCAACCTTAATGGCTGCTACCGCCTTCAGCAGATGTGGGCTCCCGGTAAGTTATATAAGAAACTAGAACATGCTGTGTGGTTGCAAATGACATAGGATTTAGAGTACTTCTTCCATAAATTACATGTTTACACCAAAGCACCATGTTGAAAGCTTAGAAAAAAATTTATAGGGAAGGGAACTATCTTTTTTAATAAGTCGTTTTAGCGTCAAAATAATTTTCTTATCTGCATTGTAAAGATTTCATGGTTGTCCGTGTGGTCAGATCTGAATAAATCTTCTTTTGAAAATTGTTAGCTCGAGGCGTTAGAATGTCTTTCAGCATCTGCCATGGGTCAGGGTGGTACCCATCATCAGAATAGCGTTCCAAGTAACGGTCAGTTGTGTATTCCACAAGGTGTTCTTGAGCATTCTGTTCCTCATTCGTCGAATTGGGTATCAAGCGGTATTTCATCTACTATGGACACTCATTTTAAATTGGGTTTAGCCGTCCAGTTCCTCTCAAGGCTTTTACGGGAAGCAAGTGCACCGTTTATGAATTCTGAAATTGTTTCATGTGAGAAACTCTCACGATTTCAGCATAAGCTCCAAACAGCTTTGGAGCTATTTTACCAAAGATTTTCGCTGTCTTCACCTTACCTACGTGATACGGTATGTGGTTTCCACTACTAATACTTGCACATCATATTAGATTTCTCAGTTAGACTAATTTGACAGCGCAGAACTTTGATTGCCATGTGTAATCTAATTCTTTGTTTTCTATTGGCAGATTATTTTGTCAGCATACAACCGTGGCTTACTATCCATGGGACACAATATATCTCAGGAAAATAGTTCCTCAGGACTCTCAGACGACAAGTCTCACACAGATGAAGATCTCATCCAATATTCAGCTTTAGCTAAATTGATTCTAAAAGCGACTGAAGAGAAGTCATTTGAATTAGCACGTATCATTGCTGCGTGCAGTGTCACTTGCTTACACTCAATGCCATGCTTTGAGGAAAACAAGGTGTCATCTGGACCTGAACCAAAGTGGTCCAATGCTTTGCGATTTCACTTTCAGGGAATTCTAGAATCGTTCTCTAGTTTAAGAACATCTATAAGGCTGTGCTTGGGCTCCTCTGTGGTAGACATGGAAACAAGACTCACAGTTATTCTTGATTTAGTCGAATATTGCTCGAGACTCGCAATAGCTTGGGTTCTGGGAGATGTAAATGGTCTCTTTCGAATGGTTCAGCCCCTTACGACAGCATATTTTCATGGGCATATGCCTTATGAGGTTGACCTGGAAAGCATGAAGAGATTATACCACCATGAAGCCTCTGTTAGTGTTCCAGATGCATCAGATGTAGAGGTTAATTCTAAGGTCAGCAGAGATGTTGAAAATAACGAAGTTGGCTATCCAGTGTACTCAATTCCAGAAGATGAAAGACGTCTTGTAACACAAGCATGTTTCTGGAAGCATGTTTCAGACTTTGTGAAACATAAGCTGGTATCTGCTTCGATCAATGTAGATGGTGGTATCCCGAATAGTGGTTCCTCTGAAAATTTTGATGCTCAGGCATCATTGGACTCCAGTGATGACATTGTAGGCGTAACAGAGAAGATAATGTCTGTTCTGGGAAAAACACTGATTAACACCCTTGATCAACTCTCTTCCTATCATGTCAAACAACTAGTATTGGTCTTGAAACAGAAAATAGAGAAGAGAATTCAGGTTCCTACCTTGTTATGGCTGCTCGAATGTGGGGGATCACAAGCAAATTTTCGTAATCGGGATATCCCAGATGCAGGTATAGAGAATGAAGACAATGGCGACCTAGCTGTTTCTGTGAGGTTCTGGAATCTTTGTGTTGATCCTCATGTACTGTACGAAGCTTTCTTGCTAGAAAATTTTGACATATCTGAGTGGTCAAAATCCAAACCATTGGAAGATTGGAGCGATATGTACAAAGAAGTTACCAGGAAGAATGGAGTCGATATGCCATGCAATCAAGATGGTCGGAGTAGTAATGAAGTGGCTTCTCTTGCAAGCCATGCTTCAAATTCTTCACAGAAAGCTGCAATAACTGCCAGTGAAAACTCGGCTTTCCAGAACCCCAAAGAAATCCATAAGAGGACCGGAGAGCTTATCGAGGTAATTCTCTTTCTTACACTGACTAACAAGTTACTGATATTGTTGAAACTTTCGTATCTTTTGTGATCGAGTATTCTAATCTTTCTAACAGGCCCTTTGTATCAATGCCATCAACCATCGGCAAGCTGCATTAGCTAGCAACCGCAAGGTCAGTTATTGTCATAGTTTGCCTTTAGCACTTGTTCTATCTCTACTTTCTTGTGAGTTTCATAAGTCGTTGTAACTTGCCATATGCTACGTACCGAAACTTTGACTATGCAAAGATGAGTTTGAATCCTGGAAAACCTCCATTTATCTTTTTTCTGTATCCTGATTCCTGCATCAGTATCTCGAGATAAGGTTTCAGATGAAGTGTCTATCTGTTGTTATTTAGTTATTGCAGTGTTTCTTATGTTTAGTGGTATTGTGGCATCAGACATAAACACATCCCTAAATGTGCATTCTGTGACATGCAGGGCATAATTTTCTTTAACCTAGAAGATGGTGGTTCCTGCACAAACCAGTCAGACTATATCTGGTCAAATGCTGACTGGCCACATAACGGTTGGGCTAACTCTGAGTCAACTCCTGTTCCAACATGTGTCTCACTTGGTGTTGGTCTTGGGGACAAGAAAGGAGCACACCTTGGGTTAGGTGGGGCCACTGTTGGAGTTGTTTCTCTTTCCAAGCGTGGGAAAGATCACAGAGTTCCGGGTTACACGGGCTTAGGAGTCTCTGGTCTAGGTTGGGAAACTCAAGAAGAATTTGAACAGTTTGTTGATCCTCCTCCAACAGTTGAAACTGTTATTACGAGAGCATTCTCCAGTCACCCAACATTGCCTCTCTTCTTGGTTGGCTCGAGCAACACACACATTTACTTGTGGGAGGTATGGGCCTAAACACTTGCACCATCTGTTTTAGGAGTGAGGAGAAAATGATACGACATTTCCTATAACTTTTATGAGCGTCTATTGATTTGTGGACCCAATGTGATTCTTTCATGTACTCATTGTCTTAGGAGTGAAAAGTAATTGATATGACATTTCGTATATATCCTTGTGGGTTTTATAATGCAACCTTACATCTTGCAGTTTGGAAAAGACAGAGCCACTGCAACTTATGGTGTTCTGCCTGCTGCAAATGTTCCTCCACCATATGCTTTGGCGTCAATATCAGCGGTGCAATTCGGTCCATGCGGACACCGATTTGCTAGCGCTGCACTGGATGGAACTGTATGCACTTGGCAATCAGAAGTTGGAGGAAGAAGCAATATCCATCCTGTTGAGTCATCTCTTTGCTTCAATGGCCATGCATCGTACGTTTTTTGATCTCTAACTTCTTGTTCACTAATATGCTAAAAACTCAAATTTGGAAATATTTCTCTCAATCATGAAAGTTACCAATTCTTTTCTCTGTTTCATGTTCTTATGAGAACATTACCTTCAGCTATGCCGTTTCTGTTATTATGATTGCAGAGATGTAGAATATATTAGTTCGAGTGGATCCATTGTTGCAGCTTCAGGATATAGCTCAAGTGGTGCAAACGTCGTTGTATGGGATACTCTAGCTCCGCCTTCAACCTCCCAGGCATCTATCAATTGTCATGAAGGTCTCTTCCAATAAAACAATTTGTAAACTGTGTTCACCATTGAGTATCATTTTCCCATAATCATAACTCGTAACAAGTTTGTTTGCTTTTTGCCCCTTTTCTTTCATGAAGGTGGTGCACGCTCTATCTCAGTATTCGATAATGACATTGGTAGTGGCTCAATTTCTCCTATGATTGTGACTGGTGGCAAAAACGGTGATGTTGGTTTGCACGATTTCCGGTATATTGCAACCGGAAAGATGAAGAAGCAAAGGAACCCTGACGGAAGATCTTCGACTGATGGAGATCAAAACAAGAATGGGATGCTTTGGTATATACCAAAGGCTCACTTAGGTGCACACCCTTAAACCCTATATTCACCTGATATTCTGATTACATGTGAAAGTAGTTCTCGAACTTTCATTGATATTAATTCAAATTTTAGGGAGTGTGACGAAAATATCGACAATCCCTCACACAAGTCTGTTCTTGACGGGAAGCAAAGACGGAGAAGTTAAACTGTGGGATGCGAAAGCAGCAAAGTTGATACATCATTGGCCTAAACTACACGAAAGACACACTTTTCTGCAGCCAAACTCTAGAGGCTACGGTGGAATCATCCGGGTTAGTAACCAACCACCTAAAGCGTAATCCTTTCATCTTAGATTTGATTTTTTTAGTAAATCTGAATTTAATACTATAAATCGGTCTCTGAGTTTGTATCATCATTCGAGTTTACGTATATGTTAAAAAAATTGGTGTAGGCTGGGGTGACTGACATACAAGTTTGTCCGAATGGATTTATAACGTGTGGTGGTGATGGCACGGTGAAGTTCGTCAGCCTCAGAGATTCCTATGACGATGGTAAATAAAAGTAACATCTTCCGGGAAAGTTTTTACAGTCGAGAAAACGAGTTATAGCTCTTGTGATTTTTTTTGTGATGTAATTTTGTTTTCTACATGGTTTATTTTTGGTATATACATACATAACACGACGCGCATATATATTAACGTTATGAAGTAGTGGGATCTTGAGTTGACCTTAATCCAGATTCTTAAATTAATCTTTGACTTGACTTCAATACTTGGGAAAATATCATCTATTTTATCTTTGACTTTGTTGCATCGTATTGTGACCGGTTTGATCGGACTGATTCTAATTGAATTGGAATAAAGTGTGGTGCAATAGAACCGAATATATCTACCTCAAAAATTTAGTTCGTTTTTGTAAATATTTTTCTTTTTAGCTCGATACAGTTTAATAAGATGATTATGAAATCTTGGACTGCTAAGAACCTGGCACTATCGTATTACGTAGTGGAATCTTTATATTAAACTGCGCCATAATTTGTGCTACAGACGAAATGATATATGAATCATCAAATCTTTGATTAAACCCATTGGCAAGTAAAGTACTATTCCGAATAATGTATAGGTTACAAGGTAAGGGTCCATTTCACTAAATATTATTCTAACGACGTTAGTTGTATATAGTAGTAGTATATGGCCTTAATGATGACTGAATATGTTAGTGGTGACATATACAAAGCATATTATTATTAGAATAAAAATGGGGTCAGTTTCGACGATTGTATGTTATACATAGATGATCAGTACTGACATAGAGATATCCTATATTATAGTACATCTCTAATTGAGCATCTTATTAGTATACAACATTTGATCTGTGTGTGGATACTGGTGGAGCACAACACTTAAAATAATCTCAAATCTTTTTGATTTATCGTTTCCTTGAGAGTATATATATGAATCACTTACTAAAATTGTCTCATCATCAATAGGTGAATAGTGGAGAGTGACGGACAATATAACCATAATGACGACTTACGACTTGAAGAGACATTAATATGCTTTCACCTAACGCTCAATTCCTAGGCGACGCCACTATTTTACATCCTCTCTACCTAATTTTCAAATCTATATATAGTAAACCAAATTGACATGTAAAAAAAAAAAAAAAAAAAAACTTTTAATTTATGATCATAAAGCTTATTGATGGCAACTGAGACTACCTTTGAATTAAAACGTAAAAAGTAATCAATGCTATAGAAAATCTGAATGACACTTGGGTTGAGAAATAAATCGATAAGGTGAAATGAAATCCAAAAATCATAAAAATTAATTTATTTGACATAATCTATTTTAGCGCGTGGCGCGTACAGTGATAAGTTAAGAGTTCCCTCCCAATAAAAAGAAAAAAAAAAGGTCTTATCCGTACAAATTAGATCTTACTGTTACAGGGCACGTGTAATTAATATCTAATCGAACGGCTGTCGTGTGAAATCTATGGGCAAATCTGTGGACTTGAAGACTCAATAACAATTAACACTATGGGTCCTCCTAAAAACGTTGTCGTTTAAGGGAAGATTGCGTGCGCTGAATGACACACAGGAGAGAAGAAAGAAAGAAAACAAATAGTAAACTGCAAAACACACAAAAAAGATTCAAAAAAGCTTAATCGAAAGCAAACAAAAATTCTCTGACAATTCATTGAAAAAAAAAAAAAGAGATCAGACCAAACTCTTATCTTCACGAGATTGATTAACCAGTTTATGTGTGTTCGTCCCTTTATTGATTTTGGTGTTACTCTTCTCTCCCTTCTGGTTAGTTTTTTTTTTTTTTTATCTCTTTTATGAATTTCTGCAAAATTTATTGTTTGTTTCTCTCTGTGATTGATTCGTGTCACCAAAATCAGACAATTTGGATCATCAACCGCTGTTTTCGTGTCCGTGTTTCGATTCTTAGGAGTCTCACCGGGTTTGATCTGTGTGTTTTGTGTGTTTTTTTATCCTTCCTCTGTTTTACAATATAGTTGAAGTTTATTGGATTTGATTTCTATTTGCAAAGTACGATGCTTTGGTTGGTAAGTAAGTACAAATAGAATCTGGCTCTAATTTTTGTTTGCTTGTAAATAAAAATTAGGAACTAATTCTTCATTTTACATTAAAGCAAAACATCAGATTCTATTATTATTGGGGCAAATGAAAAAGGGAAAGCTTTTGTTTTTTTTTTGGTTGATGGATCGATCTTGTCGGTTATCAGAAAGAAAGATTCTTCCTTTAAAAACTATAATTAGAATCAAACAAAACGGTTCTTATGAGATTTTGTTATATCTGCCCTGATTTTCTCTGAATCACATTGTTCTCTTTTGTCAGAGAGTTATGGTGAAATAATGGCAGCAGCTGAAGCTAGAGCAGTTTGGCAAAGAACTGTTAACCGTTGCTTTGTCCAAGAAGACGCTAAACGAGCTCCCAAGTTTACTTATTGCCAATCTTCTTCTTCCTCAACTGCTTCATCAACTAAGCAAGTCGAAGACTCTGGTTCTTCTTCTCGACCTTCTTCTCTTCAACCACAACATAATCAATCATCTTGTTCAGGTTTCATGCCTCTTCATCGAACCCCCAATTTCCCTGATCTCTTACCTCACAACACCGGGTTGTGGAGTCCTCACCATCCCTTTCAGGTGACTAAGAAGCCACTGGATGCTGCTGAGGTTATCAACAATCAAGTCCTACCTGAGAAGAAGCCTGAATTGAAACAAGGAAAGTCTTTTAATTCCGAAAGCTTTCAAGAGTTTATAGAGTTGATGGATACAAGGGAAAGTTATGGTGGCTATGATGAGTCCACTGAGAAAAAGCTAAATGAGCCAGCTTTCGATCCGAGCTCACCATGGAATCCTCTCTCAAACGAGAAAGCTGGACCATGGTGGCGAACTACTGATAAAGATGAATTAGCTTCCTTGGTTGCACAAAGATCACTAGACTACGTTGAGAATTGTGATCTACCAACACCACAGAAGATGAAACGCTCTTATTATGGTAGTCCGCGTGATGGATTCAGAGATTACTCTGTCTCTAACCAAACCGTCCACGAGCATGGACCAAGCAGAGGTAACAGCTTCAAGAACAGAACCGATGCTTCGTCTGAGTCTGATTTAAGCAAATCCGAGCTACTAGAAGCGCTGAGGCATTCCCAAACGCGAGCTAGGGAGGCGGAGAACATGGCTAAGGAAGCTTGTGCTGAGAAAGAGCACTTGGTGAAGCTCTTGTTTAAGCAAGCATCTGAGCTTTTCGGGTATAAGCAATGGTTACAACTGCTTCAGCTTGAAGCACTTTACCTCCAAATAAAGAACAAGAAGATTGAGAATAACAACAACAACAACAACAACAGCAAGAAGAGCAACGAGCCACAGGTTTCCATCCCATGGAGCAATTGCAAAGCAAGAAAAGGTGGGAGAAAGAGAAGAAGCAAAAGTGGTAAACCGAATGGAGCAAAGTATGCAGTTAGTTTAGCTTTGGGGATGAGTCTTGTTGGTGCTGGTTTGCTACTTGGATGGACTGTTGGATGGATGCAGATGCTATCGTTCTAATCAAAAGATAAAGAAAAGAGACAGAGACAGAGAGACCTCGAAAGGTTAAATTGAGAAGAAAAAAAAAATCATCTTTTCCAAGTGAATAGCTATGATGGTCTTGAATTAGAGTTTTTAAGGTTTGCTTCAAATGCAGCTTTTGGATTTGGTTAATGAGAATGTAAATTGTTGTTAGAATTTTGTTAATATTGTGCTTCTTGAAAATCAGATGAAATTATCTTTCATGTAATGTAAGCAAGTATGTATCTTTCATGTAAAAATCTGCATATATTACTTTTTCTTAGCTATTTCTTTCATGTACATTTTATATATAGATCATGGTTTTTGGGATCTATTGAAATTTGAAAGACTTAATATATACGTATTTTTTTGGTAATTTTGATTTCGGATCGTGTGTGAATCATTTTTTCACTGTGAGATATTTACTGCTGGGTAAATAAAACAGAAAGAGAAAAGGTTAAATGTAATTTTCACTCTACTTTAGTTTTCGTTTGAATTACGTGGCAGTTATAATATGGGCTGAATTACAACATTTAGGCCCAGTTAACTGACCCGACCCGAGTAGAATCCATAATTGAATCCTCAGGTGAGAAAATGGTTACTCTGGAACTATCAATCCAATCGAATCAGAGACATCGACGACGACGACGAGCTTCGGTCGTAATCCAAAAAGAGGAAGAGACTGAAATCGAAAGAAGAAAAAAATGCCGGTAATGGAGAAATTGAGGATGTTCGTAGCGCAGGAGCCAGTCGTTGCTGCTTCTTGCTTAATCGGCGGTATTGGTATGAACCCTAGAATTCAAATCTCTTTCTAAATCCCCCTTTTGCTTACACGCGGCAGATCGCATAATCGATAGCATTCTCTTTCTTAGATACGATTTGCTTCATATAGATTCTGGAATCTTCATATCTATGGTTTGTCAAAGAGAGTTTTTGTTTTAGATTGTGATCTAATCCTAGTTTTTGATTACTCATTTATCTTTTTGATGTAAATCACTGATTTAGTAGCAAAAAGGTTAAGTCTTGATACATTATTTTTGATGATGGGTTTGTATTTTCAATTTCGTAGGACTATTTTTGCCTGCTGTTGTGAGGCCTATACTAGACTCACTCGAGGCATCCAAACAAGTTAAAGCTCCCCCACTTACCGATGTAAGCTTTTAGTACTACTAATGTCTCTCTCTCTCTCTTGCAATTTGGTTTTTTTTGTTATTTGAACTAGATGGTTCAAATACTTCACTGATTTCATCTCTAATGATAGTTTGTGTTCGTTGATATTGTTGCTGTATGTTTGGATGTGTGCCCAAGTTCTGTCTTTTTGCAATGTGATTTAAGCTTATACATTATCTCATTGTTTTTGTTCTTCCTCACCTTGCTTCATATTCTTGTTATTTGAAAGTTCCAATCTTTGATTCATGTATGACTTTGAGAGTGTCATGATCATGTTTTATTTCAATTGAAACACCGGATTGGAGATACTAGTTAGTTAAACCCATTGCTTTATGATTCAACACTTTGATGTATAGCTTATTTAGGCAAACAAATGCTTCAAGTATTAACTCAGATCTAATTTGCTTTTGCAGGTTATTGCTGGTGTCACAGGGAAGAAACAGAGTTAAAATCCAAGCAAATGATTTTTCCCCTGTTTTCTTACATTTCAGATTTTATCCATGTTCCCTTTTTTTTGTCTTTTAACTCTTTTATTCGCAAAATGAAATAAGGCAGACTCATGTTTTTTTGTTCTGAAACTTATATAAAGGCATGTGTATGTGTGTACACTCACTCTTGTTCATCACTTGATCGATCAGATGTATTCATTTCTTAATGACAAATGAAAAAAAGCTTGAAACTTTTTTTCTGGCCATGACTCATGATGAGTCTTTAACATTATTGAGTATATATACACATCACATATATATTAGTTTCTCATTATAATAAATCTTACATACACTCTTATTAGCTCTTTTACATCATCTTTGATCCTTCAACAGATAAATAGAAAGATGGTAAGATGTGTCTTGTAATGCAATTTGACAACAGGCTCAAACACTTCCACTTCTAAGCTTCTTGTTCTTCCATGGCATTGCTAGCTTCAGTCCCTTGCATAAACTTCCCTACATTTCCCCAACCAAACCCATTTGAGTAAAAAGACAAACCAAGTCACGAAGAATGAGCTGAGAAACACAAATACTTTACCCAAAAGTGAGATCCTTTAACAGAGCCACCACCATGGTAACTCCCTGATCTGTTAAACTTCATGATCTTCATGTTGTTCTCGTTGATCTCTCCTGCTCTCTGACTCTCCGACAAAAAGACATAATTATCCCTGACAACAACACCCCCTCTCCCTTTCCTCCGCAAGAACCGGAAGGGACCATGTTTCCTCTCAGGCAAGGGCATGTGCGTAAACTCACCAGGAAGGAGCAAACGAGGAGGCAAATCAAGACACTTGGGGTAAGAAAGAGGACAAAGAGGGTTCTTGGGCTTGCCTGGTTGGTCTTCCCAGCAAAACGGAACAGAGGCAAGAGTGTGAATCGGAGAAGCAAACACACGTGGACTTGCAGGCGATGAAGTGTACAACAATGATCTTGACTTTGCAGCTAACACAAGTGCCAGCTTCGCTTTCTCTTCTTCCTTTGCTTCTCTCATTTCTGTGTTTTCTCTTCTATGTGTCTTTACTTACTTGTTTCTTCAGCTTAGAGTCTTTTAGGCTGTTTCTTTTTTAGGTAGTGGAAAGTGAAGAAAAGATTAGACAATGCATTAAATATGTCGCAAATCATTTGTGATCATTGATCATCCAACGGTGGATTTTTTCACTGTTGACTACTACCATAGACAACCTTTCATATAAGTCAATACTCTTTTGTTAGAGGAAATTGACAGACAACGTCACCACCAAATCCCTCTCTCACCAACTAAACTGTTATTATTTGTTTTCTTTTACTATTCAAATAATAGATTGTCACTAAAGTTGGAACAGTGTCATTCTCTTATGAATTTTTTACAATATTTTGTTGTTCTAACTTCTAACTAAACTAAGTGCACCACTATTCAATATTTTTACCCAACTGCTCAAAATTTGTCTATGATTCTCTTTTCTAGAGGTGTAATGTAACAGTACGAGAGTACAATAAGCAGCAACACTCGAAATACCAACGCGCACTTGAACCATCTCTTTCTCTTGAGACTGTTCTTTTAACCATCTCTTCTTCTCTTTCTTTCTTTTGAAGTCATTTAACATTTAATCATTTTTGTACTCATGCAATTGATCACAAACTGCTTGAGCGCTTGTGATCACTCTTACATTCAAGAAAATTTTGTATACAATTGAGGAATTATGTAGCTGACGTGAAAATAATTTGCCGACAAATGACTTTATTATGATTAACGAGTTAAAAAAGAAAGCCCAAAGTGGACCCATTACTAAAATGTGGTTCATGAGTAGAGAGTTAAAAGTTTAAAACACATTTTCCCACCGACACCGAGAGAGCTCATGATCTCTCTCAAGCTTATTGTGTTCTCTTGCATGTCTAAAGAGTATATAGTGATATGATTAACTTAAGTTATAAAAGAATTATTAAAATACGATGAATGTGGTCTTAGGTGAGTCGTTGTGTGTGGGTCTTTTCTTACGCGGAACACAAGATTAAGAGAGCAGGTTCTTTATTTGTTTTTTTTTTTTTCTTTTAATTGTTTGTTTTAGGAGCAGGTTATTTGCATTTTGTCTTCTTCGAGTATATATAATTATTATTTAATAAAAAATAGATAATCATACTGCAGTACTGTTTAATCAAAAATTGCAAACACGTATATTCTATAGGGATTCTATATTGGATTGACACCTTTTTTTTTTTTCTTTGTAGGTTTTTTTTTGTTTAATTAGTCAACTGATTAAAAATAAGCAGCGAGAGAAGTGTGAAATGTAAAAAGATTGAGGACATGGAAAATATATATAATCTTATGGGCTCAAAAAATTGGGTCTAGTACCAAGTTATTTAATTTTATTAGCCCTACACAGAATCTTATACATAAGAAAAATTCGCTACTTAATTAATTTTTATTGCTAAGTTGATTAAAAAAAATTAGCCATATTAATTAATTTTGGTCCGTTCAAGTTACTGATGATTTTGGTCCGTTCAAGTTAGTTACTGATGAATTTGGTCCGTTCAAGTTACTGATAAATTTGGTAAAACATTGTCCATAAATTTATATTAAAATTTGATTTTTGCTTTCCCAACATATAGTATTCATCAGTTTTGGGAAATATATATACATTTTATTGCTAAGGAAATAAGTTGACTAAGAAAAATTAGCCATGTTAATTAATTTTGGTCCGTTCAAGTTTCCGATAAATTTGGTCCGTTCAAGTTAGTGATGAATTTGGTACGCTCATGTCATATTGTTATATTCTAGTATTGCCTTAATTAGGTGAAGCAGAGAATGCACATGGCTCATGGGAAGATTGTTAAATTTTGGAAAATGACATACATATATGACTAAAAGTTAAGTGGGAAAATATCAAAATATAATTAATTGGGTAACTGCTCAAAAATAATAATAATAATGCAATATTTTTTCTTCATAACTATTGGGCTATATAAACATG
Source organism: Camelina laxa (assembly GCA_024034495.1). Classification (NCBI taxonomy): domain Eukaryota; kingdom Viridiplantae; phylum Streptophyta; class Magnoliopsida; order Brassicales; family Brassicaceae; genus Camelina; species Camelina laxa. The sequence continues at coordinate 675,670 of CM043882.1, forward strand.
ACATGCTACATTGATAAAGCTCACAAAATTAAAAGCAAACATCATCAAGGACAAGTAAGTAGCCAGAGAAATGTCACGGAGACGAATTTGTGAGATGCAATATAAGCTTTCCGTCCCGCAAGAACGATTCTGGGACCTTTTTGTCCGCAATTGGACTGTCATTTGTAATAAAAAACTTAAAGGTATATATTATATAACTCTCATACTCTTATAATTTCATATATGTTGTACTTGTTCATAACTCTAATATATTCATTGTTTTTGTTGGCTAGACCTTCACCCATCTGCTCACTCGACTCATACGGAAATTGAGTCATTGGATCACCAGACGAAAACCATGAAGCAACGGTTCGTTAAACCTAAATACGTTGCAGGCTATAAGTTTATTGCAGCAACTACAAAAGTTATTGACGGCGAACCCAGTGGCTTGAATTGCCTCATAAACATCACTGCGGAGTACGAAAAAAGTGGCCTTGAGCTCAAAGACCTTGAAGAAGTCAGACTCCTTGCGCATTATATTAATATAGTAGCTTATCATTGCCGTGTTGGTGATGGTGGCGATTATCCCAAGCCAGTGCGTCTTAATAATGGCACCGGCCCGTCAAATCAATCCATGCCATAATCGAAGGAGGGTTCATCTCTTTTATACCTAGAGTTTATAGAAGATGAAATAAATAAATTGAACCCGCCCCCAAAATATATATATGTGTGAGTATCGTATCCTCTAGGGTCATGTCCCTATGAGTTGAATCATCTCTAAATAAAGTTGTTACGTATTATTATATGCATGAGTGTTTCAAACTATTAACTAAATTCACAATTGTCTACTGCTAAATATGATAACTGAAGTCAGAACCTCTTCATTTTGCAAACAAAGACATGAGTTTTATTACCATCATCATCAACATCATCATCAAACTTTTCTGCCCAACATCTCCATCATCAAACAAAGACATGAGCTAACCCCAATCCTGCTTCGTACTCATTGAGATCAACATCAGTCTCTGGAGATCCTGTAGCACTTCTTGCTTTCATTGTATCGATGTTCATGTCTTGTGAACCGCTGATCTCCTCCTCGTTCTCTGTTTCGCTGCTGCTTACTCTCGGTTCTTGGCTCTCGGAAGTTACAGTCATTCCTCCATGGACCCGGTTATCCTGAACCAGACTGTTATGGAGCGCATAAAGACAAGTCTTACCTCGAGAAAACGAGGTACAAGGACCAGAAGAGGACTGTCCCGCATACTCAGTTTCCCTCCTCCATGTGCTTTGCAAAAATCAGTACTACCTTGAGCACTTTTGCCACATCCTTCAGACTTGCATCTCTTTCCTCCACCATGTATGACACAGAAATCAGTCCTTCCTCTAGCACTCTTTGTGCATTCGAGAACCGCTTGAGTCCATGATAAGCATAGGGGTAATGATTTTATGTTTTGTAATGCAATTTGATAATAACAGGCTCAAACACTTTCACTTCTAAGCTTCTTGTTCTTCCATGGCATTGCTAGCTTCAGTCCCTTGCATAAAATTCCCTACATTTCCCCAACCAAACCCATTTGAGTAATATAGACAAGACCAAGTCACGAAGAATGAGCTGAGAAACACAAATACTTTACCCAAAAGTGAGATCCTTTAACAGAGCCACCACCATGGTAACTCCCTGATCTGTTAAACTTCATGATCTTCATGTTGTTCTCGTTGATCTCTCTTGCTCTCTGACTCTCCGCAAGAAAGACATAATTATCCCTGACAACAACACCTTCTCTCCCTTTCCTCCGCAAGAGCCGGAAGGGACCATGTTTCCTCTCGGGCAAGGGCATGTGCATAAACTTACCAGGAAGGAGCATACGAGGAGGCAAATCAAGACACTTGGGGTAAGAAAGAGGACGGAGAGGGTTCTTGGGCTTGCCTGGTTAGTCTTCCCAGCAAAACGGAACAGAGGCAAGAGTGTGAATCGGAGAAGCAAACACACGTGGACTTGCAGGCGATGAAGTGTACAACAATGATCTTGACTTTGCAGCTAACACAAGTGCCAGCTTCGCCTTCTCTCCTTCCTTTGCTTCTCTCATTTCTGTTTTTCTCTTCTCTGTTTCTTTCTTTCTTTACTTACTTGTTCTTCAGCTTAGAGTCTTCGGCTGTTTCTTTTTTAGGTAGTGGAAAGTGAAGAAAAGATTAGACAATGCATTAAAAAATATGTCGCAAATCATTTGTGATCATTGATCATCCAACGGTGGATTTTTTACTAAAGTATTGACTACTAACATAGACAACCTTTCATGTAAGTCAATACTCTTGTTAGAGGAAATTGACAGACCACGTCACCCACCATATTTCTCTCTCACCAAGTAAACTGTTATTATTTGTTTTCTTTTACTGTTCAAAGAATAGATTGTCACTAAAGTTGTAACAGTGTCATTCTCTTATGATTTTTTTACAATATGTTATGGTTCTACTTCTACTAAACTAAGTGCACCACTATTCAATACTTTTACCCAACTGCTCAAAATTTGTCTATGATTCTCTTTTCTAGAGGTGCAATGTAACAGTACAATAAGCAGCAACACTCGAAATACCAACGCGCACTTGAACCATCTCTTTCTCTTGAGACTGTTCTTTTAACCATCTCTTCTTCTCTTTCTTTCTTTTAAAGTCATTTAACATTTAATCATTTTTGTACTCATGCAATTGATCACAAACTGCTTGAGCGCTTGTGATCACTCTTACATTCAAGAAAATTTTGTATACAATTAAGGAATTATGTAGCTGACGTGAAGAATAATTTGCCGACAAATGACTTTATTATGATTAGCGACGAGTTAAAAAGAGAAAGCCCAAAGTGGACCCATTACTAAAATGTGGTTCATGAGTAGAGAGAGTGAAAACACATCTCCACCGACACCGAGAGAGAGTTAAAAGTTTAAAACACATTTCCCACCGACACCGAGAGAGCTCATGATCTCTCTCAAGCTTATTGTGTTCTCTTGCATGTCTAAAGAGTGTATAGTGATATGATTAACTTAAGTTACGAAAGAATTATTAAAATACGATGAATGTGGTCTTAGGTGAGTCGTTTTTTCAAATATTATTAAAAAGTCAATATTATTAAGTTTACAATTAAAGGGTCTGGTGTGTGTGTGGGTCTTTTCTTACAAGATTAAGAGAGCAGGTTCTTTATTTTTATTCTGCTTTTAATTTTTGGTTTTAGGAGCAGGTTATTTGCATTTTGTCTTCTTAGAGTTGTATATATAATTATTATCAATAAAAAAGGATTATCAATCATACTAATATTATTTTATCAAAATTTAGCAAAAACGTAATTGGATTAACACCTTTTTTCTTTTGTATGTACTTTCTGGGGTTAATTAGTCAACTGATTATAAATAAGAAGCTACAATTGTGAAATCTAAAAAGATTGAGGACATGGAAAATATATATAATCTTATGGGCTCAAAAAATTCGGCCTACTACCACATTATTTAATTTTATCAGGCCTATGCAAATTTTTACATAGGAAAAATTAGCCATTTAATTTATTTTATTGCTAAAGAAATAAGTTGATTAAGAAAAATTAGTCATGTTAATTGATTTTAGTCCGTTCAAGTTACTGATGAATTTGGTCCGTTCAAGTTACCAATTAATTTGGTAAAACATTATCCATAAATATATATTAAATTTTGATTTTTTGCTTTCCCCAGTATATAGTATTCATCAGTTTTGTGAAATATAAATACATTTTATTGCTAAGGAAATAAGTTGATTAAGAAGATTTAGCCATGTTAATTAATTTTGGTCCGTCAAGTTACTGATAAATTTGGTCCGTTCAAGTTATTGGTGAATTTGGTCCGCTCACGTCATATTCTTATATTTTATTATTGTCTTAATTAGGTGAAGCAGATAATGCACATAGCTCATAGGAAAATTGTTAAATTTTGGACCATGACATATATATGATTAAAAGTTAAGTGGGAAAATATAATTAATTGGGTAATAATAATAATAATGTAATATTTTTTCTTCATAACTATTGGGCTATATAATCATGGCATGCTACATTGATAAAGCTCACAAGATTAAAGGCAAACATCATCAAAGACAAGTAAGTAGCTAGAGAAATGTCAATAAGACGAGTTTTTGAGATGCAGTATAAGCTTTCCTTCCCGCATGAACGATTCTGGGACTGTCTTGTCCGCAATGAGACTTGGGTGTGTGATAGAAAACTTACAGGTATATATTAGATAACTCTCATACTCTTATAATTTCATATATGTTGTACTCGTTCATAACTCTAATATATTCATTGTTTTTGTTGGCTAGACATTGACCCATCTAATCAGTGGACTCAAATGGAAATTGAGTCAGTGGATCACCAGACGAAAACCATGAAGCAACGGTTCGTCAAACGTGAATTCGTTGAAGGCTATAAGTTGATTGCAAGAACTATAAAAGTTATTGACGGTGAGCCCAGTGGCTTGAATTGCCTCATAGACATCACTACGGAGTACGAAAAGAGTGGCCTTGAGATCAAAGACCTTGAAGAAGTCGAACTCCTTGAGGGGCATTTTAAGGTAATGAGACTCCTTGACGGGAATATATATTAAGATAATGGCTTATCATTGCTGTGATGGTGTTGGTGGCAATGATCCCCTGCCAGTTCGTCTTAAATAATGGCACCGGCCCGTTAAATCAATCTATGCCATGATGGAAGGAGGGTTCCTCTCTTTTATACCTAGAGTTTATAGAAGATGAAATAAATAAATTAAACCCGCCCTCAAAATATATATGTGTGAGTTTTGTATCCTCTAGGGTCATGTCCCTATGACTTGATCAATTATCTAAATAAAGTTGTTACGTATTATATGCATGAGTGTTTCAAACTATTAAATAAATTCACAATTGTCTACTGCTAAATATGATAACTGAACTCAGAACCTCTTCATTTCCTAAGGCGAAAAGTTGCAATTTTGCAAACAAAGACATGAGTTTTATTACCATCATCATCATCGTCATCATCATCTAAAGACTGTTTTGACAATTCACAGGTGGGCTTTTACCTGTATAATTCACACCATCACAATTTCCTTTGCTTTAATTCAATATCTACAAGACAATGAGATCAAATAAGACACAAAGACACAGAGACTTTGGATCCTTTTTCGACTCTCTAAGCAAACCTAAAACTAGAATAAACAGACTCCCCTTTTCACTCTCTGGTGGCAACATACTCCACCAGCGTTGAATTGAAGACTTGAACCAAACTGAAGACAACTTACATCCACCTCTTTGGCGGATGTCTTCTTAGAGTATATAAAATTGATATTTAATAAAAAGGGATTATCATTCATACTTATATTAATTTATGAAAATTTTGCAAAAACGTAATTGGATTAAAACCTTTTTTTTTTCTTTTGTAGTTTTTTTCTAGGTTAATTAGTCAACTATTATAAATTAAGAAGCGACAATTTCGAAATCTAAAAAGATTAAGGACATGGAAGATATTTACATATATCTAATGAGCTCAAATATTTGGGCCTACTAGCACGTTATTTAATTTTATTAGGCCTACACAGAATCTTACTTTACATAAGAAAAGTGTGACCTTCGTTGTGCTGCTAACCCACATCCATTAGTCAAAAAAAGCAAACAACTTCACACACAACGACGTCAAGAACCTAATATGATATATTCTTATTATAGTAATTGATATTATATTATATAGTCTTTAATTCTTTTATGTTAAAGGTAACAAAACCCACCTACTTCAAATGCAAACACAAACACAAACCACCTAACTTCGCATCTCGGTGTGAGGATCCAAGAAAGAAATCGAGAACTTCTTCATTAAACGTGAACTGTCCTCTGATCCGATTCAAGATTTACGATTGCACCTTCATCATCCAACAAAGACTTTGAGCTCATTTTCTTGACCTCGTCACTCGAATATATGAATAACTTCTTTGCCATTTTACAGAACTCACTGCACATTCAAGAACACAATCGTTAAAACAAAAGAGGGAAGGAAAGCTAAAGACATAAGATAGAGAGAGAGAGAGAGACTTACTCCCACGGATCGTCTCCTACAAGCATCATGTCCCCTTCATCGTCTGTAAACACAACAGCCCATTTGTCTTTTGGACTAAGCTCTCCTTCAATCTCAAACATTTTCTCTAACTCTTTGATTAATTCGTCGTATGATCTTAACAATGTTAAATCAACCGCGCGTCCAACCGCTGTTCCTTGCATTTGCACCTTTACAAGAACAAACAGACACAAATTGGCTTTTTTGAGAAATAAACAAAGTTTGTCTCTTTTTTGAGTTTGAAGTGAAGAGTAATGGTTTGTTTTACCTTGGTTCGGCTTCTTGCGGATGTTTGTTGCTTCTGCTCTTTTGTTGAGTTCGAAGAGTTAGGATCTTGACACTTGTTGGTAGAATCAGAGTTGTTTGAATTCACACTTATTAGTGGCTTGTCAAGAGGAATTGGAGCAGAAGCAGCAGGCTTGCTCGTGAGATCGAATCCGAATAGCCTACAGCAACCTGTGACGGGAGCCTCGGTGTTCTTGCCTTGTAATCCGCTTGAAAATACCGATTTGTTCAAGTTCCTCTCGGTTGCTGGATCATGGGACAACAGTTTGACTGATGGATTAGACTCGTGGCTCTGCGAGAAGCTGCTCAAGTAATTAGAAGCTACAGGACTCCCTGTGATTTCTGCAATGCAGGAGAAGAAGTTTCATTGTCAAAAGTAAATGAGAAAAAGCAGTGAAAACTAAAAAGTAATTTCTCACTGTTTTTGGTTCTTGGTATGGTAATTGTTTATAATTATACATTGGACCTGGTTAACTCTAAAAAGTACCTCAAGTTTATTTTTGAAGGTACCTGAAACTGATGAATCAATGGGTCTGGACCGTTTGGACTTTGACTGTGGTTGAGTAGGCGTAGGGGTTAGCGCGGATGGTGAGAAAGGCTCAATCTCCCATGATGAAACCTTGTTTGGTCTTTGAATAGTGGATGGCTCGTCCCATTGGATCTAAATACACAGGAAAACCAAAAGATTCAAGATTTACAAAAAAAGTATGCAACAAGAATCATATGATATATCATCTCTAGAGAATGTATCAAATTCACTTAACCTGCAATGACCTCCATTTCGAAGCTGGCCACTGAGAAGATAGATCTCCACTACCAACAATAGTACCTGTAAATCTGAAGAATAAACCAATCTAAATTTCAGACAACAACAACAATCAAGAGAAATCAACAAATGACCAACGCTGAATTCAGAAATATATACACTCTCTCAGGAGACTCTTCTCCTTCAAATCTCATCCTAAACCGCATACCGAGAGCAAACCCGTTCTTCATTGCCACCATATACTTGTTCACACTGATTATAAATTGGCTTATCCTGAAGAAATTAAAGTCTATATTATTTAAGCCTTGAAGCCTTTCACTAGCAACCTATATATAAGATACAAAGATTGAAACTTCACCTCGGTTTATATAACACAATGAATATAGATTTTGTATTAACAGCATGAGAAGCTGTAGCAAGAACTCCCAAACGCATACTCTGACTCGAAATAACGGATGCAGGCATCGTACTTTGCTGCCTAGCTAAACGTCTCACACCAACTCGTAAATCCCCAGTTTCACCCCTTAAAAAACAACATAAGAAGATTAGTTATGAAGTAAAAACCTGAAAGTAAAAGGCTCTCAAGCTTTGTAGATACCTCAAGAACACAAATGCATCTCCAGCTACAAGTCTTTTGAGGTTACAAATGTACTCCAACCTGTTGTAAGTAAATGCCTCCTCGGTTGACCTACACCGAAATAAAACAAACTCAATAGACTCTTAAAAACTCTTAGAAGTCTAAAATAGATTGTTACCTCTAAAAATATGCTTAAACCTCCATTCATAGCCGTGAAGATCTTTAGCTACAAGTTCTTGAGTTGGTGTAGGTTGTGTCATATCCTAAGTATTGAAAATCAAAATCAATTAGGTAAAATTCAGCTAAGAAAGGACAAAATGTGCTTAATGGGAGATGGAAGGATAAAAAAGCATATGTATTTACAAGAGAAGGCAAACACTCAGTGGCGTGTTTACGAAGGACAGAGAATCCACCATGAGTGCTTGTATCAGAAGCTGTTAGAATCTTCACAAACGAATCAACCTTTGGTTTAGCTGGTTCGACTACAGGTGGATCAAGGCTTGTTGGTTCACTTTGCTGCAAATCAATAACCAAAAAAAATCAAATTGACTGAATTGATAACATATTAATTCAAAAAATTATTCTTTTTTGACTTACATCTTCTTCAGGGTGTAATGTGATCTGAGCGTAAACCTCATCAGTCTCATGCTCTGCTTTCAACACAACACTAAGAACACGGCAAAGTATCTTCGGAGGAAGATTAAAAACTGGTATCTCTTGATCAACGACTCCTTGATTACTCGAAGCCACCAACTGTTACATTAATAAAAAAAAAACATTCAAGTCTTAAAATTGAGAAACAAAAAAGGAACAACTTTTTGAAGCTGGATCATTCTATACATACTTGTTCCATGTGACCTTGAGGAAAGTAGAAAACTCTTTCACCATAACGAGGAACTTCAACAAGTGGCCCTGCACAAGCTTTCCATAGCTCCGTATACAATTGATCATCTTCATTAGACCCTATAAATTCCCCAAGAGAACAAAAAAAAAAAAAATCAAACCTTTCAATTTCAAAAGCAAAATTCGAAGCTTTAAAATAAAAAGTAGAAGTGGGTCTAAGTTGTGTTTAGCTCGCTAACAACAAACCCACGGATGTGAAAGAACTAAAAAAATGTTGACTTTTTTTTTTTTTCCACAAAGACAAGACAATGCTAGAAGAAGAAAAAACTCAAACTTGGGGAGAATAGAAGTCAAAATTGAACTCACCTGATGTTCTGAAATCAGCATCCACTACTACATTCGCCATCGAACAAACTCACATGAACCAGAAAACAAAAAAAAATCCAAGCTTTACTACACAAGACCAACGGTAAGAAACTAAAAAAAAAATCGAGCTTACAGAAAAAAAGGAAAACGAAAGCCTCAGACTCAGAGAGCGTTATTATTTATTAACACATGAAAGAAGAAACAAACAAGAAGAAGACAAGAGAGAGTCATCAAAGAAGGGTAAGAAGAAAGCTTTAAAAAAAAAAAAAAAAAGAAGTCTCATTTCTTTAACGAGAGACAGACACGACGGTTATGTCTGTATTCAATTCATTACTGAACACATAATAAATTCATTACCAAAAGCACAAAATTGTGATAAGGAAAAAATTAAATTCTCTTCTTTTTTTTTTTCTTTTTTTTTTTTCCGGGTTTTTCTCTTTAGCTTAGCTTTTTCAGTTTCAGTTACGAAACCGCTCCCCTTCTCTTCTTCCTCTTTGCCTTTTTGTCTTCCTCTCCTTATCATCTTTATTTCAAACTCCCTGTCGTTTTATCTCTTCACTCACAAACTGTTTGTCGTTTTGAACTTCTTAAGGTTTTTAAAGAAACGTATATGGTCAACAATTTTATTGTGAGAAAGAATTTGGACCGCTAATGACGAACGGGTTCTGAGTTAATTTTTATTTTTTTTTGTTGGTAAATGTCAAGTTACTACTAGTGAGTCTTATCAAGAAGAGGCTAGTCAAAAAAAATAAGGCAGAAGTAGCTTCTTTACCATAATAAGGCGCGTGAAGCCAAAAAAGATGATGTTGTTGTTTTAAGGGCTTTTTATTGTTGTTTCCGTTAGGACGAGTTTTGTTAGATTTTGACGGTACCGTTACTTTTCTAGCTTGTGTCTGGAACGTGGCAGGCAAACGTGTTGGCTCGTGAATGTACCAGGCCAGAGATTTTTGCCAACTCATCATCGAACGTTTTATGGGTTAAATTATCAGAGAAGAACTTTGGTATGCGTGCGAGTCTTTTTTTTTTTTTGGTTCACGTGTTAATTCAACTTCTCTTTCTTGCTTCTTCGTTCTCTTCATGCTCTAATGAAACTATAATGTGAGTCATTATGAAACTATTATGTTTTGTATTAGTGCGAATCAAAATTACTGTATGTATTCTTTAGAAGTCGATCGTCATTAAACATTAACATCAAAAACATTCTACGTTGATTTCAAGTTTACATTATATAAAACCAAAAAAGTTTTAATAATACGAGTATGATACTAAAGAACATAAAAAAAACGGATAAAAATTCATGAAGAAAATCATGTTTAACCCCACCAAATCATGTGTGGCTTTTATTTTATGTTTTTTTTTTTTTGTTAAAACCTTTTATTTTATGTTACTTAAAAATAAACATTTATACGAGTCAATTTCATCATATTACTTAATAAAACATTTTTACACTATAAGTTAAATAGTGAAAATCTCCATATATATTACCGTTATACTACATAACTTATTACGAATGTCCATATCATTTTTTTATAGTGATCATATGATTACATTATCGCTTAATTTTGTCTACTTCGCATTAAAATCATGTTTATGCGGTTTATTTCTCATGATCAACTTCTTCGGCACCGCCTATATTATTTTGTCATTCGGAAGGTATATAAAATTATTATCAAACAATTAACAATTATTTATATGTTTTAGTGACATATGAACAACATAATAATACGTGAAAAAAAAAAAAAACATATGTGAAAATTTATGAAAAAGACGATGTATAAGTTGGTCCGACACGTCAGAGGGAAGGCCATGGCCATGCTATATTGGGCGAACCACAAATAAACACGCGTAGACCGTATTAATTTCAGACGCTGCTCGATTACAAAAGGACATCTCTGTTCTTCTCCCTATTGAAGCTGGTCCAGTTAATTTTCGTAATGTTTTATTTAACCAAATATACTTAAAATATACTGTATATCCTTGTTGACTTGTTGTTAAAAAAAACAAAGGTCTCCACAACTATAAACCAAAATAATAATATGTATATAGTTAACTCAAGATGAGTGATGTCAATGTACATTAGACTCTCAAGTCGTAAATATACTTTCAACGCACAAAGGTAGTTTTTTACAGATAATAAACATGATTAGAATATAGATAAAGAGAAAACGAACAATAAAAAGTAGAGGACCGTTTGCTTCAAATTGTTGGTTGGGAATATGATTATTTAAAAGTGGATGGGAACGCACGGATGGGGAATATGATTATTGTATTGTTAATTGCTTAATTAGTTAGTGGTGCAATGGAATTCATTTCACAACAAACAATATTTTTCTACTACTTTTGCTGTAAAATTATTACTTTTGCCCATTTCATTTTTTGGGGGCAATTATAGTTAATCACTCGTTTAGTCATAATCTCCACATCAATGAATAAGAATAAAGGTATATTCGTTTTACAGATATGCATGTCTCAACTAACTTGATCCTCATCGGTTTTTTTTTTCTTTAAGTGAACTTATGAGAAAATGACATCATATCGAATATAGAGACTTAAAAAAAAATGAAAAATTATTAAGAGTAAAATATCAAAAAGAAAGTTATGGTTATTGCATTGGTTGTTTAAAATTAATATAGCTGCAGTAAAGAGAATCAAATGGTTGGCTTAAGTTAACAACACATTCAAGAAAAGAAGATTTTATTCCAGCGGCGTATCTATTATCTTGAATACTACTATTGCACTAATTTTTATCATTTTTTAACTTAAAAATACTGACTTTTTAAGTTCTTAACATATTTTAAAAAAAAATCTTAACTGGTTTGATTGGACATTACATTTGTTTTGGGGCTTGAGAAATATCTTCCACTATTCGTTTTCTTAGATTGACATTTCTTACTTTTATAGTAGTCATTATGCTATCATTTATGGCTTTCTTCCTTAAAAGTTTCTTTGTACGACTATTTATGTTACTAATCTGAGTCAGTGTAGTTTTTTTTCTCTCTCACTCGCACGTTAGACGGTTGGAGGTTGGACATACATATTTCAGACTAGAATTAGCAAGCGGAAATTTAATTTAATTCTGTGAGAAAATGACCCTTCCGTTCACGTAAGGTGTAAGGTCACTCATAAATCGTAGGGAATCTGAGAAACACTGCGCTCATGGACCGACCTTAGCTAGTAAAAAAAAATACATCAAAAAACAAGAAATTAAAGTTGGGATCAATTATAATACGTTTATCTTTGTAACCCATCGGTGAAACGGATCCGATCCATTTATTCGGTCAGGATTTAGAGATTAGATTCCGTGTATTTTTAAACTGCTACTTGTCAATTTATTTACAACTCTGAAGAATGCGTTTGGATTCACGCTTGCTTTGTTATGGTTTCTTCTTCCATAACTATAAACTAACATCATATATTGTATAAAGGTTCTAATAATCAAGTATTGGTGCATATTTGTGGACCGGGGAAACTTATAGGATCTCTCTACAGTTTAGTCAGATTAGATTCGCTGCCTCCAATACAAATAACCTCATGCTTCGTATATATTACGTACCAAACTTTTTTTTTTTTTCCAATCGTTACGAATCTTAGGTACGAATATATAAATACATACTAGATGGATTTTTTAATTAGTGTGTTTCATATGATCATATCAATGAAAACCAAATCGTTTCTTGACATGTGTTTCAAGTTTCGACTATCTTCTATAGCATAAAATTTGTTACTAGAAAGATTAACATGCCAAAAGTTTACCGTGATATTACAAAAGATTTTAACCTAATATTCATCAATTAATTCCATTCTCCACGAATGATTCAAGTTGGTTGCACGTACTTGACCAATGCACATTCCGATAAATGTTTTCGTTTGACAAGTCTTCATCATCGGGAACAAAATGGTGTTAGTATATTTTGTTTTTGACAAGCGGACGAAATATTATCAGGCTAAAGCTTGATCACATGGGGGGAGTAAGCTACATGCATTTATTGGCATGTTCCGACCAGCTTGTTAAATATGTTGCCACAGAAATATATAATAAAGTGCTAGCGATTTAAAATGAAGAATTAGTACGAGGAGACATATGCAAATCAAAAAGACCACTCTCTATCTCAACTTCTTATAATGTTCCTGGTCGATTAATTATATTATATAGTAATTATAAAATGCAAGTTTATGCATGCACATGGTCTGAAACCTGGATCAATCTGAAGTGTGATTTCACAGACTCGCTCTCGCACACATGTGGCAACTTATACGGTTCTGATTTTGATTTTATTTATATGGCTTTAATCACATTTAGTACACGATGCAAACGCAAGGAATCACATATGCTAGCTATTAAGTATTAACTGTTATTCACCTATATATATATTGAACAACAATTTATGATACATCAGTTTCAGATATGAGTTCTCAAAACTTAAACCCTACTATGGCATTTTGGAATATGAAATTTTGCAACCAACGCTCTTTGATCAATATATAATGAAAGAACTCACTTAAGCAATTATATTAAGCCTTTTTCAATTTCTATTATTCATTCAAACATTTTATATCCAACTGCATAATAATTAAACATCAAACACATGTTTGTTATGCACTAGCAGCAACAACATGTTGATTCAATAGCAACCATTCAAATCCCATTATAGAGAAGACCACTGAAATCCTATAAATATAAAATAGTATAATTGCAAACCTTTTATCAACAATAAAAAAAAAAATGTAAATTCTATAAATAAAAGTGTTTCGTTGAAGGGGTAATCTCGTAACAAAATCGTCCGTACGACTCCAACTATTTGAGATCCGTTCGACTGAGGATATATCATTATCAATAATAGTAGTTCGTACCATTTTTTTTAATGATCATTTTAATTCAAATTCAAATAATAATGGAAAGCTATTAATTGATTACCCAAAAATTAAAAAAAAAAACAGAAAAGAAAAGAAAAATATATAACATACATATACATATAATACATATCCTACTAAATTCTAACACTCCATGTATAATATTTGGATATTAGATTATCACAATTAACATCAACAAAAAAAACAAGTATTTCCACGATTAATGTTACAAGAGACATAGAAAATTTAAAAAACATATATTACCACATTGAATATTACAACAAAGAGACATAGAAAGCTAAAAAAAAATATATATTTTCCTAGAAGTAGAAAGAGGCACATTAAAGTTGTTATATGCGGCAACAAACCTAAAACTTGTAAAATGAAAATATCATTTTCTCTAATCTTTGTTATGTGGTGTCTTTTTCTTCTCTTTCGTAAAATTTATTATATATTTGTAGGAAATGGACCAAATGGTAGATATGTATAAAGGAAAGGATTCCTAGTACTTGTTTGTGTTTATTTTATTTACCTTTTCCATTTTTAAAATTAAAATAAAGGTACCTCACACATGTTTTACAAAGGATTGGTCAAATTTCTCTAAATAATTAGTAGAGAAAACATTATTAGTAATATATAACTAATATTGTGATGTCTCTTAATAACATAACTTCGGACGTCGGTAGACTCGCTAGCAAGATGTTTCTCTCAAATCTGTTTTAACAAATCATTTAACTAAATATTATATCACTAAATCACTCTAAATATGATATCAAATTTTTACAAAACCTAGACTCTGCTATCGAGTGTTATAATAAAAAATAAATAAATAAATACACTATGTTAGAGTGTGGGTTCATTGAATTGTATCTACTTCAAGCCAAATTCACACACACATAAATAAAAACTTACATTTATAAACAAAGTTCAAAAAAAGTCAGAAAGAAGAAAGTTACTATATATATATATATATATTAACAATGGTTGGTCCACTGTAATATATTTGTTCAAAATGCAATTTTCTTATATCATAAAACGAAAAGGAAATAAAAAAGAAACAAAACGAGGGGACCAGATGATAAATCACATGATCGTATGATATATGACCATCTCTGCCTCTCAGTCTCTCTCTCACTGATGGGTCTCAATCTCTCTTTCTCTCCCACTCCATTATTTTATCTTTACTCATATTATATACATCTTTCATATACAAATCTAAGTATCTATAACACATAAGTAAGCGGGTGCAAGGAACAAAAACATGACAATCATTGATATCGCCAACGTGCGAGAGCCATATTTTATGGGCACCAGGACAACATACCAGCCGAAACTTAATTGTTTTGTTGTAGAGATTTTATGACTACGATTTTGTTAATTAGGATTAGAAAGAGTTTTGTGGTCATAGGTCCATATGATTAGCACCAACTATAATAAAACCCCTATTAGGCTATTATCACCTCTTGTTCCCCATTTACTCTCTCTCTCTCTCTTTCTTTCCCAGTTTAATATAGTAAGCCACTCCACTTATCAACTTTGAAAAGTTATAACAAACAAAATTTAAGCTCAGAATTAATCAAAAACGGATTTCGAAATTAAGATATATATATATATATCAAAGGCTAACAAAAAAAGATATGATACTGAAATCTGAAATCTCAAATGAAATGGGCCACAAAACACGATCGAAGCTAGACAGACTTCGATTACAAAGCCCACATATTAACTAATTTTCCAAATCGAAGATATACGAACAATGCTTGCTTTCCCCATTTATATAATAAACCACATAATCCATGACCATGACAACGACACAATGCACATAAAACACATAGTAGTACCATAACCATACAGAGATCAACATGCTTTACTTTTAAGGAAAACAAAATAACAAGACAGCCCCCCCCATTAAAATGCCAAAGCCAAAAGAGTAAATCCAAGTTTTGGAAGATGATGCTCTTTCCCTAGTCTAAGCTTGCAAGTGCTATGCAGCTCCCGATTTAAGACAAAAATATGCATGACCAATGCAATGCAATGCAACGACGCTTTGTTTCCCTTTTCTTTCTTTTTTCTCCTCGAACCCATCTCTCCTCCTGCCAAACCAATTTTAAAATCACGTCAAGATTGATTCCTGAATACAGTCTGCAAACATATTTCAAGTTAGTCAATACCAGCACCTACCCCTTCAAGCAATTCCACAGTTGTAAGCATTGCAGAGCTGGATCAGAGCTGCTTGGTTAGCTTGTTCGAGATTCTCACCAATTATTTGTGGGAACCTACCAGGAGAAGCAGAAGAAAGCCTAGAAACAGATGCAACCACGAACTGCTTTGGATCTTTGATGTCTTTGAGAGGATCCTCTTCTTTCTTCCCAGCATTGTGAAGGTTCACGAATGCAGCTGTGTATCCAACATTCTCTGAGATTTCTGGCATTTCAGGTTCATCGAGGACCCTTTCTTGCTCAGGCCTCGAAACAAGCGTCACTATACTGTCAAGCATCTTCCCCCAGAGTTTCGCAGCTGATGGATCCACGAGAGCCGGAGTCTCACATATGAGTCTTGTTGCAGCAACTGCTGCTAACTTGACCTCGATAGTTCCCATGATCAGTTTCAGGTTCGGAATCCAGAAATGCTCCACGATTGCAGTTAAGATGTCTTGCTGGACGGTATTCATAGTCTCCACTAGATAAGCCTGCCCGTGCTTCACCAAGAAAAGCGACATGAATATTACTAGCGACTTCTGGAACTTGACTGTCTTTTTGTTTTGAAGGCGTGTGAATAGAGCACCCCATACACCCTTCATATAAGGTGCAATCACACTGTAGTCCAGATTCTCAATAATCGTGTTAAGGATATAAAAGCCTTGATCATCTGTGCTAGGAGATGCAACCAGCTTTTCAAATATCCCCAGCACTTGACTCAACCGATTCTCTTGAGTAACTTCATGAGGAGCTTTCTGCAGAAAAGCTTGAAGCAGACGCACAAGCGCTGGAACATTGCCACTTCTCTTCCATGACTCAGGCGAGAGGAGCAGCAAGAAGATCTGCATGTAGCTTGGGGCGAGAGGTGGTCGATTTAACTCAACAAGCTGAGCCAGCAACTGAAACGCATAAGGCAAGAACTCAGTGATATCATTGGCCAAAATCATCTGGAGGCTTGGGAAAAGACTCGTTTCAAAAGCAGATATAAGAGAAATATCGCGTTCACATGCCCGTCGAACAAGTACAGCCACAGACTCAAAGAGATAGTGGTTAAATATAGGATTTTTAGGATTTTTGCAAACATCATTGAGAATAGAGGTCAATCCCCCGATGCAAGGTCCAGCAACTTCAGCACTGATATCAGCAACACCAAGGACCCGCATTATACACTTCATCAGATATTGATTCTCCTCTGATTCTGGAAACTTCAGCGCATCAAACAGGTTCGTCATCAACTGCAGCAAAAACGGACTTATATCACAAGCAGCATACCTATTACCCTGTCCGCCTTCCTCCTTCACTAACAAGAGCTTCTCTATGCAGCTAGCAGCATAAGAATGGACCACGTTCGACTCTGCTTTAAGGAACCGGACCAACTCTGGGAACAACTGCATTGCAAAAGGCTTTGGCATATGACTACGAAACAGAGTTAAAAACTTCAAGGACCCTGCCTTTAGCATTGGAAAACTGTTGACGTCGCGGCTTTGCAGCTCTGGGAGAATAATGTTTGTGAAGAAGCTTTGAACATCAATGAGATCTGTAGACACAGACGCACCCCCTGCCTTTTTGGTAGATAGAGAGACGACCAAGTAAATTGCACAATCCTTGTCTTTCCAATTTGCCGCCGGATTTGCTGAAAATGAACTCAAGAGCTTCTGTATCTCAACCGAAACTACTTCTGTCACTTGTGCTTTGTAGTTGGTGGCAAGTCCTTTGAGTAGCTCACAAGCTATTCTCCTTCTAGTGTCCACATCACTTCCCTCCATGTCTCTACGAATGAACTCTATATAGTTCATATCGAAAACTTCTTCATCTTCAGCCCTCAAAGAAACATTGGGGATCACAATACTCTGGCAAATTTCCTTGATTACATTGTCGCCCGCAAACAAAGCATGGTGAACACTTGTGCTCACAGTGGTCAAAAACTTGATTGCCGTAGTAGCTAGCTGATCCCTGCTAGGAGACTTTGACACATCTCGGAGCAATGTCCAGACGACTAATGCAAAATCATTCAGAAAGTCTTTAAACTCTTCTTCGTTTTTCTCGATATAAAGATTGATATTCTCGCAAACAGCAGCGCGAAGATCATCAACAAGTGTTAACCCCTCTTTTGTGCTTTCCAAGGCGGGATAATTTGTAGCTAAATACTTCTTAAACTCTCCCATCCACTCCTTCATATGATCTTCGAAAAACTCCGGCAAGTCCTGAAAGTTCAACGAGTAAAAAATCCTGCAGCATAGCCTTTGGGACTCAAACAGAGGCTTCAGGATCGCAGCTGAGCCACCAGAACTCGCAGAAGAATCAATCAACGAAGACGTTTTCAGGAATATCTCAGTCAACGGAGCAGCAAAACTATCCAGGCAATACTTCAAATCAGTAAAGAGATCATCGGTTCTATACTGATACCTAAACTTTTTGAAAATCGAACTAGCGGTGCCAAGAATACCATTGATGGACGCATAATCGCCAGCGATAGCAGCATT
The DNA here is from genome assembly GCA_024034495.1 of Camelina laxa. Taxonomy (NCBI): domain Eukaryota; kingdom Viridiplantae; phylum Streptophyta; class Magnoliopsida; order Brassicales; family Brassicaceae; genus Camelina; species Camelina laxa. Next base: position 694,112 of record CM043882.1, read on the forward strand.
TCGAAGGTTGGCGATAAGCTCAGGAAGCAAAGCAGGCCAAGATTTAGGGAAATCGTGCTTACCGATGACGGCTAGGGCTTCACTCAACTGGCTCTGGATACGAGGAGAAGAAGAGAGCATAAGAGAGACGATGAGTGTCTTGATCTGCTCCTTCTCCGAATCTACGATCGGTGAGATACCAGAATCAGCGGAAGGTAGCCACCGCGAACGGAGATGGTTCTTAAAGTTGACAGCAGCGGCGTGACGCGTCTGTTCATCGATTGACGGCTCAGCCACCAGACGGAGAACGGCAAGGCCGTAGTTAGGTGCATCTGCGGCCTCCGCTAGTGATTTCTCAGCTGATCGACGAGGTTCCGGCACCGGAGAGAGCGTGTGGAGAAAACACTGCGAGAGGAACTGTAGAGTATCCTGATTCCACTCCATCTTTCTTAAAACACAACAGATACTAGGGGATCGAATCGGAGGTGTTCGATTAGGGTTTCGCCGGGAGAGATGAAGCGAAGAGGACGGCGAAGAGAGACGAGAGAGTAGCGATTTTTAGGGTTTCTGATGTTCTTCAAAAGAGGGAAACGGAAAGCTTTTTTATTTTTCAAAGAGATCTTTTTCATTAACTCTTTAGAACTTTGGAATCATTTTCCGATGAGCGCAACAGGTCGGATTATCTAGTTTTTTTTTTGCCAATACCCGAGAGAGTAAGTCGGTTAAATGGGCTTTTCCTTTTTTCTTATAAGCCCACGAATTTAATGGGCTGAACCCCGAATATACAAACCTCACAAACATTTGATTTGGTTTTTTTTTTATATAATTAACGAAAGTACGTCTAATGGTTTCAGAGCAAGAATTTTTGTCGGTAAGAAGAACTTTGTAGTTCCCGAGTCTGTCGGTGCCGGTGCGTGCATTTATATGACTTATATAATAAATCTAAAAGCTTTTATTTACTTCATGTTCGTAAACAAAAAATAAATTCTTGGGGAAATTAATTAATAAAAAGTCCGTAACAAAAAACGTGTTGCAAAGCGTGTGGAGAGAGTGGTATTGGCGAAAAGTCGTGTAGTAGTGAATTAACCTAAAACAAAAGGAATAAGATTTGGAATACAAGAAAAATGCCGACGAAACGACGACGTAGACTTTCTTTGAACTTTGTCCCAAAGCCGTCAACGTCGCTGACGCTGGTCCAGGCGTATCATCACGTTCGTTTGTCTACAATATGAAAAACATACTTTCGTAAACAAGGAAAAGAGTTTTCTCATAGTCAAATAATCAATAAGTTGATAGGCGTTTTTTCTTCTTCTTCTTCTGTTTTTGTGCTTGATTTTGAGATGTTAAAGCTAGGAGAGCAACACTCTAAGAATTGATTGCACATGTTTAATTTAATTAGCTTATTTTCGTATTGTATCATTCTTGGGTTTAGCTAAACCAAAACCCATTAAGTTTAGTTTGCGTTAGAGGCTTTTGTCACACGTGAGAGGTGTGAGAGATTATGATGATAAAACAAAGAAGGCCACGTGGCGAATGATGTAATTTTGCCTTCATTTTTATATAATAAAGTTAATAAAAATGTCGACGTCACGGGGCCCAATCGAAGCCCACGAAAAACGCGTGATAAGTAAAAAAAAAGAAAAATAAGTAAACAAAGCGATTCTTTATTATTTATCTATAAGGCCCTTTTGTTCTCAGTTAGCTATCTGATTTTCCCCGTGATTTCCTAAATCGTTAATTACCCCCCTCCCATTCTGTAGAATAGTTTTATTTTATACAGATAGGCAACTTTCGAAAAAGTAAATACTTTGAAATTTGAATAACAGAATAATCATACATATATGATATATATCTAAATCCTAGACAAGATCCAAAAGAGTACAACTGATGAGATGTTTAAAATATCTTTCCACACTTTCTCATTTACGACGAAAATGGATAGACGCGTTTTTTTTTTTTTTTTTTGTGGGTTAGAATTGAGAAAAAAGGAAATGCGAAATTGAGAGGACCAAAAGAAGTGAAACACGACAAATCATTTTTTACGTTTTAACGTTTTGAAAGGCAATGGTGTCATGTGAGACAGGAGAAGTTATTGTCTGCAATAAAGACCACCGTAGTCACGAGTGTCTCTCCACAAATGACCCCACGTTTCTCCTCTTCTCATTCGCTCTTTGCCATACGTTTCAATGTTTAGTGAGCCCTACTCTCCAACTCTCTCTTATCCCATTGTATTGTCTACTTTATTATAGTTCGTTTCAATTATACGCATATCTCGTCGTTATGTATAAAAAAATACGAATACAAATTGCTCTTTAAACGAAAGAATATTTCAAGATCATAAGCGTCTGAATTAACGAGCCTACGCAAAAGTTTCATATGTAGTTAGTTTCACAGTTGATTAAAACAGATTGGATGAGATAAGACTTTGATCGATAAGAGAAGAGACAATGGAATCTCTAAGTTGGTGCGACTTCCAAATTACTCAAAGAGACACCAATCATGGCGTTATCATCTTAATCTATTATCTATAAAAATAAAAGGGGTCAAATTTTGCATGTCACGTCACATTGTACATTGTACATCGATCATACATCACATATTTTATTGCAGTTTCTCTTTACATATATGATTATCATCTCAGAATTATTATCACAAAACGATTGATTGACTTGAATTTTCTAATCCACATAAAAACCTGTTGTGTTCACGTTTGCATATTTTTTGGTTTTCAACTTTCGTTTTGGTGTTGGGGTATTATTGGTCGTTTATACGCTGACAAGTTCACATTTCGTTACTAGCTAGCTAGCTCATACAAATGAAAAGATATATGGTATTGGGATAAATTGGAGCTATGCCAACGTTTGCCTGGATCGCAAGCAAGATCCGGTGACAAGCCATCATTACACATAGCATAGAAAAGTATCTTGTGAAGACATAAATATGAAATTTGGTAGAAACAATAAACGAATGTTACTAGAAATCTGATGAGGTTAAACTACTTTAGTTATAAAAGAGAATCTTCCCATAAAAACGTGGTGAGACGTATCTCATATTTATACGTAACCCGTGATAAATCTCATGCAATATATAAATACAGGCTATATAAATAATAATCATGTAAACTATAGAGAAGTTTTTAAAAATTAAATCGGAAAATTAATATTAAGGGCAAGGAAGAAAACAATAAGAAAATTACAAACACATGAGGATAGAAAATAAAGTAGGTTAGAGTCATCACATGTGCTCTCTCTCTCTCTCTCTCTCTCACAGAACGAGACTCCTTTTGTTGAACGTTACTGTTGGGCATGAGATTCACGCATATCCTATGCGACAAATATATCTTCTTTCCAATTTTTTTTTTTTTTTTTTTAAATATATATAGAAACTTACTATTTTATATATTGAAATTTTTGAAGAATAATAAAACCTACTATAGTCCTATTAAATGGACCCACGTTAATAACGATGTCTGAAATAACAAACAACACCCCACCAGACAATTCAGACAATATTTTCTTGTTTCTTTATGCATGTGAGTTACTACTTTTATTGGTTAGCGAAAATAAAACAAACAAATTTTTATTCAGTACATTTTAGTACAGAATAATTTTTAAAAATATTTCTGCCATGTGATCTTTTACTTTCTTTTAAGCACTATGTTATATGTATATTTCATCTCATCTCATGTAGTCTTACATACACACGTGTGTATATAAAACACTATTACCCACTCGCTAATCACGTTGGTTCCCTAATAACATATTAACATCACCGTTAATTATTTACTAGCACTACTTTACGAATTAATCGGATCAGTAAAGAAGATAAAGCTTAATCGATAAATTTTGCCAAAATAAAATGAAAAGAGAAACAATCAAAGTAAGTGATCTTAAAATCAGGAAACAGAGTATATAAATCACAGATTAATCGGGTTTCTAATTCTAAACCTTGGATAAACTCAACTCAACCATGGTTAACTTTAATAACCCAAAGTCATTAACGTGCTCATAAGTAACCATAGGTTGGGTTTTTTTTTTAAAAAAGAGCTTTCTCATACGAAGTTTACCCCAGCAGCAGTCTTGTCTCCTTCTCTCATTCTCTCTCTCTCTCTCTCTCTAACTGTATCTTCTTAAAACCTCTTTGTTTTCATACTCTATTCTTTTGTCTGTATGACTTTTCTAGTTGCAAACCTCATTCAATTGTTCACTTTGTTGTAAAAATCATAACTTTCTGGAATCATTCTCCGGCACAAGCTTCTGTCGAGCGTGATTCATCACTGGGTTTGCAATTTTTTTTTTCTTTCCTGGTGGGTGTTCTTCAAATTGTTCAAAGTTTCAACCTTTTTTTAGCTTTTTTAGAATTTTGTCATTGGAATCTGAAGCTGGAGAGACTCGAGTTTATATGGTTTCAAGCTTTATTGAGTTGTGTAGAAGAAAGGTTTGGTTTTCTCCGACTAAGTTGTTTGAAGTTACAGAGATTTTCTGGTTTTGAGTTTGGTGAGATAAATTAGAAAGATGAGTATGAGTGATTTGGGTTGGGATGATGAAGAGAAATCGATGGTTAGTGCCGTTTTAGGGCATTTAGCTTCTGATTTTCTTAGAGCAAACTCAAATTCGAATCAGAATCTGTTTTTGGTTATGGGAACTGACGATAGTTTGAATAAGAAGCTCTCTAGTCTCGTAGATTGGCCAAACTCTGAGAATTTCAGCTGGAACTATGCTATTTTCTGGCAACAGACCATGTCTAGATCCGGACAACAGGTCTTAGGTTGGGGAGATGGGTGTTGTCGAGAGCCTAATGAGGAAGAGGAATCAAAAGCTCTTAGGTCTTATCATTTTAACAACATGGGATTAGATGAAGAGACATGGCAAGATATGAGGAAAAGAGTGTTGCAGAAGCTTCATAGGTTGTTTGGTGGATCTGATGAAGACAATTACGCTTTGAGCTTAGAGAAAGTTACTGCTACTGAGATTTTCTTCTTAGCTTCTATGTATTTCTTTTTCAACCACGGTGAAGGTGGTCCTGGGAGGTGTTATGCTTCAGGGAAGCATGTTTGGCTCTCTGATGCGGTTAACTCGGAGTCTGATTACTGTTTCAGGTCTTTTATGGCGAAATCTTCTGGAATCAGAACGATTGTTATGGTTCCTACTGATGCTGGTGTTCTTGAGCTTGGTTCTGTTTGGTCTTTGCCTGAAAACATTGTCTTGGTTAAGTCTGTTCAAGCTTTGTTCATGAGGAGAGTTACGCAACCATTAATGGTGACTTCAAACACTAACAACATGAGTGGAGGGATTCACAGGCTCTTCGGTCAGGATTTGAATAACTCAGAACATGTAGCTCACGCGTATCCTAAGAAGCTCGATGTGAGAAGAAACTTGGATGAGAGGTTCACTCCTCAAAGTTGGGATGGCTATAATAATAATAACAAAGGTCCAACATTTGGTGGTTACACAACTCAGAGAGAAGATGTGAAAGTGCAAGAGAATCTGAATCTGGTTTTAGATAATAGCAATTACAAGACGCAGATTGAATTAGCGCCATCATCCGTAGCGGCTTCTTCGAATCCATCTTCAAACACTCAACTAGAAATATCAGATTCTTGTACAGCGAAAAGACCAGGGAGCTTATTAGCAGCATCAGGAGCAGGAGCAGGAGCAGTTTCTGTTGTTGATGAGAAGAGACCAAGAAAGCGAGGAAGAAAGCCTGCAAACGGAAGAGAAGAGCCATTGAACCATGTGGAAGCTGAGAGGCAGAGACGCGAGAAGCTTAACCAAAGATTCTACGCTTTACGGTCAGTTGTTCCAAACATTTCCAAAATGGACAAAGCTTCTCTACTTGGAGATGCAATTTCTTACATCAAAGAGCTTCAAGAGAAAGTAAACATCATGGAAGCTGAAAGAGTAAGAACAGAGAGCAGCTTATCAGAATCAATGACCACAAGAACAGTTGAAAGTCCCGAAGTTGACATTCAAGCTGTAAACGAAGAGGTTGTTGTAAGAGTGATCTCACCGTTGGATTCACATCCAGCTTCAAGAATTATACAAGCAATGAGAAACTCAGAGGTTAGTGTATTGGAGTCTAAGTTATCGTTAGCTGAAGACACAATGTTTCACACCTTTGTGGTTAAGTCTAACAACGTGTCGGATCCATTGACGAAAGAGAAGCTTATAGCAGCGGTTTACCAGGAAATGAGCTCGACGCAGCAGCCATTACCGTCTTCTAGTTCACAGGTTTCTGGTGATTTCACATGATGGTGAAATCTTGAATGTTTCAGTATAGCCTATAGGTAACTTCCAGGTTCAGCTAGAAATAGATAACATCTTTTTTTTTTTTTTCATTTCTGTTCTCTTTCTTAGAATGAAAGGAATCCAGTTTTAGTATATTCCACTAACGTTATAATACCTAGTATGTCGATCATTAATTCACATATTTGTATCTTGGGGAAATATTTTTCCTACTTAAGAAAATGAAATAAAGTATGAAAGATAGTATTTGACTTTTTTCTTTCTTTGTGATCCATGTGTTAAATATGTTGATTTTCTTATATTCTCATCTAACAAATCACAATTCAATGAATTGAAAGTTTGAAACGGACTTAAAATCAATTTTTTTATGTGATTTTTCTTTTTGGCATCAAACATACCAATTTTAGAACAAAATACTCAAGAACATCTAAATATTTTTTGCAGCAAGGTTCAAAATATTTAGTGATTTTATTATTTTTGTCTCCCAATGAAGCAAGGGTAATAACAAGTTAATATTATCCATTCAGTGTTATATCGTAAGTTCACATAATCCTGTATATTGTTGATAACTTGATATAGTCCAATCAGAATGTTACATTACATCCCACATTCTTTTGTTCATTCATCAAAAATTATTTTGGTTTTTGTTTTTGGGCTTTCTAGTAGATCTACAAAGCCCATGATAGAGCCCAACTTCTAAAACGCCTCTTCTCTCCTCGACGAAGCTTCTGCTCTGATTCATTTCACTTTAGGGTTTGTTTCTCCGATCAGATCCAATTTCAATTCCTTGAAATCCTCAGAACATTCCTTATCCAGCCAAATTCTCTCCTCCGTCGCGATGTCTTTCCGCCGCGCCATCCTCGATCTCCACCGTCAATCCCACAAAGCCGCTCTCTCAAAGTCGTTACCTTTCTCCATGAGCCACATCTCCTCCGCGTCTGCCACCACCGCCGTGAGAAACCCACTGGGAATGGGAAGAGACATCTCTTCAATCCCTTTTGCTCTAGCCCAGAAACTCAAACCGGATTCAACCAACCTCGTCACCGATCGTTCGATCTCTTCTTCAATCCGACAATCTGATCTCAACAACGCAGCCAAATTCTCGCGTCTCTCGTCTTCCCGAGGTTACACTAACGCATCTTTCTTACCAAAAATTCATTTACTTTATCACATCAACGAAGGTATGGAAGAGATTTTGGCTGATTACGTTCATCAAGAGATGACTAGGCACTTGATGGTGATCTCATTGGGATTGTTCCAGTTCATCGTTATCAAAGATATTTTCGTGTTTCTTTTCTGAAACAAGTTAACATCTTTTGGAATCTTCTTGGTGTTTTATGAATAAGAACATGATGCAATATCGCATCTTTTTTTATATCTTCTGTGTGTGTTGGTTGAGTTTCTGGTTTTGGTGTATTGGATTCAGTTTGTAAAGGCTTAAGTGGAATTCTAAGTCTGTTGAATAACTTTGTCTGTTTAGTAAAGAGTCAGGAGTGTTCTTCCTGATGTGTTGAGACTCTGTTAAGTAAGCTTTTGATTGAATAACGAGAAGTTCTATCAGCTTTCTTTCTTTTTTTCGTAGTTTCATCAATTTGTTATCTCAGGTTGAGTGTGATTAATCACTTAGTTTGTATGTTGGTTCTAATTGCTTCGTTTTGGAACCTAGCTTTATTGTAATCGTGTAGCTCTTCTGGAATCAACGAGTGAGTTGTGTAGTATAGAAAGTTTTGATTGTTTGAAAGTTGAGACAATTTGTGTGATTTTGGAATTGGTGTGTGATCTTTTGGCCTTAAATAAAGGCAAAGTCGACTTTAAAGAAGTTAGAAACTGAGAATTACCGAAGATACTGAATATCAAACAAAAAGATTCCAATGTAGGAAAGCTATCAAATTGAGTCTTGTACTACTTGGATCTTCATGAAACTGTTTAATGTACATGCTCAAATTACGACTTCCATACGGTTAGAGTTGTACGTACTGGTTCAGTGAAATATTACAACTCGGAAGCTGTCAAATGGTGTGTCTAAGACACATGTTCATGACTCAGAAGCCTGGTAAGATGCAACTGTAGCAAATATATTCATGTTCCATAGCTGAAAGGGTCAATAGAACAGAGATCTGAAACGACTCGAGGAAGAATATCAAAGGCCCAACGTTTAGGCCCAGACGAATAGGATTACGATTGAACCGGTTCAGTGACTCCAACACTCTAATTCTTATCTAAAACCAAACCGGAAACGGTTAATTAATAAATAACCCCCAAGTCTCGAAGCTGGTAGATAATAAACTAAATACGGATTAGTATAAAAATAAAACGAAACTGGTTGGGCGTACACCGTTTCGTCGACAATAATAAACAAAAGTACATTCAAAAAAAATATATATTCAATTCAAAATACGCGTCATCGACGCATTCGAGGTAACGACACGTGTCCTTCCCTTCCTGCCTACTTTCCTTTGCCTTTGTTTTGAAAAACCTCCGTCTCAATTGACCCCATTGGTTTCGCGAGCTGTGAATGCTTTCTACGCCATTGATTTGAACCCTAACTCTCTCTCTCTCTTTTGATTTCTTTTCCTATTCTTAGGATCAATCCTTTATAACTCAACGCTTTGTCCGACCTTACCCCTTTGGTTCTTTCCTTCTGGTAAGAATCCGCTCTCTTTGTGTTTTTTTTCTCTTCTCTTTTCTGTATATGGTACGTCGTCATCGATATCCAATTGATTCTTCTCTGGATTTGCCACCGATTCTTGAAAAATTCTCCTGCAGCGATCGATCCCTGATCTGTTTAGATCTGCTCTCTCTTTTTTTGTTTCTGTATAGGGTTTGTTGTTTGTTTCTCCAAGAAGAAGACGCTATGGATTTGGGATTTTAGGGCTTTTTTTTTACGGTTGCTTGTGTATATATATATAAGCCGAAGGATTTTTTTTTTTTTTCCGTAAACAAGTTCTTAGATTTCTCCAAAGCTTCTTTATTAAGGAGAAGATGTCATCAGCTGGTGTTGCGTTAAGTCCGGTTCGTAACGAGCCTTTGATTATGCCTCTGGTTCGTGCGAACTCTTGTGTTGATTCCTTTCCAGACGACACTATTATGATCTACCTCACACTTCCCGGATCGGTTATACCAATGCGAGTGCTCGAGTCTGATTCTATTGAGTCTGTTAAGCTTCGGATTCAGTCTTATCGCGGGTTTGTGGTGAGGAATCAGAAGCTTGTTTTCGGTGGACGGGAGTTAGCTAGAAGCAATTCTAATATGCGTGATTACGGTGTTAGTGAAGGGAACATACTTCATTTGGTTCTTAAGCTCTCTGATCTTCAGGTTCTTGATGTTAAGACTACATGTGGGAAACACTGTAGGTTCCATGTTGAGAGAGGGAGGGACATTGGGTATGTTAAGAAGCAGATTTCTAAAAAACGTGGTGGTGACTTTGTTGATCCTGATGAACAGGAGTTGCTTTACGAAGGTGAGAAGTTGGAGGATCAGAGTCTTATTAATGACATTTGTAGAAATGATGACTCTGTTTTGCATCTTCTTGTCCGGAGATCTGCTAAAGTTCGAGCTAAGCCTGTCGAGAAGAACTTTGAGTTGTCTATTGTTGCCCCACCACAAGCAAGTAGTGATAACAACAAGGGTCGTCAAGCTGACAGCAGCATTGTCCCACCTAAAAAGCTATCTTTGGAGCCGGTGATTATCAACTCCAAGGCTCAAGTACCTCTGGTGGTTCAAGATATGATCAAGTCTGCTTCTGATGGACTAAGTAGTGGGAATCCTCCGGTCAGGTCAAGAGAAGGGACGGGAGGAGCTTATTTCATGCAAGGTCCATCGGGAAACAAATTTGTTGGTGTATTTAAGCCTATCGATGAGGAACCAATGGCTGAAAACAATCCTCAGGGTTTACCACTTTCGCCAAGCGGTGAAGGTTTGAAGAAAGGAACAAAGGTTGGTGAAGGTGCATTGAGGGAAGTCGCTGCTTACATTTTGGATCATCCCAAAAGTGGGAACAGATCTATGTCTGGTGAAGAGATAGGTTTTGCTGGTGTACCTCCCACAACTATGATTGAATGTCTCCATCCCGGGTTTAACCATCCCAAAGGAATCAAAACCAAGATTGGGTCACTTCAGATGTTTACAGAGAATGATGGCAGCTGTGAAGATATGGGTCCACTTTCATTTCCAGTAGAGGAAGTTCATAAGATTTCTGTGCTGGATATCAGACTGGCCAACGCAGACAGACATGGTGGGAACATTCTGATGACCAAAGATGAAAACGGAAAGATCGTTTTGGTTCCTATAGATCATGGATACTGCTTGCCTGAAAGCGTAAGTGCTCTTGCTCTTTTTTTCTCTTACTTTCTTAGATTCTGTTTTGCTTATATATTGACATTGTCATGAAACTTACTTCTTTTGTATCTTGCAACAGTTTGAAGATTGCACGTTCGAGTGGCTATATTGGCCACAAGCCCGAAAACCATACTCTGTGGAGACTCAAGATTACATTAGATCATTGGACGCAGAGGAAGATATCGATCTACTGAAGTTCCATGGATGGAAAATGCCTGTGGAGACGGCTAGAACGCTCAGAATCTCAACGATGCTTCTGAAGAAAGGAGTGGAAAGAGGACTAACAGCATTTGAGATTGGGACCATAATGTGCAGAGAAACACTGACTAAGAAGTCTCTAGTGGAGGAAATGGTAGAGGAAGCTCAAGAAGCGGTGCTTCCAGGGACGAGCGAAGCTGCATTCCTCGAAGCTCTATCCGATGTGATGGATTACCATCTCGATGAGGTGGTTAGCTCTCAGGAACACTAAAGGTTGTTCTTGTTTGTCTCAAAAACTCTGGTATATACTCTTGGTTTGCTTTTTTTTATAAACCTGTTGGCTTTTGTATTTTTCTTTTATGACATCATATCTGTCATTCTTTGGACATGTTCAAGTTGTTGGTTCATTTCACTCTGACATATTTCCTTGATGACAATTTTAAGTGTTTACAATAGTTTTTTTTGTTTTTGTTTTTTTGTAACATTCATTCTCTTTTCTACGCTAAATGTATACGTCTATGTGAATAAGCTAAGTAATGAATGAGATCAAATCTACTGTAAAACTCCAAAATTGTCACTAAAGTCGATCCTTACAAACTCTTACAGGAACATCAAATGACAAATCGACGAGAAAAAAAAAGACAATAGAGTCATTGAGTCAAGCACAATAATAAGATGAGCAGAATCATCATCAATCGAATCACAATTAGAGTAGTTCTTTAGGCAAAAACGCCTAGAGAATAAAACATACTCTGTGTTGGTCAGTACTTACGTCTTTACAGAGATTCTTCTTTTCAAATGTTAAATACTACTTAAATAGCATCATCACTCTATTCTGAGATCGTTTATATCAATCAGGATTCTCATTGGAACATCATCGTCATCTCATGAATGTTGAGAATGATTCAATCTTTTAGACGAGTAAAATTTGGTTCTATCATGAATGTAAAAACAATAGGCTTAGATTATGCACTCATGTGGATGAAAATCTTTCTTATAGTACTTGTTATTCCTTTTGACGATAGTTCTTTTAGGTACTATAAATAGAAGAATAATTACTATATCTTTTTGAATGACCTTTTGAAATTGTTTTTTTTTAAATGCCACCAGGTTTTGGACAGGTGAATTAAATTTAAAGTGTGTGCTAAGGGTTCTCATGATTTTGAATAATAACAAAGTTTTAGTCTTCCGTTAACATGTCTTCATTCAATTTCTTAAAATTGTATATTGATGAGTATCTATCTTCTAAAGAGAACAAGTACGACCTTTCCATAGATCCATCAGACTACAATATTATAATATTCCTTATCTTACCAACAAAATGAATATTGTTATTTTTTATTAAGAAGAGATTAGATCTCTCAAGTCTTAGCTATTTATATTGAGTGTAATAATAAAAGTCTTCATGTCCCTCCCTTGGTACCAAAACCACATTATGACTTTCTCAAAACAACTCTTTCTTTACCTCTTTTGCATCGTCCCTCTTCTACATGCTTCGCACCCAAAACAATGCTCTTCTTCCTCATGCGGTCGTGACGATGTTCATGTCCGTTTCCCTTTCTGGTTACACTCGAGACAGTCTGAGTTCTGTGGCCACGCCGGTTTTAATCTCCAATGCACAATCAGTCCCAAGACAGCTCTTAAGCTCCCTAATTCCGGAACATTTCTTGTCCGAGAGATCGACTATATAAGGCAGCAGATTCGTCTCTATGACCCCGAAAATTGCTTAGTAAGAAAGCTTTTGACCTTTGACATATCCGGATCTCCTTTCTCTGCTCTCTACCTTGTCAACTACACGTTCGTGAGCTGTCCTAATGAGGTTGCAAAGTCGTCCGGGTTTGACTCCATCTCATGTCTAAGCAATTCAACGACCTCGTTCTTAGCTACAACTAGTTTGGATCTCGCAAAGTCTATGGTGCCTTCTTGTCAGATCGTCAAGACATTAGCTGTTCCGGTTTCTCGGCCGGTTGTTGTCGAGAAATCAAGATTCTCGACTGATCTTAAGACTCAAGACCTTTGGTTGAAATGGGATTCTCCAAGTTGTAGCGATTGTGAGAAGGATTACTTGAGATGTGGATTCATAAGCAATACCTCTCTCCAAGTGAAATGCTTCCCTTTTGAAAAATCAGGTACTAATTACTCACAATTCTTTCTCTTCTTAGTTCGTATAGTTAACTCCATTGAATAATGAATGAATAAGTTACTCTAGTGGATTTGGATATCTATAAATTGGAGTTTTCAAATAATTATCCACTCATTAAACAACTAGGAAAAAAATCTAGTTAGGCATTACATTTGACATTGAGCCGTTGACTATTGAGTAATTAATTGCTTAATTACAGTTTTCAAAAGATCAAATCCAATCTTTTCATGTTACACGCTAGAATGTCGTACTCCATATATAAAACCATATAATACTAATTTAAAAATAATAATGCGCAACATGACGAGTTGATTACTAAATTTTTACTTGTTTCATGGTTTGATTAAATTGAACTTTGGAAACAATGATTTTGCAGGTAACAACACGGGACTACATGTACTTAAAATTATAATCCTGAGCGTAATTGGACCGGTCACGATATTTGCTACTTGTATTGCAATCGGAGTTTGCACCTCCGAAAGATTCGCTTCCCGTAGACAACGCAACGTGGCGGTCGCTGCGCTGCAGCCAAATGAGGTTATAGTAACGACGGGTCTTGAGGAGTCTGTAATAGAATCATATAAGAAAATGGAATTAGGAGAGAGTAGAAGATTACCGGGAACTAATGATATTGTTTGTCCCATTTGTTTATCGGAGTATGCTAGCAAAGAGACCGTGCGGTGCATACCGGAATGTGATCATTGCTTCCACATTGAATGTATAGATGCGTGGCTTAAGATTCATGGTTCGTGTCCTCTTTGTAGGAATTCGCCTTCTCCGGCTCGTGAAGCTGTCTGAATTGTTATATATGATTTTTATATGTATAGAAGACTTTATATTTTGTAAACATAAAGCAATATTTACATTTTGTAGAAGAAGTTTCTTTTTTACGTTTGTTTACAATTCACTATATATTATCATTTTTAGGTAAATTTGTTTACACAAGTAATTATAACTATTCTGTATCTTATTTCAAGTAATGTTTTATGTAATGGATGTCATCTTAATCGTTGTATTCTTTGTTGATATATAGGCAAAAAAGCGATCATCATTATCAGCTTCTAGTTAAAGAAGACATATCTTGACATTAATTTGTTGTTCCAAGCCAGCCATGATGCTCTCGGCGGAAGATGCAGCCAGTTCCGACGACGTACATTGGATCTTGAAATCCACCCAAATTCCAAAGCTCTCTCGTATCAAAGAAGACAAGACAGTGTTGTGGTTTGAATAAATAACGATCTTTTTGTGTCAATACCTTAAACCCCATAAACTAGTGTTGAATTTGGAACTATCACAATATATTGGAACACACATTTTTTTATTGGTATACAAACAAACATGTTTAAAAAAAAAAAATTGAAAACCATTTAGAAATTAAAGAAACAATTAATGACAAAAGAAGTTACTTATTCTTTCTTAGCCGTTAGCAGCTTCTGATTAATTAATAAAGCATCAGACTATCAGAGAGAGAGAGAGTCCCTCTTTATGGCGTCAGGCAATTTTAGTTTAGTTTAGTTCTGTTCTGTTCTGTCTCACCTTTTTGATATAAATTTTGTGAGTGCAATTTACCTTTTTGAGTACGACTGTTGTAAACGGTAATCGATAAAAGTGACCGTTGTAATTATTATTCTTTTGAGAGTCCAAAGTATATATAAAAAGGGAAGGGAAAAAGAAAAGAAAAATCAAACTCGTCGAAAAAAGGAAACAATCAAATCATAACCTAAAAGTTTCCCTTTTTATGTTATTTTGAAAAACTTTTTTTTTTAACTTATAAAATACCCTTTGATCTTCTTATTTTCTTCTTCTTCATTATCAGAATTCTCTGTTCTTCTATTCTTCATTCTTCTCCCAACAAAAAAAAAAAACAAATCCTTCTCCCACCTCAGCCACCTGATGCAGTTCTCTTCTCGATACCGAGATAATGATCTCTGCAACAAAAAGATTTGCCATTCGTAAAGGTTTGATCTCCATCCTCTGTCTTTGAGTCGACCCAAAACTTCGTTTCTTCCCCTAATTAAGTAAGTATATATTTCACCGCAGGGTAAAACTAGAAGAGGATAGGAAAGCGAAGAAGCTAAGAAGAAGGTTCCATCATTCCATTCGCCTGAGGAGAGAATCTGACTGTTTTTTTCGTCGACAATTGTGACACGTCACCAACACAACGGTGGAGACGAGGCTCGCATCTGGACTTTGGATATGGGCTACACGCTTCAACAGTCCAACAAGGTTTTCTTTTCTTATCTTTTTCTCTTTTTATTTTTAATATTCTTTCTTCCTTTTTAAAAAATAATTAATATGTTTTTCTCCTGATTTAAAACTATATTTTTGAAAAATAAGTTTTAATATTTTAATCTCATAAAAGCTTTTAGTTAAACAAAATGTTTTTAAAATATTCAAATAACTTTTAAGTGTTAAATTTTAAAACGTTCATTACAAACCGAGCTTAGGCATCCAGTCCGAAGAATTTCTTTTGGTCCGTCAGTTTGGTGTCATAAGTTTAACATGTTTTCACGTAATATGAATTTGACATTTAAGAGTTATTCGAATTTTTTTTTACCAAATAATGTTTTTGATCAAAATTTTGTTTTTAAAATATTCAAATAACTTTTTATGTGTTAAATTTTAAAACGTTGATTACAAACCGAGCTTAGGCATCCAGTCCGAAGAATTTCCTTTGGTCCGTCAGTTTGGTGTCATAAGTTCAACATGTTTTCAAGTAATATGAATTTGACATTTAAGAGTTATTTGAATTTTTTTTTTTACCAAATAATATTTTTTTTATCGTTTTTAAAATATTCAAATAACTTTTAAGTGTTAAATTTTAAAACGTTGATTACAAACCGAGCTTAGGCATCCAGTCCGAAGAATTTCCTTTGGTCCGTCAGTTTGGTGTCATAAGTTCAACATGTTTTCACGTAATATAAATTTGACACTTAAGAATTATTTGATTTTTTTTTTCTTTTGCAAAATAATTCTTTAAAGAAATGTTTTAATTTTTTTTTACACTTGTTTAATTGAAAATAATGATTATTATGTATTTTAATTGTTGAAGCTTTGTTTTGTCTAAACAAAAATATGCATTACAAAGAAAAACATTATCTATGCATAGAAAAAGGTGGCTCGAGAGGATATTAATAAATTTGATCCAAGGTTTTTATGTCATCCATCCACTGGTCTACAAAACTTAAACTTTAAGTCATTAAATAAAAAGGGTTGTATTCCAAACGACAGAAATCTAGGAAATAAGAACTTGCAGGCATGTCTCTGCAAGATTTGTGTTAGTTACCCCTATAAAAAGTCTCTGTTTGAAGAAAAAGTAGAGATAAAGTCCCATAGAAAACAATTCTACGAGATAAGTCGTCTATCGTATAATACCACCATTACTTAGACAGAACTATTTCGTTTGCTTACTTACTTATTTTAGTTATCTTATAATAAGCCTGTTGTATGGATTTTAATAAAAGGTATATTACTCTTTTAATCTTAACTAATACTAATATTTAAGTGTTATAGAAATTAAGTCTACATGCCCCTCCCTTTATACCAAAACCACTATGACTTTCTCAAAACCATTCTTCCTTTACCTCCTCTTCCTCTTTCCTCTCCTACACGTTTCACACCCAAAACAATGCCCTCCTGCCTCATGTGGCCGCGACGATGTCCATGTCCGTTTCCCTTTCTGGTTACTCTCAGAACAGGCTGATCAGTTCTGTGGCCATGCGGGATTCAATCTCCACTGCACAGTTAGTCCCAGCAGGACAGCCCTCAAGCTTCCTAATTCCGGAACATTTCTTGTCCGGAAGATCGACTATTTAAGTCAGCATATTCGTCTCTATGACCCTGAGAATTGTCTGGCAAGAAAGCTTTTGACCTTTGACATTTCAGGATCTCAATTCTCTGTTCTCTACCTTGTCAGCTACACGTTCCTGAGCTGTCCTAGTGAGATTGCAAAGTCGTCCGGGTTTGACTCCATCTCATGTCTAGGAAATTCGACGACCTCTTTCTTGGCTACAACTAGTTTGGATCTCGCAAAGTCTATGCTGCCTTCTTGTCAGATCGTCAAGACAGTAGCTGTTCCGGTTTCTCGGCCGATTGTTGCTGAGAAACCAAGATTCTCGACTGATGTCAACGATAAAGACCTTTGGCTAAAATGGGATTCTCCAAGTTGTAGCGTTTGTGAGATGAAGTATTTGAGATGTGGTTTCATAAGCAATGCTTCTCTTGAAGTCAAATGCTTCTCTTTTGAAAAATCCGGTACGAATTACTCTGATTCTTTCTCTTTTCATACGAAGAATAAATTGTCTCTGTGAAAAACTTCAAATCGAAGGAATCTTTGATTTTTGGGGTTTTGAAATAATTATCCACTCATTAAACAAACTAGAAATAAAAACTTAATAATCGAGTAGGCATCATTACGACCGAGCCATTGACTATATATATGATTTAATTAAATGTTCAATCACATTTTGCAGTAGATCAAAAATTGAATCATAACATGTCACACGCTAGAATGTCGTAGTCCGTATATAGAAACCTTATTATTATAATACGTAAACCATGACATGTAGCCTAATACTAAATTTGTATTTGACGTTGAAAAATAACTTGATTTTTATTGATGAACCAGTTCATACGAAAAGCATGTTTAATTTTCCTAATAAATGATTTCACCTTTATTATAAAAAATAATCTAAATTAAACTGAGTCTATAGAATATTTTAATATGCAGGTCCTTTAGGCAATGTTTATGTAAGCGTGTCCATAAGCGTAGCAATCACCCTCTTTGCTATTTTTATTGCTATCCGGATATACAAATCCCATAGGTTCGGTTTCCGAGGACAAGGGCACTCAGCTATTACAGGGGCAACCGTAACGCAGCAACCAAGAGAGGTTATTATGGCCACGAGGGGTCTTGACCAATCGACAATAGAAACATACAAGAAAATAGAGTTGGGAGAAAGTAGAAGGCTTCCGGGGAATAATGGAATTGTATGTCCGATTTGTTTATCAGAGTACGCGAGCAAAGAGAGCATACGGTCCATACCGGAATGTGAGCATTGCTTCCACGTGGAATGTATTGATGCGTGGCTCAAGATTCATGGTTCATGCCCTCTTTGTAGGAACTCATGTGCGTCAAGGAGATGCTGATCTATGTCAAACGTTGTAATGTGAGTTCAAATTTCCGAGATTAGATAGTTTTTTACAAATACACCTACAATCAAGTTATTAATAATAATGGGAGAATTATGTAAAATCTTTGACTTTGGTTGTAATCTTTGATTTACAAGATTCATACATAGAGTGACAATGTTATATCTGTGGGATCATGTAATTATCCCCTTGTGATATGTATATGAAGTGGCTAGGGAACTTTCGCTGAAGCAAGGATGATCTATGCTACGCACACATAAAAGTAGTATTTCACGTATGGTGTCGATCGTTTTTTTTTTTTTATAATAAAAATATACTTATATGGAAATTTAGGCAAGACCGAAGAAATCAATACATCATGCAAAACGAAAATCAGGATTCCTCGTAACATGGATTCCATATAGTAAAATCAAGGTGTAACATACTCTAAGAATCCCTCTCAAGCTTAATCTTTATAGGGTTTCCATCTGTAAGGATATGTGATTTGATATTCTCCACCTCTTTGGATACACATGCTAAAATTTCTTAGGAATTCTTCTCTTCGGCTCCAGATTTCAATCTCTTCTCGACGTTTTGACGAGCCAACGAGAACAATTCGACCGCCCTGAAAAAAGGGGTTATTAAAGGTAAAAGGCGGTTCGGTTCATATAGGAAACTGATACTTCAAAAACATATATATACCTTTCAAAACCTCCTGTTTCTGAGTGCAACCGTGCGAAGCTGTCAAGCTTATGTATACCTATTTATAATTTCAACAACAACATTCAAAAAGAAATAAATAAATAATAATAATAAGGATATTGTATAACAATGATGCAATAAATGAACATGAGCTAGACCTTCGCTCTCAAGCTTCACTTGTGAATGGCTTGTCTCCAACCCTATAGTGTAGATATTGTTAAAACTCAAATTTAAAACGTAAATAAAAGAAGAGAGATCAACGTGATTTTGATTTCTTTAATTTTTTTTTTTACCTCCGAATCTTGTTTCAGTATGCTCTCTCGTACATCTGGCCTGATTATTCAATTTTACCCTGTACAATAATTACTAAACATCATGATATAAGGATATAAATTAATGATATCAGAAAAAGCTATGATCTATATTAGAGAAACTGAAAGTCACCCGTTTGTTAGGATATGTGACTTGACATTCTCCATCTGTCGTCGTATCTCCTTAGATACAGATTCAAAAGTATCCTTCTTATCGGCGTTTTGATGAGACGACGCCGCGAACAACGCAACTGCCTACTGCCCTGTGACATTAAATTAATTAGGTCCCATTTCAGATAATAACAAAGGTTTTAAGGCTGAAGCGTATATAGTTTGAGCGAAATCAAGAAGACATATATACCTTTCCAAACTTTCCATTTCCGAGTACAACCTTATCAAGCAATCAGTTTGTTCATACTCTGCTGCTTAATTAATTTCCAAAATAGTTAGTCTAACCCCAAAAAAAAAAAAAAAAGCATCAACATGTCATGAATAAACACTACAAGAAGTACCTAATAATGGTTCTTCAATCTGTCTATCTTTCTGAGGCGATTTTCTTTTTATGACAGTTATTTTCTTAGTCTTCTTTGATGTAATGACTCCTTTGTTTGCTATGCATCACATATATACATCATTATAATGGTGTGTCAAAAACAAACATGACGTATGAATATGAAATTAAGAAAATTTTTACTTAGATTGATATGAGTTGGGAGTTGGTACCTGATAATGGTTCATCAATTTTTCTCTTTTTCTGAGGCCCTTTTCTTTTTCTGACAGGTATTGTATACTCGCCGCAATACATCACATGGACTGCTTTTTTCATAAAATCCGGACTTGAAAACTGGTGGAGAACTCCCGTCCGCACTTCACGCATCATTTTGCTTTGAAATTCATCCTTATAGGAATTTTATATGAGCCAATGAACAACCAGTTGTTTGGCATTCCACAATACCTACGGGCTACGGGAAAACATCTCTGCAATGAGACTCAAGAGTTAATATAACAAATATCATAAGAAGGACAATAGGGTTTATAGAAGAAATATTATATACTATACATACTTGATTTCCAAGGGGGAATTCTAAATAAATCTCGAGACAAGTGAGGAACTCCGCTATCCCTTTTAGCCTTTAAAAAGTGCAAAATTTTGGCAATGTAATAATCAGTCATCGAACAAAATGGGATTGACATCAAAATCGGGCGTTTTTGTTTTGAAACATTAGAAGCTAACATTAGGCAGCCCTTCCCGCAATAGTCAGATCCTGATGGGTGTGTGAAGCACCCCCACCATGCACATTGCTCAGTTATCATCGCAATCCCATAAGCATATTGGCATTCATGATAGCTAATATAACAAACAAGAAATTAATATCAATGATTTCACAATAACCACTGTGTACTCTAAATAAGTATCATTGTAATTATGGTACAATATGAACTTTTTTTGAAGATCTTTATTTTGCCAAGTAGTAATATATATTAATATATTGCATGTCCGCGCGAGTCTGAAGCAACTAGAATATCACATATTCCTAGGTTAATAATCAGTGACAATAGCAAATCTTAATTATCTAAGAGTTAGTAAATCCTAATTCATAATCGTGATTATTTAACAACAATATGAAAAGTATTCTAGCAACAAAAAGTCATACCCGTGTAGGCCGAATTATCTAAGGTTTTTCTTAGATTTGTTTTTGTTTCGTCGAGAACTTTTGTTATAATTTATATAAATATAGTATTTTGTTATCAAGATTGTTTATATTTTTTAACACCTGAACTTTTTATTAATTAGTAATAGAGTTATACAATGAGTTATTCAACCAAGTTGGTGGAATTGTCTACACCAGTTTATAGTTTATACACAGTTTCTTGCGAAAAAAAGGGAAATTCCCTCATAGTAAATACAAAGAAAATAGAAGCTAAGAAAGAAGCTATTTTGATCTTATTTAAATAAATAAATAAAGGAAAAAAACCCATGTCAATCTATTTCTCTTGTTTTTTTTTTTTTCTCATCAAGATTTCTTTTGTTTATAGTTTAATGATTTTTCTTTTGTTGGATCAAAAAAAAAACCCTCCCGAAAAAATATACTAATAAAATTATTATAAATTTATAATGACCTGTTTATATATTGAGTCTCAAGGCGAGATTAGAAAAATATGACCTTTTTCTATAGTATCAAAAAATAATACTCCATTAATAGTACATTAAAGCAGGCCATTATCATTCTTCTTTCTCTTTACATAACTCCATTAATAATCATGAACGAAGAAACCTTTGGGGGTTTTCAAATAATTAGCCACTCATTAAACAAACTAGTAAAAAAAAAAAATTAATAATCCAGTAGGCATCATTACGATCGAGCCATTGAAAATATATGATTAATTAAATGTTTAATTACACATTTCGCAGCAGATCAAATTGGAATGTTAACATGTCACACGCTAGAATGTCGTAGTCCGATATAAAAACCTAATTATTTATACGGATTTGAAAAGAAAATAGTACGTAAACCATGACATATAGCCTACTACTAAATTTGTGTTTTGACTTTGAAAAATAACTTGATTTTTATAGATAAACCACCAGTTCATACGAAAAGCATGTTTAATTTCCTAATAAATGATTTCACTTTTATTATGAAAAATAATATAAATTAAACTGAGTCTATAAAATATTTTTAATTTGCAGGTCCTTTAGGCAATGTTTATGTAAGCGTGTCCATAATATGTCAACATTGTTATGAAATGTTTGTGTCATGGAACCGACATAAAATTGATACTCATTTCTTTTCTTTCTTTTTTTGTGTGTGGGGAAGATTAGATGATGGCCACGGCAAAATTCTTGAAATTGAGAGTAGGTAGGTATGATTTGGGGAATTCTTGTATCGAGGGGATTTTAGTAAAAGCGCCAATTCAAATCTTTTCCAAAATCCATGATTGGATTACTACTATAATCACAACGAGGATTTCACATTTGATGACTCAAGCAAGTGTTAGAAGTACTTGCTACTAACGTTAGCACTCGAGCTTAGGCTCACACACAATACCCACAAAAACCTTGTGAAAAATGGTGTTGCATGACGCATGAGATTTTCTCAATAATTTCCAATTACAACAACCAATCAGGTTTAAAGGTTTTCCCTTAAATTGATCTTCTCTCAATAATTGCTCTTCATTATTGCACTGTTAGCCACTACTAATGTTAGTATTTATGTAACAAGGTTTAACAAGATTTATCTATATTCAGTGGTTGTGTCTATGAATGTCTTATGTAATTACAGGAAACTACAACGAGAGATGGATGCTTCATTGCCAAAGATTCCTAAATTACTTTTACTCTCTACATACATAAGAAGAACAAATTAAAACCTCCTCTCCACAAGCTAATCATTCAAAATTCCAATTGTAAACATCCCTCAAACATTTTCGTTTCTTTCACAAAAATGAAAAAAAAAAAAAAAATACAAAACGACAAATCATAACTGTGTTTATTTTTGTCCTCAAATACAAATTATTAAGGAAATTAATTAAACCCAACGGAGATTAGCAAAAAAAAATTAACAACAAAACAACCTGGAATTGATCATCATCATCAATCAATCAATCAATCAATCATCTTCATCAATCGTCCATCGAAGCTGTTGATTAGATCTACTCGGAACCTCCGTCGCAGCTTCGTCCACCGGTAAATCAGACGCCAGATTTGATAGAGAAGAAGACGACGAAAGCGATTGGAGATTAGACGAAGACGACGATGAGGGAAACATATTCAGAGCCATGATGTTTCCTTCGCTCCAAGATCTTCGGATCGGGAACGATATGCTCTCTGAGCTTCCGTGACGGCGACAAGACGGCGGCCGTTTCTGATTTTGATTTTTTCCAACGCCGCTTGATTTATCGTGGAGCGCACATCCGCAGTTTTTGTGGTAAGGACGACGCTCGATGGCGGAATCGAGTCCCGAGATACATCCTTCGAAGATGCTGCGAAATATCCCGTCGGCGGCCATCGTTTTTTTTTTTTTTTGGCTGCTGAGTCTCCGATTTCGAGATCCGGTGGAGAAAGTTTAGGATCTGAATCTTCGAGTTAATCTCGATTTTACTATTTATACTCACAGATTTTTAATTGTAAATAATTTTGGGCTTAGGTTTGACTAAGCCCAATAAGGTCTAATCTGACGGCCTACTTTTTGCCAGTCTGGCGTTACAGCTGAAACAAGGCCGTTTTACTATTATATCCTTTTCAAAGCTACTGTGTCTACGACGTCGTTAGACACACTCGAGGTTGAAACGACGACGTTAAGGGTTTCATCTGCGTATATAAAACCCGATTTGAAATAATACTGTTACGAGTTCGTCAACAGAAAGCATCTCTTGGAGTGAGAGAGAGAGAGAGAGAGAGCAACTGAATTTGGTGATCGTCTCTTAGGTTTCGATTAGGGTTTCACGTTTGCGATGGTGGGGAGGAGAAACGAACGACGATTTAGGTGCAGAGACCTCGATAGATGGGTGACTCCAGTGATTATGGGGTTTCTTTTATTTCTCTTTTATTCCACCGTCATGATCGGCTACAGACTTCACTCGCGTTCATCTTTTGGTTCGTTTTCTTCTTCCACCATTGATCGTTTATTTCCTTATCTCTCAAGTCTTGTTTCTTCCCTTCTCTGTTTTCGAATTCTGTTTCACCATCGACCGTTTCTTTCCTATCTCAGTCTTTCGTTTCTCTTGATTTCACTTGATGATCGTAGATTTTAAAAGAGGGGTTTCTTGTGTTTTCTTTACCATGCTTACAAGTTTCCGTAATTCTTTATGAAGCTGTTCTTACTTCTGCAAATTTTTTCAGATAAACACAACACCGGGAGTGACTTCATCGACAAGGTAACGTCATCTGCTTACCATCATCACATTGTACTTGAAGATTTGAAAAGAAATATTCTTTCATCGATGGAAGCATAACAGAAGGTGTTTCAATCTTTCCTATGGGTATTCTGATGGGCGGGGCTTGTTGAATGTATGTTTTCAGGATCTTGACTGGAGGGAACGTAAAGCTATAGAATCTCTTCGATCTCTTTTCACAAAAGAGGCATGTATCAATTTTTGCTGCTTCCGTTCTCCTTTTGTTGCTACAACAGAAATAACTAACTAAACAGCGTTTGACACAGGTCCTTGGTGTTCTCAATGCCACTACATCCAGTGAGAATCCTTTGAGCCTTGAATCACTCAGGAAGAAGAATCATTCAAAGAATCATTCAGTTGTCACTACGTCTGAGGTAAAAGATATCTACTTATCATAATTGGGTTTTGATTTTTAACTTGATACTTATGGTTCTTCTCTACTTTTCTTGACTGGTAGTCTGGTACGAAGTTACTGATGCTGCTTGTGTCTTTTCACCTAATGTTTAAAGGGGAACGAAGATGAAATGGTTCCTGGTTTCGGTCATGGAACCTGGATAGGAAAAGGATCACAAGCGTTGAATGATACACCAGAGATGTTGTCTGAAAGGGTAACTTTTCATATTTCTTTACTCTGTTCACATGCGTGATTAGGTTGCTTTTTATCTGATTGTTATGTCCTGTTGTGTTGTTCAAGAGTCTGAGACAGGAAAGAAGAGTGAAACGGGCAGATGAACTGATGAATGATGACACTATCCACAAGTTTGAGAAGGCAGCCCTCGCACGTTCCAGATCTGTCGATTCTGCACCACTAGGAAACTACACCATTTGGAAAAATGAATACCGGAGGGGCAACAACTTTGAAGATATGTTACGTCTCATGCAAGATCAAATCATTATGGCACGAGTTTACAGTGGTCTTGCAAAGTTGACAAACAATCTCGCATTGCACGAAGAACTAGAAACACAGCTAGCCAGAATAGCATCGGAGGAAGAATCAAGTGATAGTGATACTGATCAACTGCAGAGGTAATATTATCAGCAGTACCTATTGTTCTTAAGATGAGGCTCATGAAATGGTCTAGTCATGTTTGATCCTTTTATTATTGTAGCAGAGTTCTTGATACTATAAGACACATGGGACAAATACTGGCTAGGGCTAAAGAGCAGCTATATGAATGCAAGTTGGTGACAAATAAGCTGAGAGCAATGCTACAAGCAGCTGAAGAAGAACTCGAATACACGCAAACTTATACAACGTTCTTGACTCAGCTGGCTTCCAAGGCACTACCAGATGCTATCCACTGCTTGACCATGCGCTTGACTCTAGAGTATCATCTCCTGCCTTTACCAATGAGAAATTTTCCAAGAAGGGAGAATTTGGAGAATCCAAAACTGTACCACTACGCTCTCTTCTCTGATAATGTCTTGGCTGCATCAGTTGTTGTCAATTCCACAGTCATGAATGCACAGGTAATGATCAATCACTAGTAAGACTCAAGAGTGATGAAATGCAAGAACAAAAGCTTTAAACTTACTGGTTTTGTTTTTGGCAGGATTCTTCAAGGCATGTTTTTCACCTTGTGACTGATAAACTCAATTTTGGAGCAATGAGTATGTGGTTTCTGTTAAACCCTCCTGGAGACGCAACCATCCATGTTCAAAGGTTCGAAGATTTTGCTTGGCTCAACTCATCTTACTCCCCTGTTTTGAGACAGCTCGAGTCAGAAGCTATGAAGAAGTTCTACTTCAAGACAGATAGATCTGAATCAGTTGAATCAGGCTCAGAAAACCTCAAGTACCGGTACCCGAAATACATGTCTATGCTTAACCACTTGAGGTTCTACATCCCGAGGATCTTCCCAAAGTTAGAGAAAATCTTGTTTCTTGACGATGATGTGGTTGTTCAGAAGGATTTAACTCCCCTGTGGTCCATAGATCTTAAAGGGAAAGTGAATGGTGCAGTAGAAACCTGTGGTGTCACCTTCCATCGCCTTGACACTTACTTAAACTTCAGTGATAAACACATTTCAGAGAACTTTAATCCGAAATACTGC
Source organism: Camelina laxa (assembly GCA_024034495.1). Taxonomy (NCBI): domain Eukaryota; kingdom Viridiplantae; phylum Streptophyta; class Magnoliopsida; order Brassicales; family Brassicaceae; genus Camelina; species Camelina laxa. Next base: position 720,108 of record CM043882.1, read on the forward strand.
GCCTGGGCTTATGGGATGAACATCTTCGACCTGAAAGAGTGGAAAAAGAACAACATTACAGAAACTTATCACTTTTGGCAAGACCTGGTCAGTTCTTCTTCTTGACTTTTGGTACTTACCATTCATTTGCATCTCTGTTCTGTATAGCTTGTAGGTTAAGTTAAAATTTATTCGTTTGTTCCTCTGTTTCTGCAGAACGAAAACCGAACTTTATGGAAACTTGGAACATTGCCACCAGGGCTCATAACGTTCTACAAGCTGACACTACCGCTTCAGGGCAAATGGCACTTACTTGGCCTGGGTTATGATAAAGGAATAGATGTCAAGAAGATTGAAAGATCAGCTGTTATACATTACAACGGACACATGAAACCATGGACAGAGATGGCGATAAGCAAGTATCAGCCATACTGGACAAAGTACATCAATTTTGATCATCCTTTCATCTTTAGCTGCAGGCTGTTTGAGTGAAGAAGACTAGGCTTCTTAGGTTACTTAGGTGCACAGCATTAACACAAAACATGTAAAAGTATTGATTCTGAAGGTATAAATGATATAGAATAAATACATCTTCAAGTTCAAATTGATTCGTTATTTCTCTGTTTTTGCAGAACTCAGATGAAAAACCTGGAACATAGCCACCAGGGATGTATACACGATCTTGTAGGTTGATTGTTGTGTCACATAGGGTACATATATCATAGCTAATTCATTTCAATCCAAAGGTTCAACTGACATTTTTCCTATAACTGTCATTCAACTCAAAATCTTAGTTTCCCGAGGATACTTATTCCTTCTCCAGTATCGGCCTAGCTTTAGCAAAACAAACCTGACATAAAAAAATCTCTCACTTCTTGTTCTTTCGGTCCTTGAGTTGTCTCTCCAGACTTCTGATCCTCTGATTCAAAACTGAACTCCGTGAGATTCTTCTATCTGGAACACTTGAAGGTGACTCGGATGAGGAGGGGGACACAGGAGGTTTTTCTTGAGCAACACTTTGGTCTTTTGGCTCGGGAAAGGTAAATGGCAAAGGCGAAGATGAAGACGGTGATGGCTGCCTAGTAGAAGAGTTGACAACATCTGGGAGATTCAAGAGCTTCCTCACATCAGGACGTCTTAATGCTGCATATTACACAAGCAAAAATCAGAACTCTTTAGGATTTGCAAATCTCACGTCTCAAAGAGTAAGAACAATGTTCAGGGGACTTACTTAATCCATACACAAGAGTAAACAGGTTGGAGGTAAGCCAGTAACAAAACAATGCCTGCAGGCAAGAATCATTCGTTTGTGGTAAGCAAAATGTAATTTTCGTACGTCTGCAATGCTTATCAATATCAAAGCGTCAACCGAAGAACAGTAGGCTTTACCTTTTCAATGCCTATCAAAACTGGAATAGAAAGGAAGGCAATAATTCTTGAGAATTTCTTCATAGTTCCAGCTACTGGATTGCCTTCAAGACCTTCCTGCATGTTTGACTATGGAAAAAAAAAAAACACAAAATTTGCGCATTATATATATATATATATATTAGTTATGAAAAAATTAACCAACTACCAAAAGTAATAGAGATAAATCTTTGAAAAAGTTACAATTTTTAGTAAGATTTAGAGGTTATATCCCATCAGGATCCCATTATAGAACTCTGATTTTTCTATGAACGAAATAAATAATGGGCCATTCTAATTCAAAAGCTCAAAAAGGATGCAGAAAAAGTATCAGCACACAGATTGAATAAGTTAACAAGAAAGCCTATAGAAAGCTCTTACCTCCACCATAATCAAGAAAGTCGCTGCAGTGAGAAGTGGCAAGATATATGTAGTATCTGCAGTGGTGAGATCAGTAAACCAAAGAGTTCCCCCGGTTTTAAATGACGGGACTTTCTCTGCCATATTCCTGATCTGTAAACAAATATCAGTGAAACATATAGCAATAATAATCAGATACAGCAAAAGACTAAAGTATAAGTATATAAACATCTTACCGCAAAGAAAAAGCTGATGAAGATGGGACCTTGAATAATAAGTCCTTTGAGGGGGGTAAAAGGAGTTACTCCATGTCTAAGCCAATCCACGAAACAATAGAAGCATATCAGTGAGTGAGGGAGGAACTTGTAGTACGTTAAACTTGAAGAGCTAAATCATCTCCACCAATCACCCATAAAAGTGGACTTACTCTTTAAACAATAATTGCATCCGTCTTTGACCTTCTGCCATGGCTTCAGGATCCTGAGCCTAAAAATCATTATAACACATGCAAAAGGTCTTAACCACGACACTCTAGAAACTTATTCAATATCAGAATGAAAGTCAGACAGTGGTAACTAGAAACGCTAGTTGGAACTTCATCAACATTTCTCTGAAGATAGCTACTCAATCAAGATTACGTCGTTCACAATTGATAATTAGAAAAGGCAAACTGAGTTTCACAATTATATGTAACTATGAAAACTGAGTTTCTCTAACATGTGAACAGAAGGCGTTTTCATGGACTGGAAGAGTGTCAAATTCACAAACGTTCACGTGCACACAAGGAACAAAGAAAAAGGAGCAGGAACAAAGTGTACCTTAGTGCTCATCTCTCTTCTTAACTCCTCCAGTTGCGGCCTCAGAACCTGCCAGAACATGACAGATACATCACAGACGGAAAAGAGGCCAATCCTAGTGCCTGAAATATGCAATCAGAGAACAAAAATCCAAAACTAACATTGAGTTTGTAAGTAGCCTTCAACTGATTCAAAAGAATGGGAACTGTAACTCCACGAATAATAACAGTTGTCAAAGCTATTGAAGCCCACCTGAAAACAATTTTACCACTGAGTCTCTGATACTTAAAAACAGAACCAAATAAAATGAACTTAAAAAACTGTTCATATATACCAGTTCAGGCCAGTAAACGAATGCACACCATCAATCAAATGCTGCAAAGCAGCCACAGGAAAAGCAGAATCCGCAGCAGCAATAGCAACCTCATTTATAGCAGCAGGAACAGCTTGACTAGTCGTCGTTACAGCTTCAACGATTTCATCAGGAACAACGTCCGTAGCCACGAAGTCAATACCATCAACTTTATCAGACCATTCAGGTGGTGTAGAACTCATATAACGACATGAAGACAATCCAAGACCACCCAATGAACCAGAAGCAAATGACTGATAATAATGCCTTTCCTCAAACATAGAGCTAAGTTTGTAATTAGTAGTCCCATTACGTGCTAAGACTTTACGAATCATCATTGTATCAGAACTCGAAGAACCGGGTTTAGTGTCGTCTCTATCATCATGAATGAGATGACCACACGATGGATAAGCTCTTCTCTGTATAACATTAGCTCTCTTGGTGATGATACCACGCAAGCAAGCCATATCGAAAGATCCTGCTACAAATCAATTCGAATCAAATCAATTCCTACTTTATGATTTCTACAGATAAGGATCCATTTCAACACTTCCACTTCAAATTTTCACAGCATTATTATCTCGAGAAACCACAAGGAAAAGGCGAGAAACTGAAATATTCAAATTTACCTGATTGAGTATTCAAAGGTTCTTGAAAATCACAGCTGCATTTCACAGTTCGGCTGCCGGAGTCGACTCGTAGTCTTAGGGCTTAAAGACCTGAGAGAGATCGTCTCTCTCTCTCTACCTGACGACGACCATCGCTAACACAAAACGCATCGTTTCATCTAAAACACGGAAACGAAGTGATTCTAAAACGCGCCGTTTCATCTCTCTTAATGGGCCTTTAAACTTTTCTAACGATTAGGCTTATTAGGCCCAAATTAGTGTCACGAATAAAATAATAGCATAGCTAATCTAAAAATGGCAAGTACTGCACAAAAATGGCGGAAAGCAGAGTTACAAATTTGTGAAAAATAACATCATTTCGTTTGCGTGCTTCACATGGGGAAACCAAATGTGTCTCTCTCTCTTTATTATCTTGTGGATACTTTAGGGTTTCTATTTCCTCTAATAAAAAAAATTGGGATTGGGGGAAAATTCCCAAGTTGCAATTTTTCGTTTTCTTTGAGCTCAGAGTTACTGTTACCTCTAGTAATGGCTTGTCTTCGTAGCTTCTCAAGGAGAAGTCTTTACCCTAAATGGTTCAGCTACAAGACCTCAAGGCCTGCTCTTCTTCATGATCATATCAAAGATTCTACTGGATCCAATCTCCCGGACTCAAGTCTTCTGATTCGTAGCTTTCACAGGCAAGTTTTCTCTGAAGATAGAAGGAATATGTCTTTTGTTCAACCAATGGGTTCTTCTGGAGTATTGCTATGTAGTAGACAGATGTCTTCTAAACCAGAAGAGTTGTGTTCAAAGATTGATGCTTTTGGAAAAGTTGCTGAGGAACTTGTCTCTGATAAACCTGTGGAAGCAATGGCTAATAATATAGATCAGTGTAATGCAGCAATTGAGAATTTTTCTTTCCCTGATGACTTCGTGCATTATGTGATTAATGGAATCCATGAGTTTACTGGTTTAAATTGGTATGATTGATTTGTATTTTGGTTGGACTTTTATGTTTGTGATTGCTTGATTATTTATTAAGGTCTTAGTTCAGTGATTGGTTTCCACTCTTGTATGCATAGGTGGATGTCAATTGTTCTTACGGCTTTTCTGGTTAATGTACTGATGTCACCAGTCTCTATGCGGGTTCAGAGACATGGATTGGATCTACAGGTTGGTGTTGAGCTTTCTCATTTGCAAGTTTTATTCTTTTGTCATTATATTTTTTATCTGCTTTTGAAACTTGCTACATTTTGTAAACTAGAGTTTGATTAGGACCATTGAGAAAGTGCAGAGATTTAAAAAGGTAACATTTCCCTTTATTAGTTAGCTCTTTTAAAATCTTTTTTTAAGCTTACTGGGCACAGTTAACAAACAATTTTCATTTCAGGTCGGTAATCGTGAAACGCTAGCTAAATCCAAAAAATGGGAAGCAGAGTTGATGAAAGGGTGAGTTTTCTTACACAACATCATGTCTCTCTTTGACTTACTTTAACTTCTTCTCTGAGGATTTATAATCACAGCAGATTCGAAGACAGTTGCTTTTCTTTCTTGACACTATTTATTCCTGATGCATTCGTCTACATCAGCTTCATCAGTGGGGTAAAACTAAAAGATAAAGTTTATACTGTATTTTTGGCTCAAGTGTTTTGACTCTTGCATATTGAGTTATTGACTCCCTCTCTACGTTCTAAACAGATCACAACCATGGCTAAGAAGATCCCTGAACTTTCAACTTCAGACAGCCTATACATCTTGCCTCTACTGGCAGGCTTCACTTTCTGGTTCTCATCAGAGGTTTAAGGACTTTAAAATCTAATGTTAAGGACTTTAAAATCTAATGTTTAAAATCCAAAACTAACTTTGATATATTTTTGTTTTCATTATGAATTTACGATAGATCCACAACAGAAGAAATCTTTTATCAAGAATGAAGAAACTCCCTTTATTTCCCATCATCTTTGTCGTGCTCCAAGCTACATATGAATATGAACCGGTAAAGCTCGAGTTTTTGAGCTTTGATCTTATACCATTATCTTGACTATTGTAGTCTCAGCTTTTGTGTTTCTTTTTGCAGGCAGTATACTTTTACATGATCACATCTAGAATCTATGTATCCACATTATTATTGAGTAAGTTCTTTCTCTCTGTAGATAAACTCTTATGATTCACAATATACATCTTCCTTAGCAAACCTCTTCTCTCTTGATCAATTAAAACAGCAATACGAAGATAATTTGTTTTTTTTTTTTCAAATAGTGTTGAGGTCCAATCAGATAGTAAAGTTGAGAAGCATCCTGGGGTGGCCATATGTTCCAGTAACAACGATCTCTGAGCAGCAAAAGGTTATGGCGAGATTGATATGTCGGATGAGAGAATTTATTGACGTTGTGAAGAAGAATGACAAGAAGTGAATCTGCTTTTGCTTTCTTAGTCTCTCTGTATCTCTTTGTCTTTGAATCAAATTTGACTTGAATATTCTGTTTTATGTACAACTTATTGTAGCTATTTCAGATAAAGAACCATCCGTTATATCATAATTGATCTAGAATCAGCAATCTAGCAACTTATCTATGCATAATTCATTCATGTAGCGAAATTAACAATGTATTCAAATTCCTAATTCAAATGTAGCAGATTTCGTGGTCTACATTGCATTGTGTTGAGTTTGAACCCGAAAATAAAAAAATGCTTGCATTATAATTCATGATCTTAAGAAAACCATGAGTATTATTTTGATATGGTAAAACTAAGAAATTCGACTTTTTTTATTTAGGGTAAGTCAAATCTACAAAATATTGGCGTGGTGTCTATTTGAAGACCAATATGGTGTGTTGAATGATAGAGTCGAAAGAAAATTCTATATTACATTGGTTAAAGTTGAACAATATTGAACTTAGATATTTACTTAATGCATAATATTTAGTTGATGAAATTTGTCCCCTATTATTATTGATCTAAGATATTTTAAATCTAAATTCAACAATTAATATTCAAAACATTTTTCTGAAAAATTACAACTTTATAAGAAAAAACAAATAATATCAATAAAATAATCATATTTAAACACAAAGAAATGGTAATTGTTGAAAAAATTATGAGAGAACAAAATAAATAAATATGGATGTGAAGTGAAGAAAGCTTAGCACAAGTAAGTGCATTATATCCTAGATCACCAAAGCAAACTTTGTACAAATTTTTATTGTATTTACATGAATACTCTGGAGTTCAGAATCTTTAGGAGTCTTTTTGCAAGTTTTGAAACTTATAGTTGGTTACTTGGTTCATGATATGTTGGTTTTTTTTTTATCTTGAATGTGTTTAATGCCTAATTTAGCTCGATCACCTAATTCTAGAAGCTAACTTATTTTTTACACACCAAAAGCGTAATGAAATGCGTGAATAAATTTGAGATGAGCAATATTTTTCTAGCCAGAATGTTGTGAACTGATTGGACTGGAGTTTATAATGCTAATTTGATGTCATGTTTAGAGGTTAATTTTCTTGAAACATATAATTAGTACATTTTCGTGATTCATGTTCGTTAGCTAATTGCTCTTGATTCATTTATTTCGTTTGTTACCAAGCACCCCAAGCAAAACAAGCAATTTCACGCAATTCTAACATGCAGCCCTAACAAGCAATTATGAGCAGGGGAAAATAAATATGCAAGACTCTTCCTAATTGTCATGTGATATGATCCTCTCCCGGGGAGAGTCTCCTCGTTACCTCATCTTGTTTACATCAACTCGTTATCACGAAGTACCCGAGTCTAGTTGCTTTGATCATGCCGTATATATGTCCTTTGATGCTCAACATTTGGTCCTACAGATTGATGCATGTGTAGTGTATCATATATACTGTAATAATTTTTGGCTTTTTGTGAGCTTAAATATATTTATTTATAATTACCCTTTTTATGCATGTTCGCATAATTTTTCGCAGCCAACTTTTCCTTTTAGTTAAAGGATTTAATATATCTAATAACTAAACTTAACGTCAAATATGGTAAAAAAAAATATATATATAGAGACACCAAAAAATAAATAAAAATTGACCTTAACTAGATCTAGCTAGGAAGCCCAATCCTAAAGCACAAAGGAGTCAGAAAAGTCAAAGTTGTATATATATATATCAACTAGAAAAGAAAAAAACTAGGGATTTGTCGTTCTCAAATTAAACACACACCAAAAGAAACAAAAAAAAAAAAACAAAAAACAGCATGCAAGAAGGGAGAAGAAACCTATGGAAATTTGTCGAGTGTCTATATGAATGTGGTAAAAAGAAGAAAACAAACTCAATGGAAGAAGAAACCCCTAATTCGATGTATATCACTGCCGATGTACTCGAAGACTTGCTCCTCAAAGTTCCCCTCAAATCTCTGTGCAGATTCAAAAGTGTATCGAAAGAATGGAAATCAATACTGGAATCAAAGAGGTTCGTAGAGAGACATCTGAGTCTTGCAAAAGCTAGCCGGAAAATTCTCCTGGCCGCTTACCACTGCAACTGCGGCGTTTCGCCGAGTCTCCTCCCCGAGTCACGATTCGAAGGAGGCGAAGAGTTCTTCTCTTTACACTGCGACACGACACGACCGTCGATGAATTGCGACGGTTTAGTTTGCTTCCCCGAAGCAGAGTGGGTCGACGTTTTGAACCCCTCGACGGGACAGCTCTGGCGATTCAATTCCCCATCCCTCTTGAACCCCCGCCCGAACTCCACCACGTTTCCCACCGGTAAAAATCATGCATGCATGCATGAGCTAGTCAAAACTTTTTTAATTTTTGTTTTGTTTTATGTTTTGTGTATAGGATCGATGGTGATTGAATACTTTTCAAACTTTTCAGGATCATGGTCGACTTATTTCCCGGGATATTGTGCGATGGGATTCGGTAAAGACAGTGTTAAGGGTAGCTATAAAGTAGTGAGGATCTTTGGTGCTCCAAACTATTGCGATATTCTTGATATCAACACCGGTGAATGGCGGAAACTTTGGAAACCACGTCGTTTCAAGGTTGATGTCGGACGAAAATCCGCGTCTGTCAACGGATCAATCTACTGGTTACGAATTAGGCCTCATGGTTCCATGTACACGATACTAGCCTTGGATCTTCACACGGAAGAGTTCCGAGATGTCCAACGTCCACCTCTCCCCAAGGGCATCATGTCTGAAGCACAGATTGTCAACATTGGTGATCGTCTTGCCATTGCCATTCCTGAATCCCATCCTGTTCACCAATACGTACTAAACATATGGATTATGGATGCACAAGAAGAAACTTGGACCAATTCTCACTCCATTAGTTTAGCTTCTCTCGGTATGGTGGAGTCTAGGTCCTTCACGCCAGTGACTCTCTCTAAGCATGGGAATGTTGTTTTCTATGACGATAAGATGTGGTGGTTGTTCAAATATTATCCACACACAGACCAACTCCAAATCCTCTCCAAAGAAATTTGTATTATATCTCCCTACCTCCAAAACTTGGTCCTACTTCAGACTCAACAAGTCGAGTTTAAGACTGGGATTACTTGCATCTGCGGCGAAACAAATATAAAGGTACGTACGTGCATATATATATATATATATTTACAGCTCATCAAGTTCCATCCCTGCTTGGTTTTAAAATGAACTTGTTGCCTTACTGTTTTATTATGTGTAGGATGTGGAGGTGGGTCAATCAAAAAGTGTTGACGAGATTCTCTCTGAGGGAATAGGTGAGAGATCATATATCTTCCAAATGATTTAAACTGATCCTGCTGAATTTTTGAACATTCGTAACTGATGGGTGGTTTGTTTTTTGGTTGAACCCTACAGATCAATGCTTTAGTTGGCTGTCGAAGCACAAAATCAAATTGCTTGCTGCAATTTTTTCTCTCCGTTTTCTGTCCTTGTGCACTTTTGATACGGTGTTTTATGTAGCTAAGCTAATGCTTCTCTGCTGCCTAGCACGTTCTGGTTATTGTGGCAACGTCGTCAAGGTATTATTATCACACTCGACTTCCATTGTTTGTTGTTTAAACTAAATTAATTTGTTGAGTACTTTTAATTATTTTTTCTCTGTTTTGTTTGAACTTTACAGATTGCATTCTTAATGAAGCTCTGTAGTATCATTGGTTTTTGAGGTATTTTCCATTATTTTTTTCTTATTCCTTAATTTGATTGTCCTCTGCTTTGGCTGCAAGTCTGTCTGAGTCTGAGTGTCTGACACTTCATACGGTATCTATTCCTTTATGCAGGATTTGATGTTAGATGCATCTCTCGTCTTCGATACCACAGAAGCTATACTTAAAGTATTTACTTTTTTTTTTTGTTTTTCATTTTTCTCTATTATTCAGCAACACGCAGTATCTCTCTGCTTTTTCTTCTTTCTAAAAAAACTCATGAATTTAAACAAAATCATGTTTACCAGTATAACCTAAGTTAACTAATACTTGTTAGAAAAAAAAAAACAAAGGAACAAATGAAATAGTTTACCAAATTATTTTTTTTAAAGGAAATTTTGTGAAAGAAAAAAAGAAAAGAAAATTTGCCAGCTGGACAAAAGAGTCAAACTTGTTTGACTATTAATCTTGATCGTTAAAAAAATGGAAGATCAGATCTCGACCGTCAATAGCCTTCACATACCTCATCACGATCTCAATCGAGTTTTCGTCTCAGAACTCCCTAAAACAATTCTGACAATCTCATAAGTCCCTCAATTTTTTTGCTTTTGTTTTTGATTTTTTTTTAAATCGAGAATGTGTTGTTTTACATTCTTGTCCAAAGAAAACTTAGATATTTACAAAAAATACCTGGGTAGTATCCACCCAAAAAACTGAATCGGATCTAAGACCCAAAATAAAAAAAAACTGAATCGGTTTTTTGTTTAAAAAAAACTGTAGTCAAATTAAAACTGCTCGGGAAATTCGAATCGAGTGATTTGGGTGAAACTGTAGAACTAGGTTTTCTCGTTTTCATTCAATCACCCAAAAATTGAGTAAGAAGATGGTGAAAACAAGGGGGGGTCGTCTGAGGAGGAGTGAGCGTTTGAAAGAGAAGAAGATCTCAGAAGGAGATGGTGGTTCGAAAGCAAAATCCGATTCGCCGGAAGTAGGTGTGTCGGGTTTGAGTCCGGCGATAGTAGGAGGAGAGAGAGCTTTGAGTACGGTGGCGGAAGAAAGTGAAAGTCGAGTTTCGGAGGAACCCAATCCGGTGGTCGGAAGAGAAAATGCGAACGAAGTAGAGAAAGCAAAATCCGCTACTCCGGAATCAAGTAATGAAGAAGAAGATGATGAAGAAGGAGGAGATAATGAGAGATCTACTCTGTGGAATCAATCGATGGAGAAGAAGAAGGAAACAATGAAGAGGAAGAAGGAAACGATGAAGGGGAAGAAGAAAAGATGAAGTGGAAGAAGGAAACGATGAAGGCGAAGAAGAAAAAGATGAAGTGGAAGAAGAAAACGGTGAAGAAGGGGAAGAAGAAGACGATGAAGGAAGAAGAAAACAATGAAGGAGAAGAAAGTGAAGAAGGGGAAGAAGAAGACGATGAAGGGGAAGAAGAAAACAATGAAGGAGAAGAAAGTGAAGAAGGGGAAGAAGAAGACGATGAAGGGGAAGAAGAAAACAATGAAGGAGAAGAAGGTGAAGAAGGGGAAGAAGAAAACGATGCAAGTGTAGTACAACAAGTCTGTGCAACTATTGGGTGTAGAACTAGTAGAACTGGTGCAACTATCGGGTGTAGAACTAGTAGAACAGGTGCAACTATTGGGTGTAGAACTAGTACAAGTAGGTGGTGTAGAACTAGTAGAACTGGTACAACTAGTTGTTGTATAATTTTTTATAACTCATGTAAACCTGTTATTGTTGCAGGAATCAGAGGAAATAGAAGCGATGCAACCTTTAGGAATGCACTTCGAGCCTAGTCAGTACAACAAGAAAATCAAGCTATCGACAAGGTGTCATATTTTGAAACCTTGAAAACGCTGGATAATTTAGAGTATCCACTGACTCGTTCTGAGAGGGATTGGTTTGAGAAACATCCACAATTCAAGCACATTTTCCACATGCCAAGGGAACCAAACCACAAGCTTATGGGAATGTGGTTGCTCTTACTTCGAACAGCTAAAATCGAAAAAAGAAGGAAGCATGGTTTGTTGTGAATGGTGTTCCAATCCGGTATGGTCTGAGAGAACATGCTTTGATGTCTGGATTAGATTGTCGGAGCTATCCACTTGATTACAAGGAAGCCGGCGGTATCGTTTCGAAGGAAGTTTTTTTACGAAAAAAAAGATTACACTTGAAGATGTGAGGAGACAGCTAATGGTAATGCAACCAGATCGTACTCGTGATAGGTTGAAGATGGCGGTTCTCTACTTTTTAGGAAGCATCATTGCAGGCTATACAAAAGACTCGGGGAGAGATGCCATGGGTATTGATGATTTTGTTGTAAGCGCAGTGAATGATCTAGGTTTTTGTGTGTCTTTTCCTTGGGGGAGATTATCATTCGAGAACATGCTAGAAGAGATTTCCCATACAATGAGGCATTTTGATGGGGTCGTGGTTAAAGAGAATGCGTTATGGCCTGTTCCAGGTTTCTGTATTCCATTGGAGGTTAGTAAGTTTAAAATTTGAAGTCTTCTCATTATTGATATTTCTTATATGTGAAGCTGATTTTAGTTTTTTTCTTTGTGTTGTGTAGTTTTTACTATTTGAGGCAGTTCCAATTTTAGCGAACACTTATGTTGACCAAATTCCTGAGGCGGATGAAAGTTGTCCTAGGATGTGCAGGAGGAAATTTAAGAATACCGGTCAGAAAGGTTTTCCTCTAAAGAATATTGGTGATACACTTGGTACAACAACGGTTAGTTATCCTAGTAATTGCCATTATTAATCATTTGAATAAATTGGTTTGTAATGTATCTAAAGTATGCTCGTTTACACAGGCAATTGCTAGTGTGATCCCTCATAATGATGAAGAAATTCCTCTTCTCGATTTAATCATGGAAGAAGCTGAGGAAGAGGATACCCATGATGTCGTAGTCGCCAGTTGGATGTGGCGCATTCGTAGAGGACTACCTGTACTTTTGGAGGAGATGTACACAGCCGATGTGGCTACTCGTTCAGGACAAAACGATGCGAATGAGGAAATAGTCGCCAATGAACAACCGAGAGAAGATACTATTGAGTTGGTTGATCTTCTAAGGACCATGAAGCAGGATATGAAAACCCAATTCGATAACATTTCGGCGAAGATTGATGGGCTTGAAAAAAGGATCGAACCGTTGGAAGTATATGTGAAAGAGCAAGAGAAACCAAAGGTAATACTTCGTAATACTATAGTAATACTTGATAATACTAGAAGGTGTTAACAAAATTTGGTTTCATGTCAGGCGCCTGTAGCTGATGAGCAACCGAGTACTTCGCAAGAAGGAGGGAGAGGAACGAAGAGGAAAAGGTCTAAGAAGTAGTAAAACTAGGTTATTTTCTTTGATTTTTCATCGTAGTACTAGTAAAACTATGTAAAACTTCGTTATTTTGTTGGATTTGCGATTGGTACTGGTATTACTAGTAAAACTATGCAAAACTACGTTATTTTCTTGGATTTTCCGTTCGTATTTTTGGTAAAACTAAACAAAAATTAGAGAATTCATATAAGAAAAATATAGAACACGATTCAATTCAAGAAGGAGGCATAATCCTAGAAGTCACATAAAAGAGAGATAGAACATCATGATTCAACAAGAGAAGTCACATGAAAGATAATAAACTGATTCAACAAGAGAATTCAAGGAAATATAAGAAACAGAAACTGATTCAACAAGTTTTAAACCAACGTAGAATAAGATCGACCCAGATAATATCAATCAAAACACAACCTATCCAGGAGATCGACTCGAGTTGTAAGCAACGCCAACTCCTCCTTTAGTTTGACAATCTCGTCACTCTTCTCCTTAAGCTCCATCTGCAAATTATAGATCTTAGTATGATGGGGATCAAATTCCCTCAATCTCTCCCAATGGTTATCAACATCTTTCCTTAAGGTTTGGGTTTCTTCTTCAATTGCATCAGCCCAATTTTTCCGCCTGTGCAATCCATCATCCTGCAAAATATATCAACGAACAGACATCATACTCAGGTCTCTCAATTGTATTTGATTAAATTTAATTTACCTTATACTTAACGCAAGTAAACCATCTCTTTTTCTCTGTTTCTGTTGGAGAGATCTCATTGACGATTCGTTTGCCACATGGGCAAATTCGAGGCATGCCCAAATCACCATCGGCTACGGCTTGTCGCCACGCTTCTAACTTCCTCTCCTTCTGATCAGCATAGTATGGGTCGGCCTCGAATTGTTCCATAGTTTGAAGGAGAGAAATAGATCTAGAATTTGACTTTAAAGATGAGAGAAGAGATTCTGACTTTTAGGTTTCGAAGAAAATGAATGAATGGATGAGAATGAGCTGACGTGAAGATAAATAAATAAATCTTCATGCTTTCGTGAAGAAAGAAAGAAAAAACAAAATTCTGGCCACGTGTAAAAGATTTGTGCGTTCACACTGTGTGTTCACACACAGTTTTACCGAGTAATGCGGTTGCACTCAACTTGCAAATAGTTGTACTTTAGAGGTTTCTCAGTTTAATTAGTTTTACTAAACCTTAGCATTACTTTTTTAGTTTTACAGTTGATTAAACTTAACTAACATACAATTACAAGCTTTTTGCAACTTCATAAGTTAAAACTTGTAATTCTATAACTTTTTTCATGCTTACTTGGTAATTATTTACAAAGTGACATTAAAAGTGTAAGGAAACACTTGTTAAGATTCTTTCATAAATAAATTAAAATTGGTATATTTTCGAAAATTATTCATTTATACTACAATACAATATGTATTATACAATATGTAGTGGTTTTAGGTAGTACCAATTTTATTATTTTTACCAGTTTTATCTTAGTTCTGCCAGTTCTACGCTCTCATATACACATATTTTGAAAGAAGAAAACATTAATAGACTTCAAATTAAGTTTCAACCCAAGTTTTACATTAAGTTTCAAACCAAACACAATTGATACATGAAGAGGTGAATCAAACATGAACATTATCTCCAAATAACAACCATTGGAGTCCTTGTCTCCGGCGCCTTTTATTCTGCGTCCTAGGTCGAGTTTTTGGTCGTTTTTCCCCAGCAGATGCATACCTTTTTGTTTTCTTTCTTCCCCCTCTTATTTTCCGATTCGGAGGCATGATCTCCATATCTTGGACGTCATCTAGGACATCCCATCGAGACTTATCAGGTACTAAATAAATTGTTCTGCAATATGCAATTGCCCACAGCTCCGTCCAATAATACTTAGAACACAACTCATGTAACTCGAAATCCTTACCTCCATATTTTTGGAATGTAATGAAAGACGCCAATGCATGCACACAAGGATACTTTTGTATATCGAAAAACCTGCAACTGCAACTTCTCAATCGCAACTTCACCAAATAAGGCTTTCCGTCACTGTCAATGACATTGTATTCAAGCTCAAAACCATTTAGCTCTATCACCTTTAGTTTCTCAGCAGTTGCCCATAAATCATGTAAGTAGTTCTCCACTAAAGGCACCAATTTATTTGCGACTGATCCAGACACAGCATCTTTCCGATGTTCATTAAACCATTCAGAGAATTTTTTAACTATTGCATCAAGCATGGGTATCAAGGAGTACCTCCTTGCATCTTTGAATACACTGTTCAACGATTCAACACAGTTGCTTGTGTCTAGGTTGTATCTATCTCCTGGAAAAATACATCTTGCCCATCTTTCTTTCTGGGTAGATTCTTCAAGATACTTGGCAGCAGAAGGATATCTTGTCGTAAAAGATGCGTAAGCAATGTTGAACTCAGCCACTGTGTAAAACCTACTACACTCCATGAATCTCCATGCAACAACGTCTTTGTTCACGTTACGAGCATAACCTTTCACATTTTGGGATAAATGCCATATACAAAAACCATGATGAGCCAGAGGATACACATTAGCTATAGCTTTTATGAGACTTGTATTTCTGTCAGTCATAAATACTATTTCAGAAGAATCCCCAACAACAGTTTTCAACATCTCCAAAAACCAATTCCAACTTGCATCATTCTCACCATCAAGAACACCAAACGCCAAGGGATAATGGTGACGGTTAGGATCTTGAGCCGACGCAAAAACAAGAACACCCTTATATCCGTTCTTTAGAAAAGTTGCATCCATAGTTATAACTTTCCTCATGACTTTAAATCCTTCAATGCTAGCTCCCAAAGCTATGAACAAGTACATGAATTTATTATTCTCATTGCAATGAACATATGATCTTGTACCATGATTAACTTTCTCTAACATGTGCAGATAACATCGCAGCATCTTGTAGCTTTCTGGGCTACCTTTCAAATCAGTAACAGCTTGATTTTTCCTCTCAATGCCGTGGAATATGATATATCAACACCTAATTTTGTCTTGACAAGATCCATGATAATTTTCGGAGGTGGAGTTTCCATTTGCCCTGGATAATCACAATGTAAAAGAGAAGCAACTAATTGTGGAGTGCCTTGCCTCTTACTATTGCTTGAACTTTGACTAGCCCGAGAGCATGTATGCATCTTGTTGTGCCTTCTAATCGAGAAAATATCTGTACCTCGAATCCTACCACCTCGTAAACCCCAGTTACATCCTTCTTTAGGACATTTGACCACATAACGCACCTTGTCCGACTTTACTATTTCAAAACTAAAACAGTTAGCGAATGAAGCTCTATCCACCACATCTTGCAATGCCTTCTTGTTTGGAAATTCTTGAAGTTTAGTCAGATCCAAACCGTCATCCCATGGTTCAATATACTTACACGGTTCTACAACAGGCGTGGCTCAGTATATTCATCACCTTCATCACGTGATTCGGGTTCACCCTCTTTATTAGAATCACCCTCTACATCCTTTTCTTTGCCTACGTAGACAACAATGGCGTTAGGTCCGATTTCACCATCCTTCGCATATTGGTTTTCATAGTTCATACCAAAGAACTTTGGTCCACTATGGGCACTGTGGGCACTATGGGAACTTGCTCAGCTGAGGCTCAGAAGGGATAACATTCACAAACAACATACATCTTCGCTTCTCATAATTAACGGAGTCTAGATAAACATTAACATCCTCATCATCATTAAGCTCACAATGCTCCAATGTTTTACCAGTAGTGGCTTGTAGCTCAGCTGCAACTGAACATTACTTTCAACAAACCTAAGCTTCCTCTGTATCGTTGCTTTTAACATCAACAATGTTATATTCCTCTTGAACATTATACTATACATGCGTCCTTCATATTTAAAATGTAGGCTGACGTTCTCGCATATTGTATCCTGCCAAACAAACCAATATAAAAATTCAAAATTAGTACTACTACTAGTTTTACTATTTTTACTAAACATACCAGTATTACCAGTTTCACCACCTTCTCTCTCCTATCAAAATCGAATCGAATGGTAGACGAGTTCTAATCGAGTCAATTCACTGAAATTGAAAGGAGCCAAATCCCTTTCTTATCTAATAGATAGCTCCATCGACCCATAAACCTTTGTAAAACACCCAATGTGCTAAGCTTTCTTCGATCTAAATCCAATTGAATTTCTATATTTACAAATCAAAAACAAATTCAACCAAAAGCAACTCTAAAGTGAAGTAACGCACCTGCATTTTGAAGAACAACTTGATGCAACTTGATTTAGTGAAGAACGACAGCAGTAGGAGCTCCGACGACGGAAGAATCGCCGGCGGCAGGGTTGAGAGAGGTCGGGAGTTTCTCGGGTCGAAGAAAGAAGCTGGGAAACGAGTTTTTTATTTTTAATTTAAAAAATTTAATCTAATTCATTAAAACAAAAAGGGTAAAATCGTCTCATCGAATATTATTGAAGAAAGTGGGGGTATGAAGAATAGAGAGGGAGATAGGAGATTTGTCAAATCTTTTTAAGGGCTTCTGAGACGTTTACTCATCTCAATCGCACCTTCCTTACTAATTTGTTTCTTCTTCGTCGCTCCATTCTTCTAAACTAGTCTCTGGTCATCTGGTGTTTTTCAGAATCGATCATTAAATTTTCACTTGCTTGGTTTTTTTTTTTCTAGGGTTTGGTTTCTAATTTGTTTTTCTGTTCTTTTTCAGGTTTTGGATTTAGATGATGATGATCTTATGGAGGAGGATCTTACGATGGATCAGTGATGGCTTTGACTGATCCTTGTCACTCATATTCATGTTATTCTTCTAGGGTTTGGTTTCTAAACTAAATCCTTAAAAAAATTCTCATTATGTTCATGCGATTTTTACCTCTCTTCGCTCTATTATTTTAGTTTTTCTCTTCTCTGCACTAAAAACGTCTATGTCCCTCTTTGATGCAGATCTTAGAGGCAACGGGATTACTGCGTGAAAGGTTCGGAGAGAAATCATTGTAGTAGTGCGTATGTGATATCAGAATTTTAACTTTCAGGTTATCTTGCATCCATAAATCTAACATTGGCTATCGTTGGTCCTCTGTTTCTTGTGTTCACATACATTCAAAAGTTTGTTCTTAAACTTTGTCCTTTTCAAGTTATTTGTTTTCAATGTCTTTTTTTTTTTTTTCAAATCTCATAGATGCTACGCTTAAGTCTGAAAGTATATATCTCTCCTTGATGCAGATCGTGGAGAAACCAGGACATCATTGTGATTTTCACTTGCTTGTTTTTTTTTCCTAGGGTTTGGTTTCTAACTTGTTTTGTTCTGTTTTTTTTTTTTTTTCTCATGTTTTGAATGATGGTTTTATTAATCAATGATGATGGCTTTGATGGACACGCTTCTTCTTTGTGCTATGTCTTGACTCTGCAGGGGTTTTTGTTCTTTCTCTGAACACATCTTTAATTCTTTTTCATTTGTTTTGTACCTTATGTGATGCCCAATCATTTGACAATAACTACAGAGATGTAAAGGCATTACGTGGAGATACTGAGTCTTTACATTACATCCTTCTAAGATACACTATGCTTCATCCCTTGCAAACTCGAGATCAGCTGGTTTATGAGGTGGCATATCAGGAGAGCTGGAACAATCTGCTCTATCTTTTGGTCGATTTTGCAAAGCTTTGGACACAAATCTCGACATATAAAGCGTCGATGCAAGATTGAGTTGTGTGCCTTGTGGAATATTCTCATTGGCGCGTAAGATCTTAGAAAGCTTCCTTTTGTAATGTTCCCTCCATGCCGCTTGTATGAAGCATGCCGCCCATGAGCGCCATTGCGGTGAATAGAACCTGAAAAATGGGAAATTTAAGGTAGTAACAAAATCTTAGTCTTGCTGCAGTTATTTAAGGTAGTAACAAAATCTCAACTACTACTACTTTGGTTTTGAAGCTTGCCTGAATGTTTGTTTGAGTTGCTGTCTTTGAGATAAATTTAAATGAGAAGCCACAAACTTTACATCATCAGGCAAGAGAACGAAGCCTTCAACTTCGGTAAGAGTCATTATGGTTCTAGTTGAGGTGGGAAGGCGAGAACCATTGAAGAGAAGTTCTCCACATATGTCACCAGCTTTGAGGTTACAACAAATGTAGAGGCCACCTCGTCCATGAGGTCCGGTTGTACTTCTCAGTTTGCCTCTCGTTACAATAAGCATTTCCTCAACTGGGTCACCCTCTCTCACAATGTAGCTGTTCGCTGAGTAGAACACAGACTTCACCCGGTCACACACGGCTTCTAGTAGCCAACCATCGATGACGTTAAGCCATGGAACCTGTGAGGTCAAAAAGCTATAAGTTAACAACTATTTCTGGGTGAGCAGAGCCAGAGATCAATCATGAAAAGGGAGCTTACACGCTTTAACATATTCAAGTAAAGATAGCGTTTGGTTTCGAGTCTGAGGTCTTTTGGAAGACTACCGAGAAGAGCTTCCTCTTCAGTGCCTCTCGTTTCTCGCCATTTGTAATCTCCGTATCTCCTGATACGTTCTTTCAGATACTCTGGTAGCACCCGATAGGACATCCATTTTTCCGTGTCTCTCTTTCTCTCCTCCATTTCATCTACTCTGGTCGTAGATGATTGCAAGTACTTCTGTGATATATCATCACCAATAAAAAAAATATGTATGAGAGATAGAAATCTACTTTCTGAGATATGAACATTACCTGAACGTTTCCAATGAGCACAGCAAACAAGAGTAAGCCAGACACGCAGATGATGACAGCAAAAAAGATCTCCCCTGCAGAGTTGCTTGTCTCCAGATTTTGTCCCAAAGCACTGTAACCGTTAAAGAGTTCGTTAAGCTATGATTTTGAGGACAACCCCAACGGGTGGGTACGTAAGGTATTAAGCGGCTCAGATCTCACAGCAAAGAGTTTAGATGTACAAACCTAATATTTCGGAGACCCCACCAGAAGCAATACACAAACTTCCTTGGCAAATCCCTTGGCTTTACCTCTACCACCCCTGACTTTAATGCATCAATGAACATACCAAAGTTGAAGACCGTGGAGTTTGTGATTTGTGCAGGGTCGATTAATGGGCATGTAGTGTTCAGGAAACGACTATTGTCTCCGCCACCTCGTCTACAAAACAGATCAGTGAGATTGCATCCGGATGTCCTAGCACAAGCGTCATGCCAACATATGCTTTTCTTTTCTATCGCACTCACGTACCAGAAAGCCCCAAACACCTAGCCATTTTGTAACAATTCTTGTTGTCATATAACAAAATAAAGAAAGAAAAAAAAAAAAAAAACTATAGCAGTGGGAGCAAGAGAGCATATATAGACTTACATAACTGTGCAAAATGTAGAGGAAAAGGTTTAAAGCAGCTCCAATCCACTTTGACTCTGCTACCGTACCAGAAGCTCTTGTCACTTCTTTGAAAATCGGATAGATACGAACAATTCTTGGTAGATATTGAGAAAGTATAATCCACTTGAGTATTTTCTTTGACACCAGAGAGGCAGACCGTTGGATGAGAGTGAGAACCATTACCTACAAACAAGATTTTGCCAACTTAATTAGCACATCACTAATTAAAAAGAATACACGGTGAAAAATTATACATATGTCACAAAGGAATTAGTGAACACACCTGAGGAATGGGGAGAACAGCGAAAATGTCAACAATGAAGTAAAAGAGGAGACGTGTTTTCCGTATAACCTTAGAATGAACAATTAACTCCCCTCTTAAAGATACTTGAGGACGAGGAGCAATGAGCTCGGTTATAAGATGAAAGATGATGTGAATCACATAGAATGTGTCGATAAAGGTACGCAAAACACAAACTGCAGCTCCAAGCTTCTTGTCGAAAGTGAAGCAAAATCTTTGGGAATCAATCACAGGGATAAAGAGAAACAAAGGATCAATAGCCAAAGCAACGGTGCAAGCTAACAACACAGTCATCCTCCAGTTTTTAAGTGTTTCCATCTTCCCGTAAACCTTCTTCAAGCGACCTCTAACACTTTTGAAATTTCCATCAACAGATCTCCCAAAAGTCCAGTATCAAACCTGTATCAACATGATATGATGATCACTACAACAACAAATCATATACGAATATATATACAAGCTAGTTCATCAAAACTCAAAGAAGGTTACCTTGCAAATTTACTCCTCTGATGATTTCATGTATGTATATGTAGTTTCTTAATTACTCTGCTCAATCTGCACACAAAAAAATGAAATCTACTGGGCCGTATATATTGAACTAGACTAGAAACCAAAAGGAGCTAATATATATAGTACACTAAGCATTGAGAAATTGTAAAAAAAATAAAGATGTTCCCAAGCTTTAAACCAAGCTTCCACGAAGATTCGAAAAGCAGAAGCTACCAAACTGTGGGATGCAGAATATTTCAACATCTCTTACTAAACCGGTGGCTGCGGTAGCCGGTAGTATAGCTAAACGACGAGATTATCAACCAGAAAGTTAAGTCTACGGTGGGGTTCACTCTCGTTTCTCCGCAACTTGCAATACAAACAAATTATTTTACAAAAATCCAATTTTATACTTACAACTGGCCCATGTACAAACATGTCAGTTCGGAATTAATAAATGTATCTAGTTCGGTTCAGTTGTTTGGAATTTTTGAGTTATTCGGCGGTACTCAATAATTATTCTAATTAATTTACATATAATCTCATAAATCTGTTTTCAGTATAGACATAAATAAATAATATGACTTTCTAACGAATTTATGGGTTTTCGCTTTTGTAATAACGCTAGTTAAATCTATATTTTATTCAGCACCTAAACAGATAATCGATCAAAATAAATAAAGTCAGCTTTTAGTTCCATTAATATGTTTGAATTCAAATAAAGTCTTTGAGAGCTTTCTTCTACAAAGTCTCTTTCACACATAAGTCATGCTAAAACAAAATTGGACATTTGTGATATATACCATGTTTTAATTTTGTGTTACCAAAAAAAGGAAAATTCACAAATATATTGTTTATAAGGAAACGCTTAAAAAATCTAAGACTCAGGATTTTTTTTAGTGGTTTTGGATAGCAAAGCATTTATAGTGGTTGAGGAGGTGAGCATTAGCTAAAATATATCTCCTTAATATTTTAAACAAATATTATTTGAAAATCAAAGGTGACTTGAGAAACAAGTTGAATTGATTATGGAATTTGTCTCCAATTATTATAGATCTAAGATATTTTAAATCCAAAATCAACAATTAGTATTGAAAACATTTTATGAGAAATTACACATTTATAAGAAAAAAAATAAATAAAATAATCATATTCAAACACAAATAAATGGTAAGTATTAAAAAAATTAGGAGAAAACAAAATAAATATATATGGTTACAAAATATACATACCTCAAATTGGTGAATGTCATTTTCACAAGTTCATTAAATCATAGACCTAAAACAAACTTTGTACAATTTTTTATTGTATTTTCCTGAATAATTTTTTTATCTTAATCTAGATTACAAGATTGAGAATACCAAAATTAACTATATTATTACATGATTTAGATAGTTCAAACTTGTACCTTTTGAAAAATCATGGGAAACTTTTATACCATAATTTTTAATATATATTTGTATAATTGTACTGACTATCTTAGATTTTTTATTATTTAGGTTTAAGTGTGTAGATAATACATTTATGTTAACATGGTGGCAATGATAAATTTTTCGTTTTCTTTTTTTTTTTCATTATGGTTGATATTCATATATCTTGGTTTATTGTTTCTTGATATACAACATGATTTTCTTGATTTTTTCTTATTTACACTTTTCATCATTATTGTTATATTTCTATTTTATTCCCTCTATTTTATATTTTTTAATCAATTTACCTTTTTCACAATATTTTTGTTACCTTTATATATAAAGAACAGAGTGTTGTCTTTATAATTTTAATTATTAAAGTTGACTTCTTTGTTGACTTATTTGCTGATTTTATTTCATTTTTCATTCATTTTATAGCGAATTGCATTTGTATCATCATACTTGCTAGACCAAGCCAGAACCATTGGTCCTTTCTTATGGTATGATTTTCTCTCATTTTATTCTTTGTTAAATATTATCTAAAATAAAAAAAATTTGGATTGTCATTTAAAAAAAAAAGAATTTATACAGGTTGTTTGGTGAGGATATGGGATATGAAA
The DNA here is from genome assembly GCA_024034495.1 of Camelina laxa. Classification (NCBI taxonomy): domain Eukaryota; kingdom Viridiplantae; phylum Streptophyta; class Magnoliopsida; order Brassicales; family Brassicaceae; genus Camelina; species Camelina laxa. The sequence goes on from CM043882.1 coordinate 743,237, forward strand.
CTATGGACATTAGTATTGTTAGTATATGATATATGCTATTGTATGCTTGGCGTTAGTAGAGAGTCAATGCTTGTTATATAAGTCGCGTTAGTTGAGACGCTGATGCTTGTTATATAAGTCGGTGTAAAACGTTATGGTCACCAAATCACCCCAGTAGCTAAAATAAATGTAAAAAAATTTTATCGACGATTTTATACAAACACAGTTGCATAAATGTTTAAAATATCATCACTAATGATCACACTGATTACTTCTTGGCCTATTCTAACTGTAATCCCAATTAAGTTTCATCCATAGGAAACTTAGGATCAGCTGGTTTCTGAGGCAACAAAGATAGCATATGAGGGAATCTAGAATTTCGTGGTGCTGCGTTCGCCCTAAGATTCCTCAGAGCATGAGACGCAAACCTCGACGCATAAACCACAGCACCTAAGTTAAGTTTATTGCCACCTGAATCATCGTTCTGAAGTGTGCTATGTAGTTTACCTTCTTCTTCACGTAAAGCCTTTGAGAGCTTCCTTCTACAATATCTCTTCCATGCTGCTTGTATAAAACATGCTGCCCACGTCCGCCATTGCACAGAATAAAATCTGGAAATAAAAACTTGTTTACGTTAACAATAAAATCAAAGGTAACTTGAGAAACAAGTTACAAGAGTAGGTTATGAATCTTTAGGGTTATTATGTTGAAGGTAATTAACTTGAGAAACTTTCCGACTAAGAGATCAAAACAGTAAAACCCAACACATTCAATCGCAGACGTATGATTAAATCAGCATGCATTTTTTCAATTGAAAGTCTTGCCTGAACATGTGTCGGATTTGCTTGCTATGAAGGCGACGATACTGAGTAGCGACAAACTTGAGATCATCAGCTGAGAGAACAAAGCCTTCGACTTCTGTCTGAGCTTGAACGGTTCTGTTAGAGATAGGGAAGTGGGAACTGAGAGGATCTAATGCCCAAGTGAGAAGATCTCCACAGAAATCACCAGCAACCAAGCGAACGGAATTGAAGAATCCAGTTTTGCCACCATAAGTCGTTGTGCTTATTAGAACTCCTCTCATTATAAACAACATATCTTCCACTGGTTCACCTTCACGCACAATGTAACTATTCTCTGTGTAAAGAACCGTTTTGAGACGATCACATAAAGCGTCTAATAATCGATCATCCATAGATTGAAACCAAGACACCTGAAAATAAAACAAAAACAAATATAAATTGAATTCAAGTTTTAAGAGGATTAAGTTTTATTACTATTACGTAGTTATGGTGAAAAGGTTACCTTTTTGAGCAATTTGAAACAAAGATGGCGTTTAATGTCTTTTCTGAGATCTTTTGGAAGACTAGAGAGAAGAGCTTCTTCCTCAACTCCTTTGGTTTCTTGCCATTTATACTGTTCGTATTTACGGATACGTTTTTTCAGATCGTCTGGCAACATCCGATGAGACATCCATTGCTCTGCATCTCTCCTTTTCACTCTCATTTCCTCAACTCTTACAGTAGTTGATTGCAAATATTTCTACAAATCATATAAAATCTTTAACAATTAGTATGGATTCCTACTTAAAGAGAGCTTGAGCTCAAAGAAAAAATAGAATATATAATTACCTGCATATTTCCAATGAGTAGAGCAAACAAGACTAGTCCAGAGATACAAATGATAACCGCAAAAATGATCTCTCCTTCAAAGGCACTCGTCTTCAAGTTTTGGCCCAAAGCACTACATGCATAAAAGATAAGATTGATCTAGAAAAACCTAAGAATATCATAAGATATGATTGAGGTCAAAGAGTTTTAGATGTGACAAACCTAAGATTACGGAGACCCCACCAGAAACAATAGAAAATCTTCTTGGGGAAATCTTTTGACTCCACAACTCCAGACTGCAAAGCATCAGCGAATATACCAAAGTTGAAAACGTCAAGTCTTTTATTTCTTCTGGATCGATCAACGGACAAGAACCGTTTAAAAACAACCTATTGTCTTCCCCTGGTGTTGTTGAACAGTATAAGTATGTATGAGTGCATCCCCGTATCTTAGCACACGCTTCACGCCAACATCTATCTTTTCTTTCTATCGAAATCAAGTACCAAAACGACCCAAAAACCTGACCAATTCCAAAATTTGTGTGACCATTATGTTCACCCGAGAATGACCTGACATTATAAAGTTGAGTAAAGAAAGCATAAAAAAGGTACTATCTCCTTACATGGCTAGCTAACATGTAGAGGAATAGGTTTAACGCAGCTCCCGCCCAAGCAGTTTCAGTTACCAAACCAGAAGTTCTTGTTACTTCTTTAAAAAGCGGATAGATCCGTGCCATCCTCGGAACATATTGGCAAAATATTACCCATTTCAATAGCTCTTTTGCTACCAGCGCGGATGGTCGTGCCACTTTTGGAACAATAGCTAGGACAACTACCTGCGGGATAGGTAGAATCGAAAGAAGATCGATTAGAAAGTATGAGCGGAGGTATCTTAAGGCGATATCTTTAGAATTCTCATTAAGCTCTCCTCTTCCAAAACCACGAGAATCAGGAGTGATGAAACCGGTATGAAACTGAAACAGCATGTGAACCAAATAGAAAGCGTCGATGAAAGTGCGGAAAACGCAAGCGATTGTCTGGAGTTTCTTGTCTAGGTAAAGACAGAAACTGTCGGGGTTTACCACGGGGACATAGAAAAACAGAGGATCAAAGGCTAAAGCAATAACAGAGAGAAGCAAGAAGATCTTGTTCCAGTTTTGAAGATAAGAGTCGTTTGGATTCATCACTCTTAGTATCTTCTTCTTGTTTTCTTTATTATTGATCTTCCGTGAATGAGAGCTCAGTGGCTGCTTAAAGTTTCTGATTTTCTCTGATCCCTTTTCGAAGCTTCGTCTAACAGTTCTCATAACTGAAGTTACTGATGGTCTAGTAGTAGTAGTGTTGGTCGAATACTCATCATCTCCCTTAAACCTAGATCAGTATCACTTCATCGTTAACTCGTAGTTACCAACCATACACTGCTAAAATCAAAACGGAGAGATTTGATACAAACCTTACGAATTTGTTCCTTTGGGTATTCATCATCTCTATCATCTCTTCTTGTTTTCTTCCACAGATTCTTGAACCTGCGGGAAACAAAAAAAAAGGAGAGCAGCTGAGAAAAACAGAGTAATTTGACGAAACAGAGTAAATATACAATATTTGTAAGTTGAAAGAAGATGCGAAATGAAGACCAAAGTTGTAAAGATTAAAACCTTGACTCTAGAGGAGGATCTTTGGTATACAAAGTGAACAGAGGATTTTAATTATATTCCTGAAATAGGATGAAGAAAAGAGAGAGTTGTTTGAAGATAATGATAGAGTTCTAATTTTAGGCGAAGGTGTGGTGATATTACTACTTTGAATTGATGCACTTGTTGTTATACATTGAAAACGAACAAGTGAAGAACAAACGAGTCTGGAACACAAGAAAAGACAAAGTACTATTTCAATAATAATAATTGTAGGAAAAAGGATAGAGTTGACTTTTGACGAAGACTTAGTCAGTCAACCAAAAGAAAAAAACTTTCAATTCCAACCAAAGTTTGGTTTTTTCCTTGAGAACGAACGAAATATGTATATGAAAAAGAATACTAATACGTACGTATTCCTACTTTGATAGCAAATTCCATGCTACTATATTGATGATTTAACTTGTATGTGTTGTATACATCGTCGTCGGTTGCTACCATTTACATGTACTAGTCATGAGTGTAACTATGGTCTATGTATAGTCATGGGTGTAATTTTACGAACACCTGCTTGCATCTAAAATTCTGTATCCACAATTGTTGATTAGTCTACTACATATGTCAAAATAAAAAAAATCAATGATTTTCTATTACAAATTGTACAAGTTTTAAATTTCATGTTTAGATGTTTAGTGGTTTAGTCTTAAAGTGAGTTTTAAACTTTTTTCCGGGTACGTCATTCTCCTAGACAAGAACAAGTAATCATTCTTTAAAGCTCAAAATTATCTTCCTCGAGTTCTACTAAGTTTATATTACACATGCATTTGCAATAATTTATAGTTTTCTCTATAATCAGCGAATACAGAGAATATTAAAAAGGACTATTTTAACAAGAACATAGATTATTGGAAGATGTTATTATACAATGATATGCTCTCTACAACATGCTTGCAGAATCCCAAAATAAAGAACAACACTAACCAATTAATCTAAGTCTATCCCCATTAACATTAGAAGATGAAAAGAAAAGAGATCATTTTGCTTTCCTTGCTTGCTAGAGCTGAACATGACCTTAGATTAAAGTCTTGAGAGATTTATAGGAAACATAACCTTTAATTACATAATATATGCAGACAGGAGCATTAACATTAGTTTGGAAGATTACTTTTCGGCGGGGCCAATCTACAACTTGTCTTCTTCTGACTGAGGACATGGAGGTTCTGGGACCGGATCCACTAAGAATTCATCTACAGGATACAGAAAACGAAGAGATTGGTTAGTTATCATAGAACATGAAACTGTTACAATCTATAAGCAAACCAAGTTTGCAACACATCATTTCCAATCCATTCTTATAAGATCGATCCTTTTGGATGGAGAGTGAAGAGTTAATGTTTACCTATGTCATCTTGTTCGGGAGAATCGAGCATAAGGTCAGAATCGGATGGAAGAAAAGGAGAACCTGGATAGTTTTCTAAGGCTCCTAAATCTGCAAAGTATATAACTTCATGTATGAGACATTTACTTGAATGATATAGAGCATCTACCTACGTATATTTAAAGTTTTTGAGCTAAACTAGCAAAATGGCTTTGGATAGAGAGAGCTTACCTCCCAGATTTGACAAATCTGTGAGGTCAGAGAGACTAAAGTCCCAAGGTATCTGATCAAATGGCCTGAGAGGGTCTCTAGAACTTCCAGCTCCTCCATCTGATTCAAGTTGTAACCCTACTGAAGTTGTGACCTCAGATGTGAAAGCAGTTTCAAGAGCTGCTGTGTCCATTCCCATGCCTGGCATATCTGAAGCAGCAAATGGAAAGTGTCCGCCTGACGCTGCAGAAGCTGGACTCACTGGCACATCCGACATACCACTGCTTGGTGGAATCATTGGAGTTGGATCAGCCATGGTTGTATCGATTCCCATACTACACAAAGCACCCGAAACAGCTGTGGGAATTAGTTTCAAGTCTAACGCACCAAAAAAAAGAGAAAAAAAGCATAAAGATACTTCTTACTCATTCCCTGAGTTCATCCTCATTGGTTGGAAATTAGCAGGTGCAGGGATTCCACTAACCACATGGCAGCTTGACACTCCACCCATAGGATCAAGATGGGGATGACCTCGAGCATGCATCTGAGGATGTTGTTGTAGTACTGGGTATCCCATTGGCATGTTGTTCACTGCGTTGCAAACATTAGTGTTTAATAAGAATGAAACACAAGATAGGAAAGCTTTGCAAATTATTGAACAAGTTTGCAAGTGATATAAGGAGTTGAACTTACCAGGTGCCATGGGATGAATCCCGTTCTGCATCGGGACCACCAGAGGAGCTTTCCCATGTACATGATACTTCGTGAGCTGATACTGGTGCTCAAGCAAATGGTTGAATACAACTATTTGCCTTTTTAGTTTCATTCTGATGTAATATCCCCTGAAAAACTCTGCGTTTTCTTCTTCCAATTTCTGCCATACTAAAATTCACAAGAACGATTTCACTAAGGGAAATTTACTACACAAATGCTACTTTGGTAATGCTTAATATCGAAAAGCATAGGTGAAACTACCTAAGCTTGTAAATCCAGGATCAATCCTTGCACGGGACAAGAGGGTCTTCACGACCTCATCTTTACTCATGTACAACTGAAGAAATCTTTCTATCAAATTTTGGACCTGCATCAATCGTTTAGAATATGGTTCTTTTTTTTAACAAATTATAGAAAGATACAAGAAAGTATATCTAGAGGGGAAGGTGGCAAAGTGTTCTTACAAATATAATATCTTCCCTTGAAACTTTCCTACCGTCATTACTTGAGGCAGATGCGGAACCAGAATCTTGTACAGGAGCTTCTATTGGTTGTTTAAGTTTCTGTTCACCTTGGGTGGACGACTGCAACTCCTGTGTGGTCTGTAATCAAATAAAAACCTTCTCTTACTATCACTTCTTGGCAAAATCTGAAAACATCAATGCTGAAGTAGCCTACAACATTTTCTTACAATCAAGCATACCAATACTTCTTAGTAACGAAATTTGTATCATGGTTCAACTTCCTAATTATTGGACAGTGTTATAGAAATTGAACAGCAACTGTTACTTGGAATAGCAAAAGTTGCAAAAATAATCAATTTTCAACAGAGAAAATATATACTAAAGCAACATAGTAAGAATAAGAAAAAAGTTGGTAGACTGTGTCATGGAAGAACCTGTTCGTTCTTCATCAGAGCAGAGTATTAAAAACCACGAATCCTTCAATGTTCACAAATATTCTCCACAACAGTGTTCACAACAACTGAATCTAGAAAGCTCAACATCTCCGCACGCCTGTTTCTGATGTTGTTGACCAGATACAAAAACCTGGATATACACAAATTGTTAATTCACCATGTAAGGAAAAAGAGAATGATTAAAAAAAGGAAGCATCTTTGACAATGCTAATGATAAGCTATTAAGCAGCAGAATGAAAAGTGAATCCTTTTAACATTGTTTATTAGGAATCACAAAGATGACACACACACACAGCAGAATCTAAGTAATAATAAATTAATTAATTCATAAAGTTACCATCTTCAAACTATATAAGTTATTAAGGGCACACAAAACAAAAATAGTTCATCATCAATACGATGAACTGTTGAGAGATGGTAAATCCCTCAAGTAATCCAAAACACAACATGGTCCTGTCTGCATCCTAATCAAACAAAGAATCTACAGTCAATGTAATAGAAATGAACCAAACTCCTGAAATCGAACAGATCTAGACAGAGAGTTCCTGATTAAACACAAAGTCATCTTCTTTCTTTAGTTAAGTACAATTCAAGTTCATCCTATAGAATTCTAAGCCGAGAAATTAACATGAGATGGTGGTGTGCAAAAGAAAGCTGTAAATATAAAGAACATATTTTTTAAAACACTCTAATTACAGAAACGAAAATGTCAACGAGTAAGATCATCATCTAGAAAGATCCAAGTTGTCTCACCTTAAAATTAAAAGCTAATCCAAAAATGCTACACCTCCAACACAGGTTTCTTCGTCGACTCTAAGATTCAGTCAAAAACACACAACACGAATTTTCCCAGAAAACAAGTTTGGATTTTTTTAAAAAGAAAACGACGCAAACTCTGGGGTAGAAGATGCGTCGGAGAAGTTCGTGCAAGCAAGATCCGGCGATTTTTTTTTTATTTGTAGGAGGAGAGCAAAAGAGAAAACGCTAAGAACCGAAGTTAGCGAGAGATTTAGCTATACGCCATTACACAGGTAAGGAACTTGAAATTTGAAGCTTCTAACCCAAAAAGAAAAAAAGAAAAAAAGATTGCAGCTAAAGAGTTAGAAGAAGAAGCAGTAGAGACGGCGACGTCCGCTTGGGAAGGGAGAAATAGAATCACTCTCACCACAAACGACAGTCTTTATATATTACACACTTGACTTCCTTTTTTACTTATTACTTTAATCAATGTTTTGGGTTAAAACTTAAAAATTAAAACCGAACTTTTGGTTTAATTGAACTTTAAATTTCTTTTTACTTTTAAGTACGTGTAATTTAATTATAAAGGTAATGTACTTTATTTCTCATTTAATACAGTTTGAACTTAAATTTGGTGTTTTTATACAATACATAGAATAATTTGATACCGTATAAAGTAAAGTTTTACCGATTTGTCTATTAGCTCAGAGTTTCCTTTTACAACAAAACTTATTTACAAATTTGTATAGAGATTGCATCTAATGTGTATATTGTTGAGTGAAAGCTATGAGTATAACACAGCTAGTGAAAGGTAAATGCCAAGTTGTTGAGTGAGTGTTGTTACGAGAGAGATGGCATGGACCTGCTCCACTGTACTCTTCAGTCTCCGGGAATAGTATCTCTCTTTTCTTTTTCTATTTTTATTGCACTTCCCATCAGGACCACTTTATTATTTCCATTTTGTTTCTGTAACAACAAGAACTAACTAGTCCGGAACCAAATATATGAATATAATCTCATATCCTATACAACATATTTTGATTCCCTCTTTTTTTTTTTTTGACAATATATTTTGATTCCCTCTTTATATAGTTTGTTTTCATTTTAACTGTATGCATACTTTATTTTTTATACTAGTTTAATTTATTTTACGATAAAAGATCGATCAAATTAAATTGATAACGACAAAAACTAATATTTCATTATTAAGTTATCGTGATTTTATGTTGGAAGAACGACTGACATCAACCGTTATCATAAATAAAAACTAATATTTAATTATTCATTTATCGTAAATATTTGTAGAGTAATTTATATTGAAAGTTTGATCAAAATAATCGATCTAAATCAACTGAGATGATAAACAAAATATATATATTTAAGTATTCAGTTATCTTTATTTTATGATAGAAAATTGATCGAGATCAATTGTGATTATAAATAAAAACTGATATTTATGAACTTATCGTCAATACTTTTTATATGTTATCTATATTATAATCACTATATTAATTTAACTTATAACTCTATATTTTTGAAAGTCTCATACAATTCTGAAAATTATTTTTTCTGTTTTTATTCTTATCAATCTGTAAATTACTCTAAACATGTATATTTTCTCTAATTTTAAGATTTTCAGCTACACTTTTGGCATTATTATCTTCTTTTTTTTCCTTCTTATCTTTAAATTATTGTCCTCTCTTCAACATAAATATGCTTGTTACATTTTACAAATAAAGTCATGTAACTTACACCACAGTACTATACTAGTATTGGTTACTAATAGCTCTAATTTTTAGCCGACGTACTATAATTAGCTCATATGAGGACCTGCCCGTGCAATTATTTAGGACCTGTTGTATAAAACATATATAGTGACAAAATAATTTTTAACTAGTTTATAGAGAAAAGTTTACTAGATGTAAACTAGTTTTACTATTGGCGTTTCTATAGTTGTGTACTGTATACAGTGTTCAATATTTTTAAACATCCGAGTGAAAAAATGAAAACGTCGTGTTCTTTTCCCCTCAGAAAGACGTTACGGGGGCGTTTCAAAAGAACTGACATGGCTTTGTATTTAGTAACATTGTAATTATCAAAAACAAGTTGGTATTAATTGCTTTTGGCATTTATATACAATAATGAAAATGAAATAATTCAGTTTAAAATAATGTACTTTGTGTTGTTGTTAGCAAGAAAACTGAAGCCGTCACGATTCACGAACCACGCACTAGACCACGTGAACCAACCCCTATCTGTGTGACTTGGACTTGTTTAATAAAAACGCATGAATTTAATGAAACAGACACATTCATTCATTTTCACCCATTTATATAATAGTATAATCCATACGTTAGTTCCATTAATCCACCGGACCCAAACAAAAAAAAAGTTCGTCACTAAAAGTTGTTTTTGTTGCCTGAAGTAACTATCAAATGGGAACGCGACACGTGTGATCATTAACCGGAGAACTTTAACGTCGGGGAAACTGACCACCGCGTGGCGCACACATGCTGACAAAATTTGGACGAGAGCGGTCATATAGACACGTTACGTCAAAAGAGAGGACGAGCGTGGAGGGTGCTTGACCATTTATCGCCTTGGAATTTGAGTCTTTTTATCAAAAAAAAAAAACGGTAGCACACAAGTCAAACACTTTCCATAAATCATCTCCTTTTTCGTAAAACCAGTTCCTTGTTAACGCTTATAACCACGTAAACACTTGTTAAACCGACCAAATTATATTAATTAATAGTAAAAGTTTTGATTGATTGATAAGCTTTTGTGTCGACGTTACGACGTCGTATCGTTAGATGTGCGTGTTATATACGTACTCTCTCTTTATCCAGATATGCATGGGCTTTTTTTGGTATGGGCTCAACTGCTCAGGCGGATCGCTAATAATTTAAAACAATCAAAAGGCCCATGCCTTATTAGGCCGACATGTAAATTTTTTTTTTTTCTCTTTTGGTAAAATGTTAAATCCGACATGTAACATCGGAGAACTCTGTTTAACAAAAGGAAAAAAAAAAAAAACATATACAACATGCAAGTGTGACAAACATAATTTAGCATAACTGTTATAATTGACAATATGTATACGAGTCGAGGTACATAGACATCACAGCTTTGACAAGTTTTAAACTGTTTCACTTTTTCAAGTTATCTCTATAATCTTCTTCATAGAGCAGCTATTCATCATGATATTATAGACGTATGTCCCTCTGCGCTCATCATGATATTATAGACGTATCTCCCTCTGCGCACTGCAGATCTTACTAAATAAACAAACAGTTTTTAAAAAAAAAAATCAAAAGGGCAAACTAATCTCATGTATTCTTCAAAGTCTTTTCTAGTTATTTATTAAATAGCTGTAACCACCTCATGTCATAAATAAACAACTGTTGTTAGATACTTGTCTGATTCATGCCTTTTCTCTGAGTCAAAGCTTTGTTTGTAGTATACAACAAATGTGGTATTAAAATTCCATAAGTGTGAATAGATAACACCTTGAAATAAGTAATTAAAAAAACCAGAATCGAGATGCGGTTAAAGCATATTTGTAATCAGAAAAGTATAAGTTAATGAAGGAAAAAAAATAAGTACGTTTACGGACCACATCGGACCATGAGAGACGCACAACAACCATACGGGTGTTGCGCCCACTTTTCACGACATTACTATCAGACCAAAGGAATATATGAAAGATACATATAGATATGTTCTCTCGAACTAACTATTTTTTTTTTTTCTTTTTTTAACTCTCCTTCTATTTCTATTTCTATTTCTTTTCTACTTTCATCTAATTATAATAATATTGTTTTCATTTCGGTGTGTGTCCTCCTTCTACCAAACTTTCCCTCTTATATCAAACTTTCAAAACAATATCTGAAATTTTGTCACTCTCTGTTCTTTTTTTGGTTGTTTGCAGCAAATATCACTTGTGTTATTATTGACTTGTTATGTATTCTAAAAGAATACAGTATACATAAGGGACATTTTGATAATATTTTTGGAAAACACATAGTAAGGGACATTATGGTATTTTCGAAAGTCAAAGCCAGAGAGGAGAAGCTCCTTAACTGTGTGTGTCTCTCTCTCTCTCTATAAACGAGGAAATTTACAACCGCAAGTCAAAGGTTATTTGTATGAAAAAATGAAATAAATAATAGAAGTAGTTATGGTTGTATCTGTCGTTCTTCTCTTGTAATGAACCAGGCCGTTGGAGCAACAACAACAATACACACACACAGACACAGTGAGCTACAGTCTACAGATTCGTTTTCTTCTCTCCTATCGAACTAAATTTTTAGTGTTATTATAATAGTCAGTATATATAAAATAAGGGTGGATGATAATATTAATAAAGTTAATTATATTATTCAAGGAATTAAATCAGACACGCGCAGTTATATAATAATCAGTTTGATATTCTTTACCTTTTCGAGCCCCTCCCTAGTCCCTCCCTCCTCTCATCTCTCTCTCTTTCTCACTCTCTTCCTTTCCAAGAAAAACAAAGCACTTATCCTATTGTTTCTCGAGATTTATTCTCTCTCTGTGTCTCTCTGTGTTTCGTGTTTACGACGACGTTATTAGTTCATGTTTCGTTCAGAGAAGACGGAAAGAATGGATAAACGCCGACGGAGGCAGAGCAAAGCCAAAGCTTCTTGTTCCGAAGGTCTGATAATAACTTCTTTCTCTCTCTCTGTCTCTTGTTTTCTAATCTTATAGTATATTGTTATTTTTTTGGTCACAGAGGTGAGTAGCATCGAATGGGAAGCTGTGAAGATGTCCGAAGAAGAAGAAGATCTCATTTCTCGTATGTACAAACTCGTTGGCGACAGGTTAGATACTCTTTCTCGATCACAATAAATTATAGTTACTATACAACTTTTTTTTTTTTTGTTCCAATCTGCTTTGATTTGATATCTCACTAGTCATACTCATTACTTATTAGTCGGTCGTTTCTTTATATTTATTTTGTTTTTGTCCCATTAAATTATTTGGGCCTAACCTAACCGAGCTGTCAATGACTGTGTTTAACATGATTTTTTGGTTCGGTTTTTCATTTTATGTTTTTTCGTTTCAACTTTTTTAGTTTATGGAACTCTCAATTTTGATTTTTAGTTGTTTTCCTCCAATTGTGATTACCGTTTTTTTTTTTTTTTTTGTATGGAACAAAATAAATTTTGAAACTTGTTTGATTGGTCAATACGATTTTGTGGTTCCTATACAAATTTAACCGAATAAGGAAATTTATCCGGTTATTATTGGAATAAAGGGTATTTTTGTAGTTTTCCACAAAACTGACTGTTAGTTTATCCTACGTGGCATGTAGGTGGGAGTTGATCGCCGGAAGGATCCCGGGGAGGACGCCGGAGGAGATAGAAAGATATTGGCTTATGAAGCACGGCGTCGTTTTCGCCAACAGACGAAGAGAGTTTTTTAGGAAATGATTTTTTTTCTTTTTTCTTCTTCTTCTAATAGTATTATTAAAAAAAAAAAAAAATTAAATTCCACTCCTTTTTTTTAATTCACAAGACAAGAAAAAAGGAAATGTACCTGTCCTTGATTACTACTATTTTGGAATGTATAATTATCGATATAAATATAATTTGCTTAGGATTCAAATTTCTTATCAACCATCTCTACAAATCATCGCCATTTGTAATTCTTGTGAGACTAAAAACCACAATTTTCTCTACTCTTTACGTCTTTCTCAAATCAACTCCAAAAAAAGTCACTATTTTACCTTACGGTCCAGATTTTTATTTCACAAAAAACAAAAACAAAGATGACTAGAGAAAATATAGGGTTTTAAAAAAATGGAAATGGCCTAAATTATGGCCCAAAGAGTATGCTCGTTACTATAGGGTCCAAAAAGAAACTACAAAGCCCATTATTCAGTTAAAGACTTCGAGATGAAATTATCCACGGACGGTCAGCGTAAGGTGACCCGCCTTTTCACAGCAGTACACAACTACGCATGCATGCAAGTTGAGATATTTGATTCATAATCGACCGTGTCGTTCTAGACTCTAGTTTAAGCCTTCTATTTCTAGAAGTAGCCTAAATAATGCAACTGCTTTTGAAAATTAAAACTTCTAGTTCACTTATGTTACAATCGATAATTAATAGAAAGAAAAAAAAATGGTCAAAGAATTCGTGGTATATCACGATTCATGTTCCCATATTCTCTGATCGATCCCTCACTGTTTCTATCAATTTCTTTTTCGATAATGTAAATCAATATATAATTATGTGGCCAAGATTTTATTTTTTTTCCGCTGAAAAACTCGACAACTTTAAGTAAAAAGACAAAATACAGTGAAAGTGCTTAGATGATTTCCCACGTGCATGCTCATCATCTTCACAGGACTTTCTGTGTTCACACTTGGCGTGACTAACACTTTGATTTTTTTTCAATGCGGCAGACATCAATATTGATATTCTTACTCTTCTTCTTCTTCATCTTTTTTGTATTATTATTATTATTATTATTCATTAGTGCACTAGTATTATATATATATATCATATGAACTAAAATCTAGTAGTTTTTTTCACGCCGTAAGATATACAGCGAATTAGAGTTTTTGTAAAATTTCAATCTACTATTTTTGTCCATAGTCTTAAGTAAGCTTTAACACCTACTGGTAAACACATTTCTGACAAATTTATGCTTCAAAACATCAATTCTACATATGTTTTTCTTTATCAATTATGAAAGTGAAGTTTTGTTTCGCAATAATTCTAGTCATTTATTTACTAGTCATGAAGGAAGAAGAAAAAAAAAAAAGAGAAGTCATTCAGCACTGTGAAACAACTACTCCTATTAAAATCTTCAGTTTTCCAAATAAACCTAAACTCTTATGCTATTTGGTCAAAATGTCATAATATCAGAGTATCCAACAAAATCTGTTTGACAAATAGACTAAATATATAGTTTTCCTGTCTGTTCTATGGGGTTCTAGACATTCATCAATCGAAACTATATACAAATTTTAACAGATTAAAATATAAATGTGAATTCCGACCCAACAAAGAAAATATTTATGTAGATGTGAATTAGTCAATACCATTAATTTATTTTTATAAAGGTGTTGATGGCAAACATACGTTTGTTTTCATTGTGTAAAATTAAAATAATATGAACTTAAAAGAAATTGGGTATATTTAGTTTTGTTATTTGCTAACAAGAAAAAAATATAAATAGAAATAATGTTCGTTCGGCTTACAGACGTGACATGTGTGGGTCTCTAAAGGACGTTATATCTTTTTCAACACGCACCCAAAGACCTTTCATGGAAATTACCCAAAAACGTTCCATAATTATCTTAATATTCGTTTTGTGTTGTACAAAAAATATCTTATGATCAGTGTGGCTATATTTCGGTAGATACATATATCTATTCTGAATTGTTTCACTGGTAGTCGTTTTTATCATTCCCGTCGATAAGGAAATTGTATTTGGATGTTTCCTTTCCGAAACACTATCACGAATTTTACTTGTCAAATATTTGAGTAACATATACTTTAATTAGTATGTCATATACCGATACAACAATTTCATACAGCAAAATGAACCATTATAAACAAAAATTTGAACATAATTTTGTTGTTTGTCTTGACCGTAACATGTATTACTAATAATATCTGCAGGTACATACCTATACAGTGTGTTTATCTATAATCTCTATCAGATTGTAAATATGTCAGTTTCCTTTTCTTTTCTTTCTTCTTCCTTGTTGATATATTATTTTGGGTTTCAGTAGTTGGTTACATTGATCTACTCAAAACGTTTACAACACATCCACAATCATGTTCCAAAATAATTGGGAGACAAACACACAGGGGAACGTTTTTGGTTTTCTTATTGATTTATTATGGTTGCGAACTTGCGATACTTAAAAAGCTGTATATTTCTAAATCGGTCTTATCAGTTCAAAGCAAGAAAGAACAACCCATTTTATGATTAAGTGATTAACCTTTAAGGAGGCACCAATCATATTCATATAGTCCATATGCATACATGACTAATTATTTTGATAATTGTGATTACAGTTATTATTTTTTTCTTCCAAAAAAGGTCATGTGCATATGCCACTCGGCCATTTTACTTAATTTTTAGTTAGTCATAAACTATTCCTTTTGACCAGACGCGTTAAACTAGCAGTACGCGTTGTAGAATAAACATTCAGTTCCATGAATATAAAACTATACTATTTCCTATTGAGTAATTAATTAAGTTCAAGCAGCAGCCTCTAGACACTTACTTCCAAAAATTTAGTTTGGACTTAGAAAGCTACAAAGTCTATTAAGTGAGGAACATAAAATACATACAAACTACGGTAATGTGGATATATCAATATTATCTACTGTCCACAAATATTAAACTGACGAATTCAGCACGATGAATATGGCAAATGCATAAGGTTAAGTTTCATCTAGATTCACACAAAAATTGTTTGTTCTGCGAGCAAAATTTAAATTAAGTTAAAAAATGTCGTGCGACATTACTGATATATGTTCTGCCATATAACATGGACAATTGTAAGCGTAAATGTTTCTCGAGATTTTTTAAGTTGTCTAATTTTTTATTTTTTATACTATATAACATATAATTAATAAATTTCAAAACAATATCATTATGTATTTTGGTGATTCATATTTTTTGTTCTACCCTGTTTTTTTTTGTTTTTTTTTGTTATATTCTTTGTTTGATTCTATATATTCAAATACCTACAATTACAATACGATGGTGAAGTCACAAGATGATAGATAGATCATCGTGGTTTCGAATTTAATCGTATTAATAATGATAAATACGTCACTATCAATTGTGTGAATGAAAAAGACACATTGATCTATTTTCTCAAAACTACACCTGCATGGTTTGATCTGATCCATAGATTCTTGATTTTGCTTTTAGGGGCACTATAATATCGATCTTTGACCCCCTAGAGATATAACGAACTACATAATCAAAATCCTATATGAAATGGTTGGAAAATATATATGTGAATCGAACAGCTGTAGAGTATATGCAATAAATGAACTATATGTTTTTTTTTTTTTTTTGGACAAAATGAACTATATGTTGGTAAATTTGAAGAAATATTTGTTTGTATCATAAATAAAAGAGTGTAAAAAAGAATGTAAAATTAGAAGTGACGCAATAATTGGAATGAGATCACGTACGGGTCTTCACGTCAGCGAAACAAAAGACATTCAACCAGGATCTAATAACGCGGCAGGGAGGTCTCTGAAGAATTTAGTTTATTGGTTCACTCGTCGTCTTGAATAACTATAGATAAAATAAGATATACTATTAGCTTAAACCGATTGAGTGAGACTCGACAGATTTGGGGTCTTCTATTGTGATTGAGGTGATATAATTGACGCTTTATAGATAAAGTACTTGATATGTGATCATTAGTTGGTCTAATTTGTAGATCGAAAATAATAAGATAAAGGATTATAGTAATCTATATATAGCCTAATAGGGTATTGAATTAGCAACTACGGTATATATATTCTTTTGTTAAACCGAAACGAGTAACCACCAGACTCATTCCAACATTATTACTTTATTATAAAGACAAATTTAGCAAAATATATAAATATATACTATCAAAACAGTGAAAATAATAGTCTCCTACCTTTTTGACAATATCTTTTTTTTTTTTTTTGCCCAAACGAGAATTTCTATCCAAGATCCTTCTCTTTTCCACACAACTTCTTCTTGGCTAAGCTTTTTAAAAAACCAAAAGAATAAATAAATAAAAAATAAAAATAAATGAACTTATTGTCCAAGCACTAAAAGCAGCACAAGGACATAGGACAATCACAGAATCTCATCTCGTCCATGTATATAAATAGACCCCAGACACTAACACACGAAACTCACAAACCAATCTCACTCAACAAAAAGAAAGAAAAAAAGACAGAGAATTCTAAAAAAGATTCTTAATTCTTTTGCAAGTGAGTGAATGCAAAAGATGATGATGGAAGAGAAACTTGTGATCAGTGAACTCGAACTAGGGAAAGATCTCGCGAATCAATTGATGAGCAATCTCAAACATACTGCTTCTTCTTCTGTTGATTCAAACAAAACCTTGATCTCTGAGATCCTCCGTGTTTACCAGAATGCTATTTTCATGTTGAGCCTCAACGAAGACAAGAACACCCTTAAACGAAAAAGCCCTGAGATCGATGATGACAAGGATTCTAAAAACGTCTTCAAAAAGAGGTATAAGATTTGATTCTTTCTTTCTTTGTCTCTGTTTCAGTTCCAAGGGATTTTTTTTTGTACATGTGTTCTGATTCCTCTGTTTTTGCAGGAAAACATCGGAGAAGAAGACAGAGAAAGTTAAGGTTTTTGTTGCAACAGGACAAGAAAATGGTTCAATTGAAGATGGTCATTGCTGGAGAAAATACGGACAAAAAGAGATTCATGGATCCAAAAATCCTAGGTAACCCACCATCGATTTTGGGAATTTCAAAAAGTTTTGATTTTTTCTTTCTTTTTTGGGGAATATGCTAAATGACTCTATGTCTCTCTGTTTATTTACAGATCATATTACAGATGCACGCATCGATTCACACAAAACTGTTTAGCAGTGAAGCAAGTTCAGAAATCAGACACAGATCCTTTGGCTTACGAAGTGAAGTATCTCGGAAACCATACTTGTAACAACAACATCACATCCCCGAAGTCGACGAACATGAACTTCTCTGTTTCAATGTTCGAAGAAGGAAGAAACAGAGTGAATGTCACAGAGCAATCTGAAGACATCAAACCCAAGAAATCCGAAGAAGTGATGATAAATCTTGAAGATCTGGAGAACAAGAAGAACATTTTCAGAACGTTTTCTTTCCCTAACCCTGAGTTTGAGAATGGTGAGTGGAAAAGTAACCTTTTCTTGGGAGATCTTTCTCCTACAACATCAGGATCTGGAATCACAAGTGAGATTGTAACTGCACCTGCTTCTGTCGAGAATTCTGAAACTGCTGATTCGTATTTCTCATCGTTGGACAATATTATCGACCAGGATTGGTTGTGGTCTGCCCTTTGATGATTGGTCATTGTAATTGTCTCTTTAATGATGGAAGTAATTATATAGATGATGCGTTTAATTTCAGGTTTTATAGTATTAGTATAGTTTAGGATTATTACATGATTTTTGGCCCTTCTTTTTTTTTGTTGTTGTTGTTCAGAAGGGTTTATGAATTTCTCTATGAAGTTGGAATGTACTTTATGACAATTAATAAAGAAATGATTGTATTAAGGTTTATTTGATTTTTCTTTTTTTTTTTTTTTTGTGAACAAAAAGTTAAGCTGTTAATTCTTTTTGGAGTGATTGAATTATGAAAGTGCTTTGTGAACTAAAAAGATGCAATTATTTGGATGAAAATACTTCCTATTTGACAAAATATACTGTTAGAATTGGAAAAAGAGAATTCCAAACAGTAGAAAATAATCATTCCTTCAATTCAACAAAGTTACTTTAAAATCACCACAATTAAATTAATCCGAGGTTTTTAAGTGAATAATTCATATGGGCCTTGAGCCCAATTGAGAACAAACAGTAACGAACCCAATTGAGAAATAACAGTAACGAGCCCAATTGAGAACTAACAGACTCGTGTCGTCGAGTTCATCGAAGGAATCTTGGAAGGGGATTAGTCGGAGAAGACCAAAACGAAAAAGTTCCGAAGAAGAAGACGAAGGAGGAAGGGATGATTTACCGCAAGTGGAGTTTGCTGTCCGGTCCACCTGTTATCCTCGGCGGAGCCGTAATTGCCGCCGTCGCTGTCGGATTCGTCTTGCAAAACGTATTCTCTTTCTCTATCTCTTGTTTGGTCGTTAGATCTAGATTGGCTGGTTTTTTTCTCTCCTTTGATCTTATTCGGATCGCAGTACTCTTGATGAGTTAGTAATTGGCCCTTTCTCGAACCTTGAGGCGTGAAAGGAACATCCTTTAGTTGAAAATTTTGTGTTCATTCATAGGTTCAATTGATGGATCATGATTGCCTTATTAGGATTGAATTCAGAAATCAAATTGCAACGCTATAAAGTTTTTGTCTTTGATCCGTATCTATGATATTTCATTACATAAAACTAATTCATCATCTTCTTTTTTTGGTATTTTTGATCCAAAATTTTGGTTTTGGAGTCTGACTTATGGAGTTTTGATGATCACAGGTAACAAAAGGGGAGCAAAAGAAGAATGTTTCAACAAACAAGTGAGAGAAGACAATATGGGAAGATGATGCTACAGAAAAATGTGGTGTGTTAATCATGTGATTTGAAACACTTAGTTCTTGTAGTAAGGCTCAATAATGATTTTGGAAGCTTTCGAATACAACTGATCTTTTTGGTGTTTTAGATTCTTGTTGCCAATAATGATATTTCATTTTCCACATGCTCGTTCTTTACATTGATTATATAAGCCTCTATAGGAGTTAGAACCAAATTTAGCTTAGAATGTGTTAGTATAATCAAACACGGATGTTCAGAGATACAAGTACAACAAACACAACATGGAGTTTCATGAACATTTCTTTAGATTTCTTCATGCAGCTCTCCTTGGAACTCTCATCCCGAACCCACGCTTTAGCTTATCCACCCTGACAATGTTAGCATCAAAGTCAGATACATGAACTAGAATGGTAAGCCTAAAGAGAAATGGTATAGGCTTTGTGGGGAAAAGCTTACGTTGGGGCAAGTTTGCCAAGATTATCTAGCTCTTCACCGGTATCTTCGTCTATTACTCTACCTGAGATGTAAACAGTGTAGGATCGATCTCTGTCGCGTGGGAGACCTCTGGCAGTAAGCAAGCGCAGGTCTTTCTGGTGAAGCTCTCTTCCGTTCACAAAGACTCCTGTGGTTCCGCCAGCACAATTCTCTGGCATTGGGTAATTGAGCTCTTCAATGAAAGGCTGTAAGAACGGTGTTACTCGCCAGTTTTAGTACACATTTGAAGAAAATGAAGAGAGATTGAAGAATATTGACAATTCATTGGTTGTTCTCTACCGGTAATATTCCAAGACAGTGACTTCCCATTATTCCCCAGAATCCAGCTCTGTAGTCGTACCTGGTACCAAGCAACAGAACAGAAGAGAACCATCAGCCCTAGTCGGTGAGAAAAATTAATGAGATTGAAGGACCTTATGTACCAGTAGTTTCCTGGCCTGATTGGTCCAGCCTGCTTCTCTGCCATTTTCACCAGACGTTCAGCTACTGGATGCCCATTTACTGAGACATCACTTCTACCTTCGTTCTGTATAGACTTCTTCAGATCCTTGAAGCTATTCTTCACAATACTTGCAAATCCACCCTTCTTGGCTCTTCCTTGATCATCTGTATAGTCATTGGCAGAATCTTGAGACACTTCATTGTTGTGAGAGTAATCGTTAACGTCCATCTCAATTGCTACTGAATCTTTTTTCATAGAGTTCTGTCTCATGGCTGTTTTGCTCAGCACGACCCTGTCCTGTTCTGAACGAGAACTTCGACTCCTTGGCCCAGACCGGTCTCTTACATTAATCGAAGAGTATTCAAAGTGTTTGTGAAGAGGTATATCAGAAGTAACTTTCTCTGTTGAACTGTCTGAACTTAGCTCGTCTTCAGACACACTAGGAGAAGTAGAATCCGCAGTCTGCATTTCTTGAGCTTTGTCAGAATTCAAAGTCAGACCAGTTGATACTTCGGTTAGTCCTCTATCCATTGCATGGAACTCATATGCAGTATTATCATAGTCATCAGAAGAGAAGTTAGCAGCAGTTACCCAACTCAGCCTACTATGAGTTTCTGCTTTTTTTGCTGAAGCAGGATCCGTAGAGAGAATGAGTTTCTTATCAACAAAGGAATAAACTATTACATAAGAGCAGGCTCCGCACCTCATTCTCTTTTGCTTTCTCGTCGCAGAATCTGTTTTGTCTGGCAATTTCAGAAGTTTGGAGCAGTTTTTACAGTTTATAAATGGTGCACCACCAGCCACAGGGTGTATTAGGCGAGTACCACTTGAAGATGATACAGCTTTACGGGAACGAACACGAGAAATAGCATTCATACGCGCATCCCCATATCCACTGTGGCATCTTCCATGGAGCTGCGGACCAGGAGACTGAGAACCAGGAGGATGCGGAACAAAGGACCTCGGACTATGCAATGAAGTATCAAAACCAAAACTTCTCTCATGAGGGTAAAAACCGGCGTTATGCAGAGCATCAGGCAATCCAGAGGGAGGAAACACTGAGCCTGAAGCTCTATGATATGGATCATAGCAGTGGGAACATGAGCAAGTTGATTGATGTAACATACCATTTCTCGGGTGTGTATCAAACAAATCATGACCATTATTGGCAATATACTGTCTTGTGCTGTGCAGATGAGATGGCTGCAGAGTTCTTTCACGCATCTGGATCCCAAGAGGGTCTCCATAAGCTGGAACATGAGACTGATTATGCGTCGGACCACGCAGAGAAACATCAGGGTTATTGCCATATAGACATGGAGGTTCAGTTTCTGGATAATGACGGTAATATGAAGAACTTGCAAATGGAGCCTTTTTGAACCTTGAAGAAGAACACGAGATCTGCTGCTCTTTAGGTTGAAGAAGCTGTTCTTTTAGCTTATCCAATTTTCTCACTAGTCCAGCTCTATCTTGATCAATTGCTTCATCACTAGACAGAGGATCTGTAAAATAGTTAGAAGTGGAGAATCTGAAACCTTCGTAATCGCATTTCTTTGTTGTTCTTCGCTTAAACCAAGCCGAACCCGGTTGAGAATCGTTATCACCAGAATTAACAACATTCGGTTTGGAACTAGGATCACTGTGAACATCCCAAGTCTCTGTTTGACCATTATGTTGGTGTCTTAATGAAGCATTTGAATCAGATTTTTCATCATCACTTAAACCAGAGTTAACTTCAGTTTCTTTGGCTGTATTATCCACGGACTCAACCGACACCAAATCTGCTTCACGGTCCTTGTTTTTGGCTTTACATACAGAACAAAACAAACAAACAAAACACTCTGTTGGGTCAGAATTGTTTTACCCTTATTGACCTAATCGACATAAGAAACTTATAAACAGTGGTTGAAACCATCGAAAACAAGAACTAATCTCGAAATTGTGCTTTCTTAGTTGAACTTTGTTCAGTTAAAGAGAAGATGAAAATGAAAACTAACCGCAAAGAACGGTTCCACAACCACCACACTGAAAAAAGGAGCAATCTTTAGGCTGTGGTAGGAGATTCTTGCACTTGGGACAACGAACCAGCCTTAGTTGGATCGTGGAGTCGGCCATCACCAGAAGAAATTTAAACAAATTAAAAAAGAGAAGCGAAATCGTCACTCAGCTTTTACAAGAAAGATAGTCAACAATCAAATCAAACTAAGAAGACTTGTTATTGCTGTCAAGTCTCTAAAGAGATGAAGAAGTCTGCTATGCTAGCCTTCATTCTTGTAACCAAAAGATAACAGGGAGATAGAGAGAGAGAGAGACTATAGGAGACTGAGTTTTTCAACTTTCAAATTGAGATTTATTTTGGGCGGGCCAATCTACAAAGTGGGGGCAATGTTTTCTTATTCCTTCCCTTTCTTTCACTTTCAGAGCCACTACCAGTACCAAGGAATATGTTTATTTAAAGATTACCTTTACTTTATCCATGTTTTAGTTTGGAATTCCATAGTGTTTATTTCGAAATCTACTTACATTAAAACTTTAAAAGTAAGCAAGTTTATACTGTATGTTTTAAACTTTAAACTAAGAGAAATTTCTAAAAATAAAATAACGCTGAAGGGATAGAAAAGTCAAGGTTTAAGGTCAAAAGGCCAAACTGGTTCTGGGACAAATAATAAAGGAAACATTAAATTGAAATTGATGATAGTGTGGTAGAAAAGTGGTTAGTTGTCTATTTCTCATTTATGTTGTTTACACATAGTTCTACTGATTTTGAATTTCTAATATATTTACTATATTTGTTTGTTGTATTGTATAACTTGTAAGTAGTTTGAAACTTTGAGAACCTTATTGTCAAAAAAAAACTAAAAGATTTTTCAAAAGATTGAACGAGGGAAACGAATCAAGCTTATTCCAATTTCATTCGAGAAAGAAACAAAGCAACAAACAAAAAATTGGAAGATGGTCGAACTATCGAAGGCTATATATGTTTTTTACTTTATACAAAGGTAAAGTGCTTTTATGTTTTCACGCACTTCCGTTCATTAAGGTTTGTACTTTGTACTAAAGATTGGACCCTAAAATGGGCCTTTAAGGGCGTAAGTAACCTTAAGCCCATTTGGAACATATGTATTTCTTTTTGCTTACTCTCTGGAAACGTTAAAAAATAAATTCACATCTTGTGTTTATTTATTTTGAATAAATAGCAAGTACCACACATAGTCACATACTAAGCGAAAAATATAACACACACGCACACGTTAAACGCTTAACATTACCAAATTATTCGTACAAAATCATTTAACAAAAAGCATACAAATTATATATCTCAATATCATTTATATTTAGGGAATGTAGAATTTTATCATATGAATATAAAATACTTTATATATTTCGATCTTAACAAAAACACATTCTCAGAATTGATCTTCTGATAATCTATTTTCTATACGTACTATACACAATTTTAGACTAATATTTGCTTTGAAAATGTTTTAGATTAACAAAAAAAATCTTTAAATTTAAATCTTTAGACTAATATTTGCTGAGAAAATTGTTAGGATACAATACAAGTCCCACATCATTAATATTATTAAAAAACTATCATTAATATATATAAATGATTAGAATTAATTTACTAATTGTCAATTGATTTTTAGTTAGAAGTCTAAAATAAGCTTAAATTTAACAAATAATCCTTAAACAAAATTTATTTGGTAGCTAGGAGCAAAATATATCACATCTCAGTTTATCTTAAAGTAAGATCTCCAAAATAAACGCAATTTTCATCACACAAACAACTCCAAAAAAAAAAAAATAATAATAAAAAAAAAAATCTTGCGTACATATTAGAACTTATTGTAATAACAATTCCACGAAAAACTACAATCAAACATTTTTTTCTTATTTATTCGCTTCTTCTTTTCGTCGTTCTTCTTTCCATTCAACCAACGTTTCCTCTTGTGAATAGAACGTACCCTTCTAGTCGTAGTCGACGCAGAGGAACAGTCTTCGTTATCTTTATCCATCAAAGCTCGTAGAGTCAAACCAGACTTAGACTGTTGAGCGAGAGGAGTGAAAGGCATTAGTTGACGTTCGATGATGTGAACAAAAGAGACGAGTTCGTAAGAATCATAGAGAGGACTCCCACAGTCCCAGATTTTATGATCACGATTATCACTAATCTTTTCTTGTGAGTTACTTGCATGGACTCTTGTGTTTTTCATCGGTGAAAGACTAAAAGAGTTCTCTCAAAGACGATTTCCTAAGTGTTTAAAAGGTTTTTGTGTGTTTTTATTTTTTTTTGCTTTGTACATGTATCGAAGTTTGTTTGTTATATATAGGCCTGCCTGGACTGCTAATTTTTGTGTGTATGTGTGACTGAGTGACTCTGTGTAAATAATTATTGTGACTATTTTTAGTTACAAAATCAGGAGCTACATAATTGTGGATAAATGTTCATGTATTTACTTAGTAATACCCAGATTCTCTATTACTGTTTATTTAGAAGAAAATTACAGCTGTCATTTTTTTTCTTATTAGATTATTTTAAAATAAGAAAATATCAATATATTCATTCCCTTTTACTTTTTGACATATAGTATTAAACAATCATATAAAGAAACAACAGATTTGTTATTTAAAAAAAAAACGTATGCAATGAACCCATGTGGTCTGGTACTCCGATATGTAAAGGAAATATATCATCGTTCCTAGGAAAAAATATCTGAAAATATGGATAAAACACTAATTGACACGTCTTCAACTCAACAATGTTGTAAATCATATATATATATATATATATATGTCGTCCAAACTGATCATATATAAGCGAGTTGTTCTTAGTGTTAGTGGACTACAGGTAAATCTAAGATTACTTTTCGTAATTAGTAGAAGTCTCTTTAATAAACGTCTACCCCACCAATAATGTCATAATCACGTATAACTTCTCAAACAAAATCACACCACTATGTATTTCAGCTACTCAGCCTACTCTAATTGTTATGATTCTTGCTTTTGAGAAAAAAGCACCAAACTTTTATGTCTAAATTCATTTATTGGTCACGTTATTGGTTTTGATTTAAATACATTCAATTTTAAAATGTAAATACTTTGATTTTTGTTTTTGATTTTAAATACATTCAATTTTAAAAAGTAAATACTTTGAGTTTTCATAAGATTTTAAATGATTTTAATATTTTAGGTAAGTTGATATAATTTATTGTATTTAAATCTTACTAAAACCATATGATTTAGATTTATGTATTTTCACTAAACAAAGAATGAATTTTAATACACTTTTTAAAATCTATAATTAAATAAAATTTATAAATTTTATACAAATCATTTAAAATTTGAAGTTGAATACATTTCATTCAAATTTGGATTCGGTTGGATATCAAACTTTTAATTTGGTTTAGGTCAGATCGAAATAAATAAGATTATCCAAGTAATATTCTCCAATCTTAATTGCAATCAAATTCGAATCTTGATTTAATTTTTAACAAAAAAAAAAAGGTAACGTCACATCAGAAATCTATTTATTTCCCAAACACTGATTGCACAAAAAGCAAAGTAAAGACCACTGTGATACATATATTTCTTCTATAAAAGATAGAAAGTTATTTCCCCCTTATGCTCAATTAAATAACTTAAAGAAACTATATTGACAATGAAGACAAGAAAGACAAATAAAAACCAACTAAAAACCACTTTTCTTGATATCATCACAATGTTGTTTTAGTCAAACGCTGTGCTGAAGTAATTACTCACCACATTCTCACACAGAATTTGTAGAACCTTTGCATTACTTGGCTTCACACATCGTGGCATCTTAAACTGTCCAGCCGACGAACCAAGCCCGAGAAAATGTTCTTGAACCTTCCTGAAAGTTCCTTTCCCGACAACTTTCAGCTCTAACGCTCCAATGGTCTTGCATTTTCTGGAGCTAACGTAACCGGCATCGATGAATCCTCTGTCTAAACAGTTGCAGCAATCTTGAAGAACATCTTCGTTTGTTTCACCTGAAATCTCCCAGAATATAGCGTAATGCCCTGGATCTGTCGAGACATCAACGTGGCTAGAGAAGTCTATGACTTCGATCTTTTCTTCTGATAGTCTCTTTGCAGCGGACTCTACTGAAAGCTGCAGGTCTCGTTCTGTGTTCTTGTCTATGTTGATCGAGAGAATCAGGTTTCTCCTGCATATGAATTTTAGTTGGGGAGTGTTGTTGTAGAATCCTTCGATCTTTACCACATCTCCAAGCCGGTATCGATACAACCCTGTGCAATGTGGATCAAATGGGACTTTAAGCATCCATTATGAGACACATAATATATAACACGAATTTTGGACTTAAAACAACGTTATATATGTACGTACCTGCGTAGTTCGTGATGACAACCTCGTACTCTTCTCCGATCTTGACTTCAGTTAAACCAACTGGTTTCTCCTCCCCTTCCCCTGTTTCAGACAGAGGAAGAAACTCGAAATAACCGAGATTTGGAATCACTGCGAATGTAGCTTCCTCTGGAGACAATCTCGGTGTAACATTAGCAGCAATCCATCCTTCAGAGCTACCGTAGTCATGACTCACTAGAGGTAGATCTCCCGCGTAATGTCTCAGCTTATGCACATAGGGCTCCATGGAGCCAGTCATGATCCCGTAAACATACTTTGCGTTAGGGAAGAGCGCGGGAATCAGTCCGTACCAGTTGCTCAAACTCATACATTTGGTGCGGATAGTCTCCGCTAGTTCAGGGTTAGGTG
The DNA here is from genome assembly GCA_024034495.1 of Camelina laxa. Taxonomy (NCBI): domain Eukaryota; kingdom Viridiplantae; phylum Streptophyta; class Magnoliopsida; order Brassicales; family Brassicaceae; genus Camelina; species Camelina laxa. The sequence goes on from CM043882.1 coordinate 770,373, forward strand.
TGAGCAGCTTGGACATCGCGGCACGCACTGATGGGACAGTAATACGGTTGCTTAGGACACCGTCTTTGATATCGGTAACAATCTCTTCCCAAACCTGTTCAAAGGTTCTAAACGCGTGAACTATACCGTGAGCAAAGACTGCAAAGACGTATTGAACTTGGTCTCGGAAGAGGATTCCGGATAGGAGATGGCAATACAAGGCTTGATGGACATCAGGACTAAAAAGAACTTCGTCGGGACTACAAGAAAGAGAGGTTATAGATTTCATCCCGGCTTTGAAGTTAGGGTTCCGGTAAACGTTTGTGGTTGCGGTTCCAACTGGGACACCTCCCTTTGATATGTACTGCTTGCTGCTGAAGATAAATTGCAAAGCTCTCCCATTGTCGTCAATCGGAAATTCTCTGTTACAAGAGAAAAAAAAAAACATAACATGTTAAGGCATAGAGAGTCGGTGGTATAATTACATCCTTAATTAGTTGCTCTGTTCATGTGAATGGGTGGAACAGAGAAAAGTGTATTAAGGTGGGGAACACAATCACTAATCCACTATACCTACCTGTTTCTGAAGGCAAAAGCAGTGCGAAACAGTTGTAATGTGTTCTCCATTAACTCATCAGTGAAAGGAATAAACTTTGGACGGCCTTGACTAGTTCCAGAGCTGTTGATTATAAACACAACAAAAGATTCATTCATTCATTAATCTCTGGTAAACAGAAAGAAAGAAGAGAACGAGAGATGTATATATAACGGCAAGTAAATTAGATAGAAACCTCAAGGAAATGGCAGGAACAGGGTGGCCAGTGAGAATAGGTGAAGTGTCACCATCGACCATTCTTTTGATGTAAGGCTCTAACTCAACATCAGTGACTAAAGGAACCATAGATTTGAAAGCTTCTTCAGGGTCAGTGGCGTTTCCATCGAGACCAAAGTTTTGTAAGTAGATGGCGGATTTGTTCTTGAGTAGAATATCTTTCAAGGTTTGTTTCTGGACTTGATCAGCGTTTCTTGTCATTTCCTCGAATTCATCAATTACTCTGTTCATGTCGAAAGTCACAACCTTCTCCAACATCCTAAATTAGAAACAATTTAATAGAACAAAAAAAAAGTGATCAGATTCTGACAGAATTGCAGAGAGAGAGAGAGAGGGACAGAGAATGTAATAAGGAAGAAAGAAACTTAAAGGTCTTTATGTTTCAGAGCATCTATAAAGGGAAAGTTTTTTTTAAAAAAAAAAAACTCTTACAACAGAAAAACCAAAAGATTTCTGGAAGAAAAAAAATTATTCGAAACTTTATAGCAGTTTTCATTTTAGAAAGGGGGGGGCTAAAACGGTTTAGCGGAATCTACGTGAACTCTTCTTAATCTGATGATGACTCGAGGAAAAGCTCGTTATCAGAATCGAAACTAAGCAAAGGGAGGAATCACGAATCCAAGGGGTTTTTTTTTTTTTTGGTTTTGGAGAGGAAACCCAATAGTTTTTTTTCTTTTCAAGAAGTTATAATCATACATCCAAATCGGAATCTTTCAGATTGAAGAAGTAAGAGAAGAGAGAACTTTTGGAATCTATATATCTGAACAAAAGAAGAAGAAGAAGAAAAAAGTCAACGAGGTCGGAACCGGAGAAATCAGGAGAGTGTTTTTTTTTTTTTTTTTTTTTTCCCGATCAGAAGAAACGAATTAGTAAAGAATAATGAAAGCATAAAGCTTTAATATCAAGATTAGAAAAGAAGAAAGTCAGAAAAGAGTACCTGGTTTTGTGGTTACTGCGAGCTCTCTGTGTGTTGTGTTTATATAGCTTAGTGGAAGATAGAAGAGAGAAATAAGAAAATAAAGTTGAGTGTGATTATGGAAAGTCAAGAGATAGCTGTGAAATTTATAGACAAATCATTTCTACTTTTTTTTTTTTTTCTTTTTCTTTTAAAGAAAAAAAAAAAAAAAGAGGACGGAGGAGGAAAAGAAAAGATGATGTCGAAGGCGATAGATTAGTGAAAGCCGTTAGTTACTTTGGCTGCTCTCTTTTTCATTTGTGAGTGTGTGTGTGTGTGAATATCTCAGTTCTGGCCGATGGGATCTCTCTCCTCTCTGATTTTTTTTTTTTTATTTTTTTCTCCGACCAGATCTTTTTTTTTTCGTTCTTGATATTGAGTTTGTGTCCAATCCGTAAAGTTATTTTCTTGATTTTAGGACCATCGTCAGATAATGTCATTTTGTTACTTGGTTCTTCTTCTCTATACCAAAACAGCTTTAGTTTATATTACCCATACCATGAACCAATATAATCTCGCATGTGGTCTCTACTTACTTTTTCTTTCTTTTCTTACATTTTTCGTGTTTCAAATCTTTATTTTATCAATAAAAATTATACAACCTCTCTCAACCGATAATAAGTAGTTTAGGAAAAAGCAACTTGTGTTAGGAACATTATTATACTACTAGTTTCTTTAATTCTTCAGTATTGGTTTAGTGACTTTTTATTTACTTAAAATACATGTATTGGTTTCAAGCAACACATTGTTTTTGTCCTTATGAACAAAAAAAAAAAAATACATAATATTTCGTTAACAAAGAATTCCCATGCATATATATAGTGTCATAATTTATTCAAGGCGAGAATCATTACATGTTAAATTATTCACCTCTTCGTCGTTGTTTTGTTTTGTTTTGTTTTTATCTGATAAAAACCTCTTCGACGTTGTTTACATAACAATAACAAATCTGAATTAGTAAAAAAATTGGTCATTAATGATTAGTAATTCACATCACAACCGGTGGTATAAACACAAAGTATATTTGTTAAACTTGACGGTAGGCTGTAGCCCTATAATTATAGGCTTACGTTGATTTTTTTGGTATTACATAAATTACACGATGAACACAGGTTTATTATTATAACTAAACAAGGACGAAGAGGTTTTTATCAGATTTGTTTTCAAATATACTACTGTATTTGATTAGTTTTTGAGAAAACACTGGGACGTAGACTAAAAAATAAATCATACTAGTTCCTCCCACATGTTTACATTACTCATTTAAACGATTCTCAAAGTCTATGTGTGGGGTTCGTAAGTTTTTGTAATTTCTACCAAATTCTGTTAAAATCAGTTCCATCGTTTGAAATTCATTAAATCTCTGAGAAACAAAATATAAGAAAATACAATAAATTATCTTTATTTCTCTTATTGTATTCTTCATTTCATTCGTCAATTTCATACAACTTTATACCGTGACAATCATGAACTGATTGAAATCAGTAGAAAATTTCATTTCAAAGACGTTCAATGTATTTTTCTTTTTGGTTGACTGAAGAAGTGTAAACATTGTCTACATGCATGACAAGTCAACACAAAACTCATAAGTATTCCCCAAGGCTCATCATTAATGTTTTGAGGTAGAAAAAAAAAAAAAAAGTATTGTACATACATGCATACAAAATTTTATTGTTGACCTTTCATATATTTTGTTTGTGATCTAATTGCTTATCAAGATCTAATATATAGTATAAAAAAAAAATTAGAAAGATTTAATCTATATATTTTGGCTCTCGTTCATACTAGTTGGACAACAACTAAGAAAAACAATTGTGTGTGGAAATTAATTTTTAATAATCTAATACTAGTAATGAGTTATATGGATCCAAATCCAACACACTTCAAAAGCAAAACAAAATGACACTGATATTCTAATCGGATGATCGTAGTGATAGATAGACTCATTAGTTGATAAGCTTTCTTAACTTTTAACGTTTTTACACGGGGAAGAGTGTGTGTAATTTGGATAAGCAAAACAATATCCTTTCGGAACCGCACGTAGTTGAAAAAAAAGAACCCAAATGCGTTTTGTGCTGCTTACACGTCGCGAGTGCCGTCCAGTTCGATTTCGTCTCGGCTCTTAAAAATATTTGTCGGTCACATTCTTTACGTTCTCTCTCTTTTCTCCTCCAATTGTTTCGTGAAATTACAAAGCGTGCCTTGTTTTGCGTATTAGGCTCCACATATACGCGCCCACAACCTTTTTTTTTTTTTTGGCTATTTCGAAAATCTGAAGTCAGGTCTTTTAACAGTAAAGCATTAATTACTTACTAAATATTGTTCATTGCTGTCAAACTAAATAAATCGTATTTAGATTTTTACAAAATCTTATCTTTTGAAACTAAAGTTTTTTTTGTTTATCTATAATCTAAAACTATTTTTATTGGATTTATATAATTAATTACTTAATTTGATGTTTTTAAAAAGCTGTGTGAATGTGTCAAAATGACATTTTTTGTTAAACCAATAGAGTACTGTTTAATTTATTGTTGTTGTGGATTAGTTTAATTTAAGTTTGATTTGCTTTTACTTGTAACCAAAAAAGTAAAATTAATTCTGATACGCGTTTGATGTCATACTGATATGGAAGTGGTTTCAATAATATTTGTTTTTTTGAGTATTTCACATTTCAAATTTTGAGCGAATAATAACTTTATGGATGATTTCATATATATTAGAGTCACTGTAAATGTTGTTGTCCCCACCGGTCGTCCCCAGTACGACGAACGATAGTTTACCCTTGACTGTTATGGCGTAATCATTAGTTAAACCTTAAACTTATGATTAAAATTATTACATTTACTTCCGTAAGCATAAAATATTAACATATATATTTTTTTGGCATCCATTATAACATAGAACTTATGTACAACCTTGGTATATTATTTATAGCTAGTGTTTAAGGACACAGAAAGAAAAAAAAAAAAAAAAAAAAAGGCGACAAGAAAAGTTTAGTTAGTTTAGCTTTTGAGTTGTGCGAATGCGTAAGCGTCCTCACGTTCCATACGGGCTAACGTGCAGCTTGATACAAGTGATTATGATAAGACGAACAAGTAAACGACACACAATTTCTGCAATAAGCTTAGTAATCTCGTTTAATTACGACAAATATTAGTGTCTCTATACGTTTGTCATTAATTAGTACATCGAATATGTTTTTGCGATTTTACTCATAGTGGACACGTGGATGTTGTATTATATGTTGTCTCGTTTTCTAGACGTATCTTATTTGTACGTTGTTAATTAGCTTTACAAGTAGCCAATGAAATCACAAATTAGATATCAAAATATCCGCAAATTATTCCTGAGTTAATATCTATATGAATGTGACAGCTATATTAATATCCTGTAAAACGACTCAGTTTACAGCAATTTATAAAGACGTATATATATTTGTTTGTATAGACCAAATAAAACATGTATTCTTAATTGCTTGTACTAATTAATAACATTGATGATGTGTTTAGCACTCAAAATCAAACTCTCTATATATGATGCATTGACAAAAGAAAACATGTAAACAACCATTCCAGATACTTTCTTCCTCGTTACTATAATTCCACTCATAAAGAAATACTAGTCTAGGTCAATCAATAGTTTAAAGTTTGCTTGTAACTTCATATAATGAGTTTTTTTTTAACGTTTACAATGTTATTGGTATATATTTAAAATTATCAATCTTTTTGTTGAGAATTTACAAAATCCTAATTTAAATCTCGGAGGTAATTAGTAATAGTATTTTATGACGTTTGAACCATTTTTCCTTGTACCACGTCAAATCGTTAGGAAAAGGGTAGTCTTATTATAATTTGCATTTAATAAAAATAAACCAATCAAACAATTGAATGAAAAGGTAAGGAAAAGTTTAATGAACAATAAAGTACACATGTAGTCGAAATAAGAGCTCGTGAAGATTCACGCACGTATCAAATGATTGTTCCTTAACCCTGTTTGACATTTTATCAGAATACCATATTCTAGATGTTATCCACCTTTATTAATGCGAAAATATGATATTTGTAACTCTTTGCATTGTATTAAAATTTCTTTTAAATGGTAGATATATTAAATTTGTTTAACAGACGCATAGAAGATAATACCAAATGGAAAACAAAAAAAAGATTATACTGTAACAAAAAGGAAAAGAAAAGATAATAAATAAATGGATGAAATTGTTTAAAATGTCATAATAATGGAGACCGTGTCATAACTCATTATAGTGACGACGAACCCAAACTTCTTATTGCATAGTGACCAAAAATAGGTTTTGAGAAAACGACCCCTCATTTAATACGCAATTCCGTTTCCGGCCACTTTTTTTTTTATAATCCCTTTTGATCGCTTTTTTGTTGTTTTTCTAGTCATCGTCTTCTCAAATGCCTCGTGTGAACATCTTTTCTCTTAGACGGCTAGCCGAAATATTTTTTTTAAGATGTGTAACACTTTAAACTCAACAAAGAAGAATTTTTCATAATTTCCAAAAAGCTCTACCATTTACATTTAAACGTGTTGTATATAAAATACGCTATACCGTACCGGTGTATTATGTATTTTAAATTCAGGATAGACGTACTCTATTTGGAAATGTTAAATCGACCGACCGTATCAAATTATTATAAGAAAAATTTAATTTTTAAAGACAATATTGCTGGTGAGTTTGGGTTTTAGATTCCGAGTCCGCCACACGATTATTGTCGCTCAGCAGCGTGCCGATCCGAAATTCTCATGTTTTGGTGCTGTTTATTAATTCTAAAATTTACATTGTTTAAATATCTCATGTTGACATGTTGTGAGAAATACCAAAAGAAAACTTAAAAGGGATGTGGATTAGGTTGTGGACGTCAGCTACTCAGCTAGTAATTTAATAATAATAAGAGAGAGATTAGGTAGAGGTCATTAGCCGTTAATCATGCTGCATATTAATATAATTGTGGTTGTGGTTCATCAAATAAGAATCTCCCTATGAATCTCATAATGATTTTACGAATCCGAAATAGATATAGAGGTACGTAGGAGGAATTTCATGTTGATGTGGAGTTTCAATGTATTATTAACCTTGATGTGATATAAGTATAAAACTAAAAAGAACATTAGCAATATACAGTAGTATAACATACATTAACATATGTATCGTCTATGAATAAAACCTCATACATCTTGTTTATGTCGGATACTCGGAAATCTGATTTTTTGTTTACGTGGTTGCTAACATATTTACGTCTATATGTACATATATTTTCATATAGTTAGCCAGCCACCGACCATTGTAGACCTCTTAAATATCTTTTGTATCTATATAAAGGATTTTACTTTTTATATAATTAGCAACCAGTACGTAAACAAAAAATAATCAAGAAAATACTAATTCGCCAACCCACCAAATCATCCAACGCTATTTCCTCACCGTATAGCCACTTCATCCCAATCCCATGATATCTCTTGATAGGTGAAAACCGTCAACATTATTCTGCTACCATTGAAATCTACATATAAACATGAACAACATTTCATGTTCATCATGATCAACTAGATAATTCATAAAAAAATTTGGTTAATAGAGCGAGTAATTAATCATATTCCCAACACCTTGAATTATGTTGACTAGTGTTATAGCATATTTAGCACGTACGATCGATCACATTGGAGACATGAGGGGCATTAACGAATCTTTCCAACATCCCTAATCTGCAGGTTGTAAGCAGTTTGCTGAGAACTGTTTTTATCTCGTCTCCTTAATTGATTACGTGGTTGTGCTCGATCGTGATTTAACACCATTTCATTTTGCATTAACATGTTTTTTTTGATTGGCATGCATTTGATCCAATATCACTTAGTTTATGCAATGTTTAATTAGGTTATTAGAACTTTGAATTTGCATCTCGATCTATATACTTGCTTACATTTAAATGATTGGATACATATCTCCGTTACAAGATAGGATACATCTCCATTACAAATTAAATGATATATACTTGCTTACATTTAATTACGCCTAGAAATCTCTTTATGAGTTTCTTATTTTTTCATCTTTATATATATAGTGCTCACGCAATAACAAAATTTCGATAAGAAATAGAATAGAAAATGTATTCATCTTCTGGGGCAATCACAGGTGAGGAGGCATATACCTTCACATTTTCCTGTAGTGCCTGCACATTAATTATAGTCATAAAACAAGAACATGAGCAGCTACAAGCAAAAGAATCTATAACATTTTTCATTCTCACCTGAATTCTTTAGCCATGGGATGAAGCACATGCGTCCTCTTCTCCATCAACTTAGTTTCTTTTATAAACCTCTTGTTGGCACGTGCTCTAGACTGATCACGAGCCTCGTGTGCAAGTGCAACATGATGATCTCTTCTCTCTTTCTCCAAACCATTCTCATTGTCGTCGTTCTTTGTACAAAGTTGAGAGAGAAGCACCACCATGAGATTTACATCCATGAGAGAAGCTTTCTCGTCTTCTCTTTTCTTGTCGTCATCGTGTTTGCTATTAGCTTCGCGAGACGAATCCATAAACCAAAAACAAAAAAGAAGACGCAAAAAAAAAAAAAAATTATCGGGAAAGAACGCTATATTAGTCCATTCATAGTAAATTACGTCTAATAAAATTTGCAATTTGTTGAGTGGTAATGGTAATTTTTTCCCTCGTGAAGATTCGATGGTAGAGAAGTAAGATTCTAAATTTTTTTTACTAATTAATAACTAGATGAACGATAAAAACTGAGAAGCAGGCCATAAAGAGTTGAAATGGGCTCAGACAGAGCCCATTAAGTGGTGTGGGTCTGTGGGAGGATGTAAGTAATGTTAGTTTATTCGTAAAAGAAGCGTGGCATATTAAACGCCACATCTTTCACGTGATCCCTCTTCCCTCGAGTTGCGAATAAAAGATTAAGCGACGTCGACGTGTTTTAATCTCCTCCTCTTAACAAATATCCTCTTAAAAAAAAAAAGATTACTTCCCCCATGCAACATTCCTCTAATTTATTTATATACCAATCCTACCCCTTACAGACCAAACACATTTGCTTGGCATTGTCCGTAAATAAGACCAAAAAACAGGACCGTCTCTATAGCTGATGTCACTAATTAAAATGATTATCAACGTAATCTGGTCTCATAATCTCCCTCTCTCTTTCTCTACTTAAAAACAAAACAAAACAAAAAAATATAATAATTGGGCAGCCAAGACGAAAAAATCTTTCTCTTTTCTTGCAATAAAGTTTATAAAAAAAATGAAATAAAATAATGTTCGAAAAATTGTCCGCCAGAATAAAAGAAAAGGTATATGATTTTGATATGTGGCTTCAAAGCCTAAAAAATAACAATTTTTTAAAAAATTAAAAATTAAATAAAATAAAATAAGGAATGAATGAATGAATGAACGAAGAAGAAGAAGAACGAATGATGCGAACTTAGAGAAGAAGAGATTCATTTGTGTTTTCTTCTACTAGAAGAGATTACAAAGTTTTTTATAGCCTCACACGCTCCTTTCTTCTTTCTTCTCTTCTGTGTGGTGTGTGTTTCTGAATTTTGCTTTGTTCAAGAAGGTTTCTTCGTTTCTTCTGTCTCCACACAGTTTGGAATCACCGCTTCGCTGTATGATCTCAATTTGTGATCTCTCGGTTTCTACGAACTTCATCGTTGTAAGCGATTTGATTTTTTTTTTTCCGTTTTTTCATCATTACTCTTTGTTTTCTTCAATTCTTTTGTTATTGTTCTGATTAGCTGCCTGAGATTACGCTTATGGATACGTTTTGGGATCAGGAACTAATTATGTTTTTTTTTTAAAACTAATTTTAGTAATCTGAACATGCACGAATTTAGTTAGGGTTTTTTTATTTGCTTTCTTCCTCTTTCTATCGGTTTGAGATTCTGATACGATTCGATTCTGATAATGATGATTTAGGGTATGGAGGCTGTGGATTCATGTTATTATTAACTATTACTACTACATGTGGATGCCTGTTATGGAAAGAGTTGGTGAAGAAACAGTTGCAAGTAACAACTTACAGTTGAAACCACGAGTCGTCGATGATGTTCCTTGTAAGCTTGATGCTCGTCATCATAATATGGTGACCACTGATTCTGAAACTGTTAATGATTCTATGAGAAGCGATTGTCCTGGGAGCTCTGCTCACAGGAATCTTGTTGATATCACTACTAAGCCTCCTCCTCCCGAGGATTCTGCTGCTGCTGCTGCTAATAATAATAATATGCTTTCTGTTGAAGAGTTGACGTTGGGGAACTATAGGATGGTTCAAGGGATGGATAGTTCTAGGGCTGCTGCTGGCAAGTTTGAGCATCTCTACCGTCTCGCTAGAGGGTCTTCTTATAATCATAATAAACCAGGAGATGTGGATCTTGATCATTCTTCTCAACCTCGTGACATGGATCAGATGTTGTCTAAAATCAGACAACAGCTTGCCGGTGCTCCTTCTGAGAGGCAAAACCTTAAACCTTTTATGACTAGGAGGACCGAGCAAAATCTTGAAGCTTTCTCTGAACGTTTAAGAGCAGCTGGTGAGAACAGCATCATGAGAGCTCCTGCATTGATCGGTGAAGCTGTCCAATTTAAATCGCCTGTGAGTTCTTCCAATTTTTCTCAGTTGTTACTTAAAAGAGCTATGAAGGGGAAAGGTGTTGTAGGCAAAAACCAGGAGACTCCTCCTGAATTTGTCTCTGATCAAGATTTAGGAAGCAAGGATAAAAAGTCCCCTACTCCTCACGATGTGTTGACTCCAAAATCAAGTCCCAAAGGAAATGGGATTGTGTCACATGGTGCTGGGAATCATACTAAATCTTCCAGTGGGATCAGTTTGAGGGAGTTTCTTAGATCAAGTTATGCTAAACGAGAGAAAAGACATAGTATTTGTCTGTTTAGGCAGCTGGTGGAGCTAGTTGACTCAGCCCATTCCCAAGGATTATTCTTGCTAGACTTGAGACCATCCCTTTTTATGTTAGTCCCATCCAAGAAACTTAGATATATTGGTACTTTTGGAAAGAACGATCTAGACTCAGATGTTGACGAAGATTTGAATAGGAGGAGGAGGCCAGTGGTTCATGAATCATCATCTAATGGAGGTAGGGATTTGAGGAAAAGAAAAATTGACTTGCATGTGGATTCTTTAGGGAATCAACTGCAGGCCACTTCAACCGGGAGACCTTTCAAAAGAAAAAGCCCTGTGATTGATTTGAATGTGGTTGATGCACGTAATCCAGACAGTTGCGAACTTCAGCAGCAAAACTATATCAAAAATTTAAGTGTGTCTTCAATGACGAAAAAACAGTCTATGTCTACATGGCTAGAAGAGCAATGGTATACTTGTCCAGAGGAGATAAATGGAGAAGATATTGGAGAAAAGTCAAACATATACGCTCTTGGTGTTCTTCTGTTTGAGGTATGGACAAATACTTGTTTTATAGCTTTCATAAGATTTTAGTTTAGTTGCTTGTTTTTTTTTACCACAAAGGATGTAACATATCAGGCTTTGGGTAGTTTCCATTTCTTTTTTACAGTCTTTGATTCGCGTTTGTGATGATTTTTAGTCGAGTTTGACCTTTGAACGGCGGCAGAGCTAGTATTTGATCCTTTCATGTGAAAAACGCTTACTGACATCTCTAGTTTGACCATTGGTTGTTTCAGTTGCTATGCCATTGCGAGTCGGGTGAGATGCATGCTGCAATGATGGCAGATTTACGTCATCGGATTCTCCCACCAACATTTCTCTCAAAATACCCTAAGGAAGCTGGATTTTGTCTTTGGCTTCTACATCCTGAACCCGCCTCCCGACCAACAGCCAGGTATATATATAGCTGAATGCTACTCTGAAATAAATCATGTGGGGTAATATTTACTAGGAGTGGTACAAAAGGAAAATGTGTGAACCTTCCATTAGCAAAAATAGTCGTCTCTAAGACTTCTTTGCCGGATACCTCCAGTTTTATTCTATGTTTTCCCTATAATTGTGCAGATATTGGCATGCCACTCAGCCACTGTGTGAATTATCTTGTTGTTTCTTTTTCTATTCTCAGTCTCTGCTTTTTCTGTGACAGAGAAATACTAAAGTCAGAGTTGCTAGGCGAAGATAATTCAGTTACATCGACTGCTGCTGATGAGGAGATATCTGAGCTGTTACTTCTTTTTTTGTCTTCACTAGAAGAGCAAAAGCAGAAAAAAGCATCCAAGCTTTTGCAAGATATCCAGACCTTGGAGGATGATATTAAGGAGGCCGAGCGAAGATATTCTTCAAATACATCTCTGGTGAGATCTCATGGAGCTATTGAAAGAAGTGTGCAATCATCTCCCCTCAGCGAGCGCTGTACAACTTCTGGCGCCTTGTTTGTACCAACTGCTAATACAGAAAGGCTGATGAGTAATATCCGTCAACTTGAAGATGCATATTTCTTCATGCGATCACAAATCAACTTGTCAAGTTCTGCTGCTAGTGCCCGTTCTGATAAAGTAATACTCAAGGACAGGGACAGGTGCTCTGAAAACCAAAATGAGAATCAGGATATGAGAACCAAAGGAAAATCTTCTGATCAACTGGAAGTGTTTTTTGAGGGGTTGTGCAAATATGCTCGGTACAGCAAGTTTGAAACTTGTGGGACAATAAGAAGTGGAGACCTTTTAAACTCTGCTAGTGTAGTCTGCTCATTGAGTTTTGACCCTGATGAGGAACACATTGCAGCAGCTGGGATATCAAAGAAGATCAAGATTTTTGACTTCAATGCATTTATGAATGAATCTGTGGGTGTTCATTATCCACTAGTAGAGATGGTCAACAAATCTAAATTGAGCTGTGTTTGCTGGAATAGTTACATCAAAAACTACTTGGCCTCGACTGACTACGACGGTGTAGTTCAGGTGCGTATAGAAATTAATTGATTTACCTATCTGTGGCAAGTTTGGAATCTTTCTTATTTACCATCGTCAATCTGTTGCACGTTAGAATCTATAGAACCAACCTCCTGTATGAGATGTTGTCATGTTAATCTTGTGGTAGAATAGATAATCTTGTGATAGAATAGATAAATTGAGCTGTTTCAGTGAGACTGAAATACATTTGCATGGTTACACATGATTCTTTCTTACTGTATGGTACTTGGTGAGTGCAGATATGGGATGCCGGGACTGGACAAGGATTTTCACAGTACACAGAACATCAGAAGAGAGCCTGGTCAGTTGATTTTTCTCCATCTGACCCAACAAAATTTGTCAGTGGAAGTGATGACTGTTCGGTGAAGCTTTGGAGCATCAATGAGGTACGGCTCTTACTCATATCTCTTCATATTGCAAGAAGTTTTATGTATATGAACCTGCTGTTTTCTCTTACTTATGGATCAGTATAACTCCAGAAATTATGATTCTCTGTTTAGACTTATGACTATCCAAACATAGTAGAACTTATATTTTTCTCTGGTGGCTATGCAGAAACGGTCATTAGGCACAATCTGGAGTCCAGCAAATGTGTGTTGTGTGCAATTCTCTTCTTATTCCAATCACTTATTGGCATTTGGGTCAGCCGATTACAAGGTTTATTGCTATGATCTTCGGTATGTCAAAACTCCGTGGTGCACATTGGCTGGCCATGAGAAAGCTGTTAGCTATGTCAAATTTATGGATTCAGAAACCATTGTTTCTGCTTCCACTGATAACTCTCTCAAGCTTTGGAATTTAAATAAGACAAATTCCTCTGGTTTATCTTCTGGTGCTTGTTCAACAACGTATAAAGGACATACAAATCAGAAGGTTAATCTCAGTTCTTTTTTAATACCTTTAACACCTTATCCGACATCATTAGTTGTTCTGATGTGTAATCTTGTACCTGCGCAGAATTTCGTCGGATTGTCGGTTTTGGACGGATACATAGCATGTGGTTCAGAGACGAATGAGGTATATATCGTACCATCATAACACAAAATGTCAACCTTTAGTATACGTTTTCTTTTTTGTCATCCAACCTTAGTATACTTAATGTTAGATTCTCATGGGTATATGTCAAGTGCCTGCAAAGGTGCCTTAAGTTGTTTTCATCGACCTTGATGATATAAGTATTATAGTAAGTTATGACTTATAAAAGATCCCTCTTTACTTTGATTTTGCATCTCAGGTATATAGTTACTATAGATCCTTACCGATGCCAATGACTTCATACAAGTTTGGATCCGTGGATCCTATTTCTGGAAACGAATACTTTGATGACAATGGACAGTTTGTGTCGAGCGTCTGCTGGAGGAAAAAATCAAATATGCTTGTAGCTGCAAATTCTACAGGAAACATGAAGCTACTGAAACTTGTTTGACAACTTGGCTTTTTTCACACAACAGGCAGTGCACTATTTTGAGTAAGTCGTTCTTTGGACAATTCTCAAAACCTGATCTCTTGAGTCTGAATCTAGGGCAAAACAGTTTGACTTTGAAGCAACGTTTTTGTCCTAGATATGATGATCCCATATGACCAAAACAGGGATTCGAAAATCTTGAAGAAGTTGAAGCAAAATAGTATATGATCATATTATCTGATTCTTCTTCCTGTAATTTTATATATGATATGATTGGAGATAAACTTCTCAGATCCTTCAGAAGCGATTCAGATTTGGTCGGCATCAATGTGTAATGATGAGAGGTATATAACTGTACAAGTATGTTCCAATTAGCTTAATTATGTAATTGTTGTTGAAGATTCACTGTATTAAGAGATAAATAGAGAGAAAAGAGGTCTCTGATTATTATTTCTCCGTTTGAGTAAATCATCCATTCATCGCATGGCTACCTCTCTTCTGCATATTTCACAATTTGTGGTTTCAGATTCAATGTTGTTAAAAAACATTTACTAAAGAATTTTCGAAGAGTTATATGAGAATGAAGAACCATTCAAAAAAAAAAATCAGTTTTGGACAGAATTGTTTGAAATAACTAAAAATTTTGTACACGTACGATGTTGTATTGTTGTTAGTGGTGGTCATTCAAACTCAAATCTCTAGGAACACAAGGCGTTGATGAAGGAAGACACATGAGTTAATTGGCTAATTTTTATATTATCTATTATTCGAATTAATCTCCAAATCATGAATTCGCATGTTCTTTGTATCTATGTCCAATATATGTAATGTACATTGTATGATCAAGAGAAAAATAAGGAAGATGAAAATGATTGCTTGATGGCGTGGGTTTAGGCCTTTTAGCCAACATTTCTATATGGATTCGAACCATCTGCTTTCGTGAGAGACTCTCTTTGTCTCTTCTTGTTTCATTGGTTCTTTTTTTACATAGCATTTCAACTTGAGTCAATCATCCACTTTGGTATATCATTATGTCCATGTGACCTAATAATACTCCCTACTCCCTTCTCTTCTTCGTTGTTTTAAGAAAAAACATTGTTTATAAATACAAAACATTATCCTTTCTTCGAAGCAAAATCTTCAAGATATTGGTGCTATGCTCTCTCTTGCAAGTTATCTTTCACATCAGACAGGTAAGTGTAATTTGAAGATTCCCCATGTAACAAGTCCGGACAAAGAAAAGAAGACTTCTTCTTTTTTATTCAATGTAAAATGAATCTAACATTTTAATCATCACTGACTATCAGTTTTTTGGCCCATGACACAAAATAATACTAGTAGTTCCATCATCTTTGTTCTGCCATGCACATGACATTTTCTGATATTATTTTGTTAAATACTAAAGATGAATGAATTATTCCAATATTGGAATATTGGTAACTAGCAAGACTTGAAGAAAAACATTGGTAAAAATAGAAAATGGAACCAAGAGAGGCAAGTTGGGTTGACAGGGCACATGCATGGTTGCTTCAAACAAATCCCATTACGTCATATTTTTTCATTGTCCCTCTATTTCATCCTCTTTTGTATCACACTATTCTCTTTGTTTGAAAAATTCAAAAGAGTATGATGATTAAAGGTTGCGAGAGAGACCAAGAAGAGGGAAATGAACTATTTGGCGTCATCACACACATGTGACTCCACTCATGCATGTGTTTCTTTCCTTTTGGAATTTTCTCAATTCATTCTGAACCATTAATTTTGAATTTTGTATGTTTTTAGTTTACCCATAAAAAAAAACGTTATACTAAATGTTCCCAAGTTTGAAAAGGAGAGAACCTACATTATATATATTTCCAACTGCAACATGCATGTTCTTCCCAGTAATGTTGAAAAAAATTATTATTATATTGAAAAATGATTAGATATGCAACTGATCCAACGGCTAATCCCTCTTTACTACAGTTTGTAAATTAGCCACCTAATAAAGATTACATCAATTATTTATAAGAACAAATGATTCATATTGTGTCGTACATTCAACAACCGAGGTAGGTACTCCAAATTAAAATAGTAGTCAAGCACACTCATATATAGTAGTATATTTTTTAATTGATCAACTTGCAAAAGAAATATATATATATAGAGAGATACGGAATGGTAAAATCATTCGTAAAAAAACCTTCTATACATAAACTGAGAAACAGAAACAGCAAAATTTAGGTAAATATAATAACAGCATTCATCACGAGATATTATTGTATTCTCCTGACACCACATGCATGTAAGATACGAAAAATCTATATTTTTTTTTTAAAAAAAATCAAAACGTTAGCAGATTAAACCGCTAATCACGCTGATTAATCCACCTACTAGCTACTACTTGTTAGCCGGGTAAATTAATCGAGAAAACAAAAAAAAAAAACTCATTGCAGAAAAAGAATAATTGAATATCACAAAAAAAAAAAAAAAAAGGGATGAGTGAGTCTGATGAGTCATATGACGAATAAGTCCAGTTTGGCTGCCAGTCTGTCGCAGCCCTACCATTCCATTACACCCCCCACCTCTCTTAAAATGGTAAACCCAAAAGAAGAAAAAAAAAAAGATAATCACATCACATGGCCTTCTTTGCTGTAACGTTTGCTAAAGCTAAACTAGCCGCCAAATTCAATTAAAGATTTTTATTTTCGTCATCAATTTTCTTTTGGGGTTATGTTATTATAACCTTTATTTCTTTTTCACCTTTTTTTTTTTTGTGTAAATGAAAAAAAAACTCTTTTATTTAAAATTTGAACTCGTCTAAGCCGTTAGTAAATACATGTGACTTATTTCTGAACGTTAGTTCAATTTTTTCTTAAAAAAAAAAAACTTAGAATCTTCGTAATCTAATACTAATTAATCAATTTTGTTTTCACGGCAAACAGTTTTTTCTATACGTTGACATATAAAATAACAATTTTCTATCATAAATATTCAACAAATCAAATTGGATTACACAACAAATGGTATGTATACCTTTGATAATTCAAATAGAACCATATCTACTAATTTTATCTAATGTCAAGTTTGACAAGAAACCTAGAAGAAGAAGAAGAAGAAATTTAAAAAAGGAAAGGGTCAAAGTAAAAGAACACAAAAAAAAAAAATGAAAAAGAGAGAATTCGAGGAAAAGCATGAATGCTTCTTGAACTTTTTGTGACCGGATAAATAACCGGTTATAACCGGTAAACATTGAACCGGTGTTGTTAGACGACTATAAAGAAGACACCTTAAAAACGCACATTCCTCTCCTTCACTTTTGCTCTTCACATTCTTCTCTCTCTCTCTCTTTTTGCGTCGTCTCTGTATATTCACTCTCTCTCTCTTCTCGCCGGAGTTAGATTTTTTTTTCTCGAGGATCTTCGTTTTCTTTCGGATCAAAACACCAGCAGAGAAAGAGAGAGAGAGAGATGATGGCGTCGAGAAACTCCGTAGGCGGATTGGCGTTATTCAGTTTTGTATTCGCGGTGATATTGTCTCTCGCCGGGGCACAATCCCTAGCTCCAGCTCCTGCTCCCTCCAGCGATGGTAAGTCTCATCTCCTCTCTCTTTCTCTTCCAAGATAATATTCGCATTTTCCAGATCTGAAATCGACAGTTTTCTCCGTGAAATCTGGGGGAAACATAAAGTGAATCGAATTCGAATTCGAATTCGTTTATCTCTCACATTGTATGATTGGATAATAATAATAGTGTGTGGTTTTGATTGGAGAATTGAATTTGGTGTTTTTGTTTGTTTGGATGGAAAAATGCAGGAACATCGATAGATCAAGGGATAGCGTATTTGCTAATGGTGGTGGCGTTAGTGCTGACTTATCTAATCCATCCTCTTGATGCTTCTTCTTCCTACTCCTTCTTCTAATCTCTCTCTCTCTCTCTCTCCGTTTCCAAGTTTTTTTTTGTTTTTTTTGTGTGGATAAAGTTCCTAAAGAGTATGATTTGTGCTTTTTTTGGTCTCGGTTATGATATGATTTCTTTCTGGAGATTTACTGATCATTGTCTCTTCTCTTCTTCCAGACTATTAATTTATTCTTCTTATTCTAATCAGCTTCTTAATTACCAGAAAGTTTGACAATTATTGTTAACTTTAGACCGAAAAGCAAAAAAAAAAAAAAAAAAAAAACCCGGTTTAATTGTTCTCAAATTTGGCCAACCAGTAAGAGATATCTGTATCTGACTAATTCAAAAGCAAAATAAAAGCCCCGTTATGCTCACTTTTGAATTCGATTCTCTTATTATCACTATCCATCCATCTTCAGATCTATAATTTATCATAGTTCCCATCGGTGCCAAAAATGTTTATTTGATTGTAAACTGTGTAAAAATGTAAAATTCAAGGTTTATACAAATCACGGATCTATATGAATTGTCATTTCACATGTTATTATTTATCGAGGAATGACTTTGCTACAGACCCTTTGATCAAGTTAATCTCGTGTTGAAGATACCTTTATTATTCTCTTCTTTACACACAAAAAAAATATATATACTAACAGCAAATAACAAATGCAAGAACTGTGTTGAATAAAATTATTCCCTCCTTGACAAAAAAAAACAAATAAAGAATAAATTCTTGCTTTTGCCTTGTTATCAATATTAAGGTGTTGTTGTAGTAAAAGCACCTCAGACGGCAAACTCTTTTATTGAGTTTTAATGCCCAAGTGTTCTCTTTTTTATCTTGGCATCAAAAACAATATCTGTATTCGTGACTATTATAAGTGTTACTGTTGGTGAAAGTTGTGCAGTCCATACTTGACCACTTCGTAAAAAGATACCACAATGGCTACTGATGGTCCTGCCCTTCCGACTCTAGCCCCTGCTCCACTAAACATCCCTCTCATTCCTCCATCCCTACACACATTATACATCAAAATTTAACCGACATAGTTACTAAGTTTGGAACTTTCCGTTTATCACTAAAGATATTGTCTCATGGACGATGGACCCTCTAATACATACCTCCAAATCTCTGCCAAGGTCTGTCTTGTGGTCATTGTCATGGCTCTTTCTCTATTCTTCTGTAAATTCCAAAATTATTAAATGTTATTTTGGTTTCAGGACCCCAGACTTCCTTAATGCACTTGTCTTAAAGGAGGTGATGAATTAATAACAGCCTGTAGAAGAGCAATTCAGTCGACTTATGGAAGATCAAGTTAAGTTGTTTTTTTACCTCTATTTGCCGCCGAGTCTTTGCAACATCTAGTGGGCAAGTAACTGCAGCAGCAACTCCACCCGCAACAAAACCTGCAGTGAAGTTCGCACCTATTATACTCCCTGCCCTTGGTTCTTCACCCATGAACGAGAATATGCTTCTCCGGGTCTATAATTCATATTGAAACATAGTCGTCAGGACATGGATGGACAAATCTAGATAATCTTTTTGTCAGGGACAGATTACTCACGTGCTCAAGTATTGACCAGCAGATTGCAGAGAACGGAACATCCCTAGCAAGTTGAGCACCAAGACCAGTCCACAACATCCTGTAGTTTTGTCCATTACTTGATCCCTTAACAGGATTGATGACATCAACTAATGTCTTCCAAACGCCAGGTAGTTTTACATCTCTTTGCGTTCCCTTGAATGCCTGTTAGAGATCATTAAAGCTACTTTATTGGAACCATTACAGCTACACCAATAAAGTAATCAGAAACCATTACAGCTACTTAATTCCGGATAGGTCTACTAGACTACTATAATGGTGTTGATTCCTAACTCATTAATAGTTTAGCACCCATGAAAAAAGTAATGGGAAATAAAGACTGCTCAAATCCTTAAGAGTTACCTGCATCCGTGTCCTTGCTAACTCGACAGGGTAACAAGAGATACAAGCCAAGGAGCGTGCTATTATCCCAGCAACTAGTGGAACATAAGGTGTCAAAGTTGGGGACTTCTCTGTTGTAAATCCCTCCATTCTATTGCGAAAATAATCATAACAAGGCATGTAGATCCCAACCTAGCCACATATTCAAAGAAGTAGGAATACTAAGTCATCAACACCCAATGAACTTAAAGGTAGAAGAAGCAAACAGCATTAATGAAGATAACTCACAGTTGGAACGGCCAATGCTAAACTTGCATTTGTACCTCTCCAAAGCCTAGAAAACCCTTCCTGCATAAAGTTGTTCCTGTGAAACTCTACCAATGAGTAAATAGTGAACTAGAAATAGAAGGAAAAAAGAGAAGTAAGAGATTCCTTTAGTTGAGGTCATCTACTAGATCAAATTACAACAGTAATTGCATTCTACAAATAGACTATGCCAGAAGCCAGCAAGTTTAAAAAATCATGAATTTCTCAAAGAACAACAAGGATTTACATAACAAACAAAATCAAATTCACTACACAGATCTTTATATAAAGACACTGCAACTCTCAAACTCAAATAAAACACTAGACAGATCTTTATATAATAGACATTGCAACTCCCATTACCATAATAGTTTCAATACACAAAGAGAATCAAAACAAGAAAAATTGTTCTAACCTGGCGGATAATTTTGTAGAAAACATCAAGGGTTCCTTTGTACTGATGGTCTGAGCATACAGATGCAGTGCCAGTGGTTCTACACATCCCAGGAGAAGAACTACTTCTTAAATCATGTACCAACTGAAATCACCAGGAATATAAAAATCAAAACTTTAGCAATCCAGAATCCTTTTCCAAACCAAGAGGGCTTATCATAATTTATACGAATCAGCTAGCAAGCAAGCAAATTATACCGTGGAATTCGTATCGAAACAACCCAGACGACATGAGCCGTGATAAGGGACTCCTGCAGCCTGTGCTTGTAATCTCGTCTGCGTATCACAAAAGCAGCTCAAATCAGATTTTACACATTTCATAGCCAAAATAAGTTTAGAAATTTGTGTAATTTCGAACCTTAACAACATCGAGAGGATTGACTATGACCGCCGATATAAAAGCGGCACCACCAGCAGATAAAGCCCTTTCTCCAAATCTCAAATTCTCATTCGGGATCGATTTCGGTTTTGAATCTAACTTTGCTTCTTCCATTATCAAAAGAAAACAAAAAAAAAAAGCTTTCAATTCTAATAATTGCGTATTCAGCGTATGGTTGGTGTTCTTCTAATTCTAGGGCTTTCCAATTTTGCATGGAGAAAAAAATCTTCAGACACGATTCGTTGCCGTTGATTAATCTCTCAAGCAGACAGAAACACAGACTAACACTCCTTTGTAGTTTTCAATATCTTTGACCACACTCCTTGCCGTTTTTTTGACTAGGCTTCGTTTCACATTATGGGCCTCATATGGGTTTAAAATCTCTTTCGTTAGAAGTTAGAACGAGTTTGATCAATAAAAAGCGTCGCTGTTTTTACTTGACTGATATAAACTTCTTGCCGTGTTTTAAATAAGAGTTGAGGACCAAATTCTTATTTTTTGGGAAAAGGGTATATCTATTTCTCTAACATGTGATGAGGTCTATTTTAGAAGACAAGAATGAGAACCAAGCTGGCGAGTTCAGTAGTAATAATTAAGTGTTATCTTTATAATGACCCTATTTCACCATGAGTATTTCACCAACCAGGGTACTACACTGCTACTACTACTATCACCTAACACTATTATTGTTAGTGTTATTAGGAAAAAGCACATAATGGGATTTTTTTCTGTCTGTTTGAAAAAAAAAAAATAGTGTAAAAGATTGAAAGTCTATTGGCAAAAATAATAATCACTGTAATTGATACCATATTTTAAATTTCAAAAACCTTGTGTGCATATATGTTCTTCCACATACAAACATAATATAAGTGAACAAGTTGGAGAAACTTTTTGCTTTTATTCTTTGTTCTTTGCCTTGTTGCCTAAATTGACAGCACAATGCCAAAGCACACAGGTGACAAAGCCTTCTTTATCTTAAACCAAATGATAAAAATCACAACCATTAATTTCACCAGCTATGTATTTGCAAGATAACCGGAGTTAAACCGGGTTAGACATCTAATAAATACACAAAGTGTAAAGCGTTTTTAAGAAGGTTTCACTTAAAAAGATCTTATGGGACCCATAACAATCTCATTGGTACAGAGATTTTGTAGGCAACTTGTCTCACCTCTCAATTTGATTTGGGCCAACCTCTGTCTGATAAAGACATTACCTTTTGCAACGTGGTTCACTACATGGGCTAAGAAGAGCCTAAGACCCACCTTTTTTTTTTTTTTCTTCTTCAAGTTGATAAATTACAAATTAAAGTCTTCTAAAATTTACTGCGAAAAAACTATTGGTCGATATTGTTTTAAAATTTTCTAAAAAATTTGGTCGACGTAGTTTTAAAACTTGTTCACGGATCATCTCCTGCAATCACGTATCAGATGACCCAAAAACACCCTGCACTAAAGGGTCGATTTTAAAAAATATATATTCATTTGCATGTCTTAATCAAGTAGATCCTTAGAATATGAATATCTTGTTTTTGCTTTGTAAATCTTCATTGCGATTCTTTACGGCTAGTGGTCCATTTTTGTCACACTCATGACCATATGTATATTAATATGTGTTTGTTTTTGATATATTCATATTAATTATGATTTACAATGTATATTAGAAGGAAAAAAACGCAATATTCTTTTAAAAAATAAAACAGAAAATTTGAAGACCTATTTCTGAATTTTGACCATTCAACCACAAAAATTTACTGATAGAGGAATGGGAGCGCTCTGCTTCTGAAAGAAAAAGAGGGTTCCCTCGCAGCGTAGTCACACACTTCGGGAAGCCAAAAACGGTCTGGTCCAATTTTTAAAACACGAAAGAGACAAATCTATACAATTGGTCAAATTAAACCTCGAACGGACCAATACTGTTGTTATTGCTGTTTTTGGTGAATGGTCCTTTTTTTTTTAATTAAAACATCGCAGACTTCTCTCTTACTATAAGATTTTCCTTTACATATTTCACTGCTTGTCTATTTGATTTTTACATTCTCTGGTTACAATTAGTAAGTATGTTGAAGAAAATAAAAACATAGTTAGTAGAAGTGTAAGAAAAGTCTACTAGTATCAAATTTAAAACATTTCCAAAAGTAGACAGAGAGAGTGACAGGTTGAGACCATGTGAATAAATAGATGAGAATTCCATAAGATGTTTATGTGAATAATATTAGGAAACGTCGTAATCGAAAGATTGATAGATTAGAAAGGAAATAATTAAAAATGTAATAGTGGGGTGGGGGGGAACTAAGGTCAACGACAAGATCATGAGAAGTCTTCATCTTCTCTCATTGGAAGACTCTTTCCTCTAAATTTCCAATTTGCCAAAACAGAGAGAGTCTGTGGTCTTTTGACAGAAAGACATCTAAGTTCATGTCCCGATACATTGTCTTTCTCTTCTCTTCACTACTGTTTCATTGCTTTCTCCATTGAATGAATACTTTTTTTTATCAACTCAATACATGATAATGGTTTCACATCCACTGCCATGTACAAGAAAATGACCCATTTAATAACTTAAGTAGACATGACTTTCTCCTTATAAAAGTGATGTAAACCAACCTTCTAAGTATAGATTAATTTTGCTGTTTGTATCGAATCAAATGAACTATTTACGTAGACATGGACCAAATTTTGAATGCAAGTAGGAAGGAACATTAAAAAGTGTGGTAATTGATTCAATGAGTCATTGAAATTGAGAAGGTTGTTAAAGTGGAGACAATGTGTAGGGTAATACATGATTCAGTGAGTTGGTTCTTCACATTAATGGGCATTGCTGCTCTCATGCTCTGACACTTAAAAGAGAAAAAAAAGCACACACACAAAGAGTTAGAAGGTGAAATATTAGTCTTTTGACCATATATATATATATATTTTTAAAAAATTAGATAGTTGATTTGGTCTTAAGCCATATAGTTAGGATCTTAAGATATTTTATCATGAATTTGTCTTATCTAAATTTGTTAGGGAGAGAGAGAGAAGAATTTGATTTGATGTTTTTATGTACAAGAAAATTCAAAATAAAAATGACATGTCACCAAAAAAATTAACCCCACTTGCTAGCGAAGAGGAGAAGATTCATGCGAAGGAAACAAAAGACAAAGATTTCACATAATAAAATTAATAAATATACGATCTTATAATATATATATATATATATACTGCTTCCTTGCATAGTGACAGACACAGACTCTTTGAGAGGAAAAACCAAACAACAAAATCCTCCCAAATATTCAAAAACCCCCTAATAATAATTAACAAATAATTACTAATTACTCTCACAAATCTTCTTAACTCTCACTCTAATTAATTACTATATATATACTCGCAAAATTACATAAAAAGAAATAGGAAAAATAAAAATATTCCGATGCGCTTCTTCCGTTGATCTTAGCCGTCCACGAAAGGGGGAAAACGGACGGCTAAGATGCATCCCCGTCGCTATCATCAAACCACTCACTCATCCACCACCATCACTCACACCAAAAAAAAAAAAAACCCAGAAATTTTTTTAAGAACGAACTTAAAGCTCAACTTACTTATCGAACAAATGATCTTGGAAAAACTCGTCAACGTCCCACGAGCTAAAATCTCCGATCACACCTAAAGGAAAACTCTCAGACACTGTGTTGTTGTTGTTATGGGTTTCGTCTAGAAGAAACAAAGGATCAGGGGTAAATTTGGAATCCCAGAAATAGTCTCCGGAGCGAAACAAATCAGGCAAGAAAAACGGATCCGATGATAAAGCTTCTTCCTGCTTTGTCATAGGTTCTGTTCTGAACTCTGTTTCTTCGTTATGACCAAACCGGAGAACAGAAGTCGGAGAACATAGACTACTACTGATCTGTGATTCCTTCGCCGAATCACAACCTGAGACCGTTTCAAGATCAATCACCGGAGGACAAGGAGGAGGAGGAGGAGGAGGAGTGAGAAAATTAGTCTGAGCGTTATGTCCTTTAAGTCGAATCGCTGCTCTGTCGTAACCTAAAGCAGCTTCCTCCGCCGTGGCGAAAGTTCCAAGCCAGAGACGAGTACGTGTCGAAGGATCACGTATCTCCGCCGCGAATTTTCCCCAAGGTCGTTGTCTTACTCCTCTGTACTTCACCACCGGCTTCACTACAACGTTCGCCGCCGTCTCTGACTTGCTCTTCACCTTCCTCTCCGGTTTATCTCCTCCGTCGTCGTCGTCGTCGTTGTTACAGAACCTGATCTCTTCAACGAAACGTTTGACTCTCGGAGGTAGTGATTTGTTGTCGTATTCTTCTTCGTCGTCGCTGGAAGAATCAGTAGCACATGGATCAGTGACTATGATTTTCACAGTTTTTGGGAAACCGTTGAACGGTAAAGAAGTGATTTTCCGGTGAACCGTGTACTTAACTTTTCTCTCTCGGCTTTTCATCGTTTGTTTTACTCGGAGAAGAAGATAAGAGTTTGAGAAAGAGAGAGTATTGAAATAAGGAATTAGAGAAAAAGAAGAAGAAGAAGAAGAAGAGTCAAAAAGGATACGAAGAAAGAAATCGTCGTTTCTTTTAGTATCATCCCTTCTTAAATATAGTCACGCCCACCCCCCCCCTTCCCTTCACCATTTATTATTCTTTTAATTTTTTTTTAGTTTTTACTTTATATTTCTTGATTTTCGTAATTCTCGTTATCGTTATGAAATTCCCGAGATTTAGTTAAACGTGACCTTTTTTTAAAAAAAAATGTTTTATTTAATTGGTTATATGACTCACATCATAATTATGTTTTCTGTAAATTGAAAAAATTAACTACTAGTAATAGAGAGATTAGTGGGCGATTAGCCGCTTCTCTGAACAGAGAGAGCTAGGTTTTGGACACGTGGATACGAGCTCTTTCTCTCTGGACTTTGGTCACTCTAATCCATTTCCATAATAGCTTGGTTAACAAGCAACTTTTGTTGACACGCGCCCATAGATGTTCGTGAAAGTCATGCGCGCCTTAATTGAAAAAGAAATCAAATGGGCCTTCTCTCACGTGAGACTGGTCACATTGCTGTGTCACTCACTGCTTTTGACCCACTACTACTATCATTATGATTTTTTTATGGTAATCATGTCATCGGAATGTTTTTTTTCTCCGGGGAAAAGAACATTGTTACTATTGTTTTTATTATCTCTCGTCTTAAATTTTAATTAACAATTGGCTTTAGGGAAATTATGATCTGTTTGCTTGGAGATCAAGTGATTGCAGCCATTTTAAAAAATATATATTTTATTTCCTTATAACAATAGTCAAATTCATAAACTAGATAAAGATAAGAGGTTCTTCTTTATTTGTTTACTGAAGTTCTGAGACGACCAAGTCAGGTTCTTGTGTACATATTTTTTAGGGATCTAGGTAGATTCATCTTGTTTGGTAAGTTGTTATAAGAGAATCCGGGGGTCATATAACTAAATTTTTTTGTGAGTAAAAGATATACTAATATTCTTTTGTTTAACAGAATCATCAGTTTCGGAGGAAAATCAATTTTTTAATAATCAAGAATTTCGCAGCGGGAAATGAATATGGAATACTATAATCAAAAATCAAATAAGTAGATAGTATGTGGCGTGCACTAACGTGCATTAATCTATTAATAGAAAGAAACAAAAGAAAGGAAAAAAAAAAAAAAATTGGACTTATGTTATCTTAGGGCCACATTAACAACCTTGAAGACAAAGCGATCAACAAAAGAATTTGCACCATATGCGTTACGACGTTGAGGCATGAGACTCCTCTTTTTTTTTTTTTTTTTTTCTTTTTGTCATCTACTAATTACTTTCTTTCTGGTTAGTTATACGAGGTATGAATTGGTGTAGTTAGGAAACGATATGGTCTTTGTATAATCGTGTCGATGTTTTCATATATATAGTCCATGTTTTATTTGTTTAGTTGATGAGAAACAATATATCGCGTTGTGTGTTTTGTTAACAATAAATTTTCTAAATGGTGATCATTGATCAGTCTCTCTTCTCCTTCATTTGGCTTTTCTTCTGACATTTGTAGTTCTTGATCTGATCCTATCCTAATTCTGTTTTTTTTTTTTTTTCTTTAATTTTCTATCTAGTGATAATTTTGTTGTTTTTAAAAGAAACTTGTAGCCGTACATAGGTAATAACAAATATACTATGTGCAGAATAAATTGATTTAAATAAAAATTATTATAAGTAAATTATTATTTAGGATCTAAAGTGTCATAATAATAGTTTTACTCATATTGTTTTGTTTTATTTAATTTGTATTTATAAGTTATGGTAATCTAATCTTTTTGTGTTTTTAAAAATCAAATTCATATATTTTATATTTCACATCATTACCTACATTCATATGCCATTAAATAGATAAGACAATAGTTTACAAAATGTTATTTATTTTAAAGATTATTGTGATAATTAATTTTTTAAATATACTTGAATAGTCATCAAAAATTTTAAAATTGGAAGATAAGTTTTACATTTCCAAAAGTTAAATAAATGAATAAGTTTTTAATAGTTTGTGAATGTAATTAACTTATAATTAAATATGTTATGAAAA
This sequence comes from Camelina laxa, assembly GCA_024034495.1. Lineage (NCBI taxonomy): Eukaryota > Viridiplantae > Streptophyta > Magnoliopsida > Brassicales > Brassicaceae > Camelina > Camelina laxa. Next base: position 797,985 of record CM043882.1, read on the forward strand.
TGATAATAAAATAATTACTTATATTTTATGGAATTAATAGTTGATCCCATAATAGATATAACAACAAGCAAAAACAACAAGTTAAACCTACAACAAGAGGAAATGCAAAAACCTAAGCAAAGAATGTGAAAAATCAGGACAAAGAGCCAAAACAGATATAAAGGGGGAAAAACTTCTATACCTTCAAAAGAGAGAACGGATCTGGAAGAGGAGAGAGGTAATACTTAGGTCAAATCAGTCGATAGAGAGTGTAAGCTAAACCATCGGAACTGAAAGGGGAGAAGAGATAAGTAATATTTAGGTCACAATCGATCGATAGAGAGAGTATAAAGGGGGAAAAACTTCTATCTAAAAGAAAAATGGAAACGTAACAACTACAATTCCAATCCAACCATAACATATTCAAGTGACAGCTACAATTCCAAACCAACCATCACATATTCACATATACAAAGATTAATAATTGGAAAATCATCAATTGATGGAACAAAAACTCACATCATCAACTGCATGAGGCAAATGCGAATGCTTTTTGAATTCAGTATGTTCAAGGAAGTATTCGTATGCGCCAAATATGTACTTAAATAACAATTTTGGATGCCAACATTATTTATTGCGGTGTTAAATGATGAGATAGGTGAGAGCCATTTTAAATACGATATGAAGTATTGAATGCTAATATTGTCAGTTATTAGTTCAAACTTCAAACTGATGTAAGTCATAAATAACATCAATATACGTATTTAACACTAATATTGCTAACTACAATATTAGTTAAACACTTAGCAAACAGTCAATTTTAATCGAAAGGATAAATCACATAAATACTAAAATAGATTTCACGTATTTCTTTGACAAATAAAAGAAGATTTCACATATTTGTACAAACACGAATTTTGCATAACAAATCAATGTAAATACGGAAAATAATTTGAATGTTCATATATCCCTTAATTATTTACATTGTGTTGTACCCCTAAAAATTAATCTTATAATACAAATTGTAGTTTTTATATGTTAGTTTGAGGATCAAGTAGAATATCTGGAAATTTTGATTACATACATAAGAGAAAAAAAAAAATAAGTCTAAACACTTAATTATCCGCCGTTTTGACATAAACAGCTTAATTAGGCTGATGATAAACCTATTAAGTAGTGAAAGAAAGGCCCAAACAGCCTAAAACTCCTCTCGTCATATCTATCACCTGAGGAACCACTGATCCTAGACTTTCATATCCTAGAGTTCCTTGTACTGACAAATTCTTTATTTTCTTTAGTTAATTGCTTATTGTTTTTTCTGTCGCCAATGGTTAGAAAGTTGATCGTTATTCCCTTGTTTTAAAGATAAATATAGTAAACACAAAAATATATTTTGTTCCAATCAGAATCTAAGTTTAAAATAAAACCTGATAACATGACTAGTTTAAGCCCCATATTATATGACGGAGTCCATTTAACATTACTAGTTTAGGCCCCAAAAGTAGCATTAACCATCCGACAGAATTTTACGTGCCAAATACTGGACGTACCCATTAGTGAAAACTTCGAAGATTAGCGGTCAAATTCTACGCCACATTAAGGCTCCCAACAATGACAAGCGTGACAGCTACAATTCCAATCCAACCATAACATATTCAAGTCACAGCTACAATTCCAATCCAACCATCACATATTCACATATACAAAGAGTCTAAAGATGTTAAAAATAGTATCAAATTAAAGAATTACCACATTACATCATTTGTTGTTGATTGGTAACATTTTTAAATAATTTATGAGTTAAATCCATAACTAAACTTAACTCATCGGTAACTCATTGATATTTCCATCCCAAATAACACAACTATTACACCATCACACAAAAAAAAAAAAAAAAAAAACACAACCATATGTTCCCACATTGATGCAGCGAAAATTAACTGAAATAAATTAATAAAATGAGTAATAATAATTAATTATGTAAAACATGAAAAAATAAAACATAAAAGACAAGAAAAATATACTGTATTTATCTACAATATAGTTACACATATTGATACAAATTATCCCTTCCTCATCCTTGTAAATTCACCCTGCAGAGTATAATATAAATCTCATTAATCAATCACCCATAAAGATAGATTCAAAACATTCGATGTAAAAAAAAAAAAAAGACAAATCTTAAATTACCATTTGAGAGTATTGAGGTTGCACTTAGGTGAATCAGTATCAAGCTTGTTCAAGCTAACGCTGCCGCATCTCAAATTAACGGCGAGCATTCCGATCTTAATCCCGGCGAAACCAAATCCAACTTTAGTCTTGGCAACAACATTAATCACCAAATCTTTGCTCTGAAATTTCGTAGCGAGTCTCTTAGCCAAACCTCTCTCCACGAGCTGATTCTTCACCGCCGTCTCCACTTTCACGCTCGTCGAGTTTTTCGGACCTTGTCGGAACCCATCCACCGTCGTTTTCCCCATCCCCGTCTCATCGCTCCCACTCCCGACGCTCATCTCCACCGCGGTGTTCCCGTAGTAAAAAACGAGTTTCGAGTTAGGATTCTTCATCTCAACGCGCGCAACGGCTGTGGCGGAGAGAGAAGCACCGTCGGGATCGTCGGCAAGTTTAAAACCGTCGAGACGGAACGAAGCGAGGCTAAAAGTAGGAAGCTTGGGATCGAACCAGAGGTAGAAAACAGCAGTCCCAACTAAGAAAAGAAAGATCAAGAGGACAAGAGAAATGCAAACGCAGCAGCAACAGAAACGACAACAGCTTCTGCGTTTTCTCTTGGGTCGGAAAGAAGTAGGCATAGCGGCGGAGGGTTTTCTCATAGGCTGTTGAGAAACGGGAGGAGGAGGAGGAGGAGGAGACGCCATGTTAGGATCTCTGTAACCTGGGGGTTTTTGAAGAACCGGTGGCATATGATAATCTGCCATTGTTTTTTTTTTTTTTTTTGTTAATTAATCCTTACACTTCTCTGAGACAATCTCCTGAAAAATCGTATCGAAGAAGAAAAAACCAAATGATCAAATCTCTTTTTTTTTTGTAGCAAACAGAGTCGGAATTGATGAGAAGGGAGATGAAACCTGAGGAGAAATCTTGAGAATGAAGAAAGAGATAAGAGAGAGAGGCGATGATGATGGTTAAAGGGCAGAGATCGAAACTTTGTTTGTAAGAGATTTTGAGTTTTTTTTTCTCCTTTTCGAGAGAGAGAGAGAGAGAGAGTTTTTTTGGAGTTGTTGCGTTGTGTTTTTGCTAATAGAGAGAAGAACGATGAGACGTGAGAAAGGGAATTCGTTATTAGCTTCACGCGCGCCGTTTTTTTTCTTTTATAAAAATTGCTGACGTGTCCCCTCTTTTTTCTCTTCTTCCTACATTTTTTTTTTTTATTTAACTGATTTTTTTTCCGAATAAAAGTCAATGTATTATATATACACACGTGGAAATTCTTTAGGGATTTTATAACTGATTCCAGTCTTCTAGATTCGAAATTACCAATTTTACCCTCACCACCTCAACGAATTCACAAGATAACCTAAAAACCCACAAAATTGTACTCTCTCACTTGACACGCTTGTCTCATCTGAGAGCCCTTCTTTGATCGTCGCCTCCCTCCGTCATGACAATGGAGTGCGTTAACCCCGAAGGTTTAGTTTCCTTGTGAATTTCAGATGAGGGCTAATCTTGATTCCGATTTTTACTATTATTTATCTTTTCGCTCTTTCTATTGAATCGATTTGGTATTTTGTCTTTACAGATTCAAAGCTCGTCGCATGATCAAACCCTAGAATCGTGGATACGGCCGATCTTGCTTAAGGGACATGAACGTCCATTGACGTGCCTTAGGTACAACAGAGATGGCGATCTTCTATTCTCCTGCGCCAAGGATCACACTCCCACTCTCTGGTTTGCCGATAATGGCGAACGCCTTGGAACCTACCGTGGCCACAATGGTGCTGTTTGGTGCTGTGATGTCTCCCGTAAGTGTCTCATCTTCTCAAATTCAGTTAGTATAGAGTGGATGGAATGGTTTCAAGTTAGGGTTTAGTCATTCGAAGCTTAATGTTTACTGATTTGTTTGTGATTTCTTAGGAGACTCGTCAAGATTGATTACTGGTAGTGCTGATCAGACTGCTAAGCTCTGGGATGTGCAATCTGGTGAACAATTGTTCACATTCAAGTTTAGTTCTCCGGCCAGGTCTGCTGATTTCTCTGTTGGAGATCATCTTTCTGTGATTACCACTGATCCCTTCATGGAACGTACCTCTGCTATTCATGTGAAACGCATTGCCGAAGATCCCCAAGATCGTAAGTTGTCAATTATGGGTCAAGTTCTAGTTATGTTACTTAGCCTCTATGTCTTTGTATTTGTAATTTGGAATTGGTTTGATGCAATTGGTGTAGAGGTTGGTGATTCTGTGCTTGTCATTAATAATCCTGATGGAAAGAAGAGGATCAATAGAGCTGTTTGGGGTCCCCTGAACAAAACTATCGTTAGCGCTGGTGAAGATGCTGTTATCAGAATCTGGGATACTGAGGTATTTCAAATTTCTTGAGGCCTTTCTGTGTATTAATTTCCTTTTGAAGATTATTAGCTTAAACCTTATGTGGTACTACTGTCATTGTTGCTAGACTGGGACATTGCTCAAGGAATCAGATGAGGAAGTGGGTCACAAGAAGGCCATTACATCGCTCTGTAAAGCAGCTGATGATTCTCATTTTCTTACAGGTTCACTTGACAAAACTGCAAAGGCATGTGCTTCTTTCTTTTACTTCTCTATCTCTTGTTTCAATAAAATTTGCACTATACATGTAAAGGATATAAATCATCCTAAGATAGTGTTCTTTTTGTTGATTCTTTCAGCTTTGGGACATGAGAACACTGACTCTTATAAAGAGTTATACCACAGTGGTTCCTGTAAATGCTGTTGCCATGTCTCCACTTCTCAACCATGTATGAACTTCTTAAAATTCAAATCTGGTTTCCAAAACCAACAAGTCTTGATTTTATCTTTGCTAAATGTTTGTGCTCTCTCTTAGGTTATGCTTGGAGGTGGTCAAGATGCGTCAGCTGTGACTACCACTGATCATCGTGCTGGGAATTTTGAAGCTAAGTTTTACGACACGGTTAGTCTGTTACAATAAGAAAGTTTTATTTGAAACATGTAACCTGGAAAATAGATATGTAACTGTGTATCATTTTGTGTTTGGTATAATACATAGATTCTGCAAGAGGAAATAGGTGGTGTTAAAGGTCATTTTGGACCTATAAATGCTTTGGCATTCAATCCTGATGGGAAGAGGTACATTATGAACATTTGATTTTGATTGATTTGGTACAATCCTCACGTGATGAGTTTTTGAGTGTGTGTGTTTTCTGGCTTTGTTACTAAGATTGGGAATGTATTTTTCAGTTTCTCTAGTGGAGGTGAAGACGGTTACGTGAGGCTGCATCATTTTGACTCCAATTACTTCGACATCAAGATTTAGATTCTTTGAAACAGTTTCAAACATCGAGTTTCAATGTCGCTGACAAGAATCTTATAGACGTTTTGAGTTTAATGCTTGGGAAACCAAAAATAGTACTACAGTCATAGGTTACATACAAGTCAAAGGTTACAAGTAATCTTGCAGAGAACATGAACGTAAATGAATGGGAGTCAGGCCTACTAATAACGGACATAGTGCCATATTTCCGTCACTCTTTATCTTTAACCATTTGGACATTTGGTTAAAGATAAAAAACACAATGATACAACACAAAATCAACTTCTTAACATAACCGTTTTGAAGCAATATGTTAGTAACACGTAATAGACTGATAGTCTAAGCCCTAACATTCGACATTTCAAGTTAGGATTCGTCTTAGTTCGATAAAACATGAAGACATTCGAAAAAGAAACAAAAGCTTACGCAAAGCAACAACAAACGATCTCATAATATTACATCAGGTGTAAAATGCAACAAAGGAAGCCATTTATAAAACAAGAAAAAAAACCTCTCTCTATTATATTAACATGAAGAAAAGCACAACATCAAATTTTCATCTGGAGGAAAAAGCTTCTCTTTCTCCCTCTCTCTCTGAAAATTTATAGATCAATCATCATCTCTCTCAATCTACTATACTACTATCTATCAAGTTTTGTTGAAAATTAGCAGGCACTTGTTTTCTTTTGTTTATGTCGAACAAATTAAGTAGCTAGAAATCGACACTCATCGATTAGCCCGCAGCTACAGCATTAGCTCGAGGCTTTGTATCGAGCAGTTGATGCAGTTTGCTTGTAGAGTTAGAATCATTGTCTCCTTGGTTCTTGTTCTTCTCTATAGCTCCTGAGTTTTTAATTCTAGACAACATATTCCCAGAGACTCTCTTCTCAGGTTCCGAGCATTTCAGTTTGTCCTGCAACACAAAAAAGAACCGGCCACAATCAAGAATAAATGATACACGTTCATAAACATCACTTGTTAGTTTAATAATGCTTACTTACCAACAAGGTTGCATTTGCTCCTCTTAGTTTATCAGATTTCTCATTAAGTTGGTTTAGTTCAGATCTTAATGCCATGTTTTCGGCTGTCAAGGCTTCAACTTTCTTAGCAAGTTCTTCGGTCTCAGCCTTCAAAACAAGGAAAGACAAGAAAGTTTATTAGCTTGTTCAAAGTTTTGGTAAGAGTCACACCAAGAGTAATAGAAACAATATCTAAAGAGCTCCACTGTTTTTTTCATTAAACAGACCTGTTTCCTTAATCTTGACCTTCTAGCAGATTCTCTATTAGACTGTTTTCGTCGCTCCCGTTTCAGTTCTCTCTCGTTCTGGACAGACAAAAGTGGATACTTGGTGAGTGAAATGGAACAAATAAGCTCCAAAATCCGACAAGTGGAAGATCAAAATAAAAGTCACAGGGTACCTGAAGCCAAGTTTCAGGAGGAACCATGGCTAAAGATTGTGACATGAAGGGGTTGGAATTTGCACTTACACCAGGAGAGACTACAGCTCCAGCTCCTTTAATAATTTTTATGCCGGTATCACCACTTGACAGAGAAGCAGAGTGAAGTGAGCTAGATTGAACCAATTGTTTCCCATCTGCCAAAAAAGTAAATCCTGTTATATCGAACATTTACACTGAATCTAACATTTTGGGACATAAAAAAGGCTATACCTTTCGTTGGAGTTCCCTCTCGACTTCTTTTAAGTTTCGGTTCATCTGCCTGGAAACATGCATAATGGTTTAGGCTTTAGACCATATCATATTGAAACTAAAGACAGCTGAAATCAAGAGAACAGAAACATTACCCCAGTTGTATTTCCATCACTTCCATCACTTGACCCATCCGTTTCTGAGCTGTTCCGTGATCGTTTATGTTCATCTGCAGCAGTTTCAGGATTTCCATTTCCTAGAGACATAGCAAGTCCATCAAACTCTTTCAGCTTCTTCATTAGTCCATTGTCTGTGTTCCCTGTAGATTTAGTAGGAGTGTCGATGCTCAAATGCGTCCCCGGCTGCCATTTAAAATGACCCTTGTTAAACAAGGAACAAAACCATTTCTCAAATCCTTGATGTAATCATACAAGCTACACCACTTACAGTTGTTAAAGGTGGAGCCTTTTGACCTTGAGGCTGTGCTCCCTGTCCACAGAAACTCAAGCCAGTCAGATAAACGATCATGATCATGGAGGATTCAATTACGAGATGTTCGAGGAAGGAAGCGAATTATATACCATGGGAATGCCAGGATGAGGGTAAACTCCTCCACCATGCTGGTAAACCGCTGCATAGGGTGATCCATACGGAGACATCATATGCTGAAAGATTTCAAGACCAATTTAACACCTATGAATCGTCTTTCCCAATATATACAAGATGATTCGTCTTTGTGTTGACTATAAAAGACTACCTGAGGATTCCACATGTAAGGAGGAGGAGGATGACCAGAAGCAGCCATAGCTGAATTGTAATAAGGAGGCATTGCAACTCTTGGACCATAATATGCCTAGCAGCAAGTAACAAAACCCCCACATATTCATGGATCATCATCATGGTATTAATATTAACTGCTAGCACATAGACGTGAAACTGGGGAGTAATTATTAAAAAAAAAAAAGACAAACCTGCATAGCGGCCCAATCAGGGTAGACATGAACATTTGTTTGATCCTAACAACAGTCAAGTCAACGCATAAGAGAAGAAAAACAAAGAACACTAATTTTGACTTAGGATCAAGAACAACATTGACTTGTGGGATTATGGTTTGAAACTGTTTTTAACATACCGGTGGTGAAGATGGTTTGTTATCTGATTTGGTCGGCTTTGGTTCCTCGCTATTATTTCCCATGGTTTTTAAAGTTGTGTTTCCCCACTCAAGAGAAGAATGACTCCTTCTGCAAAATCAAGGGATGATGATGTTGAGAGAGAAAGAGAGAGAGAGAGACAGAGAAGGGTAGAAACGTAGTTCTCTCTCCCATCCTATGTTCAGAACAACTTTGAGGAAGACAAAAGGAATCAACAAAGTGGTTACTAATGGACAGTTATACCCCTGAAACAATCACATGCACCCAAAAAAAAAGCTCTGTTCTTCTCTCTGCTTTTGCTGTTTTTGTTCAAATTCAAAAACTTCAAACTTTCATTAAACTCAACTAAATGCAAAAAAGTAAACGATCAAAAAAGGCAAAAATCTTTCACAAATCCAAAGAATTTTTAGAAAACAAAAACAAAGAAGACGAATGGAAGATGATGGAGAAAACGAAAACATAAACTCTTGGAGCAAAGCAAACAATCTCTTTAAAGCTATAATATATACCTTCAAGAATCTGAAAGCTCTTTGAAGAAACGTAAGCAGAAGATGAAGCAGCTTAACAAAAACCCAAATCGCGAATCCGAAACCTAAACAACAATTAAACGCATTTTCATCTTTCTCTCTCTCTCTAACAAAACCAAACCAGAGAGCAAAAAAGACTTCAGTTTTTTTTTTTTTTTTTTTTTAATGTGAGGGAGACGAGAGAGAGAGAGAGAGAGAAAGAAAAAACGGAGCGCGAAGAAGATGAACACGTCATCAAACACGTGTCATGAGAATATATAACAGCGTAAACTACGGTTGTGTTTGATGAGTTGGCTCCTCGAGTTTAGTGCCAGCCATTTCCTTATGTCATCTCTACCGTACACGTGTTCGATTCTTAGTCGCTCTACGCATCTCTCATGTGACTTACGTGGTCCATCCGGTTTCATCTCCCATCCTTCGCAGTTAAATATTATTTTACTGTAGAATTTATTCTAGGCTATATATAATTTACCATAGTATACATAGAAAGTCATGTGCAACATTAAAAATAGTTTCTAAGATGAATTAGAGAGATACATTTTACAACGAAAATAATATAATTCCTTACGTCACACAAATATCAATCATATGTTTTATGTGACGCCATAATAAGAGAAAAGAAAAGGAAGAAAAGACCTTTGACTATTATTAGCAAGGAGGAGGGAGGAAGCTCCTCTCCGACGCGGAGAGCACTTCTGAATTGTGTCGACAAAACTCAAGATCTTGATCGTCCATTCTTCTTCACTACCGATTCATATCTTTCAAAGGTGCCACGAGACGACCCACGTGTATGGCCACGTTTTTTTTTACCATCATGGAAGCACTTATTTTCTTTTTTATTTTCCCTTTAATTATTATAAATAAATAAAGAGGCCCACAAGCCCGACAACTGCTTGGAATCCAACGGCTGGGATAGATAAAAGATCCAACGGTTTGAAACAGAGCCACGCCAGTAAGAAGAGAGTTAAAAAAGAGGCCCAACAAGGCTTTTTATTTTCGAGTTGGCTGGCGTAAAAGAGCTTCTATCCACGAAGAAAGTGGTCCCTACTTTACAAAAATGCGACTCACATGGATGTATCTACGTGTCTATCACTCATTCGAAGATTTAGAAAATATTGTCTGGCCTCTCTCTCTACTTTATTGATTTCATACTTAGTAGTATTATTTTGGTGTACAGTGTAGTACACAGAGAGCATAATACTAATAAGGTTTTCGATGGCGTAAGCCAATGTAAAAATCATGTCAGGTTTAAATCTGGACCGTCGAGATCGTTTTTAACGACGCTGAAGAATGATGATGATGCAGCTTCTACGCCGCCGCGAGCAAGAAATAAAAAACGTGTGTTTTTATATAACTTGGAATCATCTGACGTGGCTATAAAATTTATAGTGGGGAAAAATAAATTAAAGGATTATTATTGTTATGTAATTGCTACGTGGGGACGAAAGTCAGAAAAGAAGATTTAAATCCAACGGCTCAAACGTGTCTCCCCGACAAAATGACGTGTCCGTCTGGTAAGCGGATAGTCTTCCTTACGCATTTTCTGTGGGCCCTCCATGTGACGAGGCCTCGATTCTTCTCTAACCTGATTTTCCCTAATTACCCTTATGTCTTCATACTAATTCCTCAACGTACCACTCACTCTGTGTAGTCTAGGCGTAGCCGCAATGTTTGAACTTTGAATTAAAAGCCTCTGTTCACTCTACGAACAATTTAAATTAGCTTTATCTTTACGATATCGTGGACATAGTCGGCCCAGAGCCCATAGTCTAATCTCAACAGCTAGGCCCAATTTTATCTTGGACTACTTTTTTAAAAAACATATGTAGCCGTCGTCAACAAGAGTAAATAGAAAAGTAAAAAATTTAAATCGAATTTACAGAGTGAGAGTGAGGTACTCTATAAACCTTACTTTTACTGATCCTTAAGCATATTATATAGAAAGACACTCGTGGTTAGAGCCTGCTACATAACGAGATCATACAACTTATATATATGGAGATTGACATAAAGGGAGAGAGAGAGAGAACAGTCAGTGAAGTTCTGTGGAACGTTTAATGGTGAGCTCAGCTCTGAGATGGAGAATGCCATTGATGAAATGCGGACTGTCCTCTGCCATGAACGATGTCCACGTAATCCCAAAGAGGTTCCTGTAACCAACGGCTTTTCCCCCTGTGAATGTGTAGTTTCCTTTGTATTTGCTTGCAAATTCTTCTCCTGCTTTTTTATCTCTAGCCGCAAATTCGTAGTCCACACCAAAACTCACAGCTCCTTTCTCTTGCATCCCGAGGAATAGCCCAAAGCAGTGGAACGAGCTTTGCTGGTCCATGTTACAGTGCGCAGACAGGAAGAACCCTTGACCTCCCAAGTGGAAGGCCTGAGAATAGACTCTTCCCGAAGGAAATAACCCTGCGCATTCCTCTCGCTTCAAGTCCAGATACACTACACACTGCGGGCGAGGAAGCTCAAACTCCACCACTTTTACGGGTCTGTATTTGTATGCCCTCTCTATGAAACGCCGGTTCATGGTGTCTGATCCTTCACCTGCTAGGATGCGTTGCCTGTGTGGGGCTTCTGCTTTGAAGAAGAGCGCTTCCAATACTTGCTTTGATGCTACTTCATGCTCAAAATCGCTGCACGTAAGTACCTTTTTCAGCTTTCGACACGTCATGTATGGGAAGCGGATGTAGAGCGCAAGACGTGAACCCAGAATCTCCCTACGGTCTTCCAATGAGCTATACTGTCCCCTTGCCCATTTTAAGACAAAATCATAAACAGCATCTTCAGAAGCAATTTGGAGATCATCGCTCGATAGTATTGCCTCGATTCCAGCCAATGGTAAGCCCATAACCTCATCATGAAACCTGTACAAGATGGTGGTAATACATGAATACAAAAAATTATATAATTACTCAAGACTGAATGCATTTCAAAACCACTGGAGACTCATACTTGGTAATATCCTTGTAACGGGAGGCAAGGAACTGCTTTGCTGCATCGGTTAGAGGTTGGACTGCTTCAGCCATTAAAACACTAGAGGGAAGCTCGAGATAGAGCAGAGCGGAATCAGGAGTCATGGGCATATTGCGCAGTAGTCTACTACAATACCTCATGCAGGAAGCAACCTCAAACTTGTCAGCAGCCATAAGCACGTCTAATAAAGCAGGTGCTGTTGTGACACTTAGAGAGCTGCTATACATAAAGTTCAAAAGCTCCATCAGAGCACCTTCCTCTGCCATACACATAAAAGCATAGCATAAGAAATCAACATTGTGGACTCTCTTAAAGCTAATAACGAAAATATCATATATACTAATCAAAGCCAGCAACTTAATACAAAAGGAATAAATATTCCCAAAACAATAAGAGGCCAACAGAGAGTTAGTAGAGAATTAAACCCAATAAGACGAGACTGACAAATAGCAGAAATGAAGCAAAAGCTTGACTTGAATTGTTGTACCTTGTGCACTAATTCTAAGAGTAACATGTCTTTGTTCTGATTCCCTCATTCCATTAGAAAACAGCTACAACAACAGGAAAAGAAAACAAGAAGCAAAAGGATAGCATTACGAGCAAGAAAAACAAAAAGAGCAAAACAATTGGATATAGAAGAATTAGAAAATGAAACGTTAATAATAATACCTTATAGAAAAAAGGGCTTTTAGCAGCCAAGATAGGAGAACTAATATGCAATTCTTTAACTGTAACAACAGTAGAACAGTCAATACCCCAGTTTGGCTCACTAGATGCATCGTCATCACCTACATACAAAACCATATTTATAAACAAAGCTATTTCGAAGATTATAAAAACATGACAAATCCAAACCCAACCATCGTCAAGAGTACCTGATAGGGCCTCTTCCACCATTGCTTCACCTTCATCGTCAAGATTATCACCACCACCAGGACAATCATCCATATCAGGTTGGTTGTTATCTGTTAAAATCTGCTCTTCCGCACAAGCCACAATGTCTGAAACCGCAACTGGAAAATGCAAAAAACATTAAACCAAAAATTCCAAAAGCCCTAAACCGAAGCAGAATCATTTTTATAAACCAATCAAAATCATTCTAAAAAAAAAAAAACGTACCACCATTGTCTTTCTTGTTATCCTCTCTTCTCCGCTTACGATGACGAGCCCAATCGGCAACACTCGTACAGCCTTCAACATCAGACCTAGAATCTGAAGGACCACCCAAGATCTCGATCCGGAGCAAACGGTCGGAAAAGTTACTGTCATTGAAAGCGAAACCAAAATCACCTTCGGGAGACGAACCATGGCGAGAGAAATTGGAATCCATCTCCGTCTTAGGGTCAAATAGATCGGTGTTATTTGAACCTCTCATCATCCTCCTTTTCGAAAAACCCTATCCTCCGTCTTCTCTCCGGCGAGAACCGAGCAGAAGAATCAAAAATAGAAATCAAAAAAAAAAAAGAAAGGGTCAAATTCGAAAAGGATTTGATTTTTTTTTTTTGTGAGGAACGAAGAAACCCTAAAAAAGTCTCTCTCTCTCTCTCTCTCTCTTTTTTTTTTTTTTTGTTGAAGTCCAGAAAAGAAAGGACAAGAGAAGAGCTGGTCGACGTTGAACGGTTACTGTTAAAGGTCGGTGACGGATAAATTTATTAATGAAAAGGCTAATTAAAGACAAAAAGAGGTTTTTTTTATCAATTTCTTTTATTTTTTTATATATCGGTTCAGTTAACTAACTAATTTAGTTAACCGGTTCAGTCTTTTTGATTGTAATAATAAATATTATGGTTTTTTCCGGTATTATTGCATAATTCGCGTCGGTACGATTTTAATTTTGACTTACAATAGTCTTCAGATTTGTTGGTTCCGATTCGATTTTCGATTTTAGAATAGCTTTTAGAAATCAGTTTAGTATTTTTGGGGGAGGAGATTTAGAAGTTACTTTCTTAATTAGAAGAGAAACAAAAAAAAATGAAGTTTTGATTTAGGTTGTGTCTGGTCATCATAAGCAAAAATTAGGATTTGTGATTCGTTGGAAAGCGTTAAATTTGGTAAAGAAAGACAACTCTCGTTCAACAAACGCCAATGCCTTATCTTATGTCGTTAATTAATTTAGCTCAGCGTTTTAAAGACTTTGTGAATTAAGGTTTGACCGGGTGAAGCTTGGGGATGTATATCATATGATATGATAAATATTGGACGACTATATATATTGTGACTAGATAAGATAATCTGATACTATTTAACGGAGGTTATTGGTTTTGGATTTGAATAGAGTTTTAAGGTCTTTACATGTTATATAGAATTTATTGTTATTAGATCTAGATTTTGTTAATCTCTGTTAAAGTTTAGTGTTATTAGTTTGTGATTTGTAAAAAGTTATATAAAATTTTAATAAATTTGGGTTATTGGATTCAGATTTTTATAAAGTCAATAAAAGTTTTGTGTTATTTAATTACAACAAAAGAATATATGATTGTTAATGAATTCAATTATTATATTATTGGTTCATGATTTTATACATTTTTCACAAAATAAAGTCATGGAAAAAATCACAAAAATGTATCAAATTATGAACCAGTAACATAATAATTGTATTCATTAAAAATTTTAGATTCTTTTGTTTCAATTGAATAACACAAAACTTTTAATGACTTTCTAAAAATCTGAATCCAATAACCCAAATTTGTCAAGATTTTTAATGACTTTTTACAAAACAAATTAATAACACTAAACTTTAATAAAATTTAACAAAATTTTGATATGACTACATAACATTTAAAATCTTTAAGAGATATGTATTCAACTTGACATTTTAAGTGTTTTGTGTTAAAGTTACAAATCTTATGTTATTCAATCATTGATTTTAAAAAGTCTCATGAAATTCATTGTTATTGAACTGATGATTTAAAAATCTACTTTAAAATCCACTGCTTTTCAAAAAAGTTTGTGGATTTGGATTTTAATAAGTTTTAGAGATTCTAGAATATTTGAGAGGATTTGTTTAATTAAAAATACAGAAATCTAAATCTCATGGTTTTTAAGTGGAATTTAAAAGAATTTTACTATAAATCATATCAACTTCCCAAACATCTATCAAAATTCTAAATTTACTAAATCCCATCGAATCTTCCAAAATCATTTTTTCAATACACTCTAAAACTCTATTCAAATCTCAAACTAATAATCCCACTTAATGTAACAACTAGTACAATCAAACCAGCTATTATTTTATGTAAAAAAATCCGATTATGATAATATATCCTCAAACCAAACGATATAGATTTCAATCTGATCGAATTTAAACTCACTTTTCTATTTAGAATGACACATTTTAATTACACATATGAAAGAATTAAATGTCGGTAGACTGGAAAAAAAGAAAAGGAAGTCCAATTTATTTATCAGTGGATACATAAACAGAAAACAGTTTGTGAGTTGAGTGACTTATTTAAGTACACAGATGAAACGTATTTTAAAATTTAGACGAAACAAAATGCTTATTTCGCCAAACATTGTCGAAGATATTGAAACACAACTACAAATTTTACACTCTATTGCGTCTTAAAATCTTATTCTTAACAACAATCACGGATGTATTCTAAACAAGATACATACATTGTCAGTTATGATTATTAATTCTATCGTGATCCCATCGATACAACTATAATAAACACCATTCATAGTAATATAGTATCATATTTTGATAAATGGCCCATTACATCTTCTCATTCAACTAAACAGCATTAATGTCGCTTCAATAGTTCGATGATCAAACTGAAAGAAAAGAAAAATCGTTAGGGAAGAAAAAAACCAATGTTAGAGACCAAAACAGGAAATAAAAAGCCACCAATTTAGAGAAACATTTTTCAAGCACTGATACAACTTTATATTTTTGGTAATTAAATTATGTAAATAGAAAACTACAGTATATATTCTGTATATATACGACGAATAGAGGCTAATTGATTAAAGAGAAGAAGGAAAAGGAGCTCCCTTCAATCCAAACGAAGAGAAGAGAAGGATAGATATGTAGAGAAAACGAGAAAAATCTAAGAGCTCATGCAATCCCCTTCAAGTGCGCTTTCTTCAAGCTGTTGTTGAGCTTCGCACTCTCTTTGAGGAATCCATGAACACTTAGATTTTGCTTTTTAGTTCCTTAAATCTTGTCCTCTTCGTTTTGGACGAAGGGAGCTCCTTTTCTTACACTTGAAAAAAATGCAAGTGTTCCAAAAAGAGTTTTGACATCTTAAATTTTACTATACAACGAACCAAAAAAAAATATATCGAAAGAGTTCCTACATAGAATATGTATAGTGATGGTTTGAGATGATAATGTGAAGGGAACATATTGTATAAAGTGTGGTTTTATAGATGAAAAAGCATAAACCCCTAGTCTATGATCCTTTAGAAGATTATGGAACAAGTGTTTATAAAAAAAATGGAAAAGTATACTAGAAAAAATGGCAGCAAATCCTATTGTCATTAATCAGAGATTGAACATAATCTTGTTGACTAGATTCTCTTTTAGAGAGCGGATACGGTTAGTGTGTAACGTTATTTGATATATAACTAGCAAATAAAATAAATCATTACTTGTAATTCTCGTATTTGATGAAGAGAATCTCATAAAGGCAGATAGAGTTTGGTCAAAACTCAAAAGGCTGGCTATTACCGACATATCTTTGACTTCTCTTCAAAGATAACTTTGAACTTTGAACTTTGAACTTTGAACTTTGAACTAATTGGTTTTGTCTATTTACGTTAGATTTATATTTCCAATTACAAATGACAAAAATAGTTGACCGGCATTGTGTTCGTTGCTACCTAATTTGTTTAGATTTTTATTGCATGATAAAAAAAAGAAATACAAATTTATACTATAGTTAACGGTTACCTAGAGGGAGTAGAGAGAGATATAAAGATCTAAATGTAAACAATTAACAAACATTGACCGCAACTAAATAATTACTCCAACATGAGACAGAACTATCTAATTGGCTCATGCTTGAACCGGATCACTCGGACGCCTCAACTCTGGTTTCAAAGAAGAACGTAAACGTCGACTCTCTACACGAGCTTCCATCAGCTTATCCTTGAGAGTACGATGATTATCTTCTCTCATCGCTGCATTCACATTCCTCTGAAGAATCTTCGAGAAAGTTCTAGACTTTTCTCGACTACTCTCATGACCATCAACGTTACTTGGACTACGCTCTGGATGAATCTTATCTCCTTCCGAAGACATAGACAGATTAAGAAGTCGGCTTGAACTCTTCTTAAGCTGCAATTTGTTATCTCTTCTTGTTCGCTTTTCTAGCCCTTCTTCGAGTTCCTTTAAACAAACCCTTTGATGCATTGAACCCGAATCATCTGGTTTTGCTCTCAAGCCACTTCCTTTACTTGAATGTGATCTACTCTTCTCCTTAGGTCGCATATATGTTTCAACGTCTTTATCATCTTCCTCTAGCTTCATTTGTAATCTCTGGTCATTCCACACATCTGCAATCTGCACAATTACTTTATCACTCACCGGTGACTTGTTCCCAATCC
Organism: Camelina laxa; assembly: GCA_024034495.1. Taxonomy (NCBI): domain Eukaryota; kingdom Viridiplantae; phylum Streptophyta; class Magnoliopsida; order Brassicales; family Brassicaceae; genus Camelina; species Camelina laxa. The sequence continues at coordinate 815,305 of CM043882.1, forward strand.
TTCTCACTTTATCTTCATAATCTTTAACTGCTTTTGCAAACTCATCGCAGAGATTTTCCACAAGAACACGTTCCTGTCTCTCTTTCTCAAGATCTTTCAATGCTTTTGATAAACAATGCTTTGCTTCACAAAGCTCTCGTGTTAGCTTCCGATGCAAAGTCTCTGACTGCTTTCTGAATTTTCTCTCATCATCTAAGTCCTTCTTCATCGATCGAAACACATCTTTCACCTCTTCTTCTTCTTCTTTTTTCTTCCTCCCTCGCCTATCACTTTGCTTTTCTCGTTGTTGTACCTCTTTAATCTCGGCTCTACATTCATCCAACTCCATCTTTAGAGCTCTAACCAGAGACATATTGGCAGTATTCTGTTCCTCAAGACTCCATATCCGGTTTAGCACCTTGAGAAGCTTTGTAGATGAACCCAAACCATAGCTCGCAGACTTAACCACCGAAGAGCCTGTCTGACTAAACGCTGGTTTAGGCACCGCAACCTACAAATACATTAAAGCCAAGACACACAAATCCAGCTCAAAAACACACGAAGATTGCAAAAACAAAAAGTAATTTCCTCAATTACATTTAGAGTGAACAAAAGAGCAAAAGCATTGATTTTTTTTCACCTCCAATGAACTGCTGCTGCTGAAACTTCCAGGAGAGGTTGGTTGCAACAGATGGCCATTTCTACGGACCACTCTATGATCATCAGTTGCTACAATTTGCCTCCTCAGACTACCTCTGCTCGGTGGCTGCAAATTCAAAATTCATAACGTTTCAATTTATAAACACATATAAATCCAAGGACTTTAGTCGACCTATCACAAAGATCACAACTTTACGACCTAAACACACACACAAGAAGACCAGACTAAAACCCTACATAAACCCGAATTGTTCACCTGATGATCGTGAAACTGTCTACCGGAAGGTGATTCCACATCTGAATCCCGTCGTCGACACCGTCGCAACCCAATTCTTTGCCGGAATTGTTCAGTTTCCCACAAATCGGCGCACAGTTTCCTGACAGAAACCTCCGGATTCGCCAAAAACTCCTTCGTCTCGACGACGGCGGAGGAAGCTCCGACTCGCGGCGGCGGCGGGGAAAACTCGAGCCGCCACGTGGGTGGAGGAGTAGAAGGACCAGCTCTCCCACTAGTAAAGCCCGTAAAACTTCGTCTAAGCTTTGGCTCCATTTCTCCTTGTTCGCATTCTCTCTCCATCTCTCTTACTTTTGGCTCTGTTTGTCTCTCTGTTTCTCTTTCTCTCAGACCCTTTTCAACTGTAGAAGGTTGTTTTTCCTTCTTCTTCTTCTTCTTCTTCTTCTTCTGAGGCTGTAGTAGTGATGTTTTTTGTCGTCTCTTTGTGTGACTTAAGTCTACAGTTGTGTCTCGAGTCGTCTCTCTCTGTTTCTATCTTCTTTTCCTTAAAATATTCTCAGATCACACTCTATCTATGGCTTTATCCTTAAAATTGTCGATCTTTCTTTATCATTTATACCAAAACCTCTAAAACGTGATTTAGTACTAAGCATGATTGTAATTCATACTAATATAGTATTAATGTACTTTTCTTTCTTTTGATATTGTAAAATACTAGTAGTATTACACGTAACACAATATCCAAAGCCTATTACAACTCCACTCTGCCCCGACAAAGATTACGAGTTCAGTCTGACTTTTTCTTCTTCCCAACAAAGCCATAGATTTTTATTTACTGCAAGGGGAAATATATCTTTCTCACTCAGATACACTTCAGAGTCAGAGAGACAAAGGATGCGTGTGAATTACTATAATACAGTATGTCAATATCTCTTTGTCACCACCTTATACTATTTTCCTTTTTCTGCGATTGATGTTTTCCAACTTGTATACAATTGTTACAGTAATGCGGTAAAAAGTTCCGTTGGCCGCAATGATAGTGGTCATTCAGATATATATACTGGAACGGGCACAAAACTATTTTTTAATGTGTGCATAATTACAAAAGTGTGTTTGATGCGTTTTAGAAATTCCGAACATACCCAAAGCGAGCCTAGTTTAGTTAAAGTTAAAGATGAAATGAATTTCTAATAGCATTAAGAACTGTTGATATATGTGCAAGTAGGTGAATTAGTTTACTTATCCTAGTAAATTTGGGGATTGAGAGTAGGCTAATAGAGTCATTATGAGGTTAAATGAAGAGTTAATTAAAGGAATTAAATATAAATCATTCGTATCAGCAACAACCATGCTTGAAAGATTCCTGGTCCATTCAATGCTAGTCTACAACTACTGCAAGGCTTATTATGACCAACACTGACACCACTCACTTTTTATTCAACCATAGATTGGGTGAGAATGAGATTAGATCATTACTTCATACTATATTTTTCTCTTGCACTGCACATGTTGGGAGGAACATTAGTTGTTATAATGAGAAAAAAAGAACATAAGAATACATTAGAGAGATTATGGAGATAAGTGTAAATGGCGTTGGGACGTGAAAACGGGACCACAATAGATGAATATTTGGCGGCTAATAGACAACCTAACGTGACGATGAGAAGAAGAAAACGAAGAGTGAGTTATGGCATGAAAAGGATCACTATGTCCGCACGAACCACACGTACTCATTGTCTTTCTCCTTGTACATATTTGAAAAAGCAAAAAAATTAAATTTCTACTTTGTGGTCCAACTTTGGTATAAAATTTAAACTCCATTCTCATTACCATTATTCATAATCGTGTGTATAGATAATGAACCTCACGTAGAGAGCATTTTTAAAACTATCACTTAAACTATCACTAAGTTACTATATTTTGACATTTAAGAATGTGTAATATCGTTGCAAGAAAATAAATTAACAGTAATGGCGAAAGATAAGATAAATTAACAATATGAAATGTGTAATGGGCCCATCACAAATGTGTAATGGGCCCATTATTATATAGGCCTGAAATATATCGGGCCTTAACAAACAAAAAAATGCAGTCGAAGATATGGATTCTCGTCAGGCAATTTTTCACGTTTTCTCGGATGGAGATGACTACAAACAATACGAGGAAGGAACTGAGACATATTAAGGATTCCGGTTGTTACAGCTCGGCATCGATCGAACTTGCGGACATTGGTTTGGTTGCACGACGTCGAATCTGTGTCCTCTTTTTACGTGACAGTTTCTTCTCAAGGCTTTTGACACGACCGGTTAATTTCGATATGACTTCAAGTTGTTCTCTGCCTGCCTTAACCAACGTCTCCATCGTTTCCTTGAATCGCTTGTTCTCCTCCATCAGCCTTTTGGTTTCTTCTGATATCTCATGTTCAGTGGCTTCTGTTTCTGGAGGCTGTTCCTGAGGCTGGTCTTTTGCAACGACTCCCGTCTCTGAAGACTCTTCTCCCACAACAAATCCTGTCTCTGGAGACTCTTCTCTCATAATGACTTCTGTCTCTGGAGACTCTTGTCTTTCATCTTGCGGCTCAGATGTCTCTTGGCCTATGCCAAAGGAGTTATCCGGCAAGTGGTAAACGTCATTCTCCTCCTGACTCGCTCTTTCAGGTTCCATTGCAGTCACTTGCGTTTCATGAGTATATGATGATGAATCTTGTGAAAGAAGCTGCGTTTCATCGTCAATCACTCCAACAGGTAGCTCTGAGAGTTCGACATCTTTCTCTTGAGGCAATACTGTATCATTAGATTCCTTTCTGTCTTCTTTCTCTGATTCCTTGGCCTCGGCTTCAGAGGCTTCAGTAGCAATATCCGGGTCCTGTGTAGAGCTTGTTCCATGAGTCTCTTCCACCACTTGTTGCAATTCTTTTAGTGGCTCTTCTAAACTCTCCACCACGGGTTTGCTTTCCTCGATATTGGTAAGTGTCATTCGATTTCCAACAGCTAACAATGGATTAACCGGTAGAACTATATCACCCTCTCCCATTTTCTCTGGGATGGGATTCCAGGAAGCAGCCGCCTCAATTTCAGTAGTTTGTTTAGGATCCGTTGCCAAGGTTTCAAACAATCCAGATCCCTCTTCTGCTTCATCATTCGGTTGCTCATCTGTTCTATACAAGACGCTCATAGAATGATCAACGGGAGACAGAACATGAACCTTCTCTGGATTCGAGTCAGATACCATTTTGTTCTCCTCTGCGAGCTGGGAGTGCTCCAAGTTCATCGAAGAGTCACATGGCTGAGAGTTAATTAACAATTGTTCGTTTACAACCTCTTTCTTCACAATGGCGCTGCTATTTTTCACAGAGTCAAGCTTCTCTTGAATGCCAGAGAGCTCTCGGGCCAAAGATTTTCTGTAGTCTCTTATACTGGGATGCAAGCCCTGCAGGATAAACATAAGTATCACAAAATGTCAGCAGCAATTTTACACAACAGTACATTCTTAAGAACTATTTCGTCCTGCCAATATAATCCCTAACCCAACAGAAAATTATTAGTCTTTCATGTATTACCTGGACAGCATCCACTTTTAATAGAAGGTTCATCACCATTTCTCCTAGAACTACAATCTCCTTCTCTTCAATGTGCTGATCAGTAGAAACTTCAAGCGCCTGAATACGATTTTTAAGATCACCCATCTGCTCGCGAATAGTTGCTATCTCCTTCAATTTCTTAATTGGCTCCCATCTTCTCACATCATATCCGCGGTACCTAGTCTGGATAATTCTAGCAGCTTCTTCTTGTGTGAATGTCTTCTTTGCAGGCTGTTCTCTATTCTCCTTAGTTTCACAAGGTTTAACAATCTCACAGTTTGATCTTTCTTGCAAATCAGGGTTGCTCTCAACTGATTCTTGTTCTGTTCCTGTTGCATGTACGCTTTCCTCAGCCATCGTCATTTCTTTGTTTGCCTCTTCACATTTCACATTACAAGCTTCAGAAACAGTCCTTGATTCAGCCTTCTTGGAGAGCAGTGAGGACATGTCCTTAGTCTCCTCTGACGTTATCGATTCTTCCTTACGTTTAGGAGGACTTAGTGATTTGGAACCACCATTTCTTTTCTTCGGTAACGGATCAACGCGCAGACAAACCGGAGGCAACCTGGATGCTTTTGGGGACGAAGACGACTGCTTTTTTTCTGTGTTCTTAACTGGCTCATTCTTCGCAATCCTTTTGGTCGGCTCTGTTGGTTTTGGCAGATGGTTTTCTGATAGTTTCACGGGAATATTTCTTGGTTCCTGTAGATGGTTCTGAACTGGGATATTTCTTACAGAACTCTTCTCCTCTGCATCTGAGAGAACATTGCTCTCAAAGTTCCCTTCTTTTTGGTTTTTCTGACCTTCATTTCCATGGTGATCAGAGGGGCAAGACTCCAAGTTAAGCCCTTTATTATCACTCTCCTTACTCTCAGAAGCTTCAACATCTTCCCATTTCCCATAAGATGGTATCCAAAATTTAGGATAAGGAAGCTGTCCAGGTTCTTCCTTGTTCTTCTGGGTCTGCCCTTCCTTCACATCTTGACCCTGAAATAAGGAATTCAACTTGCTCATATCAAATGGGCACTTCACAGTTTTCCCATTCTGCATATTTTTCATGTCTTCATTACTACTCTCAGAAGCATCGACATCATCCAGTTTCCCACGAGATGGAATCCAAGAAGTAGGATACTGAAGCTGCCCCGGCTCTTCTTTGTTCTTCTGGATCTGCGCTTCCTTCATGTCTTGTCCCTGCAATAACGATCTCAACTTGCTGATATCAAATGGGAGTTCGACAGTTTTCCCATTCTGCCGCACCTTTTTCCTGTCTTGATTCTGTACCAAGGACTTCATGGCGCTCTCGTCAAATGGAAAACAACCATTCCAAGACTTAGGGAACTTTTTCTGTATCGTCATATTCTCAGGAGCTTTAACCTCAGCAGGAGGCTGGTTATGATTCCCTGACCCAAGAGAGTTTCCATGCTCTTGATTCCTAGCATACTCATGAGGAATCCATATAATTGGGTAAGGGCAGTTGGTAGAGCGAGCTGGAAGTACGGCTTCTCCTTGGTCTCCTTTATCAGGCTCATGCTCTTCGATCACAACACCTCTGCCATTCTTGGGATTACACATCTGGGGAGAACATTTTCCACAGTGATAATCACCTGGCTTCCCAGGCACATCCTTGTCAGGATCATACCACGCTTGTTGATAACCAACTGGAAATGGTGGATGAAGGTAACAAGGAGGAGCGTAAGCACCGTGAGGAGGATGGAACCCGGAATGGTTCATGCAGCATTGATGGTACGGTACTTGTGGGGGATAACAAGGAGGCCAGTAGTAAGCGTTGTTGTATGCAGGAAAGTTGCCGTGAACGCAGCTTCCATGACAAGGTGGTGGAGCATCCATTGACATATGCTGAGAGTTATTCCCAAACCCTTGAAAATAGCATCCTTGTGGTCTCATTTGACATGGTTGTGATGAGTCCATGTACACAGGCATCATTTTCGATCAACTCCAGCAAACCAATTCCGGTACAACTGCAGCAAATACCCAACCGAGAAATTAGTTAGAAGCATACCATTTGGCTAACTCAGAAACACAGAGTTTTCTGATTCAATCTGCATTCCCAAAAAACACAAACTAGCAGCTCCAGATGGAATCAAATCGTAACATGAACCAAACACCAAATCTCTCAAATCTACCCCAATTCACTACCACTAATTTCCAATAAATCGAATATTTCAGGATAATATATAGCACCAGTTCTTAAAATACGAATCAAAAGGGAAAGAGACGAATCTTACAGATTAACACGGATAAAAGATCCAACCAATTAGATTCACAAATTCTGATGATGACTCAGTCTCTGCCTCCCCAAACCAAAATTGAAGGTTTCTTCTTTGATTTTGTTTTTTTCCGATTGCAGTATATAGTTTTTTTTTTTTCTTCTATGGATAGTGAAAAATCTAAAGACATATCTTGATTTATAGAAAGACGAAGAACATTTGGAGGGAAGAGATATTTCTTCTTTAGCTCTCCAGATCATTCTCGCATCAACCCACTTTGAAAATTCTGGAATTTTCTCTTCGTTTCTTCAAAAACTAACACGTGAGATAGAGTGATATATATATATATTATATACTGAATTAATGGGCCATATTAATTAAGCCCATTTTGATCGGGCTTATATTTGGGTCGTATGTTGAGGGTTAATTATGTAAATTGAGTTCGTCTTCAGTGTCGAAAACCTCTTCGCCTCCGTTCTCTGAGACCTTCTTTCTGAAACAATTCGTAACCCGCTCCGCCTCCGTCGACTCGACCTCGCATCACCCGCTTCCCGTTCTCTCTGCTTCGTTCTAGGGTTTTTTTTTGTTACTCTTTTTGATTCAAATATGGGAAGGGCAAAGAAAGCTCAAAAGTTCGCTGTCATGAAGAAGCTGATTACACACAAAGCTTTGAAGCAGTGAGTAAACGATTTCTTCTTCCTTCAAATTTTATCCCTTTTTTTCTTTAATGATGTTTTGTTTTCTTTCTTCAGTTACAAGGAAGAAGTTCTGAATCCAAACAAGAAAGACCTCACGGAGCTTCCGAGAAACGTGTAAGCTTACTTACTTACCCTTTTTTTGCTTTCGTTGCCAAGTTGTAATTTATTGGGGTTCCTTCAAAATTTGATTTTGGCTTTGATTTTGGATCAGTCCGAGTGTTCCTGCTGGGCTATTCTTTTCTTACAACGCTACTTTGGTTCCTCCTTACCGGGTTTTGGTGGATACTAACTTCATCAACTTCTCTATCCAGAATAAGGTCGGTGTACATCTTCTCTATTGCATTTTCTACCACAGAGCTATGAACAGATTCTTTATTATATAAAAAGAACGATCTTTACAGAGTTATTGTCTTTGTGGACCTGATTGGATTCTCATTATGGTTCTTTTGGTTTCCTTTTTTGTGTTGCTCTGATGTATCTATAGATCGATCTTGAGAAGGGAATGAGAGACTGTCTGTACGCAAACTGTGAGTTACTTATACTTTGATTGGTTTATAGGTATGCAATTTTGTCTCTTTTGTTAACCGTTTCTGGTTTAAAGGCACTCCTTGTATCACGGACTGCGTCATGGCTGAGTTAGAGAAGTTAGGTCAGAAGTATCGTGTAGCTCTAAGGTAACACTTCTTAAAGAAGGGCCTAGTTTCAGTAGTATTTCACCATGGATTTATTTTCGTGGATTACTTATTGGTTACTGTAATATTTGGTAGGATTGCGAAAGATCCTCGCTTTGAAAGATTACCTTGTGTACACAAAGGGACATATGCTGATGACTGTCTTGTTGACAGAGTTACTCAGGTAAATGCTTCGTTCCTGGCTTGTTGAACTTTGATTATAAGACTCTGCAAGGATGTGCGATGTTCTAGTCTCATTGTTCTTTCTATTTTTTGTATGTTTCTGTGATATTCTTTTCTTACAACGTACAGCATAAGTGCTTCATAGTGGCTACATGTGATAGAGATTTAAAGCGAAGGATTCGGAAGGTAAAGATAGTCTATTGTATCAGTGCTTTTGTTTATGTCCATGGCTGAACTCTTCGGATATATTATTAACTTCCTTGTTCGTTTGCAGATTCCTGGTGTGCCAATCATGTATGTGACACAACGCAAGTACTCAATAGAGAAGTTACCTGAAGCTACACTTGGTGGAGGTATGTTTATTCCGCCTTGGACATCTGAATCTCCTGTACTTTGGTATTAGCCTATGTGAATTATAGCATTTTTAACCTTTGGCTGTTTTTTTTGGTGCAGCTCCAAGACAGTGATTATTGAATAGAGACGTTTATGGATTCCAGGAAGCTCTGAAGCGTGAGTTAGTAGTATTGATTTAAGCTATGAGTCCGAAGATTTGGAAACGCAGTGTTGTGTTAAGAGATCTTAAGCCATTTTTGTTCTCAGTGTTGGCTTATCTGTTGTTAATTTGATACAAGCTTGATTAACTTAATAGAAATCTTTATTATGCTTAAATCGATTACACAGTTTTGTACTTTTGTTAACGACAGATCATAATCATGTCTTGCTGGATTTCGTACGTTGATGTGGTCAACTGGTGAGTAAGATAATTACATGAAAATTAACATGTTACTAAGATTAAAAAACGTTGAGATTAAAGTTTCCTACTCAGTACAAAGAGTTGGTGTTTTCACGAGACGTAACCAGCTTTGAGCTTTGGTTTTTTCTGTTTGACGAAGAACGCGGAAAGAACACTCTTTGTCCGGACAGGAGCTTGAATGATCACTAGTCGTTGGTTGTTGTCAAGTGACTTGTGTGCTGCCAGAAGTTTGGGAACCTCCAAATCCTGAGGAAACCACAAACTTGTATTATCAAAACCGTAGACGTATCTCATTTAATAGAATACAACTCTTTAATAGCCGAATTAAGCCAATTAACTACTCGATTCATGGGACATTTGTTCCATGTATAATTGTAAACTCTTAAGATTTACCTTATGGGCAACACGTATGCCTGCTTTGTGACAGTGGATACTGCAGTAACACCTGAGACCTGAGAGCCAGCCAAAGGCTTCTTGTTTATAATGTTTTCTTCAACACCTGGCTTGATTCTTCTTCAAGTCCCTGTTTCTCGTACCTATTAGATGGAAAGGAGAACACCAGATGTCTTTGTGAAAGCTTTTGAATCTTTGGAGCTGCACATTAAAGCTTTTGTGTTAGTTTTGTTTAGTTATCAAGAACGTGGGAGTACAAGCTTTTGTGGGATCACCTTGGCGCAACTGTGGATGTTCCTTTTAGGGTAGACTTGGTCTCTGAGCCTAAATGCCAGGAGAGTGATTTCGATGCAGGGGCATCTAAGTGAGTGAAACCAAGCATTACTAGAAATGTTTGATAGTTGACTACTTATATAAACTAATAAGCTCAAAGAGGAGGACATGGCACCTGAAGGTTGGAGACGGGATATAGCTTGGTAATGATTCTGTCTTGTGTCAGTTCGTCTGAGAGGACTAAAGTGTACCCGCTTGTTAACAGAATCTATAACAAAATCCAGAGAAAACAGAGGATTCAGATTTCGATAGCGATTAACAGAATCTTGACAACAGCCAAAGACAAAACACTTACTGGGTAGAATGTAATGCTTGTGATGCAATGGGATAACTGCTAATAGCTGTTGCTGTCTAAGACCTTCTTTGTCGATATATGTACGGCATGTAAGCAGTTGCTGATGATAAGAAGATACAAAAAAAAACTTAAGGGATTGAATGTCTACAAAATATAATCAGATCAATTAAGATTGAAGAAGAAGATGTTTTTTTCTAGGAAATAAGTCGCAAAATACAATAATTAGTTAAATAAACATTTTTGATTATTTACTATTATTTGAATAACTTCTAAAAATCTAAACAAATCATATCATTACACGTAAGTGTGTGGAGTTGATTTTGATGACTCACGACATAACTCTCTCGCTCACAAAGAGGCTCTTGAGATTAACAAAAATTGTTATTATACCAATCACATTACTCTAGTAACTCAATTCTCATTATAGAATATGACTAACAAGTAACAAACAAAGGAAATTTAAAATTTTCCCGGAAATTTAACTCAATTCTCATTACTCTACCATTGGCAGATCCTACAAAAGGAGTACCTCCAAGCTGGCAGTCTCAGATTTCTGATGCTTTTCAAATTTTTGAGGTGGAATATCTTGATCCAGTGGTTTTTGAACCTCGGATACAAGGTTGATCAACTAACTTACTCGATAGAAATCTTTATTATGCTTAAATCGATTACACAGTATTGTTAACGACAGACCAATTGCTGGACTTGGTACGTTGATGTGGTGAACTGGTGATTAAGATAATTACATGAAAACCAACATGTTATCAAGATAAAAGAAACGTGATATAATAAGATTGAAGTTTCCGTGACCAGTACAAAGAGTTGGTGTTTTCACGAGACATAACCAGCTTTGAGCTTTGGTGTTTTCTGTTTGACGAAGAACGCGGAAAGAACACTCTTTGTCCGGACAGGAGCTTGAATGATCTCTCGTCGTTGGTTGTTGTCAAGTGACTTATGTGCTGCCACAAGTTTGGGAACCTCCAAATCCTGAAGAAACCACAAACTTGTCTTATCAAAACCATAGACGTATCTCGTTTAATACAGCTCTTTAATTTTAATCTGTTGCCGAATTAAGCCAATTAACTACTTGACACATGCAACATTTGTTCCATGTATAGTTGCAAACTCTTAAGATTTACCTTATGGGCAACACCGTATGCCTGCTTTGTGACGGTGGATACTGCAGTAACACCTGAGACCTGAGAACCAGCCAAAGGCTTCTTGTTTATAATGTTTTCTTCATCACCTGCATGAGTTTCAATGTATATCATCAATCTCACTGCATCATGAGTTATAATTGAAGAAATGCTATGCTTGATTCTTCTTCAACTCCCTGTTTCTCGTACCTATTAGATGGAAAACTCCAGATGTCTTTGTGAAAGCTTTTGAATCTTTGGAGCTGCACAATAAATAAGTATTAGTTGTGTCTATTTATCAAGAACGCGAGAAACAGTAGTAAGGCTTTTGTGAAATCACCTTGGTGCAACTGTGGATGTTCCTTTTAGGGTAGACTTGGTCTCTGAGCCTAAATGCCAGGAGAGTGATTTTGATGCAGGGGCATCTAAGTGAGTGAAACCAAGCATTACTAAAATGTTTGATAGTTGACTACTTATATAAACTAATAAGCTCAGAGAGGAGGACATGGCACCTGAAGGTTGAAGACGGGATATAGCTTGGTAATGATTCTGTCTTGTGTCAGTTCGTCTGAGAGGACTAAAGTGTACCCGCTTGTTAACAGAATCTATAACAAAATCCAGAGTAAAAAAAAGGATTCAGATTTCAATAGCAATTGACAGAATCTTGACAACAGCCAAGAAAAACACTTACTGGGTAGAATGTAATGCTTGTGATGCAATGGGATAACTGCTAATAGCTGTTGCTGTCTAAGACCTTCTTTGTCGATATATGTCCGGCATGTAAGCAGTTGCTGATGATACAAAAAAAACCTTAAGGGAGAGAATGTCTACAAAAGATAAATAAGATCAATAAAGAAGTGTGTTGCTTACCTGGCTAACACAAGAAGCTCGCAACACCATAGTTGAAATGTCTGAATTTTGCTGATCAAATAGATCAGTAAGCTTGGAAGCAACAGTTCCAAGATGATCAACAGCATTAACTAGAGCCTTTACAGTGTAGTCCTTCAAATTGTCCAATACCCTAACAAAAAGGAGGTAATGAAATGAGAAAATATGAAGAACAAAATCAGACAAATCTATATAAGTAGTTTACATTTGCTTCTGCTCGCTATGTAGGTAAGATTTTTCACAGTAATCAGCAGCTGAGTAAAGCTGAGGCCTCAAGTTCTTGAGCTCCTGTTACATAAAAAGGTAAAAAGAGTAAATTAAATGACAGTGTAAGCCAAAACAAATCAGAAGTTTCTTTGTCTAGTCGTCGTCTCCAGGTAAAAAAACTCTGAATCACAAAAGCTATAAAAAAAAAAACAAATCATAAGTCAAGGTATTGGTCTAAATAAACCCAAGAACTAATACTGACCCCAGATGCAAATCTTGAAGAAACAGTGATACACTAACCGACAATCATTAACTTGGTCCCATCATTAATCAAAACAAATTTACAGCCAACAACAAAGACTTAGTTTTTTTTTTACCAAGGACTCCATATACGTGTATAGCCTAGAACGAGATCATGGATCTGGGCTCAACCAAACCAAGTTATTGTGATCGTAGCTGTTTGATTTGTAGTAGAATCTAATTACTCAAAAAAAATTACAGAGAGAAGGAGGAATAAGGAACCTGCAATGCCTTAACAAAGCTCTTGCTGCGTTCCATGGAAACCTCGTCGAAGGTCATTGCCGAATTATCCGTTCCTGATATCTCCGTTTCCATTTAGCTTTTTTTTTTCTTCCTCCTTTTTTCTTAAAAACTTTGTGGGATCAAAAGGGAATGAATAATTTGTGTAGAAACAACGGCTGTGTGTATATTGGGATTTACTGTAACAATGTTTGTTGGGGATTGATTAGTGATGTAAGGTTTAGCTTTCTGGTGAGACGGCTAAGCTAACTTGACAGAGAAAGAGAGAGAAGAGAGAAGAGAATAAGAGGACGGTGAGTGAAGTAGAAGCAATTCCAAATTTCCAAGGACTCAAATTTGTTTTTGCTTTCAGAGTTAATTAAAAAAAAGAAAGAAAAAAAATTATTACTGTAGAAAACGACTTCGGGAAAGACGCACTATGTTTTTTTAAAATAAAATTATTCATATTCATTTTTATGAAATCTAGTGTGTAGTTTTCGTTTCATTTCAAAGCTGGATTGGTTGTTTAATTAATAAGAACAATTAATAATAGCATAATTAATTGGATAAAATTAAATATATTTGTCGAGTATACATTAAAAAAAAATATACTATACTAGACAGACAGGTAAGAAATTCACATGTCTTGTATTTGCTGCTTTAATTGCGGTTGTTGATATATTTAATAAATGTTTTGTGGTCAGATTCTTATTATGCACGCAGAGGAGGCATTTAATAAGTAAGTAAACTCAACGGTGGGATCTAGGGGGAGAAGAAGGTAAATGACGGAAATAGCCTTACAAAAGACCGGTCAACGGTAATGGATTTTTTTTTTTTTAATGACTCCGGTACCGGTTAGAGAGCTGCATGAAAAGTGAAAACAAAACATACGCGGCTCAGCATCAAAGCCAGCTTCGCATCCTTAAGATCCACACGTGTGTGGATTAGCTGTCGTAAACGGACCTGCACGTGCTTGGCCCATGGGTCATCATCATTGTTTTTACTGGGCAAATATCATTGGCCCCAAATTTTTTAATATACCTCTCAGCTCAGAAATCACTTTTTTTTTTTTTTTTTTCTTTCTGATCTGCTGCTTTCAATTTTTCAATGATTCAGGTGAATTAATACATGCGACAATGACCAGAACTTCTAGTTTGTGGATTGTGCCATTATTCTGTTATGTAATTATCCGAATAAAAATATGAGGTGATGTAGTAGTAATAATCTATAACTTGATCATTGGTTGCTTTTGCTGGGACTTTGTTTGAGATGGATAATAAAGCTCCTACTACCCTCGGGAAATTAAACAAATATTTTGGTGTTAAATTACCTACCGATTATGATGAATCTCAAAGGGAACAGTGGAAGAAGTTAGGCCTACACCGTTTAAACATAGTATGTATTTGAATGAAAGATAACAGTGTAGAGATGGAAGCAACTTATCGTATGTATTACTAATCTCTTTAACAATGGCTAAAACCTTTAGTACATCACAGCTACTCTAAACCTTTAACAATGGCTAAAACCTTTGATTATAGGCATAAAAGAGTTTTATGTATTCATGTTATTGGGTTTATATCGTTCCTTTTAAATCTATATTACACACACCATACCACTCTATCTATAACCACACTCTATACACAACACTAGTATAATTTTCAGATGATGATGGTGAATCAATCTCCGAACTCAAAGTAGGTCGGCTTGGGAGTCGAAGGGCACCTAATAGCTTCAACAAGCTCTTGAACGGTGAGCATTTGAAACTTGGGAGGCGAATTAATGGCGATGTTATCGACTTTATGCTCATAAATCTTGCCACTCTTATCGAATTTATACTCTGAAGTCCCATCGAATCGACCACGAGTCTCCCACGGACCACGAGGAATTCCGTGAACAGTCCATCGTATCATCAGAATGTTCTCTGTGGGTTGCCAAACACTAACAATGTCAACACAAAGTGCTCTGAAGAAGATCCTTCCATAGAAACGTAACGCCCAAAATATAGATTTGTAGTTATCAATTCCCATGAATGTGTTCATAGGGTCTCTGAACACTATGTCATCCCTGTGGCAAAGATTAGACAAGAGAAAAAAAAAAAGCTAATCAAGAACTGATCAAACAGAGCCTTCACTAAGAAATCTAACCAAGAAAAGCTAAATCAAGAACACATCAAATTAATGATACTAATCAAGAAGAGTTCAATTTAGATGATCTAAAATGAACAAGAATCATCATGAAACCTGTAAATGTCAAAATTGGGCTCTTTGTAGAACAACAAAGGGAACTCTTCTCTGATACTACGAACGGCGTGACCCATATTGACATAGTAACTCTGTTTATCTTCTTCTTTGGTAACCTCACAATCTTCTTTCACAGGAGCTGAGAATTTTCCGACCAAACTCGATTTCTGATTCTTAACACGAGACAGGTCTCTCGTGTCAATCGCCGAAACCTTAACCTTAACCTTACTACTACTCCTCGTAATCGAAGGACTTAAGCTCGAATTGATTCTCGCCGAGACGGTGGGAATCTCCGGCGAACGAACAAGGAATGCCATCGGAGGAGACTAGAGAGGTATATGCTCCAACTAGGACAATCGTTGTTTTACGATACTCCAACAATTAAAAGGATTGAGAAAAGGGATTTTGCAGAGGAATATGCTGATGGGTTTCTTTGGGATTCAGAGAGAAGACGAGACGAGACGCGAGGATAGGTCAGCAAAATTCTCTTGAGGATAATTTTTAGTTCCGCATAGATAACGATTCCAGGACTTGTCATCGTCAACGATCATGACCGTTGAAACTTCGTGATATATGTGTTATGTTTGTTAGCACATTCTTGAAATTATATATGACGATCCATTTATGGC
Organism: Camelina laxa; assembly: GCA_024034495.1. Taxonomy (NCBI): domain Eukaryota; kingdom Viridiplantae; phylum Streptophyta; class Magnoliopsida; order Brassicales; family Brassicaceae; genus Camelina; species Camelina laxa. Next base: position 830,933 of record CM043882.1, read on the forward strand.
TAGGGGCCTTCAGGTTCCTAACTAAAAGCCCATTATTGGAATTGTACTAATCATAAACTGTTGATTACAAAACAAATCAGTAATACTCGAACTCAATGCCGAAAAGTGTTTAGCAATGGAATTTCAAATAGACTGAGAGGTCCCAAGGCCAAGCAATTTCATACAAGGTATGAGGAAGCAAAGTTAAAAGTCCATTTGGTTGAAACTAATTAATGGTGCGAAGTTTTTGTGACACGGGTTGAAATGTTTAGTTTTGAGTACACGACGAAATTACGAACCTTTACATAGTTACATTGACGTGAACTCAAACAATTTGGTTGGAAAGCTCCATTTTTTTCCCGGTGGTTTACTTTGTCATGTCACATGTGTTTTAGACCCGCACAAAACCCGTCTTGTACGTACTACGTAGAACAAGTAGGCATTTGTGGGCATAACCATTTTCATGTTCCATCCTTTGGTTTGCTTAGAACTTCCCAAAAATCTAGCGCATGTCATCAAGGAGTCATAGAAGTGATATTGTGAGTACAAAATAAAAATAATATTTATGTATTTTTTTCTTAATCATGGTAGAGTTTACACCTAAACAGTTCAAAGTTCAAACTAATAAAAAAGAACTCCACAAACGAGATTAATTAAATACCAACAAAACCGAATTCAAACCCGATCTGTTAAAATCAGAAATTTTGTTTTTAGCCATGAGTATTCACAGCTTCCCAAAGCAAATTCTTCAACACAGGATTAGTCACATCCCTAGCTTGAATCGCTGCATTCTTAAGAGTCCTAATCGTCCACACATTAGCCTCCCACCACGAAAGACTTCTATACGGAAGATCATGCTTCTTACATAGCTCCTTAACCACAGGCGATACCGTCCGGAGATGGCAACGAGGAAGCCGAGGGAACAAATGATGCTCCAGCTGAAACTGCAATCCACCAAAGAACCAATCCATATACGATCTACACGAAATGTCAAGCGTACCGGCGGTTTGTTTCTCGAACCAATCGTTTCCGTTTGGCGGACCGGTATAAACATCAGCTGCGAAATGGTTTAGACAGAACTGAACGTGCTGAATCGCCGTGACAGCGAAACTCACGAATACGAAGATGAACCTCTCTTGCCAATTCGGTAGGAACGAGACCAAGAGAGGAAACCAAGTCCAGAATACCAAAATCCCGGCTATGTTCATGGCACGATCTGGCACGTGGCGTTTCGAGAATAGCAACAGGAACGTTTGGATGAAGAGATTGATCCTTCCGACGCACATGACTGGGTAAAACGTCCAGTGCTGGTAGCTGATTAAGAATCGAGCTAGAGGATCGAAGGTTAGTTCCCTGCCGTAGAAACGTGACGTCATCGAGTTGAAGAATTTGGAAGAAACGGCGAAGATCGGAATGTGCTGTAGATCCGGATCGTGGTCAAGGCTGTTACAAGCCATGTGGTGAGCGTTGTGCGTCCATTTCCACCACGCGATTGAGATCCCGGTGAGGCAGTTTCCGGAGAGGAGCTGGATCAGTTTGTTGCACGGTTTGGTTGACGTCACGTTGTAGTGACCTGAATCGTGGCCGACGTAAGCGCTCTGGATCCAGAGGAGACCGAGCAAGACCGCGGAGACGAGGTGAGCCCATACGCTGGTACACACCACAACGCCGTAGAGAACCGCCGCGAGCATTACCCCGACGCACGTGAGGGTGTAAAGAGTCACGTGACCTTTTTTGTCGAAGAGGCCGCGTTTGGAGAAGTCTGCGGCTAAACGGCGGTAGTCACGTGAGACGTCGGACACGTGGAAGTCTTTCACGTGGTAACCGTTATGAAGCTTCTCGAGGTGGTGCCATGCGGTTCCAGGATGGTAAGCGATGAACGCGTCGGTTACGTCTTGGCCGGCGAGATTGAGAATCGCTGCTTCGCCTCCAGGGTGAGTTTTAACCCAATTGGAAACGTCGTAGACTTTGCCTTGAATCGAAATCCATAGATCTCCAGGTTGGTTGTGTTTCTTCAGATCCTCGGTTGTAACGTATCTCTTCTTCGTTTGATCCGCCATTGTGTAAATTAAAATCCTCCCAAAAAAAAAAAGAACCCAATTAGAGAAAGGTTGCAAATGCAAAACCTGCAAAACCTTTCTCTATCTATCTCTTCTTCTTCTTCTTTTTTTCTTCCTTATATTATGCTTTTTTTCTTTTCTTTTTTGGGTTTGTTTACTGTTTTGGGAATCGGTGTTGGAGTCTTTTTCTTGTGTTTTTATTTTTAGAACCAAATTTATCGTCACGGTTAAACTCTATTAATGGAATTGTTTAATTGCAGAAAAACTCCATTGACAGAGATGCAATAAAGTTGTCATACATGTGTTTTTGTCAGTCTGTTCTGTTCTGTTCATTAGTTGGTGTCTCTACCAAATTTCTTAATATTGATTGACTCAAAAGAAACTTTAATGTATCCACCGGCAAAAAAAGGAAAAGAATCTTAAGTATCCTCAAAACTCATCAAGTCGTCTTCAACGACAGATAATCAAATCCCAAAATCAGAATAAATGGTAACAACAACAGACGTTTGTGATTCAACGAACTTTTTGGCGGATTCAAAACCTTTTGTTTGGGCTTTTATCTTTTCAAAATGGGCCTAACTGTATCAATTTTTAAGGCCCAAGTATCTCAACCTCGCACGCTCTGCTTTTGCTTTTCCCGGCGACGGAACTCGCTGAACGAAGTCTCCTCCTCCGTATTTTCTCTGTACGTCTCACGATAATTAGTGTTAATGTTCACATTAAGATTGTGAAGCTGAATTTTGGGGGTTTCTGGTAGAGAGTCTCCGAGATGAATCCGGCGAATTTCCATCCCCCAAATCCTCCGTTCCAATGGGCTCCGATGTTACCTCCGGACCCGCCTCGTTGTGGTGTGTTTTGGAATACAAAGAACATAACCGATCAGCTTAAACAACTCCAAGATACGCTTAACCTGGCTAAATCAATGTAAGTAACAATGGTCACTCAAAGTTGTATTATTCTGTGATAGTGAATCGATTTTGAGTGTTGGAGTTTTCATCTTAGGGTGTATAGTTACACATATAGGAGTTTTTGGAAGTTTCATCTACTTCACTGTTGGTATATATATGTAGGGAGAAGGAACTAGAAGCGTTGAGGATGATCAAAGATGCCAAAGGTTCAACGGAAGTTGTAGAACAAGGTTCAGGAGTAGAGTGTTTGAGATATCTAGAAGGTATGAAGATGGATTTGGGACAGCAAGAGATACTTTCAGTGGAAGCTGCTAACTCCTTGATGTCTACTTTAAGAGCACAGCTTGAGCCTTTTAGGTTTGTTGTTGATGAGAATACTCCATGGGAAGAGAAATCTGCAGCAGTAAGATTGACTTGCAAATTGAAGAAATCGAATAGGAACAAACTGTGGAAGAAACGAAAAAGACGGTGCGTTGCAGAAATGCGTGCTAAGGTGGGTTTCTCTATGCTCTCTATTTAGCCAGTGTTGTAGTGTTTGAGATATTATCTTCATCATCTTAATTATACGGTTTGTTTCAGGAGCCTGAAAGATTTGAACAAGCTGATCGAGAGGCAGATGAATGGAGAGAAAAGGAAATGGCCAAAGACATGGCAAACAGAAAGGTAATATCACTATGTCAAATTATAAGTGGGATTAACTATAATATATGTTCCTCATTTGGTATCTGACAAGGTTGTCTATCTGTTTTCAGGTAGAGGAGATGAAGGCAATTGAGAAGGTCAAGGCAAGACGAGAGCGCAGGAGACTAGAACCTGAGGTGAGACTTCTTTAAAGCCATCTCAGATAATATTATATGTGAACTGGAGATAGGTTTTCATATAAATTCTTGTTCATCTTTGAGTGTTTCTTTCCAGTGATTTTATATATTAAACAAACTCATGGTAATGATGTTTCAGCTTGAACTAGCTCTAATTGTTGAGGAAATGCAAGAGTTACGTTCCCTTAGAATTGAAAAACTAAAGAAGCAAGGTATGTCAATAATCTGAAGTAGTAGTACAATGTGTGTTCTGAGACCAGCGTCTGACTTAAAGTAATTGGGTTATATGAACACTATGCAGGGCATTTCCTTCCCGAAGAAGATGACAAGTTTTTCGAGAGTGTTCGTGCTGCGGTGGAGCAAGAGGAAAACCAAGTTCAGACCCTAACCAACACAGAGACCGAAGAGAATGTCATTGCCTCTGAGGAGGACACTACTCTCACTACCAGTAACAAAATCAGCAAAGACACAACAGATAAAGAAAGCAATACAGTGGCAGCTACTTGTGAAAAGACAATGGAAGTTGTTGAAAGTGGTTGCGACAATATTTCGAATTTACCAGTCGAGTTCTATCACTACTACTACGGAAGCAATTTTGACATGGGTAGACTTATTGAGGTGGGTTTTATTTGAATTCCCCATCTCTTTTATCTCTCAACTTAAAGAAGTGATTCAGCTGATGATTTAAAAATACAGATCAGAAGAGAATGGGATGCATATCTGAGTCACGGAGGAAGGTAAGTTACCAAAACAATACTATTATCATTATTTACCCAAGATTTTGATGTTTGGCTCTTAAGAAAAGGTTTTGATTTTCTATATACAGCCGGATTCCTGGACACTGGGTTCAGCCGTCGCCACCAGCTAATGAAATTTGGGCTTCATGTCTTGTTAATAGTCCCAAAAGAGATCTTAGTTAGTCGCTGTTCGGATAATTCGGATTGTAAGATACTTGTCTCGACCAACATCACTAAGATGATCATGTGATTTGGTTATTTTCTCTGATTTTAAACAGAAACGGATCACAAAGTAATTACTTGAGCAATAGCTTGGTCCTCAGTTCCATTGTATTGATGAGATAATGTCGTGTTTCTGTTTATAATTATTATTCAGGTTCAAATCTTATTATTAGGTTGATTTCACATTATTATTATTACTCAGGGTCAATTCTTATTATTGAGCTTACTCTTGATTTCTCGTAATTTCATAACGTGTTTTTCAAATTTTTTGCACTATCTTGCAGCTGAGCATAGATTACACCATCAGAAAAACGTTTAGTGTTGAATTTCCCAAGCTCCAGACCCAAATAGCACCTGAATCCAATGGAACAAAAGACAATATCACAAATCACAAACGAATCATTCAATCATCCAGTACAGTTCGTTAGACAAGCGCAGCTGGTACTTGATTTTAGTAGTGATCTGGAGGATTGTTCTGTTCTTTTGTTTTCTTTCGTGATACTTGTATCTTTCAAATAGATAGCAATTGAAGGATGGTCTGTATCACTTTTCTCGTCTACTAGAACCATCACTTTCAAATAGATAGTAAAGTCTTTCTGTGCCATTATTTTGGTTTAGCCGTTTGTTTAGGTGGTGTCAGTGCTTGATGTATATATAAAAACTTATGTAATTTCAATGAGATATACATATTGTTCAGGTTCACATATAAAAAAATTCGTCACTTGTCACTACACTAGAATTACCAACCATATTATTATTGAGTTTTACTTCGAACAACTGGTCAACCAGCATAAAGAGAACAACTGGTCAACCAGCATATATTATAGTGGTGTAAGTGGAAGGGACTGAACAAAAAGAAGTGTGGGGAAGATGATTGTTGAGCTATTCAATAGACGATGAATCACAACTGCCCATCTGCCCCAAATTGATGTTGCAAAGAAATCTTTCGTGAAAAGTGCATTCGAACGCACTAAACCGATACACACATATCTTTGCTTTCCAATCAACAGTCCACTTAACTCTCAATTTGAGATGATATTACCAAGCCACTTGGTTCGTTCATAGCTCACATTTGGTCAACTGATTGTACTGATCAATTAACATAGGCCTCGATAGAGAAAATTGATTGAAGTTTAACTGTGGGGAAGATGATTGTTGAGCTATTCAATTGACAATGAATCACAACTGCCCATCTGCCCCAAATCGATCTTGCAGAGAAATCTTTCGTACGAAGCGCATTAGTTCGCACTAAGCCGATACACACAATCTCTGCTTCTTATTTCCACACACACACACAAATCAAAACTGAAATTTCAGATCAAACTATACACCAAGAACACAAGACAATCCAAAAAAAAGACAGATCATCAAAGAGTTCAAGGAACATTCAATCTACGAAGGTTAAATAAATTGTTAGAGAAGCCTCATTTCATGAGTATACTCGCTTCCCTGCTGGGTCCTTCGCTTTTACACAATTCACAAATAAACCAAAATGAGAATTAATTTAATCGAAAACTAAATCCATAAAGGGATGAAACACCGAAGTCCGGAATTGAAACTCACAGATCTCGGAATAAATCCACCAATCCTCGATACAAATTTCCGAAGGTAAACTTGGCTTGAATACGCATTGATTAAAAAAGCGTTTCACCCATAGGTCCTTCGTTTACACCTATAAAAAATACTTCTATAAATAACATTGCGATAACGATGCTCAGCGAATACGAACCATAATGTAATCGGACATCATCTCGTGAGACGAGTTTCGCCTCACGATCTGTTTCAATTTTCCGATATTAACTCATCATAGCATCGAATAGACACAGCTAATCAAATCAAAACCTATATTTAGAGAAAAAACGAATCAGACAGATAAGCTAAATCATAGAAGATGACTGCTGCTAAACTATAGAAGAACCCTAGATGAGAGGCTGTGGAAGATGAAGTAATCTTTAGATCAATTTATATAGAGCCATGTATTAGGGTTAACGCGATTATATCGTAGCCGTTAGAATTGGAATGATAATAATAAAGGCCCATTATGATATAACTAAAGGCCCATTACTATATTGGGTTTGAACTGTGAATTTAATAAATGACTAATGACCCGACCCGTCCAATAAGATGACCCGCCAACTGAAATCATGAAAATTATATGCTCTGCTGAAAAAATCCCAATTACGTTTTTGTTGTTGCTGTTTAAATCGGATCTACACACACACCTGCGCGATAATATTTGATCTTACAGAAGAAGATTCTTTGTCTCTTTGATAAATTCTCGGAGTAAGGAGGAATCTGTGTCCGGGGGAGTTTGAGCTATGTGGAGTTCGATTGCTAATTTGAAGGAGAATTTGAACAAGATCGCCCTCGATGTCCACGACGACGACGACGAAGATCTCACCATTTATGGGTCCACCAATGGCGCCGCCGGCGGTGATTTATTGGGCTCTGATCGGAGGAATTCTAATGGCTTTAGGTACTCGAGGTCGGTGTCGAGGTCTCCAATGGCTAATGGTGTCGAAACGCCTGTTAATCATGAGGTATTGGTCTTGTTCTTGCTCATTCTTGAGTTTTCTTCTTCTAATTCGAACGTTACTGGAACGTTACTTAATCAATCACATGACTGTATAAGTCTTAGTTGGGTTTTATGTGTGAGAAATGTAGTTAGTTGTTTATTAATTTATGTTTCAATTTTGGTAGATTGAGAGATATAAAGCAGAAATCAACAAGCTTCAAGAATCAGAAGCAGAAATCAAAGCTCTTTCGGTAAATTATGCGGCTCTTTTAAAAGAAAAAGAGGTAAAGAATGTACATTGGTTTGTTATCAAGACTCTTGCACATACATTGGTTTCGTGTTCTTTCCTCACACAGAAGCCACTTGGTTACAGGATCAGATTTCCAGATTGAACCAGGAGAATGGCTCGTTGAAACAGAATTTGACTTCAACTAATGCCGCTCTCAAAGAGTCTAGAATGGATCTTTCCAGGGCATCAAACAATAATGCTATCAAGGTAGAAATGCTCTATGCTTTGCAGTATCTACGTATATACCATTGTTAGATGTTTGCTTAAATGATGTGTAATAGATTGTATATGTTGTGTAAGTGATGCTTCTCACGATCTCTTACATTAGACTAACTAATTGTCTTCTGCAGGGAAACAGTGATAATTCACCCAACAGGTCACAGAAGTCCCCGACAAATTGGAAAAGTCGAAACCAAATGTACAATGGCATTGCCTCCAAACAAAACGGGAACGATTCCGAGTCGCATAAAAATGAAAAGGTATTTCTATTGTATAATTTTCCATTTTATTAAGATAAAGATTTGCATTGTTTTCTTTGTTAGATACATGTATTCTGATGTATTGATGTATCAGAGTTTCAGAATGACTTCTTCAAATTTTACTTAGATATATCTTGTGCAATAAATTAATCTGGTTTTTGCTTTTTGCTGAACGCGGAACTCTAAGCGACAATATGAATGCCTTTTAGGAGTTTGCAGATATGCTTGAAGAGAGAACCAGGTCGATGGCATCTGCCCAGGCTAGAGAACTTGAGAAAGAGCGAGAAAAATCAGCAATTCTTCAGATTTCACTACAGGGTATATAGCACCACTCGTAGCTTGATTGTTTCTTTACTTCTTATTTAGTCTCACTCACCTTCCTTTCATCAGAGGGGCAGAAACAGAATCAATCTTTCAAGGAGGAACTCCAGTCTCTGAGGTTAGATAAAGAAAAAGTAAGTATTTACACCTAAGAATATTCCAGTCTCTGAGGTTACATTTGTTTTTGTTTACTTAGGCATTACCATTGTTACATTACAGTATTGTAATCTGATTAATGAGTAGACATTTATTCCAACTGTATGCAGACGCTCATGGAGAGCAACAAACTACGTAGTGAATTGGATGCAAAATTGGCTGAAATCAAACAATTGCAGATGAAGTTGAGTGGTCGGGAGCAGCAGGCTGTTGGAATTTCCATAGAAAATCTAAAAGAGGTTAACAAAGCTCTGGAGAAGGAAAATAATGAGCTTAAGGTGCATTGTCGTGCAAACTTAACAAGAAATTTTTCATTTTTAGTTTTCAGACTCTGATACTAATCTACACTTTTCTGTTGTGTAGTTGAAACGAAGTGAATTAGAGGCTACTTTGGAAGCAACCCAGAGGTCAACAACTAGGAAACTATCCCCAGAGGGCACAGAGGCACTTAGTAGACATCATAGTAGTTTGGACAAGGTTCTTTATTGCTATTTTTTTATTCAGTTGGTCCTTTAACCATAAGAAACATTGTTTATATGTGAAAATCAAGTGTGGAGCAAGCATTTATTGTCCCTTCTACTTTTCCTCATGTATAATTTAGGAGAAGCCTGGAAGCTTTCCTGGGAAAGAAGATATGGATAAATCTTTGCTGAGGCTGGAAAAGGAGTTGGAAGAAGCACGAAGAGAGAAGGATAAGGCAAGGCAAGAACTGAAACGGCTTAAACAACACCTGTTAGAAAAGGTTATTATCCTAAGCTAATTTCTTACCTACTATATATGATAATGTGGTTATGTAGCACCAGCGACAATTTTGCAATAATATTGCAAAGTTTATCGCTTATCCTATAACTAAAACTTTTAAGATGTGTAGTGAATTATACTTTTGAGTCTTTGACAGTGTTTTCTTGGTATCTGCGAACAGAATTCTATAATAGTTTTCTTGGTGTATGCTTACAGGAAACTGAGGAGTCTGAGAAAATGGATGAAGATAGTAGATTGATTGAAGAACTTCGCCAGACCAATGAATATCAAAGGTCTCAGATACTAGGTTTAGAAAAAGCTCTTAGGCAGGCAATGGCTAATCAGGAGGAAAGCAAGTCGAGCAACGACCATGAAATCCGGAAATCAAAGGGTATAATTGAAGACTTAAATCAAAAGCTTGCGAATTGTTTGAGAACAATAGATTCCAAAAATGTGGAACTTTTAAATCTTCAAACTGCTCTTGGCCAGTACTATGCTGAAATTGAAGCTAAGGTTTGTATTTATTATGAATATTGTTTCCCCTTTTATTTGGTGTAACCTTGATTCATTTATGTATTTCAATTCTTAAATGTTCTAGGAACATTTTGAACGAGAGCTTGTAGTGGCTAAAGAAGAGGCAATGAAACTCTTGGCTCGTCTGAACGTAAAATTTCTAATCCTTTGTTTTGTCAAGTTGTCAACTATATATGATATGTCATATGGATTCTGGTTTATGCCATTTTTCTGTTTCTGAAGGATGTTGATGAACGGTTAGAGTATTCAAAGAAAGAAAAGGAGGAAGTGACATCGAAGCTGTTGCACGCTGAAAATATTGCAGCAGAATGGAAAAACAGAGTAAGCAAGGTTGAAGAAGACAATGCAAAAGTAAGGCGTGTTCTTGAGCAGAGCATGACTAGGCTCAACAGAATGTCCATGGACTCAGATTTTCTCGTCGATAGGTGGGCCAGTAACGTTTATTTTACATGTTATTCCATGTTTCTTCAGATTCTGATCATCTTGTCATATTGTTCCTTCAGGCGTATTGTTATCAAGTTGCTGGTCACGTACTTCCAAAGAAATCACAGCAGAGAGGTAAGATTTGTGAAATTATAGAGGAAAACACTTTATTATGACTTTTAACATGTAGAAAAGCTTACGTAAATAACATTGAGCTAATATGTATCTCATCTGAATGTTTCTGAGTAGGTCTTGGACCTAATGGTTCGGATGCTTGGATTCTCAGAGGAAGACAAACAGCGAATAGGATTAGCACAACAAGGAGCCGCGGGTAAAGGTGTAGTTAGAGGCGTACTGGGATTACCTGGTCGCTTAGTCGGTGGCATCTTAGGAGGTGGTGGCGGTGGCGGCGGTTCACCAGATTCGCATCCTAATATAGCTTCAGATAATCAGGTACCAGTTGCTTCACAAAGAAATAGCATCTCAATTGAATGAAATCATTTGCTTGATCTATTTGTCTCTTTTGTGGGCTCTCAGTCTTTTGCAGAGATGTGGGTTGATTTTCTACTTAAAGACGCGGAAGAGCGAGAGAGAAGAGAAGCAGAGGATGCAGCAAACAAAGAGCAAGAGAAGGCTACTAATTCTACTACTACTACGCAGAGGACACCATATGAGCAATCTGATTCGGAGTTTTCAACGGTGCCTCTTACATCATCGGATAGTAATCACAGGCTCTCCAGATTACTCACTTGACCCAGTTTGGTATATATACTCTTCTTATACACGTTTTGTAAGAATCCGAATATCGTGCTTCTTGTGTTGTAATTATCTCTCTCTCACCTATATTCCATTAATTCTTTTTCTATACCATTGATTTGGAGAAGTTATAAACAAAAAAAAATCTGAAGCTGTTTTTTCTTATGATGTACTGTATTCTATAGTACCAATTATAATGTTAATTACTTTTATTTTCACCTGTCATGATAACTCCTACAAAATAATTCATTACTTTTTTAGCAACAAAATAATGAATGACATATTTTTTGTAAGTGGGGGCTGTCAGAAACGAAACATGTCCCACGTTTCATGAATTCCTGCATTGATAGCCGGAAAAAATAGTATGTAGAGGAAGAAGAAGAAAAACAATTGTAGTCAAAATGTGATAAAATTGTAAAAGGACATTTGGGCCATAAGCGGCAAAACTCTGCAAGTGACCACCAATTTCACATGATCAAAAACTTAAAACCAGAAAAAAAAAAAACATAGACGTAATCTCTTTAACCCAACTTTGCCTTTGCCTTGAGGGAAGCAACGGGAATCTTAGAAAGAACCTTCTCATCAAACACCACATATTGTTTCTGCAACTCCTTCATTGCTTTCTCTGCCAATGGGTCAACCTTGTCTTCGTGTTTCTCGTACAGCATTGGTACTGTGTGCAATATCACGAAGCAGATGTACACCAAAGTCAAGAAATTGCACCAGTTGCCCACCACTGAGATGATCCATAGACCAACAACAACCTGACATAGCAAATCTCGTCATCAGATTCAGGAACAATGAGTTACTTGCAGGATCTTCTAGGCACAGATCATGTTCTTCCTAAGACACAGAGAATTTCCTATACTCTCTCACGCATTGTTGCATTGAATTAAAGACTAAATAAACAACGTTCAACAGATGAAGGATGGAAAACTGATTTCCCATACGAACTAAACCATTTTCTAAATTGTTAAACTGGAATGTAAGTGTCAGCAAAAAGATTGAGCATACCATCAGGAACTTTTTCAGGTCCCTTCCTAAAGCAATGCTTCGTAGGATAACGAAAGCTTGGTTAAGTTCGTTTCTCAGAGAAGAAGCAATCACAAGGAAAGCGTCCTCGGGAACATGGACTTCAGGAATTTGAGGTGGAGTCCTGCAAATACGAAAAAGCGTTTTAAGACCATTAAAACCAGACAAACAAAAACAAACGTCGAGGTTTTAACATGATCAAGGGTCGGAGTCTTACTTGTTGATAAATGTGTGAGCATTAGACCATAAAAAGAGGCCACCAAGAGCGAGTATAGAAATGTGACACAAAAGACTCAACAAATGATACTCAACCAGCTCGAACAAAACCCAAATAGCAGTGGCAACACCAAGAACAGCAGCTGACAGCTTTTTATCCCTCCACAAGAACACATCAGCAGCTGCAAAGAAGAAGATTCATTGAGACATAAGGCCAACGACATAAGAGAAGCATACAATCAGAATTCAAAAAAAACATAATAAGCCAATTTATTCGTTTCATAACAAAGTTCAAAGTCTTAATTTTGAATGTCCAAATCAGTCAGGGGAAACAAATCTTAAAATGACAACCAAATCTTATACGAGTAATTCAAACCATTGACATTGCAGATCAAGCATCAATAAATGAAAAGAGATTAAAAAAGGCTTACGCTTTCCACCACCGAGAACCTTATGAACAGGCTTCTCTCTGCCAAACATACGATAGATCTTAGCCTTGACAGCAGAAGGCGAATCCGGTTTCTCGTATTCAGATTCAGACGATGAAGACGAATCGTGATGGTGAATCTTCTCAGAGATCTTCTCCATTAGAGATTCCTCCGCCGGTACAGATTTCTCAATTTCTTCCGCCATTGATTTTTCAAAAATTCTCAAACAAAGAAAATCCAAAAAAACGTGTGAAGGAGAGGGAGGAAATAAGCAAAGCAGTGAGGAGGCGAAAAAATAGGTTTTTTTATTACAAAGTGGATTTATTATAACCACGAGCCTTAGGTTCGGTACCCCCCGAACGTGTGATGGTTTTGGAATTTAATATTTTTGAAATAGGTTTATTAACGGCGTTCGTTTTCGTTAACCCATTAATGAAAAGAAGAAAACGGACGTTAATTGACGGAGAAGCAGAGAGTCTCGAGACGTGTAGGCGACCAACCAAAGAGGAAGGCTGGTCATACCTTTCCATTAAAGTAACCGACGCTACGGGTCGATTTAGGACACGTGTCTCATATCGTATCGTGACATCGACGGCTCAAACTTAATCCTCTTTATGATGAAGCATTTAATTAAAAAGGGCTCACGACGTAACTCTCTCTTTCAGTAAGCGGATTTGGTCTAGGTCGAATGTTTAAGAAAATTCATGGGAAAGGGGTCCCGATGATATTGATTTGTAAATGTAAAATCTACAAAGTATTTTTTAATAGTATATAGTCATTATATAACATTATTCCCTAGATGACATTCATCTTTTTGTATCCTGAGCGGTTAGAAAGAGAATAAATTGAAATCAAAGCGAGGTTAATTACTTGATTACAAAGACATACTACCACTAAGCTCCAATAGTATCACCACCACAAGATAGTGCAGGCAGGGGGAATAAAAAGCGAATTCGTGGACTAGTTTAAGTCAATAACACATTCACATTTCATTATTACATAACAAATTTTTCAACAAATATATAAATGAACATATGTTCACACTATCCAACCTTCTCTCTTGTGAACTATAATTAACGTGCGCTTTACAATAATAATAAAAAAAAAAAAAAAAAACCCTTCTCCCTGCTATCATCGAACTAGGAACGTCAGGTCATGTAGAAATAATGCAAATTTGCTTCAAGGCAACGCTATAAAAAAAATGAAGACATGTTTGCTTGAAACAAAAATGGCAAATCTGATAGACAAACAAAAGTGTGTATGCAAATATTACTTCAGGATATCTCTTTTATCTTTGAAAATATTAATTTCATTTATAAAAAAATTGTCATAGACTAACTCAACCAATATTTGGACCTACGAGTTTACAAGATAACTTCATCAACTATTGTACTTGGGATAAAAGTAAATTAAACAATACTATCTTCACTATTTTTGTTCCCAACTTTAGAAACATCTATTTCCGACATCCAACAAATCTAATACTTTAACTAAAGTTAGTTTCCGACCCTTGAACCTGAAATATAAAAAACGGAAAGTAAGTTACCTTGTTCAAACTCAAAAACCCTTTTGTGTACTGTATATGTTATAAAACACGACCGCGTATTTTATTTTGAACCGCTCACACTGGGAAAAAAAGGTTTCAAAAACGTTTAAAAAAGGATAAATTTAATGAGGTAAATCATTCAAATTGGATTTCATTTCGATGATATTAATGGTAAACCCCACTTTTGAAGGATTTTTTTTAAAATTTTACAAAATCAGTAAAGTTGTAATGAAACTAACGGAGCAAAAATAATAAAGATTACCCTAATTTTAGGCGAATGGATCTATGTAAATAATAATAGTAGTAATAATTATCATCTTCTTGCTCTCATCCGATCGGCGGCGTACTGCGAGAGCGGCACAACTTCCGACAAAGGTGTCGACAGAGGTGTAGATGTAGGCGTCGGAAGCGGCGAGTTACGACAAACAGGACAAGATCCGTTGAGTTTAAGCCACGCATCAAGACAACACAAATGGAAGTAGTGTTTACACTCGGGCATCATCCTCAGCATCTCCGCTTCTTTATACTCACACAAACAGATCGAACACGTCGTATCTCCTCCACCGCCAAACCCATCGGAGGACGCAGCGGATGAATCTTTGGAATAGTGGAACTTAGGGTAAGAGTTGATGACTGCTTGATCGAGTCCCACGACGACATCACCTGCTTCGAGATCATTGTCTTCTTCAGCGACGAAGATTATGCGAGGGAGTATTACACTTCCGCCACGGTCTCCTACAGATTCCACGGCGGTTGTGCGACGGCGAGACTCGCGACAACATATATATGAGGATAAAAGGACGGTCGAGAGAAGGACGAGGAAACCTAGAGCTATGGCTATGGAGTAGCCAAAGCCTAGAGTTGTGAGGTAAGAGTGGTTGGAGCCGTGTGGTGGTGACGGTGGAAGAGGAGGGTGGTTTAGGAAGACGGATGCGGAGGAGGCGGCTGTTGACATTTGATGGTAAAAAAGAAGAAGAAGAAGACTGGGTCCATGTGAGAGACAGAGAGAAGGAGATTGATAAAAGATTTTTTAAAAAAATTAATTTTGTTTTTGAAAATTTTGTATTTTAATTAATTTAGTTAGAGAAAGAAGTGAAGAGAGGTGGGTGGGAATTGCAGCTGATGCATTTAATATAGTTTGGAAACTGAAATTTGCATTTATTAAATAAGTTAGGTCTTATTAATTAAGTGGCCCAACGCCAAGGAATATTAATATGTTTACTTTCATTGTATTTTTTTATTTTATTTGATAATGTGTTCGAGCTTTGTAACATTGACTGTTTAACAATATTTGTCGATTTCGTATTTGACGGGTCCAATTAGAAAAGACTATTTTATACTCCTTTCGTTGTCTTGTTTTGTTGATTTTTTTTGGTTCGAATTGTGTGATTCGAGGCTTCTCACTGTAATTTACTAAAAGCTCTCGTTGGCTCTTGGGTTTCGTACTAATTAAAGACCCGAGGTTCGAAAAACTGCGAACGGTCGACGCGCAAACGAACAATCAGCGAGCATGTATGCAACTTAACCACGACGATCAGACATGGGGATATGGTTAGACTAGCAAAGTGGTAGTATTTGTGAAATCGTTAAAAGACAGATTCATAGATAGGAAAGTATTACACTACACATGATTTAATTTTAATCCGACTAGTAAGTAGTAAGTTAATCAAGGCGGACTAACTAATAGTGTAGAACGAGTCGGTTTAGTATGAAATAATCAAATAAATTAATACGCTAATGGATTAGTCGTCGGTCAATTCTTGGAACATTGACATAAGTTTGATATTCTAACGAAAGCGTTATGTTTACTCCATTAAAAAATTTTAGCAACTGTACAAAAAAAAAAAACAATTCAAGAAACGAAAACAAAATAATCTAAAACGAATAGAGCATGTAAATAGTGATCTGTCATGGAAGTTCGAATCCGCTCGCATAAGGTTGAAAAATAAAATAAAACAATTTTTAAAAAGGTTAAATCGATCCTAACGTACGTATACGTATACCTCAAAGACCGATTTTATTCTTGCAGTCGACATTTTGAATCGCCTGGGCGGTGATGTTCACAGCCATCGTGCAGTTCATCTTAACCGTCACGTGCTTCTTCACGAACAAAATCTTCACCTTACCACCAACCCTAGTATAACTCTGCACGTTCACAAGACCCGACGTACTCACTTCTCGACTCAAACCCGGATCCGCCAATATCCGATCAAGCATAATATCAACCGTCAAGTTCATCCTCGAAGTCCGATGTGGTTTCGCCTTCCCTGGTAGCCCACGAGCTTCACCGACCACCGTTCCTTTGTAATATATATCCGTCGTGGTGTTGGAGTACTTAAACGACGCCATATTTGGATTCTTGACTGACACGTCAACGATCATGGAGATGTTTGTTCCCAAGAGTTGGACCCGATCAGTCCCTATGACTGAATCTAGGCCGTT
This sequence comes from Camelina laxa, assembly GCA_024034495.1. NCBI lineage: Eukaryota > Viridiplantae > Streptophyta > Magnoliopsida > Brassicales > Brassicaceae > Camelina > Camelina laxa. The sequence continues at coordinate 847,535 of CM043882.1, forward strand.
GACCATTACGCGGTTCATTTTGATGGTCGGGTCTTTGACTCTGAACACCGTGAAAACTAAAGTCAACACGATCGTGAGTAGAATCAGAGATGTTACAGTGCCGCAGATTAAGCATTTCATCCGCTTCCTGCGACGGAGAGTGTTGTTCCTGGTGTTGGAGTCGGATTCGTCGCTCACAGGGAGAATGGTCGCCGGAGCTAGAGGACGAACATGTTCTGAATCGTTGTTCATGGTGGGGCTATTTTTTGTTTTATTGGAGTGATTGATTAATCATGGTTTAATGTGATTTATATATAAACGAAACTTAGCGACGGAGAATTTTTGATTTTTATATTCTACGTGGCCTGTGTTTCATGTGCTATCAATTGTTTAAGAGAAACTTAACGAAAATAACAAAAAAGTAAAAGAAAAATCAATGTAATTGTCCTAACCACTAACAAAATTGGGTCAATTATTTCGTGTGGAAGATGGGAATGATATTAAATTGGGTCTGATTTTATTATTATAACGGTCATGATATGACTTCATGCGTGGAAGAAAAGTAGAAGCTGCGTATCGGTGGGGATGAGGATTCCGCCAATGAGAATTAGTCAGCTCGTTACACGGGTTTGACTTTCGCGTCAACGTCCGAGGATTCTTTCGAGAAGGAAAAAGGAGTATGGTAACACTGTATACTACTATTTGTTTCCACTTGGAAACTAATTACAGCTAAAATCTACCTCTAATGTGGTTAAATTTTCATCAAGTTATGTTCAGTTGTATCTGTATTTGGGTGTGAATGCATCCAACATTGTGTTTGAGGATGATGATTTTGTTTTTATTGATCTTTCACGATTATATAAACAGCTGGTTACTAATTTAATCATTTGAAAGAACAAAGACAGATCATTTGGAATTTTAAACACTAAAAGCATTTTTGTTTTGGGTAGTTTAAGTGAACTAAGATGTAATTTGCTCCTAACTAATTAATCTTTCTCAATTATGGTTAGCTGGAGACAACCTAGCTTCATACATTACATGGTCCCCCTTGCCTATTTTGCTCACTTAACTACAATCTGTTCTCTATTACTAGTTTTTTTAAAAAAGCTTGTATGTAAATAACTTTTAAGAGTTTTTGTGTCGAATGCTGGAGCAAGTTAAATTAGTCCTCTTATTATTCGTATTCGAACTCATGACCTTCACACACGGATATTCTCTCCTTTGTAGTTTTCACTCTTGCCCAAAATGCCCAAAGTTTTACTAATATGGTTCAACTCTCTCGACATATAACAGAAACAAGAAACATATTTTCCTACGCAAGCATCTAATTCTGACTAAACGTTATAAATGACACCACGAAAAACATAGATAAACCAATAAACATCCTTAACAATCCAATAACAAAATCAACAACAAAAAAAAAAAAAGGTCCAGAAATATAAACTTCGATCGTCTATGATTACCGAATGGTACTTTATTGTAATTAAGATGCAAAACTATAGTTGAATTAGAAGAAGTCGCGAAGGGAAGGTAGCTTAATCTCACCCTGAGTAGAGATAGGAATGGTGATGTCACCAACAACAGGAATGTCGAAGGTTAGTCCAATGTCGAGTTGATAGTCAATGTCCCAGTCCGTACACATGTCCTTCATCAGACTAACCGCTATGCTATAAGCCACCTTAACAGGTACGTCCAGAACCGTTGTGCCGCTCCCAACCAAAGAACCCGGGTCCGGTATTGTGCCCGACGCGATCGTCCTACAGCAACCATAAACATTATTAATCAGCATATGATGAACATACACTACACATGACGGTTATGATAATGTTATTATCTAAGCTTAAATCCTCAAAATACAAAACCTGAGACGATCTATCGCTTATTTGCCTTGATAAAATGTGTTATTAGTATTGTGTATACATGTGTAAATTAAAATCTAAACATTATGGGTTCATATATAATTATAGATGCTAAATTAATATCATCAATGCACATGGGTCGGATTATAAAATTGGTAGTTGGATATATATGTATCAACGAGGCTCAATACGAAACATATACAATTTTGTGAAAGAATCAGATTTTAGCCATTTCGGTAATGAGAGTCGACGCAGAAAAATACCAACTAAATTAATACATATATTAATTACTTCATCAATAAATAATCAAGCATTAGAGAAGATATAAGTATAACTAGTTTGAATCATTAATACCGGAGAAAAGAGAAGATAGATCGGATACACACCTAACGAAAAGAACACGGATATTAAAAATAAATATTAGGCTAGATCTCTATGTATACGGATTATATCGTCATGATCTAAGTGATAACACAAGTGCACAATCCAGATACGTTTTGCTACACGACACCGAAGAGACGTGAACAAAAACTGAATTTCATTCGTCGGGATGAATGGATAGCGTAGATCAGACGGTACAGAAATCAAAAAGCTAAAATACAAATAAAAGAGAGAAGCTGACTGACCTTGTGGCACTCTTGAGGATGTAAGAGATCTGACAAATAGGGATGGATTGAGAGTAAGGATTCTTGACGGAGACCTTGGCGTGATAATCAACTCCTGCACGTGACACGCCTTTGAAATCAACGTCGTCCACGGTGGCTTCAGGGGTCGGAATATTCGCTAGCTTCTCCGCAAAGAAACCTTTCGCTTTATCTAACAAGCCTGAAATCACCGACGCCTTCTCTTCCACCACCTTCTCATCCGCTGTTGCCATTTTTTTTTTGTTTTGTTTTGTTTGGTTTGTGTCAATCGTACTTTGAAAATGATCAGATCTCTTCTTATCTCTCTTTGTAATGTCTCTATTGGCTCTGTGTCGGTTATATATATTTGTTTCCTCTTTTAAGGATGAATAGATAATAGCTTAATTTCCGGAGCGTGACATTTTTTATTTTATTTTTCTTTAGTTGTTTTAAAAAGGAAAGGAACAATCTAATTATTCTGTTTTTTTTATCATAGAAAATTAAAAGCGGTCCATAATGCATATTCGTAGGAAAAGATCCGTTTTTGGAGCATGATGATGGTCATAACGTGCGTTCCTTACTGCTTTGCTTGTCCGAAAAATATACTATTCCTAATTACTTTTTGCTATAAAATAAATATATGACTGTTTTTTTATTAAATTTAGTATAGCAAAAAAAAAAATTTTTTATTATTCAAATCTGTAAAATAAAAAAATGGATATATCTTACATAAACTTTTTTTTGGTACATAATCTTTTTTTGTTTGGAAATTAATCTTTTTTTGTTTTGGTAAATAATCTCTTTTTTTTTTGGTAATAATCGTTTTTTTTTTTTGGTAACTAATCTTAAGAATATGGAAAAAAATATATTCTCTTTTACAATTAGTCAAAAACATAGCTTTCCTAATAAAACACGGTATGCGAAATAATGAAGGTAGTAGGAATAACCTTTCTGTTGATTGCATTTGCTAAAGTTAACAAGTGGATTTATGGGGAACTTGAACATATTATTATCTTTTTCCTTTAAAAAAGAAAAGAAAATCACTAATCCATGTTTATTGGTTTACTTTGTGGCTTCGACTTCGTCAAGACTATTTCGCTTCTTATTTTTCGTGCCTATTTGAGGGTACTGACTATCAAATCAATGATCACTCACGATGAGGCAATACTTTATTCAAACGAATTGAAACTAATTACAACTGTATTTTTTTTTGGTTAATATAACTACAACTGATTAATATTCAAAATGGGATTGAAATTTCGAAAATAGGAGTACAAGGCCTCCGTTCGTTATACGAACCATGGAACGTTGTATTGAAGATATTATAATTCTATAGATTTTACTCACACAACTTACTTCCTATAGATTTACTTGTCAGCCTCTGTAATTCTTGGAGCAGGTACATAGTCCATTTTGGTACACTCACCCTTGGTTCTGCAATCTATAATCATGCATCGAAAGATCAACCAACAACGAAACAGAGTTTTCCAAAAAGATTTTATTACAGTTGAAGCAAAATCTAAACTGAGCTGGAAATGGTCATAGAACCTTAACTACAATTCTTTGTTATTCTCATATAATAAACTCTGAAAGAGGAACTTATGAGGGAATCTAAACAGGATGGATGACACAAAGTTGAACCAGAATCCGGTTTTGTTTATACGAAAACAAAAAAAAACTCCGTCGCCGGGACTCGAACCCGGGTCTCTCGGGTGAGAGCCGAGTATCCTAACCAGCTAGACTACGACGGATTTTGTTATTTTGATTACATATTCCCTATCTAACCTAGTACTGAGTGTTGCATCGGTCTGTGTGATTTGTTTATTGGAAACTGGGAACCCAGGACTGAGTCGCCCACTCGTCAGGACTCAGAATCTTCAAAAAGTTCAAATTAATTTCGATTAAATTCCTTGTTCTTGTAAACACACAGACACAGACACAATCACACAGAGTTTTAAATTCATTGACATAACTAACAATGGCTTCCTCACTCACTAGGAATTGCTCACGCTTCTCCAAAGCCTTATCCGTCCGTTTCATGAGTAACCTACCGGAAGACACCGTCTACGGAGGACCAAAGCCGCAAAACCCAAACCAAAGAGTTACACTAACACATCTCAGACAAAAACACCGGAAAGGAGAGCCGATCACCGTCGTAACTGCCTACGATTACCCATCCGCCGTTCACTTAGACACAGCTGGTATCGATGTTTGTCTTGTCGGTGACTCTGCTTCAATGGTTGTTCACGGTCACGACACAACACTTCCTATCTCCTTAGACGAGATGCTTGTCCATTGTCGTGCCGTTGCTCGTGGCGCTAAACGTCCTCTTCTAGTTGGTGACTTGCCTTTTGGTACCTACGAGTCAAGCACCAGTCAGGTAGTATAATCATAAAAATTGAATCTTTTCGTCTTCTGCTTGGTACTTGTTTAAGTAATTAGATTCGTGATTTAAAAAGATCAATCCTTTTGTAATGTTTTCAGTTCATTTGCTGATTTAGGTAACTAGATTCTTGATAGAGATGTCTCAACTGATTTTTGGATTTAAAATGTTGCTCTAGGCTGTTGATACTGCAGTTAGAGTTTTAAAGGAAGGAGGAATGGATGGCATTAAGCTAGAAGGAGGATCACCTTCTAGGATCACTGCTGCAAGAGCCATAGTTGAAGCAGGAATTGCGGTTATGGGACATGTGGGTCTAACTCCTCAGGCTATCAGCGTTCTTGGTGGTTTCAGACCACAAGGTAGAAACATAGCTAGTGCTGTTAAGGTTGTTGAGACTGCCATGGCTTTACAAGAAGCTGGATGTTTTTCGGTTGTTTTGGAATGCGTTCCACCTCCCGTGGCTGCTGCTGCAACCTCTGCCCTCAAGATACCAACCATTGGCATTGGGGCTGGACCTTTCTGCAGTGGACAGGTTTTATAGTGCCTTCTTTTCGGTTTTCGGTTTTGTGTATAGGCAAGTGTTAATTGTTTTCTTGAGTGCGCAGGTGTTAGTCTACCATGATCTTCTTGGTATGATGCAGCATCCACATCATGCTAAGGTCAAATCCTGATCCAGTTATTGGTTTCAAAGCGCATTCTCTTGTTGGTTCATTAGTTTTCAACGATTTTCTTGTTTCATGCTCTTGGATTTCACAGGTTACTCCAAAGTTTTGCAAGCAGTATGCTAAAGTAGGAGAAGTGATTAACAAAGCCTTAATGGAATACAAAGAAGAAGTCTCTAAAAAAGTGTTTCCAGGTCCTTCTCACAGTCCTTACAAGATCACAACAAGCGAGCTCGATGGGTTCCTAACCGAGTTGCAGAAGCTTGGCTTCGACAAGGCTGCTTCTGCAGCAGCTTCAGCCGCTGAGAACATGGAGCCTTCAAAGTGATAACAAGATCCTCCCTGTAGTCAAATTCAAACAATAAAAAAAGAGATCACTGTTCAAATGTTATAAGAGAAGGCTATGCATTTGTATGAACAAATGGTTAAAGGTGGGATGCTTTCCTGACGCTAAGTTATATTACGCTTTGATTTCTGGTTTGTGCCAAGCTAGACGCGACCATGATGCCCTAAAAATGGTGGAGAAATTGAAAGTAGCAGGATTGTCTCTTGACTTGCTGGCTTATAACATGCTCATTAAATTGTTTTGTGATAAGAACAACGCAGTAGAAATTTATGAGTTGTTAACTGATATGGAGGGAGAAGGATTGATGCCTGATTATATCACTTACAACACTCTCATTTCCTATTTCGGCAAACACAAGGTTTTTGAAAGTGTTCATAGGACGATGGAGAAGATGAGAGAAGAGGGTTTTGTTCCACATGTTGTAACATATGGTGCGATAATCCAAGCTTATTGATCCTCTGGGAAATGAATGAAGCATTGAAGCTTTTCAATGACATGGGCTCGCACTCAAAGGTCTTGCCAAACACAGTGATATACAACATTCTCATAAATGCCGTTTGCAAACTCCGAAACCTGAAACAAGCGCTCTGTCTCAATAAAGATATAATGGAGAAAAGGGCGAGACCAAAAATCACATCACCATGGAAATTCTAATGGAGCTGCTCCCAGAAGTTGGTGGATCAAAGAAGCTACAAAAGTTCACGCAGGGTTACTCTGTCAATTCTTTGACTGAAAAGGATGTACATTTACTTTAAGCCGAGGTAATGAGACAATGATAGTATGCTTATGTGTAATCTTTACATTGTACGATGTACATTCATAACTCTGTGATCCCATGTTTTGAGCTAATGCAATAACAACTCTTCAACAGATTCAGTACAGATCTCTAATAGTAAAGTATCCCATATTGATATTAGTTTCAAAAGGAAGTTTTACATATTTACTGTTTAGAAATCTAATCTGAAATTAACATCATTCTTCATCCGCTAGTTTCCCATTAGTCCACGGCTGGGTCTCAGAAGTTGCTTGAACAGAGCAATCTTAGGGACATTCCAATTCTCCACATGCCTGTAAGCATTCATAAAACCATGTGAAACAACCTTCTTTTTCTTCACAAGAATTTCAAAGTTGCGATAAATGTGTTTTATATAAGCTGCAAATCTCTACCTGCAAATTTTCCCGGATTCTGTGTCGAAGTAATACTCCGTGTAACCAGTTGCTGTAAAGACAGATTTTGACTTTCTCATAAATTTCCAAAAAAAGACATTAAAGTTTTGTCCTTTATTGTCTTCATAACTAATCATTGAAGCTAAAAAGTTGCAAACTTTATCCTAAAAGACTACAAAAACAATCTGAAACTTTAATGAAGTTAATAAAAGGGAACCTGAAAGAATGGGTTTCCATGGAAATGCCATGACACAGCTAAACTTCCAATGTCCAACTCCTTTATCCTGCAAAACTCAGGACAGAGCTCCGGCGATGAAAACATAAAACAGTAGTTTTTCTCCGACATCAGAAAAAAAAACAAAAAGTATCATCTTTTATAAGTTTGAGGGTACCTCAAAATTCTCCCATTTCATGAGCTTCATATTCGATTTCTCGATGAGGCTTCCGAAATTAGTGCAATTCCTTTTGAAACGAGCAAGACCCTTGAAGGAACCAGCCGGATCAGCGAATTCGCACTTCTCCTCATAAACCTCCGGCGTCAAGTTCCCTGAAAAACTCAAATCCCGATTCAGAACGAAAGAAAACAAAAGCTCAGTTTTTTCTGATTTGGATGTTTTTGTTCACTTGACCTGTGACGAAGTAGGATCGTTTGAAGTCTTGTTTAATCGAATCCACTACAGCTACACGAACGGCTCGTCCCGAACAATCAACCGGAACCTCAAACCCTGTCACACTCGGAGGAGAAGTCTCCGGAGATCGGAATACAGAAGCAGCGATTCCGAGTAGCTCAGATCCATACCAAGCGATTTTGAGTAGAACATTCTCCGGCTCGGGTCCTTTACTTGTCTGTGGCTCATTCTGTCCTCTGCAGCTCACTCCAGTTGCTCTGTATTGGCAGTTACGCCGTGAAATTGAACGGCCAGCATCGCCGGAGTAGATATGATTGACGGTGGCGATTGAATGAAAGGAAAGAGAAGCTACCATTTTTGGATTCAATTGGTACTGATTAGTTAAGGAAAGGCGACTTTTTACTTAAAAAAGATATTTTTTAGAAGTATCTATCTTGTGGTTAACAGAGACCACACAATGATAGTGAATCATATAAGACGATCTCGTAATATCTGATTCGCCAAACAATGAATCAAATTAATGGTATCTCAGAACAAGAATCTCTATAGATTAAAACAAGTTGAGTTGAATAAACAAAATTGAGCTGATGTATTTTTACATTTTCTTGGTAGCTTATATCCCAAGGAATATGTGGTTCTGATCAGCTAATTATGTCGATGGCACCGGGTAAAATCCGAAACTTTTTAGGTAGAAATCCAAGATACTCTCCATCTGACTGAACATAGATACTTCCGCTGTCTGAAATCTCTTCAACTTCGATACTTTGTACACTACAAGAAAAATGCATATACGTGGTGACTTCTCAGTTGCTAAGGTCATCTAATATGTTAAGTAACCGAAGGAAATCTTACCTTCTTGAAGACACATTGTTAAGCGAGAGATGCGTCCCGTTGTATAGCTTATGAAGTTTGAGTACGAAATCATACCATTTGAAGTCTTGCAGAACCACAACCTGTAGAGAAGTGTATGATGGTCAAGAAGAGTTAACATAATTATAAGATACGATTTGAGATCGAAGAAACGAATTGTTTTACCTCAAGATTTCCATTTCCAGGGACGGCGTTGGGCGTGATCTTCATTCCACCACCAAAGTATTTAGCGTTTCCAACGCAGAGAGCAGTGACCTGAGGATATAATTCCCATTCACCTCCATTGACCTGAGAGTATAACACAATGCTCTGAGGTGTATAACCTACTATGGTGAAGAAGAGATTTTTACAGAAATAATTGCTTACCCTGATTCTCATATCCTGGTTATCATGCCCCATAAAAGCTTGTAGGGCACCGATTACGTAGCACAAGTTTCCAAATTTCTTGTACTTTGAAGCGTAAAAACCTGCTTTTGCGCTCCTGCAAGTGATGAGCAACAAAAGGAGAGATTTACAACCACCTCACTAAGGATCAATCACACAGGCAAGATCCATGTATGCTTACAAATGAACATCAGCAACATTTATGAAGTAATGCAAATCCCTTCCTTCCTTGTTGTCGATAACACCAACATCAACCCGTGATCGCATCCCTGAGAAAATTCTGGTTATGTGATTTATGAGACATAATTACACAGAAGTTGCAAAGTAGTAAGTCCTAACTCCTCAAATGGACTCAGTGACATACCTTTAGCAATGCGGTCCACAGCTTCACAAGGATCATTGTTCCTAACAAATGCAGGACATACTTAAGATCTGGCACAACATTGTTTCGAAAACAAATCACATCGAACACAAGATGCAAAAACTAACCAACCAAATGTTCTAGCGAAATCCGAGCCAGTACCTAAGGGAATCAGCTGCCAAAAAAAGGGATGGACTGAGATCGTAAAATTACAAGAGATATACACAAAAACAAGTAAAAAAGGTCAATTCAAGTTACTCACACCAAGTGCAGTAGAATGACTAGCTTCGCTGTTGAGACCACTGACAGGTTTTCCCTCCCAAAAGAAACCATTAACAACCTGTAAATAAAAAAGGATATAATGAGTGGAGCTGAGACTCTTTAGAGTTGAGTTCTAGCAACCAAAAGATATTCAACTTTAACCTCATGCAGTGTTCCATCACCTCCAACCGCAATAACAGCATCAGCCCCATCCCTAATAGCCTGAGAGGATAATTGGAAGACACAAACCGATCAGCCTAGAATCAAATCAACAAGACAGAGAATACTGTACCCACCAAAGTAGTCAAATATACTTCCACTGCTCCTTACCTCTCTTGTAATGTCAATGGCATGAGAAGGACCCGTTGTTAATGACTCGCATACCTGCAGAAACAAACAAGATGGCGAGCAAATACAATTTCATGATACATAATAAGAAACTGAATAAGGCTAATGGAGATGGCATCAATATAACACAGGGCACAAAAAAAGGCAAGTGAATCGAAAACTCACATTACAGTCTTTACCAAGACGAGATCGAAGGTAAGGAAGCAACTTCTTCCATTCTTTAGCTGTTCTACCATTAGCACCTAATTTCATATGGAAAGACACTAAAAAGATTCAAGAGACACTTTCATAACCATAAACTTCAGTTCTTCTACCTCGAGATTGATATTCTCATAGAAAAAACATCATTTGATAAAAAAAATCCAAAATTTATTCCAAATCTCAGTCCTTTCTTCGTACCTTGAGGGTTCACAACGAAAACGAGATCACGGAGAGTGGGGGAGGAGACGGCGGCGGCACCAACAGAGCGAAGGATCATACGATCAGAGAGGAGAACAGAGGTAATACGTTGCGGCGTCCTAAGGAACGAAGGTTGTTTCTCCGTGAAAGGGCAAACTGAAATGCAGCAACTGGATAATAACAGCATCGTATAGCCGCAATTTCAGCTCCGGGAGACATCGTCGCCGTTATCAAGTTCATCGTTCGGATTCAGAGACCTTCCCTATCAGCAAGAGGCTTTTCTGTAACATATGGGCCGGTTTCTGTCTTTGAAGTCTACATTGGGCCTCAAGCATATGGCCCATAATTACATCTTTTAATATGTCTTATATAATTCAGATATTAGGCTAGAGAATAGAGAAACAAGAAAAACGAACGAGTCAAGTTGAAAGTTACATTAAACAGCGCTGAAAGTGGGGATCGGTCAGTTTAGTGGTGGAAAATACAGCTACTGACAGCTGTTAGATGGGCTTTACGGCCCATTTATACAAGTCTGTGGGAGAGCCGTAGTATTATTGTATAGTTTATAGCCGTTAGATTTGGTTTTATTAGTATTAAAAAACCACATATAAAAAGACTATGCCAAATGTCAAACCAAACCACTTATTTTATAATCCCACGAAATCGTCTCGTTTTGGCCTTTCGAGAGAAAAGACTAAATATAAGCCGTCCACTTTCCCCGATAAGATTTAATTAATCCCATCCACAGCGCTGTGACCAGTCCAGACGTAACAGCCATTCATAATCATACACCTGTAAGTTTGTCATAGTTTCTCGTGTGACGGGTCGTTACGTTATCAAGAAAACTAAACTAACGTCGGACCTCCGCCATAAAAATTTTATTTTTTGTTCTCAGCCGACCGACTCTGAAAAATTCTATGAAGCGTTAGAAGAAGATAAAAAGACTTTCCCTGTGAATTCTTCATCTCCGGCAACTTAAAAACGGTAAGGTTCCTTGATTTTGAGTTTTGTTGTTACCCATGAATCTCCTTTTCTTGTATGTGTGTGTTCTTCTAGTAATCAACAGGTCTGCGTCTTTAAGTTGTAGATAGATTTTAGGGTTAGAGTTTACTGTTGTTCGATGAAGAGTTTGTGCCTATGTTGTGTGTTTAAAGATATTATTTTGTGGATAATTAACTTCTAGGGTATTTTGAAATTTGAAAGGTTGAAACTTTTTTTCTAATACATACTCTGATTCCAGCCATCGTCAAATGTATGTAGATTCAGGCTTTTAAACAGTTGAGTCGTTTTTTTGCATAAGAATTATAATAAAGGATGCAATTTTGTTTAGTTAATTCAAGATGATCTCAAAAGTTGTTAGCTTTGAGACTCTTAAGGTTGGAACTTGGTATTTTTTCGCCTATTAGTCCTTTCAACCCCTAAGATAACCTGGAGTTGACATCAAATCGATTTGATAATATTTCTCTTTGTTTTTCAGTGTTTAGCAAAATGAGCAGTCCACAAGATCCACCACGACGTTTTTTCCCATTTGGAAATCCCTTTCGGATGTTATCACCAAAGGGCTCAGATTTATCACCATGGCTACTTTCTCTTTTGAGCGACTTTGAGGTACTTCTGGAAGAGAGACTGAAGAAACTTATGCCGAAGAACAAAGATGACATCCTCACTTTATCCTGGATGAAGCTAGCTATGGAGTCACTCTGCGAGACTCATAACAACATAAACACTCTCATCACTGAGCTCCAGCTTCCTGTCTCTGATTGGGAAGAGAAATGGGTTGATGTTTACCTCAACATCAGTGTTAAGCTATTAGATCTCTGCAATGCCTTCAGCTCAGAGCTCACACGTCTCAACCAGGGAGATCTCTTCCTCAAGTGTGTTCTGCACAATTTACAATCGGATTCCGGAGAGAAATACCTTCAGGCTCGATCTTCCCTTGATAGCTGGAGGCAACATGTTAATGCAAACAACCCTAGAATTGAAAACTGCCGTGCAGTTCTTGACAGTCTTGTTAAATCTCTGAGTCTTCCTAAAGTCAAGAACTCGCCTAAAGGAAAAGTTCTTATGCGAGCCTTTTATGGTGTGAAGGTTCAAACGGTTTATATCTGCAGTGTATTTACCGCGGCCTGGTCTGATTCCACCAAGGATCTTTTTGATTTACCTGTCTCTGAAAAGCCTTCGTGGGAAAAGGTCTTTACCGAAATGCAGAGTGTTGTAAATGCTGAGATCAGATACATGTTATCTTCTGGTAGAACCACGATTCTCAAGGAGCTGGAGAGCGTTGATGCTAGTGTCGAGAAGCTATACCCGATGATCCAAGATGGTGTTGATCCTGTTGAAGATGAATGTTTCAGAGATTATGTTATGGAATTGGGGACACAAGCTGAGAGATTGTCTCAAGGGTTGGATCAGTTACTGGAGGAAGTTGATAGTTTCTTTAAACTGACTTTGAGCGGGCGTGATGTGTTGCTCTGTAATCTTAGGTCAAGTGACTCAATCTCTGGCAATGCAGATGGAGAAGATGTAGACTAATACAGTGAGGTAAACAAACAAGTTTAACCCCTACTAAAGGCAGTTTTAGGTGAATGAAAAGTGTTTTCTATTTTTGTTTGTTTTAGTCCATCCGTTGAGCTTGTCTGTACGGTTTATGTGTTGGTCGTGTCTGTATGACTATATTGGAATCATTTTGCAATATAATATAAATATAATACATCTGTTTGGCTTGAAAAAATCAGTGCTTTCTTTGAAATGATCCAATCTTTCTAAACCAATTTCAATCTAAGGAACATATCAGTCAGAAAGGATGCAGGCTTCTATAGATAAGTGCAATTAGTAGTAACAAATGAAAATGCAATATCGAGCTAACGAGTGACTCTGCTTTTTGTGACCATACACGTATATAATCTTTCATACTCTTTACATTCACGGGTCACTTGAGAGATCTTTTACAGTTGAAAAAAGCTTCTCTCTTCACATGGATTTAGTGTCTTCAAGAGACTTTAGAGAGTTCCTTCAACTTCAACAAAAGCCTTCTTCTTGGTCTCTATTGTTTTCGGTCTGATCATTGCATCATGTCTGGAGAATCAAGCTCTGGTTTTACCGATCATTGCATCAAAGTTGTACCGACACACGGTGGCCGCTATGTTCAGTACAACGTTTATGGACAGCTCTTTGAAGTGTCCAGAAAGTATGTCCCTCCTATTCGTCCCATTGGTAGAGGCGCTTGTGGTATTGTCTGGTAAGTTCGTTCTTTTGATACTTCTTCTGATCAATTATCAAAGTCTTCCTTCTTCTGAATGTTCATTGGCTCTTGATTCTTGAATTTCAGTGCTGCGGTGAACTCAGTTACTGGAGAGAAAGTGGCGATTAAGAAGATCGGAAATGCTTTTGATAACATCATCGATGCAAAGAGAACTCTACGCGAAATTAAACTTCTCAGGCATATGGATCATGAGAACGTAAGCCTTAAGCATCATTTCTCACATTTGAAAACATCTTAAGTTTCTCAAAGTTGCTAGATCTATCAAGTGTTCCTGATCATCAGGGTCGAGGCAAACAGAGGATTCCTCTTTTTTTCCTTCTATAATTCCTATTTATCTAACTTTCTGGTTTGATTCTTTAGGTTATAACCATCAAAGATATTGTAAGGCCTCCTCAACGAGATATCTTCAACGATGTCTACATTGTCTATGAGTTAATGGACACTGATCTTCAGCGAATCCTCCGTTCTAATCAAGCACTGACCAATGATCAATGCCGCGTAAGTCTTTTTTGTGTTGTTGTAGTAGTCATTAGTAAAGTCATGGAACTCTGTGATCTTATCTGATCTTTATTCTATTTACTTCTCTTCCTGTTACAGTTCTTTGTGTATCAGCTGTTACGAGGACTCAAATACGTGCACTCGGCCAACATACTACATCGTGATCTAAGGCCAAGCAACGTGCTACTTAACTCGAAAAACGAGCTAAAGATTGGTGATTTTGGGCTTGCAAGGACAACTTCAGACACAGACTTCATGACTGAATATGTCGTTACCCGTTGGTACAGAGCTCCTGAGTTGCTTCTTAACTGCTCAGAGTACACCGCAGCTATTGATATTTGGTCTGTTGGTTGCATACTCGGCGAGATCATGACGGGACAACCTTTGTTTCCAGGCAAAGATTATGTTCATCAGCTTAGGCTTATAACAGAGGTAAATAGTAAAGTAAAAAGGCATATAAGTTTTTCACTTGTCTGAAACTGCAATGCCTTTTTGATTTCACTAAACCATTTCTTGAAATTAGCTTGTAGGCTCTCCAGACAATTCCAGTCTTGGTTTCCTTCGTAGTGACAACGCAAGAAGATACGTCAGACAACTTCCACGATACCCAAAACAGCAGTTTGCTGCTAGATTCCCGAAAGTGCCTTCCACCGCTATCGATTTGCTGGAGAGAATGCTTGTCTTTGATCCTAACCGGCGCATCTCAGGTAACAAACAAGACGAAGATCCTTAAGAACATTCATGTGGTTTCTTGCAGTTTGCTTTTGGTTTGTTAATATCTGCTTGACTGCTTATGTATGTTGTGATTGTAGTGGATGAAGCCCTTGGCCATGCTTACCTATCACCGCACCATGATGTGGCTAAAGAACCAGTGTGTTCGACTCCTTTCAGCTTTGATTTCGAGCATCCTTCTTGCACAGAAGAACACATAAAGGAGCTTATCTACAAGGAGTCTGTCAAATTCAATCCAGACCACTGAGAGAGAAACATGTTTTATGATTTGATTCCTTTTTTTTTTTAAGTCTGCTCTGGTTTGATCTCAGATTCCTTTATATTGAATCTAAACTCATTTTATCTTTTGATTGAATAAATAATTGCTATGATGAAACACACATATGTATCTCTATATCTTAAGCTACTGCGCAGAGCTTACCTTTCTTTTTTACATCAAAACTTTTCAACTATGAATCTCATATCTTAGAGCTTCTGAACCTGCGCAAAGCTTCCATTTATACTACATTACTATTGATATCTCTATCTACCTCATATTAATTAGGAATAAATAAACTATGATTAGTTGGGAAAAATCCGACTTCGCATGATGATTAGTTAGTGAAAGTGTCACAAACCTCAACATAGGTGTCTTAATTATAAAATTAAGGATTGATCAAAACTAAATAAATAAATAAATACTAGTAAAACACAAGTTTTTGGTTTATGTATGTATTAAATAAGTTTATAATTATATATGGTGGTGATGTACATATTATGACTCTTGTCTCTGACCAACACGTAATAAAAATTAGACAAATAAATCGTTAAAAACCAAAATACCAATATCCCTTATATCTCGGCGATAATACCGTGTAAAATCCACGCGCCATGATAAAAAAAATCCTCATCAGTTAGCAACCGTTCGATCCACCCGTGAATAACACTACACTTTCGTGGCGCGTGACTAAACATGATAAAAGTAAAGAAACGTAAAGCTCAGTAATACTTTTAATAAAATAAAATTAAAAAAAAAGTCCGTAGTTGAAAAATCTTAAGACGACGAAAATTCTCTGTGAGTGATGATGATGCTCTTCTTCTTCTTCTTACTTGCACACTAATAAATAGTCTAAAACCCTTAATTCTCTGATATATATTCCACAATGGCAGAGATTTGGATTCTGAGTCTAAGAACAACTCTGGTATTCTTGTCATGGGCTGTTTCAATCACAAGTTGTCTTCAAGATTCAGCTGGGTTAGACAGTAGTAATGGAAGCTTTTTCACGGTCTCGAGCTTCAGGTACCCTAAATCCGAAGTCAGGCCCTATGATACTCGTTACATCAGAGGTCTGTTTCTTATTATATCTGATCTTATTGCTTTTCTCTTTCGTCAATTTGAGATTCATTCATTCATTCATTCAAGCTTTTTCACCTGCTTTTTTTCTTTTTTTTTTAATATATAATAAAAGTGATGATCAGTTCAATTTGGACTTGGATTTATTACACCAGATGTCTGTTAAATCTGATCGTTTCAATAATCTGATTTCGTATGATCTTACGAACTTTCTGATCCTCTCTATTTGATTCCGTGACAGTTGATTTGCCTCCATGGTTCTCATCGTTGAATGTAGCTATCGAATCTGATGTAGACATCGTAAGTTTAACTGATTCGATTTTGATTGTTTTTTTTAGTTTTGTTTTTTGGGTATTCAAAGAAAAAAAGTTTCTATATTTGGGATTTGATTTTTTTTTGGTAGAATGCAAAGAGCATATCAAAGATGTCGAGAAGTCTTCTTCCTGTTATATGCTTCAGAGATGGTAGTCCTCCTCTCCCTGATGCCTCTACCAACGCTCAGAAAGGTTTAGGTACGATTTAGGTAATTATAGGATACGTCTATAGTTTGGTTTCTTCTTTGTCTGGTCATCACATTACCTTGCTATCTTTAAGGGGAATTAAGAAAGTGTTTGTTCTTCATGTTGTTTATCTAGAGCTAGGAAGGTTCTTCAATGGATCATTTGAAGGAGCTGAAGATATCGAGATTGCTGAGCAGTGTTACCCTATGCAGAAGAATATCTCCTTGAGATTGACCAATGAACAGGTTTTCACATTACTCTTAAACCTTCCTTGTCTGTTACTACTTTTTTTTTTTAGTTGATGAGTTTCTTTTATAAACGTTTGTTATTGTTTCTAGATTTCACCGGGAGCTTGGTATGTTGGTCTTTTCAACGGAATCGGGGCTACGAGGACTCAGGGGAAAATGGTATGGTTCTCTGTAATGTTTAAAAAAGCCTCAGCTTTTATTGTTTGTTTGTTCTCTAATACTTGGATACTTGCACAGATTGTTCGCTCCTCGGCGTTTTCATTTAGTGCCAACATTAGTGTTGAAGGTTGTAAAGCTGCTACAATGTGGGGGCCTTCCTGCAACCAGACTATTTATCCGCTTTCATGTTCTCGGTTTGATAACCAGACAGGAAGTGTTATTTCTTGCTCCGATTCTTTCCCTAGTTCTTGTCTGACCGCTGCTGAAACAAAGACATATGCTTTAGATGTTGATGGAATTGCTGAACAATTAGTGATTATGGCATCCAATGTCAAAGTAAATTCCAACGAAAGTTACCTCATGTGTTACGCCCGTTTTGGAGCCATTGCTTCAGAGACTCTCCATGATTACGCTGCTGATATACACAAAGTTCCTTTAGTTATTAAGAAACCGAAAGCTGGTCGATGGTACATTGTTGTTAGTTTATCTGGACGGGAGAATCGGCTTGTACAGGGCGCAAATTCTAGTTCGAAGGTCTGCTTTTCACTGAATGTTAAAGTTCTCGGGTGTCCCGTGGGAAAAGCAGGACCCAATTGCGGGCAGCAAATCTACATGCTTCAGGTAACTTGTTCTAAAATCAATATTGAGCTCTAGACTTATTCGAATTGTTGAACGCGATACATTTTATGCAGGCAGTTATGAGGAGAGGGTCGTTGACACCTTTTGAATCATATTATTTGCCGGTCAATGACGCTTCACCTTTAGGCTCAAGCACAGCTTTCCCCCTCGAGCCCATTGTCAGCAACTCTTCCTCTATTCCAGAGTTAGACACAAGCACATGGACTTATTTTCTCATGAACATCCCTCAAGGAGGTGCTGGTGGGCATATACACTTCAGATTAACATCAGATTCCACGGTACAGTATGAAGTTTATCTTAGATTTGGTGGATTGCCCACTCTTGAGGATCGGGACTATTATTATGTGAATCGAACCAGCGCCAGCCGCTCAATGTTCTTCTCGTTGTATAATTCTAGCCAAGAAAAGGTTGATTTCTACATTTTGTATGCTCGAGAAGGAACATGGTCAGTCGGGTTAAGGCAGCTCAATAACTCTACTGCTCCTGCTGCTTTCAAAGGTCCACCTACTCTAGTATCTCTTTCTCTTGAAAGATGTCCGAGAAGGTGTTCATCTCATGGGCAATGCCGATATGCTTTTGACGCTAGTGGATTGACATCTTACAGGTTTTCTCATATATCTTGAACCAGTTGAAATTGTAAACATATGGAGAGTAGATTATTTTGAGAGTTAAATTCTTGTCTTGTGTTTCAGCTTTTGTTCTTGTGACAGAACCCACGGAGGCTTTGACTGCAGCATTGAAATTGTGTCAGACCAAGGTATCTTAATCTGTCAGTGTTTGAAACTTTGACAACTTTTTCTGTGTACTCACTCATGTGCTTAAAACCTCATGCAGAACATGTTGTTCAGTCTATTGCTCTCATTGCATCAAATGCAGCAGCTCTTTTGCCAGCTTATTGGGCTCTTCGTCAGCGAGTAATTTTCTTGGTTTACACTTATAGTTTGATAGTCTTGCTTTGTTCCTTTTTCCCATCTAAAAGCTGCTTATTCATGTGCTAAACAGGAGTATCCAGAGTGGGTTCTGTTCACATCGAGCGGAATCGCGAGTGCTCTGTATCATGCATGTGATGTAGGCACCTGGTGTGTGTTAAGTTACAATGTTTTACAGGTACTAGTAGTTTGATAGCTGCATCATTGTCATCTTCTGTGTGGAATTATATACTTAGTTACGATATGGTAAATTTTTTTGCTTCAGTTCATGGATTTCTGGCTCTCTTTCATGGCGGTGATTGGTACCTTTGTGTACTTATCCACGGCTGATGAAGCAGTTAAGAGGACAATACACACAGTTGTTGCCATTCTCACAGCTTTATTGGCCTTGACCAAGGCAACAAGGTATCTGAGATGTTTGACTGTGAATGGTTACGATAAATAGCATCTTGGTACTGTTTTATTTTATTGTGACATCAAAGCAACCTTGATACTATTTAAATACTGCTACATTGGCTTGCTATCTATTTGCAGGGCGTCGAATATTATCATTGTGTTAGCAATCGGTTCACTTGCTCTCCTCATCGGATTTTTGGTAGAATTCTTTACAAAGTATCGATCATATTGCGGGTCGGCTGGATTTTCATTGAACATGCTCGACAGGTAAACTAACACTTGAACATACAATTACCACCAATATGACGAAATCATTATTTATCTGAGTTCTGTCATATTTTTCTCGTAGGCCACGGGCAGTCAAAGAATGGTTTAGTAATCTGATCAAGACGCTCAATAAACGGTTTCGTTGGGGCTTTGTGGCGGCTGGTGTTGTACTCTTCACGATGGCGGCCGTAAGTTTCAAAGTAGAAACCAGTTCGAGCTACTGGATTTGGCACAGGTGTGTGTATATTAAGTTTATTAAATATGAATAACATTGATTGTACTATTACTTTTTCTGAAGGTTGACTTATGAAAATTATGTGCAGTATTTGGCATTTCACAATCTACACATCATCCTTCTTCTTCCTCTGTTCGAAGATTGCAATTGTAAATAACGAGAACCAAGCCCACAACGGAGCTGACAACTACGAGTTAACAAGGCAAGACTCGCTACCAAGAAACTAAAAAAAGCATAAAGATAGAGGCTTTTACAGGATTTTTATGTATCTTGTCCTATATACCAACCAAAGAAGTTTTAGAACAGAACAAAGACATGGTGATGGGTAAATATTCAGGTTTTTTCTCTCTCCCTTACTTAGATTTTTCCGGTGTGGCATCTGAACCTCACTGCCAACTTGTGTCTGTAATCTTGTATGTCTATACACACATAGTGACAGGATAAGTTCACTGGAGTTGTCCAGTTGCATCATTTATCTTAGGCCTAGACGATGTAATGCTTTGGTACAATAAGAGGCTTTGGCATTCTTGAACAGTCTTTACTTCCACAGCTTTTTATGCTGATTAAATACTGCTGTGTCCCTGGTTGTTATTGCTAGACTAAGTTTTCCCCTAACCAACTGCAACCTGGAGTTTTGGGATTGTTGCAGTTTCTCCTCTCTGTTCTACGCAGATGAGCCGCTTGATACCAATGGCCTTCGGAGGCGTAGGCGTTTGACAGGATGGAGTAGTTCACAGGTTTGCTAGGTTCAATCTTCAGAAGCTTCTTTGCACCCCATTTCATGGATTTTATTTTCTCATGGATGTTACATGCTCCTGTGAAAGCTGCCAAAGCATCAGTGCTTGGTTCTGTGGGCATTGACTTTAAAACATCAAAAGCCTCGTCGATGAAACCAGCTCGACCAAGAAGATCGATCAGACAAGTGTAGTGTTCTTCCTCTGGTTCTATCTTGTAAACGTTAGTCATTTGTTTGAACCAATGAAGCCCTTCTTGAACTAATCCTCCATGGCTACAAGCAGACAGGACCTCTAAAAAAGTAATCTTGTCTGGTTGAAGTTTCTGCAGCATATTTTCAAACATTCGCAAGCTTTCTTCTGGAAGACCATGAGAAGCCAAAGCTCCGATCACTGAAGTCCATGAAACAAGATCAGGTTCTCGGATGGAATGAAAACAGAGAAGTGCTTCAGATAAATTTCCCGTCTTGGAGTAAGAACTGATCAGAGCATTAGCCACCGACAAAAATTCTGCAGAGCCCCGTTTAGTAACAATGGCTTGGACTTGCTTAATCTCCTGAATTGCAGAGAATTTCGAGCAGGAACTCAAAACACTTGCAAAGGTAAGCTCATCTGGTTGAACATTCCCACGGAGCATTTGACTAAATAGTCTCATAACTTCTCTCCCTTCTCCATTTTGTCCAAAACCCACAATCATCGCATTCCAAGACACTACATTTCTCACAACCATCGATTCAAAACACTTGCGAGCATCACTCATATAGTTACTCTTAGCATACATATTAACCAATGCAGTCGCCACTGTAATGTCAAACTGAAATGACAGTTTGAAAACAGTGGCATGAATCTGCTTCCCTTGTTCGATCCTACACGCACTGAGAAGACTCGAGAGAGTGAAATCATCACCAGTGAATCCTTTATTGTTAGAACACATCAGCTTGAGTAAACCAAAAGCTTCATCAATCATACCGTTAACAACATAAGACGAAACCAAAGCGTTCCACAGCACTAAATCTCTACACAAAACCGCCTCAAAGACTCGTCTTGCTTCAACAATGTGACCACATTTACCGTAGAAATCAACGAGAGTAGTACTCAGAAAGCAACTTGATTCGATACCTAGTTTCACTATCAGACAGTGTAACTGGATACCAGCTCCCACATCGTTGGAATCAGTACACAACCGAATCAACCCTATAAACGACACATGATCCAAACTCACCTCACTAAGAAGAATCCGACTCAAATAACAAAAACCTAGATGAGCTCTGTGGTTGGTGTCACCGTCTCTGTGAAGGACACCGTGAATGAGTATGTTCCAAGTAACAATATTTCTCACAGGCATTTCGTCGAAGAGCTTATCTGCATCATCGAAGTCTTTGCTTCTCGTGTAAGCTTGCAAGAGCTTGTTTTGAAGGAAGAGAGAATTGTAAGTGCCTTCTTTTACTATGAACCCATGATGTTGTTTCGCGCCACCAAAGAGATGATCCAAGCTAGCAGATAACTTCGATACAGAGGATATAGCTACAGGTGAGGAAGAATGAAGGGTTCTAAGGGTTCGTAAGGAAGATAAATAGTTTTTGAATTGGGCAGTCTCGATCGGAGTTGATCGGAACGTAAAACGCATCTCTACCGCCGGACATGAAAACAGAGACGGCGTGGCGGGAAAACGTCTGACATAATTCGAGGTTTTAACTTTAGAGCTGAGCCGAGCCGAGTCGAGTCGTTTCCGAAGACGTATTGTATTTGTTACGGTAAATAGAGTAATTAATGACTAATGAGTACTTACTTAATGACCAATGAGTTTTGTCGACAGTTAAACACACTAGCTGAGTTTTTACTTTTTTAGTTTAAACTTTAAACAAAAATATTAGTGACATTATTTATCATGTGAATTTATTCTAAATAGCTTTCTTTTTATTTAATTGCAATCCTCTTTTTGTCTTTAAATTGATAAATTGCTATGAATGCTGCAGACCTGCAGTAAGAACTAAAATTTTATGCTTTTACTTTTAAACAAAATGTTATAGAGCATTCCTCTTAAATTTACTGACTTTGAGATTTATAAAAGTAAACAAAAAAAAAGTTTTAAACCATATATTATTGACTTTCAATAATTTGTCATAAATAATTAAAAAGATGATTAATCGTTAAAAAATATTTAAGTGCTCATTGAAAATTGTAAAAACGTTACAGTTTGGTTTTAATAACATCTAATTCAAATTGACAAAAATGACATTGTAACAACTGGCATATACTTTAGTCAAACAGAAAATACTTAGTAACGCTTATTTTTTCTTTTATAGTTTTAGACATTTTCTGACTTTGAATGATTTTGAATGAGTTATATTGTGATTTTTTTACTTTTTATAATTTAAAATTGTAAAAACGTTAAAGTTTAATTAGATAAGACAAAACTAAAAGTAAAAAGTTCACATTACATAAACCAATCACCTTTTTGTAAAAAATAACGTTAATTCTGATTCAATGTAGGTAAAAAAGTAAATATTCTATTATTCTTTTAAATTAAGTATTATTAAGAAATGTTGTTACATTACTCTCCCAAAACATAAATCTTAAAGTTTAATCAGTTTGACACTATTGATTAGAATAATAAAATCTACTTTGAAAAAAACGCTATTTAACTTGAAATGGATACAATAACATGTTAAGTTATTTGATTAGAAAATTAATCAAAAATAAAATAAGTACTAATTATTTGTGACCATTATGGTTACTATACCAAAAACCTCTAAAATTTCTTCTCTACCTTATTTTGGTTTGTTAAATAAAGTTCTGCAAAATAAAGTTTTGCAAAATTGTTAACTCAACCAGTGGGTTAAATAATTAACTAGAGTTAAAACGTCATATTGACAGCTAATAATATAAAAGTTTGATGATGATTGTATATTGGTACGGGTCTCTCTCATTTCCAATGCGTCTTTCATATAAAATAAAATGATCCGTCGTGCCTTCATTCAATAAATCTCATTTCTCTACATTTTCTTAATAGCTGCAACCAAAAAAAAAAAAAAAAAATAGTATTACAGAAAAATTTAATAAGAGACAAAAAGGTTAGTAGTGTGGTGATTCCGCATTATTATAATCTGATCCCCCTTTCTTGATTTCTCATTTCGATAA
This sequence comes from Camelina laxa, assembly GCA_024034495.1. NCBI lineage: Eukaryota > Viridiplantae > Streptophyta > Magnoliopsida > Brassicales > Brassicaceae > Camelina > Camelina laxa. The sequence continues at coordinate 870,879 of CM043882.1, forward strand.
TACTTTGCAAGTTTCGTATTTTTTCACATTGCTTTTTTTTTTTTTTTTTAACAATTTAGTAACCCTAATTTTGGGGAAAAAAACAAGTATTCGATTTTTTTTTTTTTGGGAAAAAGGGTCTGTATCTATGGGAATGTTTGATTTTTGACCCGAAACTTCTTTATCGGTCACCATCCATCGAAAACCCAAACCTCGATAGAGAAATAGGGAAATGGCGGGCCAAGTGGGGAACTGGGAAGCCGGTATAGAATTTTGCCCAAACTGAAATTTTTTCCCCTAAAATTTTCGATTTTTTTTTTTTTTTTTTGTTTCCCGCTAAAAAAACCCTAATTTCCGCCATGGAAACTCAAAGATCTTAATCGTAAGTTCATGATTCTTCAGTTCCTGGATCTTCTTCTTGTTTCTCTTAGAAGATTCCTTGGGGTTTTCGTTTATTGCTTTTTTTTGTTTCTTTGTTTCGCTTCAGTGATAAAAAATGGGATCTATTAATGGTTGTAGGGTTCGTTGTTCGTTGTCAATGGCGGGTTGGTCGATGGTAGCAGACGAGGATGCCGTCGATCTTAACAAAACTCCGAAGAACCTCGACGCCACTAGGTCTCCTGAAAGCGTTAACCCAGAATCTGGGTTTGAAAAGAAGATTAAAGAGCTCATCTCTTTGTTCCGACCTTTACTTGAATCGTTCCTTTGCGAGTTCTGTTCCGCGGATAGCTTCCGACCTCTTCCTCCAATGACTGGCGACGGGAGAACCGTTGATTTGTTCAATCTTTTTTTGAACGTGAGTCACAAAGGTGGATTTGATGCAGTTTCTCAAAATGGGTTATGGGATGAGGTTGCTCAAGATTCTGGATTAGGGTCTTATAACTCAGCATCTGCTAAACTGATCTATGTTAAGTACCTTGATGCACTTGCTCGATGGTTGAACAGAGTTACTGCTGGTGATACTGATGCTAGTAGTCTTGAGTTGTCTGGAATCTCTGATGCTTTGGTTGCTAGACTTAAAGTTTTCTTATCTGAAGTGAAAAGGAAGTATGAGCTGAGGAAAGGTAAAACTTCAAAGGAGTTAGGAGCAGAGCTTAAATGGTTTATATCAAAAACTAAGAGAAGATACGATAAGTACCAAACTAGCAAAGAGCCTGGTTCGACTGATGCTGTGAAAGAAATTGAGGGTTCCAAGTTTACAGAAAAGAGAGTGGAGAAGATTATGATTCTTGAATCCGGTTATCAGGACTGCTCTTCGCCTGGGAAGAGAAAACGAGAATGTCCTTTAGAGACATTGAAATGGTTAAGCGAGGTTGCTAAGGATCCATCTATCGGTCGTGTGCCAGATAGATCAAAGTGGGTAGCTTACGGGAGTGAAGAGCCATGGAAACAACTTCTTCTGTTTAGGGCCTCTATAACAAAAAACGATCCAGCTTGTGAAAAGACTTGGCAGGTGGGTATAGTTTTTCGAGAAATCTGCATTTGCTGGTATGCTTTAGTGATTTGAAATTCATTATTGGATTTTAGCTATGTAGATGTGAATTTTGCCTGTAGAATCATGAATTGCATGTGTCACTAAAGCATTTTAGGGAGTCCCTCGTAGCAACTTAGGAAATGCCTGCTTCTGTTTTATCATATGAAATTTGATGCTTCATAATGTCTGCTTTCCAATATTCCACAATGAGAGTGCTTTAGCACCAGTGATGTATTGAGAACATTTTCTATGCTGTCTCACTGCAAAGAGGCTTTGAATCGTGTGACTGAAATAGAATCTAATTAGTCTGATGGTGATCGTTTGCCTGTGCTCTCTGATTTTGCTGCTGTTCTTCCATGTTTATGCAATTCAAGTCTTGATAGTTTTGCTCATGTGTTTCAGAAACTCCAGAAGATGCACCCATCCATGTACGATGATAGTGCTGGACCTAGTTACAATCTAAGGGTGAGACTGAGTTACGATGGTAGTCAGTTTAATGACAAGAAAGGTGGGAAGGGAAATAAATCTTCTGGGAATGGCTCGGATTCAGACAGTTCAGATGAGGAGGATAAACCATGTGTTCGAGTTGGGTCAGAGTTTCAAGCTGATGTACCGGAGTGGAATGACATAACCCCTGAAAGCGATTCAAAGTGGTTGGGCACTCGGATCTGGCCACTGACCAAAGAACAAAGCAAGAATAATCTTCTTATCGAAAGGGATCGTATTGGAAAAGGAAGACAGGATTCTTGTGGCTGCCATAATCCAGGATCCATCGAGTGTGTCAAGTTTCATATCACTGCAAAGCAGGATAAACTGAAAATTGAACTCGGTCCAGCTTTCTACATGTGGTGTTTTGATGTCATGGGTGAAGGTACTCTGCAGTATTGGACAGACATGGAACTGAAGAAGATAAAGTCTTTGATGAGTTTTCCACCTTCACTTAGCCAAGCTTTCTTTGATCAGGCCAAGACAATCCTTTCGTCAAAGAGCAGAGGAAAAATTGTGAGCTACTTCTACAACGTGACTCTTTTGCAGTATAGGGCAAATCAGAATAGAATCACTCCTCATGGTGTAGACAGTGATACTGATCAATTCTTCATCGGTGCAACAGAGAATGAAAATCCAGCCCCCGAAGCAAACACATCCCAGAAACCCGGCCTGCTTTCCCCTAAGAAAAAAAGATGTCGATAGAGTGAGAGGTAGCTAGAGTCTTGATGAATCACCCTGTTGAGAGATTCAAGTTGGAGCATCTCGTTTTGTATTTCTTTCCATCTCGTCTTTTGGGCATCTTTTGCCATATTGAAACTGGCTTTAAACTCTGGGAAAAGGCGCTTCCATCATGGCATTGTTGTCTCAGCAAATTGTGGTTTTGGTTTTGAGGTAAATATACTTCCATCTCTTCCTTGATGATTCTCAAGTATTATTCTTTTTTGTCGGCATAGCTGAAAAGGCTTTGTAAAGTGTCTACAAGTACAGTAAGAGAAATTTGGATTAGTTTAGATTTGGCAACAGAGACCAAATGTAATTGCTTGCTATATGGATTTTTTGTTTGTTTCCAGAAAAGAAAAGAAAATGCGTAATATCTTAAAATCACAAGTTCATGATTTTAATCTTCTCATCACTTAAATAATTTAAACCTTCTTCACACGAGCAAAGTTATAAAACATGAACCGCTCTGGTTTTTTTTTTTTATTGTAATGAAGTGGGCCAATTGTTTATGCGTCGGCCCATAAAGGGACCAAACCTAAATCAAGTTGTGATAACGCGGCCCGTGTTCTGCAAAAAGCTTTTGGTGTTATAAAACATCGCGTCGAGAAGATTTTCGAGAGCGTGGAATTATGTATGTCGATTTGATAATTAAACTCAGAATGACCGTTGTTGATCCGTCAGATCCATTAAAATTCAACGGACCTAAATATTCTTCGATTAAAAGTGATTTTGCAATTTAAACAAACGGCAAACGCGTTTAGATGCAACGGCCCATTAAGGCCCAATTAAGTTTTAAGTTCAAAATTTAAAAACTCCTCCGTTCGTGTTTTGTTTTTGTCAGTCACACTGCGAGACCTTCCTTTGTTGCTTCACTTTCCATTCGAAATAATCGAATCCGAAGCAGAAATCGAAACTGCATTTATGTCAGCGTACGAGTATCCGAGGTTATCTCGTCCCCAAATCATCACTGCCCTCGAGGATGCTCAGCTCGCGAGCATTACGGAAGCCGATTTCAAAAACCCTACTCTCGATTTCGTCTCCGAGCTTTACACCAGACTTCTTATCTATCTCGACGTCCTCAAAGAGTAAGCACCTCCCCCCGCCCCTCGTAGTTCCCTCTTTTTACTCGTCAATTTTTTCCAAATCCCTAATTTTAAAAAAGAATTGGGAATTTCTGATGAATTTTCAAATATCCGTTTGTAGAGAAGAGAAAGGGCAAGTCGATTTTGAGGCTTTGCAGCAATTGGAGAATCCTCAAAATCATGTCACCTCACTGCAATATTCGAATCTCTATTGCAAAGTGAAAGGTATGCTAGATATGGTGGAGTGTCCATTACAAATGAATTACAAGGATCTGATACGTCCCGAACCATCCCGGACCGAGTTTATCATCAGTTCTCTTGTGAACTATGCTCTACACAGGTATCGCCTTCTTGCTTTTCATGCTCCTAGTTTAGCTTATACCTCTGCAAATTGAAGTTAGCTTACTTCTCTGTAGTTTCTATCTGGGTGTACCAAAGAGTTAAAACTAGTAACAAGAGTACAAATATTTTGAAAAAGTGGTTTGCATTTTAAGATGAGAATACATATTACTCTTTCCCTGCCAGATTTTACAAGTTTGATATCATTTAGTGTATTTATGTTTTCTCATATCTTCTTTCCTGTGCTAGTGATTTCAAAATTGATGCTCTCATGATTATTTTATGTACCAGAGATTCAAAAATGAATAAAGTAAAGCAAAAGGCTGAGGAGTTGACTCTCCTTGATGAGGAGCGGAAGCAGTGGGAGGCAAAGATTGCCCAGGTAATGCAACGAAAAACTATATCTATCACATAAATATCCATTTCGCTTCTTCTCTCTTTCTTTTTTTTTCTTTATTTCTGATGGCTCTATCCATGCAGTTGAATGCAGAGATTGGAGTATTTGATGAATCCGTTGAAAGGGATTTACCCTTTGTCCAAGAGCTAGAAGCGAATATTGAAGAACTCAATCAGACTATATTAGGACTCAACAATCAGCAGATGTCACTGCGAGCTACCTTCCAACAAATGAGAGAGAAGAGTACACAGATGGATAACGAGGTAAGAAACAACATGATGTGCAGTTGAGAAGCTCCTTCCTGTAACTTAATTGGTTTATGTAATTTAGTTTATTTTTGCTCCTGACATGTGTATTTCTCTCTACAGATTTCCAAAGCAGAGTTTGATCTTGTGCAAACTGTCCAAGAAAATGCAAACCTCCGCTCACTAATTGTTCAATCTCCAGACAAATTGCAGGTATATTTTTGTTCCCACTAGCACACTATTCCTAAGATGAAATTTTGTGTACACGGGCTTTAACGATTGCTATTGAGACAGGGAGCTTTAGAAGAGAAGAAGCTAGTACTTGGGGACACAAAGAAAGCTGAGCAATCCGCAATGGAAACTTTCCAGGAAAAGGCTGCCATTCTTGAGGTTTATGAAAAGGTATCTAATGAAAACTCTAGACTATTACTAACTCTTATTGATTAGCACGTAGCTAAATGCATTTAGGACATCCTATGCAACTTGATGGTTTACTAATGGAAATTATCGAGTCCTAGGTCACTGCGGATACTACCGTTTGGTTAGAGAAAGATGATTGCAAGTCTTAGGTGTTTATTGCTATATCACATTTGTTCATACTTCAGTCAAGGATATTTAGGAAGAACTTCATTTATTTTGGTGTATAGTGGATGAGAATGAATCCAAGGTGGACACTTGACAGTGTAGATTGAGATCTTATTCTATGTTGATACTTCAGAGTTTTTTTATTTAGGTGTAGTCTTCTTATAATAGTTTTAGGCTTTCATATTTTGAGCGTAATAACGTTTACCATCAAAATTTTCTTTAATATTGAGGTAACAAAGTACATTTAACTATGGGTGCCTTTTGCAGGCCTTCAAGAAAATTTCAAAGTCTTCTTCGCAACTGCAGTTAATTAACGAACAGGTGACCAAGCAAAAATAATCCTTCCTCTTTCTTTGCTTGTAGATAGTGAACCATGTATGATATATGTGGCAATACACAGACCCTTCCAATTATCTTTCATCTTTATGTGTGTTTAATGATGTTACAGGTAACCAATGCGAAAGCTGTTGAGAAAGAATTGAAAGCTCTTAAAGCTAAGCTGAGCGAAGATGGAGTGTACAAATCACTTGAGGCGAAAGTGGTTGAGCGGAATAGAATAGGCGAGTCATCGTTTATTACTTTCCTCTTTAGATATCGTTTCGTAGTTTTGTTTTGGAACGGAGGCTGTAATTCTCTATTCTCTCAACAGTGGAACAGTTGAACGAATCATTGAAACAACTAGAGAAGGAAAAAGCACTCATGTTTGATGATTGGACAAATCAACTGAATAACCTAAAAGTGGAGGTTGAATCCAGAAGACGTGAACTTGAAGCCAGGCAAACGGAGGTGGAATCAGTAGTAGCTGTGGTATTGCTCCCTTGTTTTTAACAAAATGAGTCTGTTGTGTACCATGCTTTATCATCGCCTTCTAAGTTTTTCTTTGTTTATATATTAACAGGTTGATGACAATACTGCCAAGATTAAGCAGGTGAGACAGTCAGGAGAAGCTAAAGTGCAACAGTTAGCCGCTAAATATGAAGAGATCGTGAAGCAGGTTTCTTTCGTTTTACCATTATTATCTTCACCTGAATAGCCCCGTCGAGTGAAGGCTATCATATATTAAAGATCATGAAAATACAGTATGTTGATTAATACAAAATGCAAATATATTTTTAAACCAAGAATACAAAAGCCTGCAGCAAATTAAGAGGTCTCCAAAGTTAAACCTGTATTAGCCTTCTTCCAGATTCTTTTTAAGATATACTGTTACATATACTGAGCCTCATTTTTGATATTTTGCAGTTTCGTGAATACACGGCGTCGTTTGATGCAGTTCTGACTTCTGACTGAAGCTAAATTAAGGTAGAGAGGATTATAAAGAGTTAAAGGCCACCTTATTGACTCAAACAACCAATAGGGAGAAACATTTTTAACATAGGACCATTTCCTCTCAAATGGTTAAGAATCGATTACTTACAAACTGGCATTTGTAACAAGTTTTGTTTTTAAAATGACATTTTTGGCCAAATTTCTTTTTCTTTTGTTATCTCATAGAGCCAAATTAAAGTTGGGAAAAAACCAGCAAAGTAAAAGAACGTAACCAGAAACTACAACCAATGATGTTTAAGTTTTTAAGTTTGGAGTTAATATATAGATTTTAGAGAACTGGACTATTTTATCTACAGACATCCTGCAGCGATTTAGTTTAGATTTGGCAACCGAACCGAAAACCTGTTCTTATATAAATATACATCCTGCCGCTATTTATTTTTCTCATTTTGTTTTTGCTTTTTCTTTTGTCATGTAGAGACGACATTTTCAGTATTGCCCACACCTAATTTTACTGTTTCAACTTTCAAAAGATTTGAAAGTTGTTTTAACTTACCTTTTAATTGCTAAAATAATTCGGCTAAACAGTATATGTAAAGAAATTGGAATGAGATTAGAATATGCATGTGGACACGTTATCAGCTTTCATTACATATAAAAAACAAACAAATACATGTTATTTGTTGTCCTCACGTCTACTATAGTCTCATAATTTCGTAAATTTGATTGCTCACGTTTCTTTTAAAAATAATTCATTTTGTAGGATAATTCACAGCTCCACCATCATTTCTGTTTAATAACGTTATCTGTTTTCATTTTCTTTTGTTTCTCTATAAGAAATAATAATTAACTAATTAAGATATGTATAAATAGCTATTGTATTAAAATTGATCAATCATTCAAGCTTTTAATATCATATAATTATATCATATGTGATTATAATAAATAGTTATTTTTTAATAAGTAATGTAAATTTCTTTTACGAATAATGATGAAACGATGCAAAATTGATTAACAACATTTAAATTTACACATAAATTTCACGTGTATGACATTAATCACTATAAATATGTTGATCATTAAATTAGTAATGGTTAGTGTGGAAGGGTGGATAAGACTAGAGAAATGCCCATTTATCATATTAATCTTGTCTTTTCTCACTATCTTTGTATGATTGATATAAAATTTTGATTAAGAAAACAAGTTGTTTGCATAACAGGTCTATTTGACATGGTCATATTTGGACAAACTACATATTCGTAAAATTTTGAAGTAAAATAAAGAGAACTAATTTTGACCAAATGCTTGAAGCAACAATTTAACCAAATCTATAAAAAAAAATTATTTGACCAAAAGCTGAACAAAATTTTGATTAACATAGACTATTTGAGGAAAAAAAATAGAAAGTGAAATTATTTTCCCATTAATCAAAAAGACAAAACAATTAAAAAAAAAAAAGGCAAATGGAAAAGGGTAAAAAAGGAATTGGAGAATAATAAAGAGAAAGGCAAATAAATGTCATCTCATTGATCTTTTTTCTCTCTCTCTCTTTATCAGTTTATTTTATTTTTCTCATTTTCGAATCTTTTCTCTCTCTCTTTCTCAAAAACGAGATTCTTGATAGAAGAAGAAGGGAGAAGGGGAGAATCAGCCATGGCTTCACCGAGCAAACGCCGAGAGATGGATATGATGAAATTGTATGTTAATTTTATTCCACTTGATTGAATTCTCTCTCGATTTATTCTGGGTTTTTTTTTTATTTATTTATTTAATTAATCTGTTGATGAAGTTCTTCTTCTTCGTCTTAATCTGGTTTATGGTTGGGATGTATAGGATGATGAGTGATTACAAGGTGGATACAATCAACGACGATTTGCAAATGTTCTATGTCACATTCCATGGTCCCACTGACAGTAATTTCTCCTTCCTTCTTCTCTCTTTGATTTGTTTGGTTTGCTTTTATAAGTTACTTGTTCTAATGCCTCTATTTAAACTTCAACTTCTCTGATTCATATTATGAACTTAATTTGGGTTTACATGATGGTGGCCATACATACTTGAATTTGGATTTCTTTATATATAGGATCTTCATATTATGAGGATACCCCAAGAGTTTGATTGTCTCTTTTTTTGTTGTTGTTGGTTGTACTTGAAAAGGTCTATATCAGGGAGGTGTTTGGAAGATCAAAGTCGAACTTCCTGAAGCTTATCCTTACAAATCCCCATCTGTTGGATTTGTTAACAAGATTTATCACCCTAATGTCGATGAATCGTATGTCCCCCCTACCCTTTTTTTCATTTCATTGCATTCCCAAGAACGGCACTTTTGTATATTTTTTGTTGCCCTTCTCTTAAACTCACTCGGTTTCGTTTGTGTGTGTGTTTGTGGCAGTTCCGGGGCAGTTTGCTTAGATGTAATAAACCAGACTTGGAGCCCAATGTTTGGTAATTCTTTGTGTGTTTTATTCTCTTGGTTTGAATGAATGCCTTGTATATCATCTGACTGTTTCCAGTAAACTTATGCTTCTTTTTGGCAGATCTCATTAATGTTTTCGAGTCCTTCCTTCCCCAACTGCTTCTATATCCAAACCCATCAGATCCTTTTAATGGAGAAGCTGCTTCTCTCTTGATGCGAGATCGCGCTGCTTATGAGCTCAAAGTTAAAGGTATAGTCTATACTCTCTTCTTCTTCCCCGTTTCCCCTGCTCTCTATTCATCTTATTGACACATTCCAATCTTCTTTCTCGTTTTTGAAGAGTACTGTGACAAGTACGCACAACCAGAGAAGGAGAATTCAAGTGATGACGATGACGATGATGATGACAGCATGAGCGAAAATGGTTCCGACTCTGATGATGATGCCAACGAAATAGTTGGAAAAGCTGATCCATGATTGTTTTACTCAATTCAATCTTTCTCTGCACTTTTCATTAGTCTTTCTTCAACTTTAAAACCAGTATAATGCCATTGCCAAAGAGGAGAGAAACTTTCCTCTGTAAATTTGTAAAGACTTATATATATATATATATATTATTCTTTAGGAATATTGAAATTTCAATTTTTAAAACAGTACATAAAAAATGTAACATTTTGCAATCTCTCGTCAAGATAACATTAATTCATATCTCATTTTGTTTGTTATACCCTCCGAACTTTTTTTTTTTTATACATGAACATATCTAAAGATTCATATTGCAGACGAAAGGACTTACCCTCTAAAATGTACTATATAAACCTTTCGGTATTACGATCTAAAGAGCGACATAACAAGAAAGGAACCATATACCTACAGAATTATTTGATTACTAAGGTCAAAGATTCTCATTGCTAAATTGCTTTCAATGCCACATTTCAATCACATTGAATATAAGCAAAAGAGGCTTTAATCCTCTCGGGAACTAAGAGGAAGTGTCCGTCTATAAATGGCTAGGCCGTCTTTTACCAGAATCTGTCCTCAACCTCTTCACCGGATTAGCCCATCCCACTGAATCTCCAGCCGCACCGCTGTTGTTTGGATGAGTGGGTTGGTTTGGCCACCGCTGCTGTTGTGCTAGCCTTGTTTCCCTTGAAACTCCACTTGACACAGGACTTCTGAGACCACGACTAATCATAGCTGGAGGTGGTGAAACCGGGCTGCTGGAGCCAGCAGTTCGGGTTTTCGGAGCAGACTTCTCACGGTCTTTCCTCTTCTTTTTGCAGATTACTAATTCCCCTGGATGAGCTAATATTGGGGATTCATCAGTGTGGCTTGTTGTCCCCCCAAGTTTTGTTTCTTTCTGCGGTATCTGTACTCTGATCCTTGAGTTCTCACGTTGTTGAGGTCTCTGAGGAGAGCTTGGCTCGGCTTCTGCCTCGTTTACCAACTTTTGCCTCTTGCCTTGGCTAATGCCTGCTCCTCTTGGGGATGGTGTAGAAACCAAAGTTGGGGTTGGGCCAGAAAAGGAAAGAGCATTTCTTACTTCCCGGAAATCTGTGTCTGGGAAAGACATCTTCAATAGATCAAAGAACAAATTGTGAACCTTCCTTGCCTCAGATCTCACCTGCAGAAAATTTCGATCACCTTTAAACCCTTTTGGCTTGTACATCAAACCACAGAACTGAAGGAATTCAATTATTTTGCAATGCAAAAATCAAACCTCGTGTGAAAATCCATAGAATTGCATTGCCCCCCTTAGCATTAACTGCACGTCGGATGCGAGTTCCATAACTCCTGCGTACTCTAGCCTTTCTACCCGGTGATCTATCTCTCGTAGTTCCAAAAGATTATTTACACCTCCAGCTGCATAACCATTCTGAATTCTCTTCCACAAATTTGTCAGCATAGGTACAATCTGCTGACCTTCCTTGTCGATTCTCCTTTGGAGCTTGCTAGTCACATTTTTGCACTGCAAAGTCCAGGACCGAATAAGTTCAGATCAAAGCAACAATATAGATGCGCCAAAATATCAACAAAATAAGAGATGCTGCGATGAAGTAAATTCCATTTTGACAGAACATACCCGTTTCTGTATGATCTGGGACATTCTCGCACCAGCATTTGAAGAGCCAATAGGACTAGTTCCATCCCACGTTTCTCTGGAAGCTTCGACACTATCTTCCACGGAAAGCTGTGTGGCATTCAATCTACCAGATTTTGGTGACGATACATGCAGCTTGGAAGTATTAGCTACCTTCTTTGCAGGTAAACTCCTAAGTCTTGAGGATGAATCACTCTGATCTTGCCTTGAACCGTGCGAGTCAACAACTGTCCTCAACTTTGATCGATAGCTACGATCAACTTGCAGTGACTGAGCTACAGGCATCTCATTACCGTCTACTCTTTCTGCCGCTTGACGGGGTCTTAGACGAATACTCCGTTTCCGTTTTATCGTAGGTTGCAAAACCTGTTCTTCATCCGCTTCATCGCGGTCATGGGCCCAACTTCCTGATCGTTGGAGATCTATGTGAGAATCCCCTGATGCTGCTATTTCTCCCTCTTCTAGGTCATCCAGCTGTCAGCATAATGAAAGAAGCAAACATTACACAAACAACAAAGAAGAAGAAAGAAGCAAACATCACACAAACAACAAAGAAAACGAGAGACCTGCAAGAGAAAGATCAGATACCTACCAGTCTTTTTGAAACAGAACCTGGCCTAGTGTCCAATGCAGACAAAGAGCCAAACTTTTGTGAAGAAACAGGAGATGCCATCTCTTTTGATCTATGGCTCTCTGGAGAAGATCCTGAAGAACCGGCTTCATCACGTGGAGGATTTTTTTTATAACTACCAGAGCCAGGAGGATAATCATAACCACAGACGGGGTTGTCTCCATCAGATTCTCCCTTATTGGTTTGGTGATCACCAAGAGCGCCAGTAAGTTCATCGTCATCAAATTGCCGAATGTCTCCCTCTTCTTCATTCCCAGAATCAATGTTCCTTTCCTCAGAGCTTTCCTCAGAGTAACCTGCAATGTCATCTTCAATTTCCTTGTAGTTAATCTTTTTGCTCTTGGGCCGCCCCCTTTTTCTCTCACCTCCCGGTCCACCAGGTTGCACAATCAGATTACTGCTAGACAACATATTCTTTGACGGTTTTTTGGACAAATCAGAAACAGCAGCATTCACCTCTTTGGTACTAGCTCGAAGCCATTTAGGAACCTGCTCATGATTAGTCATCTCCTCCGTCCAGTCAAATTCTTCATCCATCTGATCAAATAACTCAACTTCCTCCTCGCTCCTGGCAATCATCCTGTTCACCTCATGCAGAGAAGGCACATCATGGACAGTTTCTTGATATCTCTCTTCGTCGTGCAACAAAGTCTCCAATGTCATTCGTCGCTCTTCATGAGTCGTCCTTTGGTCAAAACGCCCAGCATTAATGACCTCGTCAGCCATGTCAATCTTATACTGTTGAATATTATTCCTTATGAGACCCTCAATAGAACCTATATATCGGTCCTTCCCAGCCATGTCATCCTCTAGGTCAACTGAACCACCAGTTCTAAGCTCGTCCTCCTTTTGGTGGCTGGAAAGTTTTTCAACAACTGCCTCCATATAAATCACTTTTACTTCCCTTGTCTGCCCTATACGATGCGCTCTGGCAACTGCTTGTTCCTCATTTTTGGGATTTGGATCCGGATCATATATCACAACTGTGTCAGCAGTCTGAAGGTTGAGACCCCGTCCAGCAGCACGTATACTAAGCAAGAAGATAAAGCAATCCGTATCAGGATCATTGAAGTCCACAATAGCTGATTCTCGATCTTCTAGGCTGGTAGTTCCATCTATTCTTCTGTATACAAGCCTTCTCCATTGCAAATACTCTTCCAAGATATCAAGGAGTTTAGTCATTGTACTGAAGAGCAATACTCGATGTCCTGTCCTCTGTAGCTTTATAAGGATTCTATCCAGAATCCACAATTTTCCACATGACCTTACAAGAAAATCTTTGGAAAAGTCGTTGAAATATGGATAATTGAGCAAAGGATGGTTGCATGCTTTCCTCAACTCCATACACCTATTATTTAAAGTCCTATATATCTTGGCTTGGTATATTGGATTCTTCTGAGCCCTAAGTTTCTCATCGTCTGGATCAACTCTAAGAGTTCCAGTCGCTTTGATCCAATCATAAACGGCACTCTGAATAGCAGACATTCTACATCTTAAGACTACAGAAACCTGCAACCCAAAAGCATAATCAGAAGAATCATCTAGATGGAAAATAAGGGCAGAGATATAAGATAGATCCTACCTTAGCAGGAAGTGAACCTTCCACATCCTCAACACGGCGTCTGAGCATGAATGGCTCTAAAATTTGATGAAGTCTGTGAATGACTATGACTTTTTTTTCAGTCTCCAGCCAGTCATCCTCTATATTATGCGCAGGACCTTCTCTTTGAAAGGGTTGCGCAAACCAATCATGAAATGCTTTTCGATTGTCAAAGACATCAGGAAGGAGAAGGTTCAATAGGGACCAAAGCTCTTTCAGATCGTTCTACAAGATTTGATAAAAGCAAGATAAGAATAGTCGCATAATATTAACGGCTTATAGAATTTTGGTTTCCATTTGTTAGGTATCATTGATTGCTATACTGTTACCAACCTGTAAAGGTGTTCCAGTGAGAAGTAATCTCCTCTGGCAGCGATACCGGTCAAGATCTCGGGCCAAAACAGATTCTCTGTCCTTCATCCGTTGTGCTTCATCAATTATAATATATTTCCAGTCAACTTTTGAGAGTTTTGCTCGGTCATACATAATGAACTCATAAGTCGTAACGAGGACATTGAACTTCATGGCGCAAACTTCCTATTAAAGAGAACAGGGAATGTATCAATCTACAATTTCAAACAATATCTGGAGCAAATGCAACTTTTTCAATATTTTACCTGTGAGAACAATTTTGAACGTTGATCCTTTGTGCCAACATAATATATGCATGAAACAGATGGCAGCCAAGTATGGAGTTCACTCTGCAGAAGGAAACTCGTTAAGACTTAAATCAGGTATCAGATATAAGTCGAGAAAAGATAGCAAAAAACTGATAGAACACAGAAGAGTTCATCAACTGGAAATGGCCAATGTCAGTGCAATTAACAGCTAGTTAGCTAGAGTCAAAGTTAAGCTTAGATAATGATAAAAGAGGCTTGTAGGTTATTGAGAAACTGAGTTGGATAATTATGAGTTGGCAGACTTGGGCTCTCAAATAATCATTGATTATGTGGAATATCACACGAGAGTACAACAAAAACACAAACCTTCCAATTCACCAGTACAGCATTCGGAACGATGATGAGATGCGGTCCATAATTCCCCTTAAACTCCATAAGGTAAGCAATCAGTGCCATTACCTGCACAGCGAAGACATGAAACAGTTAGCACATATGCTGGCACAATATAATAATTTATTGCTCGCCAAAAGCGAAAGTACAGTAAATCCAGGAATCCCCGCAAATTAAGAACAGATTTAACCTGCACAGTTTTTCCAAGACCCATCTCATCAGCCAAGATCCCATTTAATTTGTTATTATACAACGATAGCATCCATTGTAATCCAACCTAAACGGTAACAAGAGCAGAAAACCATAGAAACCATCAAAATGAGGCATAAATGTGAACATATTCACAATGCAACGCATAGACTCTGGATCGAGGAGATACCAGCTGGTAATCACGCAAAGTTCCAGCTTGAAGCATTGAAGGTTGTCTCACAACCACTTCATTTACAGCATGAGCCAGAGTATAATACCTACAGTTAAACATAAGAAAGCAGATAAATAAAACACCAAAGACAGTATTCCAAGGAGCTTATTCCTAATTTTATGACCCGTACAAATACCCTCACACAGGAAGTGCAGGATTATCAGCATTTTACAGATAAGCACATTAATTTTAAGCAGTCAGCTGCACTGGCTTAGAAATCATGACAACTAGTATTTATTTCCCTGCTTTAATCATTTTTTGTGTGATTAATGACTTACTTGTTGACGGATGAATTTTCTTTTGGTGCATTCATTTCCGTAAATCTATTTCTGATCACAACTTCTTCTCGAGCACAAAGAGCTGCTGACCTGACCTCTTCCTCTGACAAGCCCTGCATCAAAAACGGAAACAGGTTAGCTAGTGTAAAATATAACTTTAAAAGAAAATTTTCTATTTTCTGTAACATGCAAAGTCAACATTTCAGTAAAATTTTGACGAATTATCTACAAAGAGTAACAGATAATTCGCTGTAGAGTAGACAAAACAATATATATATACCTGCAATCTCGCTGCTATTGCTGCAGCATTTGCTGCCTCCTCCACTTCCTGTTGATTCTTTGTGGCAGTAATCTTCCCTCCAAGTTTATGAAGATAATCTTCGGTTTGGGTCAAAAATGAAGAGAGAACAGCATATCTTTCAGCAGCATCACCAGGTATATTTGTTTGTTGCTCCAGCAACATCTCCCTGTACCTTTCTACATCATTATTCTTCAAGGCTTCCATCCTTTTGTTCCGGCCATCATCTTTTCTCTTTGAAAACTCTCGCAACATTTTTTCATGGTATTTGGCCACTCCCCTGTTACGAGCAGTGCGTGCATCACGTATAGCCCAGTGAGCCTCAAGGAGCTTCTTACGCCACTGAAAAATGGTTTTCAGCTGCTTCTCTCGAACAGCTTTCTGGTTGGCCAGTACTTGTCTATTCATTTCAAGGCGTTGTCGTTCGCACAACCTCACAAATTTGCGGTATGGCCTATCCGGCATGGACATTATCTCCTGTTGTTGTCGATCCACTTCATCTCTAACACGTGACTGAAGATCCGATAGCCTAAGCTTTTTCTCTTCAATTTGAAGCCGCAAAACAAGATCAGGCCTAATCCTTTTCCTTTCTAGATTTTTTGCTAGTAGACCATTTATCTTCTTCAAACTGTCTGTTCTTTTTTTATTGAAGAACTCTGCACCTTCTTCACAAATCAGATCTTTAATATCATATGCTAATGTGAGATTGTTATTGGCATTGGCTGGTGTAGACCCATAAGAGTCATGTTTTCGAGTGAAAAAGGGAAAATCAAACAATGGCCCATGATATTTCCTGGCAGAGGCTGTTTCCTTAGGCTGCTGGGGAGAATTTTCTTGTGGAGGAACGTTAGATTGGCCTCCATCACATGCAACAGCCTTTCCCTTATCAGTTGTAGGATCACTTCTAGGATTATTACTAGCATCTGCTCCTTGGTCTGACTTAACAGGGAATACATCAGTTTGTTGCTCCTCTTTAGTAACCACATCAGTAGAAGTAGCTTCTTTCCCCAGATTTTGAAATAATTGGCTGTGGCCTGTCGTCAAAGCTACTTCTGTATCTGCAACATTCACTTCTTCTTTAGAAATAATCGGTCCATTTGAAGAAGCAGCAGCCTGAGACTCTTTTCCACACTCTAACGACCTTGCTTGGTCTTCTCCAGTTTTGTCTGAAGATCTATCCTGAACTTGTCCTCTCACAGGAGATATTTGCCTCTGTATCTGCAGTTCAAGCGGTGGTGGAGCAATAGCTTTAAGAAGCTCCGGAGGCAAAGAACCTTCCCCTTTCTGTAAAGTAAAAAACAAAAAAAGAACAATCAACCTGACTTGCAGAAACATTATATGTAGGCAGTGATACATCGCCAGCAAAACATCCGTTCAAAAAGAAGAAATAAGGAAAATGACAGTGCTGAAAACCTTCAAACGTCTAAATGCCAGTATCTGGGCTTTGAGAACATGGAGTTGTTGTTTGGTAAATCCTGATCGCTGCGATGCTTGTTGGGTCCCCTGTCCAGTCTGAAGGGACGAGTTACTGAGTGGACCAGAATCAGATGGAGCTAGTAAATTTGGAGTCGGTGCATTCAGTTGCCTAGGCTGCTGCATTTGTAAATGTTCAGAAGGACCTAAACTTTTTTTTGTAGACGCATTCTGATCCAAAACAGGAGTCTCATTTGCAGACGTCTGCAGGGAATTTCCTGAGGGCATCCCATTTGTAGGCTGAACTAAATGTCGAGGATACATCGGATTATCTCTCCCTTGGCCGGAGAAGGGATTCATAGCAGGATTGACCATTCTGGGACTGGAAGTCGAGGCAAATGAGCCAGTAGATATGGCATGTCTGGCCTTCGCTGATCCTGACTGCCCAGAGACATCACTAGCAGAGTTGGTACGCGGTGAGTTCTCACCTGGAACAACAGAAGATGAAGCCGGCTGGCTAGAGATTGAAATAGAAGGTGACTGTGAAGCCACATTGCCTTCATTAGCTTTCTGGTAGGCAGCCATTCTTGCCTGAAGGATGTGATTCATTTGGCTGGCGTTGGCAGGATGTGAGAGATCGATATTACGCTCACGCGCCCATGCCTGCATTGCCTGCCACTGTTGTGTAAACGCGAGCTGGTTGTTTGCCATGTTATTGACAACCTGTTGAGCCGGTGGTGCCTGCATTGGCCTAATCATATTTCCAGGCGCTAGTTGTCCAGTACCCACCGGCTGCTGAGGATGAGATTTTGTTTCGTTCCTTTGCTGAGAACCTGATTCCATCTGCCTTTCACCGCGAGAAAACTGTTCGCTGGATGGCTTAGAAGACGAGGCCTGGGGCTGAGTAGAAGCCTGCATGGGATTCAAGTCTTGCATATTCAACATTCCCATCCGAGCATCTTGATCCTTTCCCACACTTGATGAACCAATCATTCCCATCCTAGCTTGCTGCTGTGCTTTTTGTTGCTGAGCCATAGCAAACTGATAATACGCTTGCTGCATAGGATTTAAAGTTTGCTGGCCCTCTTGAGAAGAACCCTGCTGCTGCTGTTGTTGTTGTTGTTGTTGTTGAGAAGACTCAAAGAACTTCCTAGACTGCTGAGGCATTTGCATAGAGCCAGGAGACGAAGCAAAGTTGGCACCTCCCACCATTCCCTGAACCCCACCAGCATGATATGCAAACATGTTTTCATTTGCGTCTGAGTTTCTCAGCTGCTGCTGCTGCTATATAAGAAGCACGATCATTATTAGTAACAATCAAGTGAAACAGACTCCACGATTCAGTAAACGAACAATACAGGTAACCTGAGAGGCTACCATTACACAATATACTACCAACAAGAGCTTCAATATAAAGAAACTGGTTACTTTCTATTTCCCACTAAAATTGAATTAACCGCAAGTTTAAGAGACAACAAAACAATGGCAAATGCAAAAGTTTCAGAATCCTTTACCTGCCTAGAAGCCAGGTGCTGCTGTTGTTGTTGTTGCTGTTGTTGTTGCTGGACAGATGAAGAAGAAGAAGAAGGAGAGGCAGCGGATGAGGTGGAGGCAGTCCGACCAGCCGGACCCATGCCCGGATTACGAGCGGGCCCTCCGCCACTTGCTCCAGATTGCATACAATTTCGTCGATGAATCTAACAGTCGATACACTCAGAAACAATTAAACTCAAATTCAACGAAGCTAGAGGAAGAAGAAGACAAAAAAGGTTTTCAAAAAACCTCACCCAATAAATCCCTCCAAAAATAAATGAAAAATCGGACACAGGAAGCGCCCACCCTCGGCAAAGATAAAAAGAGTCCTCAAATAGAACTTTCGAATTTTACACACACAAGAGAGGGGGGGGGGGAGACACTGAGTCGTCGCTGTTGCGCGCACACACACACACACCTTTCGCTATCTCTCTCTCTCTATCTTCTAGATTTGCATCGAATTTGGGGTAAATCTGAAACGGAAGATGCGGGATGCAACGGTATAAACTCAGATCCCTTTGAGAGAAGAGATAAAATAAAAAAAAGGGAGGGAAACGATATCCACGGAATCGATGATCGATTCCTTTCTTTCTCTTTCTCTCTCTCTCTCTCGAGAAATTCACGCAGATCAGAAATTTCTCGCAGTCAAACCCTAGCTGGCTTTCGTTACTTCCTTTTTTTTCTTTTCCTTTTTTTTTTTTTTTGGGGAGAAGGTTGAGAGAGAGAGGCTATTACTATTTTTTATTTAATTGTGTTTTTCACTTTATTTTATTTTTCGAAATGTGGGTCCCGTCCTCTTGATACAGTTGGAACACGGAAAATGCGTTTCCACGAGGTTTAACCTCGGTTTTCACTTTTTTATTACAACTAAGTACCCTTCTTCCCACTAATCACGATGATACACGTGTCTTTTCCCATAACTTACCAAATTGGATTACATTTCATATATTTCTTTTTTCTGTAATTTGGTAATATGAAAAAAAAAAAAAAAAAAAAAACTGAAAATCAAAAGTAGACTAATGTTTGTTTTATTTTAGCTCTTATTTAAGAAAGTTTTACTTATTTTTAATCTAGATATTTCAATAATCTAGATATTTCATATAAATAGGAAGGTTTGTTCCCTATACAAAGCATCCAAAAAATCCTAGTTCTTTAAATTGTTTTTGAGAGAAAACTAAGAGATTTCAATTATTTTTCAATTCAAAGTTTTAAATCTAGTTTTTGAGATTGTGAGAATCCTTGATTTTTACTTAATTATTTTTACCTCTTGTCTAGCTATAGATTAGACCTTTAGAGATAACTTACTCTGTTTTATTTATGGTACAGCTTGTGTCGTTTTCATCTTTACGTCAATATTAATTTCGGCACGCAGTTCTTTTGTAAGAGACTAAAACAGCGCACAGTTTTTGATATTTTGAACGAGTTCAGTTTTAATGTCGTTTAAATAATTTTCCCACAAAACAAGCAAAAAAAAGAAAGAATCACATTATTATGGTTTGAGAGATTTGTAAAGCTTACTGATTTAGAAATGCCGTCTTAACTTCGTCTCTTGTATCTGATTCCTCCTGGAAACAAAAGTATCTGTAGTACAAGTTGTTGTTGTTAACCATGACGATGATCGTTCGTTCTTTGATTCCACTTTTTGGCCTTGTTCTTCTTCTCATCTCGAGTTTCTTCGGATTCATCCAGATCGCCGAAGCAGGAAAGCGACGGATCGAGATCTCCGACGATCTAGACGACGTTGAAGACAATGAAGAAGACGATTCATGGAAAGAGTGGGGAAAGCAAGCTACCACGCCGGAGTTTGATCCGCCTCCAGATTTTTCGAAATTGGGATTCGATCAGATCCAAGAAGAGATGGCTAAACGGACTTTTGGACCGGTCGTCGGATTCGTCAAGCTTCGGTTAGGCGTCCCCCGTACCAAGGTAAACCAAAAAAAAAAAATCCCAAATTGAATCGTGAGTTTGTGTCCGGTTAAGTTATATAAGTCTCAGACGAGATACTTACTGTTCATAATACTCTGAAATCGTGATTTGTTTTTTAATATTGATTCAATCTCAGGATATGGTGATTGAAATTGCTATGAAATGGACAAAAGTTTTGAGAACGGGAGGGATAGGAGTCAGATTCATGGCTGTAGATCGAAGCACTGTTATGTTCAATATGCAGAATGGGAAGCTAGTGACTGAGGTAAATGCGCTATCCAAATGCTAAAACTTTGTTTAGTGGATTAGTCGAGATCTATCTAACATCACAATTAATCACTTTCTTGGTGAATTTTTAATTAGCTAACGGAGTTTGTGCTGGGGCAAGAAGAAGCTTACGAGGTTAAGATAGGGAAGCAAGAGTTTAGAAGACCTGGAGATCCTCCACTCGAAGATGTTTTTGACAAACTTCAAGCTGATGAAAGGAAAGATGATGGAGGTGGTGATAGTAACAATAATGATCTTACCAAGGATGAATTATAGGTTGTCACATAGAGCTTTTACCTTGGCTAGTACTAAAAACTTCGACTCTTTTACTGAATCTTACTTAAAATTTCATTGACAAGTTTGGTTTATAAAATTTCCCTTGAATGCCGTAGCATACACAATAAAAAGGAAAGCTTTTTTTTTTTTCTGATGAGTCTGCACTCATTTGAGCTTATTGCTAAATGTGGAGAGCTCAATAACCTGAATCCTGGGAATGCTTGCTGCTTCTGCTCTCTCTTTCTCAGTGTTGTAGCCCCAGTTTCCTGTTTTGAGGTAAGTTTTTTTCGTTAGAATAACCAGTAAGGAGAATCAGAAGAGATGGTATGGGGAGAGAAGAGTCCACCTAGGTATAAATTCCATTTGTCTAATTCAGGCTCTTTGATGACATTCTTCAGTGTTGCAAGTCTGTCTTCCACGAAGCTGGCCAAATCAAAACAATCCATAGGATTATAAACTAATGGTTACCATTGTCAAGTCATGTAGAGAGAAGAATTAGTGATAGGTATATGTATTGGAAGTTACTGCAGCATCAAGCCCTGATGTTCTGGTTTATTTTGAAGAAGCTTTAGCACTTCCACCTTTGGCCTGTTGAGATATCAAACAGAAAAAAGAAAAAAGAAAAGCTAGCTTAAGGGTAAAATCTGGATTAGAAACAAGATCAAAGTTTATTGGTGGACCTCACAATGATACTGACCCTGAACCCAAAGCATAAATCCTTTCCGATGGTATGATCACACCTGCTATTTCACGCAGTAATGCTTCAGCAAACCGGCCCTGCAATTTTTCCCATCCATACTTTAAAAAGTTCAGCTCATGATAGCGACAGACGAGACAGTTTGAATTGGAATGGAATCATTACTACTGCACCTGTTTCGTGGTAACAATGTAAATCTTTGAGCTGGCAAATTTGAGTGCATCTGAAACTCCTGGATAGAATCTGCATATATAGCAGACTATATATATCAAAGCTATGATGAAGGTCAACTTGCAAGATAATATGTTAGTTTGACTATATGAAACCCTTTACTGTTTGTACAATATCAGTCTCAAACTTGTTTTGTCTAGTAGGATTTGATGTTAAAGACATATTACCTATTGGCACCGATCCAAGTTGTCAAGTCCTCGTTCATCCAATCGTCTCTAACTTTGCCAAACAAATCGATCAAAGCATCTTTATCTTCATCATAAGCTTCCATAATTACAGGCTTAATCTTTGACCAGCTCTCCAATATCCCATCAACAGTTAATCCCTCAGCAACCTTAATAAACAAGTGCAATGCATCATCTACAATACAACAATAAACTCTTAATCCAAACTAAGTTCAACGAATACTGTTCTGATTCACTCACTGTAGACTTTCGAATAGAGGGTATCTTCGTCTCCAATAACAGCCGCACAAGTAGAAGATTCTCATAGCCAGTTTCAACCACAGGTCTCACCTACAAACACCAACTCTTGAACTGAGCTAGAAAAGAATATTAATTTAAACCAATTCAGATACCAACAACACTTTACGATTAAGGGAGAAAGTAATTTACGGTATGCATCTGATCGACGATCCATTCCTCTAAAGCGGAATCAACTCCTTGGAACAAAGCAGGCCATCTCACTTTCGCAGCCTATATATATATATATATAAACAAATCAACGGGGATGCTCAAACAATAACTAAAGTTCCAATTTTTAAAAATCAGAATCAGATAGTATCTAAAATCCACACGAGTTTCAGAGATGAAAAGCTAAGAGAGATAACCTTAACAGCAGATAAAGAGGTTTCACCACAACTATCACAGAGAACTCCATCGAAGTCCAAAGCATAGAGATCTCCCATTCTCTTTCTCCTTCTCCTTCTCCTTCTCCTTCTCCCACACTTGTTTCAATTGAAGCAGCTGCCACACATTTGTTGTTAGAGACGACGATTTTGTTTTTTACTCACACTCACCAGAGCCAATCAGAATAAGCCACGTGTTTATGACGTTTTAAATAAACCGCATATTTTTTCGCGTTGCGTTTGCGTCAATCCACACGCATATATATATATATATATATATATGTAAAGACCTGTTATTATCGGTGACGTACCCAATCGATTACCTACTGCAGCCGGTCGCACCGTCAATTCAGCCGACCTAAGAACCGGTATCGCCGGTATCAAATAATTGCTGATCTCTTCCCAGAGATTCTCAAGTCTCTCTTCGTGGAAGATAGAGAAATCTCATCATCAATCTCTCCCGGATCCCCCTTCCAATTCGTATCGTCTCTTCATAGGTATATTTCTGATCAACCATCATTGCTCTCTCCTTTCTCAGTTGTTGTTTGATTTGTCCACTTAGGTTTCGTAATAACTAGCTTTGAGTTATGTCATAAGCTGTGTAAAGAGATGATTTTGTATCTTTGATTGATTGAACGAAGTAGACAAGGAATTGAATTGGTTTGTGTCTGGTTCTGATGTTTTCTTATATGAATTGGTTCCAAAATTCAAATCCATAAGATTTGCTCGTGTATTTAGTTGTCTGCATTATTGATTTTGCAATTGAAGATGTTTTGTGGCTATTAACCTAAAAAGGGTTTTTTTCTTTTTTAGTTTTATTAGGTCATTGGAGATTCTTTTGGTTGAGGATGGCTAACAAAGAGGATCATGAGGAGCAACCTCCTCGTGGCAATGAATGGGAAGTTGTCTCGCTTACTTCATCAGCTTACGCTGCTTCTCCTGGTCCATATAACGTTGAATCAAGAGATGTTCGCAAGTATGATGCTTACTATGGAGCAGAGACTTCACGTGATCTGTACATGTCTGAGCACTTTGTATTCCCACCTAGCGAGCATGAGAATTTACCCATTGATGAACATTTATTCGAGGAGGACCAAAGAAAGGATGGCCAAGATTTGTTGCTGCGAGGTCAGGGATTGTCTGATCAGTTTCATTATGAAGCTGGTGACAACCAACAGAGTATCTATGGTGAATCTGCGCTTGGCTCGTCTAGATACATGGAGTCAGTCGGAAGTGAATCAGCCATGTACGAACACGGGTTACTTGATGCCGAGGCAAATGAGTATGCAGAGGGAAACTTAGATCTCCATTCTGATGCCGAGGGCGAAAAGGATGATGCCAAAAAATCAACAAACAACCTTCCTTGTGAAGCTTGGTGGAGAAGGAGAGCTATATCTATCTATTCAGGCACAAGAGAAGCAAATGCGATATGGTCCTTATTCTTTGCCGCTGCGGTCACAGGACTCGTAGTTCTTGGTCATCGCTGGCAACAAGAGAGGTGGCAGGTTTTGCAACTCAAGTGGCAATCAAGCATCAGCGGTGAGGTAAAATAATCATCTATAAACGAAAAAGCTTCTGTCAAGAATCATATTGTTTTTACAAGTGGTAACCAACGAAAGCCATTCATTGACGACTCTTGAATGTTTTGTTCACACGCAGAAGCTGAGCAGGCTACTCGAACCCCTCTCTCGCTTGAAAGATGTAATTGTGAGAAGTAACCCACAAGCTGCTCTCGTAAGGAGTGGCCCCTCCAGTGAGATCTAGAGACGGAAGTATGATACAAAAAGGCCAAAGTACCATTTGTATCTCACAAGAGCATAGGTAACTACAAAACTGGGTCTTGAGTTCCATATGTGCGCCTGATTGTCAATATCATTTTGCTTTCTTAAGAGCCTATGTTACTTTATTATCTTGTATCATTAGAATGGAGATCCAAATGCCTTTTTTACAATACAAAGCTTTCTTTAGGTGTCAAGCGCTTGTGATAGTGTGGAAACTGGAAATATATACACACTTTTATTTTATTTTTTGGTTCTTTTTTTTGGTAATTGTCTAATTCTTCTATTCACTTCCATAGTTCCACTGTATGATGACTATAAGAGGGCAAATATTTATTGCACACATACCTTCTGATTTGCAGCAGAAATGACGGAATCGTACACAAGTATAGAAATATAAATGGTATTTTACGAAAATGGTAAAAATGCTGAAATCACTAAATCATTTTAAGACTGGCCAAGAAGACCATTGTTACGCCGATACAAACGTCGTTCATATAGTTTCGGTAATAAACGAATCAACCAATAATGAAAGATAATGAAGTAAGCATGTGATGATGTGTATGAACTGTTAGACCTCCAGAGTGGTTGAGTGTTGTCTGGACTTCGGATTACTAGTAGTATTAATTACCATGTGGATAAAGTGACGGGGTAACTAACTATCATAATGATTCATTCATTATTTTAGCTACT
The DNA here is from genome assembly GCA_024034495.1 of Camelina laxa. Classification (NCBI taxonomy): domain Eukaryota; kingdom Viridiplantae; phylum Streptophyta; class Magnoliopsida; order Brassicales; family Brassicaceae; genus Camelina; species Camelina laxa. Next base: position 895,874 of record CM043882.1, read on the forward strand.
TTTTCTATATGGTTTTTTTTAGTATTTCTCTTTCATTTTTATAGAAAAAAATCTGTATATGGTCTTAAATGCAAAATGAGACAAGTTAAGTGACCAATTTGTTTTTCACTTAAATGACCAGTTTCATGTGGGACAATGCACGAAATCTAATGATTTCAATTGTGTTTATTACTTTACTTGATCGGTTAAGTTTGTTTCTAAGACTCTCGTAACCAAAAAACTCATTACCATTAATGTACCATTTCGAATAGATTTTGACATTTTGTAGTCATGTTAAGTCATAGCATTCATTCCAAAAAAAACACAAAAGAGTTTTCTAACTTTCAACTATCAAGAATTCCCTCATTTTTAAAAATATATTAAAGAGTGCATGGGACATATATACTTGATATACCTAATCTAACTATTTTATTGTTTATATTACTTATGTAACTTCCCGTACCGAACTGTCAATTTTTCATATTTAGAATCTTAAATGTTAATTAATTGTAAACAAAAATATATATATATATATACTCCTTCCGTTTCAAAATGTAGGATGTTTTGAGGTTTATTTGGTGTTTCAAAATATAAGATGTTTTTAAGATTCTATGCAACTTTTATATTATTTTAGTATTTTATATTATGCAGTCTTGTTTATGATTGGTTGAACTTTTATAAAGTAGTGTTTTCTTAATCTGCGTGTTTTACTCAAAACATCCTATATTTTGAAACAGAGGGAGTATATATTATTAATTATGAGATCTATAAAGTATGTTTTCTTTGCCGTTGATGGGAAGGTAACCTAATTAGATAACTTTTATTCTCTGTCGATCTGTCCTTTCTCTTTAGTTTTAACCTAATCTTGCATAGTTAACCACAAAATTACACGAACATATGTTTAAGAACTCATATTCTGCAAAAACAAACGACTCGTAGAAAAAGAAAAAAAAATCAACTGAAAACCAACTGTCAATCAAGTTCATTAAAAACACACCGTGTTTCATACAGCTGTAATGGAAAATAATTATGGATTCAGTCTACATATTTTCGACGTATTGGAGTTCGAACCGCATATTCTGCAGTTTCTTGGTTAAAAATTCGGAAAGTTGACTTCGGGGGTCAATGCATTCAAGCTTTTGATGGAAAAAGTCAATTTTTTTTTTTTATCATGCTTTTGATATATAGACCATGTATATATATATGTCTAGTCTTAATTAATTCACTAATTAGTGTTCCAATCCTCGACTCGTGAAAACGTAGAATTCGAATTGTGTGTTGATCGCAGCCCATGTAGGCATGTACATATCACGGGTTCTCTCGTATAATTTTTGTATTGGCTCTTACATTAATTAAATTATCAATGATCATGCAATAAGAGGGGGACTCATTATTATATAAGCTTTGAATGGTTTATAAGCTTTTTGAAAAATATACTATTGACAAAAGCCACCAAACCGATAAGCAACCTATATAAAATTAAGTTGTGTAGTTGAGCAAAACTATCATTGGTGAGTTTGTTCACCCATACCCTAACAATCTCAAATCTAAAACCCTAATTAATTACTCATTCCTACATTCTATACCACAAAATAGGATTCTATAATTATATACACGCACGGCACATACACGATCTAGTCAACGCGTATCATAAACAATTTAAATAAAAATCAACGATATAACGTGATATACCTAGTTATTATGGTGATCAAATGAAAATAGTTTAACTTGAACGTGAAAAGTGGAATGACATGAGTTTTCATACTTTATCATAAAATTAGCTAGAATAACCGAACATAAATAACTTCTTCACATAACTTTTTTTTTTCTTCACATAACTTGATTTGTAATTGAAAAGAAAAGAAAAAGAAAAAAAAAAGGCGAAATCACTCTGTTACACACAGTCACAGTCTAATACATGGTTTCACAGTCACAGTCTAATACATGGTCTATCAGCCATCATATCATCTCCCTTGAAGTCTTGTACCGACACCGAAAAAATACAAAACCCTAATTCTGATATTCAAAACATGCAATCAGTAGCCACGAGAATAAGATTAAATAAGGAGCTAGCGACGCTCCCATGCTTACTTTGTGACTTCTTTTACAAAATTTTCTAATACATAATATTTTAAAATTTTGATATTTCTCTTTTTGGGGTTTTCAATTAAACTGTATATAAATGGTTCATGCTCGGACATTGAAAAACTGTGGGTCATTTAGTCATAGATCTCTTCTCTCTGTCTTCCTTAAGGCTCCTCAACTAAACGTCTTTAATGCTCCTGAAAATTTACCGTTCAAACACTATTTTCTTCTTCTCTATATATTGAGATTTAATTATATAAAGTCTCCAACCACCTAGCTACCAGCATATAGCAGGAACATTAATGGTAGTGCACACCATCTCATGCTTCACATACCCTAAAGCTCTTCACTCCTCTAGTTTATGACTTATGAGAGATCTAGAGAGATAAATCATATAGAGAAATAGAGATCTACAGAGAAAAATCCTTTGTAGGGAAAGAAAAAAACAAAACACAGTCTGTCTTTCATAATTGCTCTTTCTATAAAATCTTCTCTCTTGTGTTCTTTCATTCATCTCTTATAAAACCATTCAATCTCTCTCTCTTCAAACTTCATCACTCTTTTCGGAAATTTTCTTATCTTTTTCACCACCTGGGGGCCGTCTCTATTTCCTTCAACTTCTCAACCTTTGTGCCATAACGTCATTTTTTTCTCTGAGGGTGAAAAGGAATCACAAAACATTTTCCCGGAAAATCATGGATATATCCACTGCTCTAATGATTCTTTCAGCCATCACGGCGTATTTCTTATGGCTCACATTCATATCTCGTTGTCTTAAAGGTCCACGTGTTTGGCCTATTTTGGGTAGTCTCCCTGGTCTCATTGAGAACTGTGAGCGAATGCACGACTGGATCTCCGACAACCTCCGTGCTTGCTCCGGTACGTATCAAACATGCATCTGCGCCATTCCGTTTCTAGCCAAGAAACAAGGTCTCGTTACGGTCACTTGCGATCCAAGAAACCTCGAGCATATTCTCAAGAACCGCTTTGATAACTACCCTAAAGGTCCAACGTGGCAAGCCGTTTTCCATGATCTTCTCGGTCAAGGAATCTTTAACTCGGACGGTGACACGTGGCTTTTCCAACGTAAGACCGCCGCTTTGGAGTTCACCACGAGGACTCTCCGTCAAGCCATGGCTCGTTGGGTTAACCGAGCGATCAAGCTTCGGTTTTTACCTATTCTCGAAACGTCTCGGCTCGGCTCTGAGCCGATTGATCTTCAAGATTTGCTTCTTCGGCTTACCTTTGATAACATATGCGGCTTAACCTTCGGGAAAGATCCGAGGACTTGCGCACCAGGTCTTCCTGTGAACACATTCGCGGTGGCTTTCGATCGAGCCACCGAGGCTTCTCTACAAAGGTTTATATTGCCGGAGATATTATGGAAGTTCAAGAGATGGCTCCGTCTCGGCTTAGAAGTCAGCTTGACCCGAAGCTTGGTCCAGGTGGATACTTATTTGTCTGAGATAATAACGACACGTAAGCAAGATTTGATGAGTCAGCACAGTGACGGAAAACAACACGACGACCTCTTGTCGCGTTTCATCAAGAAGAAGGAATCTTACTCCGACGAGATCCTCCAGCGCGTGGCGCTCAACTTCATCCTAGCTGGACGTGACACGTCATCAGTAGCGCTGAGCTGGTTTTTCTGGTTGATTACTCAGCACCCGACCATAGAGTACAAAATCCTCCGCGAGATCTGCGCCGTTCTGATCGAGACACGTGGCGATGACGTGGCATCATGGACGGACGAGCCGTTATCGTGTGAGGAGCTTGATCGTTTGGTTTATCTGAAAGCGGCGTTATCGGAGACGCTGAGGCTTTACCCATCGGTGCCGGAGGATTCAAAACGCGCCGTGAAGGACGATGTGTTGCCGGACGGGACGTTCGTGCCGGCGGGATCTTCGGTTACGTATTCGATTTACTCGGCGGGGAGGATGAAATCGACATGGGGAGAAGATTGTATGGAATTTAAACCGGAGAGGTGGATCTCGCAATCGGACGGTGGGAAGTTTATCAATCACGATCCGTTTAAATTTGTGGCGTTCAATGCTGGCCCTAGGATCTGTCTAGGTAAGGATCTGGCTTATCTCCAAATGAAATCAATAGCGGCGGCGGTTTTGCTCCGCCACCGTCTGACGGTGGTAGCGGGGCATAAAGTGGAACAGAAGATGTCGTTAACTCTTTTCATGAAGTACGGTCTTTTGGTTAATGTTCACGAACGGGATTTAACGGGGATCGCGGCGGAGCTACGAGAGGAAAAGACAGCTAACGTCAATGACGACGGGGTTGGTAACGGCGTTTCAAGGTAGGTAGAGTAGGTGAACCAATCGCATCTATCATTTACTGTCTGAATAGAGAGTGTGGCACTCGCCTTTTTGGCGCGTGCTAGATACGCGGTTATTTGGCCTAGCCCTCACCAAATGTCGTTTGTTTGGCTGCATAATTCAATAGAGGTAATTTTGCAAAGTGCGTTTGTTCTTCTGTCCGGTTTATTACTCTCTGTTTTTTTTTCGTAATTCAGATAGTAACATTTGATTTCATTATTTTGTAAGCAAACTCTCAATCTGATTTAATAAGATCTTATTTTAATACAATTTTGTCAACTATGGTTTTACTTGTATAGTAGTAAAAAAATGATAAATCGTTTGGAGATCTGATCGCGATTTTGGGCACATTTTATTTTCCTCAGTTCTAAACTCTTATTGGTAATCCGTAGAATAATCGAGTAACTCTCTGATTTTTCACAATCCAAGTTTTTTACATATTATACGATTCGTCGATTCCTAATTTTTTTTTTTAATCCATAGGGGTCATATTCTTGAAGTTGAGCTAATTTTGTCGATATCATTTGGCATGATTCATTTGTAATGGCACTTTTCTTTTTGTAGCAGATTGTAACGTAATGCATAAAATATGTTTGGTCCACTAGGATTCAAGATAATAATAATGCCACTGCTAGACAGATAGATGCCCAGAATGTGCCAATTATAGAAATCCTTTGATAAGTGGAGAAGAATGATTACAGATGTTTCTGGGGAATTTCTTTGTTTTACATAAGTTCTCCACTAGGCAAAGGAAGAGGAACAACACATACACACACAGGTAGTAGATTCACAAAAGAAAAAAGCAAACTAAAGATGAAAAGCCAGATTATAAAAATAACTCAAATCAGCTTAGCTTCTGGACTTGAATGGGATGGCTCTGATGACTATAACGTGGTACAGAGCAGCGAGTGCAGCACCAATGAATGGTCCAACCCAAAAGACCCACTGAAAGAAGAAGAAGTTACAAAGAGATCCATCAGTAAAACCGATAATCAAACTCTATATAGACTGTAAATTTGGTGATAGAAGTGAAAAACTACTCACGTGGTCGTCCCAAGCGTTGTCCTTGTTGAAGATGATAGCAGCTCCAAGACTTCTTGCTGGGTTGATTCCAGTTCCAGTGATGGGGATGGTTGCCAAGTGGACCAAGAACACAGCGAATCCGATGGGGAGTGGTGCAAGAATCTGTCAAAATTTCCAAAACCAATTAGATCCGATGTAACAAAACCAAAACCCATCGTTTTATTGAATTCAGTTTGAAAAACATACGGGAACGTGAGAGTCACGAGCGTTTCTCTTGGCATCAGTGGCAGAGAAGACGGTGTAAACAAGGACAAAGGTACCAATAATCTCAGCACCAAGACCACTTCCTTTGGTGTAGCCAGGAGCAATGGTGTTGGCTCCACCTCCCAAAGCCTGGTATTGCTTTGGCTGGAAACCCTTAACCACACCAGCTCCACAGATAGCTCCTAAGCACTGCATCACTATGTAGTACACAGCTCGTGTAAGCGAAAGCTTCCTGGCTAAGAACAAACCGAACGTAACCGCTGGGTTGATGTGTCCACCTGAGTAAATTGTATAACACATACACAAATCAGATCGAATCTTTTAAACGGTTTCTTCTAAATCAGATCTACTTATATGTTTGTAAAACCCTCATCTGTTCCTGGGTGAAGCCTAAACTTGCTATAAGTGAAATCGGAGAGTGAGATCGTGAGATCGAGTAGACTTACCGGAGATACCGGCGGTGCAGTAGACGAGAGCGAAGATCATACCACCGAAAGCCCAAGCGATACCTTGGATACCGACGGAAGCACACATGCTAGGTGACCTCTTCACACCCATAACAGTCAAAACAGTGATGTAAAGGAACAAAAACGTAGCAATAAACTCAGCGATTCCAGCTCTCCAGAAAGACCATGAAGCTAGTTCGCCTGGCTCGAACAACGGCGCAGGTGGTGGCTCTTTGTAGTCCTTGTCACTCTGAGCTGATGTTCCGATCGGTTGCCTCTCCGGAAACTTGTTAGCTCCAACTCTAACATCTTCTTCTTTACCTTCCATCTCTCTCCCTCTCTTTAGAGTTCTTTTTTAGGTTTTGATGTGAGTGGGGGGTTATGATAATGTTGCAGAGAAGGTTGAGAGAGTGGTGCTTTTTATAGTGACGAAACCTCAATGTTGGAAGATAATGCAAACAAATGGAAATTAACTTAAATCAAAACACGACGATGATTATTAATTAGTTGATTTTAATTACATTAATTAACGTTATCATGTATGCTGCTACTGATAATGCTTGTTATTGATCTAATGATAATTAAAAGTGTGTGGACAGAGTTTCAAAATCCGCTTTGCAGCTATTTTTATGTACTCTAATCAAATGTCGTATTCTACTCTAATAAACTACTGTATATAATACTATGTGGAATTTTATCCATGTATCTTTCATGAATGTTCTTTTTTTTTAATGTTTGAATTTTAATTTGCCAGAAAAGAAAATACTTAGAAAGTATTATAAAAAGGAGTTGAATATGTGGTCGAGGTGAACCGGCGGTTTATTTGGACCGTTGTCAGGATAAGAAAGAGCACATGGACTCTCACCCGTACCTAAAAGACATAGAGACACCTCATTCAACAAATAATCTACTAATATTTTCTTTCTAACATTACTAATTTTAGTTTAGTGATCATTTTAATTCTCCAACAGTTACTTTACTTTATAGCATAACTTTCTTACTTTAATTCTCCAACAATTTTAGTTATGATTATGAGTGATCATCATAATACGCAGTAAAACCAAAAAAAAAGACATGATATCCTTTTATCAATAAAAAAGAAATGAGATTCTTTTTATGTTATGTTATAATTATCTTCACCATTATCTTCATCAATCAGACAAATCAATCATGACATCGGAATTTTGTTTGTGTATAATGCAACTTTATTGTACCAACTACACCCAAAGTCTAGATCAATAAATTGCCTATATGAAATAAGAAAAAAACGCCACACCATTTACACATATATATAGGAAGCAGTTTCAACATGAATAATAATATATAATTATGCCTGATATGAAATTATGAATGGTGGGTTTTTAACGAGATTAAAAGAAGAAGATTGGGTAGTGTAATATTCGGCTGCAATCCACTATTTGCCAAAAAGGAAAGACAACGTTTAAGCCAAAAAGAAAGAAAAAAGGACCGAACAATTATGGTTGCTTCGTTGCTTTGTTGTCTTTTTGGGTGTGACACTATGTCCTACCCACGTGCTGTTCTTCTTCTAGTCTCATTACCAAATTTCCCCTTGCCTTTTTCATATTACCTTCCAAGCTTACACATCATGAACTGTAGTATATATGATAAATATGACCATGTACCAAATTTCCTTCTGGAACCCATGTAATTTTAACGGTGTATATAGAAAAAAGTTTTGTTTTTCGCATTTTTTGGTATCCCAAACCATCATTGACATTCTCAAATAACGCCATAATTTTGTTTTGCATGTGTATGATGAGTTTTGATTAGTAAGCCTGTCGAGTCGATATCAGAACAGTCCTCTGGATTCTGCAAAAAAATTTGATTCACACAATGACACAACACATATACAACCATTCTACACCATTTTGCCATGTGTGCAAAAGACGAAAAAAATATAATCATCTTAGTATCTTACCAATCCCATTCAACCTATGTATCAAAAACTCAACTATTGGTATTTCATTGTAGTACTACTACTATACTACCTATCAACATCAGGATTGAACTTTTGCAAATTCTTTATTATAAATTCTTTGGTTTTTAAGCCATGTAAGAAAAATAAAAAAGAAAGGGAGGGAAGGTCGTGTAATTTGTTTGTATGGACTTTGGGTTGCGAGGATAAAATATTCTACGATTACAAGCCGTCCAACCCACGGATAAGAGGACACGTGGCAGAAACTTACGTAGACAAAAACCGACCAAGCCACCCAAACACTTGTCACCTTCAGCCAAAAATCATTTTTATTTAGCTGAGTGCAATAATTGCATGCCCACTCCCAATATTCCCGTTGCGTTACAGTCCCCACCTCCACCTCTCTTGGATTTTTTTTTTCGAAAATTCTTTCTTTTTCAGTTTTCTGACAAAAGAGAGTCTTGTTTACAACCACAAGTACAATACCAAAATCTTAAACATCTAACAAATTACAAAACAAACACAATAACAATACTTTCAAAATTTTATAAATAATAAAAAAAAAGTTTTAGCGGTCTAAAGGAACAACATCACGGATGAAAGAAACTATCGGACATCAAATTTTGAATTTATTTATCAAAATTACATTTTAGAAACAAAATTCACCCAAACATATACGTATTAGTTACAAAAACCATGTTGTTTCCCTTTTATAATAACCTGTTATAATAATGTATCTGTGAAGGAAATTATTTATTTTCACGTAGGATGTGTGAGCTTGATCTGAGAGAGTTTCTACTTCCTACAATTTAATTTCAAATTCAAACTCAATAACCATAAGTTTTGGAAAAACCAATTTTTTTTTTTTAAAGTATGTATATCGAATAGCCTTGGCACATCTATCGTCTGGATAAATAAAGCCCATACTTTTAACTGGGCCTATACTTTAGTCCATAAGCGCGACTCCTACTCCTAATATTTGTAAATTTAAAATTGGTCTAACGGCGAATGAACCTAAAACCACCACAACAAGCATCACCGACTCGAACCACTCTCTCTACTAACCAAACCGTAGTTTCCTTTTTTACGTAACGTTCTTGCCGTATTCTTTTTTACTACCACAAGCCATCAGTTAGCCAACGTGGTAATGACACCTGGACTTGAACAGTCCTCTCATTTTCTTATTTTTCCTCCGTGTCTCATCATCATGTGAATAAAATTAAAATCCGCTTTCTCTCTCTTATCCGCTCCACATCGCTTGGCCGCCGGCGTCCGCCGTCGCTGTCCACCACCATTACCCAAATATCTGTTATAAGGTAAACGACGCGTTTATTCCAAAATAATTGACTTCCCCATTGGTTAAAAGAACTTATTGGGTGATTCATTGCGTGCTTGTATCTTCTTGCCTTACTTTGTTTTTATTATGTGTATTGGATCATTCCAAGATTTTGTATCTCCAAAACGTATACGGCTGGTTTTGCTCTGTTTTTGTTTTGCTGCTTCATTGGATCAAATTTTAGATACTTCTTTGTTTCGTTATTCCTGATTTGCGGTTCTTATTTGTGCTTAATTTTTGACTTTTGTAGATTGAATTGGATGTTAAAGGTTCAAATTTGTCTTGTTTGCTCGTCATATACCGTTAAAGAGATGCTTTTTAGCATTAAAGGGTGATGCATTTTGAGAGTGTGCATATTGGAGCTCAAGGTAGAACGGAGGTTTTGTATAGTAGGGTGTGATTGTGGCCTACTTATTGGAGCTGAACGTGTAGTAATAATTATAACAGAAGACTGGGTCATCAGATCTATCATCAATGTCAGAAGGTAATCTGGCCGTCATGAAACCAGAGGTAAAAATTGCATTCCTTTCCTTTTACTAGGCTATCTTAGTCAGCTACTTCACCTCTGATGGAAAAGGACCAATAATTAAACTAGTACTGTTCAAGGTTGTGATGGTAGATATCATGACATTCTCAGTATTAAACCAAGGCACCTTTTGATACATGGATTTTTACAGTTTAGTGTTTGATTCATGATTAACTTTATTTTCATCATGTGAATTATATGAGCTAGTTGGTTGGAATTGAATGACTAAGTTTCTTTGGCAATGTCATGGATTCAGACGATGAAGTCCTACATATGGCTTCAAACTGCTGATGGCTCAATCCAGCAAGTAGAACAAGAGGTTGCAATGTTCTGTCCCATGATATGTCAAGAGGTAATACAGAAGGGTGTTGGATCTTCTAAAAATCATGCGATATCTCTTCCACAGCGAGTTAACCCAGCTATGTTCAGCTTGGTTCTTGATTATTGCAGATTTCATCAAATGCCTGGACGTTCAAACAAGGTTTGTATTCTATATTTTGAATAAATTTCATACCCTGTCGACAGGGACTTTTTCACGACATCTACTTTCCACTCTTTAGGAACGGAAAACTTATGATGAAAGATTCATCCGAATGGATACAAAGAGGCTCTGTGAGTTAACATCAGCCGCTGACAGTTTGCAGCTGAAGCCTTTGGTTGATCTTACTAGTCGTGCACTTGCACGGATCATTGAAGGAAAAACCCCTGAAGAGATACGAGAAATATTTCATTTGCCTGATGACCTTACTGAGGTATGCGCTTCTCAAAATCCTCTCTTCTTAAGATGTGTGTCTTCGCCATCTGCTTCTTTTTTTGACTGCTCTTTTTGATAATTTATCCAGGAGGAGAAATTAGAGCCTCTGAAGAACACTATGGATGATCCACGGATTCGACTACTGAATAGATTGTACGCAAAGAAGAGAAAGGAGCTGAAAGAAAGAGAGAGATTGAAGGTCTGTTTAGCAGTTTCTATTTAACTTGTTTAGGATATTGCAAACTTGTAATTTGTAGCTTGATTAATGAAAATTGAGGGTAATTTGGTCTGTAAGATTGAACTGTTTCACTAGCTTATGAAGTTGGGGTTTTCCATGTCTTAGAATGTTGAGGTTGAAGAACATGTGGATGAACGTTCTGTGGATGACCTGTTATCATTTATTAACAGCAGAGGTACTTTCCTTTGACCTTACTGGTTTTCTAAATTCACAATTTCCTTTCATTTGTTCTGTTTCTTCGTTGGCTGCTCCAAGTTCTCTATTTAACCCTCACTATTGTACCATCACAATATAGTTCATGTTTGGATTCTATTTGTGTTGTTTCAGTCATGTATATTTTTATTTGTTGACTATATTTTCCTCTTGCTCAATGCCTGAGATAAGATACTCATCCTCTAGTGGTGCTGTCTCTTTGAGCTACATATCTGCCATTTTAATATTGTTTTGGTGAATAATTCATTATCCATCTTTGATTGAGATATTTGGTCTGTGAATTTATGTTTGTGTTGCCTCTTAGTTTTCTACTTTCTCTATTCTACTTCCTTTTGAAGGCCTCATTGGAAGTAAGGAAAATTCTGTTTCACAGATCCCAAGGTGGTAAAGAAAAAAAAGAAGAAGAAAAAGAAGATTGTTTCTTCATATGACATTCATGAAAAGGTTCAGACTAGTTTCTCTGTGTTTGTTTTCTGGTGGGTATTTATTTACCAAGTCAATGAATGCTTTCCATGTGCTTAGGGATCACAGGATCTTCATTCCAAACAACAATGTGTTGAAGAGACCGGGTCCAGCATGAGACAGGTACCCAACTTACCTAGTGCAGAAGTTGACATTTCTATTCCAAAGTCCGGGTCTGATGAAGATGTAGACGATGAAATCGATCCAGCCATGAGGGAAATGCTTGATAGGTAAGACCCTTGTTAAATCAAAACTAGGATATATCTTATAATGAATGTTACAGATTGTTCTCCAAGTCATGAATAAAGATGAGGAGTAGCTCCATCAAAATCTTGTATCTGGGAAATGAAATAGACTTGTTCTCATGAATGGTGCATTAATGTTATTACAGAGAGGTAGAAGATTTTGCTCAAAGACTGAACTCCAATTGGGTTCGGTCGCTAGGACAAGAAAGAAGGCCTATACACTTCTCCATAAATGGCAACGGGACTACAAGACGACATACAGGTATGGTATCTATTTTGGCGTCATTATCTTATACTTTTTTTTTAATCGTCATGTTGAGTTGGACGCTTGCGCTGTTAAAACAGGTTTTAGACATACTTTAGATGACTGATGGATGGGGTTATGGTTTGAACTTGAAGATCAATCTCCATGACACAATTGAAAATGAAAATGAAACAGTTTTGGCTATGTATGTATGTGAGCAAATATATATAGAGAGAATGGTTCACTAGTCGCCACCGGCGTTTGATGCGTGTCCAGTGTCCTCATGTAACAGTTTTGATTTTGATTGTTTAACTTTCTAGTGATCCATCTTTTTCTTTGTAAAACCACGTTAAAGTTTAATTTAGTTGTACGTTAGATTTTTATCTTGTTTGTTTCAATTTGTATTTAGGTTCCATTGTTTTAGCATCAAAAATTAATCATAGACACACTATCTTGTATCATACCATTGCGAGTATAATAAATGGTTTTTACGTTCCATATATAGTCTATGTGATAAGACCTAAGAGGATAAAAGAAAAACATAACAACACTTGGCTTGATGATAATGCAAATTGCTATTTATAGGCCTTGTGGCAAAACTGACAACTACTCGGGTTTAGGCTTTTAAACCGAGTCCCACTATTTTGATCAATCAAAGGTCTACACTAGAAACCCAAGAAGTGGCCCTCAACACTACAGCCTTCTCCACAACACCACTCTTCGTCTCTTCCCTTACTGGATCCCTCCACAGCTCCACCATCTCTCTAATTACTATATATGCCTTGCATGCTATCTGAAACCTTTACTAGTTATGCCAAGATAGTTACGTTTTTCTTTCTTTCTGCTTTATGTTATGTAAACTCAAAAGAAATAACGAAGAAGACAGGTTCCATTTGTTTTAGCATCACAACTGACAAGTCACACAAGACGAGAAAAGAAAAAGCCACAAGTAGCTACATCTCACACAAATGATTCTTGTTACATGCATTGTATTTACAACTATATCAGTTCATTGCAGTTTTTAGCTATCCCTCTTCTTCCAGGAGACGTTTAAATTGGAGAGTCACTCACAATGCTCATGGTTTTGAAGTGTGAGCTTCTGCCATAGCTTGGTAGAGTTGATCAGGAAGTTTATCACGTTCAGTCCCATTCCGCTGCACTGATAACAAGCACAGTAGGCAATTCAATCAACCTGATGAAATAAATATATATAATCTGCAGGGGCCTTTATATTTTCTAGTCATAAAGTTGCAACACATACCGGGAAAACCTGAGAAGATGAGCCATTCGGTTCCTCTTGAACTGCGTTTATTGAGTCCTCAGATCTTCCGGGGTGTGACAATGTACCAGCAGACTGACAAGGGACGATATCCGAGGAGGAGGATCCCTTGTCGTTTTGTCCATCCAAACTTGCTACCTCTTGAAGCGTATTGGTGCTTATTTGTGGCAACACAAGCCGCTGAAACTCAGACAAGAGCGCAGAGAGAGCTCGAACTTCATCCATTCTAGCTTCCCTATACATTGATCAGGAAACATCAGCAAAAAGCAGCATCCAGCAGTTATGAATATCTCTGTGAAAACAAAAAGGTCTTCACCAAACCTTGTGTGGATAAGGTTTCCTTTGCAGGTAAACTGTATTTGACAAGTAGCAGGCGCTTGTTCGCAGACGAAGCTTGCTTTCTTGGACCTAAGATCTTCCATTTTCCTGCAAACGATAACAAGACGCACGCACGGGATTAATTAGCGAGCAAACAAACAGGAGAGATCCAAAAAGATTGTCATGTCTAATCTCAATGAGCCAATGAAATTATTACATGGAATAGTGTTTATCTGCAGCAGCTCCCATAACAAGCTTCCTGATTTTATGCTGTTGTATCATTTCCAAAATCCCTTTCTCGATTGAGTCCATTTCAAAACACAGTTTCTCTGCCTGTACCTACAGAAACCAACCTCCTCTTAGAAATAATTAAGGAAAACAGAGTTGACATGCACAATACATACCCCTTTCTTCAGGCATATACTAAGGTACTCTTGGAGAATCTTGTCTGTTTTCACCGTTTCTTTGCCTCTATATGCTCTCACTAACTCCTCATCAGCCGTCGAAGCTTCGAATCTGGTACCCACTTTGCATCAGAAGTGACAAGAGTTTTTTTAATTAAAGTCAATACTTATTAACCAGAAAGACTTATTATTAGAAAGCCAAAAGAGGGTAAACAACACTTACAGACAGGAATCGTTGGAGATGGCTGGTGGATATGAAGGATGCAGATTCTGTTTCCCTCGGAGTTTTGTAACGCCCATAGGAGATTTGATGTGTTCTTCCATACTTTTCTCCCAACTGCAACGTAGATTTTCTCTTCAAGTATCCCTGAGCTGACTGTTTCCTCCATAGCCTGAGAAGAAGGAACTTTCTCAGGAAGATGGAGAGACAAGATTTAGGAAGAGACAAGTTTCTTGCATAAGCATTTGCTTGTTTACTTGGACAAGAAGACACCCAATGGCTGCACATCTCACCATTCTGGTATCTCTGTTCCTTCGAATATTCCATCAATCTATACCTATATGTTATTGAAAAAGACATGATCGATGGTTTTATTTTTCCAAAGATATGAAAAAAATCTAAAGAAATAATAAACCATGAGGAACAATGTTAGAAAATGCAATATAAAAGTGTTATTCGACATGGTATCTTTTCATATTTTATTAAGTTTATTAGCTGTTTTCAACGTAAAATATACATGGTCAGATTGTATTACATAAACAAACAAAGAATGAAGAAAAGGTCTTTCAAATTACATGGGTTTTATATACATTATTACATTACAAGTAGACGAGTTCGTTGAAGCACATGCTGAAGAATAAATTATATTTCTTTTTTTTTTCTTTCACTTTCCGGAAGAGGATGAACCGTGAAGCCATTCCTGGATTGCAGATCTAAGTGCAAGATTTGGAACCAAGTTTGTATGAAGAAGCTTCTTGTTCGTCATTGGTGACGTCTCATGTCCACTCTCAAGCCATGTTCTTATGGCTTCTGTTTCATATGTAAATCCATCTGCTGCTAGTTGTGGATCCTCCATCACTTCCTGCAACATTATATAGAAGAAGAAAAAAAGGTTTCAATTTTTATGATTTGATTCGATACAATCTTCCTTGATTGACTTTAGTTTTACCAGTGAAATGGGACAGATGAAGTACTGAGGAGCTTCACGGTGCTCATCAGATCGAGAGACCTTCTCATGGATTCTCTTCAGCTCCTCTACTTCTATAATTGCTTTGTCGCGTCCTTTTATCAGTTCATCTCGTTCTTCCTTGGCTTTTCTCAACACTTTCGTTGCCAAGTTATACTTGTCTTGCAGCTTTTGTACCAACATATAGGACTCGGTTATTCGGTTCTCAGATATATACCTCATCTTTTCGAGTTTTTCTCTCGCTTTCGTCAGCTCCATTTCTGTTTCTTTCCTACGTTTCAACTCCTCGAAATAGGCACTTTCCCATTCTTTAGCCTACATTTGGTCAGAAAACTTCGTAATTTTTCAGGCAAAAATGACATTCCCAATGGCAATAGAAAATGTAGGAGCAAGGAAGAGATTGCCAAGAACATGTTACCTTTTTCATTGCTTTATTTTTCTCTTTTTCAGCTTCCTGATGCTTGAAAGCCTCCAAGCTTGCTTCTTTTTTCGATTTTTCAGCTTCAAAGACAGCTAATTGATACACATTTCCATTTCCTCTAGATATCGTGAATTGGCCCGAAGGTAATACAGATCCTCGTGAACGGACTGAATCTTGATCAGAACTTGTAGATGCATACTCAAGAGATGCGTTACCCATGATAGCTTCCCTGCATTATACCATCACCAGATATATTAGTCTTCTGACATGTGTTCTCATAATCCCAGTTCCTGTTAAAACCACAAGAGTCAGATATAAAACACAAATAGCATTCCAAAAACCGTCTGAAGTAGTATTTACGGTAGCATAGATTACAGGGACTCGGGATAGACCTTGTATATACCAGGTATCCTTTGCAAGTAAACCATATACAACAAGTAGCAGGCGCTTCTTGACGAATGTAAATGGCTTTCTTGGATAACAGATCTGCCATCCTCCTGCAAATTAAGATTAATGATGAATCAATAAGTGAAGATAACTAGAAAGATCCATGAGAAGATGAAAATCCAAAAGTAGTTAGTTATGCCAGTGTGCTTTGTACATTGAATAGTGGCTGTCTGACGCAGCTCCCATGACGAGCTTCATGACATTGTGCTCTGAGATCAATTGACTGAGTCCCTTCTCTACCGACTCCATTTCAATGAGTATCTTCTCTGCACGGACCTAGAATATCACAATCGGCTCTCTTTATCTCTTGTATCATCAAACAAATAAATAATATCACTTAATAGCAATAGAAGTAACCAAAACATACCTGCATTAGCCTGCATGTTTGAAGGTACTTGTCCATGATCTTTTGTGCCTTTTCCTTGTCTTTCCTGTAGAGCGGCTGGTGAACGTGGACGATACAGAACTCCTTGCCTCCAGTGTTCTGTATCGCCCAAACAAGAGTGGACTTGTTTCCTAATTCCGTCCCCACTGCAACATATATCTTCTCATCCATTAGCAGCTGCTGCGAAACTGGTTTGCTCATCATCTCTCTCTTGCTTGGTCTGGATTCAGCGTTTAACGCTGCATTGAAGCCTCGTGAAGCCAACACTTTTCCCCTTTGCTTGGATCGAAGCTCCACTTTCCAACACACTCCATATATATAAGACACTCAAAACATTCCTCTAATTCACTCAAGAGAATAAACAAGAACAAACATGAATTTTTGCAATACAAGAAAAGAGATGATAGATCTGACAGAGGAAGCAATCAACAAAACAAGAACATTTTATGCAGTTATAACATGCATACGAAGTCAACCACGGTACCAATGAGGAAACGTAGCCTTAACGCAGAAGTTGTATCATGTATTAAAATAATGAAGGCTTTTTGACTTTCAACGACAATATCTATGTACGAAGAGGAATGTCGACATATTGACAGAGATACACAAATTCCACAAGACTTAAAGAAAATACTGAAGACTAGTCTCACAGTCTCAGCAATTTCCAGATTGATGTCTTTCAATTCTGCGTTAGGTTGCTTACCTCAGTGCAACCCTGAGTTTCCTTTACAGCTATGCCACTATCCGCCAAAACGACCTGACCTCACTGCTAATTAAGTAAAATTAATCATAAGAACTTTAACAAATAATAAAGGGAATCAAAGGTTAACTTCTTCTAGGAGGAAAACAAGTATTACACGTTAGTATTGACTTCATAATTTAAGACTCATCCTAATGAAATGTTTAGCTAAGTAAAGGCATCACTAGTGAGATCATGTCAGAGGCTAATCTTTGTGCTAAAGAAAGCCGAACATAATGGAGGAACAAAAATTGAGGCAGTTCTTCTCACACAAAAGGAATAAACATACAACTTTTTTCATACAGAACATATATATATATATATATACACATACAAATCTCACCAGCCTCTTCTTTTCATATATGACAAATATGGAGGACTTACACTATGCTTGAGAAAGTAAACAAATATGGAGAGATCGTATTATGTATAACGAAGACTGAAAAAAACTAATCTTACTCACTCTCTGTTGCCTCCCGCAGAAAAAGGCAAAAACTTTTTTTTTTCATAAGAGACTACTTGCGGGAACAGGGGTTGAGGGTTTGAAGGATTTTATTTTCAGCAATGATGTTGAAGCCACTCTTGAATCGCAGAACGAAGAGCATGGTTAGCGATTAGGCTGGTGTGAGAAAGCTTGACATTGGTCATTGGTGAAGTATCATGTTCACTGTCCAGCCACGCTCTTATAGCCTCTGCTTCGTATGTGAAACCGTCTGCAGCCACATGTGGATCCTGCATGACTTCCTGAAAGTTTTGTAAAACCAAAGGACAAACGGGTTTAGTACCATTAAACTGCAACATAATGGTGTGAGATCTCAAACAAGCAAATTTCAATGCCTTTTGCGATCGAAGTTTTTTGAGATTTATAATAAAATTGGAAATCAATACTCAGACTATACATATTAGTTACCTGGAAAATGGGGCAAATGAAGTATGGAGGGGCTATGCGGTGCTCGTTACGGCCAAGATGGAAAGATGAAGATCCTCCACTAGAAGCCCTCATAGGTTCAAGTACCCTCCACACTTCAGTTCCAAGATCCGGACGATTCTCGCTGACAGTCTCGCAGCATCTTAATGCCAAGCGAGCAAGCTGCTCCGCCTGAACAAAGGGCCAGTCACCTGCTAAAGGGTCCAAAAGGTCGTTCAATGATCCATTATCGAGGGCATACTTCACTTCGTTTGATATCCGTATGGCAGGTCTCCCAGTTAACAAGCGCAATAAGATAATCCCAAACGAGTAAACATCTGACTTTGGAGTTAGCTCTCCACTACTGGAAGCTTCTGGATCCAAATAAGCAGCTGTGGCTGTGACATCAGTTCTCACGCTTTTGCTTCCATTAGGATGAAGTAGTGAGCAAGTCCCAAAGTCACTTAACTTGCTAACGAGATTGGAATCGAGAAGAATATTTGCTGGCTTCAAATCCCCATGAACTAAGCTATGAGCTTTATTGGAATGAAGAAAGACAAGTGCTGCGCATATCTCAGTGGCAATGCGTACACGATTTTGCCACGACAAGGGTGGAGAGTTGTCCTTGCAATTTATCCTGTCTTCAAGGCTTCCATCCGGAAGATACTCATAGACAAGACTCCACCCCTCTGGACATGCTCCAATTAGCGTAATGATATTTGGATGCCTCATTTTACTTAACACATCAACCTGCAAGGCCGCAAGAATAAGTCAAAGCTCCTCCACAGCAAATACTAAATAATTAAAACATCAGAAGGACTGCTTCAAAGTCCCCTTTTTAGTAGAGGCAGCAGTTTGTGCACAACAAACCAGTAAAAAAATGACGATGAAACGAAACAAACAATTTAATTTGAACAAATCTTATCTTCAGTAATAATATGTCAAGAAATTACCTCCTGTTGATATTCTACAGGGCCTTGCGAACTGTTAGGATTCAACATTTTTATAGCAACCTGTGTATGACGCAGTATACCAACGTAGATGCTTCCATATCCACCTTCCCCAATCTTCAGGGTCGAATCAAAATGATTAGTTGCTTCCTCAATCTCGGAAAATGAGAAATCCGTAAAGTACTGAGGTAACTGTAGAGTTGAGGTTTCTGCACGACCCCTTAACTCCTCAGCTTCTCTGAGTGCTCTGTCACGTTCTGTCTGCAACTCCTCTCGTTCATCCTTCAACTTTTGCAACAACTTCACAGCTATATCAAGCTTCTGGTTTAGCTTTTCCATTGTACCATCAGACTCTGCTATTTGGCTTTCAAGCATTGCTTTCTGATCCATTGCACTTTGAAGTTCTTCCATGATTACCTCTTGCTCATTTTTTATGGTTACAAATCTCTCTTTTTCTTTTGCTACTGCTATCTCCGTATCTTTCCTTCGCTTCAACTCCTCAGAATAGGCACTTTCTGATTGTTTAGCCTATAGTAAGTAGCAACATTATCAGAATACTATTATATTGTAGCTGTTATTGGTGTAACTAGAAGCACCACCATTAAGTCTAGTAATCTCTTCAAGTGATACGCTAGCAAACATGAATATGATAGATATCTCCAGCTAGAATAAAATGTCAGTGCCAGCTAAATTATTTTTGCAAGGAAACTCACCCTTCTGATTGCGTCAAGTGCGTTTTTCTCAGCTTTTTGACGCCTAAGAGTCTCCGCAAAAGCTTCTTGTTTAGAACTGTGAGCCTCTGACGTAGCTTTTCGGATTTTATTGTTAAATGAATCATCCACCCCATCCTGCAACGATGGACAAAATTCCTGGATAGCTGAGAATGCAAGGTATACAGAATCAAAATGCATTGCTTTTTCCACTAGGAACTACATGGCATACCGGAAAACTGGAGGGAGATGAATGGCCAGAATTCTCGTCAACTGTACTCATAACTGTTGCACTGCCATCAGATTCTCTATCCTCCTCATCGGTATTTAAAGACCCATCCGACACCCTCCCGCTGTGTTCAGTTGAACTTCCATTGCTTACAAAATGTTGAACTGAATCGGTGCTCTGTACTCGAGATATATGCTGATGTTCAGACTCCGGTGTAGAGAATGTTTGAAGTAGATCACTTGCACTTATGGAAGGACGCGGAGATGCATATTCTGATTCAGTGTCATCCATCGTAGCCTCCCTGCAATGATAGCACAATAAAGATTACTAATAAGCAGCCACAGATGCGTTATTTTCAATGCCAATGTAGCTCTCTGGAAGCTTAAAGACTACTACAGTAATAACTATACATGGCCGTATAAGTCATTTTGCAAATCTAAAGATATGAGAAAAAGAATTGGCCAAACCTTGTATGTATCAAGTATCCTTTGCAAGTAAACCATATTTGACAAAGAGTAGGTGCTTCTCGGCGTACGAAGATGGCTTTCCTGGACTTCAGATCTGTCATTCTCCTGTAAGTCAAACGATGGAGCAGGCCAAAATTTAAGACATTTAAGTGAGACAACAGACAGATCTACAAGATTTGATTCAATATGCATAAGTAGAAAGTGACAAAAAACGCATTCTAAAATCCTATGAGGATATACCTTGAATAATGTCTATCTGCTGCTGCTCCCATGACAAGCTTCCTGATTCCCAGCTCCGAGATCAGTTGCACAATTCCATTCTCGATAGATTCCATTTCAATAAACATCTTTTCTGCCCTTACCTACAACCACAATTGACACTATTAATCTCTAGAAGCGACTAAAACTAACACACTATCTAATAAACTAACTTGAGGCCACTGTGATCGCAATGCTAGCTAATGAAGTAAAAAGCACAACATCAAAACCATAAAAACAAAAGCAACAAATGAAGGCATACCCCTCTCTGCTGGCATATACGAAGGTAGTCGTCTAGGATCATATGAACTTTCGCCCTTTCTTTTTCTCTAAAAACCCTAACTTCTTCGTCCTTCACAGAACCAACTGGAAACTTGGCGCCCACTAGTATGAAACAATGAGGAAAAAACAATAAGAACAAAGATCAACAACCACAAATTAGAAACACACACACAAACAAAGTAAATAAGGTACTTACTAACTGGAATCATCTGGGAGGGCTGATGAACATGAACAAGGCAAATCTTCTTCCCACCAGTGTTTTGCAAAGCCCAGATGAGTGTAGACTTGCTCTTGGCCACGTGTTTATCCACAGCAACGAAAATTTTCTCCTCGATCAGCCGCGAAACCGGTTCGTCCATAATCCCGCTCCGACTGGACCTTGATCCTGGGCTACCTATTCCGTGAAATCTCATGGATCCAGCTCTTTCACCCATTGCTGGAATTGGAGTCACCAAAGCCATCTCTCCGATACCAAATCAGACAAACCAAACCACCAGATCGTTTGACTCCTAAAAATCCACATAAAAACGAAACAAAATTGAGAATCTAAACCGATAACTCCGGAAACACACAAATCAACAAGCAGCCGTGAGTAAAAAAAATAGATACAAGTTTTCAAAATCCCAAAAGGGAAAGTTCATACCAGACTGAAATTTTGAAGCAAACTAGACACTCGAAATCGTATTGAAACCCTAAAAGTCTACGGATACGGAAGAAGAAGAAGAAGAAGAAGAAGAAGAAGAAGAAGAAGAAGAAGAAAGAGTTTTATATGATATCAATTTCGAAACGTATTGACCAAAACGACTCTCTTGGTCAGAACTACCAAGAGGACTGAGATTTTCTCGGAAAATTTACGAGACGAAGAAAACGAAAATGAAAATTGAGAAAGAACAAAAAAAAGTGAATACTAATTTATTCGATTTTGCTTTTGCTTTTTAGTTTTTACATACCAAAACGAAGCTTCGTTGGGGGATTTGTTGTTTGATGCTCAAATCAAACGTGACGTGGTCGAGAGAGTCTTAAAAGAAGAAAGAAGAGAAAGAGGTTTTTAATTTATCTGCTGTGGGCACTCACACAGTACTACTTATATATTTGGATGGTTTACCTTAACCGATTAATGACACGTGTACTTCTTTACTGAGATTAAAATCATCCATAGCACAGATGGAGATTGGTACACCAAACAACTCGTAGACTAATATATAGTCGCTGTCTTTTATTTTACCGACGTGTTCACCTTTTTTTTTGTTCCCGCCGGTGATAAACACAGGGTCATTCATTCCGATCCGGCTTACGAATCTATCAAAAGCCTATGAATCTATCAAAATTACCAAACGTATATATGAATTTTGATAGCGTAACTAATATCTTCACATAAATAATTTTCTAACAAATATCACTCTAATGGTGTAATTAATAAACATATTGAATACACATATATATTATAAATATATACGTCAAACACTAATTTCGTTAGTTGGTTCGGCAGATTTATATATTTCTTGTCTTCAAAATAATAAACATTTCTGTCTTGAAATATAGATGAGAAAAAATATATTGTAAATTAAAACAATTAATTAATATTTTGAATTTTTTTTCTTTCTCGATTAATCAAGAACTAGTTGAATTGTTAATGTGGCGTGTGTGGTTGTACCATGTTATATAATGTAAATTAATAGGCATATTCCTTCAAATGCTTATTCCCTTGTCATTTTCATTTGAATTATCTATGTCCCCGGCGTCGATATTGAATTTTATATCTTATTGAATATTACGTTAATGTGTAATTGACAGGTTTTTAAAAAAATAAAGAAAAGGTTGTCTCATGATATGAAGACAGGCGAAGCACATCCACAATTTCACTAGTATTGTTTAGCAAAATTATTGAATTAATAGATTTTTTTATTTATTTATTATCGTTATCATGGAATATTTCAACTTAGGATATACGATTTGGGAATGTAGCATCTCCTTTATTCATTAGTCCAAAGCTTCATCGTAAACTGTGGTTTGAATTTGACAATTTGTTCGTGCACGTTTCCGTTAGGGGTATAATCTTAATTGGATATGACTAGTCTTCACGATAACCGGGATTAACATATTTATCATTAAAAAAACCATAATCTATAACGAAAATATATAGATCTTAACATGGTTCATCTAGTTGATATATATCATCATCATCATCTTTCTATTCGTATTTTTTTTATTCATTTTAAAAAGATTGCATTATTAGTTAAAAAAATCTAGATAAAATGTGATGCTTTTAAAAATTAGTTTACGGCAAAAACTTTAAACAATTTAGATATGTGTGAAGAATTTTAAACTTAAGTACGGATGTAACTCCGGTTTAATATTAGTCACAACAATTAGCCCTTTAGTCAATGAGAAATGATAACGAAGTTATATTAAATGGGCAATATATATGATGCAGGCTTGCTTTCAAAGCCTGGTTTAGATTCTGAGACTGAGCCCAAAGTTTTGTTTTCAAAGTCTGGAATTTCTAAGGACGTATCAACATGTTCAAATTGCAGGCTTTGGTTATATAGGACATAATCACTCACACTCTCATAGTCCCATTCTTCCTCACCCACCCATTTAGTTTACATAAGCATTTTCAGATTTTGGCTTCTTCCTTTTATTTTATGTGATTTGATTTTCTTAGTGGCACTAGTTAAGTGTTGGATTATTAGTTATGGCCTTATGGGATGAAAATATATGTTTTGCTTATACATAAATTTACTTTGACGTACGTCTAGAGCGAAATTTATACACTTAATTTGGTGTCTATAGTTTGTACTAGTGATAGGGTTGCCACTTGCCACATCATCTAGTTCAAATCCGTATGATACATATATTATTGGAAAAACATCTCTGTATCGATTAGTATTAGTTGTTTATATTAAGTTGTTTCATGCATCACGATATAATTTGATGTAATAACCACCTAGCTGATGACATATAAACTTTGATAATTTAGAAGGGAAAATATTTGTTACTAAATTCAGATCAATCATATTGAGATGTTTAAGTTTTAACAGAGAGTCATGCATATCATCATTATTTTTTTAAGTTATCACCGTCTTTTATTGATGACTACTTATATGCATGTTACCAAAACTTTTAACTAATTAAGATGATTGTGATGACTAGATAGAGTTCTTATATGGCAACCCCTGCTTATTTTATAAGATTACGCTAATTACATCTATGAATCTCGCTTAGGTTTAACATAATAAAAGGTTTATCTTATTTATAACACTGATCACACTTCCATTTAAGTTTAAGTTTATAATTTAACAACAAAAAAAGTAGAACCTCTATAAATTAATACTCATTAAATTAATAATCTCTATAAATTAATAAATTTCTTCGGTCCCAAGTTGGGATTAGTGTAATTTTAGACACTATTCGATAATATAATAAGATAATAATTTTTTTGAAAATCCTTTGTAAATATATGGTCCCATCAATAATATAAATTAATAATTATATAAAATTATCTAAATATACGTATATATATAAACATTAATTTTTATTAGAGTTTATTTTTAATACTTTTACTATATAAAAAATCTTAAAGTGTTATTTTTAAAACATGATAATTGTTATTTTTCTTGTAATTGATTTTATAAAATATTAGTTATACCGATTATTTTGTTTAAAAGATTATTTTTTACCAAATTAGGAAAGTCTCTCTATAAATTAATAATTATTAATTTATCGATAAATTAAAACCTCTATAAATTAATAGATTTTCATGGTCCCGACATTATTAATTTATAGAGGTTTTACTGTATGTCCAAACTAAATAAAAAACATTCATTAATATATGATAACACAACGCCACACAAATGAATGACGAAGTATAAGATTAGAATAAGAGAAAATAACAAAAAATAGCCAAACTAATATGAAAAAATTTACAAAAAATCAACAATTTTTTAAATATAATAATAAATAGAAAAATTGTAAAAAAATTAACAATAGCAAACACCAAATTAAAAAAAAGAAAATGCAACCTTGATCTATTAGAGCATGATTGAAATTTGTGTTTGCTGGGAAATAGGTTAAACAAAAATAAACATAGACAAGCTACTTCCTAAATAAACCATAGAAAGATCAAATCATTTTAAACCTAAAAAAAAAAAAAATTGCATCTTTTAAAATTAAAACATAAATGTATAGTCTATCTCCTAAACCCATGTTTTCGCATTCCATCAGTTAGATGAGCTCCGTATATAGAAAGGTGAGAATTAATTTAAATGTCGGATCTTTCTAAGAAACAAAACAAACAAAAAAAATCTAATATTTTTTAAGATATTTTTTTAATAAAGATTACGCTAATTACATATATGAATTACATAATAAAAAAATTTCATATATAATTAACATACAAAAACAAAAATTATATAATATAAAAAGTCAAAAACTAATCATGCATTTGATTACACATGACGCAACCATTTACGTTTGCTAGCTTTCTAATCTTTTAGTTAAAGTCCAGTTTAAGTAATTATAAGACTTAGTTCGGCGATGGTACCTAAGAACGAACAAGTAAAACGAAACATTGCTTTGCATGTTGCACATAACCTTCGGGTCGGGTTGTATATGAGTCACACAATGCAGAAAGCGATGCGCAAATGGCCCATCAAATCTTCACATGCGCTTAGGACAAGGGTGACGAAAATGTAAGAGAAGAATCCTAAGAAACTATATGCTTCGTATACTCCATAACGTCGTCGTTTCTTCTGTTGTTATATGCTGAGTAAAAGACAAGAAACGTTGTCGGTTTCTTAATTTTGTTTTTAAAGTCTTCATTGCTAACATTTGTTAATTTCTTTTGTCTCTTCTTTTTCTTTTCTTTTATTTTCCATCTTAATTGTGTTTGTCTTTTATCTTGGTACTACTATATAATAAAAATTTAGCTGCTTTCTAGTTAGGTGTTTTCTTTACGGCTACTTAAAGTCTCTCTAAACCGAATCTATTTATATCAATCATAATTACTACAGTACAAAATAGAATTACAGTAGTAGTATTACTAGGAATCAAATTTATTAATCAATTAATGGTGATGTTAATATCGAACGGATCAAGACTACTAGTAATAAAATATTGATTTAACATTCTAGAATCAAGAGTGACGAGCTTGTATTCCTTTTCACTCTATCGGACTTAATTCTTAGACAATAGATTATCTATAAATATTCTCAGAAATAGACATCATAACTTATAAGTCATAACTATACTAAATTTGGTGCATGCTGCATGCTTAACGACGAAATATAAAAGTATAAAACCATATAGTGAACTGCCGTCTGTATAAATATTCATGTACATGGATGGATACACGTATCCAAATTCGCAAAAAGTATTCACAAAAAGGTGTGGTCCAAAATAGGATCAACATCGTTCGCTGTTGTATATAATATGCTGATCCTACATATATAGCAAATGTCCAAATAATCATAAATGGAGTTTGCCAATTGTGAGCAACTTTATGTCAATATTCTTCGTATTTTTTAATTTTAATGGTTTAACAAATATTACACATTTGATGGCAAATTCTACTTAATCAATTCATTCGTTTTTCCATATTTACGATTTATATAACCATATTTGTAATTTGTCCCCCATAAAAACCTAAAACAAAAAAATAAATAAAATCCAGTGTTTTACTACGTACATTGTATTTCTGCTTGGCAAGCTTGTTTTCAAATATCACGATCGTGCTCTCGACATTTATTAAAACCATTTAGTTTTTATTGGGACTTAACACACACTGACATTATTTATTTTTTTAAACTGTTTTGGTAAGAGACACATTATTTATTTATAAATAAACAGTGAGTCAGTCAGACAAACTCCCAAAAAAAAAAAAAAAAAGGAACGTTATAAGGTGACGAGTTTGCCCTTCCCGACACACATATCGCCGTACGGTACTCTCTCACTCGGACAACTTGGCTCCAGAGGACCATTTACCTACCGACTCCGAGAGACTATTCCCCATAATCTACACATACGTTTGATTGTGTATAAGTTATGTGTGTCCACACTTTAAGCAAAACAAATAAAAGGGGTACAAATTTATAATTAGGTTTTGATTAAGAAAATGGAGTTTGATTCTTTGGTTTTTTTTAATAGTAATTTTCTAATGTCGGAAATGAACAAGAAAGACAAAAGATGTTGACTTTTTTTTCTTTTATCGTTTTGTTCTAGTATTATTATTTATACTACTATTATATTATTACGTAAATCATGAAACTTGATCTGATTTTATCGTTTCTAATGTAAAACTCTTTTAATCTGATGCCAAATGTCAAATTTATATTTAATCAAGTAGTACTCTTGTTTTCTAACTTGATATCGATCTCTGGGTATTTTACTTATAAAAAATTCGAGTATTTTGTTTCTGGTGAGAGAAGTGGGTCTACTAAATGACACACTTTGCAAAAACAATCTACCCTCGTGCTTCGAGCTTCGTCGTCACCCTCTCGTGAGTTTTCCTATTACTATAATAATAAGCCAAGAAAGCCGCATTTTATGCGAAATCTTGAAATAAATATACTACTATAATCTTCATTCCAGCTTTCTTCTTTAACAATAAATATGGAACTCTGAGTGAGTTGAGAGTAAAGTATTATCACTACTTCTTTTCTTCTACTTTTTCAGTAGATTGTTCCTCTTCTTGCAAGCATTGGATCGGATTCTAAAGGTAAAAGTTATTTTTTCTTTCGTGGGGATCAACAATGCATGAATCATAGAAAGACTTCTTTTTAATTCAGACATTATATTCTTTGTTTGTAATCACAGTTTTGGTATCTGTTTTTATAGTTACTCCCTTTTGTAGATTTTGCTCAACAGAGAGAGGAGAAGAAGAGTATTGTTTGATTTTAATGGAGAAAGAGATTTGTAGAAGACATCTCTCAAGAGAAGGGATTGGATGTGTTTGGGTGTTTATGAGCATGTTTGATTTCAGACATGGTGGATCTACCCACAAGCTTTTGATGGATAAGAAACGTGGAAGCAAACGAATCATTGGTTTGTTTTTTTTTGTTTCTTCATGATTGAGACAAAAACAGAAAAGATTCTCATTTTGTTGGTTTGATGAAACAATTAATGCAGGTAATAATGGAATGTTTGAGACTAAAGTTGCGAAGCAGCTTACCTGTGACTGTGACTGTGAGGTCTTTGTTAACTTCTTCATGGCTTTGAGCTTACTTTTCTTGTGTTATGTTAATGGTTATTGAAGTAGATTGTTTGTGTTGTTGTCTCAGGTGAGTGAAGATGCTGAGATGCAGAGTGTCAAGAAACTCATTGAAGAGGAGATTGATGAGAAGAGTAAGCAAAAGTGTGAGTCCAGAAACCGGAAGAGGAGAAGTAGACCCTGCAGCAAAATCAGCGAGGATATCAATGTTTTGATTGCTGGTGATGACGATCATGCAGATAAACTAGGCCATGATCAATGTACTCAGAAGGAAGTGGATTTGGTAAACGATGATTCCGAAGAGAAGTTCAGCGAGTTGATAAAGCGGTTGATAGCTCAGAAGGATAGCGAGGTAGAGAGTTGTGACAACCTGGTGGATGCATTTCAGGTCTTGGATTCTAAAGCAGGATCATTCTTGAATACTGGTACACCAAGTTCAGGGGATTCTCAGAGAATCAAAGTGACAACAAGCTCTCCACATGAAAGCAGAACTTCTCAATGCACACAACAAACAATTGTAATTTTGAAGCCTGAACCTTTGGATGTTGGATCATCACCTGGAACACCTTCTAAAGATATCAAGGCCAAAAATGGGAGATTTGGCTCTCGCTTAAGTCTCAGTAGAATCAGAAGAAGACTTAAATTTGGTGTTGGAAAGAATCCATGCAATGCTCAATATGGCTCTGATCCTGATCCAGATGCATTGTCGTCTAACATGAGTCACAACGGTTGTTTGGGAGAAGAGACAGATACTACTTCCGGAAAGCATGTTTCAGGTGGAGAGATATTTCCTGAAATTGCTTCAAAAAGTGAGTCTTATAGAGAGGACAATGTCTATGGAAGTGAAGATTCGAAGAAGAGTGTGTGTGGTATATACATTGCTGCCAAGAAACACCTGTCTGATATGCTTGCAGAAGGAGATATAGATGTTGTTGATTCACCGGAGAAGGAATTACCAAGAATCCTCGGCAAGATTCTTGCTTTCCCTGAGTTCTCCACACCAGAAAACAGTCCAAGAGTGAACTTGGCACATGATATTGTTGGTGATCAGACAACAGAGAAACCAGAGATTCAGCAGTGCAGTTCAGAACAATACTTTCAGCTATTAGTATCGGATTCAAACACACATGAAGACACAGCGTCTACCTGTGATATGCCAGTTATTGAAGGTGATTATTTTTCTTTGTCTCTTTTGATCTGTTTCTTTATCAGCCTTGGTAGGGTTTTGAACTGTTAAAATGAGACTAACTGCTTATGATGAGTAATCAGCAGGCATTTCAGACACTGAGATGGAAGAGGAAGAGAAGACTGTTCTGGATTCATTGACTGAAGCAATTAGTTCTTCCATTACCCACCAAGGTGCATATATTGATGAGGATGAGCACAAGCAACCCTTGGAAAAGGTTTGATCTCCTGAGTCTATGATACTGTTTCTATTGTTTTCTTCAAGGAAGGCTCAAATTTCCTGCTTTTTGCTGTTTTTAGGAAGTATTTGATGAGGGAAAGTTACTGTGTTCTCCACCAAACTCTTCAGTAAAATTGTCTGATTACCAAGAAAATACCACAGATGTGCTGGGAAAGTCAAGTCCTGTGTCTGTGCTTGAGCCTTTCTTTACAGACGATGACACTAGTCCAAACAGCTCCAGGTTCTCTTCAGGTATGCCTAATAAGAATTTGCAACACCAATTTAGTATTCTAGTAAGAATTCTGTTCAGAGCTCAGATTATGACCTCCTCCATTGACTCTATTAGTGGAAATGCGGATGCAACCACTGTGCATAAGATTCGACGAAGCTGATTCTCCAAGAACCGACAAAGAAAATGATGTCAAAACTAGGATGGGCGACAAGGAATTGGCTCTTGCATACATTCAAGCCGTGGTGAAATCCTCAGAGTTGAACTGGGAAGAGATTTTGGCGAGGTCTTTTTATTCGGACCAGCTTCTTGAGCAGGCTCTAATGGATGACATAGATTTCTGTTCTACAAATCTCTGCAGCGATAAGAAACTTCTTTTTGACTGTATCAATGAAGTTCTTATGGAGTTTTGTGGGCATGGCCCTTGGATTTCATTTGTCAAACCTGCAGTTCGGTTTCTCCCAGATATGGAAAATGCTACTGAAGTGGTACAAGAAGAAGTTTACTGGCATCTCTTACCTTTGCCTTCTCCTCACACACTAGACCAGATAGTGCAGAAAGACCTGGCTAGGGCTGGAAACTGGATGGACCTGCGCTTTGATATTGGTTGCATCGGTTATGAAACAGGTGAAGTAATCCTTGATGAACTATTAGAAGAGATAATCAGCAACTGCACATACTTGGTCCAACCTGAAACACTCAACGAGCTGGTTCCTTGAGTCTCACTGCTCCAACACTTCTTGTGCTGACGTAGAAAGATACTCATGATCACCAAGAAGCTCCTCTGTTAGCTCTGTACAGTTTCACTTCCACTTCAATGTACAAGCTCTAGTTTTCGTTCTTGTGCAGATACACACAACCACAGCTTTTAATACCCCAACGACTGCAAAAGAAGCTCTTTGTTTTGTTTCTTTCAGTCCTTATTACGTTTTCTATTCCATTTGGCTTCTGTAAAGTTTTGAGTTCTGTTGTGAATGAATGTTAGTTGTATGTTTTTTTTTATATGTGGATGAATAAAACTGGCCTTTCAGTATTGAGATGTGTAAATGTACAAATAAAACTGTGACAATTAAAATTTTTCATCTTTCAACTGTGTAGTCGAAATTCATGTTCACTCTCAATTGGTTCAGAAATTCGTTTTCGAGATTCAGAAAACAATAATAACAACAACAACAAAAACACATTTGTTTTGTATTCTCATTACATCCCAAAAGAAGGAAACCATTTTTTTGTCGGTGTTCAAACGAAAAAAAACTCAGTATGAAAACCCTAGTCTTCTCTGTTCCTCACTGTTCTGTCGACGTAAAGAACATCATCAATCCACGACACAACATTATAAGCCAAACCTTCTAAAACCCTTGAATAGCTCTCTAGAACCGCCTTTCCCACATCCTAACCAGAAAAATAAATTAAACACACAAGAATATTCATCATATAATTTCGATATTTTCCATGGATATCTTAACTAAAACAATATGTCAAATATTGTTTAGAGCTACTCACTCGGTTAAACTGAATTTTGCAGATGTCAAGAGAGGTCTGAGAAAGTTCAGGGTATCTCTGTTTCAGACAAAAGAGTAAGCTCCTGGCTCGAGCCGCAAGAATGTGGTTCTTGTCATTGCCACGATCTGCATCGCCACCGATATCTTTCATCATGTCCCATGAGGACTTAGAGTGAGTCAATCCTCCAGTCTTACGCCTCCACGTAACTAGTGAAGCCTCAACTTTGTCAGCGAGCTCAAGCGCCTCGTGCTCCGATGTGATTTTCAAGATGTCGAGAAGCTGGTCAGGATAAAACTTCTCAGCTGTGCATAGTTGCTTGTATATCACGTCTCCTACACTTGCTTTCCCACTCTGTCCAGAAAATCAAACAACACCGATTTGATTTCAACACTTTCACTTCACTTCTAGTTCTGAACGTTTACAGAAAGTCGCAATAATAGTTATCTTTTATGTATCCCCTAATCATATATCATATATGTGTATACCTTTGGAAGAGTGGTGAGATAAGAATCAGGAATATCCATGTCATTAAGAGTGGAGTCATTAATGGCCAATGCTGCTTTATGTATCTGACTGGCACAATCGCGTTTGTGACGCAAATGCTTTCGTTCTTCTTCCGATAAACCTTCAGCAGGAACACATGGCACCGGAAGCCACCACTTCTCGTCTTTCCGTTGAACCACCACTTTCCTAAACGTTCCTGTATCTCTACCACCACCACTCGAGTTCATGGATGAACTTCCTCTTTCAACGTACCAGAACTCATTATCTGTGAAACTATCCAATATTTCCTACAAAAGCCAAACAGATCGTGTTGGTAATCTTGACTCTTGATTATGGACCTGTCTAATTCAAGTCTTTTACTTACCATTAGCATGTTATCGAGCTTTCTCAAAGCGGGAAGACTCATTAGAATATCAGATCTTAGCTTTGTTTCTGTTATCTAGAATTTAAACAACAAAAAAAACGAGTTTTTAGTGTATGAGATCAGTCGTGATGAAATCACATATTTGATTGACTTCTTACCTCAACATTAGTACCAAGAGATCTTGGAATAACTTCGACAATGTAATCACAAATAGACATAAAACAATTCATCTCTCGCTTCCATAAATCTTTCTTCTCTGTACTCAATGGTTGTAACCTTAAACTTTGTCCAAACACAGTCGCTGCAACAACACAACAGACACACACGCTACACTATAAATACTCTGTTTTAAAAACAGAGCATATATGAGAGGAGTAGGAGAAGAAGAAGACGAACCATAAAGATTAGTTATGGAGTTCGAGACAGTAACAGCTGTACAAACTCCTTTCCCGCTTCCTGACATATCTTCACCAAGCAATAGCTTCGCAAATCTTTCCCTCATCATCTCTAGTTCTGCACTACAAAACCCGATTATAATGTGAAAAGAACAAAGGTACAATCTTAATAAAATTTACCTGCATCTTCTGCAGAATCAATGTCGCTGTCTTCTTCATCTCCATCTCCGTTGACGTCATCTTTTGGTTCCACGGCGTCTTCGGAGACATCTTCGTCATGGCCACTCAAGACAACGGCGTTAGTTTTTGACGGCCGGTTATAAAAGCTCTGAACGTCGAACCGGTGAGATAATCCGGAGATATCTGAGTACGTTCTCCGATACGGCGAAGAAACAGAGCTCGTCGGAGTTCCCGGTACAGATACTTCGTTTTGGTCAGAATTCGATGAACTCTCCATCACTGATCTATCAATACTTTTGGTGAGTTTCAAATTCTTCTATTTGGTTGTTGGCTCCTCTGGCTCTGATGAACGTGACCAAGGTTGTTAATACATGGAGCTCCCACGTCCAGCTTGAGCTAACTTATTATTTTTTAGTGTTTAAAACTGAAATAAATAAAGAATTGATTATCTCCGACCAATTATGGCCGTTTGATCTGGTTGTGGGGGAGAGACGTGCCTTCCACATTTGGTTAATCATTCTCATAATGAAGGTTGCTAATATATGCGTTAGGTGTATAACTCAAGGTTCTCCCATTCTTTTCTAATTAAGTACTAAATCAATCTTATCATGAAGGTTGCTATATATAGATTACACTTTATCATCACAATTTCCAGATACTAATGTAATTCCCATTGTTATTTTTTTGTTGACAATATAGTTCATTTTCATTAGAAAAATGTTATTGTAGACATCAAAATTGCGAAAATATAGGATCATTGTAATGACAATCTTAATATTCAAGGACATTCGATAATTTTTTCCGATTAAGTTAAATCGGATTTGCAACATCTTCTAGTGACTAAATTTGTATTTTGTAATGTAGTTTTGGGTCAACTTTTAGTTGAAGTTCAACGCTAACCCTTGAGACGACAGAGAAGGTTCATGAAGCCACGGTCAAAAAAATTCTCAACAAAAGACTTTATTACTTGGGGTTTTATAAACCGGGATGCAGTCCACGCCTAACAAAGCAAAACCGCATGCAGTTTGAAAACAACCATATTAAGAAGACATCGCAGCATGCGAACTGTGATAGGGCAGTGTCGTGCTTAAGGTTAAGAGGAAAGAGCATTTGCCCTAAGCCACCAATAATTAAAAAAAATTTAGGTCACATTTTTTTTTCTTTTCTTTTATCTAAGCTGTATCTAAATTGATAGGATAAATGTGATGTAAAATAAGTCTTTTGTTTATAACGTCCATGACATTATTAATAAAAACAATACGTTATATCTATAAGGAAATTTTTACACATGTTTTATACTCTAAATATAATATAATATAATAATACCACTTATGGAATATAATTAAAAATAAACTAAATCTGTTTTGGAATAATCGGCATATTAATTAAAAAAGGATAATTAGAAGAAAAAAATGATTTTGATTTTTCTTTTTTCAGAAAACCAATCGTCTGTATAAACTTATTAAAAGTAAGATTAGTTTTCAGGTTTAAGAATCGTTCACAATAGTTCGAAATAAGTTCACAATTGAAAACTTATTCACCGTATCATTTTATAAATTTTTTTTTTTGCTGAATTTCATAATGTGAGTTTGGTAAATAATTTTTTTAAGAAAAAAAGATTGCAAAATTGTGATTTAGAAATTATTTCGTTTATTGTTGTTCTCTTTGAAACAAAATTTTTTAAGAATAAAAGCTACATTTTTTTTTTACATGCCATGAGCTAGCATTAGCACGGTACTGGACGGGATCAGGCATGTCACGTGATCTCCCAGCCTTGTGTGCCGCAGAGCCATCGAAATCTCGTGATGGTGGGAGGTGGCACGTGCTTTCTCCTTCACACGTTTAATGAGCCCGTCTCTTCTCTTTCCTTTGTTTACGCACAAACAAAAACACAAACACACACGCCTAGTTCGTGCCAAGCATTGTCTTCACACACTCCTCTTTCTCCCAGACACGCTCGAGCGCTACACACGCGTGAAAAAGCTCGTCTTCCAATTCACGCTGCACGCTCCTTCACGCGCCTTCTCCATCTCACGGCCAGATCCGCCCCTTTCACCCGCCGGACCAGAGATCCACCGCCTTCTTCTCCCCCTCCGCTCTCTCTCTATTAGTTTCGCCGACGGCGACAGGCGAGGAAATTTTTCATCGGAATCTCCATTGCTAGGGCTAATTTTAGTATTGCTCGACGAGAATTCTGACCATTATCGAGAATTGCGTTAGAAACTTACTCACCGAGGTAGATTGATAGATGATTAGTTTACTTAAATCTGCAATTGTGCTTTGAAGACACACTAACTAACTCTGTTTGGTTCGGTTTGGTTGGTTCACAAAGTTATTGTCTGTTTCTAGTTGAAAATGCTGTTTATATGAAACTTTTGTCTTGTAGGATCTTTGATGATTTTTGGAAGTTAGACTGAGAACTTATGCACATTAAGAGAGATTGAAGATCAATAATACTGAGACTCTCTCACAACTCATATAATATTTGGCTGCATTGTCCAGAAGGTTTACACGTGGAGTGTTGAAACAAGAGAAGCCAAGATGGAACATTTTATCACACGTTCTTAAACTAAGAGAGGTTTGGGTGGTTGGGTTATATAAGAGGAGTTAGTTATGGCAACGGATATGCATAAACTGCTTGGAACTAGTGAAGAGGATGATGATGAAGATATGGATATGGATGTCAAAGAAGAAGATGATGACCATCGAAACAGGGGAACAACACGCGCAGCTTCAGGTAGTAGTAATGAAGAGTTCATGTTTCAGCAGTCTATGCAAGATCAAGTGGGTACTCCTGGGGGAGGAGGAAGTCGCAGAAGTAGACCGCTTGAAGAGAAGGAGCGAACTAAATTGAGAGAGCGTCATAGAAGGGCTATAACTGCAAGGATACTAGGCGGGTTGCGTAGGCATGGGAATTATAATCTCAGAGTTAGAGCAGATATTAACGATGTCATCGCGGCTTTGGCAAGGGAAGCTGGATGGGTTGTTCTTCCTGATGGAACTACTTTTCCATCCAAATCTCAGGTACTTACTTAGACCCTGTCCCTCTGCTATGTATTCTGTTGTATGCTCTAGAGTCAGAGCTAATGCAAAATCGTCTTCTTAATCTGCTTCCTCTGCTTAAACATTTTAGGGGACAAAGCCTCCTGGTGGTTCTTCTGCGGTTGCTGCCGGTTCATCAGCTTCTCACATTGCATCACAGCAAACGTCACCTCCTGCTCTTAGAGTGGTATCGTCTGGTGGGCATAGAAGTCCAGTGGAACTCAGCTCTTGCCGTATGAAAGGTGTTTTCGCACCCGGTCCATCTCCATATGATATACCCCCAACTCAATCTCCTGAACTGGTTGGCAGTGTAAATAAGGCTGATGGGCTTGTTGGTTGTTCAGTCGATGTTATCAACTCTAAACAGGTAGCAACACTGCATAAGTACATAAAAAGTAAATTTAGTAACATTTCAGTCTTTTGCATTTACATTGCTTATTTGAAATTAATGAAGTTGATAATTTTTGCCTCGACTTAAAGAAAACTTGTTCAAAAACTGAAAAAACCCATAAGAACCTATCAGATTGTCACT
Source organism: Camelina laxa (assembly GCA_024034495.1). Taxonomy (NCBI): domain Eukaryota; kingdom Viridiplantae; phylum Streptophyta; class Magnoliopsida; order Brassicales; family Brassicaceae; genus Camelina; species Camelina laxa. The sequence continues at coordinate 932,296 of CM043882.1, forward strand.
GCATGGTTGATTACGTCCATCCGCATCTCTGAGTTCAAATCTGATGACTCTCTTCCACATTTCGTATTTGGTAGATCCTCGAGATTCCTCCGAATCTGACTGAGCAAGATTTCTCTGGCACTCCTTATGTTCCGGTTTATGTGATGTTACCAGTAAGCAACTTTAATCTTAGCATTTACACATAGTTATCCTGAAATTTCTACTTACTAACTACTTTTCTATGTCAACAGCTGGGGGTTATCAATATGAAGTGTGAATTGGCCGATCGAGATGGACTGTTAAAGCACTTGAGAATTTTGAAGTCAATCCATGTAGATGGGGTTAAAGTGGATTGTTGGTGGGGAATAGTTGAGGGTCATTCCCCTCAGGAGTATAATTGGAATGGTTATAGGCAGCTTTTTCAGATGGTCCGCGATCTTAATCTTAAGATACAGGTCTGTCTTTTGCCTGCATGATTCGTTAAAAGTACAGTCTTCATAGTGAGGTTGTGTTAGAATGATTTGTTCCCAAGCTTCATATGTATCCCAATTTCTTTCTTTCTTGCTAGGTTCTAATGTCCTTTCATGAATGTGGAGGCAATGTTGGTGATGATGTTTGCATCCCACTTCCTCACTGGGTGGCAGAGATAGGGCGAACCAATCCTGACATATATTTCACTGATAGAGAGGGAAGACGAAACCCAGAATGCCTTTCTTGGGGTATTGACAAGGAACGTGTTTTAAGAGGCCGAACTGCACTTGAGGTATACATACTCTCCCTAGAAACCATATATATTTGCTTCTTGTTATCACAAATATATGAAATAACCAACTCATGAAACAGTTTATGGTTTTGGTGGATATATTTTAGGTGTACTTTGATTACATGAGAAGTTTTCGGATAGAACTTGCAGAGTTTGTAGAAGATGGTGTAATATCTATGGTTGAAATTGGACTAGGCCCCTGTGGAGAGTTACGGTATCCTTCTTGTCCCATAAAACACGGGTGGCGATATCCAGGTGTTGGAGAGTTTCAGGTATATTTCATTTTAACAGTCTTAACACTGAGATAGCAACAAGCTTCACCAGCTAGCTAACTTTGGCTTCCACATAATGATCATTCCGTTGCACCAATACAGTGTTATGACAAGTATCTTTTGAAGAGCCTGAGAAAGGCAGCAGATTCAAGGGGGCACCTTTTTTGGGCTCGAGGCCCAGATAACACCGGCTCCTACAATTCCCAGCCGCAAGGAACTGGTTTCTTCTGTGATGGAGGTGACTACGATGGCCTATATGGAAGATTCTTTCTCAAATGGTACTCACAGGTTTTGATAGATCATGCTGACCAAATCCTCTCTCTCGCTAAACTAGTTTTCAACAGTAGCTGCATTGCAGCAAAGGTGATTATTGATCATAGTTCTAAGCCATTTGAAAACCCTATAATTAATGGACTTTTTTTTTCATAGTTTAATCACAATTTGACTTAAACAGCTCCCAGACGTCCACTGGTGGTACAGAACAGCAAGCCATGCTGCTGAGCTAACCGCTGGGTTCTACAACCCGAGCAACCGAGATGGTTATGCTGCAATTGCATCTACACTTAAGAAGCATGGTGCCACTCTGAGTTTTGTATCCGGAGAAGTGCAAGTTCTTAACCGTCCAGATGATTTTTCAGGAGCATTAGGAGAACCTGAGGCAGTAGCTTGGCAGGTAAAGAAAACATACTTGGCATCGTATATCAGTCTCTTAAGCCTGTGCTTATCAGTCAGTTATCACCTAAACCTCAATCTGAACTTTGATTTTTCACAGGTGCTAAACGCTGCTTGGGACAGCGATACACCGATTGCTCGAGAGAACTCGCTTCCTTGCCATGATAGAGTTGGGTATAACAAAATGTTAGAAAGCGTAAAGTTTCCGAACGATCCAGATAGAAGGCATTTGTCATCATTTGCATATAGTAGACTTATCCCAGCTCTTATGGAAGGACATAACATTGTCGAATTTGAGCGGTTTGTCAAGAAATTGCATGGTAATTAAATCCCAATCTCTGTTTTACGCTTCACTGTTTGAAGTCTCTGAAGTTCTGATTATTTTTATTGGTCGTTACAGGGGAAACTGTAATAAATCGTCATCATCAGCATCAGCATCAACAGGTTTAGAGTTTTGTTTGTTCCTGGATCAGCTGAAATTATTTATACTGTTAATGTTGTTAATTTAGTAGTTTAGCATCATTCTGTAAATTTTGTCATTTAAAGAAATTAAGAGAGACATTACGAAAAGAAGCCTGTGGCTTTGGCTAAACCATCGATGTTTTGGTAGCCATAGTTGTTACTAATCTCTATTCATTACTTCCACTTCCACATCCACATTTGAAGATTATCCATCGCTACTTGAAATGGAGGTAAGCTCAACAGTTGATTATATTGGCTATTTTGGTTCATTATGTTCGGGAAAAGTAGTATCATCGAGCAAAAAGTGCAAAACGTTCAACTTTTGAACAAGTTGATATTGAGGTCTATTTTGTTTAGTTTCAATTAGCACCGACATATCTTATTCGGAACAGGTATCGCTGTCTCGCTCCTAGCCTCCTATAAAGAGCAAAAAGTGTCCCACATCGACTGTGAGAATCAGCTGTTGGAATCATCTTCTATAAATAATTAGTACAAACAGCCACGTTTATGTTTAAATTTTTAATAATAACAACCTCAAAAATAACTAACGGGCGTAAGCATAACCGCCGTAAAAGCATAAACTGCATATGCCATATACCACAACACACAAGTTACACTGAGAAAGATACACATTACATGGTGAAGTTTCCCTACCTTAAATTATACGTGTTACATTCAATACTTAAACAAATCTAAGTTAGCCATAACATATGACAACACAGAGTACATATATACTGTCATTAATTACTTCAAGATTTATGCCAACCATTTGATGAGTGCTTAATCTCATGGACCCTTTTCTTCTTGATGATCCGATTGCTTATTACCTTCTCGGATTCAACAGCTTCATCAATATTACTAGCCACCATGGCACATAGCTCGTCTAGAGCCAGCATAGAGAATGGCTCCTCTATAAGAACACCCACCTGTAAAAAAATTCAAGTAAAAAGTCAAAAAGAGTGATTACAAGACAAGCAAGATTCTTTGAATAATTGGGATTTTGCAAAGGATAAAGAACTTAAAGTACTTCTTCAATGCAGAAGAGAGATGCAGCGCTAATGAAAGTAGCAGGAACAACATTCCAGTGGCAATCATCCCAGAGGATAACAGGGAGTGTAAGATGCCATAAGACTAAGAACCTCGAAGTTAGTCGTGTGTACGAAAGTGGAATCGGGATGCCCATTAGTTGTTCACATACACCAATTCCCTCCTGTAATTGCATCATCTTTAATTCCTGTAAAAGAGATTAACTAACTAATGAGCGCACACGCAGAGACTTAACCAGAACCAGAACTATGTTCAAAGATGACAGTCAAGAATTGATTATAAAAGATTCAAGAAAGATACCAACATATCTATCTTTGTACTGTCCAAATTCAGTAGCTGAAGGCTCTGAGAAATGAATTGAATGATACAACGAGGACGATGCTTGGATTGAAGAATCAAAGACAGATCATCTTCGTCTATCACATTCTGAAGATCACTAACAATATCTGAACCATAAATCACATGACACTGCACATGACAAAAAATTGCAATCAATCACAAATCAACCTTCCTCTACCTAACCTTCACAAAACATAGATAAGAGATATATATACCTTAAGCGCCACAGGGAAAGCAGAAATGTAACGCAAAAGCGAATCTTTGATGATCAATTCATCACCGGAGCCATGACGAACAGAAGAAATAACAAGCCTAGCTAAATCATTGGTTCCATTAATAATCTTAGCCCAAGCTTTCCTTCCTTGTTCAAACCTCGAATAAGAAGCCTCAGTGCGAAACACGAGAAGAAGAGCTAAAGCCGGAGCTGTCAACTGATACGGAAGAGGAGAAGCTCGAAGGACAGGGAAGTAATCAGGCAACCAGTTCAAACCCACGGCGGAGTTATAGGAAGCGATCAAGATGGCGACGGTGGTGAAGAAGCAAACAGGTGGAATCAAAGACAATATAACGCGTGAAGAGGTACTCGAAGATACGTGACGTAGATGACGTAGTGAGCTTCTGTGTCTTACCCAATTCTCGTGACTGTAGAGAGTACGTTTCTGCTGCATCCGTCTCTCTTTGATCCCGTCTGACCAGTTAGGGACAGCTTTGAGAAGCGAAAGAAGCTTTTCGGATAGAGATGAATCATCGTCGGATTTGGGGGCGGAGGAGGCGCATGAAGGATTGAATTTGAAATTGAGGGATTTGGGAGGTCTGGTGGTGGCGGAGATCCCGGAGCTTAATCGTGGTTTGAGAAAGGATCGGTTGGTAAAATTAGAAGAAAAGGATAGGTTCATCGACTGATACATTTTGGCGGGAAAATCGAGGTTTTGGGGTTAGGGATTTTGATGGAAACAACAATGAGGAAGACGAAGGAGAAGAAGAGAACACAAAGACACATGCAAAAAATTGCAGAGAGTGCAAAAAGTAAAGGAGACAAGTGTGAGATTTGGAGCAGGGTCGTTGGAACAGTTGTGCGATGGCTACTACGACATCGTTTTTCGAGACTTTAGTGGGCTTCATTTAATATGTAACTTATATACCTTTTGGGCCTTAATGTCTTGTCTTTTAGCCCATAAATTTTTAAACCCTATAAGCTTCGACGTCGTTTTAACGACTCCCGTTGAAACTTAGGGTTTATAGAGAGATTAGATTACGCATCTGAAGAATCAAAGTTGGGTTTGGGGAAAAAAAATGTCGAAGAAGAACAATTTAGCCAAGAGGAAGAAGCAGCACGAGTACAATCTCCAAAGTACGTTTCTTTATTATCTCTTAGAACGATTTCAATTCGATAAGCATGTTGTGTATACATAGGTTCTTAACGAAATTAAGACTTTTTGTTCGATTTGCAGAAGAGAAAGAGTTACAGGACAAGAAGATCAAGAAGCTTCATGCGAACAAGAACAAGATGAAAGTAAGAACCTTTTCTGTCTCTTTTCTCTTAATTCTGAATATTTAGTTCATAGTCATGGTGTTAGTTTAAGTAGTAAACCGCTTCTGTTGTCTAGTTAGTAAGTTATCTATGGTGAAATGGTTTAATAGAATCGAATTTGCTTGGAGTCAGTCTGGTCTATAGTGTTAATCAGAAGCTTATTTTGGGTTTTGGGGGAATAGGATATTGAATCTTCTTACTAAAAACATCTGACTATATCTTGAGTATTCCTATCGTTTACTGAGGCTTATGGAAGTGGGAAGGTTGTAAATGATATATGTGTTTTGGTTGATTTTGTTGTCAAGGTTGATGGAAGTGGGAAGAAGAAGACAGGTGGGTTTTCTGTTGGCAAGAAGAAATTGAAAACGAAACTGACTCCAGCTGCTAAAGCTAAAGCTGCTCAGGCTATGGAGCTAGACAATTGACAAGGGAACCTCAGTTTTCTTTTCACTTGTATGTAACCCTCTGTTCTACTTTGTCATCTTTGTCTCTTTAGTTTGCAAAAATCAAGTTGAAGTTAGCTTCTTCCTTTTAATAGGTTATACTCTTTATGTATCACTCTTCTTTTCGAGTTCAAGATTTTGCTATCGAACCTGCTCGGATCAATGTAGATTCTATTATTCTTGTCATTTCTTAAACTGAGTTGAATCACACGGCCCAACTCTGTCAAATGTATATTGCTCCTCACTGCTCTGAGAGAGGAAAAAAATAAACTTTTAGGTGAGCAAAACAAAGACACAAGTACGTTTATATTGGGTATAAGATTTACCATTGTATAGTATTAGTCAAAGCCAAGATCTTTTTCTGCTTTATTACAACATTCCACTATACGTATAAAGATAACTGTTTCTAGAAAGCAAAAAAAAAGGTCATGTTTGTCATAATCAAAAGTCTTATACAAACAGTGTCACACATTACATGGTACACTAAAGTTGGATTTCTAATAGGGAAGATCTCAAAGGCTTTGAGAGGTTATATCATCCCATCAATGGGTCCTTCTAGGAGATATTTTGATAGATTTCTTCTTCTTATCAGCCTCTCGTCGAAAAATAAACTAGCTCTCATAGTGGAAGCCAGTGGGCTAGTAGCCTCTCTGACCAGACAGGCCAAATCTTATCTCACTCTCCGGCGCGTGGACTCCAGTCTCTTTCCACAGACTCTTCTGTCTCATATCAATTTCCAAAGATGATCAATCAAGTCTATAGGGAAGGAACAGTAATGAGAGAAGTAACATCAGCTTGTAAACGAAGACTCTGTTCATCAAAGCTCTGTTTAGATTTGTTTTAAGTTCTGAAGACTGAACAGTGACATGTTGATGAATGTGTGATACACGCGCCTGATCAAGAATGAGCCATACAGATAGATGCCTAGTTGCTATATAGCGAGCTACAGTCAAAGTCAGTTATTCATTAGGATTTTGAATTTCCAACTCAAAAATAAGAGAAAAATCAAAATTACAAAAAGATCCCATTGTTGTTATCCTCACATAAATGCTTTTGCTTGAGAGAGAGAAAGAGAGGGTCTGTTAGAGGTCTTTTGTTTGTTTCTGTTTCCTTCTGTCACCAAGAAAAGAGAAAAGCAAAATTCAAGAAGAGAGAGAGAGAGAGATAGCCCTTAAAACAAGTCTTAACCATTGTTGATAGAAGTGAAGAGAAAAGCTTTTCTTGTTTTGTATTTGCTTGCTTGCTTATGTTGAGAAAGAATGAAAGAGATAAGTAGTTAAGTAAGTAAAGCTGAGAAAGTATTAGTATTAAGCTTTGCATGTTCCTTTCTCTCCAAGCTTATATCTTCATCATAAAGTCTCCACCTTTGATTCTGTTTCTCTTCTTATCCATTTATCCTCTCTCTCCTCTCATAATTCTAGCCACAATCTTTTCTTTAGGGTTTCTCACAAGTTGTATCCGTATCTTCTACTTCACTTACTAAAGTTTCAAAAGAGTACTCTTTCTTGTAAATGCAAAAATGGATCGAAGAGATGCAATGGGATTATCCGGGTCGGGTTCTTACTATATCCAAAGAGGATTACCCGGGTCTGGTCCTCCAACGTTTCAAGGATCATCACAGCAACAACAACAAGGGCTTCGTCACTTACCTAATCAAAACTCTTTATTCGGTTCAGGCTCCACTGGATTCGGATCTCCTTCTTTACATGGTGATCCTTCTCCGGCAACAGCTGGAGCTCTTCCTCATCATATAGGCGTCAATATGATTGCTCCTCCGCCGCCTCTGAGTGAGACTCCGATAAAGCGAAAGAGAGGACGACCTAGAAAATACGGACAAGACGGTTCTGTTTCTTTGGCATTGTCTTCTTCCTCTGTTTCGACCATTACTCCGAACAATTCTAACAAACGCGGCCGTGGTCGACCTCCGGGCTCCGGCAAGAAACAGAGATCAGCTTCTATTGGTAAAACAAACTATCTCTAGAACTTGTAATCTTGATAGACAAAGAAAAGCTCCATTATTTATTGTTTCAAGAAGATCAAGAACTAGGATTATTTAATGTTTTCTCAAAGTCAGAATACTTAAACTTGTTTACTCCTGATGTGTAGGAAAATTATAGAGATAAGGCTCACTACATATTGTTGTAATCTACATAATATTTAGGGTTATCATATATTCCTTATGTTTAGGATCTTCCTTGTATAAATACTTCTGTCAATCTATGAATACAAACACATTACACTTTTATTCATAACAAAAATCTTAAAAATTTTCCTTAAATGGATTTTATTTGTTGTCTGTCTATGTATTATGCTCTGCTTATGAATTAGACATTCAATTATTGATTACATGAACCTTTATTTTTTTGGTTCTTTTGGATTGGTTAGGTCAATTGATGCCTTCATCTTCTGGAATGAGCTTCACGCCACATGTTATCGCGGTTTCAATAGGAGAAGTAATATTGAAATCACTATTACAGAGCTTTCTTGATTTTTTAATTTTGCTATTTGCTGAAAAGCTTTGAAACTTTGCATCAGGATATAGCATCAAAGGTTATATCATTCTCTCAACAAGGTCCAAGAGCGATTTGTGTTTTATCTGCAAGTGGTGCAGTTTCTACTGCAACACTTCTTCAACCATCAGCATCTCCCGGAGCCATTAAATACGAGGTTCCATCTTTGAAAATTTTCACTATAGAGAGATGCATTGGTGCGTTTTACTGTTTCCTTAAAAACATTTGTTTTGTATATTTTCCAGGGCCGGTTTGAAATTCTAGCGTTATCAACATCTTATCTAGTGGCTACTGATGGAAGCTTCCGTAACCGAACTGGAAACTTATCTGTTTCTCTTGCTAGTCCCGATGGGCGTGTGATTGGTGGTGCTATTGGGGGGCCTTTAATAGCAGCAAGTCCTGTTCAGGTTTGGTTTTAACTTTTTTCTTGAGCTCTGGTTTTTTCTGCAAGTCATCATTATTGGGATTGAATATACATTCTTGGGCCTATCAGGTTATTGTAGGGAGCTTTATTTGGGCAGCTCCAAAGGTTAAGACCAAGAAACGAGAAGAAGAAGCTTCTGAAGTTGTTCAAGACACTGATGATCATCAAGTTCTAGATAATAATAGTAGCAACACAATATCGCCTGTCCCTCACCAGCCACAGCCACAACCAAGCCAAAACCTGATATGGTCAACAGGTTCAAGGCAAATGGATATGCGTCATGCTCATGCTGATATTGATTTAATGCGCGGTTGATGATGATGATAGCAAGAACTCTGTGTATATAAAGCATGGAATCTAGGAAGAAGAAGAAAGAATATAATCTAACCTCTGAACAAAAGTATGTGGAAATGTTAGGGAAAAAGATTTGACTCTATTAGTGTACCTCTCAAATCTCTAAACTTATTTGGTTTTGTTGTCTTTTCTGACTGAAGATTTGCAGAGTTTCTTGATTTCTATTTATTTCAGAATGTTCAGTCTTTATGTTTGCTTGAAACTTTGATTCTACAGCTAGATTTCAATTCAATGACTGAAGAAAGTCGCCGATAAAAGTTGATGGAAGGAGAAATTGTTTTTGTATAACTTGAGATTCGTAATATTTACTAGTCGGGAAAGAATTACTTGTTTACCTTTACTAATTTCAATATGAATACAAGAGCCCATTTGGTCAAGGCTTCTTGCTATTAGCCAAATCATGATAGTATTGATCTTCCCACAACTCAACTTGACGAGTCAAATTAGCTTTTCTCTCGATAACCTCTCTTAAAGCCTGAGGGTTATAAGGAGAAGGCATCTCACAAGGAGACTTTTCACTAGGAAACATCACCATCGACTCCGCCATGAAATCTTTCCACCGTCCCGTCGCCGGACAACCCATACTATCCGGAGTAAGTTCCGTTGCTCCCCATGGGATCTCCGGCTTAAACTTTAAAAGTTTCGCATACTCGTTCATCAAATGGAACATGTAATCATACACATATTCCATGTTCACTTCCTCTCTTATAAATCTACTCCCTTCTTCCCCTATCTTACGCGCCTATTTTTTAAAAATAAAATCAATGGGTTAAATTAGTGACAAAACAAAACTCCTTGGGAGGTCTTAATTAAGATGAAGTAAATATACAAACCTGGTCCAAATGAGTATTCCCCCAATGTACGGCAAAATTGAGGGAAGTACACTTAGAGTTGTCTCTGATAGGCCAATAATGTTGTAATGGCATCATTCCTCGTATGTAAAAATCATAGAACTTTGGTCTCACGTATAAAGTCATCGAGTCACATGCCATTATATATTTCTCGCTCACTGACCATGCCCATCCTTCTATATAGATCTTGTACCTGTATTCCAGTTTCACTAGCCAAAAATTAAAAATCGAATTTTGCAAATACATATCCTAAAACAAGCAAAAGTAATGAAAGTAACCTGTGAGTGCATTGGTTCTCTAGGTTTGAGTTCTTGAATCCTTCTCTAGACTCTCTATCCCAATCCTTCACAATATAATAAACAACTAGTTATAATTTAAGCTATTTAATAGTAAATCAAATTTAACTAGTTATGTTGAGGAACAAGACCTGGATATAGAGACGAGTGTTCCAATCTTGTTGTGCTGAGACGTTACATCTCAAAAGATCTCCTCTGGTAGGAGCCACGTTAGGGTTGCCTCTCCAATAAGCATACGCCACGCGATCATTCCACTGCGTCATCTTGTTCCCTTCTTCTATTGCTACTAGCGATTCAGCCCAAGGCTTTATATTAACCTCAGCCCTGGCCCAATAACAATAAAGCTCAGTGTAAGCCCATATTTAATGGAGGGAATCTTATAATAAATAAAACATTAGTTGCTTTTTATACCAGCCCCAGAAGGACCAATCAGGGAAGACGATATCCAAGCTGGCGTCATCTGAGCAGTAACGGAACAAAGGAGGCGGGGCCGGATGCTGTTGACGTTGAAAGTCTTTAGATCGGACGGTTGGTCTATCGTTAGGGTCGAACATGAGCTCAAGATCTGGCAGTCTACCAGGGTACCACCGTAGCAGCTGTACGATACCCCACATAGTAAAAACGTCTCTTGTCTGAATAGATTTTCTGTACTTCTTAACGTACACCCTCCCGTCGAGGATAACCACCCTGAAGTGCGCCGTCCTCCTCGCTTTTTCGAGCATCCCTCTCGTGATACCTGTCTCTTTCCATGGCCGTAGATCTTCGTGAATCCAACGGAAGTAAGAAGGACACGTGGATTGTCGCGAATGGTTGCTTCTTGCTTTGTTGTTGTTGTTGTTTCTCGGGAAGCCATCCTCGGGAGTTTGATGTCGTGTCTGGTTGTTCTTCTGTACGCATTGGTTAGGGAATCTTTGGTTCGTGATTGGTTGTGATTTTCTGATTGCTGTTACTTGCTTCAGTCCTGCCAAAGTTGTCTTCATGAACAGAGACCAATATAACGAATAATTAGTATTAAGTTTAACATTTTCACTTCTTGATTGAAGAAACTTGTATATCTACATATATATATATATATATAAACAAGATTATGGAACTCACGAAATCAAAACAACCCAATAAGAGTAAGAGACCAGCAGAGATGAAGATAGAGGTGAAGAGGAACAGAGTAGCTTTTGCGATACTTTTTGCTGGATGCGACGCCGTTTTAAGACAGACATAATTATGCTTGTTCGTTTGAGGATCGTTGTTGTTGTTGTTCCTCTTCATGCTAGCCCGTTGAAGCATGAATCTATATATCTTATCTACTTCTGCCTTTATTTCTATATATATATATATATATATGCTTACAATTTAAACATTCAACATGAAGGAGAAGAAAAACGAGAATCAGACGAGATGAAACGTTTTACCGAAGGCGATGGAGGAAGCTCAGAGGTCTTGATTTCGAGTTTCCGACTGGTGCTTTACCACGAGGATTTTGAATCTTGTTTTCACGTTATCTTCAACACTTAGAAGGGTTAATGTGAATATCGTTTACTTATTGTGTTCACATCTTTTTTGTGTTAATGTATGAAGTTCATCATATCGTTAACTTTCTCATTTCTTTTTTTTTTGTTAGTTTTGTCGAAGGGTTAATGTTGGTGAATATTAAAGAAATTACAATATTTTTATCAGTTTAGGGAAAATGGCCATCCGTGTTCCTATGATCCTATATCGGCCACATATAGAGTCAGACAATGATACATCAGAGATATACAAACGTTTTTGGTTCAATTAAGTTTAAAGTCTTCTTTGAGAAAGTAAGTTTGTTATAAATGCTTTTAAAGTTTGAATACAAAGAATCCGAAATTCGAAAAAAGAAGATAAAACCTTTATTAGTTACCCTCCCATTAAATAAAAGTTAAGTGACATCACAGACCATTATTCGACCACTCATTATACAAGACAGGTAAATAATCCTAAATAATTCCATGTTGTATATACTTTTTCTATAAAAAATATTATTATTCTTAGAAAAACAAATATACGGTACAATCTTTATATAAAACATCTTTCCCAGGCTGTTCAAATCTCTGAACTTGTGAGTCTGTGATTAGTGATTATTACCCTTAATTATCCTATTTTATTACTACTCACTGTACTTTATTGATTTGAAAAGAAGAAAAAAAGAGATTACAACGTTCTTTTTAATTAAAAACCAGCTGGGCAGGAAATTAAAATACCCATTGGGCTGTAAAGATTCACTAAAAGGCCCAAATACTGAGGAAAATAAGAGATGTCTCCATCTCACTTTGAATAAGTTTTCCCGTTTTTCTTCTAACACAAAACGAGCAAAGTCATAAATAAGGGCCCATATATCACATGCCTAAACCGGTTTAGTCACCTTCTTCAATACGACGCGTCTCTTTAACCGGAACGTTCTGTATACGCGCGCGGCAAAATTGGGTTAAGGGTCCAACTTGGACTGTCCAAGTCAAGTCCAATCTAAGACATTATCCATATCTGTCTTCCAGCGTGTCCACTCAGTGAGGCTCCACGTCACCCTTTTTGGTCCATCTAGATTATTTAAACTTCGAGTACTATTTTCTAGGTTCAACTTTTTTTTTTGGTTTGATAAGATTAGCAACTTATTACATTAACTTTTTTTTGTTTGTTTAGTTAAATTTATTGGGACGTAGATCGAATGAATTGGAAAAGTTACGTTTTGTTGAATATATCATCTAACAAAAGAATGATACTACTATAATAGGTTTTTTTGTTCCTACAGAGGTGTGAGGTGGCATCATTGAACAACTTTACCTGTCGGCAGTGAGATGTTTAATCACATGGATCGCATCCAATGCGTAAGCAAAAACTTTACAGCCGCACGATCACATGGGGTACAAAACACATCAACGGTGAAGCAAAACAAAGTGTCTTTTACACATAATAAACGCGCGTAGTACGCTCCACCGGTATAAGCTAACGGAGGATATAAAACCTCTCTTCTCATTAATTTTATTATTGGCTAAACTCGGAGATTTTTTGGTATTTTTCTCTTTCTTTAGAAAAACAAAAAAACAGAGAGGTAATGGCGGAGGAGCAAAAGGCGAGTAAGGTTGACGTTGAATCTCCGGCGGTTTTAGCTCCGGCGAAGGAAGCGACTCTTCCTGCTCCGGTTGAAGTCGCGGAGGAGAAGGTTCACAATCCACCTCCTGTCGAGTCCAAAGCTCTTACCGTTGTTGAAAGTAAGCTTTTTATTTTATTTTTATGTAGACATGTGTGTGTGTTTATATATGGTACGTAATCTTTCTACTTACTATTGATTCATGAATTGTTATAGCATGTATGTTTATGTTAGTTAGTATTTTTACGTTTGGAATTGAGGGTTAGATTAGATTTAATGCTTAAGATGCCTGAGGGTGTGAATTCGTTTGGATAGGCTACTCTAAATTCCATCGCCGTTAAAATTTTTAGAACTTCTTCATGGCATTTAATTTGATATTTTTATAAAAAATTAGGTTTCCCGGGGCAGATATCATATTAAAATATGATTAATTTCTGTTTAAGGTAGAAAATTATTAAAGCAATGTACCCTGTAATTAGTGTTATCAAAAAGTACATGGAATCATGACAATTAGTTGTGGACGGACAGCTATGAATCAAGAAAAGTGGTTTACTTTCTTAATATTCCTACATTTTTTTCGTTTCTCTTAAAAATTGCCTTACTCTTTGGAAGTTGTAATTAACAATTACGTACTATTAATCTTTTGAACAATACTGTATTAAAATCCAAAAGCATTAGTTCATCTTTAATCTCTTACAACTGTATCTTTGATTCCCTTTAACTAAAGTTAAGTTGTTGAACTCTAAATGTTGTGTTCTGCTCTGCTTTTATGTGAATCTTTCTTAAACTTATATTTGGAAACTAGTTGGCGATGAATATAACTATATGTATCTGATTAGCAAACTAGAGCATCAAGATATAACTTATAAGTAAGATTCTTGAAACAAATGTCAATGTGTTATACTTATAAGGGAGCTTCTTGCAGAACCCATCGAGGAGCATACACCGAAGAAAGCTTCATCTGGTTCGGCCGATAGAGGTCAGCTAAGCAACATTTGATTTTTGATGTCTACGTTCTGGTTACTTAGTTTCCGTAATTCACATCAAATGTTATGTGTGTTGGTTTTGGTCAGATGTGATACTTGCAGACTTGGAAAAGGAGAAGAAAACGTCATTCATCAAAGCATGGGAAGAGAGTGAGAAGTCAAAAGCTGAGAACAGGTACACTTACTAAATAAAGTTTCATGATCTCTCCTTACTCAGAAGATTACTATTGCATACAGTGAATAATCATCTAATGATCTTGAAATGATGATAATGTACAGGGCACAAAAGAAGACATCTGATGTGCATGCTTGGGAGAATAGCAAGAAAGCAGCCGTAGAAGCTCAACTCAGGAAGATCGAAGAGAAACTAGAGAAGAAAAAAGCACTGTACGGTGAGAAAATGAAGAATAAAGTAGCAGCAATTCACAAGCAAGCAGAAGAGAAGAGAGCAATGGTTGAAGCTAAGAAAGGAGAAGAGCTTCTCAAAGCTGAAGAAATGGCTGCCAAGTATAGAGCCACTGGTGTAGTACCAAAGGCAACTTGTGGATGTTTCTAAGTCTTTATTAAATTTGTCCCTCAGGTCATTGTTTGTAACAATTCATCTCTGTTTCTTTCTTTTGTGTGATTAAACAGCTTTCTTATAGTTTTTGGTTATTTGTTTGGTTGTGTGTCTTGTTTATATGTTGGGTGATTATGTGTAAAAAAACAACATTAAAGTGAAAGATTTTATGGAGTATAATCGTATGAAGAAGCATCAATCATGGTTGCTTTTTTTGTTTCAGTTGTACGTCTCTTTACGATCTCACATTTGATCCTTAGATTTCTATAATGTTGAGAAACTTGACTCTGACAGACACACACATCAAGTAAAACCCTTTATAGATCAGACAACGCTGAAGACACAGGTGGATCTAGGAGCAATAAGCAAGAGAATGAAGTAAAAAAAATGTCTTCTTCGATTTGATCTTACTATGAAATTCCTTCCTACGTCTTCAAGTCTTAAAACAAAAGAAACCAAGATAAGTCATAAAACACCCAAACCCAAAGTCAAAGGGTTCTTAGAATATGAAAATGAGAGAAGGGGAGCTTAAAGGTTCATATCATGCAGCAGAAGAAGTCTTCGAACCAAACCAAACCAAGCCAGTACTGCTTTGAAGGTTTAGCTAAAACCAAACGCTTCCATCGCCATCAACCACCTATACTGTCTCTTCTTGCCTCGGTACATTGCTCTGTGTTGCCTCCATATCTGGAACGAGATCGTGGCTGCCAAAGGTGAATGATTTGCCTCCTCAATACACCTGAACACTGACAAATCAATCATTGGGAATTTGGTCTATAAGCAATGCAAGTTTGGTTTTAATGTCGAGATGCCTAGAGAGGGATTTGTCTTACCGGTTAATCCATCAATGCCTTGCCGGGTGGAGTATGTGCACCAGGTAGAAGTTACTGACAGTAGATTGCCTTGTCGATAAGTGAAGGTATTGGCTTGATTTCAGTTCCAAGTTCTTGCTCAGTTTGATACCTGTTGGAAACCAAATAAATGAGTAAGAAAGCTATTGCATGTTCGAAAAGAGAGGCCACACCAGTTGAAAGACAAAAGCAGAATAAAAAACACGAACATTTTGAAGCGGTCCTCATAAGTTACCAAATTCACAGCCAACCCAAGGTGTCCATATCTTCCCGATCTGCCTACCTGGTAATGTAATGAAGTAAAAAAACCATTCACAATATGAAAAAGAAAAATGTGCTTAAGATTTACAAATCAGTATCAGTTTCCCTTTAACATACCCTGTGTAGATAGGACTCAGAAGTCCTAGGAAAATCAAAATTTATGACAACATTCACAGCTTGAATGTCAATCCCACGTGTAAACAAATCTGCAACAGACAGACATTTCTCGTGAAACTTAAACACATTTGTCGCTGTTCAAGTAAATGAGTAGCACTTAACGTACCAGTGCAAACAAGGTTTCTGCAAGCACCATTGCGAAAATCATGGAAAACCCTGTTCCGATGATCTTGAACCATCTTAGCATGGATATAGAAGCATGAGTAACCGAGTTCTGTGATTTTCTTGGCCAACAGCTCCACACGATTAACAGAGTTGCAAAAGATAATGGATTGGTTTATTTGGAGCTGCAATTGATAAACAATAATGCCTTATAAAGATCCACTACATTAAGTAGCCAGAAAATAAAACATTTGGGCCTAGGGTTGTGTGAGAATCTGACCTTAGAGAATAGCGTATTTAGACAGTGCACCTTCTGTCTCTCTTCAACAAAAGCATAATATTGGGTAACACCCACAAGTGTGAGCTGATCCATGAGATTGATAATGTAAGGCTTCCTGAGATATCGATCCTTGAAGGACTTCACAGTGACAGGAAATGTAGCCGAAAACATCAGAATCTGACGGTTTTCTGGCAAGAACTGTATCAACTCCTCTATGGAAGGTTGAAATTCTACAGACAAAAGCTTGTCGGCCTGGTAAAGATGTTTACGAGTCAGAACAACGAGCTCATGAGAAAAAGAAATCTAGTCTATCCAATTCTGCAAATATTTAGAATAACAGGAATCGATTTGTTTTATCTTAATGAAAAGTCTTTTTTAGCAGAAATCCAACAATGTATATCTTCATAGGTTTTTGCCATAAACACGCTAACAGGAAAATATAGCTCAGGTCTAGCAGGGCCAAAAAGAAGCAGGAACTCACCTCGTCCATTACAAGCATGGTACAATCTTTCAAAACACACACACCCTTTTTGGAAAGATCTAATATTCGTCCAGGAGTTCCAACAAGCAAGTGTACAGGTTGATATAATCGCATGATATCATCTCTCAGACTGGTACCGCCAGTGGTGACCATAACCTCAATATTTAGATATTTGGAAAGTTCCTTGCAAACCTGTGATGTCTGAAGGGCCAGCTCTCGGGTTGGAACCAGAATTACAGCTGCACAAGAAGATAGATCAACAATGGGGTGCAAAGTACAGAAAACCCCAGCAAGAAAGTAGCATTACATAAATGGAAAGAAGGAGGAGAGAAGATTACTGAAAGGGAAGTAAACAAAAACCTTGAATGACATTGTTCTCTGGATCAATTTTCTCAAGGGTCGGAATGCAGAAGGCACCAGTCTTGCCTGTCCCATTTTTGGCTCTAGCAAGAATATCACTGCCAGTCAATGCAATAGGAATGCTTTCTTCCTGAATAGGTGAAGGCTTTTCAAAACCTTTTTCGTAAATTCCTCTAAGCAGATCTCTCTTCAAAAAGTAATCTTCAAATTCATTTCCTTTAGTGGCAGTCACATCCTGCAAACAACATGAAAACAATGAGGAATGCTGTTTTCTCAAAACAAGGCTGATAGCTCAGTCGAGCATCTAACTCAGGAAACCTTCAGAAGTATTTATACCTCTGTCTGGTAACGATCATCTCGCGGAGGCAGCTTTAAGGTTGCCTTCCAGTCTTGAGTACTAATAAGCATGAGAATACACATAGTTAGTAAGCTCAAAGTAGGCAGAAAACTTTAAACACCACTACTACTTCACCACATCAAGAGCACCATTCTTATGAACAATTAATCCAATAAGCACTTACTTAGAATCGTTGTTAGCTTCTGACTGAACCGTCTTCTCAACTTCATCTACGTAACTTGGATCATTAGATAGCTGAGCGCGTCCTCCAGACCATTGTTGTTGTTGTTGAATCTGCTGAGGATTGGTCTGTGGGTAAGACCGTTGAACGAACTGGTGAGCATCAGGTTGAGACTGGAGATACTGTGGAGGTTGAGTTTGAGGTTGCTGAGGAAACGGAGACCGTGACTGAAGGTACTCTTGAGGTTGCTGAGGCGGGTTCGGATTCGGAGTCCGTGACTGAAAATTAGGACCCGCCGCTCCAATCCCCGGAGGAAATCTTCCTCTATTATTATTATTCATCACACAAATCCGATCTCCAAATTATACACAACAGAGAGAACCCTAATTTTACTAAGAAAAAAAACAAATCTTCAACCGCTCAAAAGAAAATAGTAAGAGGCTGGCTTAAAACACACAACAACTCGTAATGGAGATGATTGATTCAAAACTCCAAGGTAAGATCGGAACAACTAATCCACACACACACAAAAAAAGAGATGAAAAGAGAATAATTGAAGAAGAGGAAATAATAATTTTCTCGGGAAAATTTGTCGTCTGGTTTACTGAGAAAGTGAAAGACAGACACTCGCCGCCGGAGTCGTTTCGTTGTTTTTTATTTTATGGATTTTTCCGTTTCTTTTTTTTTTTAATTTCACTCACTCTTATCCACTCCCCATTATTTTTCACTTATATAACCCCTATACTTTTTCATAATTCTTAATACAACCCCCATGTTTCTTAATTGTTTTTTTTTATTATACTCCCTCTAATTTTTTTGTAAAAATAGAGAGAGCTACGGCTAAAAACGTCGACAAAACGAAGTCCTTTCGTTTTAGCTCGGAATCTAAAATAAAACAACAATCCCCAGATTTAGAATATTGATTTTTGATCGACGTTAATTTTTTTAATGGTGGGTTATCTCCTCTTTCGAATCTCTACCACTGGACCCAAAATTACCTCAAATTTCTCATTTGATAAATAAGAGACACATCTCTTAGATGAAAAAGAAAGGAAACAGAGATCAGAGTCTTTTTTTTGTATCCTCGTCGTCGTTGTCTGGGAGACTCAAACCGGGCCAACGAAGAAACAACATTAAATAAAGAAGAAGAGAAAAAATGTCGTTTACAGGAACATTGGATAAATGCAAGGCCTGTGACAAAACCGTCTATGTTATGGATCTCTTGACATTAGAGGGTAATACTTATCACAAATCTTGTTTCAAATGCAGCCATTGCAAAGGCACTCTCGTGGTCAGTCTCTCTCTCTCTCTCTCTCTCTCTCTTTCTTTCTTCCTCCTCTTTTTTTTCCCACAATGCTTTTTTTTTATAACATAAACAGATAAGCAATTACTCATCGATGGATGGAGTTCTTTACTGTAAGCCACACTTCGAACAGCTTTTCAAAGAGTCTGGTAATTACAGCAAGAATTTTCAGACTGGAAAGACCGACAAGCCCAATGATCTGGTATCGTCTAATCTCTCTCTTTCTTTAAAGTAAGATTCATCTTTTTAGTTTCTTGTGCATCTGATCTTCTTTTTTTTTCCCTAATGGATTCTGCAAGACTCGAACTCCGAGCAAGCTATCATCATTCTTCAGTGGAACACAAGACAAATGTGCCACTTGTAAGAAAACGGTTTACCCACTTGAGAAAGTAACAATGGAAGGAGAGTGTTACCACAAGAATTGCTTCAGGTGCGCCCACAGTGGTTGTCCTTTGACTCACTCTTCTTACGCTTCTCTTAACGGCGTCCTCTACTGTAAAGTCCATTTCAATCAGCTCTTTCTCGAGAAAGGAAGTTACAACCACGTCCATCAAGCTGCTGCTAACCACCGTCGATCCGCCTCTTCTGGTGGCGCTTCTCCCCCTTCCGATGATCACAAACCTATCGACGACGCCGACTCAGTTCCCGAGGCAAAAGAAGAGGAAGAAGCAGTCCCTGAAGCTGCAGGAGAAGAAGAAGAAGAGGCTGAGCCCGTCGTTGAGTCTTGAATGTGGTGTGGAGGAACAAATCTTGTCAGTTCCTAATGTTTCAAGTTTTTATATGCTTTTACGTTTAAATTGAGTAATTATGTATACAAAATTGTTTGTTGTTTGTTTCTGTATATTCTTGTAAAGTTTTAAAGCCTTTTTTTTGGAGAGAATCTGTTTTGTAAACGAAATCTTTAAACATCAGATTTCTTTTTGGAAGAGGTTATATCTTTGACCTTATTTTATTTGATGAATCAAAATTCAAAAACATACAGTATCGATAGTAGTACGCAACACACACTTTTCTCCATTCCTTGTTATGTAAACAATCAAAAGTTGCAAGATTTCGCCAAAGAAGAATCAAACTCTTGACACTGTTTTCTCCAGATGGATCAAGACATAAACAGAGCCTTGCACTTTGCCATTGTGTCATCTGGACTCGTAACTGCAGCAACAGAAACAATCCTATTTGTCATGAAAAATTATCTTTAACACAAACAGAGAGAGATACATTGTGTAAATATATCTAAGTAACTAACCTGAATGGCCAATTGTTTTTGGTGATTCATAGATTTCATAATCGTTTCCACCCTGCACAAGTTACAAGCCAACTTTTTTACTCATCGAGCTCAACGGAAACCATATCATACAAGAAGTAACGAAGAGATTTGGAAAAGTTGAGTTGACTTTACTACCTCATAGGTTTTGTCACCGAAGAAATGGATTTCACTGAAGTCTTCCAGGTACTGCAAGCAGTAAGTCTTATCCCAACCTTTAGGGAAGACCTGAGTCATAACAATAAAAACAGACTCAGTAACTCAAAGAATAGATTTAAGGAATTGTTATAATCAACATTTTGATTCTACTCACATCAAAGCTAATCTGTCCTCCAATTGAGAAAGTAAGGTTAAGATGCGCAAACCGCTCACGAAGTTCAGCTACCATCTTTGGCCGGATGTTTTGAACCTTTTTAAGACAAGAAAAAATCTTGAATGATAACAATGCGGAAAGAAAATGTATATAAGAAACTGAAAAACAAAATTGTTTATTTTTACCTTATCATATCTCTCAAATTCGTCTCTTTCTTCTTGGCTGCAGTTACGACCAATAGGTGATACATTGAGCATTCCATTACGGAATTCAATAAATGTTCCCCTATGTATACAAATTTCAAGAAAATAAATCATCTCATCACTTTGCAAACATGATTATAGACTAGTAGATGGATCCACATTATACCTTTTAATTGGAATATCCAAGTCTGCAATGTAATGCAGCGCGAAGTTTATCAACTCCTGCATCATCAGTATTACACAATCACAAACTATCCACATACATATACTAAGCATACACTTCAACATCATTGACACTACTCAAGAAACATTATAGCAACTGCTGCTATCAACCTATCACACATAAGGGACAATGATATGTGATTTACCTTGAGTTTATCTTCTCCAAGGTGCAGCTTCAGGCTCTGAGAAAAAAAAGATACAATCTATTAAGAAACAAAAGAACCGACAAAACAACAATGTGGATAAAGAAGTAAATAAGCCGTTGTTACATATGCACCTGAATTCCAATGGATTTGCCATCTTTATGGGCAACAAGACCATTCTCAGAGAAACAATAATCATAGTCGTGAGTGACTGCAAAAATTTAACAAATTCAAAAGTTTCAGCTAAAACAGCTTGAGAATCACAAGGCAAACACAAATAGAGCCAGATCTAAAATTCCAAATCTAACACATTCCAGAATTTAAACTCAAGACAACGAAGATAATGATCAACAGCTATACTAAATTCCAAATCTATAGACTTTAAGGATCTAGTCAAAAAGTCTTATGTAGTTTGTTAAAGGATCCATACAGTAGAAAAAAGAACAAAAGAGACCATCCTCATCAAATTTACGAAAAGATCCAAACTTTGAATACCAAAATCGAAAAATCTACCAGAAATTACAGTTTTTTTTTTTTGGGATCCGATCAGAGTCGTACCTGTTTTCCCAAGCTGCTCAGATATTTTGCTAAGATCAGATCCACCGACGACACCAATAGTGACGACCTACAGCAACTCTCACAGACATTATATCGAACACTAGCTAGGCATAAACACGACTGACTCATAGAAACGCAACTGAGCAAAGCAATCACATACCTTACGCAATTCTCGGATAAAATCTAGCAGTTCTTGAGTAGCTTCCTTCCTTGGAGCTGTGAGAGTACCGTCGACGTCGAACAAAGCGATCACACCGGGTTTTTTCGCCGCCATTGAATCTGGTTGGAGAAAGGATCGTGAAGGGGAAGAAGGATGTGAAGCGTTTTCAAAAGAGATAGAGATGATGATAATGGCGGAAGATGTGAGTGTATATAAATTGGACCGATCTTAAATCTAATCGAAACCAAAAGAAGTGTAGCTTAAACTATGGGTCCTCACTTTTCTTTTGTCCTAGAGATCAGTGATTGGTCGATAAAAATAATCGTGACGCATAAAATTATTATTTCATAATATTTCGTATTTATGTTATTTTATTTTTCTTGTTCAATTCAAAACAAAACGTTGAAATCATTTCTAAATTCTAAAATTGTTACTTGTCACTTGTATCGAGAAATATATATACATATAAGAAGAAACATATACATCTCATATATTGTCTTCAAATTTTATGTAATACGTTGACCCTAAAAAACTTGGAATTGGACTATACAATAGTACATATTCTCGTACGACATATCGTAAACTAGTAAGATGTATTATTCATGTATAGTTTGAGTTGGACGTTGACCCATTGAATAGTACATATACAGGGAAGTATCGAGTCCGAAAACAATTGTCTATGAAGCAATTTAGGCCATTACTATAGATGAGCCTTGAAAACTGAAGCACATGGGAAAGATTGTATACGGCGCCATCCATTTCCACTCTCTGTGCCATTCACATTTGCTATGCTAACACATACAATGCTGATTTCTTCAAAATTAATACAACACTAAAAATATACAAAATAGTAGTGAGATACAAGCAGTTTCTTTGACTCGTTACATTCTTGTGTCTGTGATCACTCTCTCACTGTGCCAACGAGCTTTGTCACATCATTAACATTCAAAACTTGCATCCATTGCAGAAGCTTGACGACCTAAGAAACTTGAAAAGGAATGCTTCATTTGCATCTCCGGTGAAAGTACTGGGAAGTTTTCACTTGGGTCTGGCCTACGTTGAAGATGATAGCTTTCGGAAAAATGACGAGGTTTTATGGTTTTAGGAGAATATAGCATTCACAAAGGCCTCAGGATCAAAAGGTTGGAGATCTTCTACAGCTTCTCCTACACCGATAAACTTTACAGGAATGCCTAATTCCTCAACCACACTGACCTGCAGCAAGATATGCAGAACCAGTTTCAATGACAGCGCTAATGAAAAATAAGAGCTTTAGGTGAGAGAGAAGATAAAAGATTAATGGAGTTTTTACCACACAGCCTCCTCTAGCAGAGCCATCTAGTTTCGTCAATATCAAACCGGTAATACCAACAACCTGACCCAAAAATCTCAAGATTTTACAATAAATGTACAGTTTGGGGAGCCAGAAACACTAGGTTTAGGTGGTTCCGTATGGTACCTCGTTGAATTCTCTAGCCTGTGGAAGCATGTTTAAACCAGTGTTTCCATCAAGGACAAGTAGGATCTCCTAACAATTCCGTGACAATTATATTTAGCTAACACACAATCAACATTGGAGATAACACAATGGGATAATATAAAGGATCACTTACATTGGGTGCACCAGAGACAACCTTGCCCACTGCTTTTTTGCACGCAATCAACTCCTCCATCAAGCTGTAATTAGTATGAAGACCTTACATAAAGAGTTGTAATGTTCCTCAGATCAGTCAAAAAAGTGCAAAAGCATGTTTTTTAAGTCAACTAGCAAACACTGATATGCTTACGTCCAGAAGTGTCACACAGTACAACATCATAACCTTCCTCCTTCCCTCTTTTCACAGCCTTTGAGAGAACTATTCAGAAATAAAACGTTTTGAGAATGAGCTAAAGTTAATTATTTGCCCTCAACACTAACACTTACAAGCAAAATGGTCTTACCTGTTGCTGCTTTAGCCTTCTCTCCTTCAGCTACAACAATCTCACACCCAGTCCTCTCTGCCCATATCTCTAACTGGTCACTTGCCGCTGCTCTAAATGTATCACCTGCTGCCATTAATACCTATGACAATTCATCGCAGGATTGCTGATGAACATACTGATACTCTCATTCCTATATCTACCTATCCTAGTATTTTCTCATTACCTATATAAGCAACCACTTTCTAATATCCCATCCAAATCTCAAGAGAAGAACAAAAAGTGTCTACAATGAAATCCAACATGAAAGGTGTACGTACCTTAGTTCCTTCATTCTTGAACCTATGAGCCAGCTTTCCTGAAAAACAAAAGCCAACTCTTACACATAAGATCTTTCTGTGGCTAAATCCAATGCAAACCAAGTTAGTCTTTTGAGTTCCTTACCAAGAGAAGTAGTCTTCCCACCGCCATTCACTCCAACAATCATAATAACAGCTGGTTTCCTGATACACCATAGCATATAACCAAAAATTAAAACCCATTTGAAGAGAATCTAACATAGCATATAGCGAAATGAAGAGAACCTGAAACCCATTTGAAGCTCTGTCTTGCTGTTTTTCATAGCCAGCATCTCTAACACACTTCCTTTCAATGCATCCTACACCATTCACAATTTTGGATCAACTAATCTATAAATCCTAATTCCTAACATGTACATGTGCTACATATACAATTTGGATCAACCTTGATCTCGCTTCCTGATTTGAGCTTCCCAGACAAAATATCCTCTCTTAGCTTGTCAACAATTCTAACCGTAATCTTGGGTCCAAAATCAGAAACCAATAGCGCCTGAAATTTGCAAATTCCAAGATTAGATAACAACTCCATTCCCATCCTAAACCTAGAAAAATCGACAAATAAGAATTAAGAGGTTAAGAGAGGACCTCTTCCAATTCATCGAGAACTCGGTCTGTTTCGGCGAGGTTCCAGAAGAGCAAGAGCTCGTCGATGACTGCTAGATTCTCCCTAGTCTTGGAGAATCCGGAGAAAACCTTCTCCACGTCGCTTTTAGCCTTCTCCTTAATCAACCGACCCAGCCGCGTGAAGAAACCGCTCTTTCCAGCCGAGCACCGGAACCGGGTAACTGGTGGACGAAATTCACCTCTCTGACGAACTAATACGCTCCGTTCGGAGGAGAACCGTCCGGAGAGAAACGAGAGGTGAGCAGAGGAAGTTGCCATGGCGCCTCGCAAGTTTCTTTGTTCAAGAGAGAGAGACTGTTTGTTTTTACTCACTGGATATGATGCTTTTTCGATACGCTGCGTTTTTGAGTTTGTATTGTTGCCCGTTATATTGGTGCAGGGCTCACTATATTAAAGCCCATTACATAAAATTATTTCTATTTTTTTCTCTCTAATGTAGATTTCTCGAAATCGTGACCAAATGTAATTTTTTTTTGTTTAAGTAAATTTTTTTGTTTTTAATGTTAAGATGACCATATGTAATTTTGATTAGAATGAAAGATTTAGTGTTACATTTAGCTTAAATAAATTTGCGGTGTTCTTAGTTTTATTTATTGCTCTCTTTTGTTCTGTTCTCTACTATATGGATCCTTTGAAAGTGGAGACAAACTAAATAGACCTTTGCACTTCACATTTGATGTTTTTTTTTTTTTTGTAAAAATATGAATTTTCATTGATGAAAATAAATTGTACTGGGTACAATAACCTTCACATTTGATGTTAGATAAAGATTCGCATCAGATATCTCATAAGATGATAATTATTCTATAATTTTAATTATCACTTTTTGAAGCTTCAAAATACATCATTACACTTAGTAAGTAACGGTTCTTTTTTCCGAAAAGGACCATCATTTTATTTGTTTTTCTTCCAGCCTCTAACAATTATCGTCTCATTTCTTTGTTGCTGCTTTTTTTTGGCAAACGCCTTCGCCTACTTTGACAATTTATACTACATATATATAGTACATGCAAATTATGTTTTGCTAAGGACGACCAAAAGTGAAAAGTCTTTAGTTGAACGTTTACTTAATATATAGGTTAATGCATCTTTTCTTTGTCTTTATGTATAGCATTAGTCTTATGTACTATTTGCTCCACTAACAGCCGGAAACACATATGTCGTCATCGATATGACGTGCGTGTGAGCAAAAACGAGAACATGAACGATTTATATATATGGAAAAACAAAACAAAAAAAAACAAAAGAGAAAGAACAATTAGATCTGTGGAAAAAAATAAAAAAGAACAATTACATATGTGGAAAAAGTTTAACAAAGCCTATTTTGCTGGTCAATTTTCTTTTAATAGTATGTTTGTACTAAATATCACAATAATAAGAATAGTCCATACATGTGTTCCACACAAATATATATAACTGATAAGGTGGAATGAGTTTTTGATTTTTTCCATCAATTCAAATAGTAAGTGGTAAGTGGTAACCCTCCCTGACTTTATCCATATCTTAAATAAAATGGTTTACTTTCTTTTGTTCAAGTTGTAAATCGACTTAGTCAGAAAGAGACTGGTCGCTTAACAAATGAACCAACAGAAAGACTATAATATAAATAATCAATTTTGAAAATGAGCGGTTAACAAGAAAATTGCAACAATTTTATTGTATTAGCTAAAAATCTCAAAAGCTCGAATTCACATAGATTATTAAAACATAGTGTAGGAGTACTTTTTTTTTGCGCTGACTGGTATGTATGTAGCTACTTTTTTGGTTTACAACCATTTTGTAAATTTACAATCACTCATATACACACCTGACACCTCTATTAAACAACTAATTGTTTTTGAAATTTTGTGTCACTAACATTATTTTTTAGTATCGTACGGTTGACTGATATCTTGACTATATATAAGTACCACATAATTTGTAGACGGTATCCATCCAAGGAGCATGAGCCTAATGGATAATTTTGTTATGGGATAATCAAACAATTCATAGGTCTTCACCCTATAATTTTGTTATGGGATAATTTTGTTATGGAAAAAATAAAAAAGAACAATTACATATGTGGAAAAAGTATAACAAAGTCTATTTTCCTGGTCAATTTTGTGTTAATATATAAACTATGCTTGCACTATATATCACAATAATAAGAATCGTACATACATGTGTTCCACACATATATATATATATATATATATATATATAAATCATACGACATAATCTTTTTTTCCACATATCTGATAAGGTGGAATGAGTTTTTGATTTTTTTCCATCAATTCAATTGGTAAGTGGTAACCTTCCCTGACTCAATCCACATCTTAAAATAAACGTAATAGTTTACTTTTCTTATGGTCAAGTTGCGAATCGATTTAGTCAGAAAGAGGTTGGCCGCTTAACAAATAAACCAACAGAAAGATTATAATATAAATAATCGATGTTGGAAATGAGCGGTTAATAAGAAAATTGCAACGATTATTGTATTAGATCAAAATCCCAAAAACCCGAGTTCACATGGATTATTAAAACAATTTTGTAAATTTACAACCACTCATATACACCTGACACCTCTATTATACAACTAGTTGTTACTGAAAATTTGTGTCACTAACATTATTTTTTTAGTATCGTACGTTGACTGATATCTTGACTATAAGTACCACATAATTTTTAGACGGTATCCATCGAACGAGAATGAGTCTAATCAAACAATTCATAGGTCTGCACCTATATACTTGTGTTCATTCATATTTCCATTTTGTTTTTTGTTAAAGACGACCAAAAGTGAAAAGTCACGATTACTAGTCTTTGATTTAAACATTTTTAAATCTCTCAATCTGACTTACATTTGCTATGCGAGCCTACACATCTTAATTTGACGTCACGAAGATGACGTAACAATATGACATGTCAATACTCAATAGATACAATAGACATTAATTATGTGTTATGAATCGCTTAAATAGTACGTCTCAAATAAAGCATAATTCCGCTTAATGTTTCGTTTCAATTTTTGTTAACGAGTCCATGGTACACAATATTGACAGAATAACGTCGTTTTAGGTTTATTCCTTAGGCGATAACATTTTGATGATTTATTTCGAAGATTAGCAATCTAAAATTTAGATGTTATTTGTTAAAATGTATCGTCGAGTCAACATTATTGAAAAGAAAGACACAGTTTTGATGTCCGTTACTATCGCCCAACAAACCCACACAAGGAAATTTATTTACATTGTCATCACATGCACCAGTCCAACAATTAGTCTATTAGATTTCAATTATTGAAATATAAATCATTTATCTTGGTTATCTCGACACATGCAGATCCGATCGATAAAGGGAGATGTCTGAAACAATTACCGGGAATTTCTCAAATTAAAACTTTACTATATAAACACTTGTTCATAAAACTATATATAGGTTAGTGGAAAATGATACAAAGACTTGCTATTTGCTGGTCAATTATCTATTAACGAGTACTTCATAAATGCATGTACTATCACAGCTATAAGAATCGTACACATGTGTTTTAGAGTTAAGTATAGATCAAATCACATCTTTTTCCACATTTGATAAGATGAAATGAACTAAGAAGCAACTAAAAAGAAAAAGGAAAAGAAAATGACAGATATGTTTTCTTTATCTTTTAACGAAAGAAAAGAACAACAAAGTCCTCGATATCATTCAAAGATGAAATGCTTGAACATTAGATCTATGGATTGTTTCATGAATTTGTCGTCCATATATATTTCAGTCTTGACTAAAATATGTAGTTAGTCTCATTCGGCACGATATAGTGAATCTAGTTTTGAACCGTCGCAGGGTAAAAAAGGAGAGAAGAAATGGTTATTTCCTTCCTAAAAACTCTTAGCTTAAATATGAAGGTCCAAAAAGAAAGATAAATTAATTTGAACATATATAGGATCTAATTAATGATAACAATTTGTTGGTATGTATGCGCGCGACTATATATAATTCTCATATACATTAATCTCGTTTCAGTCGACAAAATTATTGGTATTCATTCATCTTTGAGTATTTTAAAAGTGCAATTTATATGAAAAGCAATACTTGCATACGTCAACGTTACCTTGTAAAATACAATTCGTCTTTTTCCCCGCAATCAACCAATACTATTTATGGACATAACACTGAACCCTCAAGTCAACACGACAACATTGTAGAGAACGTATTGTATCACTGATAAGTGTTTTATGAAATAACGCGGCAAAACCTCATAAATTTCCAGAAACAATCTGTAATGATTATTCATCACTGCAAGCTAAGCCCAACAGTCATATTATATTCGGTCATATATATAATACATATTTATGACCATGATACCATCTGGCGAATAATCCATTAAAATTAAGGTACTCGTTATAATTAGCATCGTGGTTAGTTTTTAAACTTAATTTTCCACAGTTACTTTAACTTACGTCTAGATGCTCATGATGGATATAACAATTAAAAAGAGAAGATGCACATCATGACGTCCGTAATTAACGTTTTTTACGTATGACGTATATATATATATATATGCATGCAGTCATTTGTGTATGTGTTTGTTGGCCAAGATTTCAAAGACTCGTTTCTACCTATCCCAGCTATTGCCTACACCGACTGTTTGAAAGTGGATGAATCACGTAACTAGATTATTATACCAATTTGTATTAATTGACTAGTCCGTATGATTTATATATATGCAAATGTGTGAGAAAATGGCTATAGTGTGTACTCGGACGGTAAGTTGTTCTTCCTCCAAACCCAACGGCCATTGCAGCTCTTCGTGTTAACGAGAGGGGTTAATTAACGGCTCTTTTAATGATTCCATTTCCATCAATATATTATATAGGACGTCCACTCACAATAATAGCCTTACAAAAGTGAAGATACGAGATTAATTTGCACTGGCCAACGGTCAGAGTAGCATGTTTTAAACGTCGATTAGTTTGCTGCAGAAAACGGGAAACGCGTTTCGACTTACGTTTGAATAGAATTAAACCTGAAACTTCGTTCGAATTCTCGTTTCAGTTTCCTTCAATCACAAGTCAATTTAATCGCTTGTGTACAAGACACGTGCCGTATCAACGACTCCATCAACTAGCGCCAAAGACTTTCTCAAAGATTACGTTCCACGTACGCAATGTCTTCCTTGAGATCAAACTATAGCTAGCTTAGCTACAACGTACTTTCATAACGTTTACCCGAAACAAAACAAACGTACTTTCATAACTTTCCTCAAACTAATTAGTTTCTAATTTCGTGAATGCACTTGTTGATAAATATTAATTTTAAAAGACATACGTGAAAATATTCTATTGCCTGAGGCTAATTTTTTAATCCTTTTTTCGGGAAATCAAAAACTTTTAGACAAAACAAATTTTAAAATGCAAAATTGTAGAGGTCTTCTGTAGTGGAGAGATGAGCCCTTTTTTTAGAAAAATCCACTGAATTTTTTTTTTTTATCATCTGATTTTATATTATAACTGAACAGATGTTTTATATTATAACTGAACAGATTACATCTGTTGAATACAAAAACGTAAAAACAAAGAAATCACCTAATACTAAATCCAAACAAGGAAAGCTTAAGCTTGCAAATAACACACTTCCAGAGACATAAGCAGGCAAATTACAAATTTTCGGAAACAAAAATACAAAAACTAAACAACTTAGAAAAAC
The DNA here is from genome assembly GCA_024034495.1 of Camelina laxa. Classification (NCBI taxonomy): domain Eukaryota; kingdom Viridiplantae; phylum Streptophyta; class Magnoliopsida; order Brassicales; family Brassicaceae; genus Camelina; species Camelina laxa. The sequence goes on from CM043882.1 coordinate 962,671, forward strand.
AGTCATGAATACTAAACAAAATAAAAAATAAACGATTTTTTGTCCAAAATAAAATAAAATAGTAACGATTAATTTGTAAGGGAAATTAAGTGAATATACGTAATAAATGTCGTGATGTAATCAAAGCAAATTATTTAATTTGCAGCAAGACGCACTATTTTATTAAATGTAGACACGCCGCACGCCACCGTTGATCATGCCACCGGCCAAGCCTCCAGGAACCATCCGATCGAACACGTCATCATTCCTATCTCTCTCAAACAAACAAAAACATATCTAATTATATCATTACAATTTTCATCCCCTGAGTAAAAGGCACCGAATAACAATAATAATAATTTATGTTTATAAAATCAAATCCAGAATAAGAATATATATATATATATATATATATATCCGTTACGCGAAATAAAAGATTTTTAAAAAGAAAGAATATATACCCATTATTTGATTAAATAAATTTAAAACCATACAACGGTCGAAAACTCGAAATGAGTAAAGTTGACAAAACAAAACAAAATAGGTTGAAATTTCCAAGAAAATAAGATAATTAAAAACAAAAACATTATTAGAAAGTGAGTGGAAACAACGACGAAAAAAGCGTGCGTCTTCTTCATTGGTCAATTTGGCTTAAGCCTACATATATATACACTCTCTCAGTCATTTTCTCAATTTCAAGATACAAAACAATAAGGGAATCTCTTGCAAAGAGGATTAGACTTATTACACATACATAAACACACATAACATATAAAGAGACCATGTCGTCGTATTCAACAATGAAACGATCACTGGAGGTTGAGGTAATCTCAGCAGAAGGACTCAAGGTTGATCGTAAACCATTGAAGAAAAAAACATTCAGCGTCGTCAGTATCGACGACGATAAATCTTGGGAGTCCGATTTGGATGATTTGGGTGGGAGCTGTCCGGTTTGGAGAAACAAATTCGATATAGAGATGCCAATAAACGGAAGCGTAAGGTTCATCTCCGTGGGCGTATGCTATCGAACGAGCAATGGAGCTGAGAAACTTGTTGGACACGCCAAGATTCCCATGACGGACTTCATGGGAGGTTTTGCTCCACTAGGGCATTTGAATTTCTTGAGTTACAGGTTGAGAGATGACTATGGTGACAAATGCGGGATCATCAACGTGTCAATCATGGTAAAGCCTGACGGTAACAATGATTATAAACCATTACCGTTGCCGTCTTCTTCGTATGCTGCGTGTTCTTCGCAAGCTGCTGCGGCAACCAATACTCAAATGTGGAGACAGAGGACATCAATGGCTTCGACTGCTGGTTATGGTGGTGGTCGTGTAGTCACTGGAGTTCCGGTTTGGTGTGCGTATCAACGCCCGTCTTGATTTTTTTTTTTCTTCTAATTTTCTCGTATGTTTGCACATATTTAATTATTATCTTGACTTTTTTTTTGCCATATTTTTATTCCAAAATTGGGATTCTGGGGGGGGGGGGGGGGAAATACGTTTGATTAATCATGAACTCTGATAAATTTAAGTATTATGAAATAAATCAATAAGAAAACCCTTTTTTTTTACTTGGAATTTTTGTGATGAATTAATTAACTCATGCTAAAAATCTTCAACAATCGTCGTCTTTTTCTTGCGACTCAGGTTTTGTAATTCAAATCAAAAGCTTGTATAGCTTTGTTTAAGATTTTTTTTTTTTTTTTCACACAATTAGATAAGATATATATACAGTACTAATGCTTATTTTTTAGTGGAAATAAAATTTCCACTAAAATGCTTTGATTATATATATTATTTATGCGCAGTAGCTGACAAAAAGAATTAGTCGTCTGGTGGTTACGGTGTACGTAAAACTTGGTCAAGGCCGGGTTCGACACCCTCGACATGGAGCTGTGAGGATTATAGCGCATATTGATGGATTTGGGTTCATCACTAACGTCTGATTTACAGACGAGATAGGTGCGCATCTGAGCTTTGTTTCTTCTTTTTTCCTTTTTCTCGATTTCTGGTCTTGTTTTATATAAAATAAAAGATATTATTATGTAATAGTTCTACCAGAAAAAGATATATGTATGTAATAATTAGCTACTAATGATGAAATAATGAAAAATGTACCACAAAATGGATAAGATTAACTAAACACTACATTTATCCTACTTTTATTTAGGAACCATTTTTTTAACATTTGGTGAATATATATATATATATATATATTGGGTCCAACCTTTAGAAATTAAATACTAATTTTGATGGAAGTACGTAACGTGTTAAAAAACGTTTCTTCAATCGATTTGGTAGAAGCTTGCGGGCGTCTACTACACTCACATGTGCATATTGAAGACGACTTCTCTCTTATCTCAAACACTAAAACCACACGTCAAAACCTCAATTATTATATAAAATTATAATCTCGACATGTTATTATTAATCACATTTACACAACAAAATATTAGAGAAAGAGCTCAAGCCCCCTCACTCGGTTGTCTCAAGTTTCCACCGCGATACTAACAGTGGAGAGAGAGAGTCTAAGATCACCGACAAATGAATCTGACTAGAGAAAACTTTGATCATACCGCATCGTTGCCACTTTGTTCATTGGTTTTGAGGATGTTGAATTTGCAGGGAGGGCAAGTGGCATTAATGCGTAGCCATTTGTCTATGAAAGCTTCATGGAAATGGTGTCTGCATGAAAGTTCTCTCAGCTCTGTTCCATCTTCATAGTCACAGAGACAAATGCAACATTCCTGAAAGAGGCAAAGACTCATATGTTGTATCAAGAATGATCATCTCCAGTTTGGATAACCTGAGTAAAATTTGGATCCGAATGGGTTATTAAACTTACAGCTTTGTCGCTTGATAGCACACGCTCGGTTGGAGAATCAACACTTTTTTTTCAGTAAAAAGTAATTTATCCAATTGATTTGGTAAAAAAGTAATTTAATGTTTTGGTAAAAAGTAATTTAATTGACATTAGATCAATTGATTTGGTAAAAAGTAATTTATCCATAAAGTAAATTATGAAAAATATTTAATGTTAATGTTAATTAAGAAAAAAATTTAATGTTAAAGTAATTTATCCAAAAAGTAAACTAATTAAGAAAAATATCCAAAAAATAAATTAATTTACATTAGGAACTAGAGATCAATTGATTTGGTAAAAAGTAATTTATTATTTTGGTAAAAAGTAATTTAATTGACATTAGGAACTAGAGATCAATTGATTTGGTAAAAAGTATTTTATCCAAAAAGTTAATTAAAAAAATATATTTATGTTTACTTATAAATGCACTATTGATTTATACCAAACCATTTCTCATAACTATTAACCAACAATAGTTAACTAAATTAAAAAAAAAAAACAATTCATAATTTTTGAAATTCACAATTTATTAACATTAATTGACAAAAGTTTATTGAAAATCAAACTTTTCATACATAAGGATTATATGGTTCTCTAATAATACAATAGTTCATTCAAATATGATAAATGAATATTGATTTATATCACATACTGTACAATAGTTGCATTGCATTTATGTTAATCATATAGTTTTGTAGTATAGAAAATGTATTTTCAATCATTGCATTTATGTCTGTTTTTTATGATGTTGACTTTCATCATAGTTTTTTAATAGAAAAATATTTTGTTAAAGATTTATTTTTATTGTTTATAAAAATTTGTTAAAAAATCTTTAATAAATGTATGGCTTATTTTATATTAATACGTTACCAATACCGCCCGTGGTCATCAATGCATTCAAAATGTTTTTCTCTCATCCACACTCGCCCGATGCTACTCCAACCCAGCGAATCAATCTTGGCTGTCCTTACAAATGGAGAAAATCAGGGAATGTAACAACGGAGCACATGAAAAATAAGAAAAAGGGAAGGGAAATCCTTTACGAAAGGGCTTGTATGCATTCAAAAAAAGTGTGGGATCGAAGGGAACGTAATTGTAGAAAAAAATAAATATGGCCAGAAGTCAGCCATTCTACGTTACAACAACGAGAAGCTTCTTTTCAAGCATGTCATCAGGGACAAGAGAGGTTATTACACAGTTAAGCAAGCGATGTTACCAGCAGCAGTGATGGTGATGGCATCGTCACTGTAATCACCGTTGTGGACATTTGATGTTTCACTCTTTCTCTCACTATCTGTTTCAAGTTATTCTATGACTTGGTTGGTCTTTCAATTAAAACTCATTATGTCTCAGTTTCAACTTAGAAATTTTATTAAAACTACTCATTATGACTCAAGCAAACGCTCTTATTCAATCTTATAAAAACCTTTGTTTATTACAAGATATGAACCTAAGCTTACCCTCTTCTTTATCTAACACAACATCCTGTGTAGATCTAAAAGAGTAAAAAGAATATACTCACCTTCAAAGCCTTTTTTCGATTGCTTGAAGGTTTACAAATCTCACAATTTTATCACCACGAGTGCTAGCTCTTTTTGCGGCTAGCCCTCGTCACTTTATACCCCACAAAACAATCTCTAACCTAGATCTTTTGTGAATCTCCACTAAAAGGAAATATTCCTTATCCCTAAGAAATATCCTTCCTTATCTCTCTTGATCAAATATACTCTCAATAACCTCGAGTATATCTCGATCTATTCTTCCTTCCTTCTCACGCATCTTGTAACGGCGTCCCACAATCTTTCTCCACGTCAGTCCATCTGCCACGTCAGCATATCATCACTCTGAGACACTTCGCAAGCTCATGTCACCTTTAGAGCTCTGATGCACTTTCAATCTCCCCCTTTTTGACTGAATCTTGCCACACAAACAACCGCAGCATCAAACCTGAAAAACGCACAGACACACAGCCAAGACAAAAGCACAACCGTACTAGCAAAATATTCCAGCACTCGACACACGACGGTTAACTGATAAGAGCATGAGCCTAATGAATGGATAATTTTGTTCACCGATAAGATACGATACGATACGATTCATCATTTATTTGGTTTTTGTTTCTCGGGAGATAATTCATATATAGGCTGCACCTGTATATATACTTCTTTTCATTCATTCTTGCAATTTTTGTTTGGTGAGAAAACGACCAAAAGTGAAAAGTCACGCATATTAATTTGACGTCGCGTAGATGGCGTAAGCTAAATGACATCATGATTAATAATACTATAGACATGTTTGATGAATACACTGCTTAATGTTTCATTTCAGCTTTTGTAGTTGGTGTTAGTGATTGATAACATAGAAACAATATTGATGGTAGTAGACAATACACAGGTTTGATGTATTACTTACACCATTTGTTAAAAAATGTATAGTCGAGTCAACATGATCATCTAAAAGAAAAACACAGATTTGATGTCCGTTACTATCGCCCAATAAAAACCCCCCCACAATGAAATTTATTTACATTGTCATCATATGCACCAATCCAACAATTAGTCTTTTAGATTTCAGTTATTGAAATAGAAATAATTTATTTTGGTTATCTCGACATGTAGATCCGATTGATGAAGGGATCTCGAGATGTCTACCGGGAAATTTCTCAAATTAAAAATTTAAATATGCACTTGTTCATAACAAATTTTTGGCATGCATGAAGACAAGTACAGACAAGTAATTACTTTTTATCAGGTCTAGTCACGCGCCACAGAAGTGTAGTATTGTCACGCGTGAATCGAACGGTTGTTAGTATTGTCACGCGTGAATCGAACGGTTGTTAATTGACCGGGACTTTTGATCATGAAGAATCTTGGCGCGTAGCTTTTACACGAGATTTATTTGGTTTATTATATTGATTGCTTTATTACGTGTGTTGTTTTGGTAAGAGAGACACACAAGAAAGAGTCATCACCGCGAACTCTTAAATTTTATAGATTTAAGAAAATTTTATTCGTGATCAAACAGTTTGTTTGGATTTTCCCAACTAATCAATCAAAATCAAATAGTTTTATTCTCGATTAATAATTATGAAGCAGATAGAGATCGGGAATCGATATAGTGCACTATATATAATCTAATCCTGATAGATGGAAACCTTGCGCAGGTTCAAAAGCGCCAGTGTTTTCGAGGTTTTGAGGGCATCATCGACTCTCCCAGCACGAACGTATCCATTGATCATCGACCTGAATGTGGGCACATCAGGGGACAAGTCTTTGTAAGAGCTCATTTCCTCAAACAAGCCCTCTGCCTCCGACACCATCCCATGCTCGCAAAGTCGAGCGACCGTGTTACTGTAACACTTAGCCATTCTCTTTCCCTCTCGTGACTTGTTGAACACGCCCATGGCCTCCTTAAACTCGCCCATCTTGAAACACTCGTCCACCATTACATTAACCGTCTCTGAATCGAAACAGTTGGTTTTGATCATCTTGTTGAACAGCTCCCGAGCCTCTGTTTTCTTACCATTGGATAGCAAAATTGTCAAAAGAGTGTTCCCAGTGGTCGCACGCAGACATTTCCCCTGTGGGATGAAGCTATAACACTTCATAGCTTTCTCTTCGTTGCCATGTTTGAACCAGTAGTCCACGAACATCGTAGCAATCCGATCAAATGTTTTGCCCTTGTATTCGAGCCTCCACTCTTCGACGTAATCATCAACATCTTTAGTAGCCATGTTCTCGCGAAGCACAATCACCGTGACCAGATCATCAACCGTAGCATCCGTTATGTCCAAAACCCTACAAGGGTCTTTGGGCTCAGAGGCGTTGAAAAAGGCTTCGGCCATCAGCCTGTTTGTCTGTCTGTCAGCACCGAATTTAACAGCGTGACGGTACAGTTGCAGTGCGTCGTCGAAACGACCCATGTCACAGAAGGCTTTCATCACGAGATTGAAGGAGACGATGTTAGGGACGATCTTATACTCGTTGAAGAAGTAATGGAACAGAGAGATGCCGTCAAAGTACCGTTTCGCCTGGCACATGGCTCTGATCACGGCGTTGCATACGCGGACTGTGTCGGGACGACCACGAAGCTTTTTCAAGACTGCGAGACGAGCCAACTCAGCCGCTCCGTCAAGATTTGATAGCCCAATCATCGTTTTCACTCTGTACCGTAGAGAAACCGGACGCCCGGTTACGAGAGAGATAGACTCCGGTTCAACTTCCTCCATCAGCTCTTCGGTCAGCTCCCGGAGATCTTTCCCCAGTGGGTACCGCGCCAAGGTGGCTTTGGCGGCGGTGGACAAGTTATGATTTGAGAAAGGTGAAGACTTTGAGAGGCCGCCGATGACAATGCGGCGGAGGAACATCTTTGCCGCGGAATATAAAAAACTAATAGGATTCTTATATAAATAATTCTGTTTTAAGTATATTTTAGTTACATGGTAAGTGGGAAAAAAACAAATGGAAACACGTATGGACGTACAAAGAAATAATATATATTCTTCTTAAATGCAGCGCCGTAGAAGAAAAAAAAGGATTACCATTGGATGCACTAATTAAAGAATATTAATTGTTCTCTAAATTTGATTATTTTCGTTCGTTAGGTTTGACAACATTATATGTTATGTATTCTTCATAAGCTTTTGATGCATGCTAACGCTATAAAATACTAGACGAGTGTTTTATAAGCTCGCATTGTCAAAATTGTCACCGAAGGGAGGTAAGACGGCCCCAACTAGTCAACGGTGACATTGACCCCAAGTTTTTGACTCAGACCATTTTATATTGGAAAGTGGAACCCAAGTCAGGCCTTTGGGGTGAACCCGTAATTCGATAATGATTAGTGAACACATGCATTACAAAATTAATACACAAACGTGAAAATAAATAATAGTAAATTAATTCATGAAGCTCACATGTTCGAAAAAAGAAACTGAAACTGATGATGAAAATAACATGAAGCTGAAATTACTTAGTAGAGTAGAGTATAATAACCTAACCAATTTGATCGTTGGCGTCAACTCTTTAACAACGAAGAAACTTGGCTTAGATGTGCATCCACCATCTTGTTTGCTGTTTCCAACGCATCATCGAGCCTCCCGGCCTTTAGATACGCATTGATCATTTCTTCGAATATTGAAATCGTGCAAGCCGATGGATCCTCCATTATTAACTCACGAAAGATCTTACTTGCCTTGGACAACAACTTCCCATCTTCGCAACACCTCGTGATTATGTTGGCGTAAGGTACATGCCTGAATTTGTGCTTAAAGAAGCCTTGTCTTGCACTCACTCCATCGAATGAATCAATTGCTTCCTTAGACATATCCAGTTTGAAAAGCTCATTCACCATTGTATTTATTATAGGCTCAGAGTGCTCTGAATCCATACCATTAGTATAAACGAAGACGTTATGGAACAATGACCAAGCTTCGCTTCTCTTACCGTACTTGAACAAAACTTCCAAGAGTGGTTTATTGGAAGCATCGTCGACCATAAGGCTTTTTTCTAACAAACAAGTGTAAAATTCCATCGCTGTTTCCTCTTGACGTCGACTGAAACAATGCTCAATGAGCGTCACCGTTATGGCGGTCACGGTTACCGTTGGGTAACTGTTGTTGCCATCGTTAAGCTCGGTCATGCCCAGGTTAGCGGCACAACAGAGCGCCCAGCTTTTGTCAAAATCTTGCTGATCCGAGAAATGAGAAACCACAGTTTCGAAGTCCTCGGGTTTTGCAAATCTCAAAGAGAAGACATCTTTTACCAAATCTAGAGCATCATCCATCTTCCCGGCATCCCACAAACCTTTGGTCAAGGTACGGTATGTCTGATAATCAAGACACAAGGAAGGATCGCTATTGCTCTCGCTGCGCATGTGTTGATGGAGTTGAAGAGCCTCGTGGGCACGGCCATCGTCGCAGAGAGCTTTAACGATGTGATTGCAGCAACATATGCTGAGTTTGATGTTGGATTCGTTGAAAAAGTAATGGAAGAGGTCGTAGGCGTCTCTGTACCGTTTGGCCTTGCACAAGGCTACGATTATAAGGTCGCATGTAGCGGTTGTGGTTGCGCCGCGAGTTTTGGTGAAAGCCGTCAAGCGTGCGTACTCCATCGCCGTGTCGAGGTCGGATAGATTGTGGATCAAGAACTTGACCGTCGAGTGTAGATAGCTCTCACCGCAATATTGATTCGACTTGTTGTGCTCCGGCCGTTGAGTGTTGTGCTCACAGAGATCTCTGTTTTTGGGGATGGGGTAAGGAGGGTTTGAGAGAAGCGGACACGTTTTGTGGCTGATGCTGCCGCGGCGGATATACGCCTGTTTAACTTTATCGGTCAGCGAGGAGAAGTCTCTTCCCACGGCGGCGGTGCAGAAGTTACGACCAGAGAAAGCCAAAGACTTAGAGAGGCCGAGGATGATGCGGCGGAGTGACATCCCGACGGAGTAAGAGAGAAGCTAGGGTTCGGTTCTGACTTCTGAGAGGAAAAAATTATGTTTTCTTTATCCTACTATATTAATTGAGAAGTACAAATATGAAACTAACCTTAAAATGTGTAAAAAATTACATTTAATTGCCATTAGAAAAACTTAATTAAGATTAATTAATTAAATAAACAAATATAATTAATTAAAAACGAAAATTAGGGACATATAAAATAAAATAAATTGTAGAAAAGTAAAAAAAAAGTCTATTAAAATCAAAACTAATTTTTCATTAAAATTAAAATTAACAGCTAAGATTTTAAAATCAAATAAAATCTATATAACCACAAATTTTATCAAAAAACTTTTTTCAGGTTAATTTTTTTTTTATCAAAAATCTAATCAAATAAAATATATAACAGTTTGATTAGATTTTAAAAATTAATAAACTAAAAAATAAAAGTATAAAATTATCCTATCTATGTTTTCTTTATGCCTTTCTTTTAGAAACCGTAAGTTGAGATTTAAATAGAACTTAAAGTTATTACTTTAAACTATCACATCTTGAAAAACATTAATGTTGAATTGAAAAAGTTTTTCACTTGTTGAACAGCTCCCGAACCTCTTTTTTTTTGATAAAACTTTTCAAAAATACCAACATTTGAGTTTTTTTCATCAAATGTTTCACCTTTTTCATTATCTGCAACTTATTCTATGACTTTTCAATAAAAATTTATAAAACCAAAATTTGATTCAATTATTCTATGTTTTACAACTCAATTTTCAAGAAATTTTTATAAAATTTTGAAAACATTAGCTGTTCCGAGGTTAATACATAAATTTTGAAATCAAAAGGAATTTTGATAAAATTGTAATGAAAAAAGAAATAAAAATTTCTTAAGTGATAATTTAATATTTTCAACTTTAATTAAGGAAAGAGTTACAAACGTTTGTTTCAGTCAACAGAAAGCCATCTTTTATTTGATTTGGTTGGTCTTTGACTGAAATTAGGCTTTAAAACTCATATGCTTTATTATACCTACTGTAAAGAACAAGCAAAAAAGCAAAGATTTTGTGTATTTCATACAAACTGATTCGTAGTGTGCATACACACTGTTGTACCTACAACAAGAAAAAGCTTTCCCTAAGTTTAATGACTAGAAAAGTAGTCTATTATTCTTTGATTTTTTATATGGCGACTTGGGAAAAGGTTTCGAGAACCTAGCCCTCTAGGTTTGAAGTTAAATTCAGAAGAAAACTTTCTATTAATCTTCCAAAAACTCCTTAAGATGATCCAACCACAACCAGTACTCCCGCTTCATTTTATTCATCATGTAATCGTCAATAGTAAAGATTGTGGAAGCATTCAATCCTCTGATCTCGAGATACTTGTTGAGTGTCTTCTTCAGAACCTCGTGATCAATTCCTCTGCAAAATGAGGAACACACAAATCAGACAAACATTATAACAACCAACATTACGCCAATTAATTGTATACTATTATACAGTTGTTGCTTTCTTTTTTATTCACAAGGCTTACACTGAATCATCTATGTCCTGGAGCACCTCTGGATCTTTCCCTGGTAGGTTCACATGTATAGCATCAATGATAATCTCATCAGAAAGAGCCCTAGCCGTGCAGCGTAACTCTAGGCTACGTCCACTCTTCTTGGTAACAGTCACAACGAAAGGAATAGCAGGCTTAGAATGATGATCATCATCATTATCATCACTACTTGATTCATTACTCGGAGAATCATCATCACTTGATTCATTACTCGGAGCATCATCATCTGATTTATAAGGCAAAATAAGCATGCTTACTACAACTTCAATATGCTCCCCATTGTGCTCTCTAGTCAATTTAACAGTCCGGTTTCCAGGAATATCTTCAATTTTGAAAGGGAAACTTGCAGGAAGTTTCTTCATGCCTCAGTAGCATTTTCCATCCGAACATGCAAATCTGGCGAATGGTCGATAACAGAGGCCATCCCTTAAATGTCAAGAAATCATCATATAGCTTAGCTCAAAGTTGTCTTATCGCTGACTAGAGTCAAATTGCAGAAAACTAGTAGTAAGTTAAGCATTATACAAGAACCGGCCGAACAGAAATATCTCAGCCAAGAGACTCTGTCCCAGTTCAAGTAAGCACATTTTCACCAAAGATACAATATTCACATGAATAAATTCTCTTTCATCCTGCATAAGTTTTCAACAATCATTTCAAAGTCGGTTTTTTTAGAAAAGATTCCTTTTATGTTTAATTATAAGACGTCGAATCATAATTTCTCAAAAGTGAAATACAGAGATTAATTTCATAAATCTGGCCTGGCAAACTGTCTTAATAGATTACTAAATTCTGTTGCAGTTTCCTTCAATTACAAGTCATCAAGCTAATGCTTGTGGACAGACACGTGCCGTATCAACGACTCCATCGACTAGCTAGCGGAAAGACTTTCTCAAAGATAGATTACGTTCCATGTACAGAATTAAGATAAACCTATAGGTACCGATGCGCCTTCCTGAAACATCAAGAAAGCATCAGAAAAAAAGCCTCTCGCCCATATACAAACTATAAAACACAATCTATGGAAAACACCAGTATTGACTTACCGCAATGATCCACCAAAGATTGCATTTGCTGATTCAAGGTGCTTAGCAAGACTAGAAAGAAGGGAACATTAAGAAGATCAAATAACAATCAGTGGAAGAATAACGAAAGAAGGGAATCAAGATTAAAACCCTAAGAGATAACTAATTGACAAGTTTTTAGCTTTTGATACTTAAATGCAGCAGCTGTCCAAGAAAGCAAACACAATACTCACAGCCATATAACCCAATTACCTCAAAACAGATGCTTAGGTAATTAAGTAAGAGGGTGAAACAGAAGAGTACCTTGAGTAGTGGGCTCTGCTGTGTGAGGCACCAAACCAACAGATTGCATTTGCTGATTCCAGGTGCTTAGCAAGACCGGACAGAAGCGACGAACATTAAGAAGATCAAATAACAAGCAATGGAAGAATAACGAAAGAAGCTTAAAAAAAGCTTGAAATGTCAATCCTGATCTACCAACCTGGTAAGATAGTGAAGCAAAACCTCATTAACAATTTGAAATCCTCGGGAAAACAAAATTAATGACCACATTCACAGCTTGAATGTCAAATCCAGGTATAAACAAACAACTTCCCGTTTAGCCTTACCAGATCATCATCATCTCTTCCTAAACATGGAACTTAAGCACATTATCTTTCTTCACACACGCGAGCAACACAAAACGCACCAGTGTAAAGAAGATCTCTGCATGCACCACTGCGGAAATCATGAAAACCCTTGTTATGGTGGTCGTGAACCATCTTTGCATGGATATGGAATAAACAATTACCATATACACACACATGAATACCATCAGTTATGAATAAAAATAATATCTAAACTGCTTCTACTCACCTACCTATAGATTCAATCCTGCTCCCAAACCAAGAGGGGAAATGCAATATTACTTTAAAATTAACAACGAGTAGAAGGAAAACACGTACATCTTTTCTTATGAGGTACTCTACGCATCTTTTACTATGAAATCACAACACTTGGAATGATTCTGCTAGTCGTTAATTGCATCGACAAAGTTATGTATTGATATGAAATCTGACACATTCAACAGAACTTGGATTTTAGCAGGCCACAATGATCTCTTCTTCCTTTTTCCAATTAGAATATCTTTCGATAAGAAAAGAAGATTCCCCAACCCACTTTTTAAAATCGCTTTCAACGGGTGATGGCAGTCTACATCAGCTTTGAAACTCTGAACAACTTAGAGAACACATGGACTTGTCTCGCGTCTCGTGCTTCCCAGCTTTCTTGATGTGGAAACTGAGTTTGTCACTTGGATTGTAACTGGGTCCCCGGTCCAGCACTATCATCATAGAAATAACACACACACACGAGCAAGTTATAAAGACTTGACATGGGAGAACAATGGTGGATCGGAATCAGAGAGCACAGCAAAACACACGATTTACTTCACAGCCACTGTATAGTGAGACGACATTATAAGAGAGAAGCAAAATTCTTAATGAAATTGTTTCACATGTTTTAGTTTCTTTTTTCAACATCTTATCAATGAGGTTAATTAATTTGAGGGCCTTGTCTTTTGCAGGAGATCCATGATCGGTTAGACTTCTCTTCTGATGTAAATACTGTGTGCTTTGCTAATGAAAGTGGAAACCTGATTTATCTGGAAGTGATGATAATCTCTGCAAGGTGATTGTTTTTGTTGATGTGTTGATTCTTTGGGAGAGATAAGCTCTGGTTTATTGCTGGTGGCTAACTGTTTTGTCTCTGCAGAATCGAGAGCTCTGTGAATGAAGAAGTGAAGAGTGATGATCTCGACCTTTGCCTGGACAATGAACTTGGTTTTACGAAAGCATGAAGGTTTAGCACTGAGAGGGGGCTTATCTGTTAATTATGTTGTCAGGACCGTAATGTGTGGTTTGGTTGAGCTGTCATGATGTGTATCTGAAGATCTAGCACTTTGACATGTTCCAATTCTGACATGACTAGTGATCATGGTGTTGCGAGGAACTACTGAAGTCTATTGGTAGAGAGAAGTAGCTCAATCGTCAACGCCAAACCTCCATTGATGTTTTCGAACAAGTCAGGCAAGTCAGACCACATCAAACCAACAAAAACTTTTGAGACTCAGCTCCACACCTTCTTTCTCATTCATTCTTAATCTTATTTTCTTGCATCTCTTGATTCATCAATGTCTGGTCTATTAATGTCTCTTTTGCTTGTTTTTTATTCAGATTCTGCCAAAAGAATAGCTTCTTTGATCATTATACAACAGTTAACTTTTTTTCTCTTCTTTCATTCTTTTTGTCTTTTGATTCTGTAGTTTAAGAAACCTTGATAAGGTTTCTCTAGTGTAAGGTTGATTTTGCTTAAAGCTTTAGTGAGTTACTTTGAATAATTTAATATTAATTATATGATTAATTTGATTATGAGCAACTCATGGAGATGGTCTTAAAATTTAATATTAAAATTTTATCTTCAACTTAACTTATATATATATATCATAGTTTTATCAATCGATTTAATTTCGTTTTAATATTTCAATTTCCAGGTACCAGCAAGTTATCTCAAAGAATGACAAAAGTACAAAAGTACAAAATTTAAAAATCCAATAGTTTTGCAAATAAAAAAAAAAAAACAAAAAGGGTGTCTTTGTTAATAATGCACTACTACAAATGAACTTGTCTAAGTTAACTAACACTAGAATTAATAAAATAGTGGCAAAGATTTTTTTTATATCGCACCTCCGACAAAAATATTGAAGCCTAATCACCAAATATACACACAATAGCAGATTGGTGAGTCAAATACTCGAACCATCAAATGGACCAGTACCACATGCACTTGTTCGTTCTTGACTCCAAAAAGCACATTATAGTTATTATTATTTATCACATCTAAGAGCGGCTCTGATTTTCTGAACGGTGCATGATATCAGATTGTTAACGGTCTCGATTGATTCCACGTTGAGCTTAGCCGTAGGAAGAGAGTTAACCAAAATCTGAAAGGCCACAGTGAGAAGCGAACCGGTTTCCTCCATCCCTTGACCATCTGGGAGAATACCAAACCCAGAAGGAAGCAAAGCCACGTAAGCCGAATCTGCACCTTTCATCACAGAATGCATCGCAGGGATATCTACAGGTGCGTACACAACAACCGCACCAGATGCATCTATGCTCGTCTCTTGTAGTATCAACATACTACTCTGATTCGCATTCATCGCCTTCACACACACACAAAAAAAATAAAAATTGAGAAAATGGGTCAATAACGTGAAATCAAAAAAGTCAGTAGAGAGAGAGAAAATAAAATAAAGGTCCCAAAATGTCTTGTTGATTTTGACTTTTTTCACTGCATGCTTCCAAATTCAAGATTTGTCCTTTTCCAATCAATCACATACGCACGACAAGATTCATTCAAATGACCACAACTGTCATTTTCAAGACACATGCATGCATATGTATACTTACGGTGGATCGGAGTAAGGAGACGGAGTTGGATTGATCTTGGCCCTTGAAGATGTTAGCAATCTCCTGCATTGGTCCACCGTTGGATAAAATGTCCCACTCCGATCTCAAAAGCACATCTCTCAGAAAGTCAAAGAGCCGTCGCGGTGGAACTGGTATCCACACGGATGTGGCTGCGCTTAGGAGAATCCCCGGTGGTTCGCCGGAATCATCCATGTTCTTTCGAGTCATGATCCTCACGTCTTCATCGATGTTACCAATCTCAAGTTTACTCCATTTTTGGGAAGAAGAAGCGCATACGCCTCTACAGAACTTTTGAGTCATTCTTTGTGCTAGCTTCAACATGCTTTTCTTTCCAATAGAGCTTATGGCTGCATTTTATAAAAGGAAAAAGCATTCAATAATAAGACAAAGGCGAAAATGTTATTAAAAGGAATGCGTTTTGAAGCGGTAAGCTTACGTGTGGGTTTGTCGCGGTTGGGGATTGCTGAGGACATGAGGATGGTGAGGCTTTGGCATTGTCGTTGCAAAGCTGATATCCACCGTTTGGATCCGAAGGCAAGACCTGAGCTGACTAATGGACGATACAAGTGGTGGATATGGGTGTCATCGTACTCGGTGTGGTCAATCCATGTTACCTATGAGAAAATGAAGAAATTGTATTACTGTAGTATCAAATTATATACCAAATGTCAACATCGTAAATGTTTTTTTATTAACTTAAAAAATGGAGAAAAAGAATTAAGATGTTGAAAGAAAATGACATGAAATTTAAAGTGATCATGGCAACAACATACTCAATTAAGTAAAGGTAGATTTTCCAGCATTACAATTTACATGAATAATTTAATGTTAAACCTACAAAGTCCATACTATAAACAATTCTTGGAAAAGAGTGGACATATACATTACAGAATAAAACATTTACAGCTTGCAGTCAGTAGTCATTTAACCCTTATAAATGCTCCAGTTAAGTTGTAAATAATCAAACAATCGATTCGATGGAAGGACTAATTATTGTAGCATATCTTTTTATGTACCTTAGAGTAGCCATTTGGCATGTCTTGCACAAGGCAACCAGACGGTAGCCTTCTACAGCTCAGAGACGTCTGAGCAGACGCCGAGCCTCCTCGGTCGCTAATTCTATCAACAGAGACATCCACAACCGCCCAAACACCTTCTGCATGTTGCTTACAAAACCTCAAGAATGTCACTTGACGAACCGGCACAAGAGGTGAGAGCAACTGAAGCTCTGCTTGCATCTACACTAAGTCACAATTAAACCAATCCCATTAAGAATCTGATCCACTGGTCAAAAGAACAATAATGTAATGACTTGCGTATATATATACGTACTTACCAAATGTAGAGCACCGTTTCTTGTCCCTCCCATACCACTAGAGATTATTTCACTAGTCGAATTTCTTGCGATCATACACGGAAACATCTCGGCCCATCGTTCCTAACAAATTCAACAACACAGCCATTGTAGCAACATTTTTCAAAAGTACATAAATGGTTATCGTGGTAGTTGTCAAGTGTGCTAATATAATCAAGTTACTAACCGAGTCCATTAAGGTTTCGACTAGGGCTAAGCTATTGATGATAACCATTCCAACTTCTTTAGAAGCTTCCGAGACAAACCCGTCCGGTTTAGGACCAAGGCAAGGTGTGAAAATTTTCTCGTATTCTTCACGGTTAAGCATTTCGCCTTTGCCTTTTGAGCTTGGTATCCAAAGCGGTTCGCTTGTCTGCGCCATTTTCACGAGCTCGTCCATTGCGGAAAGAGCCAACTCCAAATACAACGACTTCTGATCAAGACCGGTCCCAGCATCCGTGGCACGGTTAACCGGAGCAACTAAACCGGAGAAGAAAGAAGACGAAATCTCGAATCCAGCAGGTGGGACGAGGGTGAAACCGCCACCACCGACGCCGAGTTGAAGTGCGGAGTTTGGTAACAGATGATGTGAACCGGTTGCGTCATCGTCAGACCGGTTAATGAATTTACCGGCTAAGGCACATATACGGTCAAGTTCGTCTTTAAGGCGTGAGTTCTCAATCCTTAAGTGGTGCTCTTCAAGCGAAATCTCGCCGAGAACGGTGGCTGCACCGCAATGACCACACATCGGATTCCTAATGGCTTCTCGTGCAGACATGTTCTCTGCTCGGAGCTTATCGTTCTCTTGTCTCAATAAAGAGTTTTCATGGCGCTCAATTTGCGTCTACCGTAAAACAAACAATATATAAGAAAATATATATTTTTTAATTAAATATAATTAACTTTGATTTGAGAGTAAGGGAAGTAAAACAAACCTTCATCTGAGTACGGCGGTTTTGGAACCAGAACTTGACTTGTCGAGAATCCAAGTTAAGCCGACGGCTAAGATCTAGCCGTTGTTTCTCATCGGGATGAGGACACTCCTTGAAAACCCTAAAACAAAATCGACGACGACGGTTGAAATTTCTATAGTTAATTAATTAAATTAATAAAAAGGGATTTATGGAGGTAATAAAATTACAATTCGAGTTCTTGAATTTGTTGAGGAGTATGTCGGTGGTAACGTTTCTTCTTTTTCAAAGGTCTATCAGAAGCGTCAAAGTCATCGTCGCCGGAGAGTGCTTCGGCGTTATCGCTTCCAGATCTGCTCTCTGGACTTCTCCGACTAACACTCACATCGAAACTCTCGCCTGTTCTCGTGGCTTCTCCGTTTGTTTGCTGCTGGAGGAAATTATAAAACGTTTGAGATCGATAAAACAAAAACCATTCATAATAATTTAACTAATTAAATCGCTACAAATAAAAAGAAGTTGAAACCGTACGAGGCCAAGAGAGAGACGGGGAGAAGAGAATATAGATTTAACGAGACCACCGGACATAGCGGCGGAAGAGAAATCGTTTCCACCACCGGAGGAATTGTCGTCGTCGTGATGGAGAAAACCGCTAAAATTCATTTTAAAAACCAAGTAAATAAAACAGCTGATGTATAGATGATATAACCCACAAATCTCTACTCTTATATATTAAAATCCGTAACGGATGAAGTTTTTTTTGTAGCTTCGGTGCATGTTCATGGAAGAAGACGAAAAAAGTGGTTTCAGATTTGTTCAGACAGAGAAAGAAGAGATGTGGAGTCTTCGAAGCCTTACAAAAGGTACAGCCAACAACAGTTTGGTTGACTCTTCACTGTCTCTTAACCTTTTTTTTCTCTTTCCCATGCTAATAAAAGTCCACTTGAATGTGGAAATTACGGTCTTGCCCTTCTCTGGACACTTCACACTATTAGTATTAGCTTCAGACTAATATGGACCATCTATGGTCCCGGAAGGTAGTAATTAGTAAATTCCATTTCACTTTGACGACATTTTTATGACTTTTACTTTGATAGTACTTTTATATTTAGAAAATATTTTTTGTTAGAAAGGCTAATAGTAAACTGGTGAAAAAAGGGTAAGTAAAAGGTAGAGATGGGTTGTTGTGAAGTGTGGCTGGCTAGTTAATATTACATGGCCCATATTCGGAATTGAATACTACTATAAGAGTTATTGCGATATAACCTAAGAATCAATAATTGAATGATTGGATAGTAATGGACGTGAAAAGCTGTCGAGATGAACTAAACTGCTTCATTTATAACATATGCTTTTCTTTACTTACTCGAAGTACAGAAACCAAAAGGCCGGCAGAAAAAAAGTAGCCTTCACACCGAGAAACGCAATAACAATATTGTTCATAAATATCATACTCCTTCCAAGATGATTTTACTCACATGTTATATTATTAGTATATCACAGCTTGAAATGAACAATTTAAGAAGGTTTTCTACTTTTCTCACTATTTTATTGGGAAATTTGACATAGGAAAATTTGACTATGACTTTACGAAGACTTGCATACGAAGTATATATTTAACAAGATCTGTAATACGATTGGTGAAAATATCCTTTTCCGAAACCTAGGAAAACTTTAATAAAAATCAAGTTTCATACTGTGTAATGTGTATCACAAACAATCTTCCTTTGATAATAAATAGTGAAAAAGTCTGTAACAATAAATATTTTGGTACCCAAATCAACGACAAAAATAAAGTCGTCCAAATACTAATGAAACTATGAAACTAAAAATAGTACATAAAAGTTTATAATGAAAGGTAGCTGTCATTATGGTTAAATATGAAGAAACTACCCTTGACATATTTTAATAAAAATTTAAAGTTCACACTTACTACAGTCAACATGCATGTTGTTAAACAAATCATAGGTTAATGTCATGACTACTAGTTAGTACTTACTAACTAAGCTCTCGTGATGGGTTAATGACTTAATGCCATGATACTACTCGTGGTTTTATCTAAGGATTTGAGTTTGGATTGGCACTGGGAAATGAAAAGCGAATACCAAACTCACATCTGAACTTGAAAGTCAGTATAAATTCTTAAAAGGGCTGCAATCAGAGAAGACATTCGAATATGAGATGATAATAATAACAACCCAAAATTTTTAACACATTCCAAATACCATAAAATTCTTAATTAACGTAGTGGGCCAAAGTTTACACAAGCTTACCAAGTTTTTATCCTACGAAACATAGTTGGGTGTATACGTACACAGTCTTATGATTCATACGATGAGGTACTAATCGATCTCGTACACTAATTTTTGTTTATTTCTTATAACAAGAATAATGACAACAATCATTGAGAATTTATTGTTGTTAAAAAAAAATCAAAATAAAAACCAAAAAGCATAACATTGTAAGAAAAAAAAATATAAAGAAAAGATCTCAAAATCATGAGAGAGCACTAGTATTGTTTTTATCTTCCTCAGGAGCAGCAACGGTCCAGTATTGTTTCACCGCATAGTAAATCTTCTCTCTTTCATGAGGACCCTTCTCGTGGTCAGCAATTCTACCTTCCCATTGTAATCCTTTGGTTAATTCCTTAACCTTGATCAAAACGTCCACGTCATCTCTTATAATCACTCCACCACCCGGTCTAAGAATCCGGTCCATCTCCAACAATATCTCCTCCGGTTCACATTTACCTTGGTACAATGTGAAAACCGAGTCAGCGTGGATGAAATCATACGTTCTTGGATACGTCGACATCGCTTCACACCTAATGAAAAGAAGAAAAACCGGATTAAACCATAACCTTCCAGAAAGAAAAATCCGGTTTGGTTTAAGTTCTGTATGAACTTACCAGTTTTGATACGTTCCGATGAGACCACGCTCGTAAATGACACCGAGGGTATTGAGCTTAGCCTCGACTGGGACTACGTTCATGACCCAGACTGGATCATCAGCTAGAGCCGCCGCGAAACCACCGAGATAAGCGTTCATGTCAACTAAGTTTCTGTATCTCCCGCTTTCACCTAACTGGTAATCTAATTTCTTGTAATAAGAAACTCTCTGTTTCCACAGTTTCGTGTTATCCAAGAAAGCTTCAGGTGTGATCTCTTCCAGATCGCCTTTGTTTACTCTCGGAGGAACCGCGTATAACCTAGCCGGCCACTTCTCTACCTTTCCTCCAGCCACCGTCTTAAGATCCTCCGCCTCATCAACTTCAGGTAATGGCGTCAAACAAGAATCCATCTTCGTATACCTGAATCATTCGAAAATTTTTAGCCAAATTCTAAACTACTTATAAATCTCATAGATATAGAAGCTGATTGATTAATTACCAGGCCATGTCGGGATCTTGATCATGACGACAAAACTCCGGATTCTTCAAGAGCTGTCTGGTTTTCTTACAGTGAATGTGGTTAAATGGTTTTTGCCAAATAGCAAGATCATCTCTCTGAACAACTTTCTTCCAACACAAGTTTCTCGCGACCTTCTCGATCTGAGTCTGCTCTGCATTCAAATCATCCATCGTCCTTTCCCATCCTTTCCATCGTTGCTGCCAATTTATTGGCGGTCCAGAAAGTACCCAATACCCTCCTGGTCTTAAAACTCTATCCACCTCCATCAAGTAAGCCCCATCTGCAACACAACACAAAAGTCTTATTTATTAGAACTCAAAAAGGGAGTGAGTTCGAACTTGTTTAGGGTTTAGAGTCGAACCATTTTGGCCCCAAGGGATAAGGCAACGAGAGCAATGTGCTAAGTCAAAGGCTCTAGAAGGGTACGGTAAGCGGATTGTAGCCATGATTCCGATCATCGCCGGCACGCCACGCTCGAGTGCGAACTGGACCTGAGCTTCGTGTGTGTCCCTTGGTGCAAATGACATCGTTGTAATGTTTCTTGATAAAAGATATGCACCGAAACTTGCCACCTGTAAAACCAAAGACACATTTGATTGGTCATATATACCAACAAAAGTTAGAAAACTAAGGCAAATTAAAAATAAAGTCAATCTAAGAGAAACAAAAAAAATCTTCATTTTGACTCTTTTGTTACCAAGTTTTATTTTT
Source organism: Camelina laxa (assembly GCA_024034495.1). Taxonomy (NCBI): domain Eukaryota; kingdom Viridiplantae; phylum Streptophyta; class Magnoliopsida; order Brassicales; family Brassicaceae; genus Camelina; species Camelina laxa. The sequence goes on from CM043882.1 coordinate 984,386, forward strand.
TCAACTTTACAGGTTTAGCAGTAACGTATAAGTAGGTCAATAGTGACATTATACGATTAGGTGACTTAGTGGGTAACACTCAGAAACCAAAGATGTTGAAAAAAAACAAATATGTTTTATTTTCTAATCTAGTATGAATTCCAAAATGGTGATGCACTAATCAAATGAAATTAGACTAGATATGACTAGATTAAGGATATGCATGAATATCTCTTGTTAGTTTAAAATGGACGTCCCAACAGATTTATTCGATTTTAACAGATTGGTGAGAGAGAAAATCTTATTTTATTTTTTTAATTTTTGATTATAAAAATAAAAAGATGACCGAACCGGGTGGTTCGGTTTAATCAGACGGAAGAGAAATTAAAACGTACCCCGCAACCGGTATCGATGGCTGTACGGATAGAGCCGCCGCTGAGATCAATCAACCGTCCGATATCGTCAAGGTAAGCATCAGCGCCACGTGGAAACATCGTACCGCCACCAGGGAACCAAAACCGGTCATTCTCGTACCGGACCCAATTCTGATTCTTCTTCTCAATTGTAAGCTCCGTGTGAGGCACATTAGCGAACCACGCCACGTCACGGCTCTCCGGCCACCGAAACGGCGTTTTGTAACCGTACGGCGCCGGGATTCGACATTTCAAGATTTCTTCCCTCTCGGGACAATGCCTTTGCCTGTACTCGAGCCTCTCTCTCGGGAACTTCAACGATCGCTTCGCATCTTCGCAAGGCGTGTGCTCGCTCAGCTCGGCGCCGCACGACGGGAAACTCACGGCGGTTTCCTTAACCGGAGCCGGATCTTTAATGTTGTGATGAGCGTCGAAGTCGAGATCTTTCGTGGAACTTGGTTTGGTGAACGTCTCGCACGGTGTACCGTCTGAATCATCGAAGGCGGCGCGTGGATTCGGCACCGTGTTTTGCCATATACCGAGAAGGTAGCTCCCGAGGCAGAGAAGCGCCACTAGGGTTACGTAGTATAGATTCGACTTCTTAGACCGAGATGACATTCTTGTAAATAAATTCATCTCATCAACCAATGGATGACTAGTTTTCAGAAACGAAATCAAAATATATTTATGTAAACACAAACGACGTCGACGAGACTCGAATCGAATGTGTGACGAGTGAAGTTTTCAAAGGGGTTGATATGAAGTGGTTCGAGGGTGTAATATAAAGGGAGAGGAGAGAAAAAAAAAAATAAGAGCGAGTGTTCGGTACGCGCACTAAGGTCAAAAGGTCAATGAGGTTTTTTTTATAATGATGTATCGTTCGTGAGAGATTAGGCTTAAACGTGCGAGCTTGTTATAGGCAACAACAATGGGGGGAATTATTTTTGTTCACAATATTATTCTTTTCCAATTTCATCAAATGATTAGATTTAGTTTTGGAAAATTATGGATTGTGTACATATTCATGCATTGTTATTAAGAGAAATATATCTTTGAATTTTTGGAAGAGTTTTTAATGTTTTGTATCAAAGTTTTCCTTATAACTTGTGTTAATCTTACCAATTTTTTTTTAAAGAAAAGAATCTGTGTATGTGAGAAAGTGCACGCTGCGATGAAGCGCGTGAAGTTTGATACCATAGGTGAGACTTGAGAGGGGTCCGTTTGGGTCCTTTGGATGCAAAGAGACGCAATCCCAATTGCACTTTTCACCGGTACAAACCAAATTTAATACTTAACCGAAGCACTTTTTGGATGAATGTCCCGGTTTATATGCACTGTTTTTACAAAAAAGCCTACACTTAGATTCTTCTTTTGCTCTGTATATACGCCAGTTATGGGAATGTAGTTTGCACTTTTTTGGGGGCCAGAGGAGTTTAAAACCTTGCGGGGTTGTGAAGAAAAGCCCCAATAAGCAATGTTTTTGAACCAAAAACATTGGAATCGTAAAAAACAACGTAGTAAGAAGAGTTTGGTTTGCCTTTGTAAACGAAAAGCTGATATCCAAACAACATTATGTTATGTACCTTAGGTTTAAACCAATACCCCATGGCATTGTACTGGGACATTTGAACCGAATGGAATTGAACCGATCTATCCTGGTTGTTACGTATTCTCATGTTTTTTTTTGGGTGGGAATTCTCATGTTTAAAATAAACAATATTCAAACCAAAATTACACTTGAGTCCCATTCCAATTAAAATTACAATAGATCTTAATGATAAGTTGTTAAGATTACCGAAGTAAAATAGTTGATTTCTGATGATTTAAAGTAGACCTTAATCTAAAACTAATTGAACAAAGGTAACAGAAAAAACAAACTAATTCTAAAATTTCCGAATCAAAATCCCCTAGTTTATCCTTGCATGGCCTATCAACTTACAATATATTTATTAGAAAAATTTCCAGGATATTAAGGTTTAACATATAAAATTATCCTTCATTGTAAAATGAGCGTTCCAGGATGCATGGATCACTCCCGTTGTAGTTTTACAGTTAGACTTTTGCTCTAGTTTTTTTTTGCTTATCTCCAGTATTTATTTATGGCTAAGCAAAATAATGCAATAATAAAACTTGTGTATGTGTATTAGCCTATCAGGAACCTGAGGCATAAACATATTTATTAAAATTATCATTCCTGCAAATATGTTTTTTATATATACGAGGTAGTAACAGCAGCAAATTTCTTTACAAAAGACCAACATAAATTTTCTAAAATGAGTTTACCAACAGTACAAAAAAGGGTCAGTAACATCAATTAATTTGCATCAAAATATTTTATCAATATTAGCTTAATGGTGTCAACTATTGACAAGTATTATAATGTAAAATCATTTCCATTTGCTTAATGATATACCAACACTATTTAACTCAACATTTACTTTATCATTTCCATTTGCAATCGCTAGATGAAAAATATATATATATATATATATATATATATATATATATATATATATCAAAAAGAACACACATTTCTATATTATTCGCATGATATTACTATCAATTTGTATGCAATGTGTATTAATTTTAGCTCATGACTTTAGATGGTGTCTTGCACAAGCTTAGTACAACTTAACCTAATAATATTTACCTATTTGGTGATTTTGAGGGTATTTAGTATTTATATACAAATTCAATTAGACCTGAGATAAAATCAAATTATAAATAAATTAAGAGTTTTACATAAATAATATGACAAAATTATTTATAGTTTGTAAAACTCTTCATGTCATTTATGTAAATTCATGTCATTTATTCATAGCAAACTATCAGTTAGTTGAGTTTATTTACGTAAAAATTATAAGGGAATCTTGGATAAAAATTTGTTTAGATGTAAATGACCATCAGTTATTGATAGACATTTACTTCGATTGTGGGATGGTGAGTGATGCTAAAAAGGAAAGTTTACAATGCGCTTCACCATATCTCTTAACATCCGATCAAATCTTTTTTAAAACCACAACAAAACAATAAAAATCAAATATTAATCGGAAATAAACTATATATATCATGTCAATTAAGTAAAAAACGTAAAATCTAGTATTAATCGGAAATAAATTATATATATTTGAATGATTATACTACATATAGTACTATCGATATCTCTCTATCAATTTCATAAGTATTAATCGGAAATAAACTATATATTTAATTGATTAGTAGGGAAAATCTGAACAAGTTAGTGAAAGTGTCAAAAACTATCAAAATTGACCTGCAAATATAATATTCGTTGCCGATTGAATAAATAAATAATTGCTATGATGAAACCACACATGTGTGTATTCTATATCTTAAGCTACTTCACAGCTTAATTACCTTTTTTAAGTCAAAATTAATTTTCCAACTATGGATCATATATTATAGCAATCACCAAATTATACAGAGACTAGAGCCTTGTCTAAGCATTTTTTTTTGTTTGTTTACCAAAACAGAGTATCATGTGTACTGAGAACCGGTCTTATATATTATATAAAAATGCGGTCCTACATTATCAAAAGTCTAGTGGCGTTAAGAGTGTTACTAAAGACTCATGCGTCATGAGTTCGAACCACCTAAAGCTATTGTGGCCCTCGAAAAGTTAGCAACGGCTCTGTCGGCTAGCAAGTAGATTGAATTTCTATTACTATAGTAACTATTATTATAGATTGATGTTTGATTTGGAGAGTTTCAAGTCAGGCTTTATATTTCAATTACCATATGGTTTACTACTCCAGTATTTGCTTAGAAAAACCAACATCTAACAATAATTCAATATTGAAACTTGTGTATCAAGAATCTGAGCCATAAACATATTTATTAAAATCATCCTTCCTGCATATATGTATGTATTTATACGAGGTAGTAACAGCAGCAAATTTCCTTAAAAAAGACCAACATAAACTTTCTCCTTAACATCAGCTTCCTCGATTGGCTTTAGGGTGTTTTGATCTTGGGGCGTGTCGGAAGCAACTGTGGTTTGTAGAGAATAATGAGAGTCATATAAGATCAGCAGCTATAAAAAGTTACGAAATTGGAAAGATCAGTTTTTGTGGAGAAAGAAGTGTTTACCTGGTAACAAGAAATGGCGGAGGTGATGAATCCAAAAGCTCCGGTGACACGAGGAGTGATCTTCTTTGGAGCCAACTGAAGCAGACCAGCTGCTACAACAATGTCCATAGCTGCTTTGATCAAAGCAAGTGACCTCTCGTTTGATTTTTTAAGCTTAGCACGATACTCCTCATCCTGAAATTTGATAAACAGGAATTTGAGTTGCTGATAATAAGATTTTGTAGAATTAGAAGATTCTTGATCAAAGGGAGAGAGAGCTTTACTTGATACTTGTTACCATTCTTGAGTCCCTTTTCGATCTTCTTCATTGATGAAGAAAGCCTTCCAATCTCACCAATCTAAATAACAGTGAAAACCGATAAATATAAGTGGTGAAAAAGGTAAAGGTAACATGAGGAATCGATTGGGAAAGCGAAAGGAAGAGACGGACCTCGACTAAAGTTGTACACACAGAAGATCCCATCCAGCAGAAAAGAGATATACGCCCAAGTAACTCAGCTCGTTCTTTGTTCTGTGTTGAGATACATAAAAGACATCAGCCAAAACACAAAACTTCAATAGACCTCAGTGGTACACAGATTTGAATTTGATCTCTCTTACCTTATATATTCCTGATCTCCCAAGCCAGACAATTTGATCCAGGAACAAGAACGTAGATAAAAGTGCATTCTTGGACTGAAAATAACAAAAACATCCACCAACAAAGATATGAAAACAAGGGAGGGGACTAATAAATCTTTGTACTTGAGATTCCTTTACACAGTTCATTAGTGGGTTTAGCTGAAACGAACTCTGAGCTCTGAAGCACATACCTTTCCAAGTAAAACAAGAGGAAGAGGAGTCCCTTTAGGCACAGGACTGATAAGACCATGCAAGTCATTTACAAACTGCAACAATGAACAAAACATATATATATAGTGAATCAACAAAGCTAAACAATACTAAATCAAAGTTGGGAAAACGAAACAGAAACAGCTAACCTTGAAAAGACGGAAGACTTTCCTGGCTAAGCTGGTAGATTTGTCAACATTTTGAGCAGTACCAGGTTGTCCACCACTTAAGAACTTGGAACCATACTGTATAGCTCTGCATAACTTATCCCTAGCCTCAGCTTTGTTCAAATACATAACCACAAGAGCTAGCTCGGCTCTTGATACATCTAGTGCCGTCGCCATGTTCTTCTCTCTGGAAAAACCAAAAAAAAAAAAACCCAGAAAACGTTTATCACCAAAGAGACCCCCAAATCAAATTTAGCAAATTCACTCGATCTTCAACTGATCGAAGAAATTGTAAATTTAACATCTGAATACAACTATATATAAATTTGTAAACAATCAGATAAATCAATACCTTTGGGAGGAGATATGTGAACAGAGAGAGAGAGAGAGCGAGCGATCAACTAAATTAAAGATTCAATGCCTCAGTTTTTGGAATGAATTGTTTTTGTCTTGATCTTGTTTTTGTTTTGTGATTGTGTAATCGTGTGGGAGAGATAGGGCTTGTTTGGTCATCTTCGTTTCCCGATAAACAAACAAAACAGCGCCGTCTGTGTCAACGCACTCATCTCTTCCATCCCTCATTCTCAGCCGTCGATTCTGTTGACTCTGCTATTCGGAAGTTGAGGATATCTCGCGCGTCTCATCCACGTGGCACACATCTCTAGGAGTGAAACCCCACGTGTCTGACTCTTTTAATTGGGCCTTTAAAAGCCCAATAAAATCGAATTGGGTAATGATTTTGAGGCCTAATTTTAACATTTAAACCGCACTTTCCTTAAACCGACAAAACCCGTAGTCGTTAGTTAGGGTTTTAATACTTATACAAATCCGTCATTCTCACTTTTTATTATGTAATCACGAAACTGAAACTAACCAAAAACATATAACTGCAGTCTTTTTTTTCTTTATTGCCTTATTGGTGATGGAACTCAATAAGGTTCAGAGAGTCATGTCGGAAGATACAAAGCCTCAAGATCCAAATCCCAGATTGGCTAGCGAAGGTTGCAGTGTTTTGCTCGACGTTAACGATGGTGACCGTCTCGTCTTCGCTCGTTTATCTGGTGGCGCGTGCGTCTTCTCATCCTTTAAACTCTCTTTACTTTTTATATATTCCAGATTGATTCTCATCCTCAAGAAAGTTTATGAATTTAGTTTTTTGATTCTTTTTATCTTCTTTGCAGTATATTAAAAATTGGGAATAAGAACTATTCATTAAAACCATTGATCGGAGCTCCGTTTGGATCTCTGTTCCAAGTCGAAACCGGAGAAGATGGTTCTTTCCTCTCTCGCATTCTACCCCTTAAGCAAGGTTTGTTTTTTGTAATGTTTAAAGCTGAATACTAAAGAAACTGAATAATCTATGGTTGGTTTAAAGATGTGTTGAATTTGGTCTAATTGATGTTTGCTTTCACAGAAAATAACATTAATAATGTTATGGACGATTCAAGAGACAATAGGGAACTCGTTGACAATAATGAAGCTCAGAACCTTACTGGTGAAGAAATTGAAGCTATGCGGAGGTTTGAAGAACTCTTTATATCTATCCCCTGTTTTTATTATTATGGAAGATTTACTTAATTTGTTTTTTGTCTTTGATGAGTAGAGAGGGTGCAAAAGGGGATGAGATTATTGAAGCCCTAATTGCAAACAGCAAAACGTTTGATAAGAAGACTCAGTTGTCTCAGGTAATGTATAATATATCGTAATTAATCTCTCTGCTTCTACTTTGATAGTAGTTTTGGAAGACATATAATTTGACTTTTCTTGTTACTATCTTGTAGGAAAAATATCTGCTTAAAAAGCAGAAGAAATATGCTCCAAAGCTGCTTCTTCGACGGCCTTTTTCTCGAAGGTATTCATTATTATTTGTTGTTGTCTCCTTTTGTTTTCTTGGCGTCTTTCGTTTTTCTTCTTATGAAGGGATCTGTTTATTGTTGTTTACCAGTATATGTGAAGCTTATTTCAAGAAATATCCAGCCAGAATCGGGTAAGTAGTACACTTGTTTTGTTTTCATTAATTAATTGTGTATTCTGAAGAGATCCTGAGTCCTTTTTCTCTGTTGAGATTTGAATTCTCGCTCTTTAAGATAACAATTATGTATTGATTGTGTTTGTATATCTTGTTCTGTGTGTGTGTTGTAGATTCTTACGAGTAGATGCGTTATCTCTTCTATTAACAATGGCTAATGTCACTGCATATTCGGATGTGCTTGTTGTGGATATGGTTGGTGGCCTTGTCACTGGTGCAGTTGCTGAACGTTTAGGAGGTATCTTGTTATGACCTCATATCTTTCATAATGTCCAACTAATGATACACTAAGCAGCAGATATATAACCTTTTTGCAATCCTACATCATGCATATTTCTGTAACAATTATGCCACTGCTATTGTGAGTCTTAAATGTATATTCTTTTTAACAGGCACTGGTTATGTTTGCAATACATATAAGGGAAGTTCTCCATATCCTGTGGAGATGGTAAGGATGTTCAACTTTAGTGACAAGGTTTTAGAGAGGTATGTTCGAGATTGGTCTCTCCGAAGTCTCTATTTGTAGTCGTTCTATAGAATGTATATTTAATTGACATTTGTGTGTTCCTTTTCTCATGTGTAGGATCGTGCAGTCATCTATAAACGAGCTCTCGTCAGCCAATACTGCGTCTCCTGAAGAAAACAATCAACAAAAAGTTTGTAACGCTGAGAACGATATCAATGTAAGTTGCGAACCTATACAGTTTCCCTTGAGTCTTGATTTGAGAAAATCTTGTGGCTCTAACAGAAGGTTTTAATTGAAAAAATGCAGGAATTAGCTACATCGGATATTATGGTTGAAGAAACAACTGTGACAGCTGAGGCTAGAGTAGTAGATAATGTTGTCCCAGAGAGCAAAATTATCAAAGCCCCAAAAGCTGGAGCCAAAGCTTCAAAAGAAACAATAGAGATGTGGCGAGAAAACGGATTCTCTAGGTAAGTAAATATATAAGTGTTTCTATGAATGATCTTGGATTCTGTTTATTCATCACTAAATGATCGTTTGATTTGCAGCTTAATCATGGCTGCACAAGACCAAGACCCTTGGAGCTTAGTTAAAGATGTATTGCCACTGCTCTCCTACTCTGCTCCCTTTGCAATATATCATCAGTATTTACAGGTATGTCCGAAGAACTAATTCCTTACTAACTCTTCTCTAACTAATTCTAATCTGATACATTCGGTTCTAGACTAGATACAGTAGAGTATATCTGTATCTTAGTGAACTTTGCGTTTAATGTGTTTGGTAATAATGAAGAAAGTCTCATTATGAATTTCACAGCCGCTGGCGACATGTATGCACAAGCTTCAGCAGGAGAAGATGGCGATCAACCTGCAAATAACAGAACCGTGGCTACGTGAATATCAGGTTTGATAATATTCTCTTTTTTAAAATCCCAATAGATAGATAGATAGATAGATCATCAAGAGGTTGTTTATTCATATATGTATATCTCGAAATGCAGGTGCTTCCTTCTAGATCTCACCCTCACATGCAGATGAGTTCTTTTGGAGGCTACGTTCTGAGCGGCATTAGAATCTCTACTACTTGACTATTGTTTTTTCAAAACCAGAAACTGGTTTGATGTTTGGTCTTTTCTTGAAAAGGTCTTTGTTGTTGTAACATTTTTTTTTGTTTTTTTTGGAACAACTGTTGTTGTAACATAAGTTTTGATATTATAAGAACACTCAAAATACTTGAAAATATTTCCCGGAATTTTTTTAGTGAAAACGGCCATTACCTTATAATATTCTGACGGTTTTGTATGTCCACACTGTTTAGTGTATACCGATCATCTGAGTATATGAACATTACGATTTAGACATACCAAACAAGATATCATTATCATAGGCTAAGTTTCATAAAGATTATGAAAACATTACATAATACATTTTATATATATATACCACATTGATAAAAGATCTGCTTCATGTTCTTCTACTTAGTTCTTGGCAACTCTCTACTTCCTGCTAAAGAAACTTTTCAATTTCCGTTTCTCAATCCTTTCAAGAAGCTTTTTTGAACCAGGAACCTCCAACTCCGACAACTTCTTCAAATAACCAACAGCTCCATGTGAGATCATCAGCTTCTTACACTTCTTGCTCGAACACAAAGCCGCCAAACCCGAAACCGCATACTTCTTTGCTGAATTACTCGGACTCGGCTCAAGCAACATCACAAGACTCGTCACACTCTTCTCATCTCTCTTCACTTCTCTGTAATTCCTTGGAACCGTAACCAGACTCGCTATAGCTTGAGCAGCAACCTCTCTAGCTCCACTCGCTTTCGCCTCCAACATTCTTATCAACAACGGGATACAACCTGATTCACCGATCATTCTCTTCGTCTCATTTGATGTAGCAATCCTGCAAATAGTTGATGCAGCCGCTTGCTGAGCTCCTACTGATCCTGATTTAAGAACATGGACCAAACTTGGGATTATCTTGAAGTAAGTCTCGACAGAAACAGAGCCAACAAGATTCCGAATTGCTGCAACTCCTGATTCTTGAGGAAGAGGACCGTCTAAGTAAGCTAGCAGAGTTTGAATACCGTTCTCTGATATAACCGATCTTCGAAGAGTTTCGTTGCTTGAAGTGAGATTCTGAAGACACTCAGCTGCGTACTCTTTAGATCCCAGTAGAATCCCGCAGTTGAGTATGTTAATCATCACTTTAACGATCCCTTCTTCCGCAAGAGTCTGTCTTACTTCAGGCACAGCAGAAATGTTCTTCAAAGTACAAGCAGAAGCCGACTGAGAAACAGAGTCCCCTGCTTTGCAAATCTCGATCAAGGGACTAACCCCGCCGTGACCAACGATTGAACGTGAAGTCTCTGATGAAATCGACATTCTCTGCAAGGAAATAACAGCTTTCTCCTTAGCAACAGGACTTCCAGATTCTAGTAGCCTTACCAATGGAGGCAATGCGTTCTCAGAGATAAGCCAGTTTTCACAACCGCCTGATTCAGCTAGAGAGCAGATCACAGTCACAGCGTTTTCCCTTACGCTAGGCGAAGTAGCCGTCAAAAGCTGCACCAAAGACGCGACATTGCTCCGACCCAAAGCTGTTATAACCGCTTTTTCGTCATCTTTCATTACCTCAACAAGCTGCTCAAGCGCTTTGCGTTTAGACTCCAAGTGACCTATCTGAAGCCGAGCAAGCAACTCTCTAACGCTGAACGTTTCCAAGTCTTGAACTGAAGAAGATAAAGGTTGCGTGACTTCTCCAAGAACACCAGTTTTCATAAGCAATCCACAATCTTTCAAGCTAAGATCGATTTTGGCAGATAGAGAATCGAGATCACTCTGCATCTTTAACTTCCCTTCTTGCTTCTCATTTACGCATACGTTAGCGAGCTCGATGGCTTCTTTCAAGGTTTCTAAGACCGCTTGAAGTTGCTCTTTGCATAGAGTGTGTTTAGAGAAGCAAGGATGGCTAGACAAATCAGATAAACATGTCGGTATCTTCTCTAATCTTGATATGATCACTCTCCATCTGCTTGAGAAAACTTTCACCGTTCTTGCTTTGGACAAAGCCACAGGGACAAACTCTTGCGCCTGTAATAACAAATCTTCAACTGTTGGATCAACAACCATAGTTTCGTTTCCGATTCTCTCCTCCACCATGATCCTTGAACTCTTCTATTTCACTGAATTGCACAAAAGAAGGAAAAAAAAAAAAAAAAAACAGAACTTTAACGATATGCAGAAACAAAAAGAAACCAAACGATCAAATATGATTTGATGAGACACACTGGCAAATCATTGATACTTTAGTTCTGTAAAATAAGTAGGAAAAGAAAACAAAAAAGTGGTGGTAATGAAAGGGAGTAGTTGAATGAGTGATGAACAAGTTGGTAAGATTTGTTATAAATAAGGGACACGGATTATATATAAAAACAAGAAGAAGAAAAGGAAGAAGCTAACCAAAAAAGAGTTTCGAGAATCACAGAACAAAAAAGCTTATCGATATTTTCTTTTCTTTTGCTGGAGAACAAAAATTAAACCTCTACCAGACAAAAAATATACAAGTCCTTTTCCAATTTCCTTTTACTTCGTCGGTGTGAACAAATAAATGCTATAAATAAAGCTAATCATATGGTAATAAATAAATACAAGAATCATCACGAATCAGCATCTATCTATAATCTATTAACATAATATTACTATATTATATAGTATAGTATTTATTTTTAATGAGAAGGCTCATGGAAAATAAAAGACAAGAATACCCTTGTGAAGAACAAGAACGAGAGAGCTTACAGAGAGATTAAAAGAAAAACAAAAGATTGAAGAAGATTAAGAAGCTGGTTTTTAGAGGAAAAGTAATAAAGAGAGAAGAGAGACTTTGTTTTAAAGAGAAGATGTGAGTCTCTTTCAAACAAATCGTGTGCTTAAATACTTCATAAGAGTTCGAACCAAACTCCACTAAAACACACTACCTACATACATACAAGGTTGGTGACAAATCCACAACTTGTCTTTACTATAAGCAAAACAAAAAGTTCTTTCCTAAGACGAGCTTGTGTAAAAAGCAAGAGATTCAAACAGAAGAACATGAAGAAAAAATTGAAACACAGAGCTATTTTTATCTTTTGAAATTAAACGATCTAACAATTACCTGGATGATCTATGCTTGAGCTTCTGGGTTCGATGTCTGAAACTCTGTTTTAACGAATTATAGTTGAAGATTTTTTGAATTTCGAAAGTGAATTCAAAAACAAAAGCAGAGAGACTCTCTTTCACATCAGAGAAGGAGCTTTGTGCCCAGAGTCGTTTAATTTTTTTAGTCAGCTTTTAGATTTTGTTCCGACAGAGCCGTAACGCACGATTTTTTTAATTATTTTTATCGTATCCTGAGAAATTTTCAAATTGAACTAATCGAACGGTTATGATTTCTTGTGGAACCAATATCGAACGGCTGGGATACGATTGAAATTTGAAATGACTCGGTGATTAGCTGACGTGGACTTATGACTGGTCTTCTCGGGAGCGTCACGTGTGCGGAAGTAAAGCAAAAAAATCGATAAGATTAACCTTACGAGTTCGATGAATTAACGAAAATGCCACTGGTTATAAAGCATCTTCCGTCGACTTTTGAGGAACCATAAAGGAGAAAGTAGTGTTAGAGGAGGGGACCGAGGCGCGTGAGAGGCTTTGTGGGCCTTATTAACGTGCATGAAACGGCACGCACTTGTTTCCTGTCTATTGAGACACTTGTGAGAGCGTCGGCTTTTTTTTGTGATATAATTAATTTTATCATTAAGGTCATTATTAATGTAACTCCTTTATTTATGTGCTAATCCTCATCCGATTTTCATAATCATTTTTAAGGTTTAAAAACTAAGATGATCGACATCATTGATTATTATTACCAAGTGAGACGCCTATCTTATCCTTCATAACCCCAATACTCCCACATCATTAATATTTTGTACAGTAAATAAGATTAACTGAAAGTATTGTATTAAATGATAAATTTTCTATATTTTCTGATATATAACCAGCCAACCAGGCCAGACATATTACAACAAATCCTCTGAAAAGTTGTTAAATTTTAAAATCTAATCAGAGAAACATCGGTTTGATTTCCCCCAATGTATTTTGTTTTGGTCCTCAGGTCAGATGTCACACACAGCGTACAAGAAGAACTCATATTTATATGGATCGAAACGTACCGTTTAGCTATTAGTCATGTTAAGATGGGCCTAAATTTCTGAAGCCCAATATTAAACAAGGACTTCACTTCCCATTCTACGCCAAACTATAAATACGATTCTCCTTTTTTAGATCATCTCTCTGGATTTTCCAATTCGCTAAAATCGATATCGTTCCCGATTGATCTGAAAATTGAATTCTCGAATAGTAAAGCTTGCCCTAATCCTAAATTTGAAGATCTAGATCTCGCGTTTGATCCATCAGGTTTGCTTCTTCTTCGGCTACTACACATCTCAGCGATTATGATTTCTTCGTGCTTTCAGTTAGAGTTTCCGCTTCTTCTTGATCTTCGTCGTCCTGTTCGCGTTGAAGCTCGGCTTTCACAAACATTGTTCGTGAATTCACGTTGTTCCATTGCTAGAGATCTCTTCTTTGGTTTTCTTTTGTTGTTATTTTAGGGTTTTCTATTGTATGAACGCACGGTTATGAAAATCATCAAAGCCTTTGTATTTGAGGTTTGATCTGCGAGTGGAAACTCCGAAGATCGTCTATGGCTAGTCTGGAACATTAGGTTTTTTATGGCGATTGGGGTTTTTGTGGAGTTGGGGCTTTTGAATCCTGTTGGTATTTCTGGCGATTGGGAAGTTCTGGATGTGTGTCACCTCCTGAAAATTGCCATATGTATCATCATGGATAGAAGAAGCAACAATGTTGGGCTCCGTGATTCAGTCTTCTAAAATCTGTATGTTTCTCCGTGTTTAGTATGAATCATAAAGCGCCGAGGAGATACTCACAAGGAAGGAATTTTGGAGTGGACAGACAACAAGATTTTGCTGTAGATATTGTTCCAAGAAGTTCCAGTGTCCCTTATGACAAGAGAGTGAGGAAAGGTCCATACAATGGATCAAGGAATTTGGTTTGGACCTCCAAAGAGTTCCAAACATCACAAGGCAACAGGCCAAGGAAGAATGGCCCATATGGGTCGATGAACTCACCATTTTCAAGCACTGGATATCGTGTGTCAAACCAGCCTAAGAAGAATGACGCCTATAAGCCAATGAACTCACCATTTTCAGGCACTGGATATCGTGTGTCAAACCAGCCTAGGAAGAATGAAGCCTATAAGCCAATGAACTCACCAGTTTCAGGCAGTGGATGTCGTGTGTCAAACCAGCCTAGGAAGAATGGTTTGTATGTGTCAAGGAGCTCGACTATCTCAGGCTCCAGAGTTTGGACGTCGGAAGATAATGGCAGTCCCAAGTCTAGGGAAATTTTATGCAAGTATTGGAAAGCTGGAAACTGCAAGAAGGGTGAGCAATGCGAGTTCTTACACTCTTGGTGTTGTTTTCCTGGCTTGGTGATGGTAGCTACTCTTGAAGGACACAAAAAGGTACTTCTCATATAGTTTCCATGCTGCTTTGATCATCTACTCCTTTATTATGTTTAGCATAGTATGCATCGTGGTTTCATCTTGAGTGTTGGCTGAATGGAAAGCAGATTTTATTCACATCTATGTTTTCTTTACCGTAGGATACAAAGGGGATTGCCCTACCTCAAGGTTCTGACAAACTCTACTCAGTAAGTGGTGATGGTGCTTTGAGAATATGGGACTGCCATACTGGTCAGTGTGTGCATGAGATCAACCTCCAGGCAGAAGCAGGGTCTCTAATTAGTGAAGGCCCATGGGTTTTCCTTGGCTTGCCAAATGCTGTAAAGGTTAGTCTAGGGCAGTCTAACCTCAGGACATTTATCTGTTTTCTGAATACCATTCTTTAAAATTCAGTGGGATGCATCTTGACTCTGGTCTACAATCTTGCAGGCTTTTAATGTTCAGACCTGTAAAGATTTGCATCTAAATGGTTCGGTAGGAGGTCAGGTGAATGCAATGGCTGTTGGAAACGGAATGCTTTTTGCTGGGACGAGCGTAAGCCTTTTAACTCACTCCATCTTTACGTCTGTAAGTTCTTTACTTTCCAGTTTATTGCATCCGGATCTAAAGTGTGTGCCTTTTTGGTCTCGTTGGATACAGTCTGGTAGTATATCAGTCTGGAAAGTTACCGACGCTGAGTCTGATCCTTTCAAATACCTCATATCTCTCGAGGGACATAGTGGTGAAGTCAAGTGTTTTGTTGTTGGAGGTCAGAGGCTATACTCTGGTTCTGTGGATAAAACCATTAAGGTACGGGGATGGTTCCATTTATTTCAATCTTTGCCCAAAAAAACATGTCATGTTTACAATTGATTCCAATCGACATGTTCAGGTGTGGGATCTCGACACATTGCAATGTATAATGACATTGAGGCAGCATAGCGACACTGTCACGTCGCTTTTATGTTGGGATCAATATTTGTTATCTTCTTCACTGGATGGGACCATAAAAGTCTGGGGCTCTTCGGAAAGTCCCAACTTGAGAGTTATCCATACACGCAGCCAAGAACAAGTAAGTTGTAATAACAAGAACAATAAGAAGACCTAGATTTCCTTATAAGAAATAGCATTCTGATTGTTTTTGTTTTTCTGGTGTGAAACAGAGTGTGCATGCTCTTTGTGGATTGCACGATGCAGAGGCCAGGCCGATTATATTCTGCTCTTACCAAAACGCAAGAGTCGGCATATATGATCTACCATCGTAAGTGAAGCTTAATCCGAGAGCCTCTCTAGTACTCTACTTTGTACTCTAATCTAACCATAAATCGTCTAATGAAATCTGAATCATCTCTCATGTTGGGTATACACAGTTTTGAAGAAAGAGGAAAGATGTTTTCAACGCATACGATGGGCACACTTACAATTGGTCCTGAAGGATTGTTATTCAGTGGAGAGGAGGGTGGGAAAGTGCGTGTATGGAGCTTAGGTGGCAGCAAAGAGTAGAAATCTTCGTTCGACCAACTCTTTTGTTGTTGCATTGGTCGACTAGAATATTCATTATATTATAATGTAAAACTGACGATGGTAGACGATTACCACCGGTTTATGAGTTAAAAAAAAAGTTATTTTCATTGTGTATTTCAACTGTGTTAGTTCGATTGGTTATATATATATAAACGAAGAACATAGAAACATCAACTATCATAAAGGAACGAGCTTTTGATTAGATTCAACAACAAAATTCCATACTATTAAATTTAAGTGTGATGGACAAAGAAGGGATACTAGCTCCAATATCTTCAAAAATTCATAATAAACAAAATGAAAAGCTGTGGCTGAGTGAATGAAGTCATCTTTCTTCTTTAGTCTCACTTCTTCCTGAATGAACATCCTTCAGTGAGCTTTGCCTTGCCTCCTGTGGGTTGGCAAAGTACAGTCTGGCAGTTTCCACACACCACAACGGTCTGAGAGTGGCTGAACACCGTCGTACTACACCAAACACAAACCCATCAATTACTTATTTCGTACATTCAAAACCATAATACATTTTAAGAATTCAGTTTTCAAAAGCTTACATGTTAAAGCAGCCTTGACACTTGACATCCTACATCAACCACATAACATCGAAAAGATCATATAATCAGCAACCAAAAATGGAGTTTACTGATTAGCTCAAAACTCAGTATTCATAAGAACATACAAAGTGATTATTAGGCAGGGAAAAGGTTTGAACTTTCAACAAATGAAATGAATTAACAAAGAAGATTTCTTACCATGAAAAATGAATTGGGTGACTGAACAAGACGCTTGAGCTTGTGCTTCCTCTTCTCAAGCTCAGCAGGTGGGTTAAGCAGATCAATATCGTTCTGAAGGACCTGAGAATTATTCAAAAACACAGAATTTTCTTGTCAGCACAAGTCCAATCATCTCACTTGTGATGGAATGAATCAAATCATGAAACTATAATTCAAATCTCTTAACGACCTAAGAATTGCCTTAAGAGAGAAGACACGCTTGAAACAATAGATCAAAAGTAATCGTTTAGTTCTCTGTTCTTCCCCACATAAACTATCAGATTCGACTACAAAATTGACATTAAGGGATATCTAATGTTCTTAGTCAAAAGAAACGAAACGAGATCAAAGAACGAGAACTAACCATTTTCGTAAGAAGCTTCTTAGAGATTCTGCAACGACAAGACTGAAGAGAGTAAAAGAATCAGCCGACCAAATGCTCTTGGGAAAGATGTAAACCCTAATTCACACAACCAAGGCCGCCTTTATAATTAACACTCTACAGTAATATGTATTCGAATTTATATGTAATACAAATATCCATAAGCAAAAGTTGATATGGCCGAGTTGGTCTAAGGCGCCAGATTAAGGTTCTGGTCCGAAAGGGCGTGGGTTCAAATCCCACTGTCAACATTTAATTTTTAATTTTGTCAAAATTAACATATTGGGCTGAAATTATATTAGATCCGGTCCATTATACTTAATTTATTGGACTTATTTACTTTATTTTTTAACTTACCCGCTTCACAGATTAGTAAACAGTAAAAGTTAACTTTATTTTCATCTCTCCCCAATTATTTTGTTTTTTCCCTCCTTTGTTTTGATTAAAATTATTGAAAAGGTAACACTTTTTGCCGCAATTTTTTAAAAAAATTAAATGTGCGGTGCCCATTAAAAATTAATGATAAAATATGTTTAGCCCGACTTGTATGACCTTTGAAGTCGGAACGTCGTCGTCTCTCTCTCTCTCTCTCTCTCTCTCTCTCTTCTGCAACAACACACTCATACGAATCGCTCTATCTCTTTTGGACTCGCCGGAACTTATGTGGAACTCCGGCGAAGATGACGATGACGATTTCCAAATCTATCCTTCCTCCCAGCGTAAACCTCTTCAACCTACCAACGCTAGCAGCAACGTCTCACACCGCCGTCCAAACAAGAAGCCCAGACTCAGTCGTTATCCGGGGAAGGAGAATGTGACACCGCCTCCATCTCCGCCTCCTGAATCTAGCTCCGACCCGTCTGGTGACTATGGTACGGATCTGCTCTGCTCGTCTTCTACTCTTAACTGTAGTAGCTTAGATTGTATCCCGTCGAGTGTTGATTGCTCAATTGGTCCGATTTGTTCTCTCGGAGAAGACGAGCATGTTTTAGTTGATAAATTGGGAAACGATGACTGTTTTAAGGCGAATCGTGAGGGCTATTTATGTAATTCTGTGGAAGCTAGGTTATCTAAGTCGAGGATTCGTCTAGGGATTGATAGTGGAATCCATGAGGATGATGAATCCGACTCTGAGTTTGACGTCTTGTTAAAGCTTTGCTCTGAGTCTGAGGGTAACATTGGAGGAGAGTGTAGTTTAGTCAAGGATGATTCGATTCAGTGTCCATTGTGTTCAATGGATATTTCAGCTTTGAGTGAAGAGCAGAGGCAAGTTCACACCAATAAGTGTCTTGACAATTCTGATAATCAGGCTCCTGAGCAACTGCAAGTAAGCAAGCTGCTTTGTTATCTCATAATTGGAATTGATATTAACTCTCACAAAGATTATGCTGATAGGCTTTTTTTGTTAGTTATGCAATGATATTACATCTTAAAATATCCCTGAAAGTGTAGGAGTTTTGTTCAATTGTTACTTCATGACGCCATTGATTGACTTGCTGACTTGTAAATATAATTGTAGGGCTCTCTGAGAAAATGCGAGAATTCGTCTTCTCTTATTGAAGAATCTATTGATGATCCAGTTCAGCTTCCTCAGCTAGTTACTGACGTGTCTCCAGTGCTTGAATGGCTAAGGAGTCTAGGTTTAGCTAAATATGAAGATGTTTTTATTCGTGAAGAGATCGACTGGGATACCCTTCAGTCACTTACTGAGGAGGTAATGGAATGCCATAATCAGTCGTAGCGTATATAAGTATCTTCACCAAACTGACGAAAATACTATTTTGTTTTCTTTATGTGCATTTTATACATAGCTTACTTGTGTACACAGAGATGCAGGATTGAGAATCGATATGTTTATAATTTCGCAGGATCTTTTAAGTATAGGTATCACGTCACTTGGTCCCAGAAAGAAGATTGTGAATGCACTTAGCGGACTTAGAGAAGCATTTGCATCTTCATCTGAAGCACAGGCGCAGTCTCATTGTACAAGTGCCCATGTTACAGAGAGACAGAGGGACAAGACAACCAATCGTAAGGCAAGTGAGCCCAAAAAACCAACTGCAAACAAGTTGATTACAGAATTTTTCCCTGGTCAGGCTACCGAGGGCACGAAGATCCGGAAGGCCCCTAAAGATCCTGTCGCAGAAAAGAGTCCACCAGATTCGAGCTCTAGACGTGGTGTAAGAAGAAATGGCAACAATGGAAAATCTAAAGTCATTCCACACTGGAATTGCATTCTGGGGACACCTTTTCGAGTGGTAATTCTTCATAACACCCCAGGCGATGGTTTTACTTCTTCGTCTAAGTTATTGTCCATGAATGCAACCTTGTTACATATTTCTCCTTCTCATTCAAGTCAAACATGCTCATGAAATTAGTTCCTGCTGATGCTGAATATTTATGTTTGATGATTTTCTGGTTTAATATATTTATGCAGGACGCATTCAAGTACCTCACACGCGATTGTGGCCACTGGTTTCTAACACACTTTCATCTCGATCGTAAGTAGTCTGCTGCATGTCTAATTATAAATTTATACTAAACAGAAGAAGCATGCATATTGTGGAATCAATTCTTAGAGTCTCTGGATCCTCATTTTACAGATTATCAAGGTCTGACAAAGTCATTTTATCATGGGAAGATATACTGTTCCTTAGTTACCGCCAAGTTGGTGAATATGAAGATTGGTATCCCTTGGGAGAGACTGCAAGTCCTGGAACTTGGCCAGAAGGTTAATATTGCGGGCGTTGATGTGACATGCTTTGATGCAAACCACTGTCCAGGATCCATCATGATACTCTTTGAACCAGCCAACGGTAAGGTGCGTTCTTAAATTAAGCATTTTCATTTTGTAGTCATAAATGTGTGTTTAACTTTCCATTCACAAAGTAATTGTCCATGGACTCGGTTGATTTGTATAGGCTGTTCTACATACGGGTGATTTCCGCTATAGTGAAGAGATGGCAAATTGGTTGATTGGATCTCATATCAGCTCTCTTATTCTTGATACTACATACTGTAACCCCCAGGTTCGTCTTCCATCAATACTTTGTAGCATAAAGAAAGCTCAAATTCTTAGTTAACATCTCTACTCGGTTTACATTAGTATATGAAATCCATACTTGCCACAACTTCGATGATCTAAGCATGTACGTATCTTTTCAAAGCAAGAGTGGTTTGATATAGATGCCATCATTTGTTGCAGTATGACTTTCCAAAGCAAGAGGCGGTAATACAGTTTGTTGTTGAGGCTATTCAAGCAGAAGCATTTAATCCCAAGACCCTTTTCTTAATTGGAAGCTACACCATCGGTAATATTTTCACTCTCCTTTTTCCGTTTCGATATATATTATGTTGAGATCTAAATTTTTCCATCTCTTCTCTTTGAAAGGAAAGGAGAGGCTGTTCTTAGAAGTTGCACGTGTGCTAAGGGAAAAGATATACATCAATCCTGCAAAACTAAAACTCCTCGAGTGCTTGGGATTCTCAAAGGAAGATATGCAGTGGTTTACAGTGAAGGAAGATGAGAGCCACATTCACGTTGTACCCTTGTGGACGCTTGCCAGTTTCAAACGGCTGAAGCATGTTGCTAACCGATACACAGTAAGAAACACATCCATTCGGTTTTGATTGTCAAAGAAACACAAAAGAACTGATTTTCTTTTTTGGCTGATTCGGTAGAAGGATGGGTTCTAATCCTTTTAAGTCCTGCAGAACCGTTACAGTCTTATCGTTGCATTTTCTCCTACTGGTTGGACATCTGGCAAGTCTAAAAAGAAGTCCCCAGGAAGAAAGTTGCAACAGGGTACAATCATAAGGTAAAATTCGCCTATCTTCATGTGCTGTGGCATTGAGCTCAAAATCATGAGCCAGAGAATCTTTATGTGTTCTTCAGGTACGAGGTTCCTTACAGTGAGCATAGCAGCTTCACGGAGCTAAAAGAGTTTGTGCAAAAAGTGTCGCCTGAAGTGATCATACCAAGTGTTAACAACGATGGACCTGACTCGGCAGCTGCAATGGTGTCTTTGTTGGTGACGTAGAACTGTATTTTACATATGCGATAAGCTCAAGTTTGGATTAAAAAAGGCAGCCTCCTTGGCTACCTAACAATTGAGCCGAGCCGTCAAAGATCTACAACGAAAATAGATATGTTATGTTCTATCTAATTGTAGTTATGTAACCGCATGTTTATGTAGAGTTTTTTCTTCACAAACTCCAAATGTATTTTAACTATATCGACTTCTTTGGTCTTTACTTATTTCGTCAAAATATGTATTGATTCCAAGTTCTCCAATTCAGAATGATCAAATTATGCTTGTATAAAGTAAATCCATAATAAGAGACCAAGCTCATGGAATTGTTCATTTGCTGCAGTTCAGTGACAAACAGACATGCAGATTCAGTTCTCTTAAAGTGATACAACCTCTAATATCAATCTTCAAGTAAACAAAATACATTAGGTTCGGTAGTGGTAGAGATTACAAACACAAAGTATTACAATTTGCTAAAATAATCCTAGAGAAAAGCTCTAGTGATCAGATCTTTTTATCCACCATGCAAAGTAGAAATGAAAACTATCACATCTTTTTCTTGGATTGTTGTATCGAGCTGACCACTTAGCTCCCAATCACAGTCATTGACTAGCACAAGAACTCCAGGTCTCCTGCACAACAACAATTGTTTTACACTAAACCTTCAATGAGCTGACCAAAGAGACGAATCAATCAAACCATTCATGTAACAATTTAACCATTCATTCATTGAGAAGAAGAAAACGAGACTTACACAGTATCTCCTTTCATGAACATCTCAGGCCTCTCTTTGATCAGATTTGTACGAACCCATGATAGCAAATGCTTCATAGTAAACTAATCCAAGAATTAAAAACAAAGGGGAATGAGTAGAGGCAAACATTATGAGCTTTATGATCCAAAAAAAAAAAAACATAAGAACTTAAGCTGCTTACATCATCATCAGCAGCAGCTCCATTGGGCAAATCGACGTTTACTTTATGAATCTTTTCAGAATCACAGAGCAGCTCTAACCCACCCCTACACAATCAAAACCAATCGTTCAAACTTCAGCATTATATTAGTAAAAACCAATCAGATAAATAATCCCAAGAAACACCAAATTTGATGATTCAACAGTAACATGCCAATTACGAACAGAGAGAGTGAAAAACTGAGGAAATTAACAGGGATAGTGGTGATAATCTCACCCGAATTCGAGAGTCAATTGCATCTTCGTTGATTTGTATTTGCAGGAATCCAAAATCCAAACCCGAGAGAGCTCTTCTTCTTCTTCTAGGGTTTTTTTCTGTCTTTGTTTCAATCAGAGTGATACGCTCCACAGTTCGTGTTGGTGTCTTCGCTCATCATAACGACGTTGTTACCAGCTGAAGAGATGTTGGGCTCCTTTACTGGGCCTCTTTTCATTCATTAATATTATAATATGATCTTGATCACATATGTTTGTAATATAATACATTGTATTTTGTTTTGTTTTGATATTATCTCTTATGTATAAATTCATGTTTTGTAAATATGTTTTATGGATGACATATATGTTTGTACATACTTTGCAATATGATAACAACTTCCAGGAGAATCATATTATCATCATTTTGTTTGCTTGAACGGTATTCATAAAGATACCATCAAATATTTTCAGTAATCTATGATCGTATGTTGAATATCGTGTTATAAACACATAGCTTTTATCGTCAAAAATCAATTATCTCGTAAATTATAACTCATTAATATATACA
This sequence comes from Camelina laxa, assembly GCA_024034495.1. NCBI lineage: Eukaryota > Viridiplantae > Streptophyta > Magnoliopsida > Brassicales > Brassicaceae > Camelina > Camelina laxa. The sequence continues at coordinate 1,007,384 of CM043882.1, forward strand.
TCAATACTTAAATTTTTGAAGTACATTACAATATTCTTTTTTGATAAGATTTTACCAAAATGATTTTGAGACAAATTAAATTTTGCATTAAACTTAAACTTAATATTACGAGAAAAAAATAGAAAACCCGATTAAAAAAAAAAATCCACATCCCATATGCCGGATCCTATTTAATACAAAAACAAAATGATCTGATTTTTTTTGGCACAAAATATTTCCGTTTTCTGTTTTTAACATTAGCTACAAAATCAGAAAATATTCGTATAGCCGTATGCTCAAGTTCGTTCGTGTGGTGTTTTCAACGACGTCGTTCAGGTTTATGACATGTTGGGCTCTTTTATTGGGCCTAAAACATACAAGATAAGGCCTATTACTTTTCCCAATGAATAATCATGTGCTACGCATACAATAAAGAAGACACATCGCATCTTTACCCGTTGATTTATACGAACTGTATCATATCAACGGACAAGATCGAGTCTTTTTAACTAGAAAATTGATTTGGCTGCCTGATTGATATTATTTTTCCCAGCGACCCAAAGAACAGAAGAAAGAACACAAAAAATCAGAGAGATTTAAACGTGAATGGAATTATTTTCTTCTTGTTTATCTCTTCTGTAAAATCGAGAATTCAGTTTTGTTTCTCAATCTGAAGAAGCTCCATGGAAGCTTATAAGCAATGGGTTTGGAGAAATAGAGAGTATGTACATTCCTTAGGATCCTTTGCCAACGTAAGATTCATCAATCCTTAATCTTTTTGTTTTTTCCCCCTCAGTTTTATTATTTTCTGATTCTCTATCGATTAGGGTTTGTTTTTTGCTTTCTCGTTAGTGTCCAATTTCAAAGTTTTCATTGTCTGGGGTTGTTTGAATTTTTGCTTGGGAGAGACTAGTGTTTATATAATAGTGAAAATTTGAGATCGATCGAGGCGTTTCTTTGTATGGGGTTTAAGAAGGAAACCCTTTGCTTAAAGTTTAAGACTTTAATTTAGATCTTTTAATTGCTTACCGTATCTTGAGAGGCTTTATAGTTTGTGGAATTCATCAGCTTGATAATTCGTAAAGTATGTTTCTTTTTTGTTGTTGTTGTTGCAGGGATTGACATGGCTGCTTCCTGAGAAGTTTTCTGCTTCAGAGATTGGACCAGAAGCAGGTTTTGTGATACTTTGGTAACATTTTACTGCTTTCCAATCTTAGATTCACTATCCCTGTGTTTGCTCCTTAAGTCTGTCCTATACTCAGTTTTATCAGTTCTCAAATCGCATGTTTAGTGCCCTAAGTCTTTAACATTATGACCTTCAACTTTTAAGGATCTTTCTTTCTTTCTTTTGTATATCTCTCTTGTACTGTTCAATTTGGATGTGTGCTGAGAGTTTTTGGTGATCTTCTTTTGTAGTAACGGCTTTTTTGGGCATATTCACAACTATTAATGAACACATTATTGAAAACGCTCCAAAACCTCGTGGTCATGTTGGATCTTCCGACACTGATACATCCCTTTCTTATCCGTTACTCATCGCCATCCTTAAGGACTTGGAAACTGTTGTGGAAGTTGCGGCTGAACACTTTTATGGAGACAAGAAATGGAATTTCATTATTGTCACTGAAGCTATGAAGTAAGTTTTTTTGTTTCTTCTGATCACTTGGATCTATACAACATGCTTAGTCTGCATTTTGATATCCTGGCCTCTGATTAGGTTAGCCTTGTTTCAGGTCTCTGATTAGGTTAGCCTTGTTTCGGAATAGCGGGTATAAGATGCTTCTTCAAGGAGGGGAAACACCTAACGATGAGAAAGATTCTAACCAAACAGAGTCGCAAAATAGAGCTGGTAATTCAGATATGAATCATGGACCTCATAGTTTCGTAAACCAAAATCATCATAATCCATGGAACATGGAAGGACGGGCAATGTCAGCTTTAAATTCATTTGGTCAGAATGCAAGATCAAGAACAACAACTGCATCTACCCCAGGCTGGTCTCGAAGAGTTCAACATCAGCAAGCTGTTATAGAGCCTTCAGTGATCAAGGAGAGGAGAAAAACTCTCTCCGAGCTTTTATCTGAGAAGGGAGTTAGTGGAGCGTTATTTGCAATGGGTGAGGTTCTTTTCATAACGAGACCGCTCATTTACGTTCTTTTCATCAGAAAATACGGAATCCGGTCTTGGATTCCCTGGGCTATATCTCTTTCTGTGGACACACTGGGAATGGGTATTCTTGCAAATTCGAAGTGGTGGGGGGAGAAGAGCAAGCAAATCCATTTCTCCGGACCTGAAAAGGATGAGGTTAGAAATTTTTCGTACCTCAATCAATCACAGTAATGTTGAACCGGTTTAACTGATATTTCTGGTTTCAAATTCAGCTTAGGAGACGGAAGCTGCTATGGGCACTATACCTCATGAGAGATCCATTCTTCACCAAGTACACAAGGTGGGAGTCATAAGGGTGTCTTATCCGGTTTTTGGTTTGTTTTTTTAGATTTATGAAGTTTAGAAAGCAAAGGGAAGTTATGTCATTGGTTTCAGTTATGGTTTGTTCTGAATTGGCAAAAAAGTGAAACCCAATTGCTTTATTTACTCTTGGCTCTTATATGTTTGTACGTTCATTTAGCTTCAGTTAATATCAGATTGGGCATAGCTAGGTTTAGGATTAATAGCGTAATCTGTCTCAATTAATAATAAACGTATATGGTTTGCTGGGGATTGCAGGCAAAAGCTGGAAAGCTCTCAAAAGACGCTGGAACCAATTCCGTTGATCGGATTCCTCACAGGTATACAAGATAACTGAAACTCGTGTTTACTTGCATTTATTGACTGTCTTTTTGGTTCTCTCGTGGAAACTGCAGAGAAAATTGTGGAGCTTTTGGAGGGAGCTCAGTCACGGTACACTTACATATCGGGATCATGAAGTAGACCGTTACTAATGGTTTTTTGCAACGGAAAAAAAGAAGAATATATCGCCATTGTTGGAATGCTTTATATAGATCTTGGATGGAAGACGTAGGGAATGGTTTCAGGCTTTTGTAAGAAATCTGCATTTATTGCAGTTTAGGACATGATCATTCACAGACAAATGTTTTACCTGTTTATGTCTGAAGAAACGGACCTATACAATAAAAACAAGCAATAGCATGTTCATCCCAGATATATATTCGTTAGCCGAGGTTAAAAAGGTAGTAGTATAAGTGTAACGACCGTTTTTATTTTCTGGTAATAAATTTGCATAAGACAGAGTGAAAGAAGATTGTAGTATGCTTTTAATGCATGAGAATTGAGAATTAAACCCATCATATACCCCAATCATCCTGAATTATTTAATGCTGACGTAGTGATATGCTGTGCAAAAGTTGGTGGCTGCCAAAATGACAACATTATCCCTCCGTGGTAGGCCCGAATCTGTTATCCCCTCCTATCATCTATGTGTTGTGTGGAACCTACAACTTGGTTATCAGCTAAATCGGTCTTGAATTTGTGTTTTAGGGTTTAATCGAGTTCGGTTTACTTCTAAATTCAAATCTGATCCGGTATTTGTCTGTAATCTCTAGGGTGTGCCAGGGAGAGTGGTAGGGTCCAAGAGTTGGGCCTAGCCCTCAACAATGTGTGGTGTAACCGGCACTTGGATAGTACTAGTAGTAGGGTCCGAGTTAAGCTCAGGTCCACACTTTCACTCGTTATGTAGCCCTATCTTTTTCTGGTGGTAGGGTCCCCTCTTTCCGGTCGGTCATATATAGTAGTAACAGCCTAATGGTTTCAACAAACCCGCTTCGGCGTTTAAATGGAGAACCTATGAACTCAAAACTAGTTTGAATCGGTTACAATCTAGTTAATGTCGAAGTAAGACTTAAACCGTTTACCTGATTTCTAGTTCGGCTTGTATTGAAATATTATTATTTGTCCCAAGTACAAGTACGTAAGTATGCGTATATGTTTTGTGAAAGCCGGTTAAGTTAAAAAAAAAAAAAAGGACGATAGGATTTTGGAATCCAGGAAAGGATTATTCCATAGACACTAAATAGCTTCTTCTTTTTTTGCTTTTTTGTTTGTTTGGTGGCGCAGCCTTGTGACCTACATAAATGGGGTCCAACCCGATGTATGGGCTTACAGCTTTTTCCAAGAAAGATATCTTTTATTTCCTACCCAATAATAATTACTTATTTACAATCTTTTCATCCATTTGAAAAAAGTTAAAACTTGACGGCTTTTACAAACACTATTACTACTAGTGATAGAACTTTTTTTGTAGCAAGAAGCTAGGTAATTAATTTGGGAGTGTACTATAATCTATAACTACTAAGTAACCAGAATGATTTTTAATCAGAAATGATGTATTTAAGATTTGAAGCTTCTCTTTTAGGTTAAAAACCAAGTAAACACTACAGTTTGAAAAAAAAATAACTTTATGAAAAAAGAAATAAAGTTAGCTGGACCCCATTGTCGAGATGGTCCCATAATTAAACTGATAAAATAAGAAGAAGATAGAGAAATGAAACGGGATTAGTCCACGTGGTAAAATCGGAATGATTCTTGTAAAGATCATCCAACACATCAAGACCGTTGATTTATTCCCGCATCAAAAAAAAAGCTACTTACTATTCTCACTTGCTCTCTCTCTCTGTCTGATGTCAATATATAAAGAGAGACGACGAGTCCACATTTACTAATCTCCTCCTTGGACGTGTAACGCCGTTAAATCGATTCTTTCCCACTGCCATCCTCCGCTTTCTCCGTTTCGCTTTTCCGTCGTCATCTCCACCATCCGTTTATATTTTTCAATGGCGACGTATCATCAGAAGCAAGAAGAAGTTGTCATCAACGGCGTTCGAAACGTCGACACTTCAAGACCTTTCCAAGTAAACCCCACTGTTAGTCTCGAACCCAAGCCGGAGCCAGCGATGCAGATGCAAGCTCCGTTGTCTTTAGCTCCACCGTCGTCGACTGGACCCCCATTGAAGAGAGCTTCTACTAAAGACCGTCACACTAAGGTCGAAGGGAGAGGGAGAAGGATACGGATGCCTGCCACGTGTGCGGCTAGGATATTTCAACTGACACGAGAGTTAGGTCACAAATCCGACGGAGAGACGATTCGGTGGTTGTTGGAGAACGCAGAGCCGGCGATTATAGCCGCCACGGGTACGGGAACGGTTCCCGCTATAGCTATGTCGGTTAACGGAACCCTAAAAATCCCGACGACGACGAACGCTGATTCCGATTTGGGTGACAACCCGATGAAGAAGAAACGTAAACGACCTTCTAACAGTGAGTATATTGACATAAACGACACCGTTTCAGCTTCCTCCGGTTTAGCTCCCATTACTACGACGACGATGATCCAACAACCTCATGCTGCACCATCCACCACCGTGACTCAGCAACATATGTATCCGATGTGGGCGATTCCATCAAACGCAGTGATTCCGACGGTCGGAGCTTTCTTCTTGGTTCCACAAATCGCTGGTCCATCGAATCAGCCTCAGTTATTAGCTTTTCCCGCCGCCGCAGCTGCTCCTCCGTCGTCTTACGTCGCGGCAGTGCAGCAGGCATCATCGTTGGCTAGACCACCACCTTCTCATCAGGTTTACCCCCGCAGCGGCGTGTCAGACGTAAGCGGTTCGAATTCATCAAGAACGACGTCGGCTATGGCTCCGAGCTCAAGCTCCGGGATAACTACAGGCGGCTCATCGTCCGCTGTAACAACAACGAAGACGACGCACACGCTGAGAGACTTTTCGCTAGAGATATACGAGAAACAAGAGCTTCACCAGTTCATGAGCACAACAACAACAACACGGTCATCGAACCACTGAAGAAAAGAAAGAAAAGGGAAACGACGGCGTATTAGCGATCGGGAAAAGGCACGTGGGCACGTGAAGAAGCGCACGTGTTAAGTGGGGCTAGAATTTAGGCAAGAGTGGGGTCCATGTTGATGGTGGGTCAACACGCACCAAAAAAAAGAGAGAGTGGGGGAAGAGGGGCCACACGGCTCCCACCTTACGCATAGCTTCCGAGGCAGCCAGGTTGGGTGTGGTCCCTCAAAATGGTTAGAGCTACGTGGTCCGTATGAAGTAGGACCAGCTTAAAAGCATTATTCCGAAACGTTTTTGGTGGGGGCTCACCACTTTGTCTTGACTTTTTTTTTGTTTTGGGTCTTTGTTGTAATTACAACAAAAAGATTAATTGAAGCCTTATCTAAGTCATGGTCCACTCAACAACAATTGTGATATTGATGTTTTTTAATTTTTCATATATGTAATCTGTAACAAAGGGAATAGTATTTCTTTTTACCTAAATGAATTTTAATGTTGTTTTTCCTAAAATTGTTGAGGCGTTAACTTTTTGTATGATTTTCTTAGAAGTGTTAAAAAGAAAGCTTTTTTACTTCTTTTTTTCTTTTTTTTGTTTGTTTCATAAAACTAAAGTCTCGTCCGTGTGTATTGGCGGGACCTAGTAAGTAGGAGGCTTTGATTGTACCACTAATACGGCTTTGTTCGTGGGGCATGAAACCTTCCCACTCAAGGGGTCACGACCACAAGTTTAACGCTAAGGAAATAAAAGAACAGGCTGGTGTGGGGTCATACTTGGGCTTGTGTCTATCTAATCTTTACCGTTCAATTCTATGGTCTTGTCCTAACCCTTGATTCTATTTATTTCGTCTATTGTTTTAATTATTGAGTGAGTGGGAGTAGCCTTGCACAAGCTTAGTACAAATTAAGCTAAGTGAATTTGAAGGTATTTAGTATTTTTATACAAATTCAATTAGACCTCAGATAACATCAAACTATAAATAAGTTAAAAGAGTTTTACATATGAATATGGCCAAAGGCTAATTATGATATAATTAAGAACACAAATAAGTAAGTAGTATTAGCCTAATTTTGTCAAAGACACATTTCATTGTCAATAAAACCAAATTTATAAATATTAACTTAATGGTGTCAAATTTATATAATGTTAATTTATCAACATTATATAACTTAGCATTACTTTATTATTTTCATTTGCAATCGCTACACAAAATAATGTTTTAAACATCTATGAAAACGAAGACATTGTCAGCCCAGCGCCTATCCTTCACCTAACTAATCTTTGTAGAAACAGCGCCAAGATCTGTAAAAAGGAAACAAAAAGATTATAACATCTTTTATATGTTACATATTAAGAAAGAAAATGATCAATCAATAATAAATTTTAAGAAATTGTTTCCTTACAAAATCAATGATAAATTTTTAAAAATTGATTCCTTACATATTTTTATCACGATCTCTCAAGTATCTAACGCCCAACAAAATTTTTATTGTGTAAGATAACTTTATTTATGTTCGATTATCAATATTCAAGTGTGGTTGGTTAAACCATGGTTCTTCTCCCTTTTTCACCGTTGATATATATATATATATATATATATATATGTTTTAGTTATCAAGATATGTATGAAAGTAAAAAAAAATTAAAATGTTAAACACAAAGGAAAATAGATTATTGGAGGGTAGATGCCTAAAACCAACTTGGTGGATGGGGAAAAAGATCCAGAAGTGTTGGCTATAGGAGTCCACGTGGACTCATACAAAATATTACTTGTCGTTGTCGCTCTCTTCTTTTATTTTAGTGGACTCCTCATTTTAAAATTTATCTTTTCTAGCCTATAAAATCTTTCTTATTTTTAAACCAAAAAAACAAAAATCAAATAAAAGGAAAATCTATGCCATGACATGGAAAAATTAAGCCCAAAAACAACAAATATAAGTGATAACATAACATTTAGGCCCAAACTTTTTAAGGCCTATTAATTTGTAACAACTGAAACAAAAAAAAAAACTGGAGCGGATTGTATTTTGCGACTAAGAACGACATCGATCACAAGGTTTTTTTACAAACGTCTTTAGGTCTTGATCTAGTTGTGACTTCTTTTTTGCTTCAAAAGGCTAAACTTTCGTCGTAGTTTGGCGTCCGGTTCTCAGAAAATGTCAAAACTCTAGGAAAAATCAATTAGACGTGAGATAACATCAAACTAGAAGATGAAAAAAAAAAACATCAAACTAAAAATATATTAAGAGCTTTGCATGTGATTATGGCCAAAGGCTAATTATGGTATAATTATGATATAATTAAGGACACAATTAAGTAAGTATTGTTAGTTTAATTTTGTCAACACAAATTTTATTGTCAATAAAAAAAATATTTTATCAATAATAGCTTAATGGTGTTAATACGAGTATGATAATGTGTACTTACCAACACTATTTAACTTAACATTTATTTATTATTTTTATTTGCAATCGTTATACAGAAAACAAAATATCAATACGATGAACACACCTTTCTATATTATTCGCATGACATTATTATTAATTTGTATGCAATATGAATTAATTTCAGTTCATGACTTTAGATTGTGCCTTGCGCAAGCTTTGTACATAAGCTAATAATACTTACTTATTTGGTGAATTTTAAGGTATTGAGTATTTATATACAAATTCAATTAGACAATGGTGAATCCTCTTAACATGTCTTTAACTCTCTTCAAAGCTTTCCTCAGCCTCTTCTCCTTCATACATCCGATGTTGGTGTCTTCAATACCAACATCTTCTTTTTCTTCAGCTTTGAAGACTCCATAGGTGATAGCGTAGGCATGGATTTGCCTAGCCAAATCACCACTTGTCATACGGGTAATGAGTTTATCGTCGGCCCAACGCCTATCCTCCACCAACATAACCCTTTTAACTTCTACAAACAAACATTTTTTTGACGTGTAAATATAATTTTCTTAATCTACAAAATTAAGGGGTGTATTGAATTTGATATGTTAGGTCATTTAGTAAGATTTGGATTTAATGGGATTTTAAAAAGGTTATGATGATTTTAAATAGATTTTATGAAAGTTTTCTGAAAAATTGTTGATAATTTTGTAAGATTTGATTAAATTCCATAGGATTTTGTACCATAATATAAAGAGAATGTCATTAACAAGTGAAAGAAAAACATGTCACTGGTAAATTTATAGGGATCGAAGAAAGAACTGAAGTTTTTGGTTAAATCAAACAATTCTCCACCATTTAAGATTAAATAATATAATGTTCCATTTGAGATTTAGTTATTATTATAAGTTTATAACCATTATAATTCTTCTCCTTATGTTTTTGTATCCAATTTAAATAAACCCAAAAGGCTTTTTGACACAAACATGTTCAAGTCAATGATTTCCACTTGTGCTTTATTATATTTGGCATTGGTATGTCGACCAAAAAGAAAATGTCAAGTAAGGGGTGGACACTGACATTTTTTACAAACTTTCTTTACAAACTCTGGATCACAAAACCAACATCAAAAACATCCATGTTCCCATGTCGAAGGAATGTTATCATTTTGTGTTTTTTTTGATAAAACAAAGAAAAATGGTGAATATGGTATTAATATCTTTACATATCCTACTATATTAATTGAGAAGTACAAATATAAAACTAACCTTAAAATGTGTAAAAAATTACATTTAATTGCCACTAAAAAAATGTAATTAAAATTAAATAATTAATTAAATAAATATTTCTAATTTAAAAAACGAAAAATAGGGGAAACATCAAATAAAATATACTGTAGAAAAGTAAAAAAAAAATATGTTAGAATCAAAACTAATTTGTACTTAAAAACTAATAGATAAGATCATTTTTACATGTTAGTTATATCTTTACTTACTTCACAACTATATCAAAAATTTCACAAATGTTTAAATAATTTTATTCTTTACATGCCAATGTTTTATTGACAGGTTTTCAATAGATAATTTTGAAATACAAAAATTATCACATAAGCAACAAATTTTGAATCACAAACTATTATAAATAACATATAACAAAATAAATTATTACAACTTTTCATCAAAAAAAGTTCACCCCGCGATTTTTCGCGGGATAATACCTAGTATGTTTTTAAATGGGATACAAATATCTAAGCAAAAAAGTTTATATTAAATAATACTAGGATGTCGGCCCGTGCGTTGCCGCACGGGAAAGTGAAAACTTGAAATGACTAACATTGTTAATTTCATATTTTGAGTAAAAAATTTATGATAATTTTTAACTATATAATATAAAAATCATAAATAATGACTAATTAAGATGAATTAACAAAATTAGTTAAATAAAATATTTGTTGTATATATAAAAATAAAAAATCGATTCAGTGACAATAAGAGAATAATATTAAAGGTATAAAAATCTAGGTTTCTTGAATCATATTCAGATAATCAATTTTGAAAGATATTTACATAAAATAAAATTTAACTCATTGTTCTATCGAAATTTATAAAAAGTAATATGAGAATCAGGGAGAAAGAGCTTATAGCTGCAATTGCAACCAACCAAATTGACTAAAAGATAAATCTATGAAAAATTAGAAATCACAATTAATTACCTAAATTAATACTTGAAAGAGATGATCAATACGGTGAGATGGAAAACCACACCAAACAAAAGTTAGATGAATGAGTCAATAAATAAAACAATCCAATTTTTAAAACAAAGATGAGTGAATCAATGTTAATTAATAAATTATAAGAAAATAATACTCAGAATTTTTAAATTTGGAGGTGTTAAACAATACTCAAAGAACAAAAACTCTTTTTAAAGTTCATATATATATATATATATATATAAACAAAGAGGTGTGAAACAAAGAAAACTAATAAATGTGAACATTGAAAGCTGTGAATACGACGTAGAAATACAATTGTTGGATCAAAATATTGTAACTTTTAAGATTATTAACAAATATAAACAGTTAGATGAGCTAATAAAAATAATCTCATCCGTTATATTTAAATTGACCCTTAAAAGTGAGTTTATATAATATATAAACATATAAATCTATAATATTATCTATTAACTTGTAAGTTTTAAAAATACTCAGAAAACAATAAATTCGGAACTTATTTTTGTATTCCATAAAAGTTTATATATAATAAACAAAGAAGTGTAAAATTCCATCGCGGGCGGATACTTGCCTTTGCGGTTCGACTTTCTTTTCAGGCTTAGGAGTAAAACATAAAGATGTGAAAAAGGTTCAAAAATTAATATGTGCGATTTTTGTAAGATGAGGGTACGACGAAGAGATGCAAAAATATGAAAATAAAGACGTGTGTAACAAAAAGGTGTGAAATAAAAGGTGCGAAAACTAACAAGTGTAAACATTAAAATCAAGGGGTACGACAAAGAAACACAATTGTTGGATCAAAACACTGCAACTTTATATAAACAAAGAGGTCTAAAACAAAAGGTGTGAAAACTAACGGGTGCCTACATGGAAGTTGGGGATGGAATGAAGAAACACAATTGTTGAATCGAGTCTTTGCAACTTTTGAGATCATTAACAAAGGGTGAGATCATTTATAATACTTAAATAACAAAAACTCTTTTCAAAATCCATAAAAATCTGTATATATATAAAAACAAAAAGGTGTGAAAAGGTGTGAAACAAAAAGTGCGAAATCTAACAAGTGCAACCATTGAAAGCTAGGGGTATGACGAAAAAACACAATTGTTGGATCAAAACATTGCAACTTTATATAAACAAAGAGGTGTAAAATAAAAGGGTGTGAAAACTAACGGATACCAAAATAGAAAGCTGGGAGTGCAACGAAGAAACACAATTGTTGAACATAAACTTTGCAACTTTTGATATCATTAACAAAGGGTGAGATCATTAGTAATACTCAAATAACAAAAACTCTTTTCAAAATCCATAAAAATTTGTATCTATATAAAAACAAAGAGTGTGAAAACAAAGAGGTGTGAAACAAAAAGGTGCGAAAACTAACAAGTGCAACCATTGAAAGCTAGGGCTATGACGAAGAAACAAAATTGTTGGATTAAAACATTGCAATTTTATATAAACAAAGAGGTGTAAAACAAAAGGGTGTGAAAACTAACGGTTCCAACATGGAAAGATTGGGGTACAACGAAGAAACACAATTGTTGGACCGAAACTTTGCAACTTTTGAGATCATTAACAAAGGGTGAGATTATTAATAATACTCAAATAACAAACACTATTTTCAAAGTCCATAAAAATATGTATACATATATATAAAAACAAAGAGTGTGAAACAAAAAGGTGTGAAACAAAAATGTGCGAAAACTAACAAGTGCAACCATTAAAAGCTAATGGTATGGCGAAGAAACACAATTGTTGGATCAAAATATCGTAACTTTATATAAACAAAGAGGTGTAAAACAAAAAGGTGTGAAAGTAACGGGTGCCAACATGGAAAGTTGGGAGTGCAACGAAGAAACACAATTGTTGGACCGCAACTTTGCAACTTTTGAGATCATTAACAAAGGGTGAGATCATTAATAATACTCAAAGAACAAAAACTCTTTTCAAAATCTATAAAAATATGTATATATATATATATATATATATAAACAAAGAGGTGTGAAAATATAGAGGTGTGAAGCAAAAAGATGTAAAAATTAATAGGTGCGATTTTTAAAAGATAGGGGTACGACGAAGAAACACGATTATTAAAAAAAAAACTTGCAACTGTTGGGATCATTAATAATTCTAAACCGTTAGATGAGATAATAGAAACAATCTCATCTATTAGATTAAAGATGACTCCCAAATTTCATAAAATTCTACTTCAAAATTAAAACTATGAAAATTTAGATATTTGCATTTTTTTAACGAAAGAAATCTTAGAAGAAATTATTAATTGACACACTATTTTACTCTTGCTACGTCGTAATACTAATTACAATGCATAGCATTATTTTACTCATGCTACGTTTTAAATGATAAAGAAAAAAATCATTTGAGACAAAACTTCTTATAATTGTATTGTAAAAAAACTTCTCATCAAAAATTAAAACGAACATGCCCATTATTTAAAAAATTACGCCCCTTTGTTACGCCCCTTTGTTACGCCCCTTTGTTACGCCCCTTTGTGCTATAGATATTGATATCATGTCCTTTTGTTAGTCTATTTAACTTGAAGAAATTAAATGTAAGTGCTATCTTGAGTAAATAATTAAATGTAATTGTTATCTTGAGTAAATTATCTAACCGACAACATAAAGACAAACAAAGTACTTAACAAGAACCAAACTTTTCGTTAATCTATAATCTAATATATGAGAACAAATGGAGGAGGGAACAAAACCAATCTTTTTTGGAATGGACACTAACTTGTTAGTTCATAAAAATACCTTGATATAGATATTGATGCAGGTTAATTTAAAAACACTCCAATACAAAAAAATTTGTTTTATTTTTTACTTTTAAAAATCCTCTAAAACAATAAATTTGAAACTTGTTTTTGTAGTCCATAAAAATTTATATATAATAAACAAAAAGGTGTAAAATATAAATGTGTAAAACATATAGCTGTAAAACATTGAGGTGTGAAACAAAAAGGTGCAACAAAAAAAAGGTGCAATTCTAAAAAGATGGGGGTACAACGAAGAGATGCAAAAGTGAAAAGGTGCGATAAAAGATGGAGGTACGACGAAGAGATGCAAAAGCTAAAAGGTGCATTTTTTGAAAGATGGGGGTGCGACGAAAGAAACAATGTGAGAGAAAAAGCTTGCTGTTGGGATCATTAATAAGTTTCAACCGTTAGATGAAATAATAGAACCAATCTCAGCCGTTGGATTTAAGATGACACAAAAGTGGGTTTGCTATTATATATGGGCTTTTAAAAATACTAAAAACAATAAATTTGAAACTTGTTTATGTAGTCCATAAAAGTTTATATATAATAAACAAAAAGGTGTAAAATATAAATGTGTAAAACATTGAAGTGTGAAACAAAAAAGTGCAACAATAAAAAGATGCAATTAAAAAGATGGGAGTACGACGAAGAGATGCAAAGTGAAAATGTGCGATAAAAGATGAAGGTACGTTGAAGAGATGAAAAATTAAAAGGTGCAATTTTTGAAAGATGGGGGTGCGACGAAGAGATGCAAAAGTGAAAAGGTGCGATAAATGATAGAGGTACGACGAAGAGATGCAAAAATTAAAAGGTGCAATTTTTTAAAGATGGGGGTGCGACGAAAAGAAATGAATCGAAAAAGTAGTTAATGTAGTCAAAAAGTTTATATATAATAAATAAAGAGGTCAAAACATGAATGTGAAATGTAAAGGTGTAAAAATAAATAGGTGTGAAACCAAAGATGCAAAAAGATCAAAGGCTAAGAGGTGTGATTTAAGGTGTAAAATGAATGGATGTGATTTTTGAAACCAAGAGGTACAACAAAGAGATGCAAAGGCTAAGAGGTGTGATTTGTGATTTTTGAAACCAATAGGTACAACAAAGAGATGCAAAGACTAAGAGGTGTGATTTTTAAAAGATGGGGGTGCGACAAAAAGACACGATTAATAATTTTAAACCGTTGGATTAAAACCGGAACTAATCTCATCCGTTGGATTAAAAGTTGACACAAAAAAGTGGGTTTGCTATTATATATAGATAATATTCCATTTGAGATTTAGTTATTATTATTATAACAAGTCCATACCGTATCCATGTGTAATCATAATCCTTTATATACTTGTATAATTACCTGTTCGCGTTGACGAAAAAAAACTTAATCTTTCGTGCCCCCCCCTTGTTGCTAAACTACAGCTAAAATCTTAACAGTTGTTCATTCTCGTTAAGTTAATAATAATTAGCTCCAATATACTAATTCTAACAGAATAAACAAAGCTCAAAAACTAATTTACAGAGGATAAATTATTATTTTTTATTAACAGAGGAAAAAAAAAAAAAAAGGATAGTAAGAAAGAAACAAATAACATTCGACCACAAAGCAAAAGGGCTGTGTCAATCTCTCCCGCTCTGTCTCTCTCTCTATCCACCATCTCTCTGTGTTCTTCTTACACAGACACACCGAGAATGGCGGATCCTGATTTGTCTTCTCCGTTGATCAATCATCAACCATCGATCGATCAACCAGAGGTTGTTATCTCAATCGGCGTTGACGACGAAGACGACTCCTCCACCGACTCAGGACTTAATCTCCCCGCGGCCGTTGGTGGTGTTTCACGTGGTTTTCAATTCGACCATCGTAATAACCCTTACGGGTTTCTCAGCGAGTCAGAACCTCCTGTTCTTGGTCCGACCACGGTGGATCCATTCCGGAACAATACTCCTGGAGTTTGCGGATTGTACGAAGCGATTAAGATCGTGATTTGTCTCCCGATTGCTCTGGTTAGACTTGTTCTCTTTGGTGCTAGCTTAGCTGTTGGTTACTTGGCTACCAAACTTGCTCTTGCTGGCTGGAAAGATAAAGAGAACCCTATGCCTCTTTGGCGATGTCGAATCATGTGGATTACTCGGATCTGTACCAGATGTATCCTCTTCTCTTTCGGGTCAGTCTTTTGAACTCCGATCACCCCAAGTTTGTGTCTTTCTAGTCGTAGATTTAAAAAGTCACTGTTTTGCTGATTGAATCAATAAGATTGTGTATTGGGAGATAGAATTGAGGAATGTTCAATTTGGTTATCAAAGGTGTTATATTGTTTGTTTGATGATGTTTCTTGATTCTCCAATGTTCATAGTCTTTCTTTTGGTTCTGCAGTTATCAGTGGATAAGACGGAAAGGGAAACCTGCACGAAGGGAGATTGCTCCGATTGTTGTATCAAACCATGTTTCTTATATTGAACCAATCTTTTACTTCTATGAACTATCACCGACCATTGTTGCATCCGAGTCACATGATTCACTTCCATTTGTTGGAACTATTATCAGGGCAATGCAGGTATACGCAGCTACCAATTTTATCTAAATGTGTTTTCTTTGCGAATTTATCAGCTCGCATTGGTTTAAGATGCTGTTGTGTTGTTTATTTTTTGAACTTTGTAGGTGATATATGTGAATAGATTCTCACAGACATCAAGGAAGAACGCCGTGCATGAAATAAAGGTATAGAGTTTCTGTGACATGTTTTTGATTGATGTCTATTGTATTTTTAATACTGAGTAACTCTATCAAAGAAGTGATTGGTGTATACTACGCCATTTTCATGAATTGTGAACTATTTGTGGTTGAAAAGGATTCAAATGGTTTTTTGTATTTGATACGGAATATGCTTTCAAGGATGTAAATACAGAGAAAAGCTTCCTGCGATAGATTTCCTCGTCTGCTCTTATTCCCGGAAGGAACCACAACTAATGGGAAAGTTCTTATTTCCTTCCAACTTGGCGCTTTCATCCCTGGTTATCCTATTCAACCTGTAGTTGTTCGCTATCCCCATGTACATTTTGATCAATCCTGGTGAGACTCGTTCGTTTTTTTTCACACTTTACCCTTCTCTATAAAATAGACTGCCTCCTTACTGATTTTTTATGTGACTTTCAGGGGAAATATTTCTTTGGTCATGCTCATGTTTAGAATGTTCACCCAGTTTCACAATTTCATGGAGGTAGGCAATGTGCATATCCCGTAAAATTAGTTCATTTATTCTCTGGTTTTAGACTTTCATTTATTAGGATAAACATTTTTTGAAATTAAACAGGTTGAATACCTTCCAGTTATCTATCCCAGTGAAAAGCAAAAGCAGAATGCTGTGCGTCTCTCGCAGAAGGTGAGTGTTGGTGGAGATTATTTTTTCCTAGATTAATTGCTTCTTTTATGGTGAATAGTCCTCATGGTGCTCTCTTATGAATACAGACCAGTCATGCAATTGCATCATCTTTGAATGTCGTCCAAACATCCCATTCTTATGCGGACTTGATGCTACTCAACAAAGCAACTGAGCTAAAGCTGGTATGTGCAGCTCTTAAATTGTTTTGCTCTCTTGGATAGCTTTCCATGTTCTCTCTTATCTGTATCTCGCCACAAGTCATGTACTCCACAGAAACTTGATAATAACTTCCCATGTCAGGAAGCAGTTTCAGCGACTGATCATTTGTTAAATCTTTAATGTTCTGTTCTTGCAGGAGAACCCCTCAAATTACATGGTTGAAATGGCAAAAGTTGAGTCGGTAAGTTTATCATCTAGCTTTACAAGTTTGATGCTTCTCGTTTACATCTAGTAGACCCATATCTTTCATTATGGTTTTGTTGGGTACATAAAAGTGCAGATAAATATGTCGAACCTCACAATTTTGATAGTGTCCTGTAAATATGTTCGTTGAATGTCCCTATTTTCGTCTTTTTAGTAATCGCGTTGCTTTGTCTTTGTTCCTTCCAGCTATTCCATATAAGCAGCTTAGAGGCAACACGATTTTTGGACACATTTGTTTCCATGAATCCAGACTCGAGGTAATGACTCTTCTAAGTAATTAAAAAGTGATATCATTATCTATTTTGGCGTCCCAATGCTTGAAATATCAGATATCTCTACAACCTTAAGAATTTTATCCATTTTGCAGTGGACGTGTTAGGCTACA
Source organism: Camelina laxa (assembly GCA_024034495.1). Taxonomy (NCBI): domain Eukaryota; kingdom Viridiplantae; phylum Streptophyta; class Magnoliopsida; order Brassicales; family Brassicaceae; genus Camelina; species Camelina laxa. The sequence goes on from CM043882.1 coordinate 1,024,764, forward strand.
TGACTTTCTTTGGGGTCTTAGACTGAAGCCTTGCACTCTTTCTAAAAGGGTTAGTTAAGATAATAAGTAAAAGAATTTGCCTTCTTTGTGTGTCAATGTGGTTGTGCTTTTATCATCCGGTTATAGTTGTATGGCTTGAGAAAGTTACTTATACAAAGCATACTGTTGTAGATATTTGAGTTCATCGATGTGGAGAAGGTCGGATCAATCACTTTCAAACAGGTAAGTTGAGGATTTTTATATGAATCAATAGCTTTGCCAAGAAATAATAAACTCTTGCAGAAATTCTCAGTATATAATCCTTAATACATCTTGCTTCTGATTTGGTCTGCAGTTCTTGTTTGCCTCCGGTCATGTATTGACCCAGCCCCTTTTTCAGCAAACATGCGAACTAGTCTTTTCCCATTGCGATAGAGATGGAGATGGCTATATTACAATTCAAGAAGTAGATTCAATCCTCTTTATATTCTTCATACCTCTTTCTCATATTTGCTTTTTGGGTTCTTATGAGTTTCTCTTGTATATATCTTTGGCTCAGCTTGGAGACGCTCTCAAAAACACAATTCCAAACTTGAACAAGGCCGAGGTAAGTGTAAATAGATTATTAATCCATGATCCATCTATCGGAATGAAAATCCAAATCTCATAACTTGTGTTAATCTCATGTTTCAGATTCAAGGAATGTACAATTTGCTAGACGACGACCAAGATGAAAGAATCAGCCAAAATGACTTGTTGACCTGCTTAAGAAGAAACCCTCTTCTCATAGCAATCTTTGCGCCTGACTTTGCTCCAACATAACACAAAAGAGACAAAAATGGTGGCGAAGATTTGTGATCGGTGCGATGATATAAAACTTGTCTTTGTGGTATATTATACCTTTTTGTGTTGTCTTCTTTGTATGTCAGTCGTTTCAGCTAGTAAAAAGAAGAAGGGGATGCTAAGATTTTTGGCCTATACATACCCTCTCCAACATGGATCCATCTTTGGACTCTATAACTGCGTGTCGTCGTTTGCTCCTCTAGTTCGGAGCAAACTTTGCTGTATTTGTTCTTTCTTTTTTATTTTGTCAATTTTGGGGTTACATTACTTATCACATATGTTGTATTATCCAAATTCCGAATGTATCAGTGTTATTTTTTAAATTATTTTACCCAAAACTCTTGTTAAAAAAACAAAAGAATCATATACTACAGTTTTGATTTTTTGACATCTGAGAAATCCAAATTAAATTAGGAGTATACTCTTTTGGGTAGTTGCAAAGAATAAAAAGGCCCAGGTGGGGGAAAGCTGACGCAAGCATAGTTTATAAGATAAAAAAAGGAAGGGAACCCACGAGCGAGAAAATCTGAAGATGAAACAAAGACCGTCGGATGAGAAGAGAGCATAGGGCGGTGTACAGCACGCTCTGTGGTCCCCCGCACAGAGGACGTGAATCTCTCCTCTCCTCTTCTTATTACAGGACCCATGTGCCCGACATGTGTCGGTACCTCAACTGGGAAGTGGGAAGTGCCAACTCTCTCACCCCAATGGCCATATCTAATCTCTCTCCTTCACACTCTCCAATTAACTTCATTTCCTTAACCCTCTTTATCCGACACTTTAATTTTTAATCACAATTCCTTAATCATGTACTTACTTAAACTAAAGTAGTACTATTTTAAAACAAACCATATATTATACGGACTTGTATATTTATAAAATATATATATATATGCTTTGAGGAATGAGGCTTGATTATTAATAGACAGATAGAGATATACAGTAAGTGGATTCCAAAGAAAAAAATGCTTATTAGTTTAATACATGTGCAAATGTGTATAGAGAGAGGCTCTTGACATATAATTCCCCCCCAAATCACGCGTCTACAAGAAAGTTAACCAACTAATAATGATTTTTTTTTTGTCTATCTCGTAATTTGTTTTAGTTCGGTGGATAAAAAAGCTTTCATCTTTTTAGTTATGATAGTAGTAGTAGTATAATTCATCATTTATGATAAAAATATACTACTATAAAATTCTGTTTTAACTTCAAAAATCATTATCAACTACCATGCTTAAGACTCACAAACACCACTGCACTGGGATTATTATAAGGTTGTTTTGAAGAATTTTTACATTTGGGTCAACCATTGTCAACAATACAGTTTCCGTCAATGTTAATTACTACATCTTCATGTTTTAAGCAAAATGGCTTACACGTTTTTTTTATTTCTCTTCTGCATTTTTGTTTGTAACTAACTATACACATTAACTGCTTTATTGGCTAAGTGATTTTTTCAGCTACCCTTATCGCACGGAAACAAATTTATGGAAGACGAGAAAAACGCTTTTAGAATACTGGTTTCATTGAAGTTTAATTAAAGATCAAGACAAGGAAAATGGAAGAGACTTAGAGACCAAACTACTGATGCGTGAAATTGCATGGGCAATCAATCAGAGGGCATATTTCACAGACTATTATGAGCTTCAAACCTCCACCAAACCTAAGAAACCAAACCAAAAGAGTCACAAATTTGTTATTAAAAAAAAAAAAAACAGTAAAAAACAAAAGAAGTAGGTTTCATGGACAACAAAGGAATCTGTCCTTTTCGTAGGTGCGTTCACAAATAACAAACGTGATTTTATAATTAACAAAAAAATCAATAACATGTAGATTCAAAAATAGTGATAAAATCACGATCCACTATAAGAAAATGATAAGGCTTAGAAGTAATGATATACTATAAACGATACGTTATCATTATATATGTGTAGACAAGTGACACTGTTTCAAATTTTGTAGGTTACAAGTTACAACACTATTTTGATGATATATTTTCTTCTACTGTATTAATATCATAAAAAAATCTAAACACCTAAAAGAAGTGAATATACAGATAAGGAAAATGAAAACAAAGGAGCGAAAGAACAGATTTAACCTAAAAGAGGAAGTAAAGAGGTTAAAAGAGGTAAGAAAAGTAGGTCCATATAGTTGCTAAAATATTGTTTGTAGTCAATTTTTTTTTTAAATTATTTTGGAGATATATGCGATATTTTTTTTGGGTCCCATGAGAGGACCAAAGTGTGGAGCACGATTTATCTTATAGAATTAATAAAATAATAAATATATTATTATTGTCTTTGGGATTTTTCGATTGATGAGAAAAAGTAAGAGGTGTGTTTTCGAATTATCATTGGTTAGCCTTTGTACGTGACTGTACGGACGATGTTGATGTATTTCTAATATTGTACGCTCTTTTTTTTTTCCTCCCCTTCACTACTATATTTCTCTAATTCTTGTCCGTCAATCTCTACAAACTAATTGTAGTAACTTTACCAACAAATTGTTCATTCTGAAATTTGATTAATTACCAAGATTTTCTAAATCGACATGAACTGATAACTCACGAGTGGTAAATTTATACTCACATATCCGTATCAATACCATTTTGGAAGTATATATACATCTTATAAATGCAAGGTTTTCATTTCATTATTAAGCATGTCATACATGGTTTTTAATAGCACCCAAGAAACCTGTGACTATTTTTTGTCTAAACTATGAACAATACATATCTCATAATTAATTTGTTTAGCTTGGCACATGTGAAAAGATGGATGTTTTTTTAACCATTTAACATATTTGTAGTGGTTAAAAATAGAACTGAAAACGCCGAGGAAAAAAATTGAAGCATATATAGTCCCGGTCCTATCTATCTCACGTTTGGTGAGACATATTACTAGCTTACACAATCATTTTAATTTTAGGATGAACCCTTAAAAAATAATGAATAGGTGGTTCAGTATACGATTGTTCCGAATTTTTCTAGACCAATTAGAAGTGTCCGTATTTACTAGTAACGATAACGTTAACAAAAAAACGAAAACAAGAAAACGATAATGCTGCTATAAATCTGAATAGGTTTTGAAAGAGATACATAACCAAACCGGGTTATACATGTGTAAACTTATACGAACACAAAATATAAAGATAGATATAACAATTCACTCAAAAAAAAAATGTGTGTATCCACAAATATTTTCAGACCTGTCGGTGATATTAAATATATAAAGTCACCAGAGAGAGAAGGATGTTTATTTTTTTTTTAAAATAAGTAGTAGTTTTGCGTGGTCCTCCCTATATAGGTAAAGATCATTATAATTCGATTAACCATTTCATCTCCAAAAAAGGATTATTTTTGGTGCCACTAGGCACTAGGGTAGACAAGACGTTCGATAAGCTGAACTATTATTGGATTTCCAAGTTACGTTTTCTTTATGCTGTATAGAAAAATAATAATCCGAGGGACCAAAATTTGCCTCCTTTAGACACGTCGCTACTCAACTCCATATATATATATATTTTTTTTTTTTTGTTTAACACCATATATATGGATTGCCTGATTGGTGGTAATTTAGGTACTTTGAAATTTGATAGTATTTGGTTAATGTATTTGGAATAGTATAGTTAACTATTTGTGCGCCAAAAGTAAAACTAAAAGCTGATTGAATATAACAAAGAGACTATCGACTAACGACTTGAATTATATGGTTAACGTATCCGTTTATCATATATTTGACCAGCAATATACAATCAGATACTATTAATTTACCAGTTAAATTAGATATTTGGTTATCTTTATTTTCGTAACGATAACAAGTGGGGCATATAGGTACGAGAGAGTATTTGTGTCCACATTTAAATCAAAAGATTTTTTTTTATTACATTAACAAAAATGATAAATAAAAGAAATCATATAAAAATAATAATAATTTGACAGCCAATTCCATCTACAACTAGATAGATAGATATTTATGGAGGGAAAAAGATGTGTATGTAAATATGTCCATATGTATCAAAATATGCTATTTTTGGTCTTTCATAAGGCTTTTTTCCAAAATAAGTAAAGGATGAGGTTTCAAGCGTCCATCATATTTGCGACACATATGACTCTCTATTTTGCTCCTACTTTTCTCTCTCTCTATTATTTTAACATTTTTTAATTCTTTCTGCAAAGAAATAAACATATATATATATATATATATATAAAGAAAATGATATTTCTACAAACGCCATTACCATAACTACAACGAGAAGAGGATCTTTTTTAAGGAGAAAGCAGAGAGAGTGTTGTGAGTTTTTTATTTTCTAATAATTTTTTGTCTTTTGTTTGTTTCTTTTATTACACACACACACAAATAGATGAAACGAGGAAAGCTACTTCTTTTGCTACTTCCATAAAAAGGTCCTTCCTTTAGCAGAGAATCAAGTTTGAGCTAAAGATCATCTTCTTCCTCTTCTCCATCGCCCTCCATTAATGCTTTTTTATATTTTGTCTTCTATATATCTCTCTCTCTCTGGCCATATACAATCGTGTACCTCTTCTCTTGATACCACCCAACAAGCAAGGTTCCTTCCTGGTTAGGTTTTGTATAAAACCCTTTTAGCCAATCGGTAAGATCGATCTCTTCGTCCTTTCTTTTACTGGCTTTTTGACTCTTCAATTTATCTTTATGGATCTAAAACATTAGATGGGTTTGGTTTCATTTTTTTGTTCGATTTGATGTTTTGTTTTCTTTCTCTTGAATCTCATGAAAGGAAGTTTTGCATCTTTCAAATTAAACCAAAATAAATGAAAAGTTTCCATCTTAATTTCATTTTATTTATTTTTGAATCAATCCATGTCACAAGACATAATAGATCAAACTAACTTTAGATTGTTTTGCTTTTCGGGTACTTAATCCCTCGTTGACTTCATCAGTCCCCCTCCTCCTCCTCTCACCAGAAAACAAAAAGTCTTAATTCGATCACCTCCATCTTCTTTTGTTTTTTTAACCTACTCTTTTTGATTCACATATATGAAATGTGTTCTTTATATATATATGTGTGTGTGTGACTAATCTTGTTATTGAGTTGGTTGCACCATTGATCTCCTGTTTATTGCAATTTGTTTTTAATAATTTTTTATATATATATTAATGTGATAAGAGACAAGAAGTGTGATAAGAGATCATGGTGAGGGGAAAAACTCAGATGAAGCGAATAGAGAATGCAACAAGCAGACAAGTGACTTTCTCTAAACGAAGGAATGGTTTGTTGAAGAAAGCCTTTGAGCTCTCAGTGCTTTGTGATGCTGAAGTCTCTCTAATCATCTTCTCTCCCAAAGGAAAGCTTTATGAATTCGCCAGCTCCAAGTAACGTCCCCTTACTTTTTTATTATTATTAATCTTTCTATTTTTATCTCCTTGTTTATATGTGGATTTGTTGGCTGTTTGTGGAATCACATCTAATTGACGTTTGCTTTGAGAGGGTGTTAAAATGAGTTTCTTGGTTTCTACAACATTAGGGCTATTATTAAAGTAGTATCAAGTACATACTCTTATTTGTTTGTTTGTTTTTTCACTAGTACATCATCTTGTTTAATCGTCTGAGATGATGTCTCTCTCTCTCTCTCTCTTTCTCAATTAGTTTTATGATGTTATCATAAAAAGTTATAAATAGATTGTGCCAAAGAACTCTCTGGAAAGCAATTTTCATCATGCTGCACACATGAACATACAACTCCTTGAGTATTGTCTTAATTTAATTTCTCTTCTTGGGTTTAGATCTATGTTTCAATTAGTATTCTTTTGGGTTTGAGATGATACACAATCTGGTTACTTTAAGCATAATTAACTGGTTTCTCTAAGTGACGGTTAGGAAATAGTTTCAACATTTATTCCTGTAGATAAATCATAAATCTTTAATGCTTCATTTCATGCTCATTCCTATTTCCTAAAGTAGCTTAATTGGTTTGCATATTTTTGTTCCTGATTTTGACATAGAAACTCAAGTAACCAAAATGTTGAATCTTTCAACATGAGAAAGAAGTTTATCTTGTACTGTTTGGTAGAAGGGAAACCAAACTTGCTTTTGATGAATCATTACTTCTGTAAATGGAAAAAGCCAGCTTTTGATCAGATGTTCAGACAATTTGTCCAATTGGGAAAGTACTTCTTTCTCTCGAACCTACTAAATATAAAGTTAATAAGAGGTCACATGTTTTTTTGGTTTTCTAAAATTGGGGGAAAAAAAAAAAACAACCAAAACAGTACAAGACTAATAAATTTATGACTTCCAAAGTTATGTCTTTAAGTCCTGTGTGATTACTTCGATTAAGTTTTTTTTTTCTTTTTCTTAACATGTTTTGAGAGGGTTGCTTTCTTACATTGTGTACTAATTTAATCTCTGATGTTGTAGTATGCAAGATACCATAGAACGTTATCTGAGGCATACTAAGGATCGAGTCAGCAGCAAACCGGTTTCTGAAGAAAATATGCAGGTTAACTCTTTATTTATAATCTTGCCTATCAATTCTTGTTAATATATATTTTTAATATACTATCAAAAGTGACTCAATATGTACATAATCTCAAGGTCACAGGATCAAGTCACATATTTTATTATGATATATTACATGCAATAACATTTTTGTGATATAACCAACAGCATTTGAAATATGAAGCAGCAAACATGATGAAGAAAATTGAACAACTCGAAGCTTCTAAACGGTTTGTGATATATACATACTAACACATTACTCATATTTGTATATATCCTGGATTAAGAGTTTGACCATGTAAGTGTTATTTTTTTGTTATCAGTAAACTCTTGGGAGAAGGCATAGGATCATGCTCAATCGAGGAGCTGCAACAGATTGAGCAACAGCTTGAGAAAAGTGTCAAATGTATTCGAGCAAGAAAGGTATGTATATAATTCTTATATATCTATCTCCACATATTATTTTTCGAATTTTCTTGTATATATATAACCACTTATAATTCTAACTTACTTATCATCTGTATTAGACTCAAGTGTTTAAGGAACAAATTGAGCAGCTCAAGCAAAAGGTAAAGTGGTTTTATGGGCGTATAGATATGTATATGTATATATGCAAATGGGGGAATATTCCAACTAAAAATTAAACTCTTCTGCTTGCTTTAACAACTGGAATAATAAAAACTTTTGTAGGAGAAAGCTCTAGCTGCTGAAAACGAGAAGCTCTCTCAAAAGGTATAATATATTCGTATGAGTCTTCTCATGTTAGGGTTGCAAATGTGTTTCTTTTTAAAAGAAGAATTTTTCTTCTTTTTTTAGGGTTATTAGCCTAGGAGAGTCCTTTACTAGTTCTTATTGGTTATCTTTCAATCACCATGACCTTTTCGGTCTATGTATTGTTCTATCTTTGTTTGCATCTATTAATTTTGTGTGTAATAATAATTTTTATTGCAGTGGGGATCTCATGAGAATGAAGTTTGGTCGAATAAGAATCAAGAAAGTGGAAGAGGTGATGAAGAGAGCAGCCCAAGTTCTGAAGTAGAGACGCAATTGTTCATTGGGTTACCTTGCTCTTCAAGAAAGTGATCGATCCACTCTACAACAAAGGTAAGTAAAAACAGGTTTAGCAGTACTACTGAGAGTGTATAAGGACAAGTAACAAAACTCTAAAGCTGCTTCGCTTGTTGTCTTATTTCTAGCTCTCTCACTCTCTCTCAGTCTCTTCTCTAATGATGTTCTGCCAAAACTGAACTGCTTGTGTTATGTATCTATACATGTTTTTAATTACACTTGCCTCTCGATCAAGAAGCTAATTTTGGTTATGTTTGTTTTTATGTATCAATTTAACCTTCGGAATCATCAGGAATATTCTATAATATATACACCTTACTTGGTTGCAACTTGCAAGTTATGAAACGTGGTGAAATACACACAACTTGTTCAAATATATAAGTACTCAAGTCAAGGTGTTCCACAACAGATTGACATTGACCGAACACTAGAGAGCTCTCAAGTCGAGACTAGAATATCTCAAACCGGTAAAAGTCAAAAGCAAAAAAAGAACCAAAAAAACCTAATGATATTCACAACGAGAAAAGTACAGTTTTTAGCTAGATCCTTTTTAAGATGGTGTGAGATTCTAATTAAGGTCGGTGACTTTTCCATCTTAGTTCATTTTCTATAAGCATATTCTGATTCCACCAGAATCGATGAGCGATTGATTAAAACTCAATCTTTAAAGTTCTCAGCGGCTCATAGCACAGAATGGGACTCTTCTAACCATCTTTAAACGTTAACACCTGGCCTGAGTCCCTAAATTGTATATTAATTATATATCTCATCGATCATGTATTCCGATTAAAACTTTAAAAAGTAATTTTCTCCAAAGTAATATTTTTTCTCGTTTATTTGCTTAAACATTGGATATGTCACAACGTATTTCATTTACAAAATATGGTAGATATAATATATAACCACATAATTTAAGTTATAAGCTTCGCGGACCAATTGCTCATACCAGCCAGCCTCAGAAAGTAAATAAATTAAAACGCTTTATAAAGAAGCTCTCACTGCTCTACAAAGTCCCGTAATCGATCGATCTGATGATGATGCAAAGACTATCCATTCATCTAAGATAAAAATATAAAGTATACGACCTAAATCAGTTGGAAATGTGACAAATAAATATCAGAAACGATTTATTTATTGGCCAAATCAAACTACATAACTTGCGTATCGGTTTCAGAGCATTTCCCAAGTACTCAAGCTAGCGTAGCTAGTCATCACCCCCTACTATATACAATTATGTTTATCAATTAAGTAGTAGTAGTCTAGTACTGGTATACATGATTTGTAATTTCGTAACATCAAATTCCAGTGACCGAGAAGATTTGTGTGTAAATGAATCTGTAAAGTGTAAACCCGAAATTTCTAGTAGGTTTTTCTAATCTAGCCTATCAAAAAAAAAAAAAAAAAAAGAATAGATGATATATAGCATGTGCCTTTAATATATATATATAAGGGCCCATTAATATTTTTTTGTAAGGGCCCAATTTTAAAAAGGCCTACTTTGTGATAACAACACAGTAGTGTTACTACGAAGACTTTTTTGGAACACAGTAGTAACACTGTTGTTAAGGTTTGCCAAAACAAGAAGAGAGCTCTCTTTCTGAAAGTCAAATCAAGTAACAGCAAATGTGGATCCTACTATAACATCATTGCGCCTTTTCCAAGGAGACTACGTTACATTTTCTTATTCGTTCGTTTTTTTCTTTTTACAACTTTAGATTGTCCATCAGTTAATTTTATTTTTTTTGTTCAACTAAAAAGAAAAAAAAAACGCTATCATTTGTAAAATTATTTTTTTTCGGAAGTAAAATTATTTACGTAACGTAATTTTATTTATTTGTTCAAAATAAATATTTATACGTTATCATTTGTAATATATAGATGCTGAAAGTTATTTAAGTTCTGTTCATTTGGAATGTTTTAGTCTTTTAGATCAAGTGAGAGAATAAGAGGATAAAAGGAAAAAAAAAAAAAAACTCCAGACATGTAAATAGATTCAAACGAGCTAGGAAATTAAATGAAACAATCTAGAGTTTTTTTTTTTATGAAAATATAATTGGAAAAAAAAAAACGACTGCAGAGCTGAAATTGGGCTGATCGTGGTGGCCATGGGTGGCAGCATGGTCTAGTCAACTAAGAGTCAAAGAACCCAACCTTGGACGAAATTGGTCTCACCTGGCACATTGCTCTTTGTTACCGAAGACCCTTCACCTACGTAGTAATTTTGTTGAAACCTAATCCATATATACCAAAAACTATAGTATTAGTTATGACCAAATCTAATTTCTATTCCATTTAACTTCCAAAAGAAAAAGAAAAAAAACTGATCAAATTGTTACCCTATTTGTAAAAAGGGTTCGGTGTTGCAATCCACTGAATTTGGATGAGAAGACTCAACCGGAAATCGGGAATTGTTTGTAACACCGCCCACCGATGCAGCCGAGTTTGCCCATAAGTCTTGAAACGTTCTGAAAGCATGGCCTTCGCTTTCAAACTATTAAAAACCAAATCACAATTATACAAAAAGGAGATACATATAGTTGCATAAATTAATTAGTATTTTGGTGATCTAGAATCAAACCTTAATCTTGAGTTGTTTGTTTATGTCTCCTAGTTGCCTCTCCTGCCATTTCATAAATAGATCAATTGATATGCAAATATGTTTATCAATTTGCTATGGAACATTTATACTTATAGCTTGCCTTTTTCCTTAGATCTTCCATTTCTTCCATCATAACTTGTGTCTGCATTTATGTTAGTTGAATGGTTAGATAACATGAGCTTTTTTTTAATAAACATATATATGGCTCGAAATGAAACAAGAACCAGTCTAGATCATGCGACCTTGCGCTGACGAGTAGCGGTAAGAGCGGCTTCCAGCTGCCTCTCAAGCGCTTGCAGTTCCTTCACACCCATTTCTCCAAGATCTTCTCCAAGCAAATTCCTTTATATATAATTAGCAATCAACACACACACACACACATATAACTATATAATTAAGATTTGCAACTATATACATACATAATGGAAGATGATAGATAATAACGATTTGATTCAAGGGACTAGAAAACTAACCTATTTGTGCGCATAAGAGATTCGTATTTGGATTTAAGCTTCGTCACCTCCTGACTCCAACTCTGCACCTGCCATATAGATTAATCGATTATATAATGAAATGCATATATATATAGTAAACGAGAGAATTTGACGAAGAGGGATAGAATCATTATCAGAAAACATTTATTGAAAAAATCAAAGTAACATATATACAAATTCACACACACTTGCCTGTGTAGTCTCTTCAGGCTTATTATTTCCCAGAGAGCAGTTGTAACAACGATTATACCGTTGGATCGTTCTTGCAATTCTACAAATTCATTATAAAAAATAAAAGAAAGATCATTGTTCTTGATAAAGATTCGTTTTTTTAGGACAAGAGCTCTAGCTAGATCTTACACACTGGTCTAAAAGGGAAAACCTAGGTTGGTTTTTTAGAAAAGAAAAAAAAAAGAAAAACCCATTTGCAATCTGACATCTTTAAGATTAATTAAAGAATCAAAGTCATTCAATCAACAAACTATAACGTACGGACGGACCCATAAACTTATGATAAAGGATCCGAGAGAGAGAGAGATGATATAACGATGAACCCTAATTTCCAAAGGATAAAAGACACAGCCGTAAAGAATATCCACGAGTCAAAAACATGAATCGACTCTTGAATCGTACGATGTAACCAATACTAAAAGAAGTCACTTTAAATCGAATTTCATTAAAAAAAAACCTAACTTTTTATAAATGAATAGAAAGAGCAAATGAGCAGAGATATATACCCAACACTACCAAACTCGTAGAGCTTTCCACGGCTTGAGAAGATGATGAGAGCAACTTCGGCATCACAGAGAACAGAAAGCTCATAAGCTTTCTTCATCAAACCGTTTCTTCTTTTTGAGAAGGTCACTTGTCTATTGATCGTGTTCTCTATCCTCTTCATTTCCACTCTTCCTCTTCCCATCTTTCTCTCTCCTTTTCTTAATTTTTTTATTTCTTCTTCTTCTTCTTCTCAAGAATTGGTAACTTTTTAAAGTATATAAATCAACGGAATATTAATGTCGTACACGATAATGTGTTTTTATATGGTGATTATTTTTTGTTTTTGGACAAAAGGTTAATATGGTGAATAATTAAAATATATCCTTTTAAAATAATTATTAGCCGTCATAAGTGTGATATCAACAAATGAGATATTTTTTTGTTAGAGAAAAAAAAAAATGGGGTCAATATTTGATGGAACAAAATGATAACTCTGTCTTCATCGTTATAGCTAGATTCCTAAGAATGGAAATCAACTTGTAACAGTCGGACCATCAGAAATTTCTATTATTTTCTCTTTTTTTCTTTGCTTTTTCCTAGAGCCCGATTTTCAAAATTCAAACTAATTCATTTGTTTTCCAAATGTTATGGCTCTTATTGTATTTTGTTGTTGTTATTGTTGTCTTTTTTTTTTTCTTGTTAAAAAAGATCACTGTATTCAGAGACAAAGTTGGTTTTTCTAATGAGCTGTAAAAAAACGATTTGATATTGAAGTGAAGAATAACCGTGATTCAATATGTTTGGTTAAAATGTATACTTGACCTAATATATATCGGACCAAGTTATATTACGTGCGAAATTAATGGTGACTGGTTTTTACTAATTTTGGAACTTTTAATTGGTCAAAGAAGTGGAAGAAAATTCATCATTGTTTTTGAATTGCTCTCTTGCACAGCTGGTCTAGATTAATAGTAAGATGTTAGGTAAAATTGTCCTTACAACAAAACAAGCGTTGTTTTACCCTTGAAATTGAGATATTTTTCCTATGTAATTATGTATATAGAAATGTATCAAGTTCGTACATACTGTATTGAAGTATTTATCTACAGTTTGATTACTAATAATATCTGAAAAGATTATTTTTTAAAGAAGTTATTGATGTTTTTTTCCCCACTTGCGATATTATGTTCTTCAACGTTATTCATCGGTAATTACTAGATTTTGAAAATGGACACTTCACCTCAACTATTTTTTTCGCCAGTTCAGTTTAAAACGTCAAGTTAATTTTCGGCTAATGAGACATAAGAGCTGAGCTCAATGGAATGAATTATCAGATCGTGATCACATGCATGAATCATCCATATGTTAAGGCATTCTCTCTTTTGTATTGTAGCCTTTACGTTTTTTTTTTTATCAATCAGTAGGGCGTGTCAGTGTCTTTGTGGTCTTTAGAACAAATATTCAAACCTCATCATCTCCACATCTTTACATATACATTAGTATCGTTTTTTTTGGTCCGATCGAGGTTCATAATTAAAATCCAATTAATTAATTATAGAAATCAATGAATACATTCATTTTATAAATTAATTCTAAAAATCAATGAATATATATATCATGAGCTTCGATTAGTAAATGTAGGAAATAACTAAATGTAATTTATTTTACCAACGTTTAGTTGTTCCCTTTTGCTAGAGAAACAAGCAACACATAATTTTTACATTATATATAAATTGATGATATTGATACATGTATACTATATAAGCATATATCAACCAATAAAGAATTGTACGTAATCTCTAGACGTAAAAAAAATAGCAGACTAAATACAAGCAAAGAAAAGAAAAATCAATAAGTAGATCGGACACTGACCAAACCGTTCTCGTTGTGTCCAATCGAAGAAATATAAAAGAAGAAAGAGTCGTGAGAGTTGATGACATAAAACCCTTTCATGTTTGGACGAGTTTCATAGAACATGGTGGACAAAAATTATAGTACACTACACTATTTAGTATTTTTCCCTTTTTTATAAAAACAAGCCATGTAGATAAATGTGTAGTATCAGTAGTTCACACTTCACAGTGACTGTATATTAATTTGTTAGTTTACAAAAGATGCGAAGGAAGTGGTGGTGGTGGTGGTGGTTAGGGGCATACCAAATACGGAAAGCTAAGCAAAGAAAAATCGGGTAGTCTTCATAATTTCATACTTTTCAATTTATAGTAATCTTTCCTTTTTATCATCTCTTTTTCTTAAATTTCCTCACCAATATCTCTTTGTTCAAATTACACTCTTTTTGGAAATGGGCACTGCAGCTTCATGTGAGGTGTAGGGTCAATTGCGCCTTATCGTCTGAAAATAAATGTAAAACCCTCTTGACATATCAAAACATTCAATGACCCCATTTTTGTTCTTTTTTCATTTTTTCTTTCTCTTCTTATTAATTTCCTTTTACCATTTTACAATAACAAGAATGATACAAAAGGAATAGGCAAAGAACAGCATATGATTCTTTTTTAGTGGGATCCTAGATCCCTAGTAGGGCACTTTGAAGTCACTTATGCATTGAATACATATGATTAATTGCTTTACTTTCTCTCCTTTTTTTCTAATTACCCTTTTAATCATTTCGAATCATGTAAAAGGGCCATTGACGACGTAATATATAAAAGAGTCAGGCCCAAACGTTTGTACATTAAGGCCCATTAGGGTAAAATAGTTGTGGGTGGGCCTAAAGCAGTCCGATTAATCTGTGCAATTTCATTAGTAACCTCTTCTTCTTCTTCTTCGTCGTTCAGATTCTTCGAGAGAGAGAGAAAGAGAGAAAGAGAGAGATGGCTGAAACAGCGAGAAGACAAGGTGGAGGAAGACCATTACCGCCACCTACGAGAGGCGTTAACCAACCTCCTCGCCCTAAACCTGAACCCGTCGATCGTGAAAAGGTTTGTGTTCGATTTCATATTCGCGAATCGTTGAAACATCCATCTTCTAGGGTTAGGGTTTTATTTTGTAATCTGCAGTCACTGATGATTTCGTAATCTTTTAACCTTTGAATCGCAGACATGTCCCCTGCTTCTTCGTGTTTTCACCAAGGTTCGTTTCGCCACTCTTTTGTGTTCTTCTGATTCTTACGATTTTCAAACTTAATCACTCGAGAAATTAGCTAATAATGTTCGACTCTGAATTAAGAGTGCAATTAATTGGGAGTTTGATTTGATTTGCAGAGTGGTGGTCATCATACTCAGGAAGATTATGCTGTGAGAGGCAAAGAACCAAAGGATGAAGTTCAAATCTACACTTGGAAAGATGCCACTCTCCGCGAGTTAACTGATTTGGTATCTCTATCTATATATTATATATATGTCGTCTTGTACCTTTAAGATTTTAGATTGGGTGCTCAAGAGAACAGTCATATCAGTGCTTGCTTAAAGATGTATTTTTTTGGGGGGGATGTTTCTCATAAAAAGTAAAAACTTAATTGCAGGTGAAAGAAGTGTCTGTAGCAGCTAGGAGAAGGAATGCAAGATTGTCTTTTGCGTTTGTTTATCCTGACTCGCACGGTCGCTTTATTGTCAAAGAGGTTAGTTTACTTTTTTTTCTTTCACAGTCTTGATCAGATAGGATGTAACCAATAGCCACACACACACACACACACATGATCATTGATGCGGTCTAGAGTTTCTGTGTGTTTCCTGCCACACCTCTTTGTCTTCACATTTAGCTACTAATCATTCAGAACTTTTATCAAGAATGTTTTTATGCTGAACATGTGTTTTGTTATACTAAGCATGTTAAGATTATTTGCATTGACGACTCAACTTGAGATGAGAGACCACATCACATAGTTACTACAGAATGCATTAATGGGTGCTTTTTCAGATTCAATCGTTACAGCTCTACTTGTTCTCTGTGATGTTTACATATTGAACCCATGAGAAGAGACTGATCTTGTGGTTGTTTTTGTTAAATTTGGATACAGGTTGGGCAGACAATGTCTTATCCAAACCGTAAACAACCAGATGACAGTAAAACGCTTTCCGAACTTAGGTTTGAGGTATGTTAAAATACACAGATCATCTTTGAATGAGACTTGATAGTATATAATTGATTTTGAAATTATATGTGCCCCAAGTATAACACTGCTGTGGATCAATCTATCCGCAGATTGGAGATTATCTGGATGTGGCAATTTACTAGGAGGATTCTGTTTCTCGTTAAGTGAGAGTTAGAGGGAAGAACACATTCATGGTTGTACCATTTCAAACTTCGTTTAGATATATGTTTTGTATTTTTGGATCTGGTCTGTGATGTCTAATGGTTTAGTATAATATGCCTATCCTTTTTTGTTAATGATTTTTCCTGTCCTAAAGAACACACAAAAAAAATTGAAAGATGGAAAAAATCAGCTGGTATTATAAACAAAAAAAAAGGTTTGGATTTCAACCGAATTTCTCGTATAAACATCTGAGACTAGAGTATAGAAAAGAGTATAAAGCAATTAATCTTTACTATGATAAAGCAATAATAAATCCTGGATGCATTTTAAAATGGAGTTATTTTAAACATTCTGAGGAATAAACGATATACTTGGATTATACAAAAGTTTAATAGCAAAATAAAAATGAATGAAAATAGACTTTTCGAATTGCGTTTACGCTTCCCCGTATCGTTCCAACGTTCGGTTTGATTTGACGTCAGAGCAGAAAAATATGAACGTTAAGTGAAACGGTAACATTTTTAACTAATAATTTTTATTACAAAACTTCAGATGGTGACTCTCTCTATAAATACACCTTTCTTGGGTCAGAAATCTGAATCCTCCTTCTCTTACTTGGTTTCAGATTTTTACAAATGTCGAGTACTACAATCTGTTTTTATCTCTTCAGTTCTATTCTTCCACCTGGAGTCCTCACTCAAACTATCTATCTGTTTCTTTAGTACTACAATCTGTTTTTATCTCTTTAGTTCTGTTCTTCCACCTGGAGTCCTCACTCAAACTGTCTATATTTCTCATCAGCCGAGAGAAACAAACATAAAGCGTCATCTTCTTACAAGGTAAAAAAATACTCTGGTCTAATTCCTCTAGCTTTTTCACCATTAAATGTTAGGATTGTTTACCTGTTCTTTCATCTTTTAATCATCTTGTATGTATGCAATTGAACGTAAAATTTGAAGGGTCTCTTTTAATTCCATTTTGTATGTATATATATTGCTGGCTTAACTTTAACGATGTGGACAATAACGTGAATTTTAGCCATATGATCTGTCTCATAAACTGAAAATTTTAGTTAGATATTGTATTTATGTTCTGTCTAAGAAACGTAGAATGTTGAATTTTAAAATGCTTTCGATTTCTATGTAAAATATGCATGTTTGAAAAAGAAAAAAAACGATTGAAATGAAGATTGATTTTGGTTAATTAATTTTGCAGAGGGTTTGAAGACGGAGAACAATGCCTTGGGGGACTGTTTGGCTGTTTTTCCATCAAGCTTTGCCAGACTTGGTTGGAAGTTGACTAGACTGATCATGTAGCAAAATTTGTATTTTCTTTTTCTCTTTCTTTCCTGATAAAGATGCAATGTGTCTATGTATAGATAAATCTTAGGCATAGATGAATGTTAAGGGTGTGAATGATATAGATGAATGTTAGGGTGTGAATGGTATAGATGAATGTTAAGGAAAAAAATAGATGAATGTTAGGGTGTGAATCGTATAGATGAATGTTAGGGAAAAAATAGATGAATGTTAGGCATAGTTGTTAAGGGAGTGAATGGTATAGATGAATGTTAGGGTGTGAATGATATAGATGAATGTTAAGGGTGTGAATGTTATAGATGGATGTTAGGGTGTGAATGATATAGATGAATGTTAGGGTGTGAATGGTATAGATGAATGTTAAGGAAAAAAATAGATGAATGTTAGGGTGTGAATCGTATAGATGAATGTTAGGGAAAAAATAGATGAATGTTAGGCATAGATGTTAAGGGAGTGAATGGTATAGATGAATGTTAGGGTGTGAATGATATAGATGAATGTTAAGGGTGTGAATGTTATAGATGGATGTTAGGGTGTGAATGTTATAGATGGATGTTAGGGTGTGAATGGTATAGATGAATGTTAGGGAAAAAAAAGATGAATGTTAGGGTGTGAATGATATAGATGAATGTTAGGCATAGATGTTAAGGGTGGGAATGGTATAGATGAATGTGAGGGTGTGAATAGTATAGATGAATGTTAGGGAAAAAATAGATGAATGTTAGAGTGCAAATGGTATAGATGAATGTTAGGGAAATAAATAGATGAATGTTAGAGTGTGAATGATATAGATGAATGTTAGGGTGTGAGTATAGATGAATGTTAAGGGTGTGAATGGTATAAATGAATATGTTAGGGAAATAAATAGATGAATGTGAGGGTGTGAATGGTATAGATGAATGTTAAGCATGGATGTTAAGGGTGTAAATTATAGATGAATGGTATAGATGAATGTTACGCATAGATGTTAAGGGTGTGAATCGCAAAGTCCAAAAACGTTGAAAGTACGCCGAAACAAAATAGTCAAAACCACCCAAACGCTGCAATACATGAAAGAAAAAAGTCTGAACATAGTCGAAACACTCAAACTGGTCTAAAAAATATCAAAATAATATGTTGTCTCAAAAGATAAATCGTGCTCCTGATTAATGTCCGAACGATCGCTATGATTAAAATTGCCGAAATCAAACATTACATGAGGAAAGAAAACACTCAAAAAAGTAAATTAAAACATTCAAAAAGAACAAAAATTAAAGCAACGTCAAAATACACTCAAAAGAACAACAATAGCAAAAATTAAAGCAACGATGATAAGAAAAAAAATGAAAAGCAAGAAAAAAATAAAATACATGTCTTGAAAAACAAATGCTTTTTGAGACTTGAAAAATCTTGCGCCAAAAATCTTGAAAAGCAAAAGATCCATACAGCTAAAACAAAAGGTAAAAATAGAAAGCCGAAAATGCTAGTTGAAACTTGAAAAATCACAGAGTCTTCTTAAAAAGAGTGTTTCTTGTAAAAAAGCAAAGATTGACCTTGAAAAAATCACACACAGTCTTGAAAAAGCAAAGATCCCATACAAGTCGATCGACCCAAAACATCGAGAGACTCAGAACCTTGACGACAATGACTCATCAAAGAACACGAGTTAAAAGAGGTTTATTAGAGAAAAAAGCTTCAATATTCCCGACCAAAACTTTCCCAAGTTGTTCAAGACCTTCCAGAGACGTATAAGCACAGTGTGGAGACAAAACAACATTATCCAATTCAAAAAGCTCCTTAGGAACATTAGGCTCATCTTCAAAAACATCCAAACCAGCACCACCAATCTCACCTTCTCTCAAGCATCTCACCATTTCAACCTCATCGATTATACCCCCACGAGCGACGTTAACGATCACTCCTTGCTTCCCCAGAGCAGCAAAAACATCTCTATTGATCAGATGCAATGTCTTATCATTCAATTCACAGCAGATTACGAGTGCATCACTGTTAGACGCCATCTCCAGTACGTCCATGTAATAATGATACGGAACAGATGGTTTTATGCTTCTTGAGCTGTATGAAATTTGGCAACCAAAGGCCTCGAGCCTTGTAGCTACCATCGAACCAATGTTTCCAAGTCCCACTATTCCGATTCGCTTTCTCCCCAACTACAAAGTTAAATTTTGAGATTAACAAAACTAATCAATTAGAGATTAACAAACTAATTAACAAACTAATCAAAACCTTAGAACCGAGGGGATAGTCCCCTTGGAGTGGCCACAACCGTTGCTTAACGAACCGATTAGCGGCGGAGATGCGCCGGAAAACGTCAATGAGTAAACCGACGGCAGTATCTGCGACATCTTCCGAGTAGCTTGAGCCAGCGTTGGCGACAGAGATGCCTCGACGACGACACTCATCTAGGTCAACGTGGTCAACGCCGGTGCTGGTAGTAACAACCAAGCGAAGATCCGGGAGGAGGCGAATCAGATCGGCTGTGACGGGAACAGCTACAGGAGCTATAATAGCGGAGACTGGGTGAGATTGATCGGCCAAGAACTCAGGAAGGAGAAGCGGAGACTCGAAAGCTTTCAGAATCTCGAACTTGGTGGAGGCAACGAAACTATCTCCCAACACTCCCATGGCGGCGTGACGTTTGACGAACAAGACACGTGGCAGAACCTGGGTGAAAGAGGTCGTCGTCATTGTAAAGTTTTTTCAAAGTTACTTCAATTTTTTTTTGTTCTGGTCACACAGTACAAATACAAAGACACGTTTTATAATCCACTCATCCATCACCATCATATATAAACAATGTTCAAAATCAAAAAAGACCTTTTTTTTTTTTTTGTGGTAGCTGGGTCACAAGAAAGAATCCAAATCAAACCAACAAAAACCAAAAAACAGAGTGTTGATCTTTCTAACCCATAATTGTATATATACATACAAGCCAGACGAATCCGATTCAATGTTCTTTTAAGGTTTTAGTTGTGGCCTTGTCCATTATTATGCTCTTCAGGAAGATATGGTTCGAAAAGCTTGGCACATGGGTTACGATCTTGATGCATAATCTCTGCAGCTCGTTCGAACTCTTCTCTCAGCACTCTGATACTGAACTTGTCCACGACTCTGCCCAGATCATGGCTCGTCTCAAACGGATCCTCTATGCATATCAAATGCCTATCGTTCCCCACTCTTCTCGTCCAGTCCTTCTCTCGCTTCCTGCAACACATAGTTTCATTCCATCTGAGATTGTTGTATCACAGATGTTTAAGTAAGTCTATTTGAGTTTTTATTAAAAAGTTTACCCAAGTATGGATCCGGTGCGGACTGACACAACGGTATTCGCATAGTCGTGAGCATAAGCCCAGTAGTTGAAGAATCCCCAGACCAGCTCAGCTATGGTCTCCCTGTTACTTGATCCAAAGTTCTCTAGTCTATCAACATCATCAAAGTATGAACACCGGATATTATCTACCCGAACTGAGTATGTAGGCTTCATTTCCTGCACCAAGTAATAGATAGTTTCAATAAAAGAAGAAAATTCATTTCATTACATTACATAAAGAGCGTATTGTTACTCTACACACCTGTAAGCAAGGAAGAATTGGCGGCCTACGCAGCTGCAAGAAATGGATACACATCAGAACGTACCTGCAAAAGTTAAAAGTAATTGAAAGTTATCACCTGCAAGTGTGTTTTGTGAAATCGAAACCAACTTCATTCAAATGTATGCTGGAAAACTTACGCGTAGCTGGAAAGTGTTCCTTGATAAGTCTCATTAACCCTTCTCGACTTTGCCCAATGTTTCACAATGAAAGCCAACTGCCTTAAACGCACATCTATCCGTGAATAATCTCGCAGGAGCTTCGTGTTCACAACAGCCAACACATTATTTATGCAGATGTCACAAGATATCCCAGTAACCGGATCCATAAGTTTTACTATTGGAACCCTAGCTCTTGTTAGTGCCTACACAGAAACATGTTTCATAAATATAGGCACCAGTTTTATACAGCCAAAAAGGTTCATCTTTTACATAAGTAAAAGCATGTACTTTACCTGCACATTTTGGAGATTATCTGATTCCAAAATATCCGCCAACTTTAACAACATGTCAGATTTGTTGATCTCATCATCATTGATTGCAAGGCAAACATCAATGTCACTCTTTGGAAAACCAAAAGAGTTAGCACATGAGCCGTAAAGATACAACTTTGCATGAGGCCATTCTTTGGCAACCAGATTCTCTAGCTGTGCCATTAGTTGTCTTTGCTTTTCCAGCTCTTCTTCTGCAGGAATCAGGGACTTGTACACTGCAATGAAAGGAGCATCATGCCTGTGGATGTCATTTCGACATGCCATATACATTTTTCTCTCTCTTAACCTTTGGGAAAGCAGCCACCGACCCCGATTGTCCACTCTCGATTCCTGATAACAAAATCCCAGTTAAAAATAATCTTCCCAACCTAAAAAAGTATCCTTTCTAGTTCCAGAATAGATTACACGAGCTAAACACCATCACTGAATGTTCCCAACAAGTCATTAGTAGTATATAAAAACTAATCAGCTATATCCTATATCACAAGCCTACACAATAACTAAAACGTACCTTCTCACGAGAAGTCTTGCTATTCTTCTTCTCATCTTTGGCGTCCTTATCGTCGGTTTCAGCCTCAAGCAATAAAGACTCAACAATATCTTCTCCAAAATCGTCAACCTCGTCAACACCAGGGCCTGAGTTTCTATTACCTTCCTTCTTCCCCTTACTGAGCTGCCCCAGTTCCTCTTTACGTTCAATTCCACCACGAGCTTCCTTGTTCAACATCGAAAAGGAATTTGCAGCATCAGCTGTTGATACAGAGTGTAGACTTGTACCCTTAGGTGGTCCAGGATGATCTATCTGTTGACTAAGATTGAACTTGCTCTCATTCTGAATAGATAATCCCCTTAACCTATCAGCCTCAGCATTAAAACTAGAATTCTCCCACATTGCTTTATCATGATTATTCCTCTGGAAACTATCATCACCCTTACTTGCTAAATTCATATCCCACCCTCTTTGGTTACTCGAAAAGCCAGGAGGAGGAGGAGTAGGAGTAGTCTTGAAACCCCTGACGTTGTTCCCAATAGGACCCCAGTTACCTCTTCCGCTGTGACCACCTCTGAGTTCATTGAGATCGTGATTCCGATGATGAGACAAGTTAGGATCCGTGTTAGGATTCCTCATAAGCTGTTCGTGGTGCTTAGAATCATACATCAAGTTCCCATTACGTAACCCATTAAGGCTTTGAGTAGCATCTCCCGAGAAAGAACCAAAAACAAGCTGCCGATTCTCAGACTGCGGCGGCGGTGGCGGAAGCTGCTGCTGCTGTTGTACCATCGACTGAATTGGGTGAGTTCCAATACCAGGAAACCCTAATCTGTAAGCATCTTCAGGAGATAGCCTTTGATTACCATCGAATTGGTTCGTAGGATAAGGGTTATGCGTGAATTGAGGAAACCCTAACAAATTGGGGGAAAGATTATGAGGAGGAGGAGGTGAAAAGGCGAGTGGCCAAGAAGAAGGGTTATGATTACCACCGAGACCGTTGTTAGAAGATTGCCAAATCGAAGGAGGAGGAAAAGGATTCACGGTAGGACCAACGGCTGCAATGGCTGGATCGAGATGCTGAGGACCCCCTTGTTGTTGTTGTAACGGCGAAGGTCTTGTGTTCTTTTGTTGCAGAAGTGATAGAATAAAATCTCCGACGTTATCCGAAGGTGGAGCTGCAGCAGAGTCAGCCCCACCACCGTCCGCCATGGAGTGAGACACCTTTTTACGGCGAAACTGAAAACACTTTTTTGCCTAGTCGAAGAAGACCTTTCAGTTTTCAATGACCACTCCCCCAGATCTCTCTCTCTCTCTCTCCAAGGTTTAACGGATCTCGTCTCCTTTTTATTTTTATTATACTGTATATAGGAATACGATACACCCTCCTCCCACATATAATCTTGACCGTCCGATGTAGAATTTTTTTTTTTAAAACCTGATCAAATTTTTTTATTTTTATATAATGAATCCATGTAATTTTGTTATGAAATTTACGGTCTTTTTGTTCTTTTTGCGTTATAAAATTTAACTATATGGTATAATGTTTATTAATGTATTCAATTTTTACAATTGATAGAAGTACGTATAACTAATAACATAGTGTAACCAAGATCTTGTAATGGTCATATTTTGTATAAAGAAACATAATGGTTAGATGAAAAAACTTGAAAAGAATCATTTAGTTGATAAAATCTCTGATCATATTAAGAAGAGCGACGGCTCGTCTTGGATCAACTAGCTCAATGCCATGGAAACCAGCGTCGTCAAACCTTGCTTCGACTCTAACTCCAGCTGTAACCAACAGATTCAAGAAATCTTGTTGTCGATCCAACGACGTGTCTCCACCGTAACCGATCACCAAACATCGTCCAAGACGTCCAACTTTCTCCTTCTGCGGCAAGTAACCCTTCGGATTACAGTACCTATGATCACGATCGACACCAACAGGCAAAGATAGTTCCCACATTGCGTCAAAAGCTGGCACCGGCATTACCGGATCGGCGAAGTTCTTGAGCTCTGATTTCGTTCTCGTTTTGCCGCCAAAAAGTGGTTGGTAGAACACGCAACCGTCGATTTTTAACGGTGTTAAATCTCGGTCTAAGGACCTGAGTGCTAGTTGGAAAGCGATGTTGGCGCCGTTACTCGAACCGCAGATGTAGCACCGGGAGAAATCCGCGTAGTCTCTAAGCCAAGGCTCGCCGTTGGCTGAGTCAACGGCTTGTTTTTTAACCCAAAGCATAGCGTCTAGTGCGTCGTCGTATTGAGCTGGGAGTCTATGCTCAGGAGCTAGACGATAGTTTACGGAGACAATGATCACCGTTAGCTCACTTGCCATTTGAGAGCAACAACGGTTATTGGCGGCGGAATCGGCCGGGTAAAGGACCCAACCGGAGGCGTGGAAATGGAGGATGATTGGGAGACGAGCCACGGCGTTATCATTGGATGGTAGATTGGTTGGTCGGAATATACGTACGGCTACACCGGTTTCTTGGTTAATGGTGACGTCTTTGGAGGCGGCGAGCTTGCCAGGGGAGGGATCTGTGTCGGGTTTAACTATCGGCCAGACGAAGTGGCGGGTGCAAGAGCCGTTGGGGTTCATTGTGATGTTGAGGTGTTTGTATGGATCAAATGCTTGACGAGACTCCTGAGACATGGTTTTGGTTTTTTTAAATTGTGTGGATTAATAAGAGGTTAACTAGAGGTAAAACTTTGATTAATTAAAGATGAAATCTCTGAATCTTTTTATGTTCCTATTCTTCTTTTGTGTGTGTGTTCTATGTTTAATGGAGCTTAATCTGTGATTAGGATGAATGCACGGATTGTTTGTGGTTATGATTTTACGCACTTTAATATTTGACCAAAATCAAGAATGTTTTGAATTTTGTCTAAATGAGGAATCAATGTTCTAAATTTGTTTGTGTATTTGAATGAGTAAACAACACCCCTTCAAATTATTTAGCATTTCATTGTATACATATAAAAATAATCAATTCAAATTACTATGTACCGTCGAATTTCACAAATCTGACAATCTATAGTTATGCTTGAGTTCTTAATGCAATTCCCATGTATATCGTCTAGTTCACCTACCTACTAAAATATATGGTTTTGTCGGTGAATGGATATAACGTAATCCCACCCCGATGGATGATTCTAAGTGAAATCGGCACCCAAATGTCTACAACATTTTGAAGTTCAAAATATACTAGTAAATGATAAGATACGTCCAGTATTATTATTTCTCGCCTCGGGTATACATATTTGGATAGCAACACGCAGTACATTTTTCAGTTTCCCCACATATCATAAACTGAAATATTTAGAACTTCGCTCGACTTAAAACATCGGGGAAAAAAAAACGTAAAGATCGGACTACTACATGTTGGAGGATGGACCAGTTGAAGAACAACAATTCTTGATAAAGGCCTCAACGGTTTCGTATAAGGCCTTGGCTTTGTTCGCATCAAACAACTCGCAAGCATGAAACCCATCTTCATCAAACCTCGTCTGCACGTGCACCCCGCATGCCTTTAGCATATCCGCCACGTGTCTCTGACGATCCACTAACGGATCACCACCGTAACCGTTAATGAGAGTGCACGGGAAACGGCCCATCTTATCCTTTTCCTGAGGCCCACTGCTCTTAACGGGATTGCTGTACACGTGGTCACGATCTGCACCGTCGGGTAAACAAAGTGACCACAGCAGATGAGTCGCTGGTAACGGACAGATCTTATCGTCTATAAGCCGTGACTCAGAATCCGACGGCTCAACACCGCCGAAGAAAGCTTGGTTCATTATCAGCCCTTGGATCTTAACAGGAGAGAGATCTGTATCCACTACACGCAACGCCACGTTGTAGACGATGTTTCCTCCTGAGCTCGAACCCATGACGAAACATTTCGAGAAATCCACACCGTCTTTCAACCACGTGTCGCAATCACCACCGTTGGTTGCGCCACGAGCTTGATCACGGAGCCATAAGACTGCTTCGACGGCGTCTTCGTACGCCGCGGGAAGACGGTGTTCAGGAGATAAACGGTATTCAACGGAGAGGATAATGGTTTGAAGACGATCAGCCATTTTGGTGCAAGACTCATGGAACGGAGCGGAGGCGGCGCTGTAGAAGAGGAATCCACCGCCGTGGTAGTAGACGAGGATGGGGAGTTTGGACTCCGGCGGAATATTCCGGGGCTTGAAGATTCGGATGAATGTGTTGTTGGTTTGGTTTAGTGGGATGTCTTTGGATTGCTCTGTTGTGGGCAGTTTGGGGAACTCACGGTGTCTGGTGAGTGATCCATCTGAGTTTAGTGTAATGTTGAGGAACTTGTATGGATCACTTGAAGGTGGAGGAGCTTCCATGGATGCTTCAGAGATAGAGAGAGTTAGATGTTTTTTTTTTAGGTGAGAAATGTGTAATTATGAAGATGAATTAGGTGAATGAGTGGTTGAAAAGATCAACGTTTTCATTAAATATTGGAATTTTCATTCAAAGCTGTAGTTGGATTTGCCTAAAGAATCGTGAGAAATTTGCATGTATCTCTCTCTATTATTAGTGGTTTTGATTGAGACTGTTGTTTACAAAAAACCTAATATAACGGCTACTATATTGTGTACCATAATAATCGACCAAATAGTTAATGTGCATTTAACCAAAAATCATAACTCCTTTCCCATATCAAATGAATGCATACTGTTATGTTGTCCCATGTACAGAGTATAGACTATAGTTCAAGTGCTTTTGTTTTCTTTTGTCAATATGAACAAAATTCTCGTAAGCCCGGCCCATCATAGGCAGTTGACCGCTTTGACATATCTAAAGGGTTGATTGTTTTGGTTAAATTCTGTAATCGGTACGAGAATTTTTGAAATGTATGCATTTTAATTTTTGAATTTGAACCATGAGATTATGAGAACATTTGCACAAGTACAGTATATTCTGTCTCCTAAAGTCATAACCTTTAAATGTGAAATACCATTGGTCCAATACCACATTTTAATTTTTGAATTTGAACCATGAGAACGTTTGCACAAGTATATTCTGTCTCCCAAGTCATAACCTTTAAATGTGGTATACCAATGGTCCATTACCATGAAAATATTCAGCGCACTAAAAAGTGACCGTACAGAAATAAAGAGAGTAGATTTGCTCCATACCCTTTTTTCATACAGTGGGAGACAGGGATGGCAAACATTTTTAAACTTGGTCCCATTTTGTAGTTTTTTTGCATAGAATTCAGCAAAAGAAAAGGCAGTTGAACTCTAAATCATGATCATCTTCTTGATGTCAATTGGAAATTCTTTATTGTCTAAACTAAAATGTTAAGCAACTAGATCTTCATAAATATTTGCAAAAAGCTAATCTTATGGAATTAAACAGTTCCTACAACTCGCAATTGGTCTAGTGTTTTGAACCGGACAAATCTACACTTGATGACTGAGCTCAAAACCAAAACACCAGTGTCACCGTGCTTTCCTCCTTGACTTAAACGGAAAACCCATAGGAGGCGAGGGAGAAAACTCAAACGGCAAGTGCGGAGGCTCAGACGCACCCGAAAGCATCTGAACAATCTCCTTCATCGTTGGCCTCTTAACCGGAGATCTCTGCAGACACAATAGTGCAATAGTAATACATAGAACGGCTTGCTCATTCTCCAAAGAATGTATAGATTTATCAACTAAATCCAATAATTTACCATTGCAAGCCAATTGCTTAGCCCATGATATCAAATTAGCCCTCTCAAACTCTGACATAGGCGATGCAGTCACTTGCAATGGCCGTCTCCCTGAGACAAGAACCAAAAGCAGAACCCCAAAACTATAAACATCACATTTCTCAGACAACACACCTCCACCGCCACATTCTGGTGCAATGTAACACACCGTACCTCTCATACTCGGTGTGCTGCTAACTCCACCGCTCTTTTGAACATTCACATCACACCACAAACCAGAATCCTGACTGTTCTTTTTACTAATGGCTGATTTAAGCTCCCCGCTTAACCCATCTACCCACCAATCTATACTATTTCTCTTCTTCCTCTTGGTAGGGTTAAGATTCTGGTCACGAATAGAGGAAGCATCATCGTCTCTATGAAACCAAGAGTCAATGCTTGAGATTGAGCTTAACCCTCTTTTCTTCTTCTTCTTCCTCTTTTTTCTAGTTAGCTCTTCACAAAACTCTTCCTTCCACCATTCTCTAGGCTTTCTCTTTTTATCTTTCTTCTTCTTCTTAGAGACTGAAGACGACCCACCATCACCACTGTTGATCCATTCCTTATTGTCGTTAGGTCTCTCTTTCTTAATCTCACTCCCAATCCATTCCATCACATAATCCTTCACACTCCCTGATTCGATCCCTCCTCTGCTTCCACCATTGTTGTCCTGTTTCCACCACCAATCTCTCTTCGAACCAACTTTAAGCTTACTACTACTCCCCGGCGATAATCCCGATGCCGCTCCCGGTGACAACCCAGTCTCCGTCAAGACACTAATCGCACAAGTTTCCGGCGACGGTATCGATGTCATCTCCGGAGATGCTACACCCACCTCCACCGTCAAAACACTAACTGCAGAATTCTCAGGCGAAAGTCCTAATTTTTCCCCCGGAGACACCACCGTCTCCGTCAAGACGCTAATCCCAGAATTCTCCGGCGAGAGATTGACAACATTACCTTCTTCAAACACAGTAATAACGCTTTCAGTCTCTTCAAGG
Source organism: Camelina laxa (assembly GCA_024034495.1). Lineage (NCBI taxonomy): Eukaryota > Viridiplantae > Streptophyta > Magnoliopsida > Brassicales > Brassicaceae > Camelina > Camelina laxa. The sequence continues at coordinate 1,053,770 of CM043882.1, forward strand.
ATCGAACCATTATCATCAACAACAACAACAAGATCCTTTCTTTTCTCATCTTCCTCAATCAGAATCCTAGTTTCTAAATCCTCAGACTTTACTCTAGCGAGACCAAAATCTCCAATCTTGGCTTTGAAATCAGAATCAAGAAGGATATTACTAGGTTTAACATCTCCATGGATGATGATTGGATCACAAGAGTGATGAAGAAACTCAATCCCTTTAGCTATATCCATCGCAATCTCAAACCTTTTGTTCCAATCCATAAGCTCCTCACATTTACGATCCAAAAGCGCGTCTTGTAAACTACGATTCGCCATTAGCTCGTAGACAAGGATAAGCCTCCGACCACGACGATCGGATGAGAATCCAAGGAGAGAGACGATATGAGGAGAGCCGATTAAGTGAGAAGAGAGAGAAAGCTCGTTGTGAAACTCACGCTCGCCTTGCAAAGAGCCAGCGGATGTGTCCATGACTTTAACGGCGAGTGAATCGCCGCCGCCGTTAGGGAAATCAGCTTTGTAAACAGAGCCGAATCCGCCGTGACCGAGGTGAGTCGAGTGGGAGAAAGAGTTGGTAGCGCGACGGAGCTGAGAGTAAGAGAAGCGACGGCATTGGTAGTGTTGAGGAGACTTGGAGTTGGTGGAGATAAGATCGGAAGGAGCCGTACGGTTTTTGTAGAGTCTCCGGTAGAGAAACAGAGTGATGAGTATAAGTAAAACTCCGGTTAAGGTAAGAGAACCGGCGATGATGAGTGGAAGAGTCTGGAAACGGTGATGGCCGTGGTTTAAAGTCGTAGTCGGTGGTAACGGCGGTGGAGAGTGACGAGATGGCATATTTTAGTAAATTAATGAAAGTTAAAAATGTCTCATTTAATTTGGAGTTTCTTCCATTGAAGAAGATGATAAGTTCTAACTAACTGACAAAAATTAATATTTTAATAAAGGGAGGATAATAAAGAGAGAGATGGTTGTGTCTGTGACTGACAGTATTGGGGGTATGGTGACGTGTCGGAGAATAAATGGGGGGATGGTGACTGTAAAAAATGTGACAGTCATGTGAGAGGATATTATTGATTACGTCGTTTAGCGGAGACAGGTGGGAGATAGTTTCAGTTTGTGTTTCACCGAGTCGTGTGAGATTTTTTAATGAGGGAGAGTGAGTAACACGCGGCGAGTTGAGGGTAGAGATTTGGCTCCCTTGTGAAGAGGTCCACTGTGGAACCCACGAAATTTAATTGGAGAAGCGATGGTGAAGTCAAACCTCACTCGCCTTTTTTTGGATAAAGGAAGCGTGGTGGGTAGTACACGCGCGTGCGTCATGTGAGTTTTTTGGACCATTGGTTTAACAGCTAGCTAAAGCATGTGCATGATAACATAATCGGCAATTTTAGGATTAGACGTTCTGTTTTGTTATTAACTTGCTCGACTAAGATGTTTAATCAATTGAAAAAATCATATATATATTAGATGTAATAAGAAAATAAAATTAAAAATAAAAACAAAAGGTTTGGTCTTTATCGTGATGGTGGCGTGAGGGAAAGGAGGAGGCATTGTTGAAGTCGCTTTTTGGGGTGATGGGATTTTGACCTTTTCATTTTTTTTGCCCTTTATCGTTTTGTTCTGACTCTTTTGTTAGATTTTTCGTATGTGTGGGTAGGTTTTGTAATTGGTTTACTTTTATTTTTTTTACTTTTTACCCAGTTTTAAGGTTTTTGGACCCGGATTCACGCGCAAGGCAAGAGTAACGCCTCGTTGGTACAAAACAAAACTGTGAGATCACATCACTTCACTAAAGTTCAGCATCATTATAACTCGCTGGCACCATTCTTTTATTAGAGGGGGAAAAACAAAAAAAAGTCAAAGTTCATCTTCTTATTAGCTAATTAGAGAGCGATTGAAATGAGAAACAATGGTAATCCCACTTGGTATTAGTGGGGTGATTTGTTTGTTTTAATATAACAACAAGGTCTGTTGTTCTAAGCATTTTTAAAAAAAAAATAAAGAAGGGGGGTAAAGTTGCACTTAGGGGTTTGGGTTTGACTTTGGTAAAATCGTTGGAAACCTGAAAAAGGGAATCTATGAAAAATATATTATAATAAAGAGAGAAAAGCGACAAATACAAAGCCTTTTGCAGGTTAAATTCAGATTCAGATGTACTTTTAACGTTTGTTTTTTTGTTTAATATGGAGATTGACGAAGAAGAAGAAGAAGTGATGAGTATAAAAAAACTTGCTCATGTGAGTTCCACTATTTAACCTCCTTTAAATAAAACCTACAAACAATAATTACCATTAAAAAAACACTACTGTTTACTAGCCGGAACGTTATAGCCAACTCATGTCGGAGCCCGTGACCGTGGTCCCCAACTTTCCACCACCGTTACTTAAACAAAAGAGCTATACTAATGTTCTTTTGCTTTTTATACCTACAACCAGTGGCGGATCCAGAAATATTTTTCACCGCGTGCAAAAATTTATTTAATAATAAAAAATATTTTTTAAAATTTTTTTAAGCATATAGTTTACAAGCATACTCTACGCTCACTCATAGACTGAAATCTCTTTATCACTATTTCATTAGTGACAGAATCAAGCAACTCTTTTTCAATATAACATACAAGACAGCCACTTAGAAATTAGTCTCCAATGCGGTTGCGAGTTGTTGTCTAAGAAACAACTAAAAGAACTAAAAAAAAATTTCATAAGCTTACCAGTTTGTTTGTCAAAATAAATTTGTCAAACCTATGAGTTTTTTTTCTTCTCTAATTCTCTGTTTCACCCTTGAGAAAGGAATTCAATACAATACAACTTATATAGTTTAGAAAATTATAGAAAAAAAATATTTGTGTGAGGCATTTAATTAGATTTATAAAAAATTGCCTATTATTATCCTCAATCAAAAGAAAAAAGAAGAAAAGTAAGTGGATTTAAATTTGGTATATCTATTGGGCTTTAAACATTAGAAAATTAACATTTATTGAGGTGCAGGATTAAATACCTAGGGTGCAACTTTACATTTCAATGTGGTGCATGCTATAAAAATTATATAATATACATATATTTTTTCTAATCCATATGGTGCACCTGCACCCCATCACCCCCATGTATACGGTGGATCCGCCCCTGCCTACAACTATTATTTTTTTGTGTTCCACGACCATCCAAGATTTAGTACTAACAGTTTTGATACTTGATTAATTAGTAGTAGTAAAACCCCATTCGATTCAAGCTTTTCTTTTTTAACTTTACTACCGACTTTGACCTTTATATTAGATGAAATGACAGTAGCATTAAACGAGCACAAAATCAGATAAACAAACCAATTAATTTAAGATTTTGCCTTTTTGCAGTTAAGAAGATAAAGTTTGAGTTGTCTCACACTCATTAATTAACAAACATAGCAAGAGATACACATAAAGAGGGGCAAAAACCAGATTGAGCAGCTTAACCTAACATCAAAACAAATACAGCTAACAGTAGATAAAAGAGAGTAACATACACCTAAGTACATGGTTTAGCTGCCAAATACCAGTTAATGTGATGTGGGGTTCAACAGATGAACAATAATCTCAGCCGTATTATAGCAATATGGCTGCATACAAATTTGGCAGGCTGGTGTCTAAAGTCTCCCATGTGTCATATTATAGTTTTAGAATCATATACTTTTTGCATATGTTTTAAAACCGAATAACTAGTGCCAAATCAACGTCCAATATACAATAACACTACATTAAATGTCATCTTCTCTTCATTTAAGCTATCAAAGTTAATAATTAATTTGTATCAAATATTTTCCATGTATGCCAGCAATTTAGGCAAGTGTTATATACAACAGGCAACTAATACCGATTGAGGGGTTTGCATACGAACTTGCTTCTCCATATTAGATAATATCTTTGAATTTGTTGACAAAATTCATTAGTGGAACTTAAATTGATGAATATAAAGTCCAAGATTGAGTTATATTTTCTAGGCACTCTCCAGTTTCCTTGTACTAAAAGACTAGAATAAAACGGTCGTCCGATCCAATGGACCTCTCACTAAATCAAGGCATGTATCTGCCCCTCTATTTTCTATTAACATTCTTCTTTTTCTTATTTATTGCCACCTCAAAAACGCGGAGGAGCTCTAGCTACGGCAAGAAGCTTCCGCCTGGTCCTCCGACATTACCATTGGTCGGAAACATATTCCAACTCGGACCCAATCCTCACCGTTCACTTGCTGATTTTTCAAAAACCTACGGACCTATAATGAGTTTGAAGCTTGGAAGGTTAACCGCAGTGATTATATCTTCACCAGAAGCAGCTAAAGAGGCACTTAGAACACACGATAATGTCATGTCCGCTCGATCCTTTAACGACCCGATGCGAGCCTTTGATCACCATAAACATTCCATTGTCTGGATTCCTCCCTCGCCTCGTTGGAGGTACTATCTAAGATCAATCTTTCGTCTCTTTTTAATCATCTGTATACTCGACTTTAATTTTGATTAAAACGAGTTATACGCTATTGTATGCATCTTCAGGTTTCTGAAGAAAACAATATCGAAATATTTGTTATCACCACAAAACCTAGACGCTATTCAATCTTTAAGGATGAGAAAGGTGGAGGAACTAGTGAGCTTAGCAAACCAATTTAGCGAGAGAGGAGAAGCTATTGACTTGGCTCGTGCATCCTTCGTCACAGCTTTCAATATCATCTCAAATGCTCTGTTTTCTGTAGATTTGGCTACATATGACTCGAACTCGTCTCCTTACGAATTCTACCACGCGGTGGTCCACCTGATGAAGATCTCCGGTAAACCTAACGTAGGAGACTTTTTCCGGTATATGAGGTTTCTTGATTTGCAAGGTACTCGAAAAGAAGCAGTGCTCTGCATAGAGATATTGTTTAGTGTTATCCAAGAATTCATCGATGCTAGGTTGGCCAAAAGATTGTCTCACACAGAGCCTAAAGATAGTATTGATATGTTAGACTCCCTTCTGGATCTCACACAGCAAAACGAAGCTGAATTAACCATGAACGATATTAAACACCTGCTTCTCGTAAGATATCATCCCCTAACACACATGGTATGCAGTATCTTCAGTTAATCATTTTTTTTTAATTTTTTTGTGTGATAGGATGTGTTTGTTGCGGGCACAGATACAAACTCTAGTACAATGGAGTGGGCGATGACGGAGTTAGTCCGAAGCCCGGAGAAGATGGTAAAAGCTCAGAGTGAGATACGGCAAGTAACTGGTGAAAACGGTGTCGTTAAAGAATCTGATATCCCGAGTTTGCCTTACTTACAAGCAATTGTGAAAGAGACTCTTCGATTGCATCCTCCAGCAGCTTTGATCCCTAGAAAAACAGAATCCGAGGTTCACATTATGGGGTTCCTCATTCCTGAAGACACCCAGGTTTATTTCACAGCTTTATACGGTTTTTCGTTTTTGTTGTTTCAGTTTGAATTGTTCGGTTCAAGATAACATATAGAAGAAACCCAACTTTATTTGGTTAAAAGCTCCTTCTCTGTTATTCTAGGTTTTGGTGAACGTATGGGCGATAGGACATGACTCGAGTGTGTGGGAAAATCCAATGAAGTTTGAGCCAGAGAGGTTTTTGTTACGAGAAACCGATCTAAAAGGCAAAGACTTCGAGCTGATACCGTTTGGATCAGGAAGAAGGATGTGTCCGGGAATCTCAATGTCTCTTAGGACAATGTATATGGTGCTTGCCTCTCTTCTCTATTCCTTTGACTGGAAGCTTCAAAACGGTGTCGTCCCTCAGAACATGGACATGAGCGAGGCATTCGGTCTTACCTTACACAAGGCCAAACCTCTTTGTGCCGTACCCATCAAGAAAACTATGTCTATATGAATTTTCATATTTTTAAAATTTTTTACCAATACTTGTTATTTATAAATTCCTTGTGGAGCTAACTCATATTTTTTTTAAAAAAAAATGTACCAATAATTGTTTTTAAATAATAAATATGTGTTAATTTTATTTTTACGTGTGTCTGAAAACAAACTTATATTTTTAATTTTTTTTGTCACCAAACACATATCTGAATAGATTACTTGATATTTTGATAATATCATTGACTCAAATTTTACCGAAATCATTGACTCAATTTTTAGAGATATCGTTGACTCGATTTTCGTTCATACAAGGGAAACCCACAAACATTTGTAAACCATAAACTGTTTTTTTTATCTGTAGAGATAATATCATCTAATCTTGAGCATTTATCGACCAATTCAATGTACACTCATGAAACTTTTGATCAACTGCTGAAATAATTGACTAAATGGTATTTACAATTTACAATAAATATAACATGAATCTTAACGCAAAACTTATTTTTTTTAGCACTAGTGCGAGATATATTGGAAATTAAAAACTAAATCGGCGAAATGATGTCGAAAGGGAAAACATAGTGGGATTAGAAATGGAGTTATCGTCTCCGAGATTGAGTTGCTTAGGTAGAAAGAAAAAAACATTTTCGATTTTATAACGAAATGGTTATAACTCATTCACGGGTACGTGTCTCTTGTGATTGGTTGGTAGTTTTTTTTTTTTTTTTTTCAACTTCATTGGTTGGCTTTAAGTGACAAGTGGCGCCTACTGGTATCAATTATTTGACCATATCGCTCGGTAGGATGTATTTGGACCGTAAGTAGTATTTTTTATTTGGTTGAGGTATTTGTTTTTTACACGAATTTTTAAAAGTATATAAATGGCTTTCGAAGCTTAGACAATTCACGCATTTCAAAAAAAAAAAAGTATCACTTGGAGAGAAAAAAATGATGGATATTATCTCCGGACAAGCTCTGTTTCTCATATTTTGCATTATCTTATCATGTTTCCTTATCTTCATCACCACATCAAGATCCCGGAGCTCTCGTAAGGTTGCTCCACCGCCTCCAGGACCTCCGCGACTGCCCATTATTGGAAACATTCACCTTGTCGGTAAAAACCCACACCGTTCATTCGCCGACCTTTCGAAAACATATGGACAAATCATGAGCCTTAAATTTGGAAGTTTAAACACTGTGGTCGTAACTTCACCAGAAGCTGCAAGAGAGGTTCTAAGAACACACGACCAAATCTTCTCTATCCGTAGTCCTCCTAACTCGATACGGTCCATTAACCACCACGAGGTTTCCGTTGTCTGGCTTCCACCATCGTCGTCTCGTTGGAGGTATAATTTAATATCGATCTTTAGTTTTTTTTTTTGGTTTCAATTCTCTCAAGTGTTCTGATTGGTAGGTATTCCAAAGGATTCTTTTATGATTAAAAAGTGTTAATAGGATTTCTCAAGCCATAATTACTTTTGTTATTAATTTATACTTTGGTGTTTTATATTATATATGCATGAGCTTTCCATCTTACTGATAAATCAATTATTTCAAACCAAGTAAATATATCAATCACATGATTATATGGGATCACTGATTCTCTATGTATATAAATATACTGTACATGTGTGCATGTAGAAATTTTGTAATTATGTTTAAATTTAATGACCAAAAATAAGGAAATTAATATTATTCCGCTTTTTCTTGGGTAAACTTGTTGCACTGTTTCATTATTCATAGTCAAACTTGTACACTAAATGAATTCCGTGATTCAATTCCACATGTCAAATTTTTCACATTACGTATGGTGACTAAAAAATGTGGTGATGTTTATGTTTTGTGTCATTTAGACTCTTGAGAAAACTATCGGCAACGCAACTCTTCTCGCCCCAACGTATCGAAGCCACGAAAACATTGAGGGTGAACAAGGTTAAGGAGCTTGTTAGCTTCGTGAGTGAAAGCAGCGAGAGAGAAAAAGCTGTTGATATTTCTGGTGCAACCTTCATCACAGCTGTTAATATCATATCAAACATTCTGTTTTCTGTCGATCTCTGTAGCTACGACTCGAAAAAATACAATGGGTTTCAGGACGCGGTGATTGGTGTCATGGAAGCTATCGGGAATCCAGATGCTTCTAACTACTTCCCATTTTTGGGGTTTCTTGATCTGCAAGGTAATAAAGAGACTATGAAGGCTTGCTCGGAGAGGTTGTTTAGAGTTTTCCGTGGGTTAATCAATGCTAAGATAGAGGAAAAATCACTGCGGAATAACCCTCAAGATGTCTCGGACAGAGATTTCTTGGATACGCTTCTCGAACTTACACAAGGAGATGAAGCAGAGCTCAACACTAACGATATTGAACACTTTCTCTTGGTAAGTCTTGCCATTTAATTTGTAGATATTTGAAATCATGTGAATTAGTACGTAAGACATCACCAAGACTTTTAAACTGTACGTATGTATCAGGACCTGTTTGGAGCGGGCACAGACACAAACTCTAGTACCGTGGAATGGGCTATGGCAGAGTTACTTCGAAACCCTAAAACAATGGCAAAAGCTCAGTCTGAGATCGACCGTGTGATCGGTCAAAAAGGTGTTGTTGAAGAGTCTGATATCTCGGAACTGCCCTATTTACAAGCAGTTGTAAAGGAAACATTCCGGTTACATCCAGCTGTTCCGCTTCTCGTCCCACGAAAAGCAGAATCAGATGTAGAGGTTCTTGGATATCTCGTACCTAAAGACACTCAGGTTTTGGTGAACGTGTGGGCTATGGGACGAGACCCGAACGTGTGGGAGAATCCGACTAGGTTCGAGCCAGAGAGGTTTTTGGGGAAAGAAATGGACGTGAGAGGTAGAGATTATGAGCTTACACCATTCGGAGCTGGAAGGAGAATTTGCCCGGGATTGCCTTTGGCTGTGAAAACAGTGCCTCTTATGCTTGCTTCTCTTCTCTATTCCTTTGATTGGAAGCTTCCAAACGGCGTCGCTTCTGAGGATTTGGACATGGACGAGAGCTTTGGTCTCACGTTGCATAAAACCAATCCTTTACATGCCATTCCCGTCAGAAAACGCGCCAATATTAATTAGACATTTAGTCTATTTTTATTTTATTTTTAACGTACGAATTGAAGTTTCACAAAAATACAATTATTTACCTGATTTAGAATAAGAAACATATCAAATGCGATTCGAAAATCAACCGCAACCGCAATGAGAGAAATTGATTCAGCGATTTTTGGTGGGAAGGTCAAGAATTACTTGTTAATCAATTATGAAGACTTTATGGAAAGATGACGAAGAAGAATGCCAGAAATAAGAAATATGCATCCAACTATGATTTCCAAACTTCCAATAATAAGAAGAAAACAAACGTGTGGAAAGCAGTTAGGACTTAGGATATATATAAGCCAGAAAAAGAAAGAAAAAAAAAACCACTTGGGATCAAATGAGGAAAATAACAAGGAAGTAGATGAGCTGTACATGAGATTTCGCGAAAAGGACAGGATCTTTTTGAAATTTTCGTAATTGGCTTTCTTCTCCACCGGACCACCGTATCCAATAATTCCAAGAAGATAAGATTGCCTGAATATGACACAACACTAATTGAGCATGGATGGATCTGTCGGTTTGTATCTAATGGGAACACTAATTATTAGCAGGACATGAAGATATGAAAATTATTATACGGCTTCGTCCTAAACATAGACTAACCGCCTTTATGCTCGTTCAATCTTAAACCCTTGTGTGACATAAAGTTTTATTTACGTAAATATAAAATAATTTTTGTAAGGGATACGAATATATATATACGACATCTAATTTTTATGTCATCATACGAGAAACAGAATACAAAGTCTATAATTATCATTAGTTTTGTTACTTTAGCCCAAAAACGTATACGATTTCGTCACGACTGTTCGCGTCCTTATTCACGTACATGTACGTAATCTATTCAGACTGGGCGTTTGATCGCAACTGGAAACTTTGATTTTTTTTTTTCGTGGCAAGTTGATGTCCACCGGCAATAACTAGAAGCCCATGATGAATAGAAAAATTGGAGCTGCAAAAAAATTGAAAAAATATATTTTTTTTTTTTGTCGACTTCAACTATCCTTATATATTACCATGATATAGAAAAAATCTATACCATGTTTAGTCATTAATGTGTAGTTTTTTTTTTTTTATCACTTTAGAAACACAAATGGACATCATCTCTGAACAAACGCTTATTCTCCTCTTTTGCTTTATCTTATCATGTTTTCTTATCTTCATCACCTCAAGATCCCGACCAAAACTTCGTCAAGTATCGGCAGCACCTCGGGGGCCTCCACGGTTACCATTCATCGGAAACATTCATCTTGTCGGAAAGCACCCACATCGCTCATTCGCAGATCTCTCAAAAAAATATGGACCAGTCATGAGTCTTAAGCTTGGATTTTTAAACTCAGTGGTCATAGCTTCACGGGACGCTGCGAGAGAAGTGCTAAAAACACATGATCAAATCTTGTCTGGCCGGTACGTAAATGCAGCGGTACAATCCAACAATCATCATGACCTCTCCGTTGCTTGGGTTCATCCTACTTCTACTCGTTGGAGGTAACTAAATTAATATTTGATTCTTTTTTCTTCTATGACGACTTCTCTTTTTAGTAAATAGGAAGTTCCAGATCTATAAACATGATGATCTTTGGAATCCCGAATCTAAATTATACTTGTAGTAAAATTCTATAGCTTTGAAAAAAACATATTTTAAAGTGGTTAACATATTTTAAAGTGGTTTAAGCTAATAGCGCTTGAGCTTTTATTATGTAATACTTTTCAGAATGTTGAGGAAACTATCCGTGACTCAAATGTTTTCACCACAACGTATCGAAGCCACCAAAGCTATGAGAATGAAGAGGGCGCAAGAGCTTGTCAACTTCGTAAGGGAAAGCAGTGAGAGAGAAGAAGCTGTTGATATTTCTCGAGCATTATTCGTCACAGCTCTCAATATCGTATCAAACATTTTGTTTTCAGTTAATCTCGGTAGCTACAATTCGAAAGATTCCAGTGTGTTTCAAGAGTTGATGACTGGTGTCATGGAAGCTATCGGAAACCCAGACCTTGCTAACTTCTTCCCATTTATGAGGTTTCTTGACTTGCAAGGTAATAGTAAGAGGATGAAGGACTGCTCGGAGAAGTTGTTTCAGATTTTTCGAGAGATTTACAATGCTCGGATTGTGGAAAAATCATCTCGGACAAACGAGAAAGATGCTTCGAGCAACGACTTCATGGATGCACTTGTCGATCTCCTCCAAGGAGATCAACCTGAAATCAACATTAACGAGATTGAACACCTACTTTTCGTAAGTCTTGGCTTATTGCATAACATAATCTTATATTAATTCACAGATATATCATATGTGCTTGTATATATGTGTCAGGATCTGTTTATAGCGGGTACGGATACAACCTCTAGTACAGTGGAATGGGCAATGGCAGAATTACTTCGATCCCCAAAATCAATGACAAAAGTTCAAGATGAGATGAATGGTGTGATGGGCCAAAACGGTGTCATTCAAGAGTCTGATATTTCAGAATTGTCGTATTTACACGCCGTCGTTAAAGAAACTTTCCGATTACACCCGGCTGCTCCACTTCTCCTCCCACGGAAAGCGGAAACGGACGTGGATATTCTTGGTTTCCTTGTGCCTAAAAACACTCAGGTTCTTGTGAACGTGTGGGCCATAGGAAGAGACCCGAACGTATGGGAAAACCCAAACAGGTTTGAGCCAGAGAGATTTTTGGGTAAGGAAATGGACGTGAAAGGTAAAGATTATGAGCTTACACCGTTTGGGGCCGGACGTAGAATTTGTCCGGGAATGCCTTTGGCTGTGAAAACAGTGCCTCTCATGCTTGCTTCTCTTCTCTATTCATTTGACTGGAAGCTTCCAAACGGCGTCGGTTCAGAAGATTTGGACATGGACGAGACCTTTGGTCTCACATTGCACAAGACCAACCCGTTACATGCCGTGCCACTCAAAAAAAGAGCCATAGATTAATAATAGGTTTTGTTTTGTTTGAGTGTAATGGTTTCACAAACGATATGAATAATCAATCACCTTATGATTCGAACAATAATAATTTAAAGACATTGTTTCTATTTCTTTACAGGCGTGTTTTTAGTCTAATATTGTAATATTATCAAACAGTAAATCAAAGAAAGAAAAAGTTTGGCTGAACAGAATGACAGAATCATTAAGACTAAAATACTTTTTAATGTATCTTATAAGATTATAGAATGGGCGACTTTTTAATGGATATTTAGTCAAAGTCAAGCTTTTATCAATGGGTTTATTAATTTATTTTGTATGGTTGCCATTTTAGTTTTAGGTTTTTGCTAGATTATTCAATTTTATTATTTTCTTTCATTTTTTTAGTTTGTTGGTAAACAAAAAACCTTAAGAGTATTCCCGTCCATTAAGAAATAATATTTTGATATATTTTAGTTACATAATTAATTATATTTTACCTTTAAATATAAAATTAAACCATTTATAGAACAAGTGGTTCAAGAGTTTATTAAAAATCTTTTAGAGTGTCTAACTTATTTAAGAAATCCCATCTAACTTTTTCTCTCAGTTTTTTTTTTCCATTATTATAATTTTTTTAAAAAATTCTAAGATATCCATATTATCGCCAATGAAAGTGGTCTTACTAAATAAAAAACCAAAAATGGCTTGACAAATGTTTTTTTATATATAACAATGATCGCTGTGCATCCGTGCGACCGTGCCACATTGTTCGCTCAGACGAAACGAAAGTTCAATAGCTGGCAAGGTAGCACCCATTTTGTAGATATTTAAACCTGAGAATATTGTAGATATTTATATTTTATACAACAAAATATCAAAATGTAACCCAGCTGGCAAGCTAACACCGACTTGTAGGAAACATGGAACCGATCAATGCATTATTTACATGGACTTTGGCATAATAGCATCTGTGATATTTCTGGCTAGTCCTCAGATTCTCTAAAATAAATATCCTAATTTAAACGAAATATATACATTATATCATTTATATATTTGGATAACAGTTTCCTATTATTATTTGAGAGCCTAAAGATACACAGATGGACATAATCTCAGGACAAGCTCTGTTCCTCCTCTGTTGCTTTATCTTATCATGTATTCTTATTATATTCACCACCACACGATCTCGACAGACCTCTCGCAAGGCCACCGCGCTACCTCCAGGACCTCCACGGTTACCGATCATCGGAAATATTCACCTCGTCGGGAAACATCCACATCGTTCATTCGCCCAACTCTCAAAAACTTATGGACCAGTCATGAGTCTTAAGCTTGGAAGTTTAAATACAGTGGTTATAGCTTCACCAGAAGCTGCGAGAGAGGTTTTAAGAACACATGACCAGATTTTGTCTGGTCGTAGCCCCACTAACTCGATACGGTCCATCAATCACCACGATGCTTCCCTTGTCTGGCTTCCTGCATCGTCGGCTCGTTGGAGGTATAATTTTAAATATCGAATTTTTATTTTCACACGATTTTGTTTCTCGCAAAAGACTTCTTTTTTGGTTAAAAAGCAATTAAGAAAGACTCTGAAACGGTAACGTTGCTATGTTATGTTTTAGGCTGTATAGAAGACTGTCGGTGACTCAGCTTTTCTCACCACAGCGTCTCGAAGCCACGAAAGCCATGAGGGCGGACAAGGTGAAGGAACTTGTGAGCTTCATAAGTGAAAGCAGCGATAGAGAAGAATCTGTTGATATTTCTCGTGCATCCTTCATCACAACTCTTAATATCATATCAAACATTCTGTTTTCCGCCGATCTCGGTAGCTACAACGCGAAAGATTCTATTAACGGGGTTCAAGACACGGTGATTAGTGTTATGGAGACTGTCGGAAAACCAGACGCTGCTAATTACTTTCCATTACTTAGGTTTCTTGATCTGCAAGGTAATAGGAAGACTATGAAAGTTTGCATAGAGAGGTTGTTCCGAGTTTTCCGTGGGTTCATTGATGCTAAGATTGCGGAAAAATCATCGCAGAGTAATCCTAAAGATGTTTCAAAAAACGATTTCGTAGACAACCTTCTGAATTACAAGGGAGATGAAGCAGAAATCAACATTAGCGATATTGAACACCTTGTCTTGGTAAGTCTTACCTTACTGCAAATAATCATGTTTATTATTAGATAATAGAATAATCAATTTTTGACAATTGGATGAAATATTTTTAAATTTATATAAGGTAGACCTCACTGACATGTGATTTAATTATATGGTCAGGATATGTTCACAGCAGGCTCTGATACAAGCTCTAGTACCCTAGAGTGGGCAATGGCAGAGTTACTTAGAAACCCTAAAACGATGGTGAAAGCTCAGGCCGAGATAGATCGTGTGATAGGCCAAAACGGTATAGTTGAAGACTCAGATATCTCAGAACTGCCGTATTTACAAGCAGTTGTGAAGGAAACTTTCCGGCTACATCCGGGTGCTCCGTTTCTTGTCCCGAGAAAAGCCGAATCCGATGTGGAGATTCTTGGGTTCATGGTGCATAAAGATAGTCAGGTTCTAGTAAACGTGTGGGCTATAGGAAGAGACCCGAGCGTGTGGGAGAATCCTACCCGGTTTGAGCCAGAGAGGTTTTTGGGGAAAGAGATCGATTTGAGAGGTAAAGATTATGAGTTCACACCATTTGGAGCCGGACGTAGAATTTGCCCGGGATTGCCTTTGGCTGTGAAAACAGTGTCTCTTATGCTTGCTTCTCTTCTCTATTCCTTTGACTGGAAGCTACCAAACGGCGTCGTTTCTGATGATTTGGACATGGACGAGACCTTCGGTCTCACTTTACATAAGACAAACCCGTTACATGCTGTTCCCGTCAAGAAACGCGTCATTAATTAATACATGTTGTGTATGTTACTATAGTTTTTAAAACAAAGAAATAATCTCAAAAGCTCTGTTTACCCAAAAAACCTCTGTTTTTATAAAAAAAATTATTTCTCTCTTGAGATGGCTAGGGCTTGAAGAAGTCAAAAGTATCCATACTGATGATATTGGGCCTCGGTATCAGCTTGCAAAGAAACGAAGATGTTTCGGAGGAAACAACGAAGTTTGTCCAAACCAATGCAGATGAGTGGAGGGTTAAATGTTTCCTATTTTGGTCCAACAAATATCTATTTTTCTTTATTATTAAATTTAACATAATGCTTAATCATTTAGGGTGCAAATCTAGCTTTATGATCGTATCTCTTTTAATTGAAAAATCAAAAAACATTTTTTTGACTTTTCTAATGCTGTAGGGTCCTTGAAAAAACATCGTGTATCTATTTGATGACAAGTGGGATTTACACTAGTAGAAAATCGGATCCATCATCACTCTATCATTGGGGAATCCACATATGGAAATAATCTCAGAAAGTGTTATGTTCTTGCTCTGTTGCTTTCTCTCATCATGTTGTTTCCTTATCTTCACGGCCACCACAAGATTCCGAAGGAGCTCTTACCGATCCACCACACTACCTCCTGGACCTCCACAATTGCCGATAATCGGAAACATTCACCAAGTCGGTATAAACCCTCACCGCTCATTCGCCGACCTCTCAAAAACTTATGGGCCAATCATGAGTCTTAAGCTTGGACGTTTAAACTCTGTGATCATAGCTTCACCAGAAGCTGCAAGAGAAGTTCTAAAAACACACGACCAGTTCTTGTCTGCCCGTAAATCAACTAACTCTATACGGGCCGTCAATCACCAGGAGTTTTCCGTAGCCTGGCTTCCATCGTCTTCGACTCGTTGGAGGTATAATTAGTACCTAACATTTTTCTTTCCTACGGGACTATTATTTTCTCATGATTCTTTTTTTGCTGTTAATTAGAGATTCCATTGTTTCAAATGAAAAAAAAAAACTTACTACTCTTGATCAACAACTTAACTATATATATATCTATAATTTTCTAATGAATAACACAATAATTACTATTATTCACTAGTGATAAACAATAAAAACAAGTTAGACTAGATTGTTTCTAGCTAGCTTTTCAAATGATTGTATATGTGTACTACCAAAATCTTGGGTGTTTAAACCTATAATCATTAAATGTAAAATAAAAATACTAAAAAAACAACAAAGACCTAAAAAGCGGATCATTAAATGTTGTTATGTTTTGCCAGGTTGTTGAGGAAATTGTCTGTGAGTCTCATGTTCTCCCCGCAGCGTATCGAAGCCACAAAGGCTATGCGAATGAAGAAGGTGCAAGAGCTTGTGATCTTCGTGATGTGAAAGCAGCGAGAGAGAAGAAGCAGTTGATATTTCTCGTGCATCTTTCACCACAGTTCTTAATATTATATCGAACATTTTGTTTTCCGTCGATCTCGGTAGCTACGACTCTAAAATTTCGAATAAGTTCCAGGAAACGGTGATTGTTGTCATGGTAGCTGTGGGGAAACCAGACGTTGCCAACTTTTTTCCATTTTTGGGGTTCCTTGATCTGCAAAGTAATAGAAAGACTATAAAGTGTTGCACAGAGAGGTTGTTGAGGGTGTTCCGTGGGTTCATGGATGCGAAAATAGCATTGCGGAATGAATCTACAGATGTTTCCAAAGATTTCTTGGATTCGCTTCTTGCTCTCACCCAAGGAGATAAAGCTGAGCTAGGCGATCACGACATTGAACACCTTCTCTTGGTAAGTCCTACCAGCATTAATTGAAATAATAATTTTTTTTGTCCAGTAGTTTTGTTATGTCATATTGTCATCAATCGTATTATTCCAACAAATCCTAAGATGGAAATGTCGAAAGTATGATTTGATCTTCATGATTCACCTCTATAGATTAATTGATTCAGACACTTCTTGCCACTTGCCACTATAGATGGATTTTTTTTTTCCTAAAAAGATTAGATCTAGTGATAATTTCTTTAGTAGTGGGGTCTCATGCATTTGCAACCAATAAATATTTATCTGTGCATACATGCATATCAAAGACCATTAATGTTATCCTGAATATGTACATCAACATTAAAGACAATAAACCCGTCGTAGTATTAGATTTTTCGTACCAAATCCCATGTCCTAGTACACTACTACCCCAGGTGAAGTCGAATCCCCGCTGCCTCCTTGAAAGAAAGCTGTCATGCATGAACCACTAGACGATTGGGGCATATCCAAATTATGTGACACTTTGGGAATATTTCAAGTATAAAGACATTTACAATTAATGCTTTACATGTATATTGTATATATTCTGTTTATTGAAAGTTTTGAGACGAAATAGCATGAATATATATTAAAGCGTTAAGAAATGTCGCCCTCATGACGGATATGTGTTTATATGTGTCAGGATATGTTTGCAGCTGGCACCGATACAAACTCTGGTACCGTAGAGTGGGCAATGGCAGAGTTACTAAAAAACCCTAAAACGATGGCGAAAGCTCAGGCCGAGATAGATCGTGTGATAGGCCTAAACGGTGTCGTTGAAGAGTCAGATATCTCAGAATTGCCCTATTTACAAGCGGTTGTGAAAGAAACTTTCCGTTTGCACCCAGCAGTTCCCCTTCTCCTCCCGCGGGAAGCAGAAACGGATGTGGAGATTCTTGGATTCATGGTCCCCAAAGATGCTCAGGTTTTGGTGAACGTTTGGGCCATAGGACGAGACCCGAATGTGTGGGAGAATCCGAGTCAGTTCGAGCCAGAGAGGTTTTTAGGGAAAGAGATTGACGTGAAAGGTAGAGATTATGAGCTAACACCGTTTGGGGCAGGACGTAGAATATGTCCAGGATTGCCTTTGGCTGTGAAAATCGTGTCTCTCATGCTTGCTTCGTTTCTTTATTCCTTTGAATGGAAGCTACCAAACGGCATATTTCCTGAGGAGTTGGACATGGACGAGACCTTTGGTATCACATTGCATAAGACCATCCCGTTACATGCCATTCCCGTCAAGAAACGCACTATCAATTAGCCATACTCTCTTCTGTTTGATTAATTAAGAGTTATACAGGTTTTTTTTTATGATATGCTATAAAAGAAAGTAGAGGATTTCTTAAAGAAAAAAAAACGTATAGGATTTGTTGTTTGGTGTAAGTGTATATGTTGAAGTACTGAGAGGAGAAAGAAGAAACAGAGCAAAAGACTTCGTCTATTCTCTATTCTGGTTCCCTGTTTACATTATGATCGAACTCCAAGATATTAATAAAGCTTTCAGTGTAACAAAAAAAAAGGAACTTTATTTGTCAACGACAAAATTGATTTAGAAAACAAAAGAGACACTACGTCATAATAGTTGTGTCTCTTTGTACTTGTGACTATTGGATGAAACGTCACAAACCAAAACGTCACGACTTAATGTTGCGAGTTGCGACGCTGAATCTCAATTATCGACCAACAACCAACACATCGCTTTTAAGTGTAATATAATATCTTAATCATGCCACCTCTGCGTATCTTTTAATTGCAAAATTCATTGGTAGACTTTTGCAAACGCTGGGTCCTTGAAAAAACATCGTGTATCTATTTTATGGCAAGTGGGATTCGCTATTGACTACTACTACTAGTAGAAAATCGGATCCATCGTGGATTTGGGATTGGTACCTAAACATTATAAATATGAGTCAACTAAACCAAATAATTTTATATCACAGATGGAAATAATCTCAGAAAATGTTATGTTCTTGCTCCTTTGCTTTCTCTCATCATGTTTCCTTATCTTCACCACCACCACAAGATTCCGACGGAGCTCTTACCGATCCGCCACGCTACCTCCTGGACCTCCACGATTGCCTATAATCGGAAACATTCACCAAGTCGGTCAAAGCCCTCACCGCTCATTCGCCGACCTCTCAAAGACTTATGGACCAATCATGAGTCTTAAACTCGGACGTTTAAACTCAGTGGTCATAGCTTCACCAGAAGCTGCAAGAGAAGTACTAAGAACACACGACCAAATCTTGTCTGGCCGTAAATCAACTAACTCTATACGGTCCATCAATCACCACGAGGTTTCCATGGCCTGGCTTCCATCGTCTTCGGCTAGTTGTAGGTATAATTAGTACATAATATATTTTTTTTCAACCAATACCTAACATTTTTTTTCTCCTATGGTATTATTATTTTCTCATGATTATACTTTTGTGGTTAATTAGAGATTCCATTGTTTCAAATGCAAAAAAAACCCTACTCTTTTACAGCTAAACTATATACTGTATATCGATATTTTCTATTAAAACACACACAATAATGTAATATGAGAAATAAACAATAAACACAACTATGTACTAGATGAAAATTGTAAACGCAGACCTATTTATTTTGGTCCCTTGAATTTGCCTTAACAATTTTCAAATGATTATAGTAGTATATATATATGTACTCCCAAAATCTTGTATGTTTAAACTTTAAACTTATAATCATTAAATGTAAAAAATTAAAAAACGCAACAAAGACCTAAAAATGGATCATAAATTGTTGTTCTGTTTTGTTAGGTTGTTGAGAAAATTGTCTGTGAGTCTCATGTTCTCCCCGCAGCGTATCGAAACCACTAAAGCTCTGCGAATGAAGAAGGTGCAAGAGCTTGTGAAATTCGTGAGTGAAAGTAGCGAGAGAGAAGAAGAAGTTGATATTTCTCGTGCATCTTTCACCACAGCTCTTAATATCATATCGAACATTTTGTTTTCCGTTGATCTCGGTAGCTACGACTCGAAAATTTCGAATGAGTTCCAGGAAACGGTGACTGGTGTCATGCTAGCTGTCGGGAAACCAGACGTTGCCAACTTTTTCCCCTTTTTGGGTTTCCTTGATCTGCAAAGTAATAGAAAGAATATGAAGGGTTGCACGGAGAGGTTGTTTAGGGTTTTTCGTGGGTTCATGGATGCGAAAATAGCATTGCGGAATGAATCTACAAATGATGTTTCCGACATAGATTTCTTGGATTCGCTCCTTGCCCTCACACAAGGAGTTGAACCTGAGCTCGACAATAGCGATATTGAACACCTTCTCTTGGTAAGTCCTACCAGCATTGAATCCACTAGTTTTCTGATGTCATCAATAGTAACATTCCAACAAATCTTAAGAAGGAAACTTCGAGGGTATGATTTCATTTTAAAAACATATTCAATGCTTTTACAGGAACATATGTTCTGTTTTTTTTTTTTTATTTATAAAAGTTCTGTTTACTGAAGTTTTGAGATGAATTGCATGAATTGTTACATATATATATACTTATATATAAAGCTTAAATGTCGCCGTTACTGATATGTGATTATATATGTCAGGATATGTTTGCAGCAGGCACGGATACAAACTCTACTAACGTAGAGTGGGCAATGGCAGAGTTACTAAAAAACCCTAAAACGATGGCGAAAGCTCAGGCCGAGATAGACCGAGTGATAGGGGAAAAAGGTGTCGTTGAAGAGTCAGATATCTCAGAGTTTCCCTATTTACAAGCGGTTGTAAAAGAAACTTTCCGTTTGCACCCAGCTCTTCCCCTTCTCCTCCCGCGGGAAGCAGAGACGGATGTGGAGATTCTTGGATTCATGGTGCCTAAAGATGCTCAGGTTTTGGTGAACGTGTGGGCCATAGGACGAGACCCGAATGTGTGGGAGAATCCGACACAGTTCGAGCCTGAGAGGTTTTTAGGGAAAGAGATTGACGTGAAAGGTAGAGATTATGAGCTAACACCGTTTGGGGCCGGACGTAGAATATGTCCGGGATTGCCTTTGGCTGTGAAGACAGTGTCTCTCATGCTTGCTTCGCTTCTTTACTCCTTTGAATGGAAGCTTCCAAACGGCATATCTCCTGAGGAGTTGGACATGGACGAGACCTTTGGTATCACATTGCATAAGACCATCCCGTTACATGCCATTCCCGTCAAGAAACGCACTATCAATTAGCCATACTCTCTTCTGTTTGTTTAAAAGTTGTAAAACATATAATAACTAAATGATCCTATCCTGTGAGTTTAAAAATAAAAGAAGAAAGATCATCACGAAGGTGTTTGTCTCGGTTGTTGAAGTTTGCAGATCTCTATTCTAGTGAATTGACTAGGGTTGAAGAAGTCAAAGGTATCAATATTTCTATTGGGCTTACGTTATATCTTTAGCTGATATAAAAGCCCATAAATGATTCCTTATATACTTTTTCTTTTTACATCGATCAAATCTCATAAACTACTGAGTTTGTAAATTTCACTAATGGTACCGTAAATATAAACTTAAGCTGGGTAGATTGGTGTGCAAGTGTAAATGATGACTTCCACCTAAACGATTATAATAAATGTTTGTTTTTTTTTTCCAATACCCTAATAACACTTGTTGAAAGACTTTGAAAGGTAGATTTAGAAAGTAATTACTTTGACCCAAAAAAAGAAAAGTATCCACATGTAGCATATTATTTTATATCATAATGATAATGATAATATTAGTAGTAGTAAAAAAAAGAAGAAATACAGTAATTAGTGTTAAACAATATGGATAGCAAAAAAATACTTAAATGCTAAATCCCAAAATCAGTAAAAAACCACAAATCTCTCTCTCTTCTTCTTCTCTCTCTCCCGCGCGCCCAAGTCGCCTCCCTTCGCTACTCTTTCTCCGATCGTCGTCTCCACCTCTCTTCTACTTTCGTCGTCCTCTCAATCTTTCTCATTCTCCATCTACCAAGCTTTCATTGCCCAGCCGGAGGTTAGTTTCTCTATCCAGATTCGCTCGGCTGCTTCCGATTCATTATATCCGTACATCTCTCCGGTCCGATCCGTGCGTACTCTCTTTCAGCATTGATTTCTATGAGCATTTTCTTATCTCGCAGTTCTCGATGATTCCGCAGAATGTATTTTTTTTTAATACGAATTTCAAAATTTTCCTAATCGATCCTCGCTAAGATCTGATCTTCTAATTGAATCTTTGCTGTGCATAGTATTCTGTGATTTGCACGGGTTTTTTGTTTTTATCATGCTGTATATTGTAACTCTTAGTAGATCCAAGTGAGTATATCATAAATAGTTTCTTTGGTTCAATCGCAGTGCCTTTGTTCTCAACTTTAGTTCTCATCTCCATCAGTGTCGATGCATTTGTCTCATAAGCTAAATTTTTTTTTACTTAATTGGATGTTTAAACAGGTGGAGGCTGAGAGAACGGTGTG
The DNA here is from genome assembly GCA_024034495.1 of Camelina laxa. Classification (NCBI taxonomy): domain Eukaryota; kingdom Viridiplantae; phylum Streptophyta; class Magnoliopsida; order Brassicales; family Brassicaceae; genus Camelina; species Camelina laxa. The sequence continues at coordinate 1,075,744 of CM043882.1, forward strand.
AATGAGTGTACTCTTTATAAGTTGATAGAATGGAAGAAGATGATGAAAGAAAGCTCGCAGAAGCTGATAAGCCTGATATAGCTAATCCTTTGCAGAATAGGATTGAGGCATTTGATATAGGGGATTCTTCTGGTTTTATTGCTAAGGATGATACGGCATTGCAAGGGATCAGTTCATCTGATAGAGTTTTCAAGGATGATGTTTTTGAACAAGTGTCTCTGGGAGATCAGGAAAAAGCTGTCAATGAATCACAGGGTGACCTTAAGGAACCTGGAAGCACTTCAAATTCTGATCTTGGGAGGTCCTCTTTTGGTGGCACTGAAGGAGTTACTAATCAGTTGTCCGGGACTGAGGAGATGTATGATTTGATGCCCATGGATGATTTGCAAAGTGACCGACTTTCTAGCCCTGGACCTGAGAGAGACGCACCTGATCCTATCCAGCAGTCCCTGTCTGAAACTAGTCTGGATTCTTTCCACCATCCAGAATCTGGGTATTCCCCAGTTCATTCCCCGCAGAAACCCAAGCCAAAGGCTACAGTTCCAAATGTTTCTCCAGAGCTACTGCATCTAGTGGATTCAGCTATTATGGGGAAACCTGAAAGCTTAGACAAACTAAAGAATGTTGTCAGCGGTATTGAGAGTTTTGGCGCTGGAGAAGAGTCAGAGGCCACTGCTTTCCTTGTTGTCGATTCACTTATTGCCACCATGGGTGGAGTTGAGAGTTTTGAAGAGGATGAAGATAGCAACCCTCCTAGTGTCATGTTAAATTCCCGTGCTGCAATTGTTTCTGGTGAGCTTATTCCTTGGCTTCCTGGTTTAGGTGATAGCGTTAATTTTATGTCCCCAAGGACTCGCATGGTTCGGGGTTTGCTAGTTATTTTACGGTCATGCACGAGAAACAGAGCTATGTGTTCCACGGCAGGGTTATTGGGGGTTTTGTTGCGATCAGTGGAAGAGATAATTTTCAAGGATGTTGATATGAAATGGAGTGCTGCTTCTGTTCTGTTACTATGCATCCAACATTTAGCTGGACACTCCCTTAGTGTCGATGATTTACACAGGTGGCTTCAGGTTATAAAAACAGCGATTACAACAGCGTGGTCAAGTCCGTTTATGCTTGCTTTGGAGAAGACAATGAGTGGAAAGGAATCAAGGGGACCTGCTTGTACTTTTGAATTTGATGGTGAAAGCTCTGGCTTACTTGGTCCCGGTGAAAGTCGTTGGCCCTTTACCAATGGCTACGCATTTGCAACATGGATCTATATTGAATCATTTGCTGACACATTAAATGCTGCAACTGCGGCAGCTGCAATTGCTGCTGCCGCAGCAGCCAAGTCAGGGAAAACATCCGCCATGTCAGCTGCAGCGGCTGCGAGTGCCCTCGCTGGTGAGGGTACTGCTCATATGCCACGTTTGTTCAGCTTTTTGTCCGCTGATAATCAGGGAATAGAAGCATATTTCCATGCTCAATTTCTGGTGGTTGAGAGTGGTAGCGGGAAAGGAAGAAAGTCTTCGCTGCATTTTACTCATGCATTTAAGCCTCAATGTTGGTATTTTATTGGTCTCGAGCATAGCTGCAAGCAGGGGCTTCTGGGGAAAGCCGAGAGTGAATTACGGCTTTATATTGATGGATCCTTGTACGAAAGTCGTCCTTTTGATTTCCCTCGTATATCCAAGCCCCTCTCTTTCTGTTGCATTGGCACAAATCCTCCTCCTACTATGGCTGGTCTACAACGTCGTCGTCGTCAATGTCCTTTGTTTGCAGAGATGGGACCAGTTTATATTTTTAAGGAACCAATTGGTCCTGAGAGAATGGCGCGCTTGGCTTCTAGAGGTGGGGATTTTTTGCCTTGTTTCGGCAATGGGGCAGGCCTTCCTTGGTTAGCGACAAATGACTATGTACGTAATAGGGCAGAGGAAAATAGTAATTTGGATGCAGATATTGGAGGATATACTCACCTGCTTTACCACCCTTGTCTGCTAAGTGGGCGGTTTTGCCCAGATGCTTCACTTTCTGGAGCAGCAGGTGCCTATATTTATACTCCATTTTTATTCCAATTTTAGCTCAAATGCTCTTTAAAACTGAAAACACTAAATTCCCAAGAATGATTTTGATATTTTTTATTATATGTGATCAAGTTGTCATGGTTAATTTGTTATCTACTTTGCTCATTCGCTTTGTCAATGATTTTCTTACCCTTACATGAATTCCTTCCGCCATTTTGTTTCTTATCCAGGACCGAATAAACTTTATTCTAATTTATTTGTGCTAAGAGATCCAAAACAATCATTTTCATTTTGTGGCTGTAGTTAGAACAAAATTTTTTACTTTGTATTTTTATCTTGGTTAAGGCACTCTAAGGCGACCAGCTGAGGTTCTTGGACAAGTCCATGTTGCAACGAGAATAAAGCCAGTGGAGTCCTTCTGGGCCCTAGCTTATGGAGGACCCATGTCCCTGCTTCCTTTGACCGTAAGCAATGTGCACAAAGATAGCTTGGAGCCATGTCCTGGAAATCTTCCATTATCTTTGTCCACAGTAACTCTTGCTGCTCCTGTATTTAGAATCCTGTCAGTTGCTATTCAACATCCTGGGAACAATGAAGAGTTGTGTCGTAATCAGGGACCCGAGATTCTTGCTAGAATTCTGAGTTATCTTCTAAATTCACTTGCATCCCTCGACAGGAAGCATGGCGGAGTAGAAGAAGAGGAACTGGTTGCTGCCATTGTTTCTCTTTGCCAATCTCAGAAGATCAATCATGTTCTTAAAGTGCAGCTCTTTCGCACACTTCTATTAGATTTAAAGATATGGAGCCTATGCAATTATGGACTCCAGAAGAAGCTATTGTCATCCCTTCAAGATATGGTTTTCACTGAAGCAACAGCCATGAGGAATGCCGAAGCTATTCAGCTGCTTCTAGATGGCTGTCGAAGATGCTATTGGATGATTTCTGAGAAGGATTCGGAGACCACTTTTCCTCTTGATGGGAATACGCGTCAAATGGGGGAACTTAATGCTCTGATTGATGAACTTCTGGTGATTATTGAACTTCTAATGGGAGCAGCATCTCCTTCTTTAGCTGCTGATGACCTTCGTCAGTTACTTGGTTTCATAATTGACAGTCCACAGCCAAATCAGGTAACACGTTTCCTTATTTTTCCATTAACACCATTTGACAACCAAAATGGGGAAGTAAAATTTTACCATTAGCTTAAAAGATCATGTATAAAAGAACAGAGGGAGTATATGCCATTCAACTATTATATATAATAATTTAGTTGCCCTGAAAGTTTATTTTTCCAATTTTAGTATACTCCCTATTCCATTACTGTTTGTCTTGGATGGACATTATCTCTAGCGATAAATATGTGTGTTTCACCTGTATTATCTTAGGTTAATTGCATATTCAATGCCAGTTCATTTTTCGCCATCTTTTAGTTATGTCGTCCAGTCCTTGCATCTTAGCGCCATTTGCAGTTTGCTTGCACTATCACTAATAATATTATTTCCTGCGTGATAGTAGTCAGAATATGTATACTTGAATTCTGGAAAATCATCTTATAATAGTTTGCATGGTAAAATGTGTGTCAGTTCGAGATATAATGATCTAACAGATTGCATTCGTTTGTGTTGGTAATTAGAAGAATGGCAATGAATCAAATTACTTGACAAATACGTGCTGTCTGACACTATTTAACCTTTTCCATATTTTTAGGTTGCGAGGGTATTACACCTTATGTATAGGTTAGTTGTACAGCCGAATGCTGCAAGAGCTCAGATGTTTGCAGAGGTATTTATAACATCCGGTGGGATAGAAACACTTCTTGTTCTGCTGCAGCGAGAAGCTAAAACTGGTGAGGATAATGTTTTAGCTATGGGTAAGAGTGGAACAAGGTCATCAACTGATCAAAGTGAAAAGAGTCAGAACAACGGGTCTGGTTCTGTAAAAAAGTTGGAATCCAGTGTTGAGCCTTCTGGTCCTGATGGAAATTCTGTTGAGGATGATAATGTAGGGTCTCCGAATGAACCAGCATCAGATCCACAAGAAAATGAGCATGTATTTTCATCTGTCATTTGTGATAATGACTCGATTTCCGTTACCAATTCCATAGATACTGAGAGAATATTGTCTGTTTCTGAAATTGGTGGTATAAGTCTTTCGATTAGTGCTGATAGTGCAAGAAATAACGTGTACAATGTTGACAATAGTGATGCTGTTGTCGTTGGGATCATTAGATTGATTGGTGCTTTAATTTCTAGTGGGCACCTAACATTTGATTCGGTTGCCCGTTCTGATTTGACAAGTAACATCCTGGGTAGTGGACTCCATGAAAATGGAGGAACAATGTTTGATGATAAAGTCGCATTGCTCCTATTTGCTTTGCTGAAAGCATTTCAATCTGCTCCAAACAGGCTGATGACTGACAACGTCTATACAACTTTGCTTGGAGCCTCGGTATGGCATGCTCTTGATACCCATTTTGTTTAATCATTTTATGAACAAAGTGATTGAAAAGTATATAGGGTATCTTTTCTGATTGCAATGGTACTACTTTCTATGACTTGGGTGGAAAAAAGAGGGAGCATATAGCGTTTCTTATTATAAAATAGTGTTGGTGTGTTTCTGCATGGTTCTTTCACGTCAACTTTGTACTTGTCTTATTTGTATTGTTACACGAAGGTGTGAAACTTGATGAAAGTTGGTTTTCAATCTGGCTCCCTAAAATGCTCTGCGATACCATATATTGTCTATCATGATTTTCTACGGCTGTTGTGATGTGTGGTTCACATTCATACGCCAGCATTGTCTATCATGAGTAGTCTTTAAGATTTTGGTGTGAGGTTAAAATTATAGCGATCGCGTGTGCTTTCTTGCAGATCAATGCTTCATCAACAGAAGATGGCCTTAACTTTTATGATTCAGGTCATCGCTTTGAACACTCCCAACTTTTGTTAGTCCTCCTGCGGTCTCTACCATTTGCGTCTATGGCTCTACAAAGCCGAGCACTTCAGGTATATGTCATGACTTTCAAGGAATAAATGTCGTTGTAAAGGTGCTTGTGATATTCTGGACCCTGGGTTAGTATAAGTGTACTAGGAAACAGTATGAGCATTTTGTTCCAAATAGCTGTCAATCTGTCATGAAATCTGATAAAACTTTAGATTACTTGTCTGGAACTTTTTTTGAAAGCGTTCACTTTCATTGTTCTATTCAGTCGATGACTTTCTGAACTCCCTCTTTCTTCTTTCAGGATCTTCTTTTTTTGGCTTGTAGTCATCCGGAAAATAGAAGCAGTCTGACAAAAATGGAAGAATGGCCCGAGTGGATCTTGGAAATTTTGATCTCGAATTATGAGGTACTCATCCAACTCTAGAACCATAACTTTCAATCACAATTTTGTATTGTCAGTGAGCCCACTTATGCGTGCAACTCTTAAAAGAGTATATAATCAACTATTCTAGCTGGTAAGCTGTAGACAAAGTGCCAACAGCTCTGCCAAATTTTGCTGACTTTTGTGTGTACACAGAAAGATGCTGGGAAACAGTCTGCTTCAGCGGGTTCTTCTGAGGTAGAAGATCTAATTCACAACTTCTTAATCATAATGTTGGAACATTCAATGCGCCAAAAAGATGGTTGGAAGGTAGATATTTGTTTTTTTATTTTCTATTGGCTTACACCTTAGCTCTCTTCAAGCTCCATTGGTTTTAATTATTATTACTTCTGTCATCTATTTCCTTCTTACAGGATATCGAGGCTACAATTCATTGTGCAGAGTGGCTTTCTATAGTTGGTGGTTCTAGCACTGGAGAGCAAAGAATTAGGTATTTCCATGTAACTCTTTATCACTTTTGCACGCTTATTTTGAATGACTTCACTTTTCCTGAGGCACTTGTGTATTTCTCATATTTCAAGCCTTTTGTACTTTCTTTTTGGTTTTCTGAAGATTGGTATGGTAGTTTTGAGTCATTATCTCTAGCTGATCATATATTGTACCGTAGTGTCTCTTCCCATATGTATGCCAGAATCCTGTCATTTTTTTTTAATCTTTGAAGGCGTGAGGAGTCATTACCAATTTTCAAAAGAAGACTTTTTGGTGGTTTGCTAGACTTTGCTGCCAGAGAACTGCAGGCTCAGGTAACTCCATTTTCCATGCGGTTTTTTTCTAATTTTTTTGTATCTTAGAATATACCATAGAAACAAAATTATATTCTTCTATACCTTCCATAGTTCCACATATAGCCAACTCCTTCCATTCCTGGAAATACCTTTTTTCAATGAGCTATTAAATGGCTATATAAGTCATTGATAAAGGAAATGTAGAGTTTGTTTCTACAGATGCACAATGTATATTTCCAGGGAGTTTGCTTGCAAGAAACAATGCTGTAAATCTTAGTGCTCTCATATTATTCTTGGGATAGAACTAGATTTTTATCTACACAATCTTTTTTTTCCCTCAACAGACTCAAGTTATTGCTGCAGCAGCTGCTGGTGTTGCTGCAGAGGGTCTAGCACCAAAAGATGCAAAGGCAGGAGCAGAAAATGCTGCACAGCTTTCTGTCTTTCTGGTGGAAAATGCAATTGTGATTTTGATGCTCGTCGAAGATCATTTGAGGTTACAGAGCAAACAAACTTGTACAACAAATGCAGTTGATGCATCTCCATCTCCTCTTTCTCTTGTTTCTCTTAAAAATCGTACAAGCACACTGACAGCGATCGGAGAATCGTCCGAGATTTCTAGCAGTCGCGCTTCACTGTCAAGTGATTCAGGGAAGGTCCCTTTGGATGTAAGTGGAAAACATTCTCAAAACACCTAATTTCTCTAATATGGACTTTCAATATTTTGTTTCTCACGTTCAAGAAACCACGCTCATACATTTCATTATATTTTCATATGATGTTAATCTGTTCATGCTTCTCTTATGTTCATGATCAATTCGTCTCCTTGTTGGTTGGGTCAATACATCTTTTTTTTCTTTTTCTTTCATTGTTGTATCTTTTACGAGCATGCCATTTTCAATATCAAATTTAATATTGTTATTTGGGATTCTCTTAAAGATATATATTTTTTTTACTTTTCTTTTTCAGATACTCGCTTCAATGGCTGATTCAAGTGGACAGATTTCTGCAGTCGCAATGGAGCGCCTTACTGCTGCCTCTGCAGCTGAGCCTTATGAATCTGTTTCCTGTGCTTTTGTTTCATATGGTAGCTGTGCCATGGATTTGGCTGAGGGTTGGAAGTATAGGAGTCGATTGTGGTATGGTGTTGGCTTTCCCCCTAAAACTAGTTCTTTTGGTGGTGGTGGCAGTGGTTCAGACTCTTGGAAATCTACTTTAGAAAAAGATACTCATGGAAACTGGATTGAACTTCCCTTGGTTAAAAAATCTGTATCCATGCTTCAAGCTTTGCTGTTAGATGAGTCTGGACTCGGAGGTGGCCTTGGAATAGGTGGAGGCTCTGGTACTGGGATGGGAGGGATGACAGCCCTCTACCAGTTGCTGGACAGTGATCAGCCTTTCTTATGCATGCTTCGAATGGTGCTTCTGTCTATGAGGGAAGAAGACTATGGTGAAGATAATATGCTAATGAGAAATCTAAGTTCTGAACGTTCTTCCGGGAATTCAGTTACATTAGATAGCGGTTCTCTAATGTCTATGCGACAATCCCGATCAGCTTTATTGTGGAGGTAAACTCAAATGACATATTTTGTTTATCTCTTCATGGCCAATTAGATATACATCTGGTTACATACTCTGTGTCAGCATTTTTGCACCGTGGTAAAGTTAGACTCTCTTTTTTTGTCTTATCTCATAGTGTGCTCTCTCCTATCCTAAACATGCCAATATCCGATTCAAAGAGGCAGAGAGTATTGGTTACTGCATGTGTTCTCTATTCTGAGGTTAGTTCTCCCCTAATCAGATTGGCATGCTTAATGATGTTCTGGTCTCAAATCTCCATGCAGCGATTGGAAAGTTGTCATCTTCCCCTAATTTTACTTCTGATGCTGTCCTTAGTGTTTTGGTTAAAAAATCTGATGCAGTCCAGGGCCTTGTGTTTTTTTTTTTTTCTTTCTCCACTTTCTGATTCCAGCACAAATATGTGTAGGTATGGCATGCTATCAGCAGAGACAGAAGACCACTTCGTAAGCAGTATATAGAGGCTATTTTACCACCATTTGTTGCAGTCCTCCGGAGATGGCGACCTCTTTTGGCCGGCATTCATGAACTTGCCACTGCTGATGGTATGAATCCCCTTGTCGTTGATGATCGTGCCTTGGCTGCTGATGCGCTTCCCGTCGAGGTAGCTTAAAGCTGTTTACATTACTCAGTTGCTATCATGGTTCTATGTTTCTATAATGATTACTGTTTATTTCTAGTTTCTGAGATGCCATTTCAGCGCTTAAAAAATTGCTTAGTTTTACCTAAGTTTTGTATTAGGTTCAGAATCTTTGATGCTTGAATTACTAAATTGAGTTATCCAAATTTGTCTGTACAGGGTGCTCTTTCTATGGTTACTCCGGAGTGGGCTGCTGCTTTTGCTTCACCGCCTGCTGCAATGGCTCTAGCAATGATAGCTGCAGGGGCAGCTGGCTGGGAAGCCCCGCCACCTCCTACAGCTTCACATTTTAGGCGAGACTCTTCTATGCTTGAGCGTAAGACTGCCAAACTTCAGACCTTTTCAAGCTTCCAGAAACCACTGGAGCCTCCAAACAACAATGCACCACCTCGACCAAGGGATAAAGCTGCTGCAAAAGCGGCAGCTTTGGCAGCTGCACGAGATCTTGAACGGAATGCAAAGATTGGTTCAGGAAGAGGTCTGAGTGCTGTTGCAATGGCTACTTCTGCGCAGCGGAGGAATATCGGTGACATGGAGCGTTTACAGAGATGGAACACTTCCGAAGCTATGGGAGTGGCATGGATGGAATGTCTCCAACCAATGGATACAAAATCAGTTTATGGAAAAGATTTTAATGCTTTGTCGTACAAATTCATTGCTGTACTTGTGGCAAGTTTTGCTTTAGCACGTAACATGCAAAGATCAGAGGTTTGATTTCCACCTTGGCACACTTCATAGTTTTTGAAGGGTGCATAATCTTGACTCTCACTTTTTGGTTCGACTTCTCACCAGATTGATAGGCGTATGCAAGATGATATCATAGCGGCAAATCGCCTATGCTTGGGAAGCCGTGGTTGGCGCAAATTAATTCGTTACTTGGCAGAAATGAGATGCTTTTTCGGGCCTTTTGGAGATGAAATATGCAGTCCTAAACGCGTAAGCCGTGTTTCTTTCTAAGAATATGGAACATGTTAAGAAGTTTCTCAGTAACGTGATATCTTTAAACATGCAGGTTTTTTGGAAACTTGATTCTATTGAAAGCTTTTCAAGGATGAGACAGTGTATAAGGAGGGATTATTCTGGGACTGATCATCTCGGGGCAGCAGCAAACTATGACGAGCAAACAGACACAAAAAGTGATAATGGTAGCAAGGGTTCTGCATCGAATCCTCCTGTTCTTGCTGCTGAAGTTATATCAATGGAAATAGCGTATGAAGATGATGAACATGGAGAGGGTGATCATCTTGATATCAAAGGCCATGCTGAAGAACATAGAAGGGAAAATGATGAGAGAATATCTGGTTCACATGAGCATGCATCCAGAAATTCAGCAGGGACTAGTGATCCTCGAACTTCAAATGACCTTGAAATGGTCCGAGATTCTTCAGCAGTAGCACCTGGATTTGTTCCCAGTGAAGTTGATGAAAGGATCCTTCTTGAGTTTCCCACATCAATGGTCCGGCCACTAAGGGTTGTGAAAGGAACCTTTCAAGTATGTTCGACCGACTTGAATGTTTTGGATTCTCAACAAGTAGCTAACACGAAAGTAGTTAATAAATTGGATAAGAATCAACTAGAGTACTTGGATCAAGTGAATTCAAGAATTTTGGCATATAGACATTATATAAATCTGAATTGGCTCATAATTCCCATATATGCTTTTCTTGTATGGATTTTGCTGATCGAACTGCTGTGCCTTCTCAGATTACAACACGGAGGATAAATTTTATTGTTGATAACAGAGAAAGCCAGAATTTGACTGATCACTCATATGGATCCCAATCACGTGACCAAGAAAAGGATCGTAGTTGGCCAATGTCTTCTCTTCATCAGATTTATAGCCGGAGGTAAAGCTTCATCATTAAAATTCTGTTTAGCTCATGTATTCATGTTCATTACTTCATTTAATATTGAGATGATCTTTTGCTTAGAATTTAGAACTTTTATGTTTATTTGATTAAGATTCATCTAAAGAACTTCTGGAATGGTTTAGACGTGCTTATACTTAAAGAACTTCTGTATGAGTAGAGATTCCTTTTTGATCTCTCAGGATTAGCATAGAACTGATGATCTTCTCTTTGTTTATTTTTGTTCTCAGATATCTCCTGAGAAGGAGCGCCTTGGAACTCTTTATGGTTGACCGTTCAAACTTCTTTTTTGATTTTGGGGTACTGCATCTAAAACCCTTTCTACATACGATATATTTATCTTTCAGACCTTGCCAATCTCAGGTCTCCGCATGCTGTAACCAAATACTTTTCCCAATTTGCTTGTTTAACATCACAGAATACTGAGGGAAGAAGAAATGCATATCGAGCTATCGTTCAAGCAAGGCCTCCTCACTTGAACAATGTTTACCTAGCAACTCAGGTTTCTATTTTTCCCTTGCCAACTTCTTTTGTTGAGCTTTTGAATTACTCTTGGTCCATATTATTCTTCAATGGGAAATTGATAAAGCATATGACTAGGCTGAGTCACTTTTCGTTCTGTGCTGCAAATTTACATATATTGTTACTTTTTCAGAGGCCTGAACAGCTTTTGAGAAGAACTCAGTTAATGGAGCGATGGGCTAGATGGGAGGTACCAATAAACTGCATACTCAGACTTGTCATACATTTTTATATCCGTATCCAAGAATAACATCTGATACAGAAAGATCTCCATCTGGATAATATCTGCAGATCAGCAATTTTGAATACTTAATGCAGCTTAACACGTTGGCTGGCCGTAGTTATAATGACATTACTCAGGTAGATCTTGTGCTCTTTAGCATATTCCTGGTCAACTTGTCAATGTCCGTTCTTCCTTGATAGATTTTTTATTCTTTGCAGTATCCTGTTTTTCCGTGGATTATTTCTGACAACAGTTCAGAAAGTCTGGACCTTTCAAATCCATCTACCTTCAGAGATCTTTCCAAGGTGGTATTCTTTGCAGTTTGTTTTCAATTTTACTTTCTTAGCCTGCATCTGATGATTCATAAACCTAGAGAATCTTGTTTTGATGTGGGTCTGGATATGTTCAGCCAATTGGTGCTTTGAACCCAGAGCGTCTCAAAAAATTTCAAGAGCGATATTCTAGCTTTGAAGATCCAGTTATTCCCAAATTCCACTATGGCTCACATTACTCAAGTGCTGGAGCAGTAAGTTATCTTCTCTATAATATCCTACCACTATTACTGCCATTCCCAGTTTAAAGTTGTGCACCTCTGAATCTTGGAGAGAAGACAGTGGATACTATTTTTGATGCAACTGGATGGAGTTTGTACACTTTTATCATTTATTTCATGTGTGCAGGTGTTGTATTATCTGGCCAGAGTTGAACCGTTCACAACTCTGTCAATTCAACTTCAAGGTGGAAAGTTTGATCATGCAGACCGCATGTTTTCAGACATTCCAGGCACTTGGAATGGAGTTCTAGAAGACATGAGTGATGTGAAAGAATTGGTACGTATTGGTTTTCCTAAAACATCAAATGTATTTCTCTTCCTTAACAATTCAAGAACTTACCCTTATTGAGCCACTAAATTTACAGGTTCCAGAGTTGTTTTACCTCCCTGAGGTGCTGACAAACGAAAATTCGATTGACTTTGGTACAACACAGTTGGGAGAAAAGCTTGGTATTGTGGATTCCATCCTTGTCATAGCCAAAATTTATGCCTGGCATAATAAAAATTGTGTTATCTGATGCGGTTTTTTTTCTTCTATCAGATGCTGTAAAACTTCCTCCTTGGGCCAAAAACCCAGTGGATTTTGTACACAAGCAACGAAGGGCACTTGAGAGCGAGCATGTATCTGCACATTTACATGAATGGATTGATCTCATATTTGGGTAGGTCTTCTCCCTTGAACTGATGATATACTGTCAGCACATTTTTCCATAACTTTGTTTCCTCCAGCAAAATAATCACAACAAAGTTTCTTTGTAAACCATTAAATTGTTCTACTTTTATTTAACTTATTCTATCAGATATAAACAACGTGGCAAAGAAGCTATATTGGCAAATAACGTTTTCTTCTACATTACTTATGAGGGGACTGTTGATATTGACAAGATCACGGACCCGGTAAGGCAATTTTTGCTATACTGTTGTAGTTGCTCAGTTTAAGTATTGACGTGTTGACATGACTTGCCTGTCTATGTTTAATGAAGGTACAACAACGTGCTACACAAGACCAGATAGCTTATTTTGGGCAAACACCATCTCAGCTATTGACTGTTCCTCACATGAAGAGGATGCCGTTGAAAGATGTGCTACATATGCAGGTAACTGCTAGTGTCAATTTGGCTTTGCAATTTAGTAAATACTTCTTTTAAACACCATTTCTTTGAGGGTGAGCTATATTCAAGGTCGATAGGTTCCTTACAACCTTTTATCAAAATAAATAGGGTTTTATTATAGGAATCTGCGTCATAAGGTTTAAGATAGAGTTTTCTCTGTCTACTGCATGCTATGTGAGTGTGGAGGATTCACGGGGAAATTAAGACCAAGAAAAGTCTTACGTAGTCTGTACTTTATTTTCTTCATGTTAAATTCATGACGTGTACATGACAGTTGTTTTGAATTTTTGTCAGACTATTTTTCGAAATCCAAAAGAAATAAAACCGTATGCTGTCCAAGCTCCGGAACGCTGCAACTTACCAGCCTCAGCTATTCAGGCATCTTCAGATAGTGTTGTAATTGTGGACATGAATGTGCCAGCAGCTCGTGTTGCACAGCACAAGTGGCAACCAAACACCCCTGATGGCCAAGGTACTCCTTTCCTCTTTCATCATGGGAAGGCAACAGCGACTTCAACTAGTGGATCATTGATGCGCATGTTCAAGGGTCCAGCTAGTTCTGGAATTGGTGACTGGCAATTTCCTCAGGCACAGGCATTTGCCGCATCAGGAATCAGAAGTTCCTCCGTTGTTGTTATTACAAGCGACGGGGAAATAATCACAGGTAATAAGCAAGCATTTATACGGTCCTGAGTTTGATGGTAATATATTAACGGAAGTCATGTGTTTGATAATAGGTGGACATGCGGATAACAGTATCAAGCTAGTCTCATCTGATGGAGCAAAAACTCTGGAAACAGCTTTTGGGCACTGTGCTCCTGTTACATGTCTGGCTCTGTCTCCAGACAACAACTTCCTTGTGACGGGTTCACGAGACAGTACTGTTCTGCTGTGGAGAATTCACAAGGCCTTTACTTCTCGAACAAGCGTGTCTGAGCCATCAACTGGCTCCGGTGCGCCCTCCTCCGCCAGCAACACGAATATGGCCAACACATTGGCAAACAAAGGCAAAAAGTGTCGTATTGAAGGGCCGATACAAGTGCTCCGTGGCCATCGAAGAGAAATTATTTGTTGTTGTGTCAGCTCAGATCAAGGAGTCGTTGTTTCGTCTTCTGAGTCCTCAGATGTTCTATTGCATTCCATTAGAAAAGGACGGCTGATCAGACGATTAGTTGGTGTGACCGCTGATTCTCTCTGCATTTCATCTGATGGGGTTATAATGGCATGGATGAGTTTAGAAGGTTCTATTAGCGTGTTCACCATTAACGGAGTTCTGATCGCAAAAGCAAAACTTCCTTTCTCTTGTAGCATAAGTTGCATGGAAATATCTATGGATGGTCAAAATGCGTTGATTGGGATGAACTCATGTTCCAGCATGGACTTGTCGAGCAGTAACGATACATCAAAAGATGGCAACGAAATTGAAAGACTGGATGTTCCATCTCCTTCAATTTGCTTCCTCAACTTATACACACTAAAGGTATAATATGAACACTCCTTGAAGAGGTAAACTAATTCACGGGCGCTAATTTTCTGGTCTAAACAACCTGTTATGCTTGTCTTGTAGGTATTCCATGTGCTTAAGCTTGGTCAAGGCAAGGATATAAGCGCACTGACTCTGAACGTTGACAACACAAACCTATTAGTATCCACGGAAGATAAACAGTTGATAATCTTCACTGATCCAGCTGTAAGTTTCAATCTTTTTGAGAGTGTTTAGGTTTAAATGAGTCAATTGCTATAAACTATTAGTAAGTCTCCATAAAAATCAGCATTCTTGATGGGTCAGTTAATCAATACACAAAGTTTCTATGATTGTACATAGTTTATGATAAAGGATGTATCCCTGCAGTTAAGCTTAAAGGTGGTGGATCAGATGCTGAAGCTCGGGTGGGAATGAAAGTATAGAATCAGACCTCATTTATACAAACGGCAAGAAAAAATTGTCGGAAAATCACAGGTTTGAATACTCGGAAGTCCGAGGTGAAGTAGCAAGCCGTGGAAATCTTAAACTCAAATTGTGAACATGTTTATTCGTCTGTAACATATGTAAGTATGGTTAGTCCCAGTAAAGTGATTCCGTTTCATCTGTCCCATGTCATTATTTTGTTCTGATTTCTTCGGTCAATAGTTTTTTTGGTGGAGATGGTTTATAGAGAGATCAAAGGCTTGTTGAGATTGGCGAGGTATACACACCGAAGCTTCCTTTTTTTTTTTTTTCTCTCCCCCCATTGAGTTTGTTTGTTGGTTATGTCTGTGATAAATGGCCTCTTTACTGATGATTTTAATATATATATTCATTTATACAGAGCAAATTTATTCCTCGTGCATTTATTTTGAGATACAAGCCAAAAACTTCATTAGACTTTTATAGTAAAAAAACAACCGAACCTCTCTCATCTCATGTTTCGAAGTTACTTCAGATTTTTTTTTCTAATTTGCGTAAAAAAAAGAAACTTGAAACTTGTCATCTTTGTGTACTTTTTCCTCCTCAACAAATTCAGCATTGTAATTCTGCACGTCTCATACAACTTTAACATACACACGAGTTTTTAACTTTGACATAGTTTCCCCCCTACAGAGCAGGTGGATACGCAATATTATTATTAAAGTTGTTTACTTCCGCCCTCTGCACCGCCCTCTGAACAGCTCTTCTCAAGCTCCATTCATAACAGAACTCCAAAGTCAGCCTTAGCGCAGTTCCTAGCCCAAGCACCACTATGACTCCAATAATGATGTTAACCGGAAGAGCAGAGACCCCAAGTGTAATGGATATTAACACATCAAGCATTAAACCACCAATGAGAATTGAGAATGCTACCCAAAGCGGACTAAAACATCCTCTCTCACGCTCTTCTTGTCTATAGCTAGGATCAATCCTCCAAACCCAGTAATTTGTAGTTGGTTGTGTCTCTGGTGGTGTGACGTTGACAGCCACAACTTGACAGATCTCACACTGATTAGAACCTTTAGTTCGAAACCAAGCATCAATACAAGACCTATGAGCTTTAGCAAGACCACCACGACAATGGCACCCAAGTTCAATCAAAGCCTCTTCTTTCTCTTGTTGACAAACCCTGCACTGCTCGTGAGAGCTGCTGCTACTCCTAGACAAGCTAACCTTTTTCTGGATCTGAGCCACTTCTGTCCCACTTGAATCTCCATTGCAGACAACGATGGTGAGGCTCTTCGCTTCATTGACAGACTCGCTCTGCTTCTGGGCATCCTTGTCCTGCTGCTGCTGCTTTTCAAGGTCACCACCGGAGCTGGTGGAGCTGTTATGCATCTCAAATCCCTTATTCTCCCCCTCTCTCTCTCTCAATTCCGCAAACCCTAGGAACCTATACGAGTCACAACTCACACAGATTGAGATTTGGCACTATGTTATGGGACCAAGATGACAAAAAAGACAGAGATTCAACTTTATTTGACTTAGTTATGTTTCTTTATTCTCTTATCTCTCTGTTTTGTCTTTTGATAATTGATAGTTATATTTAGTTAAAAAATAAATGTTATTGGGCCTGGACCGACCTTCGTCTTCTCCTGTAAGCTTAATGAATACAACAAAGTTATTAGGCTAAATATATATGGGCCTGGGCCGAGTTTCGTCTTCTCTTGCAAGCTCAATGAATACAACAAAGTTAGGTCTGCCTCTCGATTTGTTCTAGAGAGAGAAAGAGATGGGAGGGAAAGGGAAGAAGAGGAGAGAGAAAAACTACTTAGCTGCACACGGCGGACCGGCGAGACTCCCGCCGCCGCCTGATCGTTCGAAACAAGATGCTCTTCCTTCTAAGCTCCGTATTCTCATGAACTACACCTCACCTTCTCCCCACGGTAAAATTAACAACGATTTGAGTCTGATTTTTTTTTTTTGTGTTGTTGTGATTTCTTCTCTGTGACGGTTCTGTGTTGTCGTCCTCCTTCAGATTCGACTAAACAAGTTGTTGTAGAGAAGAAAGTAAAGAATACCAAAGCCGAAGTCGATGCTACTGCTTCTGCTACTGCAACGGTATAGTTTTCTAACTTTCGCTTTTGTAATTTAGGGAACAATTAGATAAATCAATGGTGTTTTCTCATTGTTCTGATATGAATTGAGTCCTGTGAAGGACCTAAAACTTCTATTTGCTTTTGGAAATGAATTAGAATGTATAATTAGAATGTGAAACCTTATCTGATTAGGAGAGTGATGGAGATGATACAATGGTGACGAAGGGAGATGAGAAGAAGAAGAAAAAGAGGAAGAGAAATCAAATGAGTGACCTTCGTTTCGAAAAGGAGCTTGCGGAGTTGGATGGTCAGTCTAAAAGGAAAGAACGCAAGAAGAAGTAAGCTTAATTCATTTTTTCTTTAATGGCCAAATCCTTTGTTTGCTATGTGTTTTATCGACTAGGAATTGAAATGTTCTACCTTTTTTAAATGCAGGTATTGGGAGGCTAAGAAGCAAAAGAAGAATCAAGTCAAGACTGAAGATACCCTCCGAGAAAACTTCCCTAAGCATGAGCAGATCAGATTTGGTGATGTGGTGCAAGCTCCACCAAAGTTGGCTGTTGTTCCAAAGGTATAATAGTCTTGCTATTGTAAGAAAACTCTGGAAAATTGGTTTTGCTATTGGTTTAAATGATTATATGTGTGTTACTTTTTGCAGGCAAGAAAGTCTACTCTAAGTGCTTCGCAAGAGAGGCAGCGATTAGAGGCCATTGATGCTTACAGATCTCGCAAGGGATGGACTGAAAGACCAGGTTCTCAGATTCCTACCGTGGTCATGCAATAAGATGTCCCATGAGCTCATTTTTGTAGTGCAACTTATCTACTTTTTTTGTACTAGCTTGCTGTAAAATTATGCAATATTGTGTCCTTTTCTATGGATTCTAATATGATAGTTGAGTCATCAAATATCTATAAAAGAGGATTATTTAGCATAAGGAATTGTTTGGGTGTCTGACTCCATCTTTGTCGACGATCTTTGACAAAACCACGTGGAGGCCTGGCTCCATTTTTTACACGTTAAGTTTTGAGGTTACATGAACCAGACATTATTGGCAAGTGTTCTGGTAAAATCAAATGTGTGTCCTCGGGATCGCACAGAGATGAAGTCCTCCTTTGATATGAAGTGTAAGCATTCTCTTGTAACGGACACTGCTCATTTCATCAGCCATTTTGAAACGAAAGAAGTGAAGAAGGGCTATTGATACTATCTTCATTTGCCTGTAAGCGAAATCCTTGCCAAGACATATTCTTGGACCAGCCTACATACACAGTAAAGAAAGAAAACATTTCAGGTATAAGGAACAAAATTCTTACTCTTAACCACGTAGCTTGTCTGCAAGAGAGTGTACAAACATGAAAGCTTATGAATTTGAATGGTGATTCGGGTTGAAACACGGCGTCCTTAAGCCATCTCTCTGGCTTGAATTCCTCAGCATCTTGACCCCAGATGTAAGTCATCCTACCCATTGCATAGGCTATGTAGTAGATATTATCCCCTTTGTTCACTCTATGGCCATCTGGAAGAATGTCATCACTATCTGCACACTTCATGTCCTTTAAATTTGGACCAAGAAAGATTAAATTCTTTAATCCCCATTATTTGGTTCCTTTATTTCCTAAAATGTTCAATCACAGAAGAATCTTTTAAGGTCAGGTTCTTTTACCACAGGCACAGAAGGGTAAAGCCTCAAGGTCTCAGACAAGGTTGCATGGAGATAGTGCATCTGGTCAAGAGCCTCGTCAGTTATACTTTCAATGAAAACATTTATATCGGTTGTTTTCTCGTGACTCGATGTCACATCACTGATTTCTTGTACGATTTTCTCCTGAATAAGTGGGTTTTTGCAGAGCATGTACAAGAACCAAGAGAGAGATGCAGCGGTTGTGTCCTTCCCAGCAATCATGAAACTCAGAATTATATCCCTCAGGTACTTGTCATTCATTTTCTCCGGATCTTTCTCACTCTCCACAAGAAATCTCGATAGTATGTCCTCTCTAACAGCCTAAGGACAAGCCAAGTAAAAAGTTTAAAACGACAACAAAGAGAGAGGGCAAAACTTAAGAGAACTTACAGTACTCTGTTCCTTTGCAAGCTCTTTCCTTTTTGTGGTAATGAGACTGTAGACAAACTTGTCTATAGTAGCAATGCTTTTCTTGAGTCTAGATTGCGATCCAGTGTTGAAAAAACGTTTCAGCTTCCAAAGTGGATCGGTGAATCTGGAACTAGTTGCAACATTACCTTCATCAAAAGCTTTCATGAACTCTTCCCCTTCTTTGCTAAACCCATCCAAACATCTTAACTCCACACCAAACCCAACTTTAAAGATGGAGTCCAGTGTAAATCTCATCAACATATCCTACAAAATAATATAGCATCCTTGAGTTTTTGGGAATAGTGAGTTTTGTCTGTTAACTTTGATTCGAAACTTACTTGAGCATCAAAAGCTTCTCCAGAGAGAGCAAACTCCGTGACAAAACCAACAAGCTTTGACGCATTTCTCCTAAAAACAGAGCAGCTAAAGTCTCTTAAAACCCTAGTAGAGAACTCAAAGCTCGCAAGCTTCCTCTGTTGTTTCCATTTCTCACCATCAACAGCAAATATCCCATGTCCCAAAAGATCCGCAAGATTTTCATTAGTACTTGGTCCTTTACTATAGTTATCAAATCTTGTCTTGAGAATATGCTCCACGTTCCGAGGATCTGCAGTAAATATCTCGCTCTGTCCTGGACTCAAGAACCTGAAAGTAGGCTTTGTCCTCGCGATCTTTGTCTCGTAATCATATAACTCGTAGCTGTGGAAGAAAAGAGCGAAGACCGTGGCATGTACTGGAGCATATCTCTTGTCGTTTCTTGATTTTCCGGTGAAGATTTTGATCGTGAGATAGATTGTGAAAGAAAGAACGATGAATATCGCTGCTAGTACTGTAATAGCTATGATACTCAAAATCTCCATTCCTTTTTTTTTTGTTTCTTTGGAAGTCAACTACATTAGCTAAAGAACAAAGAGAAGGAAGATAGATACAGAGATATAATATTTTAACGACCGCAAGAACACAAAGTCAACCTATTCTTCATTCAGTTCTTCTCGATTTGATTCGATTTGTATTTCTCTCGTGCATGATGAATTCGACATCTAAACAAATCGTGGTGAGTGTTATGTTGATGTTTACTCACGTAACAATAACAAAAATCGTACTATATGAGTTAGGACCTCAACTTTCTTTATTTTCTTTAGTAGCACGTAACCAAATAATACAAAAGACAAAACAGAAGATATGGATATAAAGTGTTTGTTTTAACTGAGTATACTACAATACAGTATAGATATGAAAAGAGTTTTTTCGAGGTGTTCTTGAAAGTGTTCTGGTGTATTCAAGTGCTTGTCCTTGGGATTGCGCATAGATGGAGTCCTCCTTCGACATGAAGTGTAAGCATTCTTTTGTAACACACATTGCTCTTCTCATCAGCCATTTTGAAGCGAAAGAAGTGCAGAAGGGCCATTGATACTATCTTCATTTGCCGGTATGCGAAATCTTTGCCAAGACAGATTCTTGGACCAGCCTACATACATAGTTAAAGAAAGAAAACAAATCAGGCATTAGAAAATAATGCCTTACTCTAGGACACATACATGATTTTTCAGCAAGAGAGTGTAAAGACATGAAAGCTTATGAATTTGAATGGTGACTCTGGTTGGAACACGCCGTCCTTAAGCCATCTCTCTGGCTTGAATTCCTCAGCATCTTGACCCCAAATGTAAGTCATCCTCCCCATTGCATAGGCTATGTAGTAGACATTATCCCCTTTCCTCACTCTATATCCGTCTGGAAGAACGTCATCAGTTTCTGCACACCTCATGTCCTTTTCAGAAGGACCAAGACAGATTAAGATAATATTAAAATGGTCAGTTACAGAAGAACCTTTCATTTTTGAAGGATTTTTTTATTTTACCACAGGCACAGGAGGGTAAAGCCGCAAGGTCTCAGACAAGGCTGCATGGAGATACTGCATCTGATCAAGAGCCTCTTCGGTTATACTTTCAATGAAACCATCTACATCGGTTGTTTTCTCGTGACTTGATGTCACATCTCTTATTTCTTGTACAATTTTCTCCTGAACAAGTGGGTTTTTGCAGAGCATGTACAGGAACCAAGAGAGTGATGCAGCGGTTGTGTCCTTACCAGCAATCATAAAATTCAAAATTATATCCCTAAGGTACTTATCATTCATGTTCTCCGGATCTTTCTCACTCTCCACAAGAAATCTCGAAAGTATGTCCTCTCTAACAGCCTAAGGATCGACAAGCAAACCGTTTTTTTCAAAAGGTTTAAAAATGGTAAATGCAATCTTAGTTAAGACTTAAAACTTAAAAGGGTAAAATTAAGAGAGAACTCACAGTGTTCTGTTTCTTTGCAAGCTCTTTCCTTTTAGTGGTAATTAGACTATAGACAAATTTATCTATAGTAGCGATGCTCTTCTTGAGCTTAGACTGTGATCCAATGTTGAGAAACCATTTCAGCTTCCAAAGCGGATCAATGAATCTGGAACTAGTTGCAACGTTACTTTCATCAAAAGCTTCCATAAACTCTTCCCCTTCTTTGCTAAACCCCTCCAAACAATTTAACTCAACACCAAACCCAACTTTAAAGATGGAGTCCAGTGTAAATCTCATCAACATATCCTACAAAACAAACTCAGTGATAAATAATGAGTTTAGTCTGTTAGCTTTGTTTCGAAACTTACTTGAGCGTCAAAAGCTTTTCCAGAGAGAGCAAACTCCGTGACAAAGCCGACAAGCTTAGATGCATTCTTCCTAAAAACAGAACAGCTAAAGTCTCTTAAAACCCTAGTAGAGAACTCAAAGCTCGCAAGCTTCCTCTGTTGTTTCCATTTATCACCATCAACAGCAAAGATACCATGCCCTAAAAGATCCGTGAGATTCTCTCTACTGCTGTGCCCTTTACTATACTTATCGAATCTTGTCTTGAGAATATGCTCCACGTTCCGAGGATCTGCAGTTAATATCTCGCTCTGTCCTGGACTCAAGAACCTGTAAGTTGGCTTTTCCCTCGCGATCTCTGTCTCGTAATCGTACAAATCTTCGCTGTGGAAGAGAAGATCGAAGACCGTGGCGTGTACCGGAGCATATCTCTTGTCGTTTCTTGATTTTCCGGTAAAGATTCTGATCGTGAGATAGATAGCGAAAGACCAAACGACGAAGATCGTTGTTACTACTGTAATAGCTACGTTCGTCAAAATCTCCATTTCCCTTTATTTTTATTCTTCCAAATCAACGTAGACAGCTACTGAACCAAGAGAATCTAACAGATAAACAGAGAGACAGAAGAAAATAACACAGTTGTACTGTTGTACTATGAAAATACTATATATGAACAAAAAGACAAAAAAAGTATCCTCGGCTGTGTTCTCCTTCACGTAACGCGTGTACTCTGTGTGCTGAATTCAATCGTTCAATCCTGGCGGCTCGTTTCTTTTTGGGCTCATTTGTTGGGCTCTTTTCTCTTTTTAGAATAGAAAAAGGCCCATCAATCATTAAACACTGTGCGTGCCGGTACCCTCTTCCTCAGTTAGAGGGTTAAAGACTTTGCCGTGTCTTCTTCATCGTTTCCAATTCAATTCGTCGTGTTCATCAAATTGCAATTTTGATTCGATTCTTCTCGGACATAGAGTTCAATTCCCGAGCAAAACATGGTGAGTGTAATCAATTTCATCGTCGTAATTTTTTTTTAGGTTTGATTAAACTCCGGAACTGATGATCGATTTCGTTGTCGTTGTTTTGCTTTAGATATGAGTTTTCTCAGAGGTATAATTGATTCGTTTAGCTCGATACTCAACGAAGAAACTAAGCACGATACGAACGTATCATCATCATCGTCTGGCTCCATGAATGGTATCGATGGAGTTCCGGTTTCTAACGAAAGGGTTGCGTATAAGCTTAAAGGATACTTTGATTTGGGGAAAGAGGAGATCGCTAAAGGTGTTAGAGCAGAAGAGTGGGGTTTACATGATGATGCTCTTCTTCATTACAGAAACGCTCAGAGGATCATGAATGAAGCTAGTTCTACTCCTTCTCCTTCTTATATTAGTTTGAGGTATTGATAAGTTTGATTTACTTATATGTTAGGTTGAAAAAAAGAGTTCCTTTTCTTAATGTGATGAGTTTGATTTATATGGTAGTGAAAAGGAGAAGGTGAGATCGTACCGAGAGAAGATTTCTAAATGGCAAAATCAAGTATCTGAGAGATTGCAAGCTTTGGGTAAGCGTACAGGTGATGAAAATTTGATTTTTGACCTTTTTATTACATATTATTATGAAGAAGGGACAAGTAAATTCACATTGATGGTTGTTTGTTTTGCTTGTTTCTGGCATCAATGGCGTTTCATAATTTTAGGTGTTGGAATGTCTGAGAATAAGGTATTTGTCTTGCTTCTTTCTCTTCTTTTTTTTATTATCCTAAATGTGGTAGGAGACTGTGCTGTTGGTAGCTTTTTGAGTGATATGTTTCTGTATTAGGATTGATTGCTTCACTGAATTTGTTATGCTAAATCCCTCTTTTTGATCCTTGATTATGTAGAGAACCGTAGCATCTCCGTCTTCAGCTTCAGTTTCCTCTGCAGCGTCAAGGTATGCAAGAACTCCATCAAAAAAGACTCCAGTTCCCAGAGGTGGCACTGCAATGGCAAGGAACACGAAAGATGCTGCTGCAAGCCCAAAACCTGTGAAAGAATCTGGAAATGTCCACGATGATAAGTTAGTAGAGATGATAAACACAACAATAGTAGATAGAAGCCCATCTGTGCAATGGGATGATGTTGGTAAGTACCAGTGTTATGCTCTTCTTCTTTTTTTTTCCTTTTCGTGGCAGTATGTGGAAAACATAATTATGCTGAATAATTGCAGCTGGACTGGATGGAGCTAAACAAGCTTTACTGGAGATGGTTATATTACCGGCAAAACGAAGAGATTTGTTCACTGGTCTCCGGAGACCAGCGAGAGGTAAAATTTGCAAGCTTGGTTTCTGCGTGATCTTCTCCAGTGCCATCCTTGGTAAAATTTCTTCATTTCAGGTCTGCTTCTCTTTGGGCCACCTGGCAATGGGAAAACAATGCTTGCCAAGGCAGTCGCTTCTGAGTCACAGGCAACTTTTTTCAATGTCTCAGCATCTTCTTTGACTTCAAAATGGGTGTGTGCTTCTCTCATTGTACCCTGAAAGCTTTTTTGAAATTACTTTTACGATCCAAACGGACTAACTGATTTTGCTGTATTGATTCAGGTGGGTGAGGCTGAAAAGCTAGTTAAAACGCTGTTTCAAGTTGCAATATCCAGGCAACCTTCTGTGATATTTATGGATGAAGTATGTACTTTTTCCCTTTTCTGTCTTGCAAGTTAATTATGCCGAGAACCTACTCTTCTTACCTGAGATCTAGACAATACCATTTAGCTGTATTTGATACGGAAGTGCTCCCTGAACCATGATAGTTCATGATAAACATGTTGTCACTTGAAGGTCTGAATATGTTTGACTCTGGTTTTCTCAGATAGATAGTATAATGTCTACAAGGTCGATCAGTGAGAATGAAGCAAGCAGAAGGTTGAAATCAGAATTCCTTATCCAGTTTGATGGTGTGACTTCTAATCCTGATGATTTGGTGATTGTCATTGGTATGAATCCTACTAATCTAGTCTTTATCAAACCCAGTCTTTACTCTGTGTGCATCTCTGCGTATCAGTTGGCATATATATTCTGTTTTTGCTTTCTCTAATCATTTACGTGGATGTATTGTTTTGCAGGAGCTACCAACAAGCCACAGGAGTTGGATGATGCAGTGCTTAGGAGATTGGTAAGAACATTATCTGTTACCATGATTTGCATATCTACCAATTGCTAAGGAAAGTATCTGATTATATGCATTTTATCAATTTGTTAGGTGAAGAGAATATATGTACCATTGCCAGATTCAAAAGTCAGAACACTACTATTTAAAACTAAACTAAAGAGTCAGCCTCACTCTTTATCCAGTAGCGACATTGATAAAATCGTCAGAGAAACCGAAGGCAAGCTCTAAAGATTTTGTATAAGAAACACAGAGTAGTTATTACCACTAGACGTATTACATATTGAAGTAACTAATAGGCTTCCTTTATGTAACAGGATACTCAGGAAGCGATCTTCAAGCACTGTGTGAAGAAGCTGCAATGATGCCAATCAGAGAACTCGGTGCAGATATTCTTACCATCCAAGCAAATAAAGTAATTATAAACCTCTTTTAAATAAGTAAATCAAATCAATATTGATGTGTCTTTTGAGTTGGAAAGGTTTGATCAAATATATGTGTAAAAATGTAACAGGTGAGACCGCTACGATATGATGATTTTCGGAAATCGATGGCAGTGATCAGGCCCAGCTTGAGTAAAAGCAAATGGGAAGAGCTTGAACGTTGGAACTCAGAGTTTGGCTCTAATTAAAATTTCTTCTTAGATTATTTGTTTCTGTTGTAAATCTGATACGGTGTAAAGCTAAGAAACAGAACAAAAAAAAAACAATCAAATATTAGTTCTGAAAGTGCTGAGGGTAAAATCGTCATTTCGTGAAGCAGGTTACGACTTACGAAACGGTCTCTGTAGTAAACAGAAGAATTTTGAAATTCAAAATTAGTTTCTCCGCTCTTCTTCTCTCTCCCTCTCTCTCTCTCTCTCTATTATCTTAAACTCTTCATTGCTCTTGCTCTCTCGCCGTCGTCTGAGTTCGGAAAAAATGAGTAAGAAATCGCCAGAATCTGACGCTGACGATACTGAGGAGCCATGGACACTGGCTGATTTCGAGATCGGGAGACCACTGGGAAAGGGTAAATTTGGCAGAGTCTATCTCGCTCGCGAAGTTAAGGTATCTCTCTCTCTCGTTTCCCTTCGATTTTTGTTACAAATTTCCTCTTGTAACTGTGAGATTTAGGTAGAGGTTTATTTCAATTTGAGCTTTTTGGAAACCCTAATTGGTTGCGAATTTTGGGGGATATATGATTGCAGAGTAAGTTCATAGTGGCGCTGAAAGTGATATTCAAGGAGCAGATCGAGAAATATAAGATTCATCATCAGCTTCGGAGGGAAATGGAGATCCAGACGAGTCTAAGCCACCCGAACATTCTTGGTCTTTACGGTTGGTTCCATGACGATGAGCGCATTTTCTTGATTCTCGAGTATGCTCATGGTGGTGAGCTCTATGGCCTCCTCAAAAAGAATGGTCATCTCTCTGAAAAGCAAGCCGCCACTGTTAGTCTCTCCTCGCCGCTTCCTCCTTTTGCCTTAAGATCTTTATCATTTTGTTTGCAATGTTGTTTGGTTCTGCTTGCTTCTGAATTGCTTGTTGTCAGTGGTGATATTTATGGCTTTTTCTTTTTGGAATTCAGTACATTGCAAGTCTTAGTCAGGCACTAGCCTATTGCCATGGAAAATGTGTGATTCACAGAGACATCAAACCTGAAAACTTGTTGCTCGATCATGAGGTATCTTATGTTTGTATATTGGTTATGTTGAGAACTCAGGATGTTGTTCAACATTAGTAATTTCATAATACATACGCAGGGGAGATTGAAAATTGCTGACTTTGGGTGGTCAGTTCAGTCAAGTAACAAGAGGAAAACTATGTGTGGAACCTTAGACTACTTGGCACCTGAGATGGTCGAGAATAGAGATCACGATTATGCTGTTGATAATTGGACTTTAGGTGTATTGTGTTACGAGTTTCTCTATGGTCACCCTCCGTTTGAAGCCGAGAGTCAAAAAGATACATTCAAGAGGTAAGGAGACGACTAGACTCTTATCTTTGTTGGGAAGAAACTTAAAACCTCAGCTCCTGATGAGCTTGTCTAATTTAATGGTATGCAGAATTCTCAAGATCGATCTGACTTTTCCTACTGCGCCTAATGTTTCAGCAGAAGCCAAAAATCTTATCAGTCAGGTACACATACACCCATAAGCTAAATCATTATACCAACAACGACTCTCTTGCTTGACTAGTTAGTTTAGTTATTAAACATTAACATGTAGTTGTTTAAAATCTTTTGCAGCTTCTTGTTAAGGATCCCTCGAAACGACTCTCCATTGATAAGATCATGCAACATCCGTGGATCGTTAAGAACGCAGATCCTAAAGGTGTGTGCCTCAGTTGATGCAATTCTCCCATCTCAGGACAAATTAGCTTTATATGTAATCGAATGTTATGAGAAGAATGTCTTAAGAAGTTCAGAGAAAGTACATTCCACCATGTTATATATCATCTCATCTCATTTCAGCATAATATAATCTAAGTAAAACTCGTCTTCTAACATCTAACACTGAAAGATCTTAACAATAGTTCGATGCTTCTAGACACCTGAAGAAAATAATGACAATATCTCCTCACTGTCTTCTTCACCCCTTAAAGCTATGTCAGTAATAGTGGTGTCGGTACTGCAACTACTAGTGGTCTTCTCATCAGAAACTCGGGGCAGTGGAATACCCATGACTAAAAGAGAGAGCTTCTGGTCATCTCCATCTTTGCAAGTCACAGATCTAGCAGCTGTTTTCACCGTTAACGGGCTATAGCCGGCATTCTCATGTGCGATAGTAGTATCCACTGGATGCTTCTTCTTGATACCTCTATGCATGTGTTTATGGCAGTATTTCTGACCAGACAAAACTTCTTTGCTGCATCTCCACCTCTTCCCATCTGTTCTTCGGCACCTTCCTGGTTCTTTTTCTGTTTCAACTCTTTGTAAACGAGACCCACCACGATCTACAACGGAGAAAGCAAGATAGAAGAACAAAAATGGTCATGAATATACATTGAAAATGATGGTAAGCCGAGGTTTCAAAGTTTTTACCTTGAAGAACAGTGTCCTGAGAAAAGTGGATACTATGTAACAAGCCACCATTAACAACATTCATATTCTTCCATTCTCTGCTTCTTGCAATTATTTCATTCTTCCTGTTGCCTGAGAATTGTGCAGCTTGTAAGGAACTATCAGATACCTCGGGGAAGAACTTCTGAACAGAAGGTAAGCTCTCATCACCTAGTAATGAAACAATGGAACCTGGTCAATTCAATGGAACAGTGAAGAAACGAGTTCTATAGATATTTTTCTGGTATCATAATACCTTGAAGGGGAACAACACTAACACACATACTCGACTCTTTTTTACTGATTAAGTCATCATAACTCATCTCCATGTTCCTTCTGCTCCTGTCACCGTGACTCACATTTTCTTTTGTGGACTCGGAGATCACTAAAGACGGACGAGTGACATTATCACAGGCTCTGGCACTAGGCAATGAAGCAATGGTAACTACCTGGGCATTACTAGAACTTGACATTGTCTCATGAAAGACACTCTCACTGTCGTTATTTATGTCCAAACCATAAGTGTTGTCGTGTCTTGTTAATGAAGCAGACGACGAAGCAACCTTATAAGATGATTCCACAAGCTTTCTTGAACGTTTACGGCCTCTATGCATGTGCCGTTCACAGTACTTCTCATACAAAAGGACCTTGTTACTACACCGCCATTTCTTCCCATCTGTTCTCCTGCACCTTGTGGGTTCAGGTTCCACTGCGTGGATATGGTTCAATCCTTTATCACTACTCAACACTGCAACTCAATAACCACAAAATCAAATACAGACAAGAATCAGTTCAACTGTAAAAACAGAACAAAAGACTCCAATAAATTCAGAGGTAACTAAAGACTGTTGTGTGTATGTGAATCTTGTTAACTCCCCCAACTCAAAACCCAAGAACCAAAAACAAGTTTTAGGAAATTAAATAAGCTCACAATAAAACCCATCAAGCATTTCCCACAAAGAATACCCCAAAAAATTACAACTGTTGAATTGGAACAAAAACCTCTCTAGATTCTAAGGTCCAAGACTTGGTATAGTAAGTGTATGTGAACAAATCTTCTAAATTATGTTCTTTCTTATCTGCTAGCTCAAAAAAAATCCTGAAAAGACTAGAATTTCAAGTAACTTACGAGAAGAAGAGTGAGAGTTGTAACTGGAGGAGGAAGAGAGAGCAAGACTGTTCCAAACAGAAACCACAAGGTGATGAGGCACACGAAGACCAGCCTCTATGTATCTATACACCAAAGTTTGCATCTGAAACTCCACAAACTGCGCCGCCTTCATCCACGGCAACAACTTCCTCCTCCTCTCCTCTAACTCCTCATCCTGCTCCATTTTAAGGCTCTGCATCTTCACAACAAAAAAAAAAATTGGTTTTTTTTATTTCTAGGGAAGATTATTTCAATTCGAGAGAAAAAGGAGATGACTTTTGAAACTAGCGACAAAGAGAAGCGAAAAAAACCCACCTCCCAAGAAGAAAAAAGCTTTAAGACAAACAAACCAAACCAGATACTAATAAAATCTCTTCTCTGTTCTTCACTGTTTTAACACAATGTGAGAGAGAGAGAGAGAAACAGAGGAAACAAAGACCGAAGAGGTGAGAGTGTGAAGAGATATAAAGGCAGTTGTCAGGTTTCTGACAAATGCGTCAGCGTCTTTCAGACTTTTTTGAATACCTTTCGGACATTAAAAAAAAAAAATGCTGAGTTTCCCTCTCGATGCCACACAGACACACACATAGAGAGTGTGATAACTCTCTCTCTCTCTGTCCAGCTTGCTCCACTACATCTCCACGTTCATATTCTTCCTCTATGCTATGGGCCCATCTGATCACGAAAGGCCCATTATTACTCCTCCATTAAGTTGGGCTCTACTCTTTTTTTTTTTTTCTTTTTTTCTTGCTTTAGTTATTCAAAATTTGTTGGTTCTGATTGACTTTAATTATAACATTCTGTTTCCCCTGATGCCTTGCATCTTGGTCACATTTGTAATAACAATAATAAAATCTATATTTTATCTTAGTCACAATGCCAAAAAATACTTTATTTATAGTAGTATTACCAAAAAGAGTTTGTATGGAATGGTTTACTAGTAGTATCATATACTCACTCACTAGTGGTTTCTCTAAATATTGTCCACACGTGGAAAGTAATGCTTTAACAGCTCAAAAAATTTTCGTATGATTGTGAGATGCCGTGATTCAATATTGGTCCTCACCGAGCTGTGTGGATAATCTATTTTATATTTAAAACATAAACGTCGGCAGCCAAAAATAAATATTACAAAACATGTAGTATATTATTTTTATACACTTTTTTTGTAAACATCATTATGTATCACAAGAAATTTAATTCGAATCATACATAATTAAATTCAGATATATTCCATAATAACAATACTCACACAAACCATTAAAGTTCTTACAAAAAGTCATTAATAACTAAGATATACATTCTAGTATCCAAGCCACTAATCCACAACCACAAACAAATTTTTGTATTTGGAACATTTCATCACACTCGATTGATAATAAATTAATTTTAGATTAACAAAAAAACGAGAATCAAAATGTTTTATTTAGGCCAAATAATATCTGTGTAATTACTAATTAGTAAAAGAAGCCCAAATATCTCAAATAGGAAAATTAAAGAACAAGACAATTAAATGGAATGGACTCTTTCTTCTTACAGCTATGTCCGAAAAAGAACACATGGCCCCCAATCCAACCCAACTCTCACTCTCTCTTATAAACAACACACATTTCAAAAATTATAAAAAAAAAGGCAAAACTAACTCTAGTCATTATTCTAATCTAACCATGGTTTACCATTTTAACCATGGTTAACAATGAGCCTTCTCTTTCCTTTATTATACTTCTCATCTCTCTCACTATGTCTTCTCCACTTCCTCTGCTCCACACTTAAAAAAAGAAACTCAAACCGTCTCATCATGGCGGCGTCACTCCTCGCCTTGTTCACTTTCTCCATCCTCGCCTTCGCTTCAACCGTGAGTAGCCACAACATCACTCAAATCCTCGCTGATTCTCCTGATTACTCTTCCTTCAACAACTACCTTACTCAGACGAAGCTCGCCGACGAGATCAACAGCCGCACGACCATCACAGTCCTCGTCCTCAACAATGGCGCTATGTCTTCTCTCGCCGGAAAACATCCACTCTCCGTCATCAAAAGCGCTCTAAGCCTCCTCGTCCTCCTCGATTACTACGATCCTCTCAAACTCCACGGCCTCTCTAAAGGCACAACTCTCTCCACCACACTCTACCAAACCACCGGAAACGCTCCCGGAAACCTAGGATTCGTCAACATCACCGATCTCAAAGGAGGCAAAGTCGGATTCGGCTCCGCCGCTTCAGGTTCCAAACTCGATTCTTCTTACACCAAATCCGTTAAACAAATCCCTTACAACATCTCCATCCTCGAGATCGATGCTCCGATCATCGCTCCGGGAGTTTTAACCGCTCCTGCTCCTTCCGCCGCCGTGTCCAACCTCACCGGATTACTCGAGAAAGCCGGCTGCAAAACCTTCGCCGATTTGCTCGTTTCGAGCGGAGTACTCAAGACTTACGAATCCGCCATTGATAAAGGCTTGACGGTTTTTGCACCGTCCGATGAAGCTTTTAAAGCTGAAGGTGTACCAGATCTGACGAAGCTCACACAAGCTGAGGTGGTCTCGCTCTTAGAGTATCACGCACTCGCTGAGTACAAACCTAAAGGCTCACTCAAGACTAACAAAAACAACATCACCACATTGGCCACTAGCGGCGTCGGTAAATTCGATCTAACTACCTCAACCTCCGGCGACGAAGTTATTCTCCACACCGGCGTTGCTCCGTCGAGACTCGCCGACACTGTGCTCGACGCGACTCCCGTTGTGATATTCACCGTGGATAACGTCCTCCTCCCTGCTGAGCTATTCGGAAAATCTAAATCGCTTTCTCCGGCACCGGCGCCTGCACCGGAAACAGCAGATGCACCATCTCCGGCGGAAGGACCTTCACCAACCGCGGCTTCACCACCGGCACCTCCGATGGACGATGCACCGGATAGTGCTCCTTCAGACTCGCCGACAGGTTCAGCATTGAGTAAGTCGGCTAACGCGGCGGTTGGCTTGAGCTCACCGTCGTTGTTCACCTTATTGGTCACGTTCGCCGCCGTAACCGTCTCCGTGTCTCTGAGGTTTTGAAACCCTTTTCGAATTCTCCGTAATTAATTACGCAGTCTGCCACTCCCTCCTTTTGTTTTTTTTTTTGTTTTTTTTAATTATTTTCTTTCTATTTTTGTGCTTCTGTGTTGTTGAGTTGGGATTAGTGAGTGAGTGAGGTTTTTTTTTACTTTTAATCTTTTTGTTAATCACATTTTGCATTATTGCTTTGATTATATCCATCCTGTTGAGATCTTTGGCCTCCAAGTTATACTATTTAACTTGTTTTCCATTTTTGGATACAGCTTTCATATATTATAATAATTTTTGTACCGACAAATAATGCAGCAAACTACTAGATGTTTTTTTACCTATGGAGTTTAAAGTATTGTACTGTACTTTGAACCACTTCGAGATTTAAAACATCAAAATATTAAGGTTTAGAATTTTGATGTGTTCGTTCTCTCGTGAAGTGATTGATTCAAAAGATGCTCTAAAAATTGAGTTGGGCCCAAGTTCTTATTATAGAAATCAAACTTTTTTTGGTTTGTTTGGAAAGCAAAAGCAAATTGATACCTTCCTCCTTATTTTTACCTTGGCCGGCATAAACGCTGTGTAATGTTTTCCCGGGAAGCAACGAACAAAGCAACATTTCCACTTTTAGACATTAATAAAAAAAAGAGAATATTCCAAATTAGTGGGTTACGGTAAAACGATGCCGTTTTAATCATGTACAAATCAATTAAACCAATGAATGGGTCTACATTACACGGACTGTCGAGGGTTGGAAAAAGGTGGCCCAGTTATATTTATTAATGAGAGCGAAAAGGCCCGATTTCTTTTTTTCATCATTCTCTTGACACCGACACTTCTTCTTTCAACAATGAAACAAACGTTTATATATTCTGAAAACACAAACCCTACCGTTCTCAACTCTATAAAACGACGACCATTGTTTCTTTCCTTTTACCTAACGACATAGCGTTTAAGCATCAGTCGTCCTCGAGAAGCTTCACTGAGTAGAAAAAAGTGCAGAGAGACTCATTCTTTCCTCAAGCTCACTGAATCTTATTATATAGTTAGGGTTTCAAAATCCCCGCCAATTTTTTAGAATTGGAGCGTTAATGGCGGCGTCTACGGCGGCCGCTGAACAAGTCGAGAGAAAAATTGCGCCGGTAACATCAAACCACCAAAGCGACGCTTCTCCATCTCCCACGCTCAATTCGAAGGATTTCATAGTCTCCGCTGCTGCTAAAGTGGCCTCACAGCCATTGCAGAACTACGATTTAAACGTCTGGGGTGTCCTCACCGCAATTTCAAGCAATGCTCGCAAACGCCGGCAGGTTCGTTTACTTCTCACCGTTTTTATTTCTGGAACCTCCCTTATTGTATAATTCTTGTTTAATAAAGTTTGATTTGATTCCTGATGGAATGGATTATAGGGAATAAATATACTGTTGAGTTCTGATGAGCATTGCTTAGGACGGCTACCATGTCACGCTACTTATCAGGTGGAATCAACTGCAATTAGTGGGAACCATTGTAAGATATACCGTAAGCCAGTTGGTGATGGGGATAATACTTCTAGCTCTGATGTCTTTGTGGAAGACACAAGGTTAGTGAACCTCTCTTCTGTCTCCAATTGTGTGATTTCATTTTCTCTTCAGTTTATAAAACTTAAAACTTATGCCTCCTGCTTCATTCAGCACAAACGGTACCTTTCTCAACTGGGAGAGATTAAAAAAGAACGGCCCTGCAGTAAGGGTTCAGCACGGTGACATTATATCCCTTGCTGTTCCTCCTGATCATGGTAATTAAGTTTAGATTTGCTTTATTTGTTAATGATTCCAGTTTTATGCCACTTTTCCAGATCGATTAACACTATACCTCTGCATTTTTTTCAGAAAAGGCCTTTGCATTTGTTTACCGGGAGATACTTGCTAATAATGCAGCACTTTCCTGCATGAACAGAAAAAGAAAAGCAGGTATAAGTCACGAAAATATATTTTTCTTCTAACTTTCTGTGTATATATAACTAAGGAATGGCATGTCTTGAGGCATTATATAGCATGTGTTTAACTTTATTCACTTCTGATATGTGTGTTTTGCTCTTTTGAAGAGGATTCTACCGGTGAAATTAAGAGGCAGAAGGGCATAGGCATTGGTGGTCCCAATCCAATATCTCTGGATGATTTTAAGAGCCTCCAGCGTTCGAACACAGTATGTTCATCATATTTTTTGGTTTCCATTATAAGATGTAAGTGATTGTATCAATCTTGATGTCATTCTAACTCAACTTTTGTGTAAATCAATGTTCTATGCAGGAACTGAGGAATCAATTGGAAGCACAGGTGCTTACCATTGACACTCTGCGTAATGAATCCCGCTCAATTGTGGAGCACCATGAAAGTGTATGTTGAGTTTTTGTCTTTGAATCTTTGTTGTGGCGCTTGTTAATTTTGTTATGTAAAGTTCTGTATAATAATAACAAATAATCATGTTTGAGTAATTGGTGAATATATGAGTATCCTTACTCATATATCTTTGAATTTGCAGGAAATAAAACAGATTAAAGAATCCACTGCAAAATCATTTCATAATGAGCTGATTGAGCTGCGTGATCAATTAGATGCTAAGCAGAAAGAACTGGCGCAGGTCAACAAATTATCAGCTGAACAAAAGAATTCCATAGATGAACTTGGTGAGAGAGTAAACGCTTCTTTGCAATCTCTCAGTGAAGCAAATGAAATAGTTAAAAGGTAAAGAAATGCTTTTCCCTTGTTGATTGTTATTCTTATTTTCTTAAGATCATATCTTATGCAAGTATTGTGAAAACTTTAATTTACCTGTCCCGAGAAATGACCTCTGAGGGTGAAAGCGTGAGGCAGCAGACACTTCGAAATGTTACTTTATAGCTTCGACATTTATATACACTGCTTCTTTTGGTTGTCAATTGGTCTGTGAGTGTTTCATGTTCAGAGATTTTTCTTCATATTGAGTTATTGACCTTTCTGGAATATCTTATGTGGCTTTGCTTTTATAGCCTAAATATTGCAAATATGTAACCCTAAGTAAAAACGACATATTGCTTTCAGTCAAAAAGCTTCTATAGATGAATTGAAGACAGGGTTGGATGAAGAAAGAAATCAAAGAAGAGAGGAAAGAGAAACTGCCACTGCTGAACTCAAAGCGGCGATACATAGATGCCAAATTGAAGCTCAGGAAGAATTGAAAAGATTTTCTGATGCTGCTATGAAACACGAGAGGGAACAACAGGAAGTAATCAACAGAATGAAGGTATGAAAAGAATTAGCTGTGTTTAAATTAACTCTTCAGTCTTCCCATCATCATGTCCTTAAAATAAGACAGTTTACTTGACAAATATTTTAGGATACAGAGAAGGAAAGATCAGTGCAAGTGGAAACTTTGATGTCAAAATTGGTATGTTCTTGTAACGTTTTTCATAATTCGCCTCTTGATCACACAAACCTCGTACTCCTATGTTTTTTTCATTTTGTTGTCATTTAAGAAGTTTTGTGGTGTTTTATAGGAAGATACGAGGCAGAAGTTGGTCTACTCTGACAATAGAAACCGTCAGCTAGAAGCTCAAGTTTCGGAGGAGCAGCTTGCTTCTGCTAATGCACAAAAAGTACCTGGCCTAAATGCAATTTCCGTCTTATTTTGCATGGTTCTTTTCTCTCTTTTATTGCTGTCCTAACGGGTTCATTTGTTGCAAAAAAATTCTTTTTGACAGAAAATAGAAGAACTTGACCTTGAAATAAAAAGACTCCAAAAGGATCTGGACAGTGAAAAGGTAAGAATGGAAACAAATTCTGTGCCTTGTACCTTTTTCACAGTTTTACATTAATGACATGCTTCTGTTTCCTACCTCTGATTCCTGCTATAGAATTATGATAACATGTTTTAAAGATCGTGGACTTGTAGCTAAGACATTTTTTTGCGGGGTATCCAGTGTATGTTTAAGCTGAGACTGTCTTTGTTATGTTAGCAGGCAGCCCGAGAAGAAGCATGGGCTAAAGTGTCTGCTTTAGAACTAGAGATAAGTGCTGCTGTTCGAGACCTTGACGTTGAAAGGCAGAGACACCGTGGTGCAAGGGAAAGAATCATGCTCCGGTAAGAACAGTTACATGTATGGTACAAAAACGTTAGGCTGCTATTTCTAGAGTACATGGTTGGTTTGCTAACATTCTTACTGTTTGATGGTGAAAAATTTAACACATGCATTGTTTTTTTTCCTCGTTTAAGTTTGTGATTAGTGCCTCTATATAGTTCTTTTGCTGTCTAGGTTTCCTGGTTGGAAGGTAGTTTTTTGTTGACAGTGTTGCGATTGCACTTCACGCAAGTTTGATAGGTCTAACTAATTGAGGACAATGAATCTTTATGCAGTGAAACTCAGATGCGGGCATTTTATTCTACGACTGAGGAGATCTCGGCTCTCTTTGCAAAG
Source organism: Camelina laxa (assembly GCA_024034495.1). NCBI lineage: Eukaryota > Viridiplantae > Streptophyta > Magnoliopsida > Brassicales > Brassicaceae > Camelina > Camelina laxa. The sequence goes on from CM043882.1 coordinate 1,111,873, forward strand.
CAGCAGGAACAGCTCAAGACTATGCAGAGAACTCTGGAAGATGAGGATACTTGTGACAATACTTCACTAGATATTGATCTTAATCCAATAACCAGAAGTCCCAACAGAGCTAATACTCAGGAAAATAGAAGAGCAACTTACCATTCAAATTGTGCTGCCAGGACAAGCTCGTCCACTTCAGGGCAAAGGTCTACCAGAAATGAAGGTTTGGACACGTCTTGTGAAGATGCAGATGCTACTCAGAAGCATGATTGTGAAATTATGAGTCAGGAAGGTCAAAACACCCAAGAAGCGGAGTGTACAAGCTCTGAAAAAGTCGTGAAGGGTGTCTTTGGCTCAGATATAGAAGGTATTGGTACAGCACCCATTTTGGGAACAGACCCTGTAGGAACAGAGCAAGTTAATGAAACTCAAAGTCCAGGAAATGATTATGAGAGAAGTGATCGTCTGAGGCAGTCAATCATTGTAGCTAGTGATACAATGCAAATAGATTGTGAAACTCAAGCACATGAAAGTGTTCAGGATCAGGATGATGGAGCTGTTATCTTGTTAAGGAACCCAAACGATAGAAGGGATACCCAAGACACAGAAGGCGTAGGCACTATAAGGACGTCAGATCTTCTAGCTTCTGAAGTTGCTGGGAGTTGGGCTAATAGCACAGCTCCTTCTGTACATGGAGAAAACGAAGCTGAAAGAGGTAGAGAGGATGAAGAGAGTCAGACTCAAAGAATCAAAGAAGTGACTGTAGTACACGATTCTGCTGGTCAGGTAGGCGAAAGCCAAACTAAACCGACAAGTTCAGGGATCATGGTCACTAGGGAGGATGATGCTGAGCATGGAGTTGTTAACGAGCCAGTTGGGATCATTGATCAAGGGAAATTAAAACATACTACTGGTTCGGACTCTGAGACAGAGAGTTGTTCTGATTCTGATGATGATCACGAGAAGGAAAAACACAGTCCTGTCTCTGATTCTGATACAGAGGGTTCCGATGTGAATGATGATAAGGGATCACACTCTTCAGAGCCTGATTCAGAAGGAAGCCATGAAGCTGACAGAGATCTGAAACAAGTAGACACTATGGACGAAGACGATAAAGCTACTTAGCAAGATTCCCTTTTCAGGATCTCATTCTAAGTGCATTCATGAACTTACACTCTTTCCAAATCCATCTTGTTTTGTTTTCGTACACACTAGGCTTATTTTTTCGTTTGATTTAGAAGTTGTAACACGGGGAGTTGTAATTTACGTGGAATGCAAAGCTAAAGTAAGTGATTAAAAGAATTGAAAGTTTAGGATGTGTCTACTTCACAACAAAGTCGCTCCATAGTGTGATGCAATGATAGCAAAAGTAGAAATGAAGAGGGGGGGAAGGAAGGGGCTAAGCTAAAGAGAGATGGGGCTAAAAATAGACAGGGGAAAGAGTTAGTCAGAGGAATCATCAATGGTTAATCTGAAATTAAAAGAGAGACTTTGATAGTGAGAGGACGAAGAGAAGCTCCTTTTACAACCATTTCATCATTATAGAAACAGTAACAACTCGAGAGGACGAAGAGAAGCTACTTTTACAACCGTTTCATCATTATAGAAACAGTAACAACTCCAAAACTTACCCTCCAAAAACTCTCATCAATATCTTGGCATATCTCTTATAGCTTTAGTGGTAAAAACTCTTTGAGAAGATCCATTGTTGTCTATGGAGATACTGAAAAGGATGGCTATAAATAAATAGTAGTAGATTTAATAATGTAACGAAATAATAACAAGTATTGAACACTTTTTAGAGAAGCGTGGATGGGGGGTTTCATTTTAGTGTTGACTATCACCTCCAATTCCATTGATGCCTCTTATTACTAGTTTGTCTTTGCATTTTAGTTTCCATGAAAATATCAATACATGAAATGAGTAGAGTTTATAGTGGTCCTAGTCCTTGCCCTCATCAATTTATTCTTTTTTTCTCCAAATATATCATCAATACATGTAATGAGTAGAATTTGTTTTTGTCAATGAGTCGCTTGATATTTTTATTGAATGGTTGTGAAATTTAGATTTATATAAAAATGTTCCACAGAAACTACTTTTAAGTGCCTTTTTTCTTTCATAAATCTAATATATAGTAAATTTTTGTTACGAGGTTGGTAAAAAATCAATCTTTAGTTTGGAAAATATTGAGTATTACTGATTGGGCTACACGAAGAAGAAGAAGAAACGGGATTGGGCATGTGCATGTGGGTTTTGAGCATTGAGGAGAAGAAGAAAGAAAAAAGAAAAATAGCCCACAAAAAAATTCATAATGCATGATGATGGTTGATGATAATGATGAAGAATCCATCGTCGTCGAGTGGGGGGGAATGGGGTTATTATGGCAAATGGGTATGATGATTGTGGGAAGAAGAAGCCAAATCGGTGGTTTCGTTTTCCAAATTAAATGTGCTTTGGCTTTTGCTTCTACTCCTACTCGAGTACTCCATGACTTTTTCCACTACTACATACATACATACTCATACTGTCATACATGTATAATATTGCTAAAAAAAAGTCACTGCACCCGATTCGGTTGTATCCATTTCACACTTTTTTTTTTCCTCTTCCTTCCAAGTAATTCAGAACCATTTCCTAAACCCCCAACGCCCAACCTACGCTGCCTCACGTGATCCATCACGAGCCATGATTTCCTTTTTGGTACTTTTTTCACCTGATTCTCTTACGGACTTCCCCCCCGAAATATTTTCATTTTATATACTAAAATCATCATTCATATGGATTGGTGTTTACTGTTTAATATCAAAATTACCCTTTTTAAACGGGTTGGAGGATGAAACATACTAGAGAATTGACTTTATATCAATATATGTAGGTTATAAGAGATCATAAATTAAAAATGTATATACGAACTACAATTACATAATTTCTACATGTGTGTTGTGTTTCATGTTTAGTCTATAAAATTTACCGCAAATAATCTTTTTACTTTTTTGGGTATGATTTCATAATAATATGTATTTCAATCAAACACGAAATGTGTTTTGTCGTAGATTTTTAGACTGCTGCCCATTAAAAAAAAAAAGAAAAAGAGAGTGCTATTAGTTAAAAATCTTAAGATTGATTACACATCCAACATGTAGAAAAAAAAACTATTGGACGGGGAACGACGACAACACATTGGTGTAAATCAACTTTAGAACTTAATTAAGTCTTGGTTGTGATATGTATTTAACGGAATGATTAACCATCATTAGATATGACTTCAACGATTTGAAAATTCTGGATTTACACTCTCTCTATACCTTGGATGCTTAGGTACGTAATCTTCTTTTTCCCTTTTGAAAAAAGAAGGGTAAAATTGGGATTAGGTTTGAGAAAAGCAATATTAAACCGGAAAAGAAAAGAAAAATAAAAAAAGACAAAAGACTTGTGGTGATTATAAAAAAAGTTAAGAGAAACACACTTGTACTTGTTAAGAAGATCGAGGTTTTGACGTACTCTTCTAACCTTTTTTGACTTAGTTGGCTCCTTAATAATCATGATTTGACCTTTTTGGCAGTCAAAGAAATCTGCCAAAATCGATTCATAAACTCCAGATAATGAATCTCTTTATCCTCTTTTGTTGTAGTAATTAATTTTGTAGGTTAATCTCTTCACACAGACGGTATAAAAATTACTTTCCTACTTTTTGATGTAAAAAATAACCATTTATTGTTATTGTAATGGTATTGAAGAATAAAGGGAAGATTATTTTATACATGTATGTGTGTGTCAGTATGTGTAACGGTAAAATATAATATATGAACATATTTGGTTGAGCATGGATAGAGACGTAGCTAGAGTTTAACAAGCCTGGTTTCCGAATTTGAGTTGAGTTAGGTCAAAGATCCATAAATTTCATTTTATATCTTAAAAAGCTTGTAATAGTAATTTATTCGGTCAATTTGTATATATATTTGTAAAGTCTAGTGTATTATTATCATATAGCCAAATGTTACGCAGATTTGACTAACTGTCACCTTGATTTAAGCTTTCCATGCCACCGTCGTCAACATGTAATTAAGTTGACAAACAAACAAAAACTTATTATAAGTTATAAACCAAAAATTGAATAGTTTTGTTTTGTCGTGCGTTGTGTACCTTTTAACGGTGAGTTGTGCTTTTTAGGGAAACCTCTTATAATTATCTTCTAAATAGTTCGTTTAACTAAATCAATCAGTCAAGAAAAAACAATAAGATAGACTGATAGAGATATACAGAGAGAGAGAAAAGGACTTTGTTATACTCCTTCTTCTCTTCTTCATCCTCAAAATATTTCAACTTCATCTTCTCTCCCTCATCACATTTTTCCCTGTCCCTTTGTAATCATGATTCTTCTTTCGCCATCATTACCTTCTAAAGGAGTCTCTCTCTCTCTTTCTCTTCCCTCTCTCTAAAAGAATAATGCAATCACAAACTTTCATCTATATAACTCCTCCTCTATATCTCTCCCCCAACTCAACAAACACGTCTCACTACTTCTTCTCTCTATCTCTTTCTCTTCTTCAAGCTCCAAAGATGTGTTTGAGTTCTTCAGGAACATTTCCAGACACACCCACGAGATTAGTTTTGTACCTCAAAACACAAAGTCACGTTCGTATCCCTCGTCTCTCCAGGTTTCCAATCTCTTCATCATCACATCTAGGAAATTATAATCGACTTTGTAAAATTATATGTTCTTAGTCAGTATGATGAGTTAATGTTCTGTTTTTCTTTTCTTGTATAATAAATATGTGCAGGAGGAGAAGGATGTGGCGGGAAGAAAAGGAGATGGAGATGATCAATCTAAAGCTTTACATGGAGAATCAAAACATCATAAGAGAGAACGAGAAACTTAGGAAGAAAGCTCTTCTTCTTCACCAAGAAAACAAAGCTCTCTTCTCTTTGCTTCAGACCAAAAAACTCTGCTCTGTTCCATAAACAAAACCTTTACACCCTACCATCACCAATCACTAAGATCATATTCTTCTTTCTTTACTGAATTAGTAATAATAAAGATCTGAGAGCTCCAAGAAATAGAAAAAAAAAACCATAAAATTTTGGTTATTTAAAGTAGTCTTCTATCTAAGTGGGGTTTATAATCAAGGGTTTAGTTATTTATTTACTGGGTATACGTCTAATTTTTATGTTCGTTTTTAGTTTAATCTCTCATGTAATCTCTCTCTCTCTATACCTGAGTTCTTTTGTTAATGGTTAATCTATTTTTTTCTATATTTGCTACTACTCAACAGATCCATAATTGTTGTATTCCTTTTGTTTGGATAACATATTACTATTATTTTCGTTTTAAAATCTCTCTCAATCGAAGGAGAAATTTACACAGCTGGGTACGAACATCTCACGTGACGTGGGTACCCCCATCAGCGTAGAGAATCACCTTAATATTAAATTTTGGATTTTGACAAAATTTATGATTTTCACATGGCGCTGCCGTGACAGTTCCAAGATGGCGAAGCCATGCCGTTTCAACTCAATACATTCCAAACATGCATGCCGTTTCGTCCTCCTTCCAAAACACTTGAAACAGAGTATACGCAGCAGAACATAACGAATCAGAGACCAAAACAAGATTCCATGAGTTTCATTCATCAGCTATATGAAACCAAATGATAGTAAAACCATCTCTTCTTCATTAATACCAAACAAAAGGAACAAAGATCCGAAAAAAGAGTAAAGTATGCTAATATCGACCGATAAGGATGAAATCATCGTCATCAAGAGCCTGCACATCTTTCTCACCAACAAAATGCTCTCGTCCTATCTCCTTCACCAGTTTCACAAACTCAAGCCTCTTCGACAAAGGCAACGGGACGTACGGTAACCTAAAAACTGGCCTCGACACTCCAAGCTGAGCCAAAGCAGTGTTCAAACCAATCGGGTTTGGCTCCTGGAATAGCCAAGCCATTAAAGGTAGAAGCTTTGAGTTCAAGGAAGAGTTCCTTCCTTCAAACATCAGTTTCCTCATCAAACCGGGAATCAAGTTACTAGTAACAGATATAACCCCGGTTGCTCCATAGTCCCATCTAGAATCATGACACTCATCATCATTCCCACTCCACACAACAACTCCATTCTCAGTGTACTCTTCAACCCGCTTGTTCCCAACACATTCCTTCACACCAGCCAAATTAGGATTCTGAGAAAGTTCGAAGATAGCACGAGGCGGTATATCCTGCCCTGTTCGACCAGGAACATTGTATATAATCGTCGGTCCCATATGAAGAACTGATTGGAAATGTGCTATTAGACCCTCGATAGAAGTCTTTCCATAGTAAGGGTTAATGTGAAGAGCGGCGTGCATTCCAACAGCGAACCCTTGTTCAGTGGCGTGGATAGCTTCTCTTGTTGAATTGCTTCCAGTGTTTCCAATGACTTTGATGCTTCCACCAAAACAGTTAACAGTATGGCCTATGAGCATAATATGTTCGTCCCAGCTCATCAACTGTCCTTCACCAGTGGTACCACCAACAATAACACCTCCAGCGCCGTTTTGTATCTGAATGTTCACTAAGTCATCATAGGCTTCAAGGTCGAATCTTCCATCAGGTAGATAAGGTGTTTTGATAGCTGTGATCACACGTAGAGCTTTAATGTCGTCTGTATTTGTCCTGACAAGAACAAAAACAAGTCCCGGGTATGGAATCAACTTCCAAAACAGAGAGTATGTATATATAATCATGGACATATAACGTAGGGACCAGCACACAAACCTGTTTTTAACCTCCAAGCTGCGCATAGGGAGATGAAAATTGGGTACAACAGCTGCTGTTGGAGAGACCCATTTCGAGCTCCTTCTGTGGTTATCAAGACATAAGATTGACACAAATCAATATGCAGGACAATTTCTCAATGATCATAAACCGGTTTAACTGCAATTTGTAATATGTTAATGTGACTAATAGAGACATGATGTTGAAAGCTATGATTCAATTTCAACTAGAGACAACGAATATGAAAGCCAATTCCAGATATCAAGATAAGTAAAAAGACAAAAGCTTTTTAGCAAAACAAAATATACGGAGGAGAAGAGAAAAGAACCACCTCTTGTAGCCATTGAATCGCTTTGGGCAGGGGAATTGTAGAGCAGAGTCCATAGAACACAAGCCATAACCTTTCAAAGCAGCCATCTTTGAGTAAACACAAAAGGAACAACGAAAAATTTACCAAAACCCTTAAAACTCTAATTCAAAAACGTCACGCCAAAAGCTGGGAAACCAAAATCAGTTCACGACGATGATGATGCTAATAGTTCCGATAATCGTTAAACAGAGAACTGAAACAATCGAGCTCTGGTAATAATGGTGGATGAGCATAATGAGGAATGATTCCGATAAGAGCGAGCAGTGTGGATTTTTGTGTAACAAGGAAGAAGAAGAGAGCGGCGAGGAGCTGGAGAACGGAGGAAGCAAATATTTACGAAGCCGCCCTTTAGGGTTTTTGTTTTGTTTTCTCTCTATCTCCTCAGATATTGCCACGTGGATTAGTGGATTTGATTTTTCAAAGTTAAGATCAATTTTGGTTTTTTAAGGTTTTTTATAGCATAAAATCCTTCTGGAAGACTTTTTTAGCTCAAAACAATGGTTTAATATGATGATTAAGGGCTCCATTCGGATTTTAATCTTTCCATATTAGTAGGGTAAAGCGAGGATCGAGCATATTTTATATTAATTCATGCAAGGCACGTTCGTGTTCATACACGGTCAATCTTGACTGCTCTATATTGTATGTTCTTTTTGATAACCAAATATAGTACTAAACTAGTATATTATAAGCCTTAATGAATACTAAAACTCTCCCTTCTAAGCCCATTACAGGCCCAAATTCGACGGATTTTGACCAAACGACGAGCACTCTGATGACCATTATAGGCCCAACATCCCCAATACTGAAATCTATTTTTTGTATCTATTTTTTGGACCATATAATCAGAATGATAGACCAAATATGTTGGTTAATTTGATATATATATCCCAATGAACTAATTGGTACGTAGCTATTAATTATATGCTTGTCGCAAACCAGCAAGATTCAAAAGGATGAACCATGAAAGAGGGAGGAAGATCAAAACATTAGCATAAAATACTTGGTTCCTTTCCACGTTTATATAAATAAAACAAATTCATATCCATACTTGACATAGTGACAGGAAGGAAATATAGACATCAATGTCATTCATTATACATATACTCTCATAGTCTCATTGAGCCACATAAGAAAAATGGTTGCATCAAGCGTTTAACAGAATATTTTCATTTTTTTCAAAATCTTGATCATCTGTTGTTTGGATCTATATCCTTGTGATTGATAATAGTTAACTTAGGAGAACAAAATTGACCGATAGCTTCATATAATCATAGGTTATACTATAAAAAATAAAGGGTGGAGTGTGTGTGGTTATAAATGCAAAAAGAGAGAGTGAGAGGGAATGAATGATGGGCAAAGTGGGAGGGAGGTGGCTTTGGAAGTAAGGAACTCTCTCTCTCTTTCTTCTCACACTTTCACTCATCGCCTCGTAAAGGAACTTTTCTTCTTTTCTCTCTCAGAGACACGCACGTGCGTCGGTGCATCACCCAATGCTCTTCTCTTAATTGCTTTCTCATCTCTCAAGTGAGTTTTAGTCGTCGATGTATGTAATCATCATTTTCTTGTTCCAAGTTCTACTAGAATCTATTTCTACTTCGACACTTTGATTTTCCTCTTGTATATGTAACCGAAAAATGATTATTAAAAATATTTTGAATTTTAATATTAGGATATCATATACAAAAATTTCCGTGTAAATGTGTAAATATAAGTATAAGCCAAATGCAATCACCTTGTTCCCAAGTCTTGTTCTTGTCATTATGCTTCTTGCCTCACCATCCTCTTACCAACCTCGGAACAATCATCTCCCTTTTTTTTTCTTATTATGTTCGAGCTTAATATGATAAATATTTCTGTAGCCGTTTAATTTTATAAAAATTACCGTTGTAAAATCTTTGAACGCAAAAGTATACAGCCAATGTGATTGAGTTTATAACGAAAAATTCATTATTTGACCTCTTACCAAAAGATTAACGGAAGAAAATAACAGCTTAACATTGTTAGTTTTAGCCTTTCAAACAAATCATAGCTTATGCTCTATAATTCAACATAGACGTAAAGCTAATAATCACCAACACATGAATATAAAAACTCGTAAATCAACAATTTATAATCTCCTAGTCAACGCAAACACACAACCCTCCTCTCAAACCTAAAAATCGATCAATACCATGACCAAAACGATTCTCTTCGATTCATACGTACCACGAATCTTCGTCAAAGACTACAATTATCTTTAGAAAACAAAGAAGAAGAAAGAAAAAAAAAAGGAAATTAAAATTTGACAGAAGAGAGATTATAAATTTAAAACAAGGAACGTATCTAAGTACTTGTTTGGTTCGCGATTTAGAAAGATGGTCGTGGAGTTCCCCAATAAGCTTCAGCTGGCAACTGAACAGAATTCATAAGATTAGGAGGCAACCCTTGTATAAACGACGTCGGATCTTGCATCAACTGTTGTTGTTGCTGCTGCTGCTGCGTCTGATTCTGAGCCTGCGTTGGCGTTTGCGTCCCACCACCCATCGCTGCGTTTCCATCGATATTATTAGCAACCGCTCCAGCCGTTTGCTCTTCTTGATCATCTTCCTCTAACGGCAACCTCTCATACGCAGCGTTCCCAAAGGAAGCTGCCATAATCACCACAGGTCCTGAAGCCATGAGTGGACCAACCACGCTTCCTCCAACGACCTGTCCTTGACCACCGGCTAAGTAAATCGTTAGACCTGACGCAGCTGGTGGAGCCGGTGGAGGAAGGAAAGATCCCGAGAGAGAAAGAATCTCGAAACGTCCGTGTAAGTTAACGACTGACGAGCCACCACCAGGTACTGAAGCCGGTTGTCTTATGGTGACGTTCGTAACGGCGCCGTTTCCGCTAAGAACGCAGATGCCACGTTGACGACGGCGAGCGAAGACGGTGACGCTCTCCATGACGTCACATCCGTTTGCAACTTCCATGACATGAGATTTGAGAGCGTTTGCGCTGTCCCTAGTGATGATGATTGGTGGTTTTGGTTTGTTCTTGGACCCCGCTGGTCTGCCACGTGGCCTTCTCGTGATATGATTATCACCTCCCCCTCCTCCGCCGCTTTCTCCGCCTGAGCCGGGAGTGTTTTGATCTTTCCCGGCTGAAGAGTGCTCGTTGGGATCGATCTCAGCGTCTCTGTCACGTTTAAGCCCGCCGATTCGGTGCTGGTCGATCTCGTGGCCGTGGTTCTGTTGCTGATGCTGGAATTGATGGTGTGGGTGAAGATGGAGATCTCTTGAGAGAAAAGGAGGAGGAAGAGAGCGAGAGACCTGATCCATTATTTCTTGATTGGAAAGCAAAACAATTGAAAACCCTAATTAATCAATAAATCTCCTCTCTTTCTTTTCCACTAGAATCAAAAACCAATAGCTTAGCTTGACGATGATGTACAAAATAGAGCTCAATTCAATTAATTAAGGAAAGAAAAGATTGAAAAGTTTTAAAGAAGAGAGAGAGGTTAATTAATTAAAAGGAAGAGAGGAACAACAAAGTCATGTACATGTAAAATGAAACTGGAGCTGGACTAGTTAATATGACATGAAGATGAAGCTTTGTAAGAAGAAGAGGGAGAGAGATGGGTTTAGGGTTAGGTCTGAGAAGAAGAGGAGGTTAAGGGTTAAGAGAGTATTCAGATGAAAGATGAGATGATGAATGGGTTTAGTTTTGGTTTAGATAGACAGCGTGCCGCATGGGCGGTGTGTGGGTCCTACCTACTGTGTCACTTTGTGGGCTCTACTTTTCTTTTTTAGTTTCTCTTGTTTGTGTAATAATTTTCAGTTGTGTGTTTGTCTCCAACTTTAATTGTAAAAATTAATAGGTTTTTTTTTGTTAATTCATGAAAATATTGGATGAGGTTTACTAGATACTATAGTCCATGGATGCGTGAGATTATATCAAACATTATAATGGACACACACAAATTGAAGCGCACGAGTCTATAATCTATATTGATTCAGAAATTGTTTAATTTTTTTTTTAATTAAGCTGATGATGAAACTATTGCATATATGCATGATTTTGTTGGTGGTACATGCCTTAATGTACGGTCTTTAACTACATTTTCTTTTTTTCAATTCTCGAGTCTTTTTTTTTTTTTCCTTTTCTTTTCTTGCCAACAATCACGAGTCTTTTCTTTTATACTCGTACTAAGTTTCTCGATGTAACGGTAGAACGTTTTTTTAAAACATATATAACAACAATTTTATACACACACATTCAAACTTTTGTATAGAGAACGGAGAGAATTATAATCTTCAGTATATTCTGTGTACAATAAGGTGTGGGTAGAATTAATTTAACCTTATCTATAGATATTTTCCTTTTAAACGTCACATACATAAAAATAAAATAAAAGTGTACTATGATGCATGTGTCAGTTTTAATTTTGTGTTTATATATGATAAATTTCGATTTTCCTTGATAGGACAATTTTTAAACAACCATTAAGGAATAAGACTCCATTGCATAATAAACTTTTTTTCTTTGTTTTCACATTATTGATTTGTTTCTCTTGTTAACAAAAAATAATTTTAAAACATACATGTGTCCGCATATATACGTACGTTAAGATTAATTTAAGTGCATGAAAGTTAGGGACAAATAATTAAGAGTTGAATTGGAGAAAAGAAGATGAAAATGTGAAGAAGAGACGTTATTGTTGTTGGATGATGACAGAAACTGTTTAAAATATTTCACTTAATTCTATAATGTATATACTTACTGCTGCCTTGAATTATACTATTCTGAAAAATATGGATACTGTTATTTTATTTCATAAATTTTTAAAAATAATATCTGTGTTCTTCAACTTATGTTTTAGTAATCACATTTTTCTTTTATTTTCACGTTTTGAATTAGAGTCAAAATTATACTACTATATACGTGTTACCAGTCATATGTTTGGTTTACAACATCAACTGGTCGTTGGCTAATAATGTTACACGTTTAACATCAGCTTCAATTTAATTCGTTGTCTAATTCAACTCCGTAATATATATGTAATTTTAGATATATATTGTTGCACCACTTTGATGTTACTAGTAACCAATAAGACAAATCAAGTAAAACTGACTTTAAATTCCTTTTATGAGCATAAAGCAAGTTACTAGTTACCACGACTAATATTATAATATGTATATATACAGAGATTAATTATGTTGGGTCGATAAGGCAGAAGGCAGATTCAAGCTCGTAAATCGCGTAAGCTTGGGGAAAGACTAAAGAGACAGGGAAGTGGAGGAAAGAGAGGATGACAGGCGCGTCAGACGCCGTTGGATGTTTGTCCCCGTCGGTTGCGATGCCTTCACGTAACAAGACCAGCCAGCGAGGACCAGCTCACACTCGCACGTGCAGCCGCTGACTGACACGCGTGAAGGCCTTCATTTAATTGTTTGTGGTAACTAATTTTACTTTTGAAAACATTGACTCAGTTTCAGGATGTGCCCCTGAAACTGAAAGATCAGATTCAGAAGGGTGGCTTTCACGTCACGGATGCGGGGGAATATTTTTTTAGGTCACCAACGGGTGTGTTTTCACAAAAATAGTAGTATATATTTTCCTACATTCGAATAACTTACCTTAAAATATGTCAAAATTGTCAAATTTCCCAAAAATATGTAAAAGCTTCTTCAGTTCTTCTTGTACTTCTTCTCACCCCACCAATGTAACATTCTCCGGACAAGACATCTCAAAAAGTGTTTGACAGTGCCACTTCTCATTACTTTCTTGTTTTCCACTTTAATTTATTTGTTTTCCTATTTATTTATATATACATTTTTTTTTTATAACAAATAGTTAGAATCACAAATAACTACAAAAATAATATAAATGATGCATGTTAACAATAAGAAAGATCTCAACTCTAAATACAAAAATAACATACGTTTTAGAATCGCTGTTACATATACAGCTCTGGATTCGATTATGTGCTTAAAAAAAAAGGTTTAATCAACAAATTTAGTTTTCATTACCAAAGATAGTACTACTCAATTAATGCTGGATACTGAAAGTTTGAAGCTTGTTAAACGTTGGGCAGATAGACCAGCATTAAAAATTGTGATCTCTTGATTAAATCTTGTTTTAAATGTATATCTTAGCTTTAATAACTATTTTTATTTGATTCATTAATTATGTCGGATTATTTATTAATAATACGGCGTTCTACATAATAGAATTATGTATACATAAATAATACTACTATACACATGATCCCTTACAAGTTTCATAATGTCTACCAAAAGGTCCTTAGCTTTTGTTTTCTTCTTGATTCCATATTATATATATATACTACATGATATATAAAACAATATTCAACCAATATAAGAAAAACAAGGGTATTCTTTATAGATATATGATGATTGGGGAAACAACATTGAGGTAATTCCTCATTACAACTATATAAAAACAAATATGTGGGCTATATGTGTTTGTTATGTTTACATATAGTGTGTACCATGGTCGATAATGTTAACACATTTTTTTATTATACCGTTCATAAACATATGTCATCTAGGGATCTTTCGGTTATCAGTAAAAAATCAAATAATAAGTATTATGCAAACATTATGAAAAAAAGAGTATGGTTTATGAACGTCGGCGATCATCCCGCTAGTAAATCCAAATTTTTGTTGTTCCACTTTTAATTTTCTTTTGCCATTCTGTTTACATGGTGTCTTAAATCATAAGTATCATAATGAATACAGAATACGAATACGTATACTGCTCGTGTAATTAATCACAAAGAGAGAGAGAGAGAGAGTAAAATGTGTGTTGACCGCATGGGAAGAAGAGAGAGATGTAGGTTGAATCTGAAACCAGGACGTGTGGGCGTGATTCTCACCCATCCCCCGCGGATCCCGCTGACACCCGACCCGAACCGATCCGGGTGGGTGGACATCGGACTAACCACTCGCATCTCACGTTTTTGTCTTCACTTGAAATCCAATTAGGATGGGCCATGTGGCTCTGAAACCCATGTTAAGATATTCTAAACTAATTGCTTTTTGAAAAACCAAAAATCTGCAACCATTAATACCACTTGGATCATTACTCACTAAAGCCTAATTAACATGTTATGTAAACCCCCATTTTGTAGTTATCAAGAAATTTTGAGAATAACTAAATCTTTTTTTCTTTTGGTTAAAGGAATAACTATACATTTGGACTCTTGTGTGTGTATAATCTCTTAGCTCAGTGAATTGCATATGCTCATTAATGTTCACATCTTACCTTTTCTTATCCTGTGCATATAAATTATTTTAATCGAATTGAGATATATAGCTGACGATGATAATCACATTATTTCCACTATAAAATCGTATTTTTATCCATATAAGTAATTCATTTGGAATGTAACTATGTAAGACATAATTATTAATTAGCCAGTTAATATTTTTCGAAAAGCTATGGACTGTTGTGTGTATTATCTCTTAGCTCTCAGTGTTATATTAAATCGAGACAGCATAATTGTATGTGATAATATAATAAGAGGAAAGAAGTATTTCCAAATTGCTATATTAAGTACATATCCATTTATAAGTATAAGATTACATTGATAAACAATTTAAGAGGCATTTGATATCATTATATCTTCAAAATATTCATGAATATAATTCACTATGTAATCGGTTATTTAAAGTCACTCAAAACATAACTATAACGTAACCTATGTAGTCTCTATAAATATGAAATAATTTTGTAAGAAAACGAAAGAACAAAACATAAGCATTGACATGCAGTCAGTCTCTTATAAATAATTGTTGATAGGGTATTTTTAGAAACTCTGTTTTCAGAAAATTTATAAATCTTGTAGAAAGGATGTAACTTTCTCAATCAGATTCTCAAACTATGGAATATGAAAATATCGGTTAGTAGAAATGAAAAGCTAATGGTTTGATTAAAGTGAGAGATAAGGACGGACGTGTAATATAGACAAAAACAAAGCAAAGCTCGATGCTTTTTTTTTGGCACCCAATAACTTTTTAATCTATTACGTAAATCCATATTGGAATTTGTCATATATGCTTTGCTTTTTTTGATATGTGACCTTATGTGTATATATATATATATATATATAACTCGTATGAAAAGGCACTCAAGCTTAAGGACATATAACTCGCAATGGACAAGTTCTTTATAGCTAAAATGTTGAAGGAAGACAAAAGATATGTCATCTATTCAATTATATATTACAAGATATTACCAAAATGTCATTTTCTAACCTAATCAATCAAGTTGGTGTTTATCATCACCTTAACCAAAAAAACATCATTCATCTAAATCTTGCATACCATTCCATATTCACCCGAGACTTAACTCTATTGAAAGTTTTTTTTTTTTTTTTTTCCCTATCTACGAAACAATTTAACCACTGAAATCAACAACCCTCGTTAAAAAGAAAAAAAAAAAAAGTAATTATGGATTCCACCCCGAGTAATCTTTATAGAACAGAAAAAAAAAAAAGATTAAGAAGAATGGACCACAGCCGAGGTTGTCATGTGATGGACAGCGATTTACTTGGAATTATTAATTATCTTTGATCTTCTTTTGAAACGAACATATGCCTCGAGAACTCGGTGCCAAAATGTCAACGATTCTCTTAACATCAACTTAAGCATCAAAGCACGACGCATTTGGATTATTTAATTAAATGTAATTACAATCATAATCTTCTGATTAATTTTTGTTTATGTTGTTGTGTGGCGTTGATTATGGTTCTTAGTTACTTCTTTAAATCGACCGTAGAAACTATCACCTCTTCTCCTACGACATTATATATTCAAATTTATGATTATTTATTCGAATATTTTGTACATAATAACAAACAAACAAAATTCAGAGATGAAGGTTGAATATTAATTAACCAAAAAGAGTGATATGTATTCGTTAATGGCTGTCTTTACGTTGTAGTTATGTTGAGTGATAAATATTTGAAAGAAAAATAAATACGTTATAGTTATGTTGAAGGTTAAGTGTTTGAAAGAAAAATAAATACACTAAATTTCAGTATAATTTCGTAGAGATTATGAAAAATAAAATTCTAACAAACATCGATAATTGAAAATTTTGTTATCAGCAAAATCTGACTATCAGAATAACGAAAGAAAACATAGGTAGCAATTAACAGAGAGAGACAAAGAGTCAAAAAGTTATATAAGAAAATTCAATATATAAGCAAAATATGGGAGATAAAGGTACAATTTAATAGTTATATCAAGATTTATAGATGCAAATATTTTACAGGAGAGAGCTCCGACATGTAAGGAAGTGCAAGCTTTGTTATTCTAATCTTGCAACATTCAACAAAATGATTGCGTTTGATGTCGCTTAATATTAAATATTGTGCATGAGACGAAATAAGAAAAATAAAAAGTGAGTTCGATAACGAAACTAACAATAAGATATATAGACGAAGTTAACTAATAACTAGCTTTCTTCTATATAGTACTATAATTATACGAATTAAAGAAGAAGAAAAAAACAGTTCACCTTTCCCCTGGCTTATTCATATATAGTGATATAGATTTATTAAAAAGTCTCACGTACACAAGCTCTTTTAAATAATTATTACATGAAAATTCCCTTCTTGTATATGTGTACTACAACATTGAACTAAAAATACTAAAATACGTCTACTTTATCGAATTTCGAACAGAAAAAGAAAAAAAAGAGAGAGCAAAAAAAAACGAAATTCCCGATATAGAGAGCTTGAACCATCATTACCAGTCATGAAAGTTTACGACCTTATCAAGCTCAACCAAATCCATTGCGAGAGTATTAAAACGGATCTAAACCTAGGTCAAGGCCCAATAGAATGTAGGACGAGTAAGAATGTATGTAGCACCAACAACAAAACAACACAACTATAAAATCGAAATTGTAAATCCCATTCCGTGAATTCTCTTCTATGAAGAAAAAAGACAATAACATACTCGTAAATCAGCTAGCGAATAAGACTTTTTGTTGAAACAGTTAGTGTAAATTCACTTTTTCGAATTATTAGTCTATTGGTTGTGCTCCTAATTGCAAATTTTGATATCTGGATGATTCGTAGTTTAATTGTATCATATATGCTATAAGTTTATAACTCTGTAACTTCATTTTCTTGATAAAGAAGCAGATATTATAAAACTTAGAGTGTGAGGGGTTACAAAAAAAAGAGCTTGACAACAACAACAAAATGAAGGTTAAGGCCCACGATAACAAAGGGCCTTGCGAGAAAATCCCCCAAGGCAAAAGTATGAAGTATGAACTATGAAGATATCGTTTGACAACTAATTTAGTAAAAACGTAAGACTGAGTTATATTCAAAACTTAATAATAGGTGAAAAATATAACGGTAAATAAGATATAGTCACCAGAACAAGTTTGGAAAATACAGTGTAAATGTTAGAGAAATTATAATAAACATTTCCTTATAATATTGAAAGAAAATTAAATTTTATTGAGTAGTAATTTAATTTTCCTAATAACAAAGAGGTAGATGTAACGATCAAAAGATTCAAAACCAACTCATCTAGACATAGACCGAGACGGCGAATCGTCGGTGGCTGCTGGCGGAGGAGATCCTTGTCTATGGAGGAGTTCATGTGCTAATGCTTGAAGGTCACTGTTTTCACCACCGAGCCCTATGGCGGCAGCGGACGAAGATGACGATGATACACCGTATTGCTGGCGTGGATCAACGAACCTTCGTTGTTGTGTGGCCCACGCCGAAGACGGTGTAGTTTGATCGAAGATAGAGGCAAGATCGTAGGTTGAGGGTAAGGGTGAGACTGATGCAGGTAAATCGGCTATGGAGAAAGGCGGAGGAGGTGCGAAAAAGAGCGGTTGCTGCTGCGATAGAGACGGTGGCCGCGTTTGTGGTTGAGGTAGCTCTAGTGATGCCAAATGGGCTTGTAAGTAAGAAACTTCTGCTTGTAGATTCACCACCTATGTATACATTTTACGAGTTAGAAAAACAAAAAAAATATAATGATATATATGTAACTTTCAGGAAATTACGTGAGGATGCGACTAAATAATACCTTGCAATTTCTTGCCAACATAATACGGTTAGTTTGATAAGTGAAATCTCTATCTCTTAGTTTTTTTTTAATACGTTTAACGTACGTGATAGTTTTAACTATCCTAAAAATGGTTTATACGTGTTAAATTTTAAAACTTCTGATTTCATGTGACTGAATGACTGATTACTTATCTAAAAGTTTAATTAATTACCCTTTTATTCAGTTTGATTTACTTTATCATTCAGATATCGAATTTCGAATAAATGTATTTTCGATTGTTAAGGTTGTTAAGCCAAAATTTATGTAAAGTATTCTAACATAGAGAGTTAATTGTTTTAATGACACGCATCGTATATTCGTATAGATTCATCCCCTTATCACATGGAAAATGGACATGCAGTAACAGTTAATGAAACTAATTAAATGCGAAGAAACAAAATAATGTTTATACACAAAATAAATACTACTATTTTATATTCATAGTAAGAAAGAAAAAGATCGATATATAGTGGAAAATACAAAAAGTGGTATATCTACGTATTAACACAGAAAATTGTAGCCCGACCAATTCCCGAAAACCAGCAAAGAAACAAAAACTCCATAATTTTGCAATGGGACTTGTCACGACCGTATCATTTTTATATAATTGCATAATTCATTATTTTAAGAGATTTCATAAGTAATTAACCAGACAACCATGCCTTTTTTCCTTTATACTCAAAGTAGAAGATTAGATAACCAAGAAAACTCAAGAAAGTGACAAACTCTCGAAAGATCAAGACGATTTCATTTCATGCACCCAAAAAATTGTTCATCTTTAACCTAATTTACATGACTATAAAATTTTATATATTCCCAAACGAAACCGAAGTTTGCTGCTTTGGAAAAGAAAAAACGTAACTGTCATCAAAATAATTTTTGGTTAGTTTAATTCAAGAAGTATGTTTTCTCACATATAGTGATTTCCAACGCATTTTGATAATTCTTTACAAAAAAAAAGGTTAATTAATTACCTGTTGCTGAAGAGCAAAGATGTGAGCGACGCAACCATAGATAGGGTCCCTTATCCGAGCCTGAGCTTCATAGCAAATAGTTACGACAGCATCGGACCTTCGATGAACTGGTATGTGCAAAAGAAGCTTCGAGACGTTACTGGCTCCGAACACTTTATGCACCGCTGCAAAATAAGCCGAGCCTTGCTCGGAGTCGAAGTAGGGTGCAAATATACATCCCGGCACACACTTTCTCCTTAGAAACTTACAAGCACCACATGGGCCACCACCCCCACTGCCACTACTACTTCCTCCACCCCCGCTGCTGCCTCCTCCACCACCTCCGCCTCCCACGGCAGTGATTGTGTTCCCACCACCGCTCATGATCACCCCCCACACAATTAAACGAGTTGTTGCTCTCTTTCTCTCTTTTTGTTTAGGGTGTTGAGAAAAAAATATTGAGATTTAAGTTTGGTATTGTTTGAAGAAGAGATGAAGATTTGAGAAAAGGGAATCAAGAGAGGAGAATTAGGGTTTGGTAAGAGGAGAGTATAGAGAAGAAAGTCTTTAAAGCCACGCGAGGACAAAGCTAACCAAAAAAAAAAAAAAAGAAGAACGATCTCTCTCTCTCTCTCTCTCTCTCTCTCTCTCTCTCTTTTCTCTTTCTAGCTATCTCATATTTAGTTGTTTGCGTGAAGCAAACATGGGATAAGCCTCTTCTATTATTGTTTCTCATAAGTTATAACCTTTAATTACACAATTATTTCATTTATAAATCAAAAGAGACATAAAAGAGAGAAAAATCGTTTGATTATCTATTTCCCTTAGAACATCTCGTGATAAAATTTTATTTTCCAAGAAAAATAAAGTTCTTGCTTTCTCTTTATTTACTTTGAATTTACATGTGAATTCTACATCTCACGACTTGAATTATATGAACTACGTACAAGATGAATAAATTAATTAATTAACAAGTTAACAAACTATGACTTGACGTCTAATTAAATTAGGCCATCAAAAATTATAAAATGCAACCATTAAAAATTAGTACTATTTATCCCAAATTTAATACCCATAGAGCATTAAGAAATGTTAGGTCTTACTCTTTTTTTTTTTTTTTTATGATTCAATTTTCGAAAAGTTGTATTGTCGGAATAATAATGCAAAAGCGTACGTAACTGATGAAAGACCTTCTCAAGTAAACGGATAAGAAAACAAAATCACTATTAGCTTACGAAGTAGTTAATTAGTTACGCATACTAAAGTATTAACTACGTTAACTCATCCATTCCCATATTTACTTCACGTTCCCTATCGATAATTACCGTAAATTGTGAAGATGAAGATTAATGGATTCGATTTCGGTTTAGTAACGAGATTCGAGTGAACCGAAGTAACCCGGGAGTCAAAATGTCTAAAATCTCTCGGTTTGAAAGGAAACAAAAAAAAAAAGACGTAGCTACGTGTGCCAATAACAGAAGTACACATGGCGATAGTGATCGTAACTGCCTAAAAGCGAGTGAAATAAAAACGAATGACGTCATTCGTCACGTAGGTCCCACGCGCCGTTCCCTTAGAAAGTTAGTAACGCTCCTTTTGCTTCCCCAGTGTCTCCCTCCACGCGTCTGTTTTTTTTTTTTTTTTTAAATCATTTTTTTAATCTTTAAAATGTATATATAAATTATAGTATAATTCATTTTATGAGTTAAAAAATGAAGTTTGTTGTAATTAAGAAAATAAAAACAAAGTTTAAATTAAGGACGTGTAAGTTAAAAAAAAAAAAAATGAAGGACGTTGATAATTGTAAAGGATGTTTCCATGAGGAAATGCTAATTATAATCAACGATGATTAATCAATTCAATAGTTATCTAAAGCTTGCTCTTGAACTTTGAGAGTTTCATATATATTTCAAACTTTCAGTTTGTAGTTTTAGGTGAAAAATGTGGTCGACCATGAAATTTTGTTTTGGGCGTGAATGCATGAGTCAAAAGACGATTCTTAATTGCTACCATAAATTTCATTCTTTTTTGTTAGTGATTGATTACTCGTCATAAACATCGTCGAGTAATTGTAATAGCGTAATAAATTATAAAATGAGATATAGGTACAGAAGGTGGAAGTGACATGGTACCTCAAATCTTGGGGATGTACAAAAAGAGTCGAACATTTTCGATCAAACACAAATTATTTTAATTCAGTATATTTTGTCTCCTAGGTTGTTTCTTTATAGCTCAGTATGTTTTAAATACATACTACTATATATATCATAATTATCATTAATCACTTAGCTTTTGTTGATGAAACTTTTTCTTCCACTCGTGCAGTCACGCCCTAATTCTCGTCGAATTTGGTAAGGGATATATATATTATATATGTATATGATCTGTCTTACATTTTAATAGATGTAATTACACACATGCGTTTCTTTTAACTCATATTCATATTGTGAGTTGATCCTATCATCCTAAGACTCTATTTATTCCTTTGAACTCTAAAATCCACCAGTCAAAATCTACTCAAAATAATATTAAAAAATTATCCGGTGTCGCCTAAATACAAGGCAACACGATTTGTTATAAGAGTTTAAGTGGGAGCTGATGACACAGATATACTACTAATCTTCAATTAAATATGCTTATAATATTTATACAAAATGATCATCAGTACAATCTAGCTACGGTAATTTGACCCGGTTGGTCACTTACTCGTAGCAACTAACACACTGTTTTCTTTTTTCTGTCCTAAATTATATGCAAGAATTTTATCGTAAAATATATGTATCGGACTAGTTAATTAGCTGTAGATTTCGGTTCAAACAAATATATATGGGTTACAAGGAAGCTTTTGCTCATCAGTAACAGAAAATCTATCTAGCTAGCTAATACTAATCGGAATGAAACTGTTAAAAGTTTCCAATGTCACACGTTAAGTAATTAAGGTCCAACGACTTTAGTCAATGAGTGGTTTGTCTCCGTATTTCATAAACTGACAAATGATTCCTTAAATGTAGAAATGTTGCCTTAGATTAAATATGTATATTAAAAGAGTTTATGTACTACGTATATATGCTTAAACAGAATTATAAATTATATAAACACAATCCCAAAATTCTTGTAACTTGTTTATGTAACTACAAACACAAAAACACACGCACACGCATACATATGAGTTCCTTTTAAAGTCCAATTGATGAAATATAATAAATGACTAACTAGCAAGAAAATTATGTGTATATCTAATTCATAGAGCTTCTTTCTCAAAATCATAAAATAAAAACTAGGAGTATTTAATTTGTTTGATATAATAATTGGCCCCTGGTCGGATAATTTTCAGACAGTGGTTGTATATCAGACGTAATACCGTTTTTCGATCTATAGTTCTGGTCGCAATTTTCAAATTCGACAATATTGTGGTCAAATCTCAAAATTCTTCATTTTTTTTGCCGGAGCACATCATTAATATTTATGGGCCTTTATAATGATAATATATAAAAAAAAAATATGTACAACAGAAAGATTTCAAGAGATCCTGTAATTAAGTAAATTGTACTACTGATCGAATAAAGAATATAAAATATATAGTGTTTTAATGTTATTAAAAAAAAGAGGAAATTTTGCAAGTTTGAAATAAGAAGCTTTAACAAAAAAAGAAAAAGAAATAAGAAGATCTTTTGGGAGGGTTAAAACTAAAACATTCGAAAGTTAAGGGGCTGGAAGCTAATGATGTAAAATAGAGTGTAGACTGTAGAGAGTGAGACTGTGAGAGAGTCTCTCATGGATTAGATTAGCAGACAAGAAACCGAACGGCGCGATTCTCTTCTCCAACGCTCTCGTTTCCTACTTACTCTCTTAATTAAATTCAAGCTGAAGATTATTATTAATATTCTTTTCAAAAACTCATCTTCGTTACGTTGAATTCAGTCCATCTTTATTTTAGGAAATCTATTTAAAACAGATCATGTATTTTCGCAGTACATTTATATGAATTTTAAACTAAAAGAAATAAAGAATTATGGATGACGTGATTTTTATATATTTTTACGGGATTGGTAACTGGTTTTGCAAAAAGAGTAAAAAAATGTCTGGTTGGCAAATATATATTGAACGAAACATAAGTACAATTGTGATCAATGCATTACAAATGTTAGACACTTAGACCATAGATGCAATAAAAGGGGTTTGGTTAATAGGCTCACTATTAGATAAGGGATGGTGAGGTCAGGTAAGTGACTGATCGCTTAGGTCCGTCCGTGGGACAGTGAAGTCATAGAGAGAAAACGCGCGAGTCTTGCTTGGCCCACGTGTCTAGATTTTACGACGTGGCTTTGTTTTGGTGTATGTGAATCTGAGAAGCAAAACGTACCTAGCGGTTGCTCTATCGATCTTAACCGTCCATTCTCTTTGCCTCTTTGACTGGAACTTTTTAGACTTCTCACTCGCCGCATTCAAGCGCGTGCTTCTACAATTTTTGTATTTTTTTATTTTCCATGATGGTTGATAGAAATTGGATTACAACGAACATGATTTATTTGATTAACCTATTAAAAGACTTTTCTTGATTAATTGTTATACATTCTTTTCTTAGACTCAAATTAACTTTCATTCGTAAAAATGAATAGAAGCACTGAAAAGAGAAGTCTGGATCGAAAGTGAGTTATGTCGGGTGGAACAGAAACAAAAAGGAAGGAGAGGCAATAAAGAAGGTCAAGATATTGGATTTTCAAATCTCTCTGCACGTATGCTTTGACTGTGATCGTGACCGTGATTGTGATAGTGGAGAATGGAAAAGAGATATATTATTAACCTGTCTTGTCTTACTTACTTACAAATGCTATACTTATTGAATACTTTACATGGTTTTTGTGTTTGTGTGTGTTTCAGTGTCATTTGTGCAACGTTTTGTCGCAGTCTGGTAACCAACCCTCGTGATGATGTGCTGTTATATATAGGGTTATGGTATGAAATTATGAATCAGTCGACATTTCAAGATCTCTCTCCTTTCTACATTTCCAATGTCTATGAGTTCATGTGGGGATATCTATACATATATACACTCAAGTCCGTCTACATACGTAAAGAAAGAGAGTGAGTGTGACAGGAGATGTGATAGTATGAAAAGAAATGTGCATGGGGAGGGGCCGCTAGGGCTAGAATATATGTACGTAATTTTTGAAAATGCAAAGGGGTTTTAGGGTTATGGACATTTGAGCTATATGAATCGATCACACGTGGTTTGTGCTCTTTGACATCGATCTTCATCATTGC
This sequence comes from Camelina laxa, assembly GCA_024034495.1. NCBI lineage: Eukaryota > Viridiplantae > Streptophyta > Magnoliopsida > Brassicales > Brassicaceae > Camelina > Camelina laxa. The sequence goes on from CM043882.1 coordinate 1,136,268, forward strand.
GTATATATATATATCTTCATAACAGTATACTAGTTTAGTTGCGTATACATACAATCTTGTGAATAATTGTCTTTGCTAGGCTTTCTTTGGTTTAACTTTTACACTAAATATCTAGAACATGTTAGCAGAAGATCATTTAATTTATAACATCGAATTTTGGAACCCCTATTAATTGTTCATACGAAGATATATTAGAATTTATATAGTATACATGAGTAGTATTCACGTAAAGACCAAGAAATAAAAAAGATGTGAAATGAATAAATAAGCGGCCGATCATTCAATAGTATACAGAAACTTACATTGACAGTCAAAACCCAAACACTTTTCATTTATTTATATAAATGTTGAAATTAGTTCATCGAGTTGGCTTGGTGTAAATAAACAACCTAGCTTCTTCTTCTTCTTCTTCTCTCTCTCTCTCTCTCTCGCTATCTCTGTAGTCTATACTCTCTCCCTTCTCTTTTGTCTCTCTCTCTTTACTTGAAGATGATGAGCGGAAACTTGAACGGCGGTGGAAGAGGAGGAGGAGAAGGACCGTGCGGGGCGTGCAAGTTCTTGAGGAGGAAGTGTGTGAAAGGGTGCGTTTTCGCTCCATATTTCGATGCAGAGCAAGGTACGGCGAGGTTTGCAGCGGTTCACAAAGTGTTTGGGGCCAGCAATGCCTCTAAAATGTTACAGAGATTGCCTTTGCACAAGCGGTTTGACGCAGTGGTCACGCTCTGTTACGAGGCCATGGCTAGGCTTCGTGATCCTGTTTATGGCTCTGTTGGCCATCTCTTCTCTCTTCAGCACCAGGTTTTTCATTTAAACATCTTTTGTAGAACACACAACTGATTATATATATAAAAACTTACAAGCAAGACTTTGTGCATTTTAGGTGATGAATCTACAAGCAGAGCTTGCTCATGTTCAAGCTCGTCTTTCAACATTTCAGCGCTTTCCTCTACAGTCGCCACAGCTGCCGCCTATCGATCTTGCGCATAACAATGAATATCCGATGGAACTACCGAGTAACTTGGATAGTGCGTGGGAAGAAGAACATTTACCTCAAGGTGGAATTGAAGATGGGGAATTCCAAGAACTGGCGATGCAGTACATCTCAAGGCACTTACCAGCGGTCAAACTTCCGGCTGGCACTTAGGTCAAACTACAAGTCAGACTAATGTATCATAGCAATGGAGAGTAGGAAAAAAAAAGGGACGAGTCTCTGTTCCCAATAGTTGACCATTCCACTTAAGATCATTACTATGCCAATAGGCCCATCTTAAGAGATATATAGCTAAAAGCCTAAAATTATGTATGCCTGTTAAGAGTTCTTGCATGGAGTGTTTCTTCGATAAATCTGGTAACAGAGCAAACTCGTTTTAAGAAAAAAAGAATAGCAAAGATAAGAGCTTATGCGTACCAATTAAGATTCAATAACTGTAGAGCCACCAGATAGGTATCCAAGATGCAATGAAACACTATAATGACAACAGTTTCAATCCTAGTTAAAAGCATCAGTCGGATTCAGAGATAAACATATATATATTAGTGGAGTTTAATTGGTCCAAACATATTTTAGTCCTCTCTCTCAGACTAAACCAAAGATTTTCGGAGTTTCATAAGTCCAAACTGATTGGTTAACAATTTAGTAGTGATGCTTCAGACAGACGTTCAACCAGACTGGGAGATACGATTTACAAGAGAGAAATAACTTCTTTTGAAGGTTATTTTATCCACACATGCAGAGCTCTCAGGTAAAATCGTTTTATTGTTGTTTTTGTTTATTTGATTCTAAACGTAACTTTGTGCAAATATTACTACTCTACATACTTTGGTTCTCAAGTATTTTTAAAATAAAAATTTACCTCTCTATGGTTAAAGATTTTTCCTTTTTATTTATCTTCTGTCATCATGTCATGTGTCTGATGATGCCTTCTTACTCTGTCTCCGACAAACACAAAGACTCTAAATAAGATGCAAGACTTATATTAACATGTTAGAGATTATCTTGTTCCAAGCCAGCTAGCCATGCGATGATGCTCTGCTCTGTTGCTCTCAACGGAAGATGCTAGCCCAGTCCCAACGTAATATTTTGTTTGTTACCGTTGTGATACTTGATATAATATATATTATTAAAAAGGAAATTAAACAAACAAAGACACATCTCTTAATTACTTTCCTTATTAATTAATATATGACCGTTGTGAATATAAGTTTCCTTTTTTCTTTTGAACCTCTAAATAAACTCTTTTGAACCGTTGAGAGAACCCGTACGTGTGATTAACGCTTCCTTCTTCAATCGTCCTTCCTTGAGAGAGAGAAATCAAAACTCTCTGTTTCTCGCTTCTTCATTCTTCTTCTTCAAAACCCTACATTTTTGTAAGAGTATGTATTGATGGATCGATGATGAAGTAGTTTGTTGTAATTCTCCGGCTATTTTCTTTAGAAATACAGTCAGAGAGTCTGTGAATTCCGATGGATGACGCAATTCTTCTTTCTCCATCCAATCCAGAGTAGACATCGTTGAAGTTAAAAAAGCCGATGATGATCGATCGATCGATGCTCTCAGGTCATGTATATCTCTATCTCTCTTGAGCTAAGAGGACCTCGATCTTTTATATAATTACTATGTATCATTCTTTTGTGAGCAATGAGTGAGTCTCGTGTTAATTTTCCTTATTTTTTGTTTTCAGTTTAGTGGCTTCAGATTGGTTGGCAGACACAAAAGGTCGAGAGAATCATCCTCTTTTTTCTTAAGATATAACAACACACAGGTATACACCCCTTTTTCCCTTTTTTTTCTTAAAAATAATTTAAGAATAATGATTTTGATTTTTAGAACTAAATTTATATGATTTTTCAACTATTTTTTAATAATTGTTTTTAAAATATTATAATAAAAATATATTCAAACTAATTAAAGTGTTAAATTTTAAATACGTTCAAAACAAACTGGACTTAGCATCTCGTCTCATCCTACGGTCCGTAAGCAAGGTGTATAAAAGATCTAACATGTATAGAATACATATTTTAAATTTAATACTTAAGTTTTCTCAACTATTTTTAATTACTAATTTAAAACAAAATTTCATTATTATTTTTTTAAAAAAATATAGTCTAACTAAAGTATGTAGGTATGTTTAAAACAAATTGAAGTTAGGATTCCATATCATTCTACGAGTCCGCTCCGAAAAGGTAGATCTCTTCAATGCATCGTTGTGGTGGAATAAATTTTGAGGAATGTGGTTTCCTATAAGTGGAAAAGTTTATGACTATATACGTGCAAAAGACAAACTTGATTTGTGTTCGAATGTTTGCATGGACATGGCGGCAAAGCACGCGCCCTGGTTGCCTGCAACGACGTGACCGATTGCGATTCTCACCACATCGTATTCACTTGCAACGCTATCATCGCCGAATGCCGATCATGTGCGAAATCAAGAGTTACAGTGACGTACGCCTTAACCTCTACGAAAGAGGTCACGAGTCCAATATTAAACCTGAGAGAGATTAATTACTTCAATCGTATCATTAAACTTTACTTGGACCAAGGCGTGTAGATTTATCAGCTTTTTTTTTAATTCAAGATGTAGACTAATTTTAAATTAGAAATCGTCAGTTTTAATTACTAATTAAATCTTCCAATAACAAAATGGGTCAAAAAACCTTTTGCATGATAAATTTAGTGATCTCTCATGGGGACGTCGACAACTACATGCATGCGCTCGGACTTGGAGTTTCACTTTAGCCGAAAATGTGAGCCCGAAGTTTTTGACTGCCTCCATTTTAGGTATTTCTACAATTATGTATAGTATTTTATATACTCTCTTTGTTTCACATATTTTACTTACAAGAACACATTTTAAAATATACGTTTTTTTTTTTCTTTTTCTAAAACTATCATTTAGTACTTGATTTTTAAAATTGAACCGATTACAAAAAATAAAAACAGCATAATACAAATATTCATAATTCTATTTTATATATTTAAAGTGCATAATGTAAATAACAAATTAAACCATAGTATCTAAAACATCCTATATATTGATTACTTTAAATTTCAAATGGAGTATTTATAAATTACTTCTTGTGTTTATAACAGAATTTTATTAATCAGAATATTGTTGAATTCAACGGAAAACGCAATACCTAATGAAAATAACATTGAAGCATCATGCTTTTTTCAATACATGTCAAAAACTTAAAAACAATACAGTATTTTGTAAAGTAATCAGATAAAAACAGATACTCGGTTATTAGTTTGTCTGTATATACTATTAGGCCGTCAATATATAATACTCGAATTAATAATATAATCTTGAGTTCATATTCGTCTAATATTGTTTTATGGACCAGAAGCGTGATGTGAATTGTGAACCAAACCCAAAAGACATATTTAATTTGTCATACGTCACGCGCATTCACTAATAAAGTAATAACGTCTGTGTAATGTATAAATATAGATAGCTGTAATCGATTTTTTTGTTTTTGTTTTTGTTTTTGTTTTGGAGGGTCTCATATACTAATATATAGCTGTAATCGATTTATATTGAATTACTATACTTGTAAGGTTTAGAATAGCCATCTACGATATAGACTTCGAAACGTAGGGATCATCGATCCCCCTAAAACTATAGTACTGTTACTGTTGTATAGTCATAGAGGGTGGTGTTTTATAATTGGACAATTATATTACAAAAATATAGAAATATCGAAGCCTCAAATCACCAATGTCAACAAGAAATGTTTTCTCTTTTTTTCCTAACGATTGTGCTTTTATTTTAAAACGTGAAAATACGGATCCGAAACTCGAACATCTTACGCATGCTTAGATAAAAAAGTCACGATATCAATTTAAAAAAAAAAAAACTAAACGTAATACAAACATCTTTTTTTGTTTAACGTTGTAATAAAACATCCAGATCCTTTGAAGAGTGAACGAACGAATATTCAAATACTGTTCCGGATAAGTTTTTAACGGATTACAAGAAAAAACAAAGTGTTCCCCTCTGCTTATTTGTTTTTGCTACACAGGCGAAAAAACGAAAACTATCAAATCATATAATTGATTAGAGTTTTTCTTGATTTTGTTTCTTTCTTTCTTTTTCATTTGTTACTTTTTGTTTTTTGTGTTGTGGTTGTTGGAAGTTGAACTCTTAATTATTTAGTCTTACAAAAATAACATATGTAATGAAAACGAGTTTTTGTTTGGTAGATCTCTCATATGAAATTTCATACTAGTGACATAGGAAAGCATACTTTTTGGACTTGGAACAAAAACATCTATGAAAACTGGAATTTCCTAGATTAGCAATTTAATTATAATTAATGATAAAAAATTGTCTAAAATGAATGGCCGATCCAAAAGGGTTAAAGTCAAATTAATTATACAAAGGAAGACAACGAGTAAAGGAAGAGAGTTCGCAACATCAACAAAGCAACATCCCGAAAATAACGGTAGCTCTGTGGAGACACACACACAAAAAAAGAAAGAGAGAGAGATAGTTGCAGGATCATGTGCCACGCCTACGCTTTCTATTCCATTCCATCTCATTCACGCGTTTTATTTCTTTCTTTCTCATTCATATTAATTAACTATATATATATATATGTAATCACAATCCTGCTAATAATATCCCTTAATCTATGCCTAGAACATGCATAATATTATAATTTAATACATTCATTCGATCGCACCACTAGAAGCCAAAAAACTATACTAGTAGTAAAAAAAAAGAAGAAGAAGCTCATGATGATTCGTACAAAGAGCGAAGATGAAAGAATGAAAAATAACGGAATCCAATAACAATGTTTGTAATAAACGGACATAGAATGTGAATTATTTATATAAATGATCTGTAAAAAATGTAGCATTCGATTATAACGGATATATATATTAATATAATAAAAACAAAAAATTTTGTAATAAAGAGAGAAGAGGGCAAAACGGGGAACATGTCACGCGGATAGGTGTGAGAGAGTAAATGACGTAGGTTCCGTTATTTAAGAACCCCTTCTAGAGAGGTTCCCACACACCAGAAGAGAGAGATAGAGAGAGAGAGAGAGATGGGGAGAGATGAAGAAGAAGATGACAACGGAGGAGGACGAGAGGGAACAAAGCTCGTGGCAGATGAAACGGTCCCGTCCTTGTTGTTGGACGGGACAGGGTTGGTTTGTGTTACGGGAGGTACTGGTTTCGTTGCTTCTTGGCTCATCATGCGTCTCCTCCAACGTGGCTACTCCGTTCGAGCCACTGTTCGAACCAATCCAGGTTCGAGTTCGTCTTTATTAAATCATCATCATTAATTTGCCAAAATGCGAATAAAATTGTTCTTGTCTTATATATATAGCTGATTGGTCCGTTTTAACATAAAGTACATAAATAGAAAGATTGATTATAGTTTTTTAAAATATATATATATGGATATAACTTTTTAAAGTTGATTTTTGGATCGACAATTAAAAATATATATATTTTTATGGATGTGAGGAATTTATTGTACTCGGCTGGAATTATCTGTCAGTTTGTAGGATCTTGAAGCTCCATAGCTATGTCATGTTACATGCATCTTCTATACAAAGTCAACCATATTTTTCTATAATCAATAACTAATAACCAACCATACGATATAAATGTAAGTTGATATTTCATAATTTGTTTATATGTCTATTGTATTTTATGCATATTACAGAAGGGATTAAGAAAGATACAAGCTACCTAACCGAACTACCATTTGCATCGGAGAGGCTTCAAATATTCACCGCTGACCTCAACGAACCGGATAGCTTTAAACCGGCGATCGAAGGATGCAAAGCCGTATTCCATGTGGCTCATCCTATGGACCCGAGCAGCAACGAAACCGAAGAGACCGTTACGAAACGCACCGTTCAAGGTCTCATGGGGATACTCAAGTCGTGTTTGGACGCTAAAACCGTGAAACGGTTCTTCTACACGTCAAGCGCCGTAACCGTTTTCTACAGCGGTGGGAACGGCGATGGAGGAGGAGAAGTGGACGAGAGCGTTTGGAGCGACGCGGAGGTGTTTAGGAATCAGAAAGAGAAGAGAGTGAGCAGCTCTTACGTTGTGTCGAAATTGGCGGCGGAGACGGCGGCGCTTGACTTCGGCAATAAGAATGGATTGGAGGTTGTGACTCTCGTTATCCCTCTTGTCGTCGGACCTTTTATATCTCCGTCGTTGCCTTCCTCCGTCTTCATCTCTCTCGCCATGCTCTTTGGTACTTAATTCTTATAACCAAAAAATATTTTTTCTTCTACATGATTAGTCTAGAGCTAAACTATCTAATAATTAAAAATCTAATTACTTTGATGATACGTAAATTATAAATTATAATACTATTAACGTTTTTATTTATCAAATAAAGTAAATTCATAGTACTGTAGCTGGCTAGCTAGAGTAGTACTTAAATGGTTCACCATGTATCCTGAGACACCATAGCTCGAATTTTATCATTTATAGTTTTATACTTTTGTTTTAACTGACTGCTTAGACTTTGTAGACTACTATTCTATATTTATGTTTGGATATTGTGACTATTAAAAATGTAACAAGTTTTATAATTTTAAACAAAATATATATTTCCTATACGAAAAATTAAGGAAATAAATTTTACTATATAATACCTAACGTAACTAATAGAACTTGTTACAATATGAGTAAACAAGTAGTATAATTATCACTACCAAAAAAAAAACAAGTAATTTAATTATTACTATACGACTACGAGTATATTGCTCTTTTTTTTTTTATGTGTGTGTGTTAAAACGTGTAAACATGTGTTTTCACGAATAGTGTTTTGAGTAGTAATCACTATTCACAATAACAATTTACCTTTTTTTTTTCTTGTACGAAGGAAATTACAAGGAGAAGTATCTGTTCGATACTTACAATATGGTGCATATAGATGATGTGGCAAGAGCGATGATATATTTATTAGAGAAGCCAATCGCGAAAGGGAGATATATATGTTCGTCGGTGGATATGAAGATAGATGAGGTGTATGAGTTCTTGTCTACGAAATATCCTCAGTTTCAATTACCTTTCATTGAGTAAGTAAAACTTTCACAAGTATTAATATTAACTCCAAGACGTGAGCATATGTTGTTATAATTTCTCTAGAGATTTTGATTTTATTATGTGTTTTATGTGGGTACGTAAAGTTTGAAGAATTACAAAGTAGAGAAGAGGATGAGTCTCTCGACGAAGAAGCTGAGAAGTGCAGGGTTCGAGTTCAAGTATGGAGCCGAGGAAATCTTCAGTGGAGCTATAAGGAGCTGCGAAGCCAGAGGCTTTCTTTAAAAATTCTTGGGTAATTTAATTTGTGTTAAAAGTTTAAATTTGTATATGAATTGAAAATATATTTTTTTTCCCCTATTGGCCATTTCCGTTTAGTAGACGGAAAGAAAAAAGAGAAAAAAAAAATGCTAAACTCCACATACATATTGGGTTTAAAAATAATAATAACGCCCACCGTGGGGCTCGAACCCACGACCACAAGGTTAAGAGCCTTGCGCTCTACCAACTGAGCTAGACGGGCTTGTTGTTAATTCTTCCGTATACTAAATTATTACCGCTTTGTTTTTTTTCTACAATTTGTGAATGATCGTATTGGAAGATGTTAGTATAAAATTAATGGTTAATCTCTATCAGGCTTTCTCAAACAATAATATAGAGATTCTGTTTTCCGAAGATAGTCATATCCATAATATATATCGGCTCTATGCATGTGTTGGGACTTGGGTGTGCATATGCATAGGGTACATTAATTTTTTTAGTTTTTTAGTTAACATTTAGGATCCAAATTTTGTAACAAAAAAAATTTACATGGAAAAAGGGTCCAAAATTTCTTTTTTTTTTGCTCTGAGTCCATAAAACTATATATCCTGTTGGACCTGATTTATGAAATCGCTAGCTACCAGCAGCAAAGCATGTCCATTTCAAGCTCGTGAAAAAATTAATAGACTCTGTAAAGTTTAAACTAATCATTAAAAATGATACAATAATCAAATTCTCACTTTTATTTTGATGATCCGATCGAGGATACGAAACAATAAGTCTTAGAAGTAATAAAAGAAATTGATTATGAACCATTTCATATGGTACTAACGGAATGAAAGATTTCATCAATCACACACAAATATATTGAAATAAGTATGCACTAAGAGTAAAGTTGGGAAGTAAAATGCAAACGTACTCCATTAATCATGGTCATCAACTGAATATTCCACTTTGAGTTTATTTAAAATATTACCATGTAACAATAATCATGATGTATTATCATGTAAAATACATCATGATATATTATTTTGATAGTTTAATTCCCTTCACCTTTCACTCTATAAATAATAATTCACTCATCCTCCATCACCATATCCCAACATTTAAATATATACTTTGTTTTGATTTTCTTACAAGCAAAATATTTGAGACATTATGGTGGAAAGAATTTGTTTTTAAAATTTATTATATATACATATATGTTGAATGTTGTAACTTACATTTTTAGAGTTTCTTTTACATTTTCAATTTAATTTTTATTAAGGTTTTGTAACAAAATATAAAGCTTTGATATGTGTGATAAGAATCATGTTTGTTGCACAAAGAATGTTTAGCTTAACCGGCTCCTGAGGTCTTGAGTTCGAGCCCATCGTTCTACGTGTTACTTTGCATTTTTCTTATTATTATTTTTTTATTTTTTAAATATATATTTTTTTCTGTTAGCTCTGAGAAGGGAAAAAAAAAAAAAAAATTCGTCAGGTTTGAAAGCTTCGCCCTTGTTGATCTGACATATCTTACTAACATTTGTCTCGATAAACCATTAAACCCTTTTGAATCATCATCCCCTCTTTTGATTTCAGACAGAATCTTAGATTCCTCGTTCGGATTCAATTCCCCATTAGCAACAAACAGGAAAAGATTAGATTTTTTTTTTTTGTTTTTGGTTTCAAGGGATCGCTAATTTTGAATATGCATAGATCTGGCACTACAATGGCGTGGAACGTCTTCAAATTCTGTACAGCTCTACGAGGGCTCGGTTCGATCATGATCCTTCTGGTCTTGGGTGTTGTTGGTGTAACCTATTACGCCGTCGTTTGGACCAATTACGGACCTGCACTATCAGCTGGAGGGCTCGATTCTCTTGCTGCTCTTGCCATTATAATCCTTTTCCATTTCTTGGTAAACCCTTTTTGTTACTTTCATTGTTAATCCAACTAAAAAGCTTCCTACTTTGAGTTAGTGATAATGTTGTGTGTGTGTGTGTTTGTGTTATTGATGCAGTTGGCAATGCTTTTGTGGAGCTACTTCTCGGTTGTGTTTACTGATCCTGGTGTTGTGCCTCCTAACTGGAGGTTATCTTCAGACGAGGAACAACGAGGTTGCGAGTCTGATCCGTTAAACAGTTTGGAGTTTGGCGGGTTGCATCCCGATTCTTCCAACCAAAGAACTCGGTTTTGTAGAAAATGCAATCAACCTAAACCTCCTCGTTGCCATCACTGCTCTGTTTGTAAGATCACTCAGTCACATACACATGCTCTCTCTCTGTATTTATCTTTATAGCATTTGTTGAAGGAGGAGGAAGCTGATTGTGGTTTTCATAAAATCTAGGTGGTCGATGTGTGTTGAAAATGGACCACCATTGTGTTTGGGTTGTTAACTGTGTCGGGGCACTTAATTATAAGTATTTCCTTCTTTTCTTGGTAAGTCTACTTTGATCTATTTAGTCAGTTTTCCCTTTTATGTTGTGATCTCTGTGCTTTTGGTCTTCCCCATAGAAAGGTTCAAACTTTTTAGTTAGCTCCTGATTTTAGAGTTGAATTTGTGCTTAGAGAGTTTCCTTTAATGTTGTTTACCAAAATTAGAAAATTTGTTTTTGGCGTAGGATAGATTCATGTGTGTTTATGCAAACCATATGATTGAAATTCTTCCCACTAAGTTTTGTGTGTTTCAAAATGCAGCTTTACACCTTTTTGGAAACAACTCTTGTGACTTTACTTCTCATGCCGCACTTCATAGCATTCTTTAGCGATGAAGAGATACCTGGAACCCCAGGCACCCTTGCTACTACTTTTCTTGCATTTGGTACGTTTCCTGTTTCTAGTGTTACTATGTTTAATCGATTTTCTCGGTTCCACTTATCAATCCATCTCACAACGTTTCATCATCATTACTGCAGTTTTAAACCTGGCATTTGCTTTGAGCGTTATGGGTTTCTTGATCATGCACATTTCGCTGGTTTCCGCTAATACCACAACTATAGAGGTATTCTCATGTTCTTTTCTTTTTCTTCACTATCATCTTAACAGTTTGGTGCATCACATGGTTAAGATATATTTGGTGTATTTATTGACTTTGTGAACAGGCATATGAGAAGAAAACAAGTCCAAAGTGGCCATATGACCTCGGTCGAAAGAAAAACTTCGAACAAGTAAGTGTAGAATTGAATTTGGTGTCAAAGTTTTGTACTTGTCAAGTTCTTTATTTCTCTCTCTCATGTTGTAATCTCTTTTTGTTTAGGTATTTGGTACGGATAAAAGATACTGGTTGATTCCAGCATACTCAGAAGAAGATTTAAGACGAATGCCAGAACTTCAAGGGCTCGAATACCCTTCCAAACCGGACTTTGATTCCCAAGATTTCTGAAGTAAGAATACTTTCTTTACTGTAAACAATACCCTTAGAGATGACAGTGACAAAGACTGAGAAAGAAAGTCCATGAAAATGACTTTGGAGGAGTAAAACCTAGTCTTTAACTTTAAAAAGACTCAGCTTCCAGCTTACACGGTGTGTCGTATCTTCCCACGGATAGAAGAAAAGGCTGATACTAAGGGCAAAAATCAGATGATATTTTTGTAATTTCCTTGTGAATATTGATTATAGTTAACAATGTAGAGCACGTTGAATAGAATCCTCCCTCTGGTTAAGTTACTGATTTAATTTTCTTAAAAGTCTATTCCTTTTGTTTAGTTTCAATGCTTGCCATTGGATTTTTTGTGGTAATAAAATTTCACAAGGATGAAGAATGATGAATGATGAAGAAGCTTCTAGGTTGTATTGACACGTGTCTCAATCTCAAACGTTTCTTTTCTGTTAAATATGAGGTTATAAAAAAAAAAAAAAACAGAGTGATTTAAAGGTGCTCTGTCTCTAGGCTCTTCTCGGATTCTCTTCGCAAGTTCTCGAATTCTCTCGAAAAGGTAACCTCTTTGCTGATGTCTTTGTTCGAACTCTTCGATTATCTTATAGAACTTTGTTTTCTTTATTAGAGATTTAGTAAAAACAATTGTTCATTGAGATTTGCTTAGTGAAAATTTGTAAAATTTCATTGATGGGTACAGTATAGAGAAGAGTTTCTGAGATCATGTCTAGTGCCTAACTTGATTTCTACAAAAGGACTGCAGAGAAAGAAGAAAAAAGGGAAAATTTGGGGAAATGGGAGATCCATTTGGAAATTTTAGAGGATTTAGAGGTAGCTTGTTTGGAGGAAGAGATCCTTTTGATGATCCTTTCTTCTCTCGACCATTTGAGGATTTGCTCCAACCACCCAATAGTTTTAGTTCCGGTGATTCCTTTAGTACTAATGCACAGAAGAACAATGGTGGAAGAGGAGGAGGGTTAACAATTGAAGAATTACCATCTGATGAAGAAGAACTAAAAGAAAAGAAAGGTTTTAGGAGTGATGAAGAAGAACATATTAGTTCAGTGAATCAACCATCTGTTGAGCACCCTGAAGATGATTCTGATGGTAAACTACTAATAGTGATTAGACAAATTTGTTTACGGATTGTATCTAATTACAGCTTATGTGATTTGTTTGGTGCTTGTTGTAGCTGAGAGGAAGATTCGAAGTGTGAATCAAAGGAGTGATTTCAATCGAAGAGAGGGTCCGCGGTCTCGAGTTAACACATTCAGACATCACACCTCTAAGGTTACATATGGTGGCATAGATGGTGCTTACTATACATCTACTAGAACCAGAAGAAAAGGCAGTGATGGAGTAAGTTTGTTTCTCCTTTTCGATCCTTTCTTTTAATGGAAGTATTGTTACACATACGTGCTAATTGGATTCTGTTTCTAGATGGTGGTAGAGGAAAGCAAAGAAGCCGATAAGACTACAGGTGAAGCCACTCATAGGATCTCCAGAGGAATCAATGATAAGGTGATTGATTATTACACAGTTGACGTTTTGCTATATCACTTCTTGGTTCCACCAAAGTTATATATTTAGATGTGTCTGAGTCTGTTTGTTTGGCCTATTCAGGGTCATTCGGTTACTAGGAAGCTTAACTCAAGTGGTGGCGTTGAGTCGACACAGACTCTTCACAACCTCGAAGAAGGTCTGAGGAAGTCTACACAGCCTAATCAGTAAGTTACGCTCTTTGAAGGAAAATTGCAGCAACTAAAGAAGTTTCTTTGTTTTTTGTTTCTTGTTTCTTGTATCAGAAGAACTAAGTGGCTTTGAAGAAGCATGGAAAGGCAATTCATCTCTTGCCAAGCATGAATCCAGTGGTTAGCAAACTCTTTGTCTCATCACTAATCTTTGATCTCATTCTGTACCAGTCCATTTTACTGAATTGTTTTTGTTCTGTACTATACTATACTACTATGTTGCAGGCTTCGATCAAAGTTTTGGAGGGTGGCTTCTCCCATCTCTGGACCAAACTCGTCGCCAAACAGACCAAACTAGGACCGGTGCAAGCACCTCTGCACCAAGAGCTAAGAATGTTGTTCGAATCAACATTGAATGATAGAATCATCAGAAAAAACATCTATCAAATATTCAAAATCTTTATGTGTAATCAAATAATGTTGTAGATGATCTTTGATACATTCGAGGATGATATAAGACTTTTGACTATGGATAATTATTTTGTGTTTTGGTAACGTATATACATCATTTAAGACTCTACAAAATGAAGGGGTGCAGAAACGGTAGAAGAGGAAAATTTCAAAATTAGCGTCTGAATAAATGCTCTTCTCCCGATTGATGATCCACGTGTCTAATCCAACGGCTAGGAACCTTCCTTGAGTCACCACGCTGGTGGCCACCAGTAGCACCCACGTGTGCGATATCCAACCCTCTCCCAACCGGCAGAATCACGGATCTTACCACACGTGTCCCTCTTTTCAACACATCGTGCCATTTAAATCCAGAGATCGCTCTCTGCGTGGCGTTTTTACACACCAAAACGGCACCTTTGCTGCTCAGCTTCGCAAACCTCAGCGTTCTAACGAATTCTCGCCGCTTCGAGTCCACCACCATGAAATCTACGCCGTGAAACTCCTCCACAGCGTTTTCCACTGATTCTCCGACCACCACAACCTCCGTAGACTCCGTCGAAACGACTCCTCTCATGGCCAGCACGTACTCAAGTTTAGATTGCTCGTCGGGTACTATACAAACGTGTCTTCCGCACGTGTGAGCTGCAGCGACCGCGAGTCCAACGCTAGTCGCGATAGGATCGCCGCGTGACCATGTCTCAACGATTAATCTCGCGTTCCATCCAGCCGCTGTAGCTGATAAAAACTCCGCCACGCCTGAGTCCTTGTAGCTCTTACACTACACAACACATATATTATACATGCAAAATTAAATAAAGAAATTATATAGTACCTAGTAAGCATGTAGAGTACAAAATATCACATACCGATTTGACGGTGTCGATGTAAGCGTCAGAAGCAGTTTCAGGCGACCAGACAAGCTTCATAGTGAAAGTGAAATGGAGTTTGATGATTTAGGAAAGAAGACGAAGTGGTTAGGTTTTATAAATGGACAAACGAAGCGTTGACATTTTGCTTACACTAATAACAACGTGTCAATTGGTCTCGTTGCTCCTATTTATTACTCCTTATTTTTCCTTACCATCCTTTTTTATATAAACAATTCGGTTACTGGTTATTTCGTCAATATTCAATAGTCTATTTTTATTTTATCTTTATTCCATTAATCCATTGTATGCAAAAATCGAGAATTTATGTCGACGATTTGCGTTAGCCCACTCTTTGACAACCTGTATCGTAAACATACTAAACATAATATATATCTATACGGTTATACAAACTGTATAAGTTATCGACCTAGACATGAATAATGAATTACGTAACTGATAATTTAGTCACTGATTTTTTTTTTTTTTTTGGTAGCAATCAGCCAATCACTGGTTTTGTTAGTTGAGTGCTTCAGTTTTGATACTTATTTCATTGTCGTCAAAATGGTACGTAGAGTGTGAAAAAAATACGTGTAGTAGATCAAAGGATAACTTTTGATTGCTGATATTGTGGACTTAGTGAGATAACTTGAATAATTACATGAGATGGTCAGCTGCTTTCTTTGATTTTTTCTTTCTTTTATCTCTAAATTTTCAATCTTTGATTTTTAGCCTTTCTTGTTTCAACATAATGATGGTTCATATAGCTATTTTCCTTTCATTGTGCTACCCAACGAATGTATAATTAAAGGTTCTCAAGAAGAATTAAACATATATATAAACGTAATTTACCGCCGGCTAGTTTGGTTTATTATGCACGTACCACATAAGCTAACAGGTATGCGACAAAGATATCTATAAATTACATATATATATAAGATATTCGTTGAAGATATGTATAAATTATTAGTTTAAGTTAATTATATAAGAAAAGACTTCTGTATAGTAGAAAATTTGTCTTGGTCTTAGGTCAAAAAAAAAAATGAAGCAAAACTATAAAATCCCTGGCTTGATTTATCAAAAATGGCCATCCGCCAATCAGAGTCTTACAATCACTTTGTAATCCACTTATAGGTGAAAATAATTAATTAAGCCAATAAATATCTTATATTAACAAATACTATAAGGCGTCAGTTCATTTTGTAAAACTATACGATTTAACTAAGCCGGTAAAATCGCTGGAATTACAAATACCATAAGTGTACATGTGCATGCATGTGTGCCAAAATGCGTAAGAAACTGAAGCCCATAAGTACGATTTACGAACTTAATTTGCATAACTGTAGGCTATAGCAACTTAAATCTAATACTATAAAGCTTGTTGGTATACTATTTTGGTCGAGGCATGCCTGTACCATGTCTCCTGAATTAGTACGAACAACCAGAACAATTCAAACACTCTTAAGCTTAATTATTATATTAAATCATCAACTCAAGTTGACATGATTTCGATTAATATTAAGTATTAACGATCAAGTAGACGACAAAATAGCGCTTTAGTTTTAATATAAAAGACGTACGCACGATATTTAAAAACTGCAACTATGCATTGAAATCATATGATATGATATATGAATATACAAAACTAATTTGATAAAGGAGAAAAAATGTACGATATATCGTACCACTCCATCCTGACTATGACTTATGCAAGAAGTCAATACTTATCGCACTGCTTGCTACTTATCAATTTATATATCTTATTATCACCATCATTTTTTCCTATTTTCTATACATTATATATTATTTCGTCAATTCAGATTTGTTGGTGGACATATTTATATAATCAACTCAAACTCTACGTTCCAATCCAATACGTTTAGATATAGGAATATCCTTCAAATTAAATTTTTCTTTAATTCTATCTTATTTTATTATCTTTAATGTCTCTGTTAGTACGTATCGTTTAATAATTAAACCCCAAATTAAAACAATTAAAACATATAGAATACGACAAAAAACCTAATTTCCTTTCTTAGGTATTGAGCTTCTCGATAAGTCTACTAATGTATTTCTGGGCCTTAGAGCCCACTGATAAACAAATTAAAAACGACATCGTTTAGGTGATTCTTGTAGAGAGACTACAGATAGCCGTTAAAAAGATGATAAACCGGATTGGGTTTATCATCAACAGAGGAACTGGTGATGCTTGTTTCCGCGAGTTCTCATCATCCATGGAGTTCGATTTCAACCACTGTTAAACTCCTCGGATGCTGCAAAAATTCGAAAGATGTTAGCAAAATCCACGCGGGATTGATTACTACCGGATACATCAAAAACTCTAATCTCACTACAAGGATCGTTCTCGCCTTCGCCGCTTCTCGTTTCCCGTATCTCGCCGAGTTTGCGCGTTGTGTCTTCCACGAGCATCACGTATCACAAGGAGTAGAGGTGGAGGATCCATTTTTATGGAACGCTGTGATAAAGTCTCACTCTCATGGAATGGAACCAAAACAAGCTCTGTTTTTGTTCTGTTTGATGCTCGAGAACGGTGTTTCCGTGGACAAATTCTCAATGTCTCTTGTTCTGAAAGCGTGTTCGAGATTAGGTTTTGTAAAAGGAGGAATGCAGATTCATGGGTTTTTGAAAAAACTGGACTTTGGTCGGATTTGTTTCTACAGAATTGTCTGATTGGTTTGTATTTGAAATGTGGTTGTTTGGGTTTTGCCCGCCAGATGTTTGATAGAATGCCGCAGAGAGACTCTGTTTCTTATAATTCAATGATTGACGGGTATGTCAAATGTGGTTTGATTGAATCCGCGCGTGAACTGTTCGATTTGATGCCAAGGGAGTTGAAGAATTTGATTTCTTGGAACTCTATGATCAGTGGATATGCTCAGACATCAGATGGAGTTGATATAGCGTCAAAGCTGTTTTCTGAAATGCCTGAGAAGGATTTGATTTCGTGGAACTCAATGATCGATGGATATGTAAAACACGGAAGAATCGAAGATGCTAAAGGTTTATTCGATGTGATGCAGAGAAGAGATGTGGTTACTTGGGCTACCATGATTGATGGGTATGCAAAGTCAGGTTTTGTTCATCAGGCTAAGACTCTGTTCGACCAAATGCCTCATAGAGATGTTGTGTCATATAACTCCATGATGGCTGGTTATGTTCAAAACATGTATCACATGGAAGCTCTTGAGATATTTAGTGACATGGAAAAAGAGAGTCACTTGTCACCCGATGAAACGACTTTGGTGATAGTTCTTTCTGCTATTGCTCAACTTGGTAGATTATCCAAAGCCATGGATATGCATTTGTACATTGTGGAGAAGCAATTCTTTCTAGGTGGGAAACTAGGCGTTGCTCTCATTGATATGTATTCGAAATGTGGAAGCATACAACATGCCATGTTGGCTTTCGAAGGGATCGAAAACAAAAGCATTGATCACTGGAATGCCATGATTGGTGGGCTAGCTATTCATGGTCTTGGAGAATCTGCATTTGATATGCTCTTGCAGATCGAGAGACGCTCCATAAAACCAGACGATATCACCTTTGTTGGAGTTTTAAATGCTTGCAGCCACTCTGGGTTAGTGAAGGAAGGTATTCTCTGCTTTGAGCTCATGAGGAGGAAACACAAGATAGAACCAAGGCTGCAACACTATGGGTGTATGGTTGACATACTGTCGAGATCCGGAAGTATAGAGCTAGCCAAAAACTTAATAGAGGAAATGCCAATTGAGCCAAATGATGTCATATGGAGAACGTTTCTCACCGCTTGTAATCACCACATGGAGTTTGAAACGGGAGAGCTTGTCGGAGAACACCTTATTTTGCAGGCTGGCTATAACCCGAGCTCATATGTGCTCCTCTCTAACATGTATGCTAGTTTTGGAAAGTGGAAGGATGTTCGTAGAATTAGAACGATGATGAAGGAAAGACAGATTGAGAAAGTTCCTGGATGTAGTTGGATTGAGCTTGATGGAAGAGTCCATGAGTTCTTTGTAGATAGCATTGAAGTTTCCAATACATTGTAGATAAACGATTGTTCAAGGGCTTAATCTTATTCTGCAATTCCTTGACATTGCCATACATGAAGACAATGTCACAACATATCCGCATGTTGGTTGGTTGGTTTTGTGCAGCTAAGATATGTCTTAAAAAAAAAACTTCCCACAAGATCAACTAAAATGTCTGAAAATTGCTTAGTTTATACAGCCTAAGTACATCAGCTACAGTTACAAGGAGATAAGATTGTTACATCATAAACCGATTTTTTCGGATCCCCTATACTGAACCTAAAACAGAGTTAACATTAGGGGACCGGTGATTGTCTGAAACCTTGGTGTGCCTATTCTTGGACAATCAAAAGCAAGAATCTTGGTTAAACGGAAAAAACTAATAATTCGCCGCAAGTTTATTGAGTTCTTGCATAACATCTTCCATGGATGGCCTTTGGTTTGAGGATTCATGAGTGCAGAGAAGACCAAGTCTAGCGAGCTGAGCCGCTTCTGCTTCCGGAAAGTTCCTTCGAAGATTTAGATCCATGAAATCTTCATTCAGTCTTCCAGACTCTACAGCTTGCAAGATCATCAAATGGCTGATTTTGCTTTTACCACTGAGTATCTGCAACAGAATCATACCAAAGGCGTAGACATCACTCTTATCAGTGAATCTTCCTGTTGTTATGTACTCAGGAGCTAAGTATCCCATTGCAGCACTTGCTTTAAGCTTGGAGAAAACAATATCATCCGTGAAGAGCTTGTGAAGACCTGAATCCGCAAGAGAAGGATTGTACCAATGATCAATGAGAATCTTCTCAGCAGATAGATTCTGGTGAACTATTGCAGGCTTGTTCCCATTTTCTCCATGTAAGTAAACAATCCCTGAAAGAAAGATAACAAAAGAAGACATCAGATTACACATACAAAAAAAAAAAACAGAGTTTAGCTTGAGAAAGAAGGAATCATGGAATCTAACCTCTGGCTATTCCATTTATGATGGAAACTCGAGTAGTCCATTCAAGAACCTCACCAGACTCATCCTTGACATCAAGATACTGCAGAAGGTTACCGTTGGGGACAAACTCATAAATAAGGAAACATTCTCCGCGTCCTTTGGAGCAGCAAAAACCTCTCAGCCTCACTAAATTCTCATGCTTCAACAATGTCAGCATCTTCAACCCTTTGAGAAACTCAGTTTCATCGGATTTACAGCTCGATTTAGCTATACATTTTACAGCTGCAACAGAACCATCTCTAAGGATACCTTTATAAACAGAGGAGACATTACTCTTCCCCAACAAGTTAACCTCAGAGAAGCTCTGAGTAGCTCTCTCAATCTCCTCAAGGTTGAACATAAAGCTCTCAAAGACTTCTTGAGACAATGCACTGTTGTTGTTACTGTTCTGTCCTCGTCCTAACGGATCCCAACCACTCGCGTACTCTAAGCTGATCAATGGGGAAGAGCTTTTTCTTCTAGAAGCTTCTTTGAAGTTGTACTCAGTGCTAATCCTACCGTCCATAGCATCAAGACTACTGCTTCCAATCTTCTGTTTCCTTCTTCTGTACCATGTGAATGTTGAACCACCGAAGATTGCAACTGCGAGGATTGAACCAATGAGACCCATGACGATTCCGAAAGGTGAAGACTTTGAGGCTTTTGATGAACACCCGCCATTGTTGTTGTTACTGCAATTGCTTCGTTGTAAATCTGCAGACTCGGGTTTGACGTCAACGGTTGTGAAATTCTTTGGGTTTGTTGGGTCTGGCCGGTCAAGGTTCGGACCGTTTAAACCGGTGCAAGCTTTCAAATCCGTGAACCCTTCTCCGCATAAACCGTGGTTGTTTGAATACTGGAATCCATTGTTTAGCCTCTTCAAAGCTTCATAATCCCAAAAAAAAAAAAAGAATTCAAGAAACAAGTGAACAAAACATCTTTTAATGTGGTTGTAAAATTCGATTTCGGTTTGGTACAGATTTTTGAATTGGTTATCAATTCAGCTAAACCGGATTGGTTATCCCTAATCTTTAAGTACTCTTAAAAGAATCAATTAATAATCATAAGTATGATTAACAGAAATTTATAATTACCAGAGGGAACGAAGCCGGAGAAAGAGTTATTGCGGATGTCGAGAACTTCAAGCAAAGGAGCACCGGCGAGTTTGACCGGAACAGGACCAAAGAGATGGTTGAAGCTCAAGTCAAGCCTAGTTAACGTATTAATATCACCTAAACTCGCCGGAATGGCACCGGAGAGTTGGTTATACTGTAAAGCCAAGACAGTTACCTTCTTGAGAGAACCTAACTGTGTCGGTATGCTCCCACTTAACTTGTTGTAACATAACTGAACAACTGCAAAATAAAAGTACACCCAACAAAACTTAGTTATGAGTAGATGCAATATATTTTTTTTCTTGAGTTTTGGTTTTTAGTTTTTTTTTTTTTCCTTAATCTATGATCAAAAAGCCCCAATAAAATACTTTTTGGGGGTTTGCATAAAAAAGAGTGAAGTTGTACAAAGAAAAAAAAAAAAAAGAGTTTCCCTAGTTTCTAGGAGAATCAATCAAATTCAAACTTGAATGGGTACTCAAACAAAAAGTTATTTTACCAATGTTTTAAAAACTTGATTGGATGATTAGATGAGTTTTTTTATAGAAAAAAAATTATTCTAAAATCTAAAACCCATTTAAAACTAAATAAACTCATTTTAGCTTATCTAATAAACCAAACTTGACCCACTTAAGGTCTTTTGGCTGCAATAAATGAAGTATTAGTGAATGAGTTTAATTAAAAACACATGCATATATATATATAAAAAGACCTACTATATATAGTTTACCTTGAAGATTGTCTAAGTTTCCGATTTGAGGAGGGATTTCACCGGAAAGATTGTTGACATTGAGGTATAAATCTGTGAGGAGAGGCAAATTTGAGATAGCCTTAGGAATCTGACCGGTCAAGGAGTTGAAGTGAAGGTATAAACCGGTTAAGCTAGTGAGGAGACCGATTGAAGGAGGGATAGTTCCAGTGAGACCCATTCCTTGAAGAGATATGTTAGCAACACGGTGGTTTCCGTCGCAAGCGACACCGTCGAATGAGCCTGGGGAACAAGGGTCGGCGTCGGGAGTCCATGAAGTGAGGAAACGTTTTTGAGGGTCGAGAGAGGATTTGATGTCGAGGAGAATGTCAAGCTCGGAGGAGGAAGACAGTGAAGGATGAAGGAAGAAGAAGAGGATGAGAAAGAGTGAGAGTGGAGGAGAGGCCATGTTTGGTTGGAGAGAAGAGAGAGAGAGAGAGAGAGAGAGAGAGAGAGAGAGTGATGAGGAAGAAAATGACTTTCTCTCTTGTGGTTTTGAAGCAAATTTTTTTGTTTGTCTGTCTATATTGCATTAGTAAAATACTAGCTAATACTGAAAAAAGCGTAAACCACAAAAGTGTAGATATCGTAAAAATAATAATAAAAAGTTTAGTTCAACAACGAAAAAATAAAATAATAAGTATCACACATTCAAAATCGATTTACAAAACTTTAAGGTCTAGCTAATAAGAGGTGTAAGAATTTTAATTGCTCGTTAAAAAATATCTCAAAAACTTTGACAACACTATTTTTAGTTGTTTGTTCATGTTACATCAAGTATTCTACATTTACATTCCCAATCTATCAAACCTTTAACTAGTTTAACATTTTTTTGTGTGGATTGTTTTTGAATGATTAGTAAAATACATAAGCTTATTTGGAATTGAAGGGAAACAAAAGAGGAGTCACAAAAATTGAAAATATTGAAGTCCACGAGTGAGTTCATTTCATTTTCAGTACTATATACTGGTAAAGACTACTTTTAAAGACTTTTCAGAGAAAAACAATAATAGTTAGGCGAATCTTTAGCTTTTTTTTTTTTTTTTTTCAAAATTGAAAATGATACCACTCTCTCTAGATTTAATGGTAAGAAAAGTTGTTTCTTTTTCAGTGCACCAGCTATATAAAATCGTACTTTTTTATATCATTGTTTTAACTTTTCATATGCTACCATTACTTAGTCTAAACCAAAATAGTTGGATATATGTTTTCTTATAAATTTATTTATAAGTGAATTCATATATTGATAATCAATCCACTTAAAATTTGATATCATTATTCAAATAGATAACTAAATTAACTAAATATTTACTAGAAAAAAAAAACTGTGTGACTAGGATTCCTATACTTAACTAAATTAAACCTCGACTTTGTCAGATCATCATCTGTAAAATACCCTAAGGTATGACTTGTACAAGAACCAGATAACCAGCTTTATCTGTTCACATAGAGAATAAGGTACAAAGATAAATGGGATTTCTTGTGATTATTCCATTAATTACTATATTTGAATGCAAATAATTGTTACATGAATAAAACAAAGAATAGCTTATATTCTATTTTATATATGAATAAAATAGAATAAAAAGAGAAAAAGGCATCCAAGAGGCATGGGGCTAAGAGTACATCAAATGGGACAAAGAAGGTGATGGAGGCAAGTCAATAGAGAAGCAACATGTGAACATTTCTTACTCAATTTTTTCTAAAACATTTTTTTTTTTTAAGTTAAATTTTTTAAAACATGTGAACTCCTGATTGAGTTAATGTTTTTGCTATCTTCTTGATCTGGTCATAGCAAAAGGTAAAATAGACCAAACACCTCGCTCTCCTCTAAGTATAACATGTGAATTTACAGAAACAAGAAAGACATAAAGCAAGAGAATAAAGCAAAAAGGCTATAAGGCTACACTTAAGATATATATATTCCATTTTCTCTGTAATCTTCTTACTTCGTGGGTAGTGGTGGATGATTTTTATGGTGAGGTGGTGGATGATATCTAGCTACACCTATATATATATATATATATTTTACTATATATATGGAATTAAATCATCGAGTGTTATCAAAAATAATGTGTGCATGATGATAACTTAATTAGTGCAGTCAATTCTCTATATGATGATAGTGTTAGACCATAGTTGAGTTCCTAAATTAATTAATTATGATTTTATTTTCTTTTGCTAAGCAATATGATATATTTACTTCACTTATTAAACTATAATAATACGTTAACACACTTGAAAGAAATATTTTATGACCAAATGAGCTGACATATATCTAAGTATATAATTAAAAATATACTCCTTATAGTATTTGATAAGTATATAAGAAACAGTAGTGTGATAAAAACCCTTGGCAACAAAAACAAACAAACAGTGGTGTGATCGATATGATTTAAAAGTCACGCCTTAAATTTGGATCGTCTCCAGAGAAAACCTTCACACGTTATCTTTAACCCAGCCTGTCCCATTTTGTTTGGATGTATGAGATCGATGTTTCATATTTCGTTACAAATTTGAATAACATCAAATACTATTTTTTTTTTAATTTATGAATAATCATATGTTGGTACTTGGTAGGCACCGCATTGTACTGATATATCAATCCTTGTTTTGTTTTTGAGCAAAACTATGTATTTTGTTTTGTTATATATCGTGTCTATTTTTGAGTGGAACAATTACCATTTTTTCTATATAAAAAATAGTGTTTTTTTTTTTTGGTCCTTCTCGTATATTTAGACGTTGAAAACCGAAACTTATATGTGTTCGATGTGTTCTTTAATTTATTTAGATCTATAAAATTGGTCCAAACGCTATATGTTGCATAGGCGTGCCAATTTATTATCATGTGTGATCAAATGCATCAAAATAATATTCTTTAATTATAAGATTGATATACTGGTTAACGTAGTTTCGTCACATATATCAAATTTGCGGTTCTCATTTACGTCAAATAGTTAAAACTAGTTATAAAAGATAAGCTCCACTACAAAAAGTTCCACAAGCTGGAAAAATAAAAATATCACATTTCAAATTCAGAGAATTCAAATATTAAAAAGGTTTCTTCTATCTCACCTAACACGGGAAGACAAAACGAAGTAGTGTCCATGATAGAACACAGAAAGACAGGTATATAAGCTCCATGATTACAATATATTTATACTGTAGATATAAATTATGCGAATAACAAAAACAATCAACTTCTTTCGTGAGAATACTTATCTACTTGTGTCAAACAGATATCTAAATAAGATAACTATTTAGAATAGTATAATAGTGGAAAATACGTTTGATTGTTTGTGTAAATAGTTTCAACTCTCAGCTTTGTCAGATAATTTTTGTTCTACTGTATGCCATATATATCTGCATAGTTAATTCGTAATGATAGATCATAATGTTCCACCCCAAAAATGATGTAGAGCCCTAATAAAATTAGTTCAAAACATTTTTTAAATTAGTCAATATTTTAGAGGAAATTTTTACAAGGTTTTTTTGTCAGGTACTTAATTATTATATTGACTAGGAAACAGTACATAAGGAAAAAAATATGATATGATATGTCTGCATCACGGACATCGAGTTTTTTGTTGGAGACCACAAAAAAACAAGCAAGTCGAAGACAAGATTCAAGTATAATGTTTCAAAAGCATTTACACTAATTTAATTTAATTTTATTATGTCGTATTATATTCATTCTCTGCTAATAACTGAAGAGTCCAATTCCTACTGCTGTTTACAAAGAAGAAGATAGTATATCACGTGACCTCAAGACAAATGTTCACTTTAAATAGTTTATTAACAGAGTAATCTCGTCGACAATACATATCTTTTACGAGTTTTTTTTCTCTTTTTGCTTTCACGGTTCTCACACTTTTATATTCTTGCGTTTCTCTAAACCTTTTTAAAAAACAATTCATGATATGTTGTACCATGCTTTAATTTTTTTTTTTTAATTCTGACATTATGATACAATCAAAGACTAATGATACATTGAAGATTTGAAGTATTTGATAACTGCAGCTTAAAAGACTAAATCCAGCTTTAAGCTTTAAGCATATGCATAATTACAACTTTTCAGACCAAACTTGCAAAAAGAATAATTCTTTCATTGTTCTTAAATATTTCTTTCGTACTTGGGCCTTGAATTCTCTCTCCAACGTTCCAAAGGCTTCTAATAGTTCATTAGTTTGTTTCTTTTTGCACGCATAGGTCTTTCGACAGCGGAAACAGTGAACACCATAATCTTAACTGTTCCGGTAAACTGTCATATGTGCAATTAGAAACATTGAGACATTACATAATCGAGGTACACAAGAATCTTAGCATGACGTTGAATCGTATGGATCAGAAAGGAATGGATTGCCGATCAGGCCAAGACTCAATCTTCTGGAAGTAATCGACAGGCACTACACCATCAATGCCTTCAGTCAAAATCACTTTGTTGTCTGAGACGTAGAACGCAATCCCATCTGGATATATATTCACAAGTATTACTGATTGTTAGATCTTTGATGGACACAACACTTACTTTTTAAGACAGCGAATGAAGGTCTCATGCTGAAGTAATACCTTCAAGAGCTTTCTTCATGTCGAGGAAGATCAAAACATTAACATTCCTTCTCATGCCTTCGCCAAAATCCATGTAAAAGTTTGGAATCAGATAAATGTGCATATCGCAACAATAATACAGCACAACAAACAACAATAGGATACAAAAATCTTACCACTAATCACTTCACCATCTGTTGGTAAGCCACAAGAGAAGTGAACATGCATTCTATTCATACGCTTTAAGCCCGATGCTAAGATGGATTCCAAATTCTTCCTATAAGTTCCATGTACACACACTGCCATTACATTAAATTCTAATTAACAAAGAGCAACAATGCGAGTCATACATATAACAGAAGTCACAAGTATGT
The DNA here is from genome assembly GCA_024034495.1 of Camelina laxa. Lineage (NCBI taxonomy): Eukaryota > Viridiplantae > Streptophyta > Magnoliopsida > Brassicales > Brassicaceae > Camelina > Camelina laxa. The sequence goes on from CM043882.1 coordinate 1,162,709, forward strand.
GTTCTACTAGTTAGTACCTGGAGCTTCTTCAGGTGACAGTATTGGTTTAAGTAACTTTTCTGACTCCACCGTCTGCACACAAAGACCCAAAATAAATGGAAAGGTCTCAACTTTCAACACATAAGATGAAGATGAAAACGGTTAAAATGCTAAGGAATGTTTTAAAGTTCAATTACCGTGATGGAGTGGCCTTGGTTAGCGCGGATCAAGAGCTCACCATTTTCTTCTAAGAGGCTAAAACGTTGTTTATTGTCTCTTCTCACAGCCTGCCAAGTTAAACGAAACCATTCCAAAAACTCAATTCAAACGAACTACAATCGAACTTGCTCGTTAAGTGAAGATAATGAAACTGACCTCTCTGATTTCATCAATCGTGTGTGACTTCAATTGAACATTAGCAGTCGTTTTCAAATTAAGCTTAAGTAAATCTTCAACTTTAACAAAACCATCACCTCTCATGTTCAATCTCAGCTCAATAGCCATATGTCGCAAGATTCGTGTCCTATCACACAACCAAAAACAGAGTCCAAATCAAGCTATATATATATATCTACAATACATCTCGAGGCAGTAATGATCGCAACTTACAAAAGTCTACCAAGCGCATCAATATTATCTTTTCCGCCACCGCCGCGGCCCTGAGGTCTGCGTCGATCGTTCTCTCTATCATAGCTTGATGATCCTCTACCGCCGCTACATCAATCAAAAGCCGAAAACTAAACATCACATGAATTAATGAGGCAAAATCGAAAAGGGATGATGTTGAGAGTTTTCGAATAATGTGAAAACTCGATTCACCTTCGGCTAGATTGAGCGAAGGAAGAGAAATTAGGTTTTCTGGAAGAATTGGGGAGTGAAGCATCCATGAAAGCAGAAGAAGCAGGAGACAATTTCGGGAAGATACTGCTCAAGGTCAGAGCTTGAAGACGACGCAAAAACCGACCAGTGTGGTTCATTGATACCATAATCACAGATTAAACCGGTTCATAATCGTCTGAGTTCGGTTTAAATCAACAAACATCTATTGGGCCTTTCGTTTTCTGGCCCAGTAACAAGAGAAAATCGCGTCGTTTTTTTAATTAGTTGTTAAACATCACGTAGTTTGGATCCGTCTCGGTTCTGGCGGGGTTAGTGTACTCAATCCTCCTCCTCCTCCGATCAGCGATTGCAATCGAAATCAATGGCTTCCCGGAGAGATTATCGGAGCATGAGATCTTGTAGCGGATGGCGTCGATTCCTCTTACTTATTCCTGTGCTCTTTGTTCTTCCTCATCTCTCTTCACTTGTTGATTTTTCTTCCGATTCGGTGAGGAACGATGCGCAAACCGTTCCTAGTAAGAAATTGAATCACCTTGTGCTCGGTCCTGTAGCTGGTCAAGGCTTGCCGGATCGATTACATTGCCGAGGTTAGATTTTTTGCCTAAAACTCCTATTTTTAGGTTTGCTTATAAGCTCACTACCTAATTGCTATAAGTTCGTAAATTAAGCACTATTTTGGTATAGGCAACAGATCTGAATCAATCACCATCTTCGATTTGTGTTCAGAAAGTGATCTGAGTAATAGTTTTAGTATACCTTGAATGTAGAACTCAGGACTTTTGTCTTATGAACATTTGAATGAGATGTCATACACTTAGTTTGTTTTGGTTTGCTTCATAAACGTTGGATCATTGTTTAGGAACTGCAATTTGGGATTGACAGTGTTGTAAAATTGTCTTTTGTTTAGGCACCAAGGCTCTGAACAAGACTCACACTTCAACTTCTTCTGGTGCTGGAAATGGTGTTTCTTTTGTCACAGTGTTTACTATTTATAACACTACGATAGATAATCTGAAATCCTCCAATATGGTTTCTGTTGTTGGGAATGTTACCTACAGCAAACCACAGAGGTCAATGGCAGTTTTGAATGCTTTTGCCAACTTCATTCAGGTAATATTGCTGAGTTTTCCTCTGAATTTTGATTTTTTTTTTTTTTTTTTTTGGTGTTTCTTAGCTTCTGCGTCTGCTATCTGATATAAATCTGGTTTTTAGGTGACTATGCCCAAGAGCAATGTTGTCATATTGACTGATCCAGCTTCTGATCTCTCCATCCAACAAAGCAATGTGGTCGTACAGCCTGTTCGGGGTGATTATTCACGGGGGAACCTGATGCTTCAAAGAATCAGGTCTTACATTGTAAGAGCAAAATCGCACTGATACCTAGGTAGAATAAATTTGTTGCTTTTGCCTACCTATCTTATCTATTTATATGGCATCCATATCTTAAGACCCAACCTATGTTTCCTTTTTTATTCATTCGTAAGAAAGTATTTAGTAAAGTACCTGAGTTATTGAGAGTAAACAAATGCTCATTGGGTCACTGATTCTTGTTAGAAAATTTGATTCTGCAGGCCTTTCTTGAGATGAAGCTTGAGAAGAATGAGGGTGGGATAAACCACTATATCTTCACTGATTCTGATATAGCTGTGGTTGACGACATCGGGGATATATTTGACAAGCATCCAAGCTTCCATTTAGCACTCACATTCAGAAACAATAAAGATCAGCCACTGAATTCAGGATTTATAGCAGTGAGAGGCACACGTGAAGGGATCCTAAGGTTAACTTTCATTCCTCTTTTAATTGAAACAAAATCTCTTATACTACTAGTTAAAGAAATACTCGTCTCTTTGGAATCAGTATCTGAACCTGGTATGAAAATCAGCGTAGATGATCACAAAAAGCTGATTGTATCTCTATTGAAACTTATGTACTCAGTATATGGCTTTGTCTTAATGTGATTCAAATGCAGGGCGAAAGTTTTTCTAGAAGAAGTCCTAAAAGCATACAAAACCAAATACATGAAAGCTTCGCGCATGCTTGGTGATCAATTGGCTCTGGTATGGGTTGTAAAATCTCACCCTTCCTTTGACGCAAAGAGATTTACAAAGCCACAAGCATTCACACAGGAAATAGCTGGAGCTTCAGTGCTATTTTTACCATGTGCTCTATACAACTGGACACCTCCTGAAGGTGCTGGTCAGTTTCACGGCATGCCATTAGATGTCAAGGTACACTCTAAATCCCTAACCTTAAAAAAAAAAACCATCACGAACCCTTTCATCATATTCTCACTACTCTTAAAAAACGCAGATCGTTCACTTCAAAGGATCAAGGAAACGCCTAATGCTCGAGGCATGGAACTTCTACAAATCTACTTCAAACATTCCAGATATGTTATGTCTTGTTCTAGGTAGTGGAAGAACTAAATACGATTTCTAAATCGAAGAATAGACTGTTCTTTTTGTGATTTCTCTTTTATTAAATCAAATCAACCACTACAACAGTTACGTACCGGAGAAGTAAAATTAAATAAATTAAATTAAAAATCACCGAATGGGTCTCTCTGTGTTCGTCTCACTCTCTGTTACAACAACAATCCCCCAAAATTACTCAAACAGGAAAAAAAAAAACACAAGAAATCAAATGATGATCATCTAGCGGCGGCTTTAGAGTGAGCGGAGGAGGAGTAATAACTCAAATACCATCTGACAAACTTCTTCAAACCGGTTTGCAGATCAGTGGTGGGTTTATAAGCAAGCTCACGTTGAGCTAAACTAATATTAGCATGAGTAAACGGAACGTCACCGTTTCGTGGCATCTTAATCACATTCTTCTTCGCCTTCACTTTCAACTGCCTCTCCAATATCCTCACCAGATCTGAAACCGGCACCGGCGACGTGTTCCCTAAGTTAAACACTCTCAACATCGCCGGACCTCTCTTCTTCCCTCCTGTCCCCGTACTCTTCTCCGCCGTATCAAGCGACGCTAAACATCCTTTCACTATATCATCAATGTAAGTGAAATCCCTAGCCACCGTTCCATGATTCGCCGATTCAAATATCGAAATCGATTTGCCTTTTAAAATATCTTTAGTGAAGAAGAAGTAAGCCATGTCTGGTCTTCCCCAAGGTCCGTAAACCGTGAAAAACCTTAATCCGGTTAGAGATAAACCGTAGATGTGGTTGTAAGTGTGAGCGATCTCTTCGCCGGCTTTTTTAGTCGCGGCGTATAAACTCGCCGGTTGATCTGTTCTATCTTTCTCAGAGAAGGGGACTTTGGTGTTGAGTCCGTAGACGGAGCTAGACGAAGCCCAGACTATAGCTGGCTGTGGATTCGCAGATTTGCAGATCTCGAGGAGATTAACGAATCCGGCGATGTTGCTGTGTACATAAGAGCTAGGGTTTTCCATTGCGTACCGTACACCAGCTTGAGCTGCTAGATGCATAACGTGAGTGAAGGTAACGATCTTGAAAAGCTTACGAAGCAATTCGACGTCGTTTATGTCTCCTTCTACTATGAAGATACCGCTTCTCTCTAGCAAAGCTTGTCTAGCTCGTTTCAGAGATGGATCGTAGTAGTCGTTGAAGTTGTCTAAACCGATTACGCCGTCTCCGCGTCGTTTCAATGCGGCGGAGACGTGTGTGCCGACGAAACCGGCTGCGCCGGTTACTAGAACTGTGATTCCGTTGGTTGTTGAGGTTCGGATACGAGCAGAGGATCGGATACGTTTTTCCCAAGCGGGTCCTCCGTAGGTGTAGGTACGGAGTGAGCGGCGAGATGGATCGGAAGGGGAAGAGTTGACGGAAGGTGGAGATCGGAGGAAGAGTAGAGAGATGAGACAGAGGAGGAAGAAGGAGAAAAATGCAAACTTTGTGAGAGAAGATTGGAATCTGAGACGATGCAAGTATGAAGATTTCTCCATCTTGAACTTGCCTGGGCTTGAAGGTATCATCATCTCGTCTAGACGCGACATTTTTTTTTTATTTCTCCTCTTCTTCTTCTCCTTCTTCTTCTCTTTTTAATGGCAGCTTCTTCTTAATAGAATCTTCAGGTTTCTTGGAGGGGGATTAAATTAAATGGAAGGTTTCTTTATTATGACTCCAAAATGAGAAACACGAATATTTATCTTTTTTTTTATTATTATATATATTTATATTCGAGGATCAAAGTTTGTGTGTATGTGATAAAAAAGAGACTGTTGTAAATTTTTAAAAATTAGAACATGGGGATTGAAGATTTTAGAGATCCAAATCAAGGAAGAAGAAGGAGAAGAAAGAAGAGAGTCAAAAACAGGTATTTTGATCTGTTTGACTTGAATTTAAATAAATAGAAAAGATGGAGATTTCTGTTAATAATTGATAAAAAAATTTTTGACTGTAAAAAGTTGTTTGAATCTTCTAAAGAGACTTGAAATTTTTTGTGTTGATTGGTGAATAATAATACTCCAAGATTTTCGGGAAGCCTCTGATCCCCAAAAAGTTTTTTTGAATTTGAACCAAAAGTTTTTTAACTTTTTGGTTGATAGGTTTGTTTTGCGGGGATAGTTGTTAAATAAGCAAAAATGGACTCTAAATTTGAACAGAAGGTCAAGGTAGGTTGTTAGATGACCCTAAAATCCTATGTTTATTCGTTTTCCTTGAATGGTGCTGTAAGAAGATATTTTGGGCTCTTCAAACTTTGGTTTTAGTGCTTTCCTCTCTAAATTACTATACATTTCCAACAAACCAATTCTCTAAATATGGCTCTTTTGTACAACAAAGCCATTAGGTGGTGATCGCCAAAGTGTGTAGGGTTAAAAATCATGGTTTAGTTGTAGTGTTATAAACCAACTTTTTTAAAAATGGCTAAACAATAAAAGGTTGTTGGAATCACAAGATGTTTTTTTTTTTCTTTTTATTATTAGAAAATGGAACAAGTGAATAAAAAGGCTATAATGGCACTCAAGGGACCCCATGTGAGGATTTTGATTACATAAGACAAGAACATGTCCTCTTTTTCTCCTTTATGAATTGGCATAACATGTCCCCGTGCCTTTGTCCCTCTTTCAGATGTATCTACTCCAAGATCTACTCTCTTGTCTCTTTCTCTTTGCTGTTAAAATTCCAAGACAATACAATACTATACCCATTTAGCTCCTTCTTCTTGATTATAAGGCAATGTGATTCGATTGTGATAGCGATTTGAATGTGTTAGAGAAGTGGTTCTCGAATGATGCGTATTTTGTATGCGATTGTCCAAACGTGTAATAATAATAAGGGCCATAAGGCAATAACACATTTACCATACAGAGTCAGAAGTCAGAACAGAGTTGATATCAAAACGGGCTAGGACAGAATGGGCTTGGTCAGCCCATCAAAACAACACTAAATACAAGTGTATATAAAGAGCAAAAACTGATTCAATGATTGCATCTCACTCAGTTCCAGTACACACACAAACAATACTCTCGGTTTCTATAATGTTACAGAGGCAAGAAACATGGAAAACAGATAAGCAAGCATTGGATCGAAAAAGTAAAGACAGTGGTGGTGTTTAGATTGTTTAGTGCTTTGTGATTCTTTCAAGGACTTGGAAGTAGTCAGGGAAAGTTTTTCTGGTGCAACCAGGATCTCTGATGGTGACTGGAACATCAGCACAAGCAGCAAGAGAGAAAGCCATTGCCATTCTGTGATCATCATATGTATCAATCTCCGCTGGTTTCAGCTTTTTTGGTGGAGTTATCACACAATAATCTGAACCTTCTTCCACTGTAGCTCCCAGCTGAACACAACAAGAGCAAAATTTTACGCACCGATTTACTTAGAACGAGCATTATAACCGAGAAACGAGGGGGAAATCTTACCTTTCTAAGCTCTGTGCAAATGGCAATCATCCTTTCTGTCTCCTTTACCCTCCAGCTAGCCACTATATTGACCAAATAGAATGAACTATTATTAAGTGACCATGAATATTGAGAAACACTAATCTAAAGAGAGGTTTTTTCTTACTTACCATCTCTAATGGTGGTTGGACCATCGGCGAAGAGAGCAACGACGGCAAGAGTCATGGCTACATCAGGCATTTTGTTCATGTTGACATCAATAGCGCGCAAGTGTCTCATTCCAAAAGCATCTCTAGGTGGTCCTGTCACAGTCACACTGTTCTCTGTCCACGACACTTTACATCCCATTTTCTCAAGAACCTCTGCGAATTTCACATCTCCCTTGAGACATCACAAAAGTTTGAGTTTAGATTCTTCAAAATAAGTTCACACAACTTAACAAAGCCTTTGAGAGACAAAAGTTTGAGCTGATCGAATTGCATTATAAACTTAGTATCATCATTGATGATTCAGAGTAGAGATATTACCTGCAAGCTGGTCGTTCCACAACCTTCAACAGTGACAGTCTCACCAGTAATGGCAGCACCAGCCAAGAAATAACTAGCACTAGAAGCATCACCTTCTACGTACGAATTACCGGGAGACCTGAATCATTTCACCATTTTACATTATATTGTCAATCTAAGGTTCGTGATTTCAGAAAAGGAAGAAAATAATAACTCTTACTTGTATTTTTGCCCGCCCTTGACAAAGAAACGATCCCAGCTATCACTATGCTCGGCACTAACCCCGTAACGTTCCATCAACTTCAGTGTCATTTCAACATATGGAACAGAAATCAATTTATCGACTATCTCAATCTCGACATCTCCAAGAGCTAAGGGAGCTGCCATGAGCAGAGCGGTCAAGTACTGACTACTAATTGATCCCGAAAGCTTCACCTGCAAATGCAATATATGTCCGATATGTCAATCAAGAAACCATACAAAAAAAAAAAGGTAACTGAGAAAGAAAAGTAATCACTACTAGAGAAATCAATTTCACACCAAACCCAATGCCTTTGCTTTTAGGATCTATCCGCTAACAACAACAAACTAATAAATGAGATATTGTCAAGCTAAGCCTACGATGAAAACACATTGCTGCAAGTGTTCATAAAGTAAGTATCGAGTTTCAAAATCACACATGCCATTTGTAAAAGATCACACCTTTCCACCAGGAAGGCCACCATTAGCGTTAACACGAACAGGAGGGCAGTTAGTTCCAAGAGTACATTCAACATCAGCACCAAGCTGCTTAAGACCAACGACCAAATCTCCAATAGGTCTTTCTCTCATCCGAGGCACCCCATCAAGCACATAACTGGGATAAACCGATCAAAAAGATAAATATATCAACATAAGCTGCATTCTCTAAACATCAAAAACTCAGAAGCATCATCAACTCCTTTAACCTACCTTGCATTGCCACCTGCAGCAGTAACTGCAGCGGTAAGTGGACGCATGGCTGTTCCTGCATTGCCGAGGTAAAGTTCGATATCACTCTTTGAATCAATGGAAGCTGGGAATATCCCACCACATCCTTCAACTACCGCACGATTGTTCTCACTGTCAATTTCCACATTAAGCCCTAATTTCTTCAACGCATCAAGCATGTAATTGATGTCATCACTGTTCAACAAGTTGTCCACTACAGTAGTTCCCTAAAACATAACAGCAAAATGGTAAAGTCTCTATCTTTCATCCTCAAGCTAGAAGAAAAACGATACAAATCCGAGAGCTATATATATACCTCAGAGAGAGCGGCGAGAAGCAGAATCCGATTTGATAGAGACTTGGAGCCAGGAAGCTTAATCAGACCCGAGATTTCTCTAATGGGCTGAAGCACAATCTCCGAAGCTTTCTCCGCCGTGGAAACAGAAGCCATAACCTTAACAGGACGAATCATAGAACCGCCGTTTAGAATCATCATCCCAGTCTTCTTCAAACCCAAGGACGAAATCGGATAAGCACGAGTCTGCTGTTGCGTCTTCAACGAGACTGATAAGGGCGATTTGTGTTGATTAGATTTCGAAAGATTGGAGATAACGAATGGGTTTTGTACACCATTGCAGATTCTGCTAGCTTGTGCCATTGGAGAAAACTTGTTGTTAGAAAGATTTGATCTTTCTCAACTCTGCTTTGGACTAATTACGCAGAAATTTGTTGGTCTAAATCTCTGATTACGGAAATGAAATTTATAAACTTGTGTTTACTTTGGCGGCTTTACACTTTTAGGGGTTTGGGGGGAGTTGGTGAGAGAGAGGAGAAGGCATCCATCAAAATCTTTCACCAACCCAACTCTTACGACTCTGGTCTGGTTTCGAGAGCATTGATCATACCCAATCATAACATGACATGTGTTAGTTAGGTGTTCACGTCAACAAGTCGAGGAAGCAAGTGGTGAGAGAGAGAGAGAGGCTCTTTTGTTCTTTGGTAGGTAAGAAAAATGTTATTTTTCATTGGGCCTTAAGAAAGTTAATGGGCCTTTTCGAACAAAAACCCATGATATTTGGTTGGTTGGCTATAATAACGACTTCTTGGTTTTTTTTAGTTGTGAATATTTGGAATTGATAAATGATAACTTAATTAGGAAATTGATGTAAAAAAATGTGAATTAGGAAAATTTTGACAACCAAAATGGAAATTCATTTTTTTCGAAAAGGAAAAAATCAACCATAAAAGTACAATAAAGTACAAAATACCAATGAATTTTGAAATAAATCAAATACAAATTTATGTTAAATACAAGAAAACATAAGCATATTTTGAAATTTCTTTATTTGGCTGTAAGAAGAAGATATGAGATACTTTGTTTATATAAGTGACTTAGCTGCATCAACCATAGCTTCAACGGTGATACCAAATTCTTTATAAAGCTTCCCTGCTGGTGCACTTGCCCCAAACGTATCAATTCCAATAGATTTCCCTTTCCCTCCAACAATCTTTCCCCATCCAAAAGTTGATCCAGCTTCGATACTTACTCTAGCTGATACATCAGATGGCAAAACACTTTCCTTGTATGCATCTGATTGCTCGTCGAATAGCTCCCAACACACAAACGAAACCACTCTCACTGTTTTGCCTTCTTTCCTTAACTCCTCTGCAGCTTGAGCAGCAATCTCTAGCTCTGATCCAGTTCCGATCAAGATCACATCGGGCTTGTTACCCGTTGAGTTGTCTGAAATTGTGTATCCACCTTTCTCGACGCTTTCAATTGATGTTCCTGGAAGCTGAGGCAGCTTTTGTCTAGATAAGGCTAAGACAGAAGGTGTCTTACGTTTTGTGACAGCGATTTTGTATGCACCGGCTGTTTCGTTCCCATCAGCTGGACGGAACATCATGATGTTAGGCATGGCACGGAAACTGGACAAGTGTTCGATGGGTTGGTGGGTTGGTCCATCTTCTCCAAGACCAATGGAGTCATGTGTCATAACGTATATAACACCAGCTTCAGACAAAGCTGAGATTCTCATTGCAGCTCTCATGTAGTCAGTGAACACAAAGAACGTTGCACAGTAAGGGATGAAACCGGGGCTGTGAAGGGCTATGCCATTGCAGATAGCTCCCATTCCGTGTTCTCTCACACCAAACCTGAGGTTTCTTTCTTCAGGTGTAGCTTTTTGGAAGTTTCCAAATGCTTTAAGCAATGTCATGTTGGAAGATGCAAGGTCAGCACTCCCACCAAGGAAACCAGGCATGACTTTGGCAAGTGCGTTAAGACATTGCTGAGACAGGTTTCTGGTGGCATCACCTGGAGATTCTGGTGTATATGTCTGAAAGATACAAATAAATTTCCATTGAGTAACAATGCAAGAATACTAATTACTAGTTACAAGTTATACTTACAGGAAGTGCCTTCTCCCAACCGGCAGGCAATTCACCCGAGATAATAGATGTCAACTCTGCAGCTTCCTCTGGGTATTTCTTCTCATAAGCTGCAAACTTGGCAGTCCAATCAGATTCAAGAGCAGCCCCTTCTGTCGTGTGACGGCTCCAATGGCTAGAAAACGTAATAATTTAGTAATTTACCAAAGCAGGGTGTCATTACACAAAAACATAAACAGAAACAGAAGTGTGGTTAGGTTTACTTACCTTTTGACATCCTCAGGTACTTGGAACGGCTCATATGGCCATCTAAGGTTATTTCTGGTAGCCTCAACTTCCTTCTCCCCAAGCGCAGCTCCATGGACACTGTATGAGTTTGCCTTGTTGGGAGAACCATAACCAATTGTAGTAGTAACCTAAACCATACCACAAAACAGAACATTGAAGGCTACCAGAAATCAAACATTGCTTAGTGAGTTAATAGTGGCTAACCAAAATTGAGATGATACCTTAATCAAAGTAGGCTTGTCTTTTACAGCCTTAGCTTCCCTAATGGCAGCACGGATCTCATCATAACCATTGTTTCCATTCTTTACCCAAATAACATGCCATCCAAGAGCTTCAAAACGTTTGTCCACACTTTCGGTAAAAGCAATATCTGTGTCTCCATCAATGGAAATGTGATTGTCGTCATAGAAAGCAATGAGCTTTCCAAGTCCCCAGTGGCCAGCCAAAGAGCAAACTTCATTTGAAATCCCTTCCATCTGACAACCATCTCCAAGAATCGAATATCTAACCCAAAATAGCAACATATATATATATCAAACTCAAAACCAGAGAAAGATAACAAAGCAAAAAAGATTCAAAAAATCTTACGTGTAGTGGTCAACAATCTCATTGTCAGGTTTGTTGAATCTAGCAGCTAGATGTTTCTCAGCAAGAGCTAAACCAACAGCGTTTGCAATACCTTGTCCAAGAGGACCTACATGTACCCAAAAGCAAACAACGCAAATTACAAAGATTGAAGGAGAAGAGAAGCTTCTTTAATCGCCATGAAACCGTAAAAAACTAACCAGTAGTGACTTCAACACCAGGAGTCTCGAAGTTCTCCGGGTGACCAGGAGTCTTACTTCCCCATTGACGGAAGCTCTTCAAATCTTCCTCCTAATAAACAATTCATCAACCCTAATTATGTATCTGAGGCTGAGGAAGTTGATCAGCAGAGAATAAGCAGAGGAAGAGATAAGATGACAAACCCTAACGCTGTCGTAGCCAGCAAGGTGAAGCAAAGCGTAGTGCAACATGCATCCATGTCCAGCAGAGAGAACGAAGCGATCACGGTTAAACCAGTAAGGGTTTTTGGGGTTATACCTCATGAACTCATCGTACAATATATGAGACATTGGAGCACAACCCATTGGAAGACCTGGATGACCTGATTTGGCCTTCTCAACCGCATCTATTGCTAGAAACCTGATCGTATTCACCGATTTATCAACCAGAGACGAATCAGTGGTTGTCTCGATCGCCTCTACGGCTGCTGCACGAACGAGCGTTGGGCGGAGAGAGTGACTGCTCGTGGAGACACTGCGTCGCACGGTTGCGATGGTGCGTGTGGAAGTGGGTTTGAGACCAGAGAAAGCTGGTATAGAGACAGGGTTTTCAGAGCCATTTTGAGAGATGGTTCGGGTTAGGAGAGCTTGAGAGAGTGTTAGAGAAGACGTAGAAGCCATTGATGCTCTCTGTTTGGATTCAGAAAGGACACAATCTTGACGGCTGTGATCCTCTCTACGGCTTTAATAATTTAACAAACCTATCTTTTTGGTTTAATTTTCAACTAATCATTGAATTTTACGCTAATTACTAATTTAATCATTTAAATAGTCAATAAGAGAATAAGATTTATTTGACACGGCGGCATGGTTGGTGTGTAAAGCAAAAGCCATGGTCATGGCAAAGGTTGGTGAAGGACATAATTGCGTCAGATTTAAGAAATACATTTTAGTCACTAATTCACCAACTCGGTTATTGACCAGTCTGGATCAGGCAGTTCGATTGAATAAAGAACCGAACCAAAACTTAACCGGAGAGAGCTTACTCATGTCTGATGTATCAATATCATCACAATATCTTGACTCGTTTGCTGCTTGAGAATGAATTTCTCAGACGTCAACTAGTACTAGTTACAATCTATGAAGCTGAAGGAAGTGTAGGGGACTTATCAATTTACGAATATGAATGAAAAACAGAGTAAAATTTATGAAAAACAGAGTAAAAGATTGGATTATGAAGATCTCTTCCAAAGAGAAACATATATCAGTAGACTACCAAGAATTTGTGATATATGGCGTCAGTTTGTGTTAATAATACGTGACCTAAAAGCATATGCCTTATTATGCAAGGGAAAACTTCAAAAAGTTATATCATATAGTCAGACATTTAGACACTAATAGTGAAGTGAACACTATGGAGATCGAGCGTTTGTTCAAATATCAAGGATTCAAGAACATGATATTCTCAATGTAACCTGGAAAACACAAAGTATCACGATCTTGCTTCCCAATTCCATGGAAGCTTCTAAACCCATCATCGGCGATCCCTTCGACTTGCGCACTTCTGCAACTCTCTTGGATCACATCGCAATAGAAAACAGAGAAAGGCTTAAATGATTCTAACCGGTTTGAGACCAACATAACTTCTCCGGTATGAATCTCTCCCGGACAAGATGGTCTCTTCTCCCTAAACAAAGCTCCCCACTCACAAGGCACAACACAAGCCATGTTATTCCACAACTCCTCTTTCTCTTGAGTCCACACACGCATCTCATTATACAAGTAATCACACTCTATTCCTCCTAATTTTCCTTGGTGATTTATAAAAGAATTCCAAATTTTGATATCGTCTTTGGCTGGTGCTTTAATAAACATCAGTCTCTCGGATCTAAGATCGAATCTAGCTATCTTCTTGGTATCTCCAACTCCGTAGTATATAGAACCATTGATGCAAATTCCGCCTTGTACATCTGTGTAAGACTCTCCAGGGGGTTCTCGATCCTTCTCCAAGAGCTGTATTGAGATCGAGATCCCAGTACTGTGAAAACGAGATGTTCTTGTTTTATGTCTGTTATACTGCGTTTGTGCCCACCATACATCATCACACACAAAACTTTGTATTCATCTTCCACAGGATCGTACCCGAGACGTGCGTGCGCGACAGCGACTCTTCCGTTGGCTCTGACATGGGGAAGTGTCATCAACTGTCGCGTGGTGGGATTACAAATAGCGATTGATGAGCCACGTGTGCAACACACCAGCCCGTTCACGGGGGGATATGTGATGTAGTAGGGCCCGTAGGAGGCAGCACGTCTGTTGTTGTACTTGTAGCCGAGATCTGAGATCGTCATGTCGTGTCTGGCCACAACCGTGGAGGATTTGTCGTCGTGTTCAGGGGCTGAGAAGATGAAAAGCTTCCCGGAATCCAAGTCTTCAAAGGTTAAAAGGAGACGAGGCCTAATCCTTGACTGGATAAGAAAGGCGTCGGCGAAATCTTTACTATGGATGGTAGAGAGCCACAGCTTGGACACGGATCGGAACCTCATGACAGATTTAGCCGGAAGCCTCGATAGTATCTCGGAGGTGAGTTTAAGAGGAAAGGTTGTCGTGGATTTTCCGGCATGGTCTAGGTTAAGTGATGTACACGGTTGTGAATCTTGCATTGCGACGTGTGGTAGTGATTGCCCTAGAAACATAAAATCCCATATGTATATATATATAACACAAGGCCTTTTTTACTTCTTTCTTAATTATAAAAATGGAAAGTTTCAGTGCCGGGTCGGTCTTTTATTTTTTTCTTTTTAGTTTCAATTTTTTTTTTTTTTTACTTTTCTTTTATAATCCATGATGAGACATTGAAGAAGGACGAGGGAAAAAAAAACTTATATAAAAATGCGTGCATATGTTTTATTTTATAGTTTGCTCTTTAGTGGTAAAAGATCTCAGATTTTGTCTAGAAATCCATATGCGTAATTATATACAGACTTTATAAGTGATGCACACAAAATAAAATAAAAAAGACATTAGTATCTCATTTCTCGTATGTATATAGTCATATCCCTTGCAAAATATACAAGTTTGAATGTTGTAGTTGTTAACGGCGGGAACAAATTTTAATCGTTACAGCAACATGAATGAAATGAATGAGAGAAATTCAGCTTTATGCAGGATATTAAAGTGGATGGACAACCACAAAAATTGTTAACTAATAACGGCTATATGTTAAATTCTTGGTGTATTGATTGCACTTACGAATCCCTATATGTATATCAGCTTATGACAAGCAAAGGGTTGGTGAAGAACATAATTGCTTTAGATTTGAAGGTTACAAACTTACAATTATTTATTTAGTCCGGTATTGACCAGTCTAGATCATGCACTTCAATCGAATCAAGAACCGAACCAAAACTAAACCGGGAAAGCTTACTCACGTACTTTGTGACTGCATATTGTGGTGTGTTATTACATCATCTTGACTCTTTTGCTGCTTGAGGATGAGTTTCTCAGACCTCTACTAGTTACTGTGTATGAAGCCGAGGCTGAAGGCAGTGAAGGGGACTTATCAATATACGCGTAACGCTCATCACCGTTCCAATACAGAATGACTCGGTTGGTGCACGAATGAGACCAGCTATCGCCTGAAAACAGCACAAGATTGAACATTTAAGAATCATTACAAAATGAGTGCTGATGATTATATAGCAACCTAGAGACAGTAGATTTGAGTTTGGTTCACCTAATGCAAGAGCTAGTTGAAACGAGCCTTCAGTGTACTTTGTGGTCACCTGGTTTAGTAACACAACCTGAGATTGGATTATAAGAGTTTATCATGGAGCCTCCACTTAAGCTAGTCAAGGATGTGTTGTGAATCAGATCATTTCTTGCAGACATTCTTACCGCAAGTGAGAACTTTTTGGCAAGCTTCAAGAATTTAAGAGCCATTTCGCTGAGCACTCGAGTCCTCTGGACCAAGTCATCAAAGTCCTGACGGAAATGAAACGTGATACTGTCAACGATTACCACTTTAACCTGCAATCATAAAAGATCAAAACAGAGTCTTAGTGATCGTTGAATAAGGTTTCACTATACTTGTAGCAGCAAGATCAGTGGATGGTCAGAGTTGAACTAATATTCGTATATATACCTACATCTTTATTTTCAGAGATGAATTTGTCAAGATGATTAACCAAAGCGATTTGCTCGGTGTAACTGCAGACACGGAAGTAGAATATGTTCTCTAAGATATCTTTAGGTTTCATCTGAACTTGATTTGCTTTAAAATGTTTATGCATGTATCCTGTGTATTCTTCCATATCCTCTACACAAGCTTCTGCTATCTGTAAAGCACGTTCCACCATGAAGCTACCTTCTGTATCTGTAACATCCCAAGGCATCAACAACCAAAAAAGTAATCAACCAAACCATTCATCCTCGTTTAACTAAAAGAAAACATACCGATATATATAGCTTTCCCTCCAAGACCACCAAACTCATGAGGAATCTGAACATTCACAGAGAGCTGGATCCTAAAAAAATCAAAATCGAAAGTTAACCTAAGAGCTAAACCCCAATACATTCACAGTAGAGGAAACCAAAGAAGCGGACAATATTTACCCAATCTGAGTCTTGCCAATCCCAGGTACCCCACCTGGAGAAAGAAAGAAAGAATCACACGTCTTCTTGTTGCCAAATTACAAGAAACAAAAGAAACAATCAAGATCACACTTCCTGTTACCAATCTCTGTAACATCCCTACAGCTAATCCCACCACCCAAGATGTTATCAAGATCAGAACAAGATGTAGTAATACGCGGCAAAGACTCCTCTTCGTGAAGCATATCCCAAGCGTTCTTTGCTCCTTTGTTTATATAGATAACAAAAACGTATCCTTTAGTGAAATCATCCATCATCATATAAGAAGAAGAAGAAGAAGAAAACACTAACAGAGTTCCAAAGGAGTTCATCAAACTTACCATTTATGAGAGAACGGTTTCCATTGCAAGAGCTGGATCCAGAGGATTGATTAGCCAACTTCAAAATCTCAAATGCTTCATCTTCTGTGATATTTGCATCTGCTCATAAACCCCACAAAAAGGTGTATATAAACCCTAAACATCATCAACCCAGGAGTAATCGATTGCGATTTTACAGGGTTAATCATGAAACGATTCGAGATCTCTCCTTCAATTCCCCAAAATTAAAAACCCTATACGAAGAACAGATTTAGAAATTCACCTCGAGCGAGAACAGAAGAAGAGACGGAAGAAATCGAAGACAGACTAGTGTATCCGGCCGATATAAGCTTTCCTCTAATCGAAGACGACAACGGTAACCTCCATGCCTCCATTGACTGTAGTAGTCGCTAGTGAACTTTCGCCGGCGAGTTGCGCCGCCCAATTGATTGTGTATGTTGGCGCCAACTTAATTAATAAAAAGTAAAATGAACCGGACACGGTTTAGATTAACCGGGAAGACTGATTGAACGAAATTGATTCAATAATTAACCGGAAAAGCGTTTGTTACTCGGTTACATATACACATTGAGAGACAGATAAAGCTATAAGATTTGGAATCTCTAGTATTTTTTTGAATCTTTCTTGCTACATTTGCGTTTGTTGTTGAAGAGAATCAGCTCGGATGATTGAAGTAAGTGACGGGTGAATCCTCGCAGTTCTCATAGAACGAGCTTCGCTTCTTCCTTTGGCGTACTCCTCTCCAAGAGGCCACCTCGGTCGAAGATCATACTAAATTCATTACATCAATCACAAAGTTAGAAACTTTTCATCTTTGTAAGCAACAGAATCTTTAAAAGTATCTCAGGGTTTTTGTTTAAAAGACATACCACGTAATCATCAGGTTCAATTGCAGGTGGAGGTGGATCGTATCTTCCTACACGAAAATGCTCAAGACCAGTCCAAGCCACCATTACTCCTGGAGAGATTATTGAATTTGTTAATTTCTCTTCTCTGTATATCTAATTCGTTCAGCAGTAGAATCTCACGCTCTGTTTGTTTACCATTGTCTGTGCAAAGGCTAGGAGGAGGGCAAACAAGTTTCAGTTTTTGTTTTCAACAATGTTATTGAGTCGAAGTCGTACGTACTTGTTTGAAGCAACACCACCAGAGACTACCTGAAGATTTAGTCAATATTAGTCTAGAAGCGTTTGTTAAAGCAAAACAGAGATTTCTTTTTCCTCATTATAGCCCTCACCATATGTTTTATAGAAGGCTCTAGTTCTAATGCCCAGTCTATTGCTCGCTCACACTTTTCCTCAAGATGCAAGACAGCTACTCGCTGGTTCATATAAACTGAACATGTTTAGAGATCAGCATTTCACAAGAACATTAAAACACACAGATTTGATTTGTACCTGGAAAGAAGCGGCAATGTCAGCACGGTTTCTTCTGTCTTCGTTTGTTGCAGAAGAGAGGGGACATTTACAATCGCTGCACATCCAGCAAAAGACCATTATTTTTGTTAACACAAAGCTTCCTCATATGCAACATAACTCAGAGAAACAACTTCCTAAGCTGACTATAAGATCTAACTATTTTAAACATTACATTTCTTTGGCTTCAATGGCTAGCCTCACTTGTGTCTTCAAACCAGCATAAGAAAAGTTGCAATCTTTATG
The DNA here is from genome assembly GCA_024034495.1 of Camelina laxa. Lineage (NCBI taxonomy): Eukaryota > Viridiplantae > Streptophyta > Magnoliopsida > Brassicales > Brassicaceae > Camelina > Camelina laxa. The sequence goes on from CM043882.1 coordinate 1,180,904, forward strand.
ATTTTTCATTGGGACCTGATACACATCGTAATGTAACATATTTGATTCTGACTTTGAGTAGAACAAGAATAAGTAAGTTGATTAAGTAACAAGCAAACTAGTTTCACTTACATTAAACTTAACAGATCTGGCATCACCCTCCAGAGCAAGTTCTTCAACAGCTGGTCCGCCACTTCTGCGCAAATCAAGGCCGAGCCATTTTGCTGTCTTGTCAAATGCTTCGCCTATAGCATCATCTACAGTAGTCCCAAGTTGTGTGTACTGACCCAGCTTATGAGCAAGAACAAGAAGATTGTGCCCTCCTAGACAGAAAAAGAGGCAGCACTGTTTAGACAAAACCTAAATACCATTGCGAAATTGTTTCTGCTTTAGAAAAGAAAGCAATAAGCAATGTACCTGATATAAGCAATGCCATGAAAGGAAAGCTTAATTCCTGTTCCACTAATCTACAGAGACAAATCAAAAGCTGATGAGCAATTCACAAAACTCAAAATGCGAGCAAAAACACAAAGCGAGCATATTAAGCAAGACCTAGCTACAAGGGCATGAGCCTCCATGTGATGCACCCCAACCATTGGGAGATTGAATTCACCAGCAACTCTTCGAGCCTTCCGTACACCAACTGCATGACTCACAACCCTAATTAGAACTCAAACGACACTAGTTATTTCAAAGTACAAGAGTGAATACATTTTTTTCTCAAACTTACCACGTAGACAGAGGCTCAAACCAGGTCCAATGGTAACAGCAACAGCAGAGAGATCCTTCTCGCTCAAATTGGCTCCATCAAGCGCGTCTTGCACAACCTGCAACCAATATATCATAATTTTTTTGTCGGAATGCTGAAACCTATGCATATCTTAGGTTGTGGAAAGAAACAGCTGGACCGTTACATATTGATGCAGGAGCATGTCATGCAATTCCGAACAAGGACCGAATCAAGAGACTAGAGAGGTATTGAGTGTAGACTTGCAATGCTTTCTAATGAGGAAAAAGGAAAGTGTATATTACCTTATCAATAACCCGGGAGTGTGCTTCTTCAGCTTGTTTAGGAGCGACGCCTCCATATTGGGCAAGCAGTTCTGCCTTATGTCGCCAATTCCATAAGATCAGAACACATAGGTGAACACTTAAGACGAGTTACAGTATATAAAGGAAATAAACTTTGAATTCCAAAGAGAGTTAAAAAGAAGTGAAAGGCTTTCTTAGCAAAACATGTGTTCGAGTCACATTAGTTGAGTCTTGTAAACATAAATGTACTCCAAAGAATAAAGCAAAGGACTGATCTTTTTACCTGAGAAGAAATGACTTGACTAAGCACTTCACCATTACCTCTCACCTAAAACCCCACAAAATTCAAGCCATGAACTAATAGTATTAAGTTTAACATTAGTATAAAAAATAAAGGAGAAGAAAAGAAAAAATGGTGATGGACTTACGATAGCAGCAGCAGTGTCGTCGCAGCTCGTTTCAATACCCAGAACAACCAAATTATCATCAGAATAATTCGAAATTGAGAAAATTCTTGTTCCGGTAGAATAAAGACGCATCCTTTGAAGATTGGGTGAAGGTGATGATGATGATGGAGAGGTTAATAACGGTAAAATCGGGGTTTTGGTTTTGAATTGATGGTGGTGTTTTCGTAATCTGAGAGAAGGATTAGTCGCTGCTAATACAGAGATTCCAGGATAAATACTGAATCGGGAAATCGCCGGAGAAAGCGTAAAAAAAAGGCGAACCATTTCAACTGCGAGCCCAACGAAAGAGACGGGGAACTAACTTGAGCTGTGCGGAGAAGATGAGTTTTACAACAACAGGCGTGGGTTGCGAGTTTAGGCTGCCCAATCCCGGTTTAAATCCGAACCGAAAATTTAAACCGATTTCAATTTCGGTTTTGGCTTAATTCTCGCTTTTGTTGATCCTCTCTCTCTGCTCGATTGATTGCGATACACACAAAGGGAGAGGAGAGGGGAGCGATGTCGTTTCTACTACAGAAGCTGATGTATTCTCTCTATTTCATGTCACAATATTATAACCCATTGTTGTAATTTCTTCACTAGATATCACTGTATTAGGTTGATCATGTGTTCAAACAGCTACGATCTTCGATATGTTCATCACTCATCAGATATCATTTTGGTGCTAAATTTAGGCATTTGCATTTAGTCAGGTAGTCAGGTACCAGAAGAAAACCAAATAAACAATTATAGTTCTCTCATATGCGGTAGTGTGTATACCTTGTGATAGTATGAGATGGCCAGCTGAGAAATTCCCCTAGGCAAGAATGAGATGGAAATCGAAAAATGTGATGGTCAATGTTAGTATTGTTTCAAAGAAATGACAGGTGATTAAAAGTGCATTCAAGTACCTGAAAATGGTAAGTGTAAGCCAAGCCTGAATAAGTGCTTTAAGGTTATAGTAGATCGACCGTGTAAGTGCTCTCTCATAGCTTCTCATCAAACCACCGCACAGCTTAACCATACCTCCTCCCCATTTTACAATGTAGCTTTTTCATTAATAGCATTTGGAAATTCCAGGGGTAAGCACACTGTAAAGTGAGGAGGAACAAACTCTTTCATTTGATCTGCAACAAGTGGATCAAAGTAAATACAATAGTAGCACAAAGATAAGTCTTATAACTTGAAGATACCACACATCATTTTCTAACTTGTTACCTGGTCCGCAAGCTTGTAGCTGTGAGTTACTATATACTCCATTCCAAGGAACCCATGAGAACGCCTGAAGAAGATCAGCCAAAGCCATCTCTGATTGATAAAATCATCATCCAAAACCTGAAACAACAAAAACAACAAGTAAATAACATGTAGCTAGAACAAACAAAAAACCGGACTTACACACTAACGTATATATTGTGACTTAATAAAACGTTGTCGTTTGATTCTTTTAAGTTTCTTTTTCCACCACATAGAATTATTACACACGCGTGGCATAGATCATCTCCAGTAGCCGTTGTCGTTGACGTATAAACTGTTATCAACCATTAAAATACCCAAAATTATTATATCTTCTCTGTCGATCTCTGTTATCTCTTGGTTCAGTAGCCGTTGTCGTTGACGTGGAAGCAAAAAAAAAAAAAAAAAAGGAAATGGAGATTTTGACGAGCATAGCTGTTACACTAGTAACAACCATCTTCATACTTCTTTCTTTCACTATCTACCTCACGATCAGAATCTTTACTGGAAAATCACGAAACGACAAGAGATATGCTCCGGTACACGCCACGGTCTTCGATCTTCTCTCCCACAGTGATGATTTGTACGATTACCAGACTGAGATTGCGAGGACAAAGCCTACTTTCAGGTTCTTGAGTCCAGGACAGAGCGAGATATTCACTGCAGATCCTCGGAACGTGGAGCATATTCTCAAGACAAGATTCCATTACTATAGTAAAGGATCAAGTACTCGTGAAAATCTTGCGGATCTTTTGGGACATGGTATCTTTGCTGTTGACGGTGATAAATGGAAACAACAGAGGAAGCTTGCCAGCTTTGAGTTCTCTACTAGGGTTTTAAGAGACTTTAGCTGCTCTGTTTTTAGGAAAAGTGCATCTAAGCTTGTCAGTTTTGTCACGGAGTTTGCTCTCTCTGGAAAAGCTTTTGATGCTCAAGTAAGTTTAGAATCAAAGCTAACCAGACAAAACTCATTATTTCCAAAAACTCAAGGATGCCATTTTGTTTTTGTAGGATATATTGATGAGATGTACACTGGACGCCATCTTTAAAGTTGGGTTTGGTGTGGAGTTACAATGTTTGGATGGGCTTAGCAAAGAAGGGGAGGAGTTTATGGAAGCTTTTGATGAAAGTAACGTTGCAACTAGTTTCAGATACATTGATCCACTTTGGAAGCTGAAATGGTTTCTCAACATTGGATCACAGTCTAAGCTCAAGAAGAGCATTGCTACTATAGATAGATTTGTCTACAGTCTAATTACCACCAAAAGGAAAGATCTTGCTAATGAACAGAACACTGTGAGTTCTCTCTTATGTTTACGTCTCTTAATCAAAGATTGCATTTACCATTTTTAAACCTTTTGACGAAATGGTTTGCTTGTCGATCCTTTAGGCTGTTAGAGAGGACATACTATCGAGATTTCTTGTGGAGAGTGAGAAAGATCCGGAGAACATGAATGATAAGTACCTAAGGGATATAATTCTCAGCTTCATGATTGCTGGGAAGGACACAAGCGCTGCATCACTCTCTTGGTTCTTGTACATGCTCTGCATAAACCCACTTGTTCAAGAGAAAGTCGTACAAGAAATAAGAGATGTGACATCAAGTCACGAGAAAACAACCGATGTAGATGGTTTCGTTGAAAGTATAAACGAAGAGGCTCTTGATCAAATGCACTATCTCCATGCAGCCTTGTCTGAGACCTTGCGGCTTTACCCTCCTCTGCCTGTGGTAAAATAAACAAGTCCTTCAAAAACATTCTTCTGTGATTGATCATTATAAGATTTTCTTAATCTATCTTTTGGTCCTTCCGCAAAGGACATGAGGTGTGCAGAAATTGATGACGTTCTTCCAGATGGATATAGAGTAAGGAAAGGGGATAATATTTACTACTTAGCCTATGCAATGGGGAGGATGACTTACATTTGGGGTCAAGATGCTGAGGAATTCAAGCCAGAGAGATGGCTCAAGGACGGCGTGTTCCAACCAGAATCACCATTCAAATTCATAACCTTTCATGTTTGTACACTCTCTTGCTGACAAACTATGTGGCCCTGAGTAAGGCATTATTTTCTTAGTACCTGAGATGTTTTATTGTTTTGGCTGTGTATGTAGGCTGGTCCAAGAATCTGTCTTGGCAAAGACTTTGCATACAGGCAAATGAAGATAGTATCAATGGCTCTTCTGCACTTCTTTCGCTTCAAAATGGCTGATGAGAAGAGCAATGTGTGTTACAAGAGAATGCTTACACTTCATGTCGAAGGAGGACTCCATCTATGCGCAATCCCAAGGACAAGCACCTGAATCTACCAGAACAATTGCATTGAACACCTCGAAAAACCTCTTTTCGTATCTATACTGTATTGTAATTCTTCTGTTTTGTCTTTTATATAAGAGCGGAGACCATATCTGAATTCAAAATTTTCTTTAAGCCGCAGCATTTCATAATGATGATTTTACCCTCTGCACTCTCGTTACATAATAATAGTAACAATTTCATTATTACCTAACGAACGATAAAGAGAATGAAAAGACAAAATAGAGATTACTACAACTCGTTTCACCAGTGTCGTCTCGTCACAGCTCATTTCAATGCCCATATATTATCATCTAAATTCGGATTTGAGAAAATTATTGCTTCCCAATCCGGTTTATATTCGAGCCAATTTGAATTCCGGTTTTGGCTGGACCACTGATATTGGGAAACCCTCTGACTGGTTTAGAGGTTTTTAAAAGCAAGTAGAAGAAATAATGAATGAGAGAGATACTTTACCAATTCGTTCACTTCCTAAAAAAGTATAATACCTTTCTCTGTATATTTCCTTCACCTCCGGCTAAATCTCCGGCGAAGGATCCGACCGTGAGCTTGATGTTTCGTTCTCTTCTACTTATTTGGCGTGAAAGCTGATCAAAAGCTTAGTTGACTCTTGTCTCGCGTAACTTCTTTCGTTTGTCTGAAAAGGAGCAAATCCAGGTGATCTCTTTTGTTTCCCGATCTCTTCTCTCTAGATTCAGATGTACTTCTTTGTAAATTGCTAAAATTTGTGTAAATAAAAATATCTGGGAATGTACAGTATTAGAAAGATCTTTAGGGTTTTGATAAATTTCACATTTTTCACTTAGAGATCTGTAGTAAAACGGAGAAGGTCTTAACAAAGAGATTTGCTTTTGTGAACAAGTTTTGTTTTCTGGTTTTTTCAAATTGAGTCTCCTATGACCACAAGTTTGATGATTCTGAGACCAAAAAAAACAGATCTTTTTTTGCAGGACAAATTTGGATTAGAGAGAGAATACATTTGGTTTGGTGGTTTCAAGTATGCTACCAAGTGGGTTGAAAGAAACCCAACTCCGTGAGAGCAACAACAACAACCAAAAGGTCCATCCTCAACCAATGATGGAAGAGTCTATCAATCAGAATCCAGAAGCTATGGAAGCACTTATTTCCAATCTCTTTGGAAACATCTCCTCTTTAAAATCTGCTTACATCGAGCTTCAAAGTGCTCATACACCTTACGATCCTGAGAAGATTCAGGCAGCTGATAAAGTTGTCATTTCTGAACTCAAGAATCTTTCAGAACTGAAGCATTTTTACAGAGAGAATAACCCCAAACCTGTTTGTGTCTCTCCACAAGACTCTCGTTTAGCTGCAGAGATCCAAGAGCAGCAGAGTCTCTTGAAGACTTATGAGGTTATGGTGAAGAAGTTTCAGTCTGAGATTCAGAACAAGGATTCTGAGATCACTCAGATGCTGCAGAAGATTGAAGAAGCTAACCAGAAACGACTTAAGCTTGAGAAGAATCTCAAGTTAAGGGGTATGTCTACAAACGAAGGTTCTGGTGGAGATAATGGCAATTTGCAGTTTCCTGACTTAACCACTGAACTCTTCATATCTACTTACGAAACTGCTGCTAAAGCTGTGCATGATTTCTCCAAGCCGCTGATCAACATGATGAAAGCTGCGGGATGGGATCTTGATTCTGCAGCCAATTCCATTGAACCTGATGTTGCTTACGCCAAGAGGCCTCACAAGAAATATGCATTTGAATCATACATTTGCCAAAGGATGTTCAGTGGGTTTCAGCAGAAGAATTTCTCAGTTAACTCAGAGAGTACTGCTGTTATGGCTGATGACGACACTGACACCTTCTTCCGCCAGTTTCTTGCTCTGAAGGACATGGATCCACTAGATGCTCTAGGTACAAACCCTGATTCCAACTTTGGTGTATTCTGTAGGAGCAAGTATCTCATCTTGATCCACCCAAAGATGGAAGCTTCTTTCTTTGGAAATCTAGACCAGCGTGACTACGTGACAGGAGGTGGGCACCCGAGGACCGCGTTTTACCAGGCCTTCTTAAAACTTGCAAAGTCGATATGGATCTTGCACAGGCTTGCGTACTCGTTTGATCCAGCTGCAAAGATCTTCCAAGTGAAGAAGGGTAGTGAGTTCTCTGATTCATACATGGAGGGTGTTGTGAAGAACATAGTTGTGGATGAAAAAGAAGAGAACCCAAGAGTTGGTTTAATGGTTATGCCTGGGTTTTGGATTGGTGGCAGTGTGATTCAAAGCCGAGTTTATGTTTCAGGTGTGAAGGTCCTTGAGTGAAGGAACTGTCACTTTGGTGTGCAATTTTTATCTCATCTTTGTTATAATTATATTCTCAGCAAGCCTATCCTGTATCATCTATTATCCAAAAAAACAAAGTTGTTATCTTCGAGTCTGTGATTTAATATCCTATAGCCAAACGGCGTCCAACCTAGTTTTAAACAAACACTTTTCATTTTGCTAGATCCGCCACTTATTTTTTGGTTCATCATATAGTTCATCGTGGCTCATCTTTCACAAAATCCGTATCACCCTCGAGTTAAACAGAATCTAAAATAGATAAGCACAAACCGTAGTTGCCGCTTTCTAAGATACTAGTTTAGTTGTCGTTTATGTTTTTTCTCTTAGAATATTTATTATAAATAAATTATTAAACAAAAAGGAAACTTAATTTTAATATCAATTATTTATAATTTGTTTCATTATTACATCATTTTTAAATAATTCATATATTTAACATCGTTTAACATAATTGTACAAGTGATTATTTGCTAAGAGACTATCATGGAAGAGATGATGTTGGTCAGTTTTGTGTCTTGCAAAATTCTTATTGGGATAATGCAAGACAACAATTTTTACACATAATGAAAGCACTGTCATACTGAAATTGGGTAGACAAGATAATGGATCCAATTGGCCTTTTTACCTAAACATTAAATCATTTTGTTAATCATAATATCTGATTTTTATATAGTTTTAATAATATGTTATACATAATATCTTTGAAAAACATGTTATTGTTGTATACAATTCAAATGTAATTTCTTATATGCTTATTACATGTTCATTTTCTTTCCAACCGGATCAATAATTCTAAAAATTTTATTGATGATTAAGCACTATTTTGCAAGAACTATGAGGAGAGATATTATGTATTGGGACCTAAAACCTCTTTCTTAAAGAAAGTATTCCAAAGCTTTTTAAAATCTATAAAACCTAAAATTTCTTCGACGGCACCTCTCTTCCACGGTGGCATTTGATTTTCTTTTCGAAATCGTTAAAATCTTATAAACCTAAAACCTCTTCCACGGAGTATTCAAGTACTTTCAATGAGATTTGTTGTTGTATTTTTTGTATTTAATTGTAGATATGAAAGAAAAAAAATCATAGTCAATTGTTGCATAAGACCTTTTAATGAAAAAGAAACTTCATAAAGCAAAATAATAATTACTCACAATTGATGAATGTACACTTGAGTTTTTATGGCAAGTGGACAAGAAAAAACACATGATCAAGTATTTGAAATGTGTGCTAGATGAGATGATATGTTTGAAGATACAAAGATATTATTGATTTGTAACTTTGATATTTTGATGTTTAATATCTTTGAAAACATATTTTTCTGTTTGGAATTTTGTTCATTACATTCATCCTTTAATCTTTTGATGTTAAATATATTTGGGTACACAAATGTATTATTGATATGTGATCAATATCGATTTTCCTTCATAGTATTTGGTATAGTGGGATGAAGAAGTGTGTAATGTGTGCATCTTTACATATGATCAATTTGGTGAATTTATGGAAGTTGTTATGATTATTGTAAAATCCTCTCAAATTCTAGTTAAAACCATCTGAATTAAAATTTATGATGTAGTTTTAATTAAGAAAATCCATTAAAATCTATTAAATTCATTATAAATTAAATCCTTAAATGTTTTTAATAGCATAGAGCTTATAAAATTATTAATTTAATAACATTAAATTTCATTGGATGTTTTTTAATATATAATAAAATAACATATAATTTATTATTTAACAAAAATCAATTGAAATGCTTGATTGAGTACATCCTTAGTGTTTGTATTTTTCTTTTTTGACGTCTTAATTATATGATAACTGTTTTTTTTAATTAACTAGTTTTTTTTTTTTTTGCGAAGTTATAATTGAATATTTGTGATAGTGTGATGATGTTATATGTACTATCCTAACTAATAATCAAAATGTTTTAGTATGACTAGATTAAGGAAAATATATATTTCCGTTCTAAGGTCGCAATATTTTTTATTAGCCATTTTGTAATGCTATAGAATTTTAATAGATTTGGAGTTATCAAGCTCTATTACAAAATACTAACATATGTAGAAGATATGTGGTGCTCAATTGCCCAAGAAGTTACACTAAAAACCGCTCAATTGCCCAAGAAGTTACACTAAAAACCAATCCCAAAACGTGATAATTTAATAACCTTATTTACCCAGTCAGCATGTCATCAATGGAATTCAGCATGTCATCACAGCCCGTACTGTTCTTTCTTCTTACTTCCTGGTTGGTTTGGTCTGTTCCAAGTTAGATGATTTCTTATCTGGGTGAATGTCTGGTTTAGTATAAATGTGCAATTAGTCTTGGTATGATTGTAAACCAGAGAATCCTCTATGCGATTTAATATCCAAGCGACGTCCAAACTGGTTTATATCGATTTGTTCAGAATCTCAGGTTCTGATTTTAGCCTAAAAAAGTTGTCCTCGTCATAATATAACAGGTAACAGGTTGAGATAAAAACAGGTTTCTTACATTTTAATCAAAATGAAAGTAACAATAAAATTACATAAACGACAACAAGGTAACAGAGATCAAATGGTCTTGAATGGCAAAAAGATGACACTAATATTCCAAAGTTTACGAATCATACCCAATGAATCAGAAAAAGAAATAGGAACCATGCCCCTTAAATCACTAGGTAAGCCAAGGGTATACATCCGGCGATGAAGGAAGCCTCGCCGTTAAAACCTCAACACCTGTCTCCGTTACCAAGAGGGTATGCTCAAACTGAGCGCTGCGTTTTCCATCTGCAGTAACTGCAGTCCATCCATCAGGCCATGTTCGATCCCGCCATCCCCCTATCATGAAAATGTCCTTATGTTAAGTAAATGGAGTAACAAGTTTAAACATTGAAGGAATGGGAAAAAAAAAAGAAACTCACCTGCGTTGATCATTGGCTCAATTGTGAAAGTCTGACCTGCTTTCATCACTCCAACTGCTTTGTTTCCTGATTTTGAGGTTAAGAAAATTTACAATGGAATAATAGACTAACAAGACAACAACATACAATGTCACGAAATTCTAAAATAACAAAGGATACTTGCATAGTGAGGAATGTTTGGGGCACAATGGAAGAGATCTCCAATACCATGACCACAATAGGATCTCACCTGTTTAACCACAAGTAAGTTTCTTAATTACGCAGACAGTTGCTATGATGATCATAAACAGCCGAGAAAGAAAAACCAAGACTTTACCACTGAAAACCCAGACATTGTAGCATGGCGGTTGACTATCTCTCCGATTTCACGAAATCTTACTCCAGGTTTAACTGAAAGAGACAAATCATGGAAAGCATCAGCATATCTTCTCAATTTTTTGACATAGACTACAGTCAAAACATTAAAGCTTAGAAGTTAGAACAGGTGTAACTTAGCACCTACCAATTGCTATGGCTTTCTCCAGGCACTCATATGTGCACTTAACCAGTTGACGTGATGCTTCGTCAACGTTTCCAACGAAGTATGTGTCATTAAGGTCACCTACCCAAACATCATTCCATGAGACATCATATCTCAACAGGTAACATAAATAAATAAGAAAAACTATCAATTTTTTTGCAGGAGATAATCTTACCATGGCAACCTTTATAGTAGACTGTTACATCAACATTTACTATATCACCATCTTCAAGTTTCCTGAAGCAATTAAAGCATGAGTGATTAGCGTAAAATTTCGTAAGTCCTTTTAGCTATGTTGTTAGAAAGGTTCAAAAAGGTCTAGATAAAAAGCATACCTCGCATCAGGAATTCCATGACAAATTACTTCATTAACAGATCTGAAACGGAATATTCAGAACATACACTTAAGAAGTAGAGGGAAAACATGGTAGAGGTAATAATGTAGACACAAAAGAAGTACCTACGTGCAGCAAGATTTGGGAAAGAAATAGTAGTTGAGGGGCGATGGATATCCTCCTGCCAGAACATAAGATTATACAATAGTTATAATGCTGCTGTGATGAACTTGAGTGATTGACTTACGGAGAGAATAAGAAAAACTAAAAGATTCAAAGTAAACAGTAAATCCTAGAAGACACAAACCTGCTGCAATAGTTGCTTCATGAACTACTCGATCAATCTCATCAGTAGTCACACCGGGGCGAATCACTCTAGCGGCTGCATCCAAGACCTCTCTGGCAATCTGATAACAGAAGATTCAAATAAGAACCGTGTAAAAAGATCAGTGGGAATCCAATGGCATTACATGAAAGGAAGAAAATAGCACTACTAACTTTACAGGTTTCACGCAATCTCTGGATTTGCTCGGGCGTTTTTATCTACAAGACAACCAAAAGACATTGTTAGTGACCATGAGATAAAAGATTTGTGTTCATGGCTCCGCATTCAGGACAAGTGAATGAACAAAGGCTAATGTATTAAAGCATCACTAACCTCAACAACATGTTGTAGATCACTATTCGGCTCAATTTTAGGAGTCCCCTGAAGAAAATGGTAGAAAGTATAACATGGAATATTAGAATCTATAAACTCATAGCAAGACAAGTGAGATCTACACAGACATAATACAGGGAACTGTTTTATAACAACTCAAGTAAAAGTACAAGTCTTGAGACGAAGTTTGCTAGTAGTAGAGTACTGGTGCAGCAGAAAAATAAATCCAGATCACAAAATGGTGGGCACTTACATCAATAGCCCAGTCAGGCTTATCAATCCCAGCAGGCACAACACGCTTGGTAGATATAGGATATTGCTTTAGGGGCCTACACAACGCAAGAAGATATAAGAAGTCCAAAATCAGGAAGAAGTAACATTACACAAAATCTAATCAAGAAACAACACTGGGAAATATTGGTTACAAACCCTGTCCAATCAAAGTGAGGAAGCTTAGGTGTTCTAGCCTGGCCTTTCTTCACGCAATAGAGCCAACCTTGAGAAATAAGATCAGAGTTCTGATCACCGGGAAGGGATTTGGCAAGTGAAGACAGCTGAGCTTTCAAATGTACTGACTTGTGCGAGCTCCAAGCTGCCTTGAAACATTCTTGAGTGCTGTAACCATAAGAACGGAAAGATAAAAATCAAAACTTTGGAAATAAATATAGACTCGCCAAGTAAATTAAAAAGGTTAAAGCCAGACATATATACCAGAAAGAGGCTTCTTCACGAGGAAGCTTCAAGTCTACGCATTTGGGACACCTGCCAACATAAACCAACAGTTCATTCCAAATCAAGAGCCAAACAAAAACAAACATGAAACAATGCTCAAACACGATATCAATAACATCTGAAATCGAAGTGGGCATCATCATCCCATCCCCTAACCTAGCTACAAAGCAACATTTATCGAAAAAAATCGAAACTTTGGAGCTAAACTGACACAAACTATGCAAGTCAAATAGAAAGGAAGAAGGGTAATTACGTACTGAAGATGGGCAGGCTTCTCGCAGCGAGCACAGGAAAGAGTCGCAATGGTCGATGCATCTGATTCACCGGCCATTCGATTTCCTTGATCGTCGTATCTAAAGCCTCAACAGTTCAATCAGAGAACCACCTCCAAAATTAGAGAAACAGAAAAGAGAAGACGAGAGACTCTAGGGTTTATCGAAGACTTGATGATGTTTCTGAAAATTAACATATCCCCAAAACGACGTCGTTTAAAAAAAAAAAAAAATCTTCTCTGTTTAACTGGTTTTGATGACACTACATAAAAAAACCAAATAGTCAGTCAGCCAACCTAACCAAATTCTTTTTTTTTTCTACTGATGTCAAAAAAAACCAAATTCTTTTTTTTTGACAATCAAAAGTAATAATAATAATAATAATAATAATAATAATAATAATAATAATAATAATAATAAAATATTGGATTTTTTTTTAATTATTATTTGAATGTGATAGAGGGCTTTTTTATTTACTTCTATACATTTGAATGTACCAAAGGTTTTTTATATGCCAAAAACACATCCAGTACAAAATAATCTTAGAAATCGTACTGGAACTAAATTTGTCAAAACTTTTTATTTTAAAACATTATTTACACAACCTACATTTGTCTAATGTATAAAATATCCATGAAATTATTTTATAAATGCATATTCTTTTAAAATGTATTGTATAAGATATCATATCACTTAAAAGTTTATATGGATTGATGCAATTTTGATTTCTTAAGAAGGTATAGAAGAAAGTCTCAAAAAAAGGTACGTAACTGATAGAATAAAAGAGATCATGAATAGATCAATCTGATGAATAGGTTTGATCTTTGTGAATCCTTTTTGTTAGTTTTTTATAGATTTAATTATTTTTAGGTTTCAGATGGTAACGAATATGGTGGTACTCGTTCTAGTTCTAGTGGATATTCTTCTGGATCAGCCTATAAGAAGGCTAAAGAAGAAAGGACTTAAGGAGGGAACTGAACCGTAGATATAGAAATGTTAATGTTATGTAGAGATGTTAGCTATTATAAAAGTGTTCGATGTTAGCTATTTTCTAGCTATAACAGTGTTAGAGATGTTAGCTAATAACAGTGTTAGATATGTTAGTTATAACAATGTTAACTACTTTTTAATCAATACGCAATTAATTAATGGGAGATTCATACTAGTTATTTTTCCATTTTTTGTTTTTTCACCAAACCGTAAAATAGAACAGCATTTTTCCAATATTTACTGCCGTTGCATTCGATTTTGTATAATCAAGTACATATTTCACAACAAAATTTACATCAATTGCTTACACACATAAGCTACATACAGAATGCAATAATAATGTATGTATCGTACAACAACAATGAAGTGCTCCTGGGTGGCCCATTTAAATTTAAAACCAGGCTTTTAGGGCCCAAGTCCATGGCCTGCATCTCCAATACACAGTCACACACTACTAGTAAACAAAAGATTAATTGACCATCTAAATCGATATTTAACAAGTGTAAAAAAACAATCGGTAGAATATGTATTATCTCATGATTCTCATCTCATGCATGCGGACTTGTCTCGTACATATATTCATATTTCAATCATGTGAAGTTGATTTATCTCTTACAACTTGAAACCATCTAGAAAATAAAATTATCTTGATTTTTCGGATGTTAAATTTCCGATAAGTGAAACAGATTCCATTTTCGTAAATAAGAATTAAAGTAGATTCACCTGGAACAAAAAAATAGTACACATGATTACTTGAAAATCACGATAAGCTATCAAAGTTTATTAGGCTTTAGCTAAAATAAATTATATGGAAAGTATTAGTCTCGTCGTGTCAAGCTAAAGAATTTGCAATATATATAGCGTATACAAATCAGTTTTAAGTTTTATATGTTAAATGATACCTAAAATTATTTAATAGTGTATTGTGCTTATACACGGTTTAAGTACTCGGACGACAACAAATATTTGTAAAGAACAGTTCATGCGAATGGCGTTGGCAAAGACGAAAACGAAGAGATTGATCTGAAATGATTACGATCAAAGACGAAAACGAAGACAGCAAAACAAAGTCTTTGCGGGCCTCGAACGGAAACTTGAATTATAAGTAATCAGTACCTTAATAGTCTTTATACTAAACTATTCTGGAAACCCGAATATTCCAATTCATTAGTTAAAACGAGAAAGTTTCAATTTAATATTTGTACGTCCTTTCGATAACGAGGTTTTAACGATCTTAATTAAAGTCTATCTATTATTGCTACACCTACTTCTCTGTACCTCTTTTCTTTTGCGTGAAAATTTTAAATACTAATGTCTTCATTTTATATAATAGATATGATTAACACATATGTTATATACTTATTATAGATTATTAGATGTATTCACACATATATGCACTGCCGCATGTAAGTTTTAAAATTGATCTTGATTGCTTAAAATAGGTCTGAACGAACATGACTCCTGTTCGTGTACAAATTATATCTAAATCGGCTTTAATTTTTTTTGAAATTTCTAAAAACCGGTTCATTCTAGAAAGGTTTGCTTCAAGATTACGTACAGATTATAATTATTTTTCCATTTAAAACTTTGATAATTTTTTTTTTTGTCCACTCTAAATCGTTTATATTTAAGCAAAAGAATTGTCTCTTCGATGGTAAACCATCATAATGTGTCCTTTAGGAATGTCAACAAAAAAAAAGTTCCGTAGAGGTGAGAAATGTCGTCAACCCATCAGTTGTTTTTAAATGTTTTGTAAGTATATTCATGATGTAATTTTGTCAAAAGAGTAGATTATGATAGTACTCAAATTGGTGATAACCTCTTCAGCATTTGATTTTTATTCTTGTTGTGTCTAAAATAAGAAATTTCTATGGATAATCCTTGAGAGGACTAATTAACGTCCAGAGTCAAATCGTACCGTTACTTCATTCGCAATTATTTTATTAAAAAACAATTAATTTCGTTTACCAATAATAAAAGGAACGTGTTCGTGTTTTGTGGTCGTGCTTAAAAAGTCAACATAGACCAAATGATAGTGTTGGTAATCTACTCATGGATTGAGACCTCTCTACGGTTTCTGCTAGTTTTTGGAACCTCGTTTCTTCCGTCGACGTTTCGTGTAACGCAGACTTGCTTTGAACGAGGACGTTTCCCAAATCTATAGTCTAATCTATGTACAACACAATATTTGATATATATAACCATAAACAAAAAAGGAGAGTCTAATTAAGTGTGAGCACAAAAGAAAAATTCACATTTTGGTGTAACTAGAGACTTAAAACTTATATTTTCTTTCTTGAGCAGGCTAATGCGGACCTCCCAATAATGACCACACTATGTGATGTCTAAATCTTAGCCCGCATATATCATTGTCTTGTGTCCAGAGTCTCGACCCAGCGGTGTTACATGTTTAATTAGTAACTATATATATACCGTGTTACTTTTATAATAGATCAACATAATAAATAAAACCCCATGAATCAACCTGTAATTGTAAATTTAAATTATCTAAGACCATTATTGAATTCCTATATATAATAGATATATAAACCAAGAATAATATAGAAGAGACATAAATTTCCTTACATCGTCAAAGTCACACACACCAATTCAATTCAGCTTACGGTAAAAGTAAGTTGTCTTGGATTTATATAAGTATTTGAATTTAATAAATATGATTTTTTTTTTAATAAACTAATTTTAAGAAGAAAAAAAAGAAGATTAACGTATGACTTTGACGATGATTGTGCCTAACTGTATATAATTACACATTTGTAACAACGCTAGCTAAACCTAAATAACAATATATATGTATTACGTTACTAATTATCAATTTTCATTCATTTGACTGTTGTAGGACAACTTTTCTAGTAATAAAAACAAATATAGGTGTGCATTGCATGTAACCAATTCTTCAACATGCAACTTAACAAATAAGATTTTGGATGGATAAGATCATTAGTATCTTTTTTTTTTTGCTTTTAAATATTAGATGGCCAACCTACCATCGACATAGTCTTACGTATCCTCGATTTGTTTACTTTTAGAAGAAAACAAAACACATACTAATTAAATGGTTGAATCTATTATAAATATGTTTCCTTAACAACTTAATTAGTTTAAGCACAGTTGACAGACGATTAAAAAATGTTTTCCAGACGATCGTTGTTCCATTCTAACCACCAAAATGCCATATCAAGCTATCTATTCAAACATGAACTCTAACCGGATTTTGTTAGATATGATGATTCTGTAGTTAGTTGGACGTATTAATATGTGTATGTTTTCCCATCTTTACTTAACACCTTACTTTCATTGACTTCATCTAGAATTACATACTAATTGTATTTGTCGTAATAATGTTAATGGATACTTCTGCGCGGCTCGTTCACCTGGTAAACAATTAAAGTTTTCATTTGTTTTTGGAAGTTTGAGTTCTTGCATCCGACTTCAAAGTTTCCACTGAAAAAATGATTTACATCTTACCAAGTATTGGTTTCAGACTCAAGAAGATTATGAAGCCTAAAGGTGGAAAAACTTTTTTTTTTTGGGTAGTTTTTTTGCGTATGACAAAAATATAAATATCATACAGCTAGAAAACCTTTTAGAATAGTCTTCTTTTGTAATCTGATTATGTACACGAAAACTACCCGAAAAACAAAGTTCGCCAATTTCAAATTACTCACATATCACCTAGTAACAACATGTAACCCGTGATAAGACTAAACGTACATGCAGAATATCTTTATTGTGAACAACAAAAAAAAAGTATCTTTTTCTACTGTCTTTTTCGCCATTATGGTCTACTTTAACTTAATATTTAATTAAAAAAAAAAAAGAGAATTTGCTTGATGTTTTATAGACTTTGTGCAAATGGCTACGGCAAAGGAATCGTTTATTGATAAAACGATAAAACCAGTGAAACTTCGAAGTTAACGTTATCGGCTGATTAGTCTTTGTGGATAGCGATTACACAGTCTCTGCCTTAATTACATACATATAATAATTTTTAATATTGTACGTCGCTACAAACTAATTAATTATAGTGGCATGACTTTGAACTTTTTTTAGTCTCCTATTTTTAATAGACTTTTGAGAATTCGATTGAGTTTAACTTCCAAAGACGCGTTTATGCCAGTTATGTTATTGAATTTCAGAACTAAATATAATCTAATTAACTATTAGTAACTATAGAAAACATTATTAATATATAAAGTAGCATTAACTCGTTACGTACTTCTAGTTCATTCGTAAACCGTACATATTATTTACTTGCGATCACATTTAATATGTGTCCAAAATTGTGTACAAAAATCGGTTGTCAAGTGTCTTTTTTTTTCAGACTATTATTCAAAGTCACTTCAATTTGTATCGTAGTTGAATCACAGCGTATTACACACGTCAAAAAAGATAGCTCAAAAAAAATAAAAATTCAACAAAGAGAATCTATGACGGCATGATCGTTACCACTCCATTTGTTGATAAACTATAATGAAATCACATATTAATATATTTATTTATTTGTTTAAATAGGAAAAAGCAAGTATCACCCCGCATCTATATAAGCACATCGATTCAATACATAAATCTCATCAATCCAATACCT
This sequence comes from Camelina laxa, assembly GCA_024034495.1. Classification (NCBI taxonomy): domain Eukaryota; kingdom Viridiplantae; phylum Streptophyta; class Magnoliopsida; order Brassicales; family Brassicaceae; genus Camelina; species Camelina laxa. Next base: position 1,199,234 of record CM043882.1, read on the forward strand.
TCAAACACAAACTTCTGTTTTCGCAAAACATTTGGTCTTATAATGGCTTTTCGAGCTTATATTACTACCTTTGCGCTCTTATGCATTCTCGTGGCATCGACCGTTTCCGGGTACAACCGGAAAGACGTGAAAGCGTGGTGCAGCCAAACTCCAAACCCTAAACCTTGCGAGTATTTCTTAACCCATAACTTAGACAACAAACCCATAAAGTCTGAATCTGAGTTCCTCAAAATCTCAATGAAACTCGCATTAGATCGAGCCATCCTCGCGAAAACCCACACGTCTACACTTGGACCAAAGTGTCGTGACACCCGCGAAAAAGCAGCTTGGGAAGATTGTATCAAACTCTACGACTACACCATCTCTAATATCAACGAGACAATGGATCCAAACGTGAAGTGCTCGAAAACCGACGCGCAAACATGGCTCAGCACAGCTCTAACCAATCTTGACACGTGTCGAGCCGGGTTCGTAGATCTCGGTGTTACCGATATCGTCCTTCCTTTGATGTCAAACAATGTCTCAAATCTTATATGCAATACACTCGCCATCAACAAAGTTCCTTTCAACTACACCCCACCGGAGAAAGATGGGTTTCCTTCGTGGGTCAAACCCGGTGACAGGAAACTTTTGCAAACCTCGACGCCAAGAGATAACGCGGTGGTTGCTAAAGACGGGTCTGGTAATTTCAAGACGATAAAAGACGCGATTAACGCTGCTTCCGGAAGTGGTAGGTTCGTGATATATGTGAAGCAAGGCGTTTACAGTGAGAATCTTGAGATTCGAAAAAAGAATGTTATGTTGAGAGGTGACGGTAAAGGAAGGACGATTATTACCGGAAGCCGAAGTGTTGGAGGAGGAACGACAACGTTTAATTCAGCTACTGTCGGTACGTAAAGTTACAAAACAACAAATGATTAACTTTGCTTATTTTCATGAGATATAATAATTAAGGTTTAGTGTGTCAGCATTTGAATTGTTACGTGCATGAACACACCAACACAAGATAGCGAAATTGAAAATGATATAAATTAAAAAATCACACGTCACTGCGTCTTATATTTTATAGGTTCAAGATTTTGAATTTCGTCTTGAATTTTCTACAATAGCCGTAGGTCTAGATGTTTTTCGTGCAAATGAAGTGGCAGAAGAAGAAAAATCGCTTTACAATCTTATGATAGACATAAGTCAACCTAGTTTTTTATCTTTCAATAATGTTTCATTGGATGTTTTGATATGTACGCAATCCTCCATTATTACTCAATAATTTACAATATCATTAACATGAAAAAAATCAAATCTGTTAAATAATTATTGAAATGACATAATAGTTTCACAAATTCGTACGTTGTTATTGGCTTTCGTAACAAAATTATATAAAATCACTCTTTTGCAAAATTATTGATAGTTCATTTTTAATTTGACGTTTTACAAAATTCTACCAAAATAAAGTTACAAAAGAGACATACTTTATGATAATCTATTAGAGTTATATCACGTTTAATTAACATTCAATTAAAATGTAAAAACAAGAATTAATTGTTTGTCTCACATAATTGCAGCGGCGGTCGGAGACGGTTTCATAGCGCGTGGGATCACGTTTCGAAACACGGCGGGTGCAAACAACGCACAAGCGGTAGCTCTAAGGTCCGGGTCGGATCTCTCCGTTTTTTACCAATGTAGTTTCGAAGCTTACCAAGACACACTCTACGTCCACTCCAACCGTCAGTTTTACCGCGATTGTGACGTTTACGGAACCGTTGATTTCATCTTCGGTAACGCAGCCGCGGTTCTCCAGAACTGCAACATCTTTGCACGTCGCCCACGTAGCAAGACCAACACAATCACTGCTCAAGGAAGGTCAGACCCGAATCAAAACACGGGTATTATTATCCACAACTCCCGGGTCACCGCAGCTTCTGATCTTCGACCTGTTTTGGGATCCACCAAGACTTATCTAGGTCGACCTTGGAGACAATATTCTAGGACGGTCTTCATGAAGACTTCTCTTGATAGTTTGATCGATCCACGTGGCTGGCTCGAGTGGGATGGTAACTTCGCTTTGAGTACTTTGTTTTACGCTGAGTTTCAGAACACGGGTCCAGGTGCTTCAACCTCTGCTCGGGTCACATGGCCTGGGTTCCGGGTCCTTCGTTCTGCTTCGGAGGCTTCCAAGTTTACTGTTGGTACTTTCCTCGCTGGTAGCTCTTGGATTCCTTCCAGCGTACCGTTTACATCTGGTCTCTAAAAAAATAATATATGATGCAAATTAAAGCTGTATATACGACACAGTTGATTCGTCTATTATAAAGAATAAATATTGCTTGTTTCATTGTAAGAAGTCTTTATTAGTATAGATTTTTCATTCATGTATGTAATTTCATTTTCTTTATAAGGCCCATTAAACTTCTCTATGACCCAGTGTTACAAATACTAGCTAAGCTGGATTCGTTCAAAAATTTTGAAAAATTTTTTTTTTGGTTAATATGATGAAACATATAAAAAGGTAAAAACTGTTTAATTATAACGATATATATATATATATATATATATTATATATAATAAGCTTAATGAATAATGACGTTAGGTATTATTCATGTGATAAAAAATCAAATAAAACAAATTCTCACTAATTATTTGCCTCGTGTACAAGTTGGCTTATTTCCTTTGTATGGACCAAAACAGCTAATGGTTACGACCACACATGCAAATTAATGTCAACTCAATAGATAAATCTTAATATTGGACCAATCTATAACTCAACCTATGAATTTTTTTTGTCTCATTACAGATTTACGACTAATACACCTGAAAAGGAAAGATCTCACCTATAGATATCCCATCTGCATATGGTCAAGTGGAGAAAGTTATTCGGAGAACCGTGGCATGTATTGTTTCCACAATCTAGTATCAATTTACACCTATTCATTGTATTCAAGCAGTGCCCGAACCCGCACGTCGTTTTAATTTTACAATCATACAAGCATGATATATTATAACTGGTCAACATAAGAGTACCAATTTACCCTATTAGTAAAATATGCATGTGAGATGTGAGTGTACGGATTTTTTTTGGTTAACATTTTTGGTTTGTCTTTGAGACTAATTGTGATAACATGTACTGCGTAAAGTGCACAGATTCTCACTACGTCAGCCATTTTTTGGTAAAACACGGCTGCCTCTTTCTTTATCTCAAGACTACGTTATGTAGAGATATATAGGTTGAAGGAGAATACTTATTGACAACTAACAAGTTCAAAACATTCTTTTTTTTTTTTTTTTGTCAATCGTTCAAAACATTCTTCTGTCTTCTTTTTCACAATAACTAACTGCTAATGAATATATATATATACATGCCATAGATGTCTTCAAATGCATATGACCACGGATACCTTAACGTGGAATGTTTTCTTCCAACCATCGTATTTGACTTTTTCGCTGACCAATCTTTTTTAGAAATTTTGGTTAATAATTCCTCAAATATTAGTGATGAAAAACAGAAAACGTAAAGTCAAATATAAAACGAGATTCATATATCAATTTTAAATATAAGCACTTTACATCGGTGTCTTATACACTTTACTAATTATGGACGAATCGTCAGTATATGACATATGAAATATCAATTTAGTATTCTCTCATAATTCATTTGATCACGAGTATATCCAAATATAGTTTTCATGCATTCATTATTTGTACGTCTGAACAAACCGAATATTTGTAACCAAAAAAAGTCACTTGGAACATGTTAATTTTTAGTTTAGTGGTTTGTACTGATAATATTTTCATAGTTTTAATTTAAACAATTCAATGTATATACGTGTGAACATGAGAGATATATCATATATGTGACCAGAAGTCAAAAATATGTAAATGAATTAGTTGTTCTTTCGGATATCAATCGCATCCCGACGCTCGTTTTAGATTTGAACATCTTTCACGTCAAAGTGTTTCGTATCCAAATCAGACAAGGCAACCACAAAAGCCAAAATGTTTTGTCGTCTAACCTAGCCACACATAAATAGTATCCGAAATATATTTCTTTTGGTAGAAGTAGTACTATTCGATAAAGATTTAGAATCAAGTTAGTGGGAATAAGCAAGCAACAAACAAATCCTTGGGGTTGATAGCTAAAAAAATCTTGAGTAGACCATAGAGAGAGAGAGAGAATAGAATCGTGTTAACACTTTTTCTTTGCTGTTTCATCACCAATTCCATTTGATCTTTATATCAATGTCCAAAGATAATACACCACTAAGTGTCCCAATGCTAATCACATCATTTATCAATACCCAATAATTATTTACATTATCATCTTACTGTATAATTGACTATATATCACAAGAAAAGAGTAAAGTGACAAAAAGTAACAAGATAGGAAAATGGTAAATTAAAGGGAACAATATCTACTAAAAAAAGGTTGAAAATCCTAAGAACTTTTTCCGTAATTGTCTTCAATTGCGGCAAAGACGCCTCCATGGAAATATCCGAGAACTTGATCCGGATGCGATTCGGGTCTTGACCCGTTCGAAGTCAGAATACAAACAAGGAATAGTGATACCACCTTCGTGGCAAAATCCATACTCTTTTTCAGATTCTTTGAGCAACTCACCGAAAAGAGGATGGTTAAAGTAAACGATGGGCACCAAAACTCTGTGACAGTCGCCGTCTTTTTGACCCACGTAGATCGCCAAGTGCCCCTTTGGAACCGGGTCGGGTATGCATTCGGATCTTCTCGTAGACCTGAAATGTCTGAAACCTTGCTTGAGACGTTGTCCCCAGCTTTTGAGTTTTGCGAGTGGTCTCAGCTTGCAAGCTTGTCTGGTCGAGTGTACTTGGTTGTAACCGGAACGTCGGATCCGGGTATTCCGAAGGATCCATCTAGAGACTCGTCTCCCGATTCGAAACCCTATGATCTTCCTCATCTTCTTAGCTAACTTTAAAAACAGTATTGTCACAAAGCTATACTCTTTGAAAGATCTGAGACATATCGGAGGTTAAGAGAGTGAAACGAGACAAGAACTAACGAGTCAAATAAAGAGTGATTCATTTGGACGACAAGATACAAAAATTATCAATCACTTTTACATTTCTAGTGATTTCCTTTCTAAAAAAAAAATGAACAAAAAAATCAGAATCTTGACGGCGGAGTAACCTATGGGATATATCGACGGCAAGAATGATGTGAACGGAAAAGGGAGAAATGCTTTGTAGTTTGTAATGTGTAAACGTTAGTAAAGAAGAAAAGGTCAAGAGATGAGTGAGTGAAAGACAGATGTTTTTAAAGGAGTTTATTTGTGAAGTCTAAATAAATGAGCGGTTAGATGAAGACTTGAGCCTTTTGACCGTTGGATTAAAAGCTAATTAAAACTGCCACATTTGTTTATATATTGCTTGGCAAAATAGTCCAAAGTCCAAACCGAAGAATCATCTTACATTAAATGTGACACGTCCCATTTAACCGTTAGCCTAGGTTTATCGTCATCTATGAACGTTTTGGTATGGGTTATATCGTATAGCGTATAAAAGCTTTAATTACACATAAAATTTACTCATGGTTGAGTTTGAATCTGACTGAATACATTAGTAAACAAAGGCCTAAAAATAACGCTTATTAATTTGGAAATGTTTTGTCGGAGCTTCATTATACGGTTTAAACTTTGAAGATGAAGACAAATCTATGCCACCACACACGTGTGCTGGCCAAGTGGGACAATTTTTTTACTAACCTATTCGATAACACTTACACGAGATCAAAATCCCCACCATCTCGTTTATTTATTTGTTAGTGATCATCTACTGTTTTTTTTTTCTTCTTTTAATCAGGGTGAGTGCCCCAGTGATCATCTACTTGGCCTGTGATTTTGTTAAAGTATGCATAAATATATAAATACGATCGAGAACAAAATGTGTACGGTGTGTCCTCTCGTTGCGTTACTTGTGTACGTTTAGAATGGTTAATATTTAAAATCATATCAGGACAAACAAACTTTTAAGCAAAAGCGAATAAAGATAGATCTAGTTTTGAGTAATTGGGGGAGATATATTCACTAAACGTTTTGGTGCTGAAGTAGTGAATTTCCCACGAATAATTTTCCTACTTTACACGTTCATTTTGTAATTTAAGATCGTGTGTTTGCTGTATCCAAAAAAATCTGTTGAAGTTCAAAGAAATCAAAACAAAACTGGAAAAAAAAACTCAAAAATTATCAACCAAAAGAAAAAGCACATGATAGATCAGTATTAATTGCAATATAATGTCATATTAGCTAATAAAATTATATATCAAAAAATCTTTTATTCACTGTAATATTGTACTTACACAGTACAGTACACACTACCTTATTAATTACAAGCAAAGCAAAAACAAAAACCCCGACAATACAATACACAAAAATCCAATATTCCTTAAGAATAATCTATGTTTTCAACCGACAAGTTTTTTGCATAATATATTTAATCATATTTGTTGCAAGTCCGTATCCTAGCTAAAAGACGTTTAAACGTTCATAATGAGATATTACCAGCTGGAGAATATATTCGTTTTCGTGATCATATTTTTCTTTTTGCCATTCCCATAAACCCATATGGCCATATTAAATAATATTTGTATATTGGTCGTCACTCGTCACAGTTTAAATTTACAATTGGTTATGTGTTATATAATCTACAGTTTTCTGATTTGATTATATAAAGTTAAGCACAATTTGCGAATCAAAAAAAAAAAAAAATGGTTTGGAACGTGTCGAAAATAATGGGAATATTATGAAAGAAGTTTGTTCCAAACACAACACTTCTCTCGGTCGTGATCGTATGGAATCTTTCCCTTTAAATGTATGTCCCAACTCATCAGCGTCGTGTTTCCGTACAGTTCGTCGTACGTACAACGGTACACGAACGTGTCACTCACTGGTCAGTGGTCACCAACTTTTACTCACCATCGGCTTTAAAAAAATCGACTTAGTTGAGAGTCAAATTAAGGCTGACTAAAAATGGGCCTCTGTAAGCCCACTATTAAAATTGTATGATCTCTGTAAGCCCATTATTAAATTTGTATGAATAGAAAGGCCCATAACTAGTCGAGCGAAGAAAGCAGAGGAGGGAAGAGAGCGGATCATCTCTCTCGTTTCGTCGTAGCTTCTAAATTCATCAGTTTCAGTTAGAATCAGATCGTCCGCTGTACGGAGAGCTCCGGCATTGGTTCACGACGGAGCTGGCGAGTTACCTCAGAACGGAGAGGTTACTAATCGGAATTGTTGAAGATCGGAAAATGACAGAATCGAGTCTGGATCTGCAGGAATCTGGTTGGGAGGAACTTCGGCGGGAAGCTCGTAAAATCGAAGGCGATCTAGACGTTAAGCTCTCTTCTTACGCTAAGCTCGGCGCCAGGTTTACCCAAGGCGGTTCGTTCTTCTTCCTTTCAGCTTTGATCATGCTCTCTGGTGTTAGTAGCTGTGTAATGTGACACGGATCGATGAATGAATTTTCGATATGATCTCTTCAACGCATTGAATTTTGATTGTTATTGTCTCTCAGTCTATATGTTAATGGTTCCCGAATGCTTGATTCACATCTTTGCTGTAGAATGGATAAATCCGAATGTGTTTGCATAGTGTAATCGACTTGTCAAATGCTGTAGAAAGAGTTTTGTGTTTAAAGCTTACTGTGTTTTGCATTTAGCTCTCAAGCTTTTAAGAATCGCATTGTTGTAGCACATATTGCTCTATTTTTGTAATGAATCATTGGTTAAGTCTTGAAATGCAAAGTTCAGGTGCCTTTCTTTACGAGAGTTCATATGTTTTGGTTTCAGGGTATGTCGACGCTGGATCTCCAACCGTTGGATCTGGAAGATCATGGAAGTCCATGGAGATGGAAATTCAATCATTGCTTGAGAAGCTGTTGGACATTAATGATTCCATGAGTAGATGTGCTGCATCGGCTGCACCCACAACGTCGGTTACCCAAAAGCTTGCAAGACACAGGGATATACTTCATGAATATACCCAGGTTTTCCAAGTTTTCTAATAGCTAGCCCCGTCACCTAGATTTCTTTTGTTGTTTTCATAGTTTTTAGTGAATTCTGGAGTAACTGCAATGAATAGATCCGACATCTCAAACTTGACAATTCTGATCTCAATGCTACTACTAATGCAACAATCTTCAGCTCAATACCTTTGTAGTATAATGCATAGGGTAGATAATGTCTTTGCATACACAGTTTTGGTACTCCTATCCACTGTTTTAGTACCATGCATATGAGATTTAGTGATACTAGATGAGTAATTGCAGTCCCATTTTCTCGTAAAAGGCAGAAACCTTTGCAAGCACCAGTGTTGCTTTTGTTGAGTGATAGTTATGTTCCTGTAGTATCATGACGTTATATGTATTATCTGACATGTATTCCCTCCTATAATGTATATTCATGTATATTTTCTAGGAGTTTCGAAGAATAAAAGGAAATATAAACTCGATGAGAGAGCATGCTGAGCTTTTAAGTTCTGTCAGGGATGACATAAGTGAATACAAGGTAATGAGTCTCCTAAAGTATTTTCGTTTAGAAAACGAAAATTCTTATGATTGGAGATACGCATTCCTTCTATGCTCACATTTTGATTGAATGTTGGGTTCTATTTTTGCTTCTGCAGGCTTCTGGTAGTATGTCACCAGGTGTGCAGGTGCTAAGAGAGCGAGCTTCAATCCATGGAAGTATAAACCATGTAAGATACTTTGTGTAGTCATGGCTTTTGTAATCTGAGTGTTCTACTGTATTAATAGCCCTCTTTATAATGTAATTCTTATGATGACTTTATGGAGAATCTGGCTGCAGATTGATGAAGTCATTGGTCAAGCTCAGGCAACAAGATCAGTTCTTGGCTCTCAACGATCTCTGTTTTCAGATGTTCAAGGAAAAGTAAAAAATCTCGGAGACAAATTCCCAGTGATTCGTGGCTTACTTGGTATCTCCATCAACCTCTCTATATGATATCTTCAGTTAATTAATCTCATTAACCTTCTATAGTCCTTGAGCAACTTTTGCTTTGTTATTCGATTTGATAGGTTCAATTAAAAGGAGACGTTCTCGGGACACACTTATCCTCTCTGCTGTTATCGCTGCTTGTACGTTGTTTCTTATCATCTACTGGCTCTCGAAATAAACAGTATGTTCATACACCTAAACTAAAAAAATGACTTTGCCTCGGCATCTCTAGATCGATTTTTTTCCAAGTTTTTCTTCTTCTTGCTTTTGTGTTTTTTTTTTTTTGCCATTTTGTTGGGTTATGTGTTTGTTGTAGGACAATATTATACACCCTGAATTATAAAACAAAAGTATAGTAAAATTCGAAAAACTCAATTTTCACAACATAGAAGGTCAACAATCCATGTGACATCATTCAGGTACTTGCTCTTTTTACCGCACGCTTAAATACTTCAATTTGGTCCAACATGCAATGTGGTCCAATACACACTATGCTCTGTTTTGTTATGCTAGATTTTTATTACTCTCAATACTTTAGTTTGGTCCTCTCGACCACAACAAAGTGTACGAAAAAGTAATCCAACTCATAAATCCATCTTTCAGCTTACCATTTACATCCACTCAGGTTAAAATATCTAAAGGCCTCACTCTATTAATTTTGGGTGGGGATACACTTCAGTAATGATGATCCAGTCCTTGTATTTATTTCACTCCTTCCTATATGTCCTACGTATAGTTTTAACAAGTGCTAATCAATGTGGTTCGTAACTTCGTACCGGTTTAGAGATTTTGTGGTGGGACAAAGCCCATATCAACTTGACCTAGCTTTGTTCAAAGAAAAAAAAAAAAAATCAACTTGACCTAGCTTCGTGGATAGCCATTCTAAGTTTTTGTCCCTTGAAGATATAGTCAAACGTGGACCTATCAAAAAGAAAATTGGATGAAAACGGTTAGTCCATTATAACACATATCTAGAATCCAATCTATGAATAGATAAATAATCGACAAATAGTTATAACGTATAGTATCGTACGTGAAAGATATATATATAGGCTAAACGAGGAAAGTAACCAAGAGTTACTCCTACGCATGATTCGTTAACTAATACTAATTATAGTTTGGATATACTATTGTTTTTGAAGGGGTGGAGATTGAAATTTAGCTTTTGGCTTTTTGCTTTACAATGGCTGGACATAGGACTAGGAATCAGAGGCTCTTTTTTAAAAAAATTAAAGCTTGTTAGATTCTACGCTTCCCAATGGGAGACCGTTTCTTACGAATTTTCAGACAATAAAACACTCGAAAGGATCAGAGGAGGTTCAGTTCCTCTTTTTGGTTAAAAGTGAAAAAAAAAATAATGATTATAATTTTTGTAAAGACATTTGATATATGGTGTCTATAGTAGAGTACTAAATTACTAATCAACCATTGAACCATCACCTATATTCGATAACTCACGGATCGGGGATACAAACAATTAGGAACGATCGGACAGATGGAACTCATATGTAGAACAACTCTCTTCTTCTATCTTTATTAAGACTCATAATTTTGTTCAATAAAGTGTACAAAGACTTTTAAATATGAGATTCATACTGGTTAATATTGACTTGGATTGTTAAATGCACAACATTCTTAATTTTTTTCTAACAAATTGTTTTTTTTTTTTTTTTATTGTAACTGCCAACTCAGAACATTAGTGGTACATTTTTCGTTTGTATATTAATATATAATCACATTTTTCGTATGTCAAAGACTGAATGTGTCTTTAATGTAACAAAACAGAAATATTACTATACTACTAGATGTAAAACACATACATAAATGCCAGCAAAAGAAAAGCAAGTTATCGTTAATGTCGTCAATGCAATAAACACATTAATTAGTATGGTTGAAATAGTATATGGTCAAACCATTAAATGGTAAATTTAAAGTAACTAATTTTTGAAGGTTTATTCTATTGAACATATATACTAATGATTTATATATGATTGATTGACGAGGGATCCCACTCCTTGATGATCATTTATCAAAACAAGGAAGTGCAGTACTTCAATGTTCATTGATCAGAGATGAAATCGGGACTCATCTAGTCATATTTTGCGTTCTTGCCTTGATTAGGCTTCGCTGAAATGTAGGACTAAGAATCAAAAGATTAAATAACATAACTAATATGTACAGTATATCTATTAGACACATATTAAAAACTAAAAAATATGGAGGGAGAGAGAGCCAGAGAGGCTTTAATATGTCCAATTTGGCATGTCGCTGTGCCCTAACAAGGAAATGTGAGGAGAGAAAATAATGTACGTGGCAGAGAGAAGCCTGCGACATAACGACAAAGAGACGGACCATAGGGTCGGAGCCGAGGAGCCTGGACGGTCCATAAACATGCTTAACCTATTAGCCTACATGACTCTACCCTATGAGCTATTTGCTATTACCTACCTACTCTCTCTCTAGCTCTCCACTCCGTACTCTTCTTTAATTTTACTTTTCCACTCGTTGCAGTAAAAATTACTGTAGACAATATTTTAAATACACATCCATACATCCTTGAGTTTTAAAAAAAAAAACAAATAAAACATTCGTACACACATAGGCTAGGTACTAAAGGGGCACGCACGAATTTAATTTTCTTTTTTTCATTTAAACTTTTTCTAAATAGAATTGAATTCATACACAAAATAATATTCTCTTCATTTTAATTATATATAAAATTGAATTTTGTATTCTAGTATAGTTTTCATTGTAGTTGCACGATATCAAGCTATGAGTTCAAAGTTCAAACAACTGATTTTTTCGTAGTTGGGGATAATATGGCTTAGCTTTGATCAATACCATCGTTTTACAAGATATGGATACATGAAACATCTACATATAGTATTGTCAAGTGTAAACATGCCAAAATTTTATTCAAATAATCCCTATTGTTATCAAAACAATAATACATGTGAACATCGTTCTCATTTACTCACTTTTAGAGGTTGAATCCAGTCGTAAATTTTTTTGTTTTACCCACACTGTCGCTTTCCTTGATATCCGAGAATTTGTTACTCCATAATTTACTGAGGCCAATTATATAAGAATTATGTAGAAAGCGGAATCTTACAAAAACCCATTTCACAATCGTAGTTTTGTATGAAAAGAAGATAGAAATAGAACTGGAGAAACCCTATAGTCTTCACATCTGCGACCTTTTGAAGCACAGAATAAGTAAATGCTTTATTCACACACATTTATGTATGGATATAGGAATGTGTGTATACAGGAATATTAATATCCAATTCAAATATTATACTTTGAATAGCCATTATTCTTTGTTCTGCGCAACAGCCCATTTCTAACTCATCCCTGGTAAGTAGCAACCGTAGGCACTTTTTTTTTTTTTTTTTTTAATTTTTATAAACAACCGAGTTTCTGATTTTAGATGCGTACACTTTTAATCCGTAACTAGAACGGTTCATAAAATACTGTATATTTAACTGATCATAGAAGTAGTATTTTCTCATAGTCTTTAGTAGCTAAATTGAGTTGAGTGAAACAGAAATAATAAAAGTTACCCATGACAAATATTAATTTGAAAGCAAAATATATATTAATTTGGTGTCACACATTTGACTCTCTCTATAGTCAAAAACTTTGCTTTAATATAACTGGTCAGCGAAGATTGAATCGTTTATAATAGTGATCGAGATGATACATTAAATTTGTCACATATGCTGATATTTCTTATGTAGTGATGGGCTTTGTCTAATTTTTTTTTTTTTTTTTTTTTTTGAACTTGATTAGTCTCTATTGATCTCTAAAGACAAATGATGGTTGACTTACATTGACACCAATCTTCACCCTCAAACATGTGGGGTTCAGTTTATACCTTTACAATTTGGATGTTTGTGAAAAAAACAAAATTATAATATATTAAGTAAAAGATAATATACTACTACTAATATTCTAAAAGGGAGAAAGCCCCCAGACAATCTATTATGTACACACCATTTGAAGAATTAAGTTCATTTTAATCAGCGCATATGAATTAACTGATCATACATACATAACATCATCATTGGCAAGTTAGTAACTTTTTAGAAAAGTAAAAACTCAAGAGAATTATTTCATAATCATCATTGCATACAGATATATATATATATATATATATATCCATATGAGAATAGATTAATGATAGCTTCCATTAATTTGTAAGTACTTTCTCATTAGATGTACAAATAGATTGGGGGTTTATGGCAAAAGCTTCTAAACCAATCAGAAAATAAAAGAATAGGGAAATGTCAATGTCACCTATGATCTCAGTACATCATGCATGTATATACACATATAAATTCCAATACATCTATATACACACCTACATGTGTGTACGATCTCTAGAACTCCCATCGCCCAAATTGCGACAAAAGTGTGGGCTAACCCTAACATTATATACGTTTCTAATAAAGCATGGCCAACATTTTCAACTTTATACCTTCATTACAACCAAAATTATGCACGCCTATACTCAAAATTCTGCCTTAATTATAATTGCGACTTTGGTCGACCTTACCTATATGTATAAATACCAGTTGCTATATTTCAAGCCTTTAATTTCAGGGCAAACCAAATTAATTTGCTCGTAAAATTACGCAATATCAAACAAATTAAACACTCGAATGTTTTCTTAGGCAAAAACTACTATTGGCAATAACACGACTAAAGACGATTGATTTTGCATTACATAATCTAATTCCATGAGTTTGACTGGTATATTAGCAGAAAACAAAATAATTATTAGGAGAATAAATTGAACTGGATAAAATTTTTGGAAAATAATTGTAAAATCTTGAAGGGCTAGTTTTATCAAATTACACTTGATGAATACCGTTAAAATATAAACATGTGATATACCTTTCATCTCCTTTGATTGTTTGGATTCCTAGAAAATAGCCAAATAGTATTATTTTCATTGACATGCAAGGAATTATGGTTGGACAAACATAAATAGGTACAAATTACATAGCATCATTTCGCAAGTAGATGCATAGATATTTTCTCAGACAACTATACTTGAAATGAGAATGGAATATTTTCTAAAAACATATGTAGGTTTCAAATTAATTACGTGTGGAGTTTTGTTCGTGGCTTTCACCAATATGGTGTTTCTATATATACGTACATATACATGGCGCTTTTAAAACTATCATTCAGAAACAATACATTAATAATATATTTGTTGTTCCCTCTTTTTAATTATATGTTAAAAATTTCACAGAATTTATATTAGTATGATGATGTTGAGTTATATATATATATATATATATATATTAAAATAAAAATCTCGGTCAACCAGCATCCGGTTTACTAGAAAGTTTTAATCAATTTACTTTCGCTATCACGGAAAGTCTAGACTTGGATGATTCCAAATATTCAAATAAGGAGAAAAAACAATCATATAATTGACTAAAAAGGCTAATGATAACCAATCAATAAAAATGGAGCATCATGTTTATCTCTACATATACATACATATATGATACATACAAACAGAAAATGTTTCTTAGTGTGTTCGATAGGACACAAAATTGAAATTAATAAAATGGAAAATAGAAAAGGAATTGTATAGAGAAACGAGAAAACAAAAAAAAAAGTAATGGCAGTGGTAATTAAGGAATGACAACAACGGGTGAATGAGGCGACGCTTAATCACTCCCATGCACACGTCCCTTTCTTCCCCCCACCTCTGCCGCCCTCTCTCTCTCTTCTTCCATTGGTAACTGCGAATTCTATTGTCAAAGCATTAAAACTTTTTCTCTTAAATATTTTTTAGCTTCGTCGTTTCTAAACTTACTTACAACGTACATTACATGTGTCATCACGTGCAACGCCAACCCCAAAGCCTAAGCTCGCGAATCTTCTAATATTATGCCTCAATCGTCCCTCGTTCATACTACATCTTACTCCTTATAATTCAAATTGTGAAAAGATCAAGTAGAGTTTTGTAGTTTAGTGATAATCGCTATATTGATCGAATCTCATACTTTTGTCGTAATTTATGTATGGGTATATTGGCATCTATATATTTTTATTTTTAGTTACAAGAATGTTTGTTCTATTATATAGAAACACATGAATGCCAATTTCATATATTCTAAACAACATTTTCAAGTATTGGCACATTCTCTTTTTAGTTCATTGCAACTTTCAGTTTGTAATTGTTTGAGATCAGATGGAAAAGAGTCCGTCATTAAGCGGTATTATCCTTAAACTATTTTGTCATCAGTCTTGTCTCCTTGTGACCACAAGGTCATCTTAGTGGTACAACGGAATTGTATGATTAAATGTCTACGTTTTCTAGTATGGGGGAGACCGCATGGTCAACCGAGTTTCTAATAAAGGCATTATCGGAAACAAAATCCGATATAAGATGTTGACAACATATATTTAGTGATCTAGCTCTCTAACCTCAACTCGCATCCTTTGACTAATTAAGAGTATAGTATGTTGGTATGAACTCAGTTTAAAGTAAAATATAAAAAAGTAGACCAACTTTTGATTAATCTTATGGTAAATTTCCATAACAGAAAAACATACCAGCTTTTAATTAACTAAAAAAACAATATTTTATACAGTATACACATTTTTTTTCAGTCGGCCACTTAAATTAACAGAAAATTTAGTCACATTCGATATTTATTAATACTTATACACCGTCGCATTTATTACAAATGCCATTTAAATTTATTCGATTTGTATTATCGATGTATACTAATGACCATTTATCGATTTGTATTCCGTTTATTCAAAACCAAATTAAACTATGTACAGTATATTTTATCTTACCCAAGGAAAATATTTTCTAAACTCTGTTTTTAAACTCTCAAACTTTTTCCATTCTCATTCCAGCTTTAGATCCTACTTTATAAGTTACATATAGTGTGTCCAAAAGGTTTTTTTTTGGGCTAAATAAATTCTATATTCATCCCAAGAAAATGGAGAATTTCTTAATAGAATTGTATAGGTAAATAGAATTCTAATAATTAAAGTAATTTGTATAATTAGCTTAACCAAAAACATTATTAGTAGACGACCTAGAGGCTAGCTACAACTACAACTAGAGCCTTGGTTGTTTTTTACCACTAAATATATTAATATCTCGTTTTCCCTTCTCACTCCTTTCACCTCTTCTCTCTCTCTATATCTTCCTTTGTGGTATATAATACACAGCAACCCAACAATCAAGAAGATCAGATCATGGTGGGGTTTTTTATTTTCTCCTTATCAAGAATCCTCTGATCAGTCAAATACCCATCAATCAATCAAATCCCCAAACACTCCCAAAAAAAGATCAGCTTCTAATCTTTTCCTCTTCTTAACAAAAAAGATGTCTATGTCGTCTATGTCTTCCCCTTCCTCAGCTGTTTTCTCACCGGACCACCTCTCTCCTTCCGACCATCTCTGCTATGTCCAATGCAACTTTTGTGACACCATTCTTGCGGTAAATAATAACCTCTCTTCGATAGTTTCTATCTTCATTTTCTCTCCTCCATCTTCTCATCTTCTTCATCTACATCTAAATAGGGGTTTTTTAATTTACTGTTTCTTGTATGTGTTTATAGGTTAGTGTTCCCTACACAAGCTTGTTCAAGACCGTCACTGTTCGATGTGGTTGCTGTACCACTCTCCTCTCTGTGAACATGAGACTTGTCCTCCCAGCTTCTAACCAGCTCCAGCTCCAGCTCGGTCCTCACTCTTACTTCAATTCCCAGAACATTATGGTACATAACAACATTTAAATACATAATCTTATAGGATCTCATCTACCTTATTGGAAGTATGCGTCTCAAAGCCTCAAGGATATATATGTTATTGTAGGAGGAGCTAAGAGATGCACCGTCTAACATGAATATGATGATGATGAATCAACATCCTAACATGAATGACATACCATCTTTCATGGATCTTCATCAACAACATGAGATTCCTAAAGCACCACCCGTTAACCGCCGTAAGATACTATTTACTCTCACTTTTTAGGATTTTTCAACTTCTTTGCTAACTTTATTTATAATTTGGTTGTGATGATGAATCACCATTTAGACATGCATAGCTTTTTTTTTCTATTAACCGACACCGGATCTTGTCCAAACCCTAAATATCATTGAATTGTGCATAGGAGGAGATCACCTAAGATATAGTTTCTCTAGAATTAAAATATTCATGGCCTTTTTGTATGTGTTGCTTTGTCTACACATCCGGGATGGCTTTTAGCGTCTATAAACATATTAAAGTGACGATAAATAGAAAAGTGACGAGATAGATTCATGGATCCCCCGGAAATCTAGCTAAAGAGAAAGAATCTAAGTAATATGTTAGAAGATGGGTTTGTCTTTCAAAAAAAAAAAAAAAAAGCATGATGAAGTGATGATGGGTTAGAGAGAGAAAGTGTTGTTTTGTGAGAGAGAAAAAAAGAAGACAATGAAAGTAGTTTTAATGAGTGTTTGTCTCTTTCTGTCTGAGTTTTTGTTTTTTCGCTTTGTCTTTGCCGTTGAATTTCGCCATTGCCAGCTCCAGAGAAAAGACAGAGAGTCCCATCCGCATATAACCGATTCATCAAGTGAGTCTTATTTAATTTTTCTTACAATCATTCGTATATTCTAATTCGTAATTGTCCCCAACATTTATATATGCCTTGTCACTTCTTTGTTTTAGGGAGGAGATCCAACGCATCAAAGCTGGTAATCCTGATATAAGCCACAGAGAAGCCTTTAGTGCTGCTGCCAAGAATGTAAGAACCTTAATCTTCCACATCCCAAAATTATATATTGGTTAAAATAAAGGATTTCATCAACCAAAAGACTCCAAGACCCCTTGAATGTGTAGATTTTTTTTAAAACGCTAAAATCTAATAAAGGATTTCATTTGGTGCTTTTGTTGTATCATTTTACAAGAGAAGTTTAACGATTGATACAACTAACATCACAACTTGGTTAGATTGCAGGTAGAAACTAGGGTTAGGTTTAATGTATGCGAATATAAATATATCTGCTTTGTATATATAGAGATAATAAAGTCATATGTAGGTATAGCTGAGATTAGGAGTAAAGAGTTTTTGTCGGGTTATAACACAAGTTGATATGTGTCTTGTACCTATGTTGTTTATGTGAAATGCAGTGGGCCCACTTCCCCCACATACACTTCGGGCTCGTGCCAGACAATCAACCCGTGAAGAAAACCAACATGCCCCAACAGGTAAACCCTAATCTGTCGACATACACCTTACATCTTTTTATATGTTTGTGTAAGATATCTACAATAATTCCAATTGAGTTTGATCATATCTTAAACATGGTGTATATTATATATATAGGAAGGAGAGGATAACATGGTGATGAAAGATGGGTTCTATGCTCCTGCGGCTAACGTTGGCGTGACTCCTTACTAAAAAGATAAATATAATCGACAAGTGTTTGGGAGAATTGAAATCCAATTTCATAAGGCTTATGATGTTCAAAAGTTGGGTTTCTTTTTTTCTTTCTTGAACTTATATAAATTAATATATGCATGCATGTGTCTTTTTTTTTCTGTTGTTGTAATCAAAATCTTGCTAATTAATGGGGCGCTGTTCTTATGTTACATTTCATCTGTACTTGTTTTATTTACCACAATGTTTTATTATTTGACTCAGAGCCGAATTTTAAAATTATTATTTTATACCAAAATGTCTCTTTTCGTTTTTACACCATCGATCCATCACCACATTTAAAAGAAAACTCAAAGGCAATTATAACTGTCACTTAATCTTAAAGCTTTCTTTTTTTTTCATCAAGAACGAATATTACGAAAAATAAAAGTGCAGAGTCAATTTATAAACTGAGAGTTAGCCAAATCTTACTACATCGCAAACTTAACTTTCCGAAGGACATATAGGCACGAGCAAATTTGCTTCCCGGAAACATGTAACCATGTGAATCTATTTAAACTTCTCCATTCAAAATCTGATCCTCTTGAATCTTGAGATGGTCTAATTTTGTTGGTTTAATTGTTTTAAATTAACAGTATATCAAAAACGAACTGTCATATGTGTTAGATGCAATAGATGGAATGGAATTATTTTGTAGGTTTATGAAAAAAAAAAAAATAAATAACAAACAATAGTAAATGGGTCAATTGATTATATGTAATTAAGTCGGCCCATTAAGGTTATATGTATATGTACTTATAAGTCGGCCCATTAAGGTTAGTGACGAGTTTTCCTTTGCAATCGGGTAGACAATACATGGTGATCAAGAGAACCGGTGATGATCAATTGATCAGTATCCTTGTTAATCTTTCATAGGCGAAATCTGCCAACGGAAACTGCTTCTTAGAACATTTTTCTTCAGTCTGCGGTTATCTGTATTTCATTGTCTGATCTGATCACCGGACTATACACTTCTCGATGACATTGAGAAAATAAGAGTTTATTGGTTACTTCTTTACCGGACCATCCAATTTCTAAGTATTGTACACTATACCGGTTTTACCCTATCGCTTTCTAATGTGATCCATGTCAATCTGGATTGACATGGATTGACCCCATCCATGTACAATATGGGCCTATGCTGGGTTGGATAACAGTTAAGTAATGGGAGACCATCAAGAGACCCTCTAAAACAGGTAGAGGCACTGAATGAAGCATGAGCACCACGAATAGTAGAGCACTAGAGCGTATCACTCACTCACACTAATTAATCTCTATGACTGATCGTAACTTATGGACGAGAGCTCTCGAGTCTCGAGTCAAAAACTAAGAGCACTAATATATTTCATTAAAATATTTGATTAACAAGCTCGAATGATTACATCAAAGAAAGTGGATATTAATTTGCATTTTTCTAACAACAACAATAGATAACAGCAGAAAGAAAACAAAGAAAAACATTGCAAACCAAAGAGATTTATCTCTTTAAATCTCAAATCTTCAATCACATTGGAAACCGTAAGGAAGTTTCTTGCCACAATAGTTCAAGAGCAAGCTTAGATTAATTGGAACATTGAGATTAATCCCCAAGACATTGGCTTTAAGAGCGGTGCAGAGACAAACCGCAGCTTCGAGATTAGCAAGACCTTGAAGAAGTGAACAACAAGGAGTCTTAGGTGGGGAACCAACAAGAACATTAACTAAACCCAATAAGTCAGCGCAAACACCGAGCTTAAGTGTGTCGGTAGGACAAGTGGGTTTAACCGCAGGGTCCTTCTTTGGAGACATTGGGGTTTTAGGGGGTTTAGGAGTAGTTGGTGGACATTTTGTGGAGGTTACAAAAGTGAAGAAAAGAAGATTGAGTGTGAGAAGAAGAGCTGTAACTGCAAGAGCCTTAGAAGCCATAGAATAGAAACAACCTTTTGTTATTGTTTTGGGATGAATGTGAAGGAGAGATAGAGAACATGGTTTATATAGAACAAGTTATTACATATACAGAGTGATAAAAAGTAAAGCATGTGAGTGACTGAAGAAAATTTGAGTAAGAAACAAAACTATCCAGCTAGTTGGCTTTTGCAACTTGAGGCCATGACCATGAGATTGATTAGACTAATTTTAGGAATTGTATATTTTTCTATCATAAATAGGGAAAAGACAAGATTTTTCTCTTGTTTGTTTGTGAATGTAAAGGCTCCACAAACTTTGTTGAGCCAGAGTGTATGTCTCTCTGGGAGGGATGAATCAGTTTCGGTGTAGATTATACGTTAACGTTGTTGATAATACACTATGTTTCCATTGCATTAGTCCCCACCCCCATTCCTTTAGATTTTTATATATGAACTAAAGATCAGCATAAATCGATTAATTTCCACATCCAAGTGGACAATAAAACCCCAAAAACAAAATCCAAAAAGTCTCATCATTACTCTTTTACAACATTTGGATTGGACTGATTTGGTCTAGTATATCCCAACTTGTAGATACATTCTAGAGAGGTATCCAGAAAAGATTCATGCAGCATCATCAAATGATACCAGTCTAATGAACTCTTTTCAGAAGCAAAAAAGAATTGCAAGATGATAATACCAAAGAAGAGAATATTTTAAAGATTAGTCTATGTACATTTTAAGAAGTAAAAGAAGATGGTAAATCACAAATTGTTTTGAGGAATGATAAGATAACTATACATACAAATTGAAAGATGGAAAGCAAATAAAAAGTGGCAGTTTCTCAGGTCAAGGGATTATTAGATTGAAGAAGCACCAAATGTGTTCTCGCCACTGTAAGTGATGTAAAGGAAGCCATCTTCGTCCTTCTTATCCTCGTAGACGCTAGACATTAGCTCTCCGGTAGGAGGAAGAACATTGTCTACGAATATGAAGATAGCTTTTTCTGCGCTTAGTTTGATTCTCTTCCGAATCACATACACAAACTGACCAACTGTTAGGTCTGATGGCACAAGATACCTACATTTATCAAAAAAATCCAAAAGTTAATTCAAAACTCCATACAAGTGTTCAACATTGAAACATAACAAAGTTAACATGAGATCAAAGGTCCTTACTTTTTCTTGTCTATGTTGGGGACTTCACTTTTCTCAGCCTTTTCCACAATCACCTGCGACAAAGTAAGATAGTGATCAGAAACTTGAAGAAAAAAACAAACAGTATTGGATTCTTAAACAAACAAGCTAAATGTTATGTAACAATTTCTTGGCAAAATTATGAATTCCAATCGAAAAGGAACTTGTGATCAGCAACATACATCCATCCCCAACAGTCCCTTATTGTTCCAGTGAGATCATTAATATAAGCTAAACTACGAATTGCACCACAAAGATTCATGTTCTTGTTTGTGCAATTGAATGCACCATACATTGTGATACATACGCAAACACAAGTAAACCTTACAAGAACAGAACAAAACATCCAAAAAAAAAAGAAAACAAAGACTTAAACAGTATTGGATTCTCAAACAAACTAGCTAATGTTCTGTAATAATTCTTCGCTGATTATTATGATTCCAATCCAAATTTGAAAAAAAACACATGCAAACACAGATCCATCAGCACAAGAAAACCTCACAAGAACAGAACAAAAATCTGATAAAAAATCAAAGAACTAACCGGAATCCGGTCAGGGTACTTCTCCCTGATCCTTCCAGCTTCAGCCTTCCTCTTTTCTGTTCCCCAAAAAAAGAAAATCTCTAAGAACCTCAGATATAAACATATACGAACGCTAATTTTATATACTGAAACCAAAGCTAAGATAACAAAAATTGAATCAAGTAAAGAAAAAAAGACTAACCGTAATCGTTGTCCATCTTAAAGCTGCTGCCTTTATTCATCTTTGCTTCTGGAAAAATCTATACAAACAGAACAAGATTCTTAAACTCACGAAAATAAACAAAACCCTAATTTTGTTTCAGCACCCAAATCCAAAAGCCGCGTCTTTTCTGAAACTTTGTATACTAATATTGAAGCAATTGAAACGAGACTTAACAGAGAGATATAGATAGATATCAAAAGAAAACTTTACAGAGATAGAACTTGAGGGAAACGGATAAGGATTGAACTCTTGAACAAGAAGATACAACAAACAAAGTCAAAAAAGCTAACCTTTTTGTTTTTTCCGTCTATGATTGGATAACGTTAAGTGCGATGAATGATTACACCTGTATATTTATTTATATATACACCTTGCCACGGTGACGTGTTTCGTAATTAGACACGTCAACTTTAGCTTGTTCTCCAAACAAAAAATCATTCCATTATTGTACTTAAATAAAAATAAATTTTATTAATAAAAAAGAAAACATAAAAACCAAACGAGAATTTTTTTTGAGTTCAATTTCTATAATTTTATCTTTGACTAGTTCTAATAATATTACGTAATGTTAATGTTATAATTTTATTTTAAATTTTCATTGTACAGTTTATTTTCCATAGACTTTTTCCTTTTTAGTGGAGGGCACGTCTCTGTCTGGAGAATTTGGTTTTGTCTCCTTGTTTCTTTCTTTACCTACGATGTTGATTTTTGTTTTGTTTAATGCGAAATTACGCGATGTTATTAGTTTTCACTATTGGGCTCGGATACACAAAATCGAATAATAAGGATAACCAAGCTTTAATGGGCCAAATTAATTAATAAGTGGGCCTATTGTAGTTTTATTATGAAGACGATGTTCGGTGAGACTTGATATATAACGCATCATATGCCCAATATAATATGTTAGTATATAATTTTATTTTTTCTTTTTGAAAATTTTCAATCTTTTTATATAGAAATCGCTTTTTTTGCATTTGGTTCAATTTATGGTGATTCATCTCATTTATTATATGCAACCAAGGGAGCCACCATATTTCTTCCGTCTCTTTTCATTGCTTAAATTTATTTCTAGTCTATATTTTGCAATAATCATATGATAAATTTTTAATTTGATGATTATTTTTACTTGATTTAATTTAATTTATCTCTTCAATTTTTCATTATCTACAATTCTGTTACAATCAAGGAAATCACCATCTTTTTTTCGTCTCTCTATTATTTAAATTTATCTATAGTCAATGTTCTACAAAAAGCATCTGATAAATTTTCAATTAGATAATTTTTTTTACTTGTAATTTGTTTCAGTTTACGTATATGTGACTCTTTATAAAATTATCCTCGATTCAGTTAGAGAACCACCATCTACCTCTCGCAATAAATCTTGATTACATTTTAATTTATTTTATTTTATTTTTGAAAATTTTCAATCTTTTTATCATGCAATGATAATAGTTGTTTTGTGCATTTGCTTCAATTTGTGGTGATTCATCTTATTTATACAATAACCCAGAAATGGAAAACATAATCTTCTTTATTACCGATTACATATGGCCTAATCAGGTTATTTAACCAAAGTCTAACAAAAGAGTTATCAAGACTCCGAAACATAATAAAAATTTAGTAATAGAAATGTATAAAACAATAGTTTGTTAAGGGACATAAAACAATGAGACAATCAGAGGTATATATAATAGGAGCACTTGATCATTGCCTAATAATTAATAGAGAATGTATGTAATTGTGCATACTCCATCGTATAGTTTTATAATTCAACTCTATCCCTAGATTTTAGCAATAATAATTAAGTTTTCTTATAATGTATTAATCGATGATTATTTGTTGTGTTGGTCGTTGTCTTAACAAAAAGAGACCATATATTATAACCATTTAGCAGCATTATTGTATTTTCTGCCATAATCATATAAATCCAAACATAAACATCGCTCCAACTATGTATATCATGTTCATCTTAATTTAGTTTTTCATAATTTCATTACGATATTTTACAACAAGAGCCCCATTATCGATACATCTTTCCTATATATTTTTTGCCATATGCAACGGCCCAACTGAGTGTGTGTTCTTAGACATTTAAAAATCAGAAATAATAGAAAAATGAGTTTAGATTATATTTTTTGATCTTATTCTAGAACTGATTTAAGCCTAATTCTAGTGTGATGTGTCAGTGGGTGATTGGAAACGATTTTTGCAAATGAGAGAATTTTCATTTCTCATAAAAAATACTGTGGCCGCTAGGATTTTTCTTCTTCTGCGTGTTTTCCGATTAAAGTATGATTTTTGGTGATAAAAACACCAAAATCCAGATCTCCTCTATGTATTAATCGATCTGGCACTGTGTATTCCTACTAATCCGTTAAATATCTTCTTTTTTTCTCGATTCATATTTTCGACGATTTGAAGACGAAGTCGAAAGAGAGAAGTTGAGCTTTTGTCTCCGCGTCTGCTCTGTCTCGGATCTTAACAAAGATCTTAACTTATGTTCTTACATTATTTTAATAATTTTTTAACTCTAAGAACACCCACAGCTGTTCTCGTATTGCAGATGTCCTAAGCGGTAGATAATAGTAAACTCTGGGCAAAATGTTCCTAATTAAAGGTCTGAAGCCTGCGTGTATGAGAAATGTATAAGAAGTTAAAAATTAATTAAAATAGATATTATAATTTAAATAATTAATATGAACACAAGTGGCACGTTAGTGGTGTCCCTTCTTTAGCTAGTCATCACCTCCAAGATTGAATAAGCAAGTTGGTAATTTGTATTCTAAAAATAACAAAAAGGCACGAAAAAAATAATTTAATGCTATACACATTTTGTTTTGTTTTGAAAGACAGAGTTACAATTAGTAGTGGTGGAAACTCACATGGAGGTTTGTGATTTGTCTTGGGAAATAAACCATGTCTCTCATAATGACAATGCTCAAATAATAATATAAGTATGTATTTTTTATAATAATCTGAATTATATATTTTCTGGTTCAAAACATAAATTTATGGTTAACTCATCAAGGCAAACAACACTGATACACAATAATAACATAATAAGCATGTCTACTTTACATTCATACACAAGCAACCAAAAATTTCAATCTTGTCTTGGAAATCCAGCTGCACATCTCCTTGTTTTGATTTTCATTTACTCCACTTAATCACTTGTTTTATTTGTATGTATATATGTAATGACCACTTGATTTATTGGTAATGCTATTTTGTTAGATACTACGGAATAAACAATATGTTAGCGTGATCCATGTTATGTCATCGAGGTGTTTCATTACCACGAATTTTCTTAGAAATTGTGAACAACATATTGGGACCGTGCGATTAATTTGATTTGTGTTGGCAAGAAAAACACTGTTTTATTATTAATTTTTAAAATAAAGTTTGGTTTCCCATACATTTGTTTACTACTAGTACTAGTATTTTAATATCGTACACCTAATGTAAAGAGTTGATTAAGAATGTACAAAAAAAAGTCGATTAACTACTTAATACTTAACTGTACTTTAGTTATATTTTAAACACAATTAAGTAGAGTGGAAATTTTGAACTTTAGCACTGTCATTTTCATTGACCAAAAATTAATATACTTCTATCAAATTATCATTTTAAATAAAACTAGTAGTATATAAAAAAAAAAAACTACATTTTAAACAAAACAGTGGATATACTTTCAACATGCTTGATTGCTTTCGCACAAAAAAAATTCGTTTCACATATGGTTGCAATTTTAAAATTTAATTTTTGTAATATATAATGAATAAAAGTAAGGTTAGAATAAAATAGGTTAGTTATTTAACTAACACATGTTAATGAGTAACAACTTTTGAGTTCATTGCAAAGAAAAGGATAAAAGGAGTTGAGTTTTTTTAAAAATCACGAGTTAAAGTAATCGATAACACCACCACCATCTTAGATTTTGTGGTTAATTTAAAATAGAGAGAAAAGGTGAGAAATAGTTCCAATCCAACACTAGTTAAGTTAGATATAGAGGCGATGGGGGGGGGGGATCTTTTAGGGAGAGACAAAACAAAACATCTCAGCCGTTGAAAGATACGATTGTCTCGATGTTTACAATAAAATCTTCAAAAAGCCAACACAGAGGAGAAGGAGGAGGAGGGAGACACTCAAATAGAGCACCGGTCCGTCAGATTCAGTTTCGAAAACCAGGCCCCAAAGCCACCTGCCATCGCTGTTTCCCCTACAATTACCATATCGTCCCTACCTCTTTTCGTAGTCCTCTTCCTCGAAACTAAGGGTACAATTGGGAATTACATTGATAATTAGTAATGAACCATCTGCGTCAGTTTCGTCTTTTTGCTCTGTTTCCTCGGCATATGTAAGATTTTCTTTAATTTTTTTATTTTTTTAAAAACACTGTTTCAGTTTCAGATCAAATGACTTCTTCCTTTTCTTTTTCTTTTCTTTTATATCTTGGAAAAAGTAATTCGAAAAATAAAGTACGTAAAAAAAAAGGGAAAAATATTTGAATTGAGGGGTGTGTTTTTTTTTTTTCTTTTCTCTTCCGAAAGTAGTATTTTTCGTTTGTATGTTTGGGAAAAAAAATCAAAAAAGAAAATGTTGGGAAAAAAATCATGTAATATTTTGTATTCGATATCTTACAGAAAACATTACTAATTCCGTAATTCGTATAAGATCAATTTACATTTTGTTATTAGCGTATTACATTCTACTCCAACTAGTACTTTGTTGTTTTAAGATTTTACAAGTAGATAGAACTAGATAGTAAACATTCTAGTACAGATAAACCCCTGTAATAATCGTACGATTGATAGAAGTAACATTCTAAATTTCTTTTGTTTTAAAACAAAGGATTTTGAAAGCTTTATTAAGGCCAAAAATTGAAGAGAGTAAGACAAATTGGAAATAGGGGGGGGGGGTAGGAAGAGAGTAGTGTCACGCGCTGCATATTGCGAAGAGAGGACTCGACAATGATGGCACAAGAACACGGTACATATGTAGATAAGTACATCTACAGACACAAGCCACACATAGAGGACGAACAAGCAACCCAAAAAAAACACACACAAAATAAAATAAAAATGAAAATTCCATTGTTACAAAAATCAAAAGATTTAGAGAGAAAGAGACTGTAAATGTAAAATAAAAAAAAAGAGAGAGAGCATTGATGAAGACCACTTTTTATATATTGCACGCATCCATATAACAGCTACAGCATCAGAGAGAGAGAAATAAAGAAGAAGTGATTTTATACAGAAAGAAAAAAAAAAAAAAAAAAGTTGGGGCGCCAATTACAAGTTTTGAGCTTTGCATGTGTTTCTTTCTTCCGTACATTTAACATCTCTCTCTCTCTCTCTCTCTCTCTCTCTCTTCTTTTGTTGTCTTTCTGTTCTGAGATCTCTCTCTCTCTTTCTCTCTAGGGTTCTCTTTTTTTTTTCTTTTCTTCTGGGATTGTTTTTTATTTGTGTTACTGTGTGTGTTGAGAGGAGGCGATGCCCTTATCCTTTGAAAGGTTTCAAGGGGAGGGGGTGTTTGGTTTATCTTCTTCTTCATCTTTCTGTCCAGATTCTAATAAAATCTGGTTTAACAATCAAGAAGACAAAACCGGAGTCAGAGAAGCTAAACAAGAAGAAGATCTTCTTGGTTATGTTGTCGGTTCTTTTTTACCGGAGCCGACGTCTGTCCTCGACGCTTTAAGGAGTCCTAGTCCTCTCGCTTCTCATTCTTCAACCACCACCACGCTGTCTTCCTCTCACGGCGGTGGTACCACCGTCACCGCCACCGCCGTTACCACCCCTGGTGATGATAATAAATGTAGTCATCAGATGGGTTTGGATGATCTTGATGGTGTTCTCTCTGCTTCTTCTCCTGGTCAAGAACAGAGTATCCTGAGACTTATCATGGACCCGGGTTCTGCTTTCGGGTCTGTTTTCGACCCGGGTTTTGGTTTCGGGTCTGCTTCTTCTGGTCCTCCTGTCACTGATGATAATTCCAATCCTCTGTGTAGCTTCCCGTTTCAAGAGGTTACGAATCCGACGGAAGCTTTGATCAATCCCACGACGAATAACTGTTTGTTCTCTTCTAACCCTCCGTTGTCTCCACCGGCCAAACGGTTTAATTCCGGATCTCATCATCATCATCAACAACCCGTTTTCCCTTTCTCGGATCCGGATCCGGTTCACGACCCGGTTCGTCGTCAGCACCAGTTTCAGTTTCCGTTTCAGTTTCATCAACAACAAATCCCGTCTTCTTCTTCGGCGTCGGTGGTGGCTATGGTTCCGGTTCCGTCTCATGGAATGGCCGGCGATGACCAATCAGTCATCATCGAGCAGCTGTTCAACGCGGCGGAGCTTATCGGAACCAACGGAAACAACAACAACAACAACAACGGCGACCACACCGTTCTCGCGCAAGGGATATTGGCGCGGCTCAATCACCATCTCAACACTAGTAACAACCACAAGTCTCCGTTTCAGAGAGCGGCTTCTCACATCTCCGAAGCTCTCCTCTCACTCATCCACAACGACTCGTCATCGTCACCGACGTTAATCACGCCGGAGAATCTGATTCTTCGTATCGCCGCTTACAGATCCTTCTCCGAAACCTCGCCGTTTCTCCAGTTCGTTAACTTCACAGCGAATCAATCGATTCTTGAGTCGTGTAACAACGATTCAGGGTTTGATCGGATCCACATTATCGATTTCGATGTTGGTTACGGAGGACAGTGGTCGTCTCTAATGCAAGAACTCGCTTCCGGAGGAGGTGGAAGAAGAAGAAACAGAGCATCGTCTCTTAAATTAACAGTCTTTGCTCCTCCTCCTTCAACAGTCTCCGACGAGTTCGAGCTTCGATTCACAGAGGAAAATCTCAAAACTTTCGCCGGAGAAGTCAAGGTTCCGTTTGAAATCGAGTTACTAAGCATAGAGCTTCTTCTAAACCCATCTTATTGGCCTCTCTCTCTCCGTTCATCGGAAAAAGAAGCAATTGCGGTGAATCTCCCGATAAAATCCGTCGTCTCCGGTTACCTCCCGTTGATCCTCCGTTTCCTCAAACAAATCTCACCAAACGTCGTCGTTTGCTCAGACAGAGGATGTGACCGTAACGACGCGCCGTTTCCAAACGCAGTGATCCATGCGCTTCAGTACCACACAACTCTGCTTGAGTCTCTTGATGCTAATCAGAACCAAGACGATTCGAGTGTAGAGAGGTTTTGGGTGCAACCTTCGATTGAGAAGCTGTTGATGAAACGTCAACGTTGGATTGAAAGATCTCCACCGTGGAGAAGCTTGTTTACGCAATGTGGGTTTTCTCCGGCGAGTTTGAGTCAGACGGCGGAGGCTCAGGCGGAGTGTTTGCTGCAGAGGAATCCGGTTAGAGGGTTTCACGTTGAGAAGAGACAGTCATCACTTGTCATGTGTTGGCAAAGGAAAGAACTTGTTACTGTCTCTGCTTGGAAATGTTAGAGAACAAGAAACCATTCAAGCTAATTTCTCTGTTTTTTCTTCTTCTTTTTTAATTTTCTCAGATTTTAAAAATGTTGTTATGTTTGTTCAATGGTGGTGTTCTTAGTTTCAGACTTGTGGGTGTTTTAACATTTTAAGGAAGTAAGGATATATAAATCAAAAGTCTCCTTTTATTAGATTTTTGTTTTTGCTCTTTCCGAGTTTATGCATATAAATCTCTTATCCTAAAATAGAAATATGCGAAAGAGGTACCATGCTTAATTCAAATCATGTGGATTAGTATTTGTGTTCAGGATCTTTAGTCTATATAACTCGAGTTTATATGCATATAAACATTCTACTTTGGACTAAACTTGATTCTATTAAAGAGCCTATTCCATTGTTAAGGTTGAGGTCATATGAAAGGATCATACATCAACTTTGAACTAAAAAACAATTGTATCGTGTTATTATATTGTAATGTAGAATTAGTGAATACCCCCACGGTACATCTACATGGACATTAAGAACCAAAAAGTGAAAGCTAATTGAAAATTTATCATTTGGGTTTTTGGAGCTTCCAAGGTTGAATGTTTGTTTAATCGTCTCGGGTCCCTAACGGATTTTTTTTCTTTTTCTTCTTTCCCTAAGTTATGGCCATGAAAAAGTTTATTTTTTTCTGTCATAAAAAGGTTAGCACTTTAATTTGCGTACAATGTTTTATTTAGATGTGTAGGGGATTAAATGTATTCATAATTAGCTTTTTTTAGCTTTTTAACTATACAAATGCATTATTGTAATACGACTTTTGTTCGTGAAATCACATGGTCCTAAAGTCATTGGTGCTTTGATATTATAATCTCTCTCAGTTTTTGATTATAAAACTTTCTTTATATGTTAATTAAACTAGACGGTCTTGATTTCTGACCAACCGCTTCATTTAACTTATATCGATATACATAGTTTTAATGACGTCGGTGTACTTATTTGTTTAATCGTGACCATAACCCGTAGTAGCTAAAAAACGTGTAATTTTTATAGATTGGCTGGATTAAAAACTAAAACAAATTAATTGTCTGTTAATATCAATTATTGTCTTCTTTATTTTACTAAGATTTATATCTAATCCACTAGCATCTTTACCTAACTATTAAAACACTCGATAAAGTTTTTGTTTTTTTTTGGGTGCGGTTGATATTATAAGAGAAAAACATTGTAAAATTTGGTTCTGGTTTTTATTCTACTTTCGGCTTATATATATTGGAGGAATAATAATTATACGAAAAGAAAAATTGAAATCTTGAAAGACCTTTCCAAAGTCATGTTTTAATTATTTTTAAATTATAAAAAGAAAAGTAAACAGAAACGAAGAAAAAAAAAATTAATATAAAGAAAGGTTTGGTTGTGACACCTCCTCTAGTAGCGGATCGAGGTTTGCATGTTACTTTGTATGAAATGTTTTTGTTTTGGTTGCCTAATTTCGAAATTATCAGCTTTTTGACAAATATAAAAAAGCAATCAGCTTTAACTTAATAACTTTAAAAAACTAAAACAAAAAAAAAGACATATACGTCATCAATAAGATACTACATTACTATGAGAATTTGAAACTAAGAAATATAATAACGTGAATTAAAACATGGAGCCAAACCGACAACAGACACTTTTGTCTCCATGACTGCCAAAGAAAGCTTCATAATTTTTTTTTACTTTTTAGACATTAATTAAGAGAAACACCGGTTCATGCACACACACCTACGTGCTTACATATTATTTACATCTATTTATTTTTCTTTTTTCTTTTATAGTAGAAATTTTATTACAAATATTTTTTTCTTTGTGACAATTCATAAGAAAGGAATAAACTTTGATAGATACAAAATCTTAGGCTGATGCTCGCTCCACCAATGTCTTCGTCTTCCCAATCATTTCTTCTTCTTTTTTTTATTTTGTTTTGGTTCTTCTTTAAAAATAAATTAATTTTACCTTTTTATTCTCAACTCGATTTATAAAAAAAGTCTGCTTGGGAACAACGCATTCTCTATCAACCCCACATCGTTTTTTAGTCATCTTTTTTTAAGTTTCTTTTTCTCATGACCTCTTTTTAGTTTTTATCCATTTTCTACGAAAGAAGACAAAAATAAACAAAACATAAAACCAACAATAACAAATAAAAGAAATCAAAATCTTTATATTGTAGAAATAGATCTCAAAATTTATAGATATCATACCAAAAAAAAACATATATTGGGCAAGTTTTGGATTGAGCAGCGTCAAGGGTCATGGTAGGTAGACCTATCAGTCAATTACCATCAAAATAATTGCAATTTAGCATTAATCATGTTTATGGTAGTTTAGTAAAGTCAAAACTCTATACATTTTTCGCAAGAACAAAAAGTGTTGTTTCTAATAAGCTTACAGTTTATCTAAATACAGCTACAACACTGCCGTGGAAATGCTTGTAGGTTTCCTGAAGCTATGGTGTTTCCGGTAGACCAATCAAACTCCGTACAGTCTTAAGGATGTCTTGATGAATGAATAAGCTAGTGCGCCGGTGAAAATGTAGCTATCAACTCTATCTAATATTCCACCTGCAAGCATGGAGTGAAAGGAAATTAGAAATAGCGGGCGTGAGAAGAATGGCGTTGATTTATGTATGAATTGAGGGTGACTTTACCATGTCCTGGGATGAGT
Source organism: Camelina laxa (assembly GCA_024034495.1). NCBI lineage: Eukaryota > Viridiplantae > Streptophyta > Magnoliopsida > Brassicales > Brassicaceae > Camelina > Camelina laxa. Next base: position 1,231,625 of record CM043882.1, read on the forward strand.
GAACCAGAGTCTTTGACACCCGCATCACGCTTGATCATTGATTCAGTAAGATCACCAAAGACTGACCCAAAGAAGTTGAGAAACCCAAAAGCTATTGAGCTGAGGAAACCAAAAACAAATGAACCAATTCAGAAACAGAGAGAAATAACGAGAAACCGAGTTTCGATAGACCAAAATGAAATAATCTCTGAGTACCTGAACAGAGATTGAGGCCAACTGAGAGATTTAGAGAGTAGAATGGTAATGGCTATACAACCAACAAGTCCTACAAAAGTCCCTTCCCATGTCTTCTTGGGACTGATACTAGTAAGAGGTGTCCTACCAAAAGCCTGCACTTTTTATAGTTTAACCCAACTTTAAAGTGGTTATAGCTACCAAAAAAAAACTTATTTGTGAGGCACCATTATTGGTGTTACCTTGCCACCGAGAAAAGCAAATGTGTCTGTCGCAATTACACCGCTGAATGAAATCAATGTTGCCACAAGTCCAACTGTCCAATGAGCTTGACCACCAAGAAGAACTGGCCATGCCTTTCCAATACCTATAGAATAAAAAGAAAGAAAACTGGTCAAAAGGACATACGAAGTAGGAGAGAGCAGAGAGCTTTGCCTCAATAAACTGAACATTTGAGATATATAATAATGAGAGAAGGCGAGAGCTTGCCAGTGTTGAGAGCTGGAGCAGCTAAACCACAGCGAAGCTTAACCCAGAAACATGGGAGATAACCACAGTAAAACAGACCAAACATTGTACTACTCAGCTGAGCAAAACGCGGGGAACCTTTCTGTACTAACAATGCTATTGCAACTACAAATGCTGCGGATGTCACCAATATATCAATGTTACCAAAGTACCTAAAAAGATTCTCATGTTAAATAAGATAAGTCATATCACATGGATAACAACAAGATAAGCTCCGAAGTAGAGAGCGTTTTAGCTAAACTCACAGAGTAAGTATGGCATAAGGGCACATACAACTGAGCAAACTCGAGATACATATCGTGGAGGAGGTGTCATTCCTTTAGCTATGCCACTACTTCTAACGAGCTCGAAATATTCGCGAGAACCAATAAAAACAGAAGCTGCTAAAGCTACCGTGAAAACCCATCCTCCAGCTAACACAACACATCCAACAGGTAATCCAATACCAATACCAAAGACTACTCTTTTCTTAAGCTGGCTTGCTTTCTTCTGCTTATCTTCCACATTTTGCAAGTCATGGATTCTATCAATTCCCTAAAAAAGAATGAACAATTGAGGAATCAGTGAGGTCTCACTCACTTGACAATGATCAAACTCTCTAATACATTCTGATTAACAATTAAGCAGATTCACATCCCTAAACACACTATCAAGTCACTTACTTCTCAATTGAGCTTAAAAATTGAGTCTTTCTATCTCTCTCTATCTCGGTCAATGTCGACTTGCTTCCATCTAAAGTTACAGATTCGAGGAGAAAAGAGCATAAAGTTATTACCTTTGAGTTGTCATCATCACCAAACTGGTCTGATTCAGCTCGAGCAACGGCTGTGAGGAAACGCCGTTTAACTGAAACTCGACCAACGCCTGAACGAAACAATGGTTTGGTATCATCACTGATGAGACGTAGACTCGAATATGCCGAGGAAAGGGGAAGAATTAGGGGTTTTCTACGGCAAGGGCATGTACATAGAGAAGTCGATAAAACCGGTTCAGCAAAAGACGCCATTGCTCCTTTCACCATATGACCCCAATATTAAACCCATATGATAGAAAGAAAAGAGGAAAGATGAAGTGAGTGTCTGTGTCTGGGATCACATTCTGAGATGATATTTACTGTTATCTTATGTTAAATTATTTATTATAAATAAAATATAGCTATTAGATTTCTTTGAAATTAAATTATATTTTAATTCAGAAATTATTTAGGAAAATAGTTCATAAATACTTTAACATCTTTTATTTCTTTATCACTTTAAAATTGTAGTTTAAATGTTTAATTTACAATATATGTTTATTTTAAATGAACGATAACCAAATCCCCCAAGGTTTTGTATTCAGACAACTTAAAGCCCCCAAGGCTTGTACTCAAATCAGCACCTTTCGGCATTAGAAAACCAGTGTTTTGTACTCAAGTCTGGTCATGCAGAGAAGAAGCAAAGAGGAAAACCAGTGTTTTGGTGATTAAAAATGCATGCAGTCGGGAGGATTGTTCGGTTATGTCTTCTGTTGAAAAGCCCATCTTGTTTTACTTTTATTTTTGTGTTTGGTTCTCTTCTTATGTGCTTATGTGTAATCGCACAAATGTGTTGTTCCCTTCAGATGCATGGTAATGATGATCCTGACCAAATTCTCTTGAAACTTCTTAAAATTTAGATGGTGTTGGCTGGCTCCTCTATACGGAACAGAAGCAGCAGATTCTGACAACTTGATTGATGACATAACAGACATTGACATCAGGCTACCAATGCTAGTCTATCTGTGTCAGTGATATATGCGCTCTGGTTATGATATCACAACAAGAATAATGCAGATCTATTGCTTTTGTTAGGATCAGTGCTGGAATGGCCCATTTATCCGAAATCTTGATTCTGACCACTACATAATCCATGGCTATGAGGGAAGAAATGCGTTTCATGCTTGTCTGCAAACACTTTACGCCTTCGCAAACACAAAACAACCACCACTTATATACAGAGAAGAAGCAAAGAGGAAAAGAGTTTTGTCGATTAAATGCAGTGAGAGGATTCTTCGTATACCAGACTGTGTGTGTCTACGTGGCGGTTATGTCTCCTGTTCAAGAGCCCATCTTGTTTAGAGTTTTTTTTTTGTCTGTTTGGTTCTGTTCTTATGTGCTTATGAAATCACAAGTGTGCTGTTTCCTTGGTCGTAAACAGAGTAACATTTATTTATTTGTTTGAAGGAAAACATTACAAAGATGAGACTAAGATAGAGAAAGGAGTTAGTGGAGAGAAGACAACAAACAAACAAAAGTTTTTGGGTTTACAAAGTAGAAAAAAAGAGGTAAACAAAAGGAGGATGTGTAAAAAATTCTAAGTCTTTAACGAAAACGTAAATAAAATCCTCTAACGTTCTAAGTTGAGATTTTTCATGTGAAGACGACGATAAAGACAGAAGAGAAGATGATGTGTCCTCCCTCCTCACACAATTTGATTTTACTTTTTTTTTCTTGCTATGTCGATGCTTTTTAAGCACTTTGTGACTTGTGGGGTTTTTGAAGCGGATCATCAGATCATGTGCTCTTCATAATGTATCCCAAGATTAGACCGATTAGTCCGACCAGAAGAACGTACATTAATGGGATTCCCCCACTCTGACTTCTCTTGCTTTCGCGCTGCAACTGATCCTGCAATTTTAAAACTTATTGTTATCAGAGAGGTTCTTGTTTTGCAAAACAAGAAGCAGAAGCTTATGGTAGGTGTATAATAAGACTTCTCGAGCTTAAACCTAACTACTCAGATAACAAGAACATGGTCGCTTCTCTAAAACCAGGGAAACTAGTTACGAAAGTGCTTGTCATGTTGCTAATAATCAATTACCACCCATTGCAGACAAATATCTTCTTTGATTCTTAAAACAACCACCGGGAGAAATAGTTTCAAAAGATACAAGGATCGGGTGAAGGTTTCTTACCAATTCTTGTTGAAGCCTCTTGTTCAGTTGAACAGCAGAGTTCTTCTCCTCGGTGAGTCTTGAGACGAGTGCTCTTGCCTGAAATCAAACAAATCGATAGGTATCGAAATTACATGAAATAGAATGACTACTCAGGTCTCCTAACTTCAATGGTAAAATTGTGCCAATTAATAGCTATTGTAGTAGGTTTGTTGCAGCTTAGACTAATGCAATTGCATGCATAAACTGATTAGTAAAAAAGCCTAAAACTACAGCAGAGGAAACCATTTTCTTCTGGACTACAGTATTGAGGTACTCAACACTGCTTAGACATTGGTGAAAGCTTCAAACAAGGTAAATATTTCACTCATAAACAGAAAGATTAAATTAATTGGCATAGCAAGTCTGAGAATTTCACGTCAAGTAATAATAAACTGGAATGATCTGAACTTAAAAAGCAAACTGCTCTAAAAGACCTGATAGTAAAGAGAATTCCATATGTTTGAAAGGTATAGCCTAATGGTATAAAAAAACTCATGCAAACTTTGTTATGCCAAGGTAGCTCAGTATCATGAAAGTGTACCAGATGGGGTTATTAAATTACCTCAGATGAGTTATCCTGAGCATCAAACCTGTCCGCGCTAAATCTTGGAGCCTAAAATTGGATAACGCAAGGAAATCAACACCAAGTACAACAACATGTACGTTATATCTCTTCTTAGTTAAAGATTATATATTTCTTAAATGGCTATATATATAAGAAGAGATGTACACTTACAGCAGTAAAATCAGAAGCATTGCCATTATCTGAGACAGAAGCCCTTGGTGAAGAGCCCTCTTCAGATCCTTCACGAACGGGTGATGGAGGTCGTGGTGGAGCAACATAGACAACTTTCAATTTAGTCTCCTCAACTCGATGCCCTGCCTCTCTGCTAAACTGCAATGTTCATTATTACACAATAATAAAAACAGAGCTATAAGTAACCACATATTTCATAATATATTCCAAATCAGATGATAATAATAATAATTAAATGAGAATGAATACCATCTCATGAGTAACATCCTTGGGGGTGGCTCCGGGACTAGCCACAACACATTGAAGCAAGAACTTGTCTTTACACTGCATATCAGCAGGAGCTTCCCTTTGAGCTTGCATGGTCACTAATTTACCAAGACAAAAACAATTCAAGCCCATGATCCTAAAAACTAGTAAATTCCTAATCTTCTGCTATTGTTTTCCAATTGAGATCAATTATATAAAGAAAAAGACAAACCTAAGACTTCAGAAGAGGATCTGGGATGAACAACACCAGTATTAGGCCTAACGCAATACTTCTTTGGATTCGTCGTCTTAACCTTTTTTATTTAAAAAAATTGACACATGAAAACATAAAGAGACATACAAAAACATATCTTCAAGATAAAAAGAGAAAAATTTGCAAAAAGAGGAATTCAAAAAATTGAAAATCAACCTTGAAGGCGACATAATTGTCAGTCTTGTTACCAAGATAGAGAGAACAAGAGATCTGCTTCTTCAATTCAACTATATACATCAACAACGATTCAAAAATCATTAAACTAGAGTAATTTGAGGAAAACAGAGTTAGATCTAAATAAGACATACGCGAATGATTGAAAGAATTAGGAAAAAAGCTTACAAGGGAATTGAAGGTCGACAGGATCGATGGTGAGAAGCTCGTTACTCATTTCCGATGAGATGTTTTATCCTCGATTCAATTGATTAATAAAGAAAATAAAAAACAAATCTTTAAGAGGGCAAAATGAATATTTGGTGCGGTGACTCTGTTCTCCTCCGGTGGTCGTCAAACAATAGAGAGAGAGAGTAAAACACGTAGACAAAAGAAAGAAGAAGAACAACAACGAAGAAGCACAACGTGGGACAGCAACGTATGTCTTCTATCTATCTCTTTGCCGTCTCCTTAAAATAATTTAAGACCGGAGGAAAGACTTACTTAATATTATCATTATGCCCTTATTCGTCTTGACTTCTCAAGGAGCGTGACCAGGGATAAAACTGTCATTCGAACTCGAATTCTTTTTCTAATTTTTGACCAGCGAAAACCACGAGTTTGTTTTTTTTGTATATTAAAAATAAATAAAAGCCTTTATTTTGGCTTTTCCCTCTAATCTCTTTTTTATTGTCATCTTCTCTAAATCATAAGGCCTAACTAAATAAAATGGAAACTACATAATTGATAGAATTAGTAAGGTCAACAAAAAAAATAAAAGCAAATAAGATCCAAAAGAACATAGCGCTACAGGATATTGAGTTTAATCTCTAGTTTTTTTTATAATATCAAAAATATTCTTGTGTTTAATCTCTAGTTTTTTTATAATATCAAAAATAATTATCAATTCGTAAATAATTCATTTTCTTTATCAATGGGACACACACAAAATTCTCTAGTTTTTTTGACTCTCGTTAGTTCTCGTTGCGGTGAAATATATTATGAATTCTCCCACAAGAATACTAACATTAATCATTTAAATAATAAATTAATTTTGTCTTAATTTGTTATTATAACATTTTTCTACATATAAATATATATTAGTGATATCAAATATCTTAATTGACTAGTGGTAACGATATATTGATTGATACATACAAAACCAATGCTTGATATCGCTAATTTGAAAAATATAGAATCATTTTAAAATATATATCATATTTTACCATTATATGAATCTTTTGAAATTTTTATAAATACAATAATATATTACAAATTTTTTTATAAATGCAAAATATATTACATGAATATATTGAAATTTGCATTTGTTTTAAACCTATAAAATTGATATTAGCAACTTTTTAGTTGAGATACCATGTGACATTAGAAAATTTTAGGCACAAAATTTAATTCGGTTTTTTGGCTATTTGTTTGAATATATTCATTTTTTGTGCAAAAAATTATTGATGAAAGAAAAGGTAAAGCAAATTTTATATTCTTACTCTTTCAAAATTAACGAACGACTGGACTTTGACACTTTGTCATGCATTTCGGTATGGTTTTTTGCATATCATTTGTCTCCAAATATATTATGAAGCTTATATATATATTCCATCGATTTAATATATTATATTTCAATGTTTTGTTTTATTACTCCGTTGTTTCAAGGCCCAAATATAGAAGCTTATATATATATATTTCATTGGAGTTTAATTTTTTTATGGACTTATCTAGTGATGGATTTGTTTTATTTGGGCCTTGAAACAACGAGTCCATCTTAATGGGAATTGTATATACTACCAAACCTTTTTCGTTGCTACAAAAACCAAACAACAAACAGATGCTTAGATTGATTCTCTTGGAATCTTTGAATTCTCTTTTGTCTATTGACTTTTTTTTAACTCCACGAAGATCTTGTTATTTTACCATTTTACCCCTGAATTCTGGTCACGGGTCCAGGTCATTTTGGTCAGTTTCGTCTCCTCTAATCTCACAAAACGTCCCGGCAATTTCTTCCTGTCTTTTTATGCACGACGGTCTCTCGAGTACGCGGCTCTCTCACAGTCACATCAACAGCATGCATTTCCCAACAATTAATTAAAATGAATCATTGATCAAGGAATCAACTTAAAAATTCTATAGTTTATACCTTGAGAAATAAAATAAAATAAAAAGATAGCATGAAATCAACAAAACACATGTAATATACCAAACATACCATAAAAGGTCCGGTCAAAAATAAAATTAAAAAAAACCCCAACAAATTTCAAACATAAGACTCAAAGAGAGAAAGAAGTTTAGAGACCGAATATACCAAAGGATTTTTAATCTTCTTCTCTTTTTTTTCTACATGATCAAACAATAAATCCATAACCTTTTTAATTTATATTCATCTCTCTTTATTACATGCCACATTCACAACACATCGTCACGCCAAAGCTAAGCATATCCTCTTTCATATTCTTTTACACAACCCACTATTTATATATCTCTATATTACCCTCTCTCTTCTTCCTCCAATCTCATTATCTTATTAATTTCCTCCTAACCAAAAGAAAAATATAACAAAAATAAGTTTATATTTTTTTTGATGAAGTTTGGAAAGAGGATTAAAGAACAGATACAAGAGTCGTTGCCGGAGTGGCGAGACAAGTTTCTTCGTTACAAGGAACTCAAGAACCTGATCTCTTCTCCTGCTCCTGCTGAATCTATATTCGTTGGTTTGTTGAACGCAGAGATCGACAAGTTTAATGCCTTCTTTGTGGAACAAGAAGAAGATTTCATCATCCACCACAAGGTAAATACAGATTTGCTTACCGAGTCAAACTGATCTTAACTACATAGTGTTTCAAAAAAATGTAGGAGAAAATTATTCTTATTTTTTTATTGGTTGATAATTATTATAACTATAAAATGTGGAAAAATAATCGATCTGAGGATGATTTATTTTATAAAAGTGAGACATATAGAAATCATCCACCTTGATTTGTTTATTTGTTTTGTCTATAATACTACAGAAACTTGGATTATTATGTGTTATCTGGTGAATTTTTAAATGTATTTTTGTGGAAGTTTCTTTACATATTATAACAACAATACATGTGAAATCAATCTTTTAATAGAGTGGGATATAATTAATATGGAATACTATACAATATGTGTAGGAATTGCAATATAGGATACAGAGATTGGTTGAGAAATGTGGAGACAATGAAGAAATGTTTAGATTGGAGATTGGTGAGATCAGAAAAGATATTGTCAATTTCCATGGAGAAATGGTTCTTCTTGTCAACTACAGTAACATCAATTACACTGGTGAGTGACTTTACCAAATCCTTTTTTTAGAAAACTAAGAAATGTTCAAAATCTTGATGATCGGAGAGAAACATGTTTTCTCTATAGGATTAGCAAAGATATTAAAGAAGTACGACAAGAGAAGAGGAGGAGGAATAAGATCTCCGTTTATTCAAAAGGTTCTTCATCAGCCTTTTTTCAAGACTGATCTTGTTTCAAGACTAGTCAGAGAGTGGGAGACGACGATGGACTCAGTGTTTCCCGCGACAGTGGCTGAGGCAGAGGCGGAAAGGCACGAAAGATCTGCGGCTGTGACTTCGGCAGCGGCGGGAGAAGGTATATTTAGGAATACTGTTGCGGCGTTGTTGACAATGAGAGAGATGAGAAGAGGAAGTTCGACTTATAGTGCATTCTCACTCCCGCCTCTAAATCTTCCCGACTCTGATCTTGTTCTCCGATCTGTTCACCTCTCTTCTCCCATACCTATTCCTTGATGATGTTGCTACTTTGTTTGTTCACTCAAGTCATCTTAATTTAGAACACAAAAAGTATAATCAGCTCTTAATTATACGGGAAAATGGCATTTATCGTAATATTTATTTGTAACTCTTTTTTTTCTTCCTTGGTATTTTAATGAGCACATTTTTTTTCCTTTATGAGAGTAAAACGCCTAATTATTGGGCCAATGATTTCTTTATTGGGCCATATTTTACAGACAGACCCATAACGATTTATATATTGGGCCATATTTTACACAATTTTGTTCTTTTTTTTGTTTGTCAAACTAATAAGCCCAGCATCACTTCGGTAGGCCTTTAGTTTACTTAATGACTTTTAATTTGTAAACAATAAATCCTCGTAGTAAGTAGCCACCAAATTGCGTGATGTAAGACTAGTTGAACTATCACAACAACAACTCGAATCACAAGTGGTGATTATGATGAAAACATTAGTCATTGAGTTTGTTTCCAATCATAAGAAAAGAATAAAAGTATACGTGAAGAATAATTCTAAGTAGGTGGGTAGCTCACATAACCCAAAACCAAAGGGGCCAAATTTGATTCTACAGTGAAAATGATATAGAAACTAATAAGAAGGAACACCAATAAAGTTTTAATTTTCTTCTCTTTTTAGATTTGACTTTCTTTTTTTTTTCCCCTAATAATAGTAGGCGAAAGAGATAGACGAAGTGGGCACTCTTTAGTTCTCTAGCTTCTAAAATTAAACAGTAAAAATAACCTAAAATTGATACAATGCGATTAGATTAAAGTCTAATAACAAAACAAACAAAAACTTCACAAATTCACTAAAGAAAATTCAATGCTCTCTCTGATTTAGGCCAACACGACGTGAGGCTACAACTTGGCGTTAGAACATGTAAAAGTAGCCTCCTTTGATCAAACCCCCCCCAACAAAAACAAAAAAAAACAAAACAACAAAGAATAATAATTATAATCCGAATCACGCAAAGTCTGTTACTTTTTTTTCACCATTCATCGAACACCAAAGAGGTTTCATCTTCTTCATTAGTTGCAGGAAGATTAAGATCAATCGTCCCCTGTTTCATTGATACTTCTTCTTCTTCTTCTTTATGGATTCGAACAATTTGATTTACATTGAGTCTTCCTGCTCCTATACTGCTTCCGTGAGATCTCTTATGACCTCCAAGTGCTTGTCCTGAAGTGAAAACCCTAAAACAGATCGGACATTCATGAACTCTCTTCTCCGTGACCGTGACTCCTCCATGAACGTACTCTGTTTTAACTTGCTCTGTTTTCGTCGTGCATGCTAATTTGTTCTTCTTGTGGCTTGCTCTGTGTCCTCCTAATGCTTGATACGATTTAAACTCTTTACCACAAGTCTCACACTTGAATCTACCTCTTCCTCCTCCTCCTTTGTTCTTGCTCGATTTGTACTCTTCGCATTCATGATCTGTCTCGTATTCTTCTTCTTCTACAACACGTGTCTTTGTCGTCTTCTTCTTGTGTTGCTTCCATTTGTCTCTAGATAGCATAATGAGACAAAAGGCGAGATCTTCTTCTGTCGTTGTATCAGAAGCTGAGCTGTGATTGTGATGCTCTTCTGGCTCCGTCACTACTAACTCACCGGGTTGGCTCGTTTCAAGCTTCTTAAAGTCGTCGAAATCGAACGATCCAAGTTTCCGAGTCCGCTTAGATCGTCGCCGAGTTGGGTTAATCTTCGACGACTCGGTTTCGCTTTCAACGTCGTCGTCGTCGTCGTCTTCCGCAAAATCAAACTCCAATCCATCATCATGAGTACTACTACGATTCCTCTTTAAATGATCAAACTCATCAGACGAAGAAGAAGGATCATCCGACTCTGTATCGTCGTAACTGAGTTGACTCGGCCGCTCCTGCTCACAACTTAACTCGTAAAGTTGAGGTTTTTCAGAAAGAGTAAGCATGTGAGATCTCATATGACCACCTAAAGCTCTTCCATTGATAAAGCTCTTGAAGCAAAATCTACACTTGTATCTCTCCATCTTCAACAACGACGATACTTAACACAAGAGAGAGAGAGACAAAGAGAGAAAGAGCTGTTTTGTGGGTTTATATCTAAAAGAAAGAAAAGAGTAGAGAGAAACTACAAAAAAGAGAGAGAGTAGGTGACAAAAAGCATTCTTCTTCTGCAATGCAACCAAACGAACTAAAGAAAGAAGAAGACGAAGAGAAGCACCAAAAAAAAATATAAAACTATTATACTCAAATTCTTTTATCTCTCTCTGTTTGCTATATTTATAAAATTGTTTTGAAACGGAAAAAAGGAAAGAGTAAATATTTGTTTCTTTGTTTGAAAATAATAATCTTCTAATTAAAGCGTTTTGCCATGAAAGGGTGAAAGAAAGAAAGGACAAATGTAACATGCGAGCTTTGCCCGTTTCTTGCTAACTCTACAGAGGAAAAAAATTACTTTGAATTTCCGAAAATACCCTTCTGATCAATCGGATTAAAAATAGCAAAAAAAAAGTTCTATTTTAAACACTTCCGAAACGAAATATCAGAAGCAACGCAGCTTAGTTTTATCTATTTTGGGAGGTGCTTTAACTTCCCTTTACGCCAAAAATAATTACTTTTACCTTTAACCTCTACGAAGGTTATTTTCGTCATTTCCGTCTTGTTTTTTTGTTTGGTTGTAAGTTATAACGATGATGAGTCGGAGAACAAAGAACAAAAGCGTTGCCCAAATATGAGGGGGGAGAAGAATGTTAACATTTGTTTTGTTTTTGGATTCAGTTTGTGACAGCCACGTAGTTATTTCAAAACGACGGTTTCATGACTCATCTCCATCACCCACCAGAGTAACTTTATCTCTCTAAAACAAAATACTTAAAAAAAAAAAAGTTGAGGTTTCGCCAACTGTCTCAGTGTGACGGTATCATCTCCTCAGCTAAGTTAAAAAAAAAAGCCGGCTTACTTAACATTTGATTATCATTAATATTAGTTTAAGAAGTCCATTAATCTCTTCACTCGAATAAAACGATTAGGAGAATGCAACCAAAAAAACAAAAATGTGTTTAGTGGATTTTCTCCTTTGATTTTGGATCTTTCCAAGTTAGATATTTAAACAATAAGACAAAGTCAAGAGAATCCATAAATTCCGTTTATCAATATATAACACTGCCACACGTTCTTGTTTAAGATAGACATAAGTTGAAGATTACACGGATTTGATTAGACGATAGATATGAGCTTAATCGTCTTTTCTTTTTTTTACTCAAGTGTTTACATACTACGAGTAACCAACAAAAAAAGAGGGTTTAATTGTTAAGCTACGAACACATCTAACTTTGGACCTACACTAACATTGATGTCTCTGGTTTAATACGAACCTAAGTACCTAACCATCATCGCACTTTTAATTTCTTCTTCTTCTTTCATAACACTACTGTATTAAACGTGATCAACAACGCACAACGATCATGTGATATTTTTCAATTCATCGAACCTGATCATTCCAAGATTCAATCATCCGTTAGTCCAAAACATAGGAGTTTGAGTCTTACTTATAGTTATAACAACAATTTGTAATAAGTCGGATCACATTAATTAATTAAAAGTTCAACGTTCCATAATTTTGTCGGTTACAAATGCATTCAAAGAACTTACGTAGGAAGGTAATTTAACAACACACAAAGACTTTTTTTATTTTCTATCCTCACTGAAATTTGGAAACCAAAATTTGTGGAAGCAATTCGTCTACGCAAAGTGTAAAGTTACGATTATTCTTCAATGGCATGACTTAATGGTGGTGCCAAACCACTTACTATACGCCACTCTCTCTCTTAAAGGGCCAAAAAAAAACTCACAACTCCTTTAATTCTTCTCGTTGACTCGTCTCATTAGACCTTCAAATTAATATTTTCTTGTTAGCTAAGTAGTAGTATATGCAAGCATATACTTATTATTGTTCAGCATCTTATATCCTTAGATGGTGGTAGCTTCTTCCTATTTTATCAATTTGGTCGATGAATGAATTGAACTAAGCAATACTCTTGATGAAGTCAACTAACAAGAGGCGTAAAATTTACATAAAACATAATTGCAATATAGAGATTATGTACGCTCATATGTTGTTATTTTATTATTTTCATAAATATTTAATTGAGTGAAGATATAAGTCAACTAAAATGGAAAAAATTTAAATTTTTAAAAGTTGTCAATGGAGTGACAAGTATGGCCGGTTCTCCAAATCGCCTGAAAAGCGGCGTGAGCATTCGATGTTACGAGTCTTTCTTTTTTTTTGTCATCCAAATACGTTATTACGACTTACGAGTTTAATTTACAATATTCGTTTGAAATTTATTTCTTTTGGTAACATTCGATGCTTTTCAACTTGCATAAGAAAAGTCCTTTTTGATATATAGGCCCATTAGTGATAGAGAGCACTATACGACTTTGATCACTTAAATTGAATAGGCTAATCTCTTAAAATTTTATCATAGTTTGATTCGAACTGATGTATCTGTTTGTATATGGGAAGTGAAGTCTGGCAGAGGTTGGATTTATATCTAGTCTATATACAATACCAATTTCTTATAATTTTAATGGCAAAGGGTCTAACGTGTATCAATTTATTTACTTATGTTTTTTTCTGATGTAGAATTAGGATTCGAGTTGGGATATAATCTTGAGATTATTTGGAAATTGGAACAAATCAATTCTAGTTTTGCATTCATGCTTTTTCAGTATGCACTATGCAGAGATAAGTTGATGGATTTGGTCTTCGTAAGTACCTGATCTTAACCAACTTGATAATTACTCTTTTAAAAAATACCAGCATAATTATTCAAAGGCAGGTAAAATATTATGGTCTGATATTGATAAGTCAAATATCTTTTTATTATCCGTTACTTTATTTTATAAGTTTTCTATATTGTTTTCTGACTAGGAAAAAGTGTTGAATTACAAAATGACTAAAGAAAATTCTAATGAAAGTTAACAATTGAACGGTAAGTTTCGTCGGGCTTCCAATATGTCGGAATAACATTCTGAGCAACGACTACTTTATGAGACTCACGAGAGGTAAGTCTGATGTTGAATGGACCACTTAGAGCACTTCCGGAGTTGATCTTCCATACGGCAGACCTCATTTCTTGCATGGGCATGAAGTTTCCCCCGGCCGGTTGTATCTCAACGGAGGCCAAATCTCCATCGCCATCTTCATACTCGACAACAAATGCAATGTAGTATGGATTTGCCCCAGCGTCCATTCGGAAAGCTATGTTAGTTCCTCGATATAAACACGCCGTACTGATAATTAAGAAAGAAAGAAAAAAAATCACAATTTGTATTGGTAAGAAGTAATAACAAATTACTTAGATATGAGAAATATTTAAATTGAATAAATTTTTGTTTAAAATAACACTAAACGTTAGAACTAGTTATTGTTGATTTATGAATATTTTCTTGTTAAATCAATAAATATTTAATACAATTGTTTTTCAAAGACAAAAAAATTATATATAATTTTCAATGAGTATGTAAGTACCGTCTGTAGTAAACACGTAGAACACCAGCGGATCGAAGTTGATAGGCTTGGCCAGGTTTGGCTAAGGCACCCATGGCTCTGCCGCTAAGATCAAAGTGGACTGCTTCGGAGGAGCAACCGGGACACTCGTCGGTTATCGTCACCGTTATTGGTCTCCCCGAGCATGCTGGATTCTCTCTGGCGCTGCACACAATCTATATAATAAAGAAAATGTTGACATTTACAATATAGTTGTTAAAAGATAAAATCTTGTTGTAACCATACCATATACACTCAGACTTTCATATATAATTTTCTTTTTTCCTAAACAAATGCAATCTGACCACAACCAAATAACTTAATGTTCATTCCAGACTTATAAGTTACCTTAAAAATATTAATTCAGCCAGCAAGAAAGACATTAATTCTTTTTCTTTTTTTTTTCTTGGGCAAGAAAATACATTAATTCTATGTTACATACATTACTATTGATCTTGTCCTATATATATATTCATACGAACCCGATAACATGTTCCACATCCTGATCCACTGCTGAACAGTGAAGGGCCTCCGGCTGAAACCATCGCGTATAACGGTGGATTAGCAACCGCGGAACCGTACCCACAAGCTCCTCCTACATATATATATATAAGCATCATGTTCAAAGGTAATTAATTGCTACTCTAAAAAATTATGTATTTAGCGCTTTAACAAATATGTAAGATTATGATACCAAATATATATATGTTTGGTATCATAATATTATAACGTACCGGTACTACCGGCGCCTTCAGGTTCACCGTACCAAGTAACACCGGCGGTCCCCCATCCACCAGCATCTATAGTCTCATTTTGGCAATAACAAAACTTTATTGAGACTGCGAAAAGAGCCAGAGCGAAATATTTATGTGATGATGCCATTGATCCAGCTACTTTGTTTTGTATAAACAAAATATAGTATAAGTGAATGAATCATCAGATGACGAAGATTTTTATATTGGGTTTTGTGCATAGGCTCACGAGTACGTTTAATGTTTAAGGAAATTGTATAGTGGCAAGAAAAGAGTTCTAGGTGAATCTTGGTATATATGGAAGTCAAGCTCTCTAATAAAAGGGAGAGTAAGATATGCATTGAAGAAAAAACTTATGTTAAGGAAAATTTGGCGGTCAAGTTCAAATTATAATCTATGTCAAAAAAATTGAATATAATTTATTAACTTCTTATAGATTTTAAGTTTGACAATTGACTAAAAGTTTTGGTAAATAATAATAATATAATTAAGCATACAAAAATAATTTATCCCCTATATAATATTTTGGAAGTACACAACTTCTTTTTGGTAGACTATATAATAGTTATAGTTATTATTTGATTCATTAGTTGGTTACAAATATGTTATATGGATTGGCTTTCTTAATTATACCAAGATACACTTAAACAGAATATCACAAAGAATAATAAAATTTAAAGAAATCAAATCTTTAACACCCATATACTATTAGGCCATATATATACTCTTAGGCAATTAAAAAATATATATAATAAAATCTTGGAAATTAATCACGCTTTAGGGTGATTTCCAATTAAGTAAACAAAATAAGATTTTACCTAACATCCTTCCAAACTTTTAGTATAAATCATTGACATCTCCATTCACCAAAATACATCATATTCATACAAAAAGAAAGTTGTTCAATCTATAAAATATTCAAGTTTTAGTAATATTCTTTTAAAAAATATCTATTCAACTAAAATTTTGACTGAGTAACGGGTCAAACTTTGAATATTTAAATTTAATTTCATATATTTATTTTATTGAATTGTATAATTTTATATACTATAATAAAGTTTTAAATAATTTAATTTGAAATATTTTAAATTAGTTTAATTTGATATTTTAAAAAATATTATAAATATATGATAGATCAAAAAGTTACAAATTATAAACATTCTAATTTGATTTGTTATAACACGAGTCAATAATATGTCACCATAATATGAAAGAATTCCAAGAAATATGATTTCTTGCTAGAGCGCGAGTTGAAATTTCAAGAAATATGATTTCTCTTATTAAATTAAAGTTTAGAATAATGTTTTTTGGTATGCTTTCTCGGTCGAGATGATTTTGACAAACATGCATTACATATTTAGTTCTAAAATTAATATATTGATATAGTATGATTTAAGTCATAAAATTAACAATCAAAATACAATATATAATTTTAAACACTAAACAAATCAAATAAATTAGTAAACAAAAATTATCACAGAAGTTAACTTGCGGTATGCTGCGGTAAAAGTATTGATCTACTAGAATAGATCCTATAAAATATATGTTATTTTCATAAATTATATTCGATTTCATGTCATAATGTTCTATCCAGAAAATTAATAAATAAAATAATTATATATATGTTTTGACTCAAAATTACTAAATAAACAAAAAAAGAAAATTCAACCCGAGTCATATTCTAGTGATTTATTATGATGTTTGAAGATTGGTAACCTCTTAAAGCATAAAAAGCGAATACTGTATATACCCTTTTTCATCTAACTACTTACTGTATGATATGAATGAATGTAACTACAAACCCTCGTACACTCGTATATATCAGAACAAGAAATTTCATACTATTAGAAGTATGAAACACTGAAACAAGTTAAATCTGATACTAATATGAAATAAACATACATCTTCCACTAAAAATAAGGTATTATTGTGTCAGTCACCATACGGTCCATACATACGGGATTGAACATTCAAGTAAGAGATATATATCATTTTAATTATTTATTTAGAGATATATCATTTATACTCTAGATATACAAGTAATTTTAGTTCCAGCGGCTACACTTGAAAGTTCACGTTCGATTTGTACTTGGCACCGGCTTTCCAGCCGGCCGGAATGACATCGGTGGCCACAACAGTCTCGCCGGAGTCCAGCGAAGTCACTCGAAGAGACAGCGGTGCCCGCAAAGGTGACGACACGTCCAGCTTCCACACGGCTCCCCATAAGTGGCTCATGGATATCCACGTGTCAGAATCTAGAGCTTGTTTGAGTTCGACTCGGCCAATTTCGCCGTCTCCGTCTTCATACTCAACCAAAGCCGCGAAGTAATTAGCGTTTGAACCTTCATACACTTGAAACGTCACCGTTTTCCCAACATAGTTACACTCAACTCTACGAACACACGCATCAAATATTTAAATCTTAGTAATTAACTAATTTTTACATATAAAATAGAATTTTCTTAAAATATAATTTGTTAACAATGTGAATATCCTTTAGATACATACTTTCTGTAAAGAATCTCCAAAACTCCGGCACCACGAAGCTGGCTACTCTGACCAGAAACTGCCATGGCACCAAACGCTGTACCACTCAAATCGAAATGGACCGACTCTGTAACGCATCCAGGACACTCGTCTGTAATCACTACCGTAACCGGATTCTTCGAGCACTCCGATTTCGAACTGCATTTTATCTGTACGTACAGATATGAGTATATAAGCTAATCTTGCATGTATTTCAAATCTCTTCTGCTTAATTCATTCTAATTAGTACGTAACCTGGTAACATGCGCCACACCCTTTCCCTGACTTGAACAACGAAGTACCTCCGGCTGATACCATTTTCGAAAACGGAGGTTGTGCTACAGCAGTTCCATAACCACAAGCCCCACCTTCATAATAATTAATATACTTTGGTTAGTAATTTAATAAAATATATCGCTAGTTACGTGCTTGTTTATCTAGAGATATATGTAATTGACATCAAACATGTATATATATATATACCGTCGCTTCCGTATCCGTTGGGGTCGCCATACCATGTAGCTATGGCGATAGACCAATCAGAATTGCTGGTCGTGACGGCTGAAACGTTGAGTTTCTTGGGGCTAAAGCAATGAGTTAAGTTTAAGAGAAGACAAGTTAGAGCAAAGAGCAAGTTCACGATCATGTAATATCGTACTACGACAAGAACTGCCATTGCGATGATAATAATAAGTAGCTAGTGACGATGACTTGTGCTACGTACTTATAGTAATTATAGATTGATCGAATCCCGTGAAAGTCTCTCATACGCCCAACTGTTTTAATTCATGTGTCACATTGTCTAAAAAGTAAGTAACTATAAAGACACGTGAAGTCATTCCTATTTTTATTTTTTTTGGTTTTACTTGTAAGGGGTCCAATGTGACGGTTAACAGTTAGACCCATGGTTCACGAGGCTGAGTCATATGGTGTCGTATTGTGATATTAATTATTCTTTTCCCCTTAAATCAAGGTCATTTGAAATTATGTTGATGGTGAAAGTTGTACGTTAATGTAGCCGTTAATGGTGGTTTGCTTGGTCGTTGAATCTTAATCGCACGGTTCAAAATATGCATGTAAAAAGTTCTTTAACGTATTTGAAAATAATCGCAGATGTGTAACGAAATTCTTGGCCTGAATCAGGTTCGTCATGACGATTTACTTAAATTAAAAAGGAGGAAAATAATATGAAATGTGGATTTCACTATTCTTCATATTACCACTATTATTAAAATTATCTATCTATAACAATAAAAATACCGTTAAATTTTCACTTGTCAAAGTTGTACGTAGAATTTATATTAATATATACGTACTAAAGCTTATAGAGTTCATGGTTCGATTTGAACCGCTACGTGACGTCTTGTCGAAATTATATTTTCTAGAATCCACTAAATCGTAGCTGTTTTCACGAAATTATATCAGGATTTAAGTTAGACATCATATCAACACCACCCATATCGTAATCTTGTCTTTAGCTATCATTTTTTTTGTTGTCAAACTATCTTTAGCTATCTAGTTCGAAGGATTATAGATCAAATGAATAAGGTCTCTGGATTTACCATATTTGCGCCTAACTGGATAATTGGATTTAGATTTACCATATTTGGATAGTTAGATTTTGATTTTGAGTTAGTGGAGAGAAGACAAACAAACAAAAGTCTTTTGGGTTTACAATAGTACAAAAAAAGGAAAACAAAAGGAGCATGTGTAAAATTTTATAAGTCTTAACGAAAACGTAAATAAAATCCTCTAAACGTTCTAATCAACACCTAATTAACCTTTTTGATATGAAAACATAAATTCACAACAAATAAGCAAAAACAAAGCAGAACATAAGCAAAATATTTGCTAAAACATAATACATATTTCATTTATTTTCATGTATGTATTCTATAATATAATAAAATAGTTGCTAATTATTACTTTTGAAAAATAGTGTGATAAAAACAAAAGTATGGATACAAAACTCTCATGTATAAGCACTAATCAATAAGTAAAATTATACTTTTTTCTTTGTTAACAAACTCTGTTTCCTTATTTGACAGTTTTTAAAAATCTTTGATATATTAATGCTGAAATTAGTTTCGTTGACTTGACATTTTTCTTTAATTTTGATTTTGTTGACTGAAATTCACTTCATTCATATAATTTTCTTTGATTTTATTAACTTCGTGTTCTTCTTTGACACTCAATGAAATATATATATATATAACCACATTTAATTTTTCTCAAATGCATATTTCAGCAGGCCAAAAAAAAAAGAGCATTGATGTGATTTTGTTGCCGTTAATGTACCCGTTAATTGATATGATGTCTAATAATTGCCTCGCGTGAATAGGCATACCATAACCGCTTAATTAAGCCATTTGGGGCGAAGATCTCAAACATGTCGCTCCGTTAATCACATCAGGGAGGTTTACTCCAGTTCAAACCCTTAGAATATCAATTTCGTCATCAGCAAGAGAGAAGAGATAATGTACGGAAATGCTAATTATAATTAAAAAAAAAAAAAAGACATTACTACAAGTCTACAACTTCTTTTGACTCTGTTTTTTTCTGAAATTTTTAGTAATCTAATCTAATTTATCTACTCTATTGCTCCCCCATCATAATTAATTCCATAGCTTCAGACGATGAGGTTTAACAGAGCATACAATTTTTTTATTCTTCTTCTTCTTCTTACTTTCTTTATTTCTTGAGAGATAAAAAAATATGAAACTCCCGATCTTCTTCTTCCTCTTCTTCTTCTTGGTTCCAACAACCACATCCTTGTCAAAACTAATGCCAAACCAGAGCCTAACGACGACAAATCAGAGCATTCCCTCTGATTCTGACTAGTGTCGTGCTTAAGTTTATATAGACTTAAGACAGAAAAACAATGATTTTGTTTTGTTTTAAAAAATTAAAAATAATATATATATATATATATATTAGATGGTTACCCATCAGAAACGTAGATGATATGTATTTTTAATTGTTTATATATTTATATTATTTTGTCTACATCTATAAAAATTATCTAATTGCTTGATACATTGAGTATAGTTTACATTAAATTTTATATAAATATAAATTGTAGATGTGATTGTTTATATATGGCAGCAAATTAGTCATTTTTTGTTTCTTTGAAATATAAATAGATATCAACAAAAACTAAGCAAAACATATGCAAAATATAAACAAAACATAAGTAAAATATTTTTACGTATGTGTTTTATAATGTATTAAATGTTTGAAAGTAAAATTGAAAAACCACATGAAAGTTGAAAATTTCCTCAGACCAGATCAGCCATTGCCATCCTAGGTCTGAGATTTAAAGATTGCCGAGAGACTGCAAATGCCAAGCATTTGCTATTACCATCATCTAGTCTAGTGGTGGGGTTGGCTGTGTGTTTTGGACGGGAAGCTTAGACGATGTCAGATAAGGAGAAAGATACAAGTTCTCTGATCATAGGATTGACTTTTGGAAGCAGTGTTGTGCTTCTTCTTGTGCTTCTTCTGATCACTTTCTTGGTCTTTCTTATATGTTTGGTGATGAAACGAAAGCCAACAGAAGCAACCGTAGTCGTAAAGCCTAATGGTACATACATCACTTCACTTCTTAGTTTAGTTTAATTTAGATTCTTATATTCCATTTGTTTGATGAAACAGTGAACGTAACACACCATAGGCACTTTGTTAATCTGCTTGAATTCCAAGATAGCATGTGAGCTTTCCGAGATCACTCATCTCAAACTTCGCGGCCATCTCCTCTTTGAACCTGTTAATGCGGTATAGATCAGTGCCTGTGACAAATAAATCATCGACGTATACCGCTATAACGAGAAAACCTCCTTGTTTCTCCTTTCGATAGAACACTTGATAAACTACAATTCTGTAAGAATGTGATTCAACTTGTTGTTCCATGCTCCAGGTGCTTGTCGTAGACCATACAAAACTTTGTTTAATTTATAAACCTTGTTCTCACTTCCTTTCTTCTCAAAACCCTCTGGTTGCGTCACATACACTGTTTCTCTTAGTTCACCATAGAGAAAAGCCGTTTTAACATCTAGATGATGAAACTCCCCATCCAAGTTCCTTTTGAGCTTGAAGACCCACTTAAGACCGATCGGTTTTGCTCCAACTGGCAAATCAACAAGTGTTCAACTTCTCAATTGAACTGATCTCATCTTCACAAGCTAACGTCCATTCCCTTGTCTCCTTAGCTTCATAGAAACTTCTTGGCTCATTATTTAATCATAAAAGAAGTATCTCTCCTTCTTCTTCAGCCAGTACAACATAGTCCTGAAGATACTTAGGTTTGTTGATATGTCTCTATGATTTTCTCATCATCGGTGGTGGCTGGTGTTCCTCTTCAATCTCAGCTTCTCTATCGCTTCTAACTTGTCTATTGGTTTCAGGCTCATCACTTCTTTCTGAATCTGCACTCTCATTCTCTTCGATACGCTCATTCCCACTCTCATAAGTCTGTTTCTCAAGACTCTCCCTTGCTTCTTCAATACCATGATTACCAAACTCACCAAGAGTGATGCAGAAACTTTTGTCACTACCCTGTTTTGTACTATTTTTCCTCCAATTCAACCCTTTTGCTTCATCAAAAATTACATCACGGCTTACTATTATCTTTCGAGATTGAGGATCAAAAAGTCGATAAGCTTTGGATCGCTTATGTACCCAGATGAACACGCATTCTTGATCTGTCATCAAGTTTCCTCAGTAATGGCCCGACAATCTTTGCATTAACTAATACACCCAAAGATTCTTATATGATCAATTTTTGGTTTCTTAGTTCTGAAAGCTTCATACGGAGTTGTATCCTTGAGTACTCTTGTAGTTAGTGTTTCTTTTACTAACTGATCTTTGAGTGCTCTTGTAGTTAGTGATTCATTTACTAACTGATCTTTGAGTGCTCTTCATACGGAGTTGTATCCTTGAGTGCTCTTGTAGTTACCAACAAGTGTTTTAACAGTGATTGTCAAGAGAATTACAAAGCAAGATCTCCTTAGCGTACACAAATTGAAATCCATTGGATTCAGAAGTCTGAGTCCCCAAACCAATGGTATAAGCCCAAATGGCCATCATGTAAGTCCTTTTAAGCTACCTTTTATATATATGCATGATCCAAATGTTGGAGTGATCCTTACTTCATTCCTTTTACCATTTACTTAGTCTGCAGGGCTAGGATACAAAGGCGAAGTTTCTGAAGCTAGTGGACATAGTCAACCCAGCTCGTTGGGATAACGAAACTCGCTTATATACATACTGGACAGTAAGTTGGTCGTTCAAATTTGTTATTGTTTAGATAAATATGTGTTGAAAAGTGTTTTTGGTCAAACACTTTTCATATGAACATTGTACAGGCAGATGGTTTCAAGAAGAGAGGATGTTTCGATATGCAGTGTCCTGGTTTTGTCCAAGTTAGCCGAACAAATTCACTTGGTACATACATTGATGCATTTTCTGCTCGAAATCGCAGGCAGTATTACATAGATGTCAAGATAAGTCGAGTATAACGTTTTTTTTAAAAAGCATCATCTTAATTATCTTGTTATATTTTCATTATTCCTAAATCAATCTTTATTTAACAGTAATATTATTGTAAACAGGATCCACATTAAAAAAACTGGTTGCTATTTTACGAGAAAGAGGTAATCGGTTACTGGCCTAAAGAATTGTTTACAGCACAAGGCTTATCTCAAGTAACATAATATGCATCATGGGTAGGAGAAGTGTATAGCCCAATTGGTGAGAATAGCCCACCGATGAAAAGTTGGAGTTTTGCAGAAGAAGGGTACAAAAGAGCGACTTTTATCAATGTCATTAAGGTGAGGGATGGTTTATGGAGACTTACCAAACCAGTTGGTGCGAAGGTTTACGCGGATCAGCCAAAATGTTATAATGCAAAATATTTTTCGATTCCTGATGAACCTTGGACAACTGCTGTCTTCTTTGGAGGAGGTCCTGAGGGTTGCTAATTAAGCTCAGTTTCTTTATGAGTAATTTTATAATATCTTGGAGAAATTTGAAAAATTTGGAATAAGTTTATGGTTTTGTAAAAATATTATCTCAAGTTAACGAGAGAGCCTTCTTGTGTCTTATTTGCTAGTAATAGTATCAGTGTCTTTTCTAGAAAACTATCTACGTATTCTGGTAACACAAATTTTGAAAGTGTCACTTCATGCAAATTAATATTTTTCTTTATTAATCAATTTGTTTGATGGATGACTTATGAGTTGAACATGACCCTAAAAATTACCAAACAATCTTAACAAATCTAATGCATGATAATTATTATCTGAGGTTTCACAATCGTGGGCATAAATCTTAATCAATGGATTTGAGTGTCATAAACCAATGATTTGTTTTTTTTTTGTTTTTGTCTAAACCAGTTTTAATAGTTCACATGTCTAATTAAGAAAGTAGTAGATGACAAAAGAACAGATTAACAAAGATTTTTTTGCAAATAAATACCATTTTTTCTTACAACAAACAAAGCCCTTTTTTTCTTTTTTCTTGGGATATGTTTTTTGTTCACCCTTTTGCCCTTTTCACTAGCTGCTCTATTGATTTCGTTGGTTTGATCTTTCCTTATTTAATAAACTCTGTTTCCTTTTTTGGTCAACATTTTTTTTTTTTTTGTTAACAAACTCTATTTCTTTGATATATTAATGCTGAAATTGATTTCGTTGACTTGACCTTTTTCTTTAGTTTTGATTTTGTTGACTGAAATTCACTTCATTGATATAATTTTCTTTGATTTTATTAACTTTGTTTCTTCTTTGACACTCAATGAAATATATATATATTGACCACATTTACCTTTTCTCAAATGCATATTTCAGTAGGGGGAAAAAAAGCATTGCTGTGAAATTACTGAAAACATAAAATGGCAGCCACTTCACTTGTGTTTTTCGTACTGACTCTGTTAATAGGGGTTTTTACGATAGTTGCAGATGCAACACCAAAGAATGGTAAACTATTCGGAGAAAAATATAGTCGGGAGGAGATTGAGAAGCAACTTAAAGCTATAAACAAACCTGCAATTAAAAGTTTCACAGTAATTTAGTTTGACGATCTCTCTTTCTCCAAATATATTAATCGTATGATTTTGTGCATGTGTTGGTTGTGTGTAACCTTCTTCCTGATTTTGAATATTAACTCTGACACGTTTCTATGATTTCATGCCGCCTCATTCTAGGATTTATTTTGGTTCTTGTTAAAGATACTCATATTTTGTTTCTTTGTCGGTTCTTTTAAACCAGACAGACCGTGGTGACATCTTTGACTGCGTGGACATTAACAAGCAGCTTGCCTTTGATCACCCTTTGCTGAAGAATCACACCATTCAGGTTTTACTATTATCTTTTTATATAACACATATGTGAATATAATGTATTTAGGTGGTATATTGACACTTGTGAACCACAAAAAACATATATATAGAAGGTTCCAAATTTGGTTTCGAAAAGAAAGAATGCTCCGATTCGATTTGAGTGCCCACACGGAACAGTGATTGTCAAGAGAGTTACAAAGCAAGATCTCCTTAGCGCACACAAATTGAAAGCCGCTGGATTCGGAAGTCTGAGTTCCCAAACCAATGCTCCAAATGGTCATCATGTAAGTCTTTATATATATATATATATATATATATACAATATATGCATGATCCAAATGTTTGTCTGATCCTTAATTCCTTTTACCACTTACTTAGTCCGCAGTGCTAGAATACAGAGCCGAAATTTCTGAAGCTAGTGGACGTATAAACGTTTGGCGTCCTCGTGTGTCACCTCGACAATTTAGTCAAGCACGCGTTTTGGTCTCCAGAAAGAACAATAGTATCCAGGCCGGTTGGCAGGTTCGAAACTAAGTGACATTTCTCTCTACTTAAAATGTGACAACTATTTCATTTTCACAATTAGAAGATTTTTGCTTATGTCACGAAAACTCTCAGGTCGACCCAGCTCGGCATAACTATACTGCCTTCTATACATACTGGACAGTAAGTTGGTTGTTACTTGTTCAAATTTGTTGGGTTGTTGTTTAGTTAAATATGTGTTGAAAAGTGTTTTTGTCAAACACTTTTACAGGCAGATGGTTACAAGAAGAGAGGATGTTTCGATATGCATTGTCCTGGTTTTTTCCAACTTAGCCGATCAATTCCACTTGGTTCATTCGTTCATGATTTTTCTGTTCGAGATGGCAAGCAGTATGACATAGATCTCGTGATACGTCGGGTATAACGTTAAAAAAAAAAAAAAAAGGCATCATCTTATCTTGTTATATTTTGATCAGTCTTAAATCAAGCTTTTATTTAACAGGAACCATATTTACAAAGCTGGATGCTATTTTACGACTCGGAGGTAATCGGTTACTGGCCTAGAGAATTGTTTACATCACAAGGCTTATCTGAAGTAGCATCATATGCATCATGGGGAGGAGAAGTCTATAGCCCAATTGGTGAGAAGAGCCCACCTATGGGAAGTGGGAGGTTTGCACAAGAAGGGTACAAAAGAGCGGCTTTTGTCAACGCCATACAGGTGAGGGATGCTTTAAGGAAACCTACTAAACTAGTTGGTGCGAAGGCTTACGCGGATCAGCCAAGATGTTATAATGCAAAATATTTGTCGACTCCTCAGGAACCTTGGACCACTTCTGTGTTCTTTGGAGGTCCTGGGGGTTGCTAATTAAGTTCAGTTCCTTATGACTAATTGTATACTAATATCTTGGAGAAATTTGAAGAATTTGGATTAAGTTTATAATGGTTAATAAAATAATAAAACTATTATCTTTTAAGTTAACGAGAGAGCCTTCTTGTGTCTTCTTGTATCAACATTGCGTTCTTTTCTAGAAAACTATTTATACGTATTCTGGTAACAAAATTTTCGAAAGTGTCACTCCATGCAAATTAATATTTTTCTTTATTAATCAATTTGTTTGATGATGACTAATTATGAGTTGAACATGACCCTAAAGATTACCAACAATCTTAACAAATCTAATGCATGACAAGTATTTTCTGAGGTTTCACAATCGCAGGCATAAATCTTAATCAATGGATTTGAGTATCTCTATAAACCAATGATTTTGTTTTGTCTAAACCAGTTTTAATAGTTCACATGTCTAAGAACGTAGTAGATGACAAAAGAATAGATTAACAAAGATTTTTTTGCAAATAAATACCATTTCCCTTAAAATTCAACAGATACATAGAATCTACATTGCTGATACACAAAATACATACAACAGAAATCTGTATATATTTTTTCTCTCTATTTACATTTTACATTACAAGAAAACCAAACCGACAAGGTAATCAAAAAGTCAAATGCCCTTCTCAAAAGCAAAAAGACAAAAAAAAAAAAACAAGATTTACGAAACAGAGTAAAAGTTCTTGTTCTTCTTGACTACAACAAGATTCGAGAAAATTGATGGTGTTTAGGATCTTGAACAGTTTGTCTAGATTTGATTTCCTCAGCGCAACGTAATGCCTTCTCAATCTGATAACCTCCTCCAATACTAACTTCTCTCTCAAGGTGACTACAGTAACTCTCGAACACACTCACATTCACATGCAACTTAAATCCCATCAAGAACAAGAACTCTATCTCCAAATTGTTCAAATCTTCTGTCTCTAGTCCTCCTACTTTCGCAAAGTATGAGTTTCTGTAATTCCTGTAAGAAACAAAGACAAAGCAAGATGAGTTCACAAACAAAAACAGAGGATTTTCATACAAAAAGTTGTTATTGGAGAGGTAATAATAAACTTACATATCTTCGACGTATTTGGAAGCGATCATGATAGTTGTGATGAGGAGACGATGTACATTGGTAAGACTGATTCTGAAACCTTGGTTATTCTGACAGAACCGGTCAATGTAGACATAAGCCACGACGTAAACCGATGGACCGGCTTTGGTGTACCGAAAAATCCTCTCAAGGTACGATTGAATAGTCATATCAGGAATCTCCCGGCAATCAAAGACACGTGTCTTACCAAAACCACCGTAGCTCCGGCTGATTCTCTCGTTCCTAGCTAAAGTCCGCTCGATCAGAGAAGAGAGAACAGAGATGACGAGAGGTGTGTTGGAGTTGGAGTCATCTTGGTAAGAGTATGAGTAGAGGTCTGATCGGAGCTTCCTAGGAGAAATCGCTAGAGAATCCATATATATATATATATATCGGAGAAACTTTATGGTTTTTTTTTTCAAGAAAATGAAACTGAATATGAAAATGGGAAGAGGTTTTGAGAGGCTTTTTATATACAGAAACAGAACAGAATGGTCAAGAAGATGGAGAAGAGTAGCTTTCCGATGTAGGGCAACTTCCTCACCTCTTCTTTTTTTTTTTTTTTCTTTTCTAAAAATTATTTTCTTTCCAATGTTTATAAGTTAGTAACTATATAGTAGTAGTGTGTGACTGTGTGTACTGAATATTTATTTAATAGTATTAAAACATAGCTCGTGCAACTACGAACGTTCAGGTTTTATTTTGAAACGTAACAATATCCCAGATTTGGAATCTCTTTCGTCTAGATAAAGGAAATTTAATTTTCACCTACTATATGAAAAAGAAGAAAAAAAACGTTTTAAAAGTTTGTTCTTTAAAAGCTTTTTTGTTGGTTTTAAATACAAAAACTCAACCAAACGGTAGCGACTTGGTGGGGTGGTAAAAAAGATATGGTGTCAACTCACTCTTATTTGGATTTGATTCTTACTTAAACGTCAAAAGTATTACTATCATAAATATTTAGTGAAGGATCTATATATATATTCGACATTTATGTTCATCATAGAGATTTCAGATTAGTATATTTTGATCTAGACTATACCCTTTGTTGTCAAACAAAATCATGAACAGTTCATGATAAGACATGTTTGAATTCATTTTCGACTTTTCTACTCTCTATTGGAACGCAAACTTGTATAGTAGTAGATTTATGACAAAATGAACATCTTTTTCAAAACATGATACAGTATTTGCTAGGCCACTTAAATAATGTAGTTGACGATTGTAATTTTTAAAATACATAAATTAAGAGTGAGAGGATACAGAGTAATACTACTAGCTAGAGAATTTTATAATATGGGAATTTTATCGAAAAGAGAATCGACATAGGTTTTTGGAGTCATATGGAAGCTGTAGAGAAGTTACTAAAATAAGTAAATTAATTATTATTCAAAACTGAACCAGAAAAAAATGTGTAAGAGCAACAGCTAAGCTTTTGGTTAGATATACCATATTTTATTATTCACATGATAGATATATTAAATAAAATGAACCAAGTCCAAAATTAGGAAAATTAAATTAAAAAATAACGGAATCTGAGACTCAAATTATATACTATAAGTAAGAAGACTCCGCCGACAGTCTATATAGAAGACGGTGAAGAGAGAGAGAGAGGGGAGAGAGAGATGTCAACTCAACATCGGTGAGACTCTATGGTGGAGCCGGAGGGCTTTAGGGTGATAGGGGCTCACACACTCACTCACTCACTCACTCATGTTATTATTATTATTTTATTTAAGAAGTGGTTTTTGTTTTTAACGCGTGTCACTGTTTAGACACACGTGTGAATTTCGTCAACGTCTGAGCGTCGTGACTGTGAGAGCTTTCGAAAGATCCACAAAGGACACTCTCACACGCGTGGTGGAGGTTCCAATCAAAGACAACACACCATTTTCTTTTCTTTTCTTTCAATTATAATCAGCCGTACGTCCATCCATATATTTGCAGCATCAAAATACCAATTGTAAAAAAAAAAACAAGTTTTATCTAAAGGATATTGCAGTGGACGAAGCGGATTAATCCATTTTGCAAAACATTCATAAATTTTGGTCTATAATGATGAAATTTCAAAGACATTATTCACCTTTACAAATTACAAACCAACTTCGAAACGGTGTTTAATTTATGTTATGATAACTACGTCCACCTTAAAATAGACTATTTGATTATTATTTATTTATGGGTTGAAAAGGGGCTTCATGATTACAAATGCTAATAAATAGCAGTGTGTGTGATTTCACTATCTTCGTCGTGCTGTTCTCTTCTCTAATTCAAAACGAAATAAATATGTCATTTATTCGTTCATTCATTCATATTTACATAATTATTATCATCCTTACCGTATCTCTCTCTGCTCGACAACTGCAACTCAAAGTAAAGAAATAGTACAAGTTTCTGATCTTCGGGTACAAGTACACCCTGGTAAACTTGATGATTCATTTTATTTATTTTCCTGTGGCTGTGGTGAATATTAGTATTTAATACTACCAAGTTTATTAAAAAAAAAAAAAAATAGAATAGAGAGAGATTGAAAGTGTTGGAGGGACAAAATAAAGTACAAGTAATAAATTGAGATAACCACCGCCACCGCACGAATTCGTTTGATAGTAAATGTGCCCAAAAAAGGGACCCCGTTTTGATTTTTTCTCTTACACACACAAATAAAAAAATATCGTCCTGTCAAAAAATAATTTACTACATCATCATTGCCTGATTCAATTATTTTTTCTTCTTCTTTCTTTTCTATTTGTATCTTCCCCCCACCTTATTATTTATGACATATCCTTGTCATTTTGAAAGTAAAGAGTATAGTGTGAAAACATTGATCTTCTAAATCAAATAGTATGAGAATGTGTGATCCATTCGATGTTCAATATAACGAGTATTTCGACAGTCTTTTTAGTCATAAAATTTTCATCATTTTATACTTTTAGCTTTTATCAAGCATTATAGCGAAGGAGAGAGTAATACACATATATATGGTAATATAAATTCAACAAAAACAAGAGCATCACTGCTTTCTGATAGTAAATATACTACTATATAGCATTGATTGATTGGAACACATGAATGAAATAAGATTTTGGAATGGATCGATACGTACGAAGGTAAAAAACAGTCGCACAGTATATGTCGACTCTGTGGCCGTACACACAAAAAATGTCAGGCTTCCTTCCATAATCTTATGCCCCGATAGATAGATATGCATCATTACACTCTCTCTCTCTCTCTCTCTCTTTGATTCATCACATATCTGTCTCCATCTCGAGATTCGTGTTTCCAGATCTAATTAGAAGAAAAATAGACGAAAATGCTTTTAATGTCTACGTACTTTGGTACGTACGTACGTGCCCACGTACGAAACTTCTTTCATGATTCACATTTTTCCCACCTCCGTTTTCTCCATTAACAAGGAACTCAAATCACCTATATAAACTTCTTAAGAGACTTTTCTTCTCTCTTTTTTTTTTTTTGTTCTATGGGGAAAAAACTTTTGAAAAAAAAATAAAACAAAAACATTTTCAATCTGTACTGAAGTAGGGCTATATAATTCAGATATTATGTTTATCTGGCTTAGATTGTTGTCCTTTGATTTAGGGAATCAAAAAAAGTTATATTAATAAAAACATTAATTTTGCCTGTAAAATCATACATTTCACTTCAGATCTCTTCTCATATGTCCTACAAATAAAGTGAATGAATACACAATCAATCTTTTAGATTGAATTTTTTTAAAAAAATAATGTCCCTACTTAAATTTAAGGGATTTCTATTCAACAAAACATTTATTTTTAACTCTTTTAAAATTTTCTGTCGTGCAAAAAGTCATGGACTTATAGACGAGTAATGCGTTTGGGCTTTTTGGGCCTTAATTTTGGGTTCTAAGTTAGTTTAGCTCCATACTCTTCCCACCACTTATGCTTTAAAAAAGGCTCTGATAAATATGCTGAGGTGGCAATTTTTAATTGGGTAATACGTCAAAAGGTGCGTGGCGAGTATTTCTCCTCTTTCTATAAAAATTGTTAAAAAGAGTTTGCGGTCAACTCCGAAGGTCTTCAAATCTCTCTCTATCCGTCTCGTATCATTCTCGTCGTCGACATCAGAATTTCTAAGCCGAATCAGGTGTGAGTCTTTTTTTTATTATTATCGTTGTTGTTTTACGATCCATGTCTCTGATTGCTAGATCTATATAGGTTATTATTAGATCAGTGTTGTGCGTAGATCTGATAATGAGAGATCTCGATGTTGAATCCAACTCTCGATGTTTTAGGATTTTCCGATCTGGATTCGATTTTTTTTTTTGCTTTTTCATTCTAAATGTTGCCTACGCATCTGTGAAATTAATGAATTTTGCTTGTTCATTGTTGTATATATGTCTCGATGTTTGAATTTTGACTCGCTGTGTTGAGAATTTTGCATTGTTTCCATTTAATCTATCCTTGTATGCCTAATAGTTTTGTAGACCCGATGCTGAAATCGATACTATGTGCTTGTGAGTGTTTCACATTCAATAAACATGCACCAAGTCTTAACATGATTGCCAGAGTTATAGAATTGGGTTTAAACTCGAATTTGTGTTGAGTTTAGCTAAACGGAGAATGGAACAATGTGTAAATCAGCTCAATTTGGTTAACTTAGTTGTCTCTTTTGGTTAGGATGCAAATTTAGATGTCTTCTTTAGCTCAATGGGTGTTTAGATGTCTTCTTTTTGTTTTGTCATTTGCTTAATAATTCTCCCTTTCTATTTAAGATCAATCTTTTGCTTTCAATGTTGTAATACACAAAGTTGTTAATTTTCTAACTTTCTTACACTAAATCTCAGAGTGTAAAGAAGAGAAGCAAGAATGGTGGGAAGTGGAGCTCCACAGAGAGGAAGTGCAGCTGCAACTGCAAGCATGCGTAGGAGGAAGCCAGGTGGTGGTGCTAGTGGAGGAGGAGCCTCTGGTGGTGCAGCTGGATCCATGCTTCAGTTCTACACCGATGATGCACCCGGTCTCAAGATCTCCCCTAATGTTGTCCTTATCATGAGCATCGGTTTCATTGCTTTCGTCGCTGTCCTTCATGTCATGGGCAAGCTCTACTTTGTCAAGTGATGAGACAGATTATAGTTTGAAGCAAAAAAAAAAACGACCCCTACTAAGTGAATCCTAGTGATCAAAGTATTAGACAGTGGTTTCAGTTAATGTTTTAATTTTGTTGTTTATTACCTGAGTATAAACGATCTCAACCATTCCAGTTTCTTGACATTCTAAGTTTCAATATTCTTCACACAAGTTATAGTCAAGAGTTTCTTATACACTTCAAGTGGGTTACTGTTATCATAATTGTTTGAAGTATTCATCAACATGATCTAAATTTAAAAGAGTGGCAATAGATGAGGCTTAACATGACTCTGAGGAGTTTAACCAAAGATGTTATGTGTTTAGCCATACTAAAGAGTAATTAAGACAAAAGAAAGTCTCTAGAGTTTTATTGAACAATTAAGAAATAAGGGGGAATTGTTGGGAACAAATTGAAATTACAGGGGCTTAAGTTGTAAAATTTGAAACAGGGCCCGGTTAAGTATATTCGGGTCATTATTTGACCCACCGGGTATTCTTCAGAACTTGAGCCAAGGAAGGAGAGAGAGGTCGCAACCCAGTTTTGGAGAGATCTTTTCTAATGACAACTTTGGGAGAATCATCCTCAGAGATGAACGACGCGAATCCGCCGGCGATTCCTCAATCTTCTCCAGTTCATCCGCCGGAGTATCAGAAGATCGCAACAACGACGGTGGAAAATGCGGCTTCCTGGATCGATGATGCATTGCGTCAAGCGATTGTGTACCAGAAGACGATCACGGAGACGGTGGATTCTACCATTGACGTCTATAAAGCTCGATTATCTCAAATTCGAGACACTTCTGTTGCTCACACGAGCCAAACTATCGTAAGCTTTTACTACGACCCCTAATTTTTAATTGGAATCCAAGCGAATCTGGGAATTTCACAACATGTAATCGAGGTTTTTGTGATATAGGATTCTCTTCGAGAGATAGCTTCTGAGTATAACGTTTACGAACAAATGGTGTTTGGGAAGATTAAAGGTCTGTTCCACTTTCTAGGATACTTCGTGTTGACTATGTTTTCTTCTCTCTGCTCATAGATTTGTCAATTTTTGTATGCAGATGGTGTGAACGTTGCTGCATCTCATCCGGTTATATCAGGGGCCTTGGCTTTTGGGGTTGGGATTTTTGCTCTGAAAAGTACGTTTTCTCTCTAGAGTTCAGTCTTTCTAGGATATTATGTTATGGACTTTTTTAGTGATTGTTCTTGTTTGGTTGCAGAGACGAGAAGATTTGTATATTACAATACTGTACGCATGTTTGTAAGCGAAGAGGTCAGTGTTGTGCAGCACTTGTTGAATGTATAAACTGGTTTGACTGTGGTTAAAGCTGGTTCTTGAGTCTTGACCCTATATTTTGATTTTCAGGCTTTGCTTTCTAGAGCAGATCTTAAAGTAAAAGAGTTGCGACAATCAATGGATCGTCTTACAGCCCAAAGTGAAAAGTTAGAGGTAAGCTCTTTCTTTGCTTCAAGAGTTGTTCGTTTCAAACTTTCAACATAGGTTAACGAAGACTTTCTATGGTATGCATTTAGTTAGCTAGATTACTCTGTTTTTGGTTTGATTCAGCATCCCGTAATCTTTGAAATAGAATGTCTGTCGAGTAGTATAAAAATTGAAAGGGTTTAGCTGTTTAGGTTTCGTACAGAGAACTCTCTTAGCTTTTATTAGGTTCTGCCTTATATTCATTTGGTTGAATGGTTCTAGTTGCATCGAAACTAAAGTGTTATGTTTCATTGAGGGATGAAGCACTATAGAGAAAGGATATTCTTTAGTTTACCTCTTCTCGTCAATGTACAGAAGTTGATTTCTCATGAATGCTACAGATCTCTATCTTAGCCCCTATCTATAGATATATATACCCTTGATTATTAGTCAATTTTGTTTCAGAAATTTAACAGTCTGTTGGAAGCTATTATTGGATTATGGTCTTTGAATTCGTAACAATTTGATTGTTTCAGAGAATTGCAACTATGGCAGAAGAGGAATTGATTAGAGGAAGGATGAAACTCAGGTTTATGATCCAGACAAAATACAAGATCAGTATATTGGATATGCATCAACTATGAATATTATGTTAACTTTCTCCATCTTATCTTACACAGACAAGCAGGCAAACAGATTAGAGGTGCGATCCACTCGGCTTATAAGATTGAAAAGCAAGCAGCAGGTATGTTTTATACCTTTCTGTGTTATATAATGCCACAGTTTGTGAAACTAAAGACATCCATAGGATAGATGAACAAAACTTTCGTTATTTATATACAGGTTTGAAAGATGTACTAAAAGAATTGCCAACGAGAGAAGCTTCTCGATTCCGCTCTCAAGTAAGTATGACTTGTCTATAAGTCTCTATGTTAGTCTAGGATATACTATAGGAGCTAGATCTGGAGTTAGGAGCTGATGACCTAGTTTAGAAAAAATTAGCAACCAGTTATATACATTGTATAATAATGGAGATATCTTGTTTGTTCACCCTCAGATATCGAACCGTGCGTCTGAAGTAAAGCAAGAGAGAAACGCTTTGACAAAGGAAGTGAACAAGATCAGCAACTATGGTATCTCCGTATGAGGCAAACTAAACCCCATTTTCGAGTTACAAATTTGTTTACTCTTGGGTTCTTAGATGATGGAGCAAAATTACACAATAATAATGTCTACAACATGATTTGAACTTTTTTTTTGTTGGTTTGGTGTCAAATGCCAAAGATGTAATCCCTTGTTGTCTCATGTTTTCAAGGGCTTTAGCTCGTTGGCAATAGTTAGTGATACAAAGTTCATGATGATGTTGTCATGATTAAATCTCCCATGAAAGGTGTATTCTTAAATCCAGTTTTCGCTTTGAATTTTAATTGAAATCGATTATAATATAATCAGTTTTCTTCTACTATCAAATTCCACTAAGTACATCTTTAATTTGAAACTTTAAATGATTTTATCAAATTCGTAGTCTAAAGTAAAACAACGAGTTTCATATTTTGGCACCCCGAATGAATTCGAATTAAGGCCGGAACCAGAGGACTTTATGATCTTCTTCGTCTTCCGGTTCGTATCAAATAAATTTGGTCGGAACGTGAAGTCGCAATAAGGGTGCAAGTAGATAATATATACTACTACTATACAACTCTGAACGCTGACGACGTTTAGTGTAAGCGGAAATCAATGTAGCTTTTTTCTAATTCATCTTCAGTAAATTATTTGTATTTTTTTAAAAAAATAATGAAGGGTGAAGTAATAAGTAATAACGTAGGAGAAAAGGCAAAGCAAAGATATAAAAATTATAGTAGTAGTAATTAACAATTAAATGAGGTTGATTTTGCAACGTTCGATTTGTAAACACTAAAGAATTTTTAGGCTCCCATCGTCGTCGGTCACGTGATTAACGCCGCTACGATCGCGACACGTCATCATCACGTGACACTATCCCAAAAACCCAACCCCAAGAACCAAAAAAGAAAAAAAAAAAAAAAACCTCCGGAAAAAGAAAAAAGTAACGACGAGGGAAGTGAAGTGATGATTACTAAAACGGATGGTGGTGATGGTGGTGAAGTTGAACTTGTTGTGGTTGTCTCATAACCTCTTTTTGCCGTCGAAGCTCCATAACTTTCCGGTGAGAGTTTGAATGCTGAGTCAAAACAAAAGTAGGACTAGAAGCCGGTCTATATTCCGGTACAAGTCTACCGGATTTAAACCGGACTCCACAAGCGTTACATAGCGTTTTAGGTCCCAGTGGTCCTGTCCTCCATTGTGGCGTCTTCTCTGATGCACAGTGAGTACATCTCCTCATCCCTCCTGATCCTTCCCCTGACTCCGATGACGACGACGGGTGTCTTCCTCCTCCTCCGCCGGATTGTTCTTTCTTCGGCTTGAATTTTGCGGCGTTGTGAAGCTGCTGATGTTCGGATTCCTGTGGCATCGGTGACCATGTTCCGGCGAAAGGAGCTGGAGCTCTTGATCGTTTGCTTCTTGGTTTCCCCGGAAACGAAGTCTCGGTTTTGACTGAAGTCATGGTTCCTCCTAATGGATTCGCCGGGAAATCAGCGAAAGAGTCGTCGACGAACTGTGAAAGCCATTCGAGGTGAGCTGCGTCGTCACTCTGCGCACATAACCAAATACACAAATCTTTAAAAAAAATCAAGAAGATCATCGATTTCGAAATTGGTCAAATCTTGAAAGATAAAGAGAGAGAGAGAGAGAGTTTTATAAAACGTACGGGAACGCAAATGTCGTGGAGGAAGGAGTGATGATCGGCTGAGGAAGGGAGATGGTGGTGGTGATAACTAGGGTTTTGAGGAGGAGGGAAAGAAGAAGAGGAAGTAGCGGCGGTGGAACCACCGGAGTTAGAAGAGGCTGAGAAGATGTCTTCGTTGGAGAAATCAAGAAGGTCGTCGATTCGAAGTAAGTCTGGTGAAGATAAGCCATACACGTCCATCTTATGATGATCTTTCTATCTCTCTCTCGCTCTAGAGCTATTGCAGAAGAAGACTCTCTGACTCTGTCTTTCTCACTCTCTGTGTGACTGGTTAGAGAAGAGTCTTTAATAGGGGAGATGATGAGAGAGAGAGAGAGTGCAAGAGAACGTGCAGAGAGAGTGACCATGCACCGTGAGTGACCGACTCGACCTTATTCACTTCTCACTTCTTTAATTTTTATTTAATTGTCCACCTTTATCTATAAGAATAAAAGAGGAGAGAGTTAAAAGTTAAAACTATGCACTTGCTAATTGTTACAACTTATATGAGTGTGAAATAATATATATAATGATCAAAATTGGAACTAATTTCCTAAGTTAATTTATAAAGGAATGAATGTATAATGTGTTTTTGTTACTTTTTCAAGGTGTATATCCGATTGAAACCGTAGTAAAAGAATTAAAAAATCTAACAAGAAAACTCGAATTTAACATGTCATATTATGAACTATTAACGATGTGTTGATTTTGAAGGGGATGATAATTGATGAGTTAATTTTTGTATGTTTTCACCTTTCTTTCTTTCTTTTGTTGGTCAAAAATTTTCACCTTCCCCCTCGTGATTTTATTTAAATAAATTTGACTAAGCCAACATACGTTTGTAACTTATAAGTAATGTTTTGTCAGCAACTTTTTTTGGTGTAGACTGTGATAGAAATGTATGGTTACGTTTTTGAGATTAGCTAAATGATCAATGATTCAAGTGGACTGTTATATAATTTACTCGATCTCGTTTTCTTTTGATTTTTTTTTTGTGGATTTTTAGTTATCCATATCCAATCAGGTGGGAAATAAAGTTAATTAGAGCTCATATATACTCTTAACATCACACACGATCATCACTGATTTACTAGTTTCTAATTTACACAAAACTATTTATTTGATTTAAGAAACATAGCACAAAATATATAAACTCAAGCTAACTTCGCTTTTAGTATTTGTGATATCACCGCGCATTTGAGCTAGAGAATTATGATATAGAACCAGACCATGAGTGATGAGTGTATAACTTCAAATTTTGTTTTTTCTTATAATTACAAAAAAATGTTTTCAGTCATCATATATATACGTCTCTTTCATTGCTTCTGTACTATATATTGTGTACGTATTATTTACTTATCTAGTGGGTCTATGACTATCTATACCTATGTGCTCATTTTCTCTTTCATATAATCATACCCATGTCCGTCTATAAAATTTTGTTCATTGTTTCATTTATGTACATATATATATATCAAACCAGAATTGACAAATTTGCATTGCTCTTTCTGCCGAATAAAACCTGCCTCATTGTCGAAGTAATGCGTGTACCATACATATACTTAAGCTGAAAACAAAATAAGGTTAATTAGCGAATAAATTGCACGTATATGCTGCAGACGAATAATGGAGGATGGCCAATTTGTCTGAACTATTTTATTTTTTAAAAACGAGTAAAAAAAAGTTGATCGGCGGATAAACTATTATTGATTAAGCTAATTTTACCCTCTTTTCACTTAATTTTGTTTTGTTTTGTTTGTTCGAAAGATATATAGGGCATAACACATGCTTTATGGTCACGTACCGACAATTTTAGTTATTGACCTATCCACACAAAGTTCTAAAGATAATTTTATTTTCATCTTTTTACGAAAAATAAATTAAACGATTAGTAAAATGAAAAGAGTAATTTAAACAACGTGGCTGCATGTGGGGGCCATAAAATTGCAGAAGAAGAATAATAAGATGATGTATTAAAAAAAAGTAACAAAAGAGTATAACGAATATTTTTTTGGAAATGAGCCTCATAAGTCATACGAATGTAAGTAATATAAGTATGAATTTTGATATGTTTGAATTGAATATGTTGTGCAACACCGTGCAATTATCCCAAAAATTGAGATATTAATTAATAACTATTGAATGATTTTGCACGAAAAAATGCAATATCCTCCCCTTATTTTAAGAATGTACACAAAACTAAATGTAATATAGTATGACTATAAAATTAAAAGAGAGAAGGGAGAAAGAAACGGGCCGTGTCGTGTGACGCTTGCTAGGGTTTTTGATCACATTGAGATAATTTTAAAAATACTTCTATAGTAGTATAACACAAAACAATACTAGTATGAGTTATGGTGAAATCATTATGCAAATTAAAATAAAAAAAAATTGTTACCAAAACAAAGTGACTACGCACAAGGGACCAACCCCACTGCACATTCAGCATTAATTAAACACGATGGCACGGAACGAGAGGTAGCCATATGAGAGATATTTGTTTTTTTTTTATAAATATATATTTTTTTTCACTTACAACCGACAGTGTCTTTTCCAGCTGTCACCTTCTTCTTGGCTCAGAAGGTTCACTTTCGTACTCGCTAAATTTTCATGTACTCATTCATATTTTACTATTTATACCATAATTTACCCAAGCAAATTTTAGCTATTTGCTGCAATAATAAGATAGGAGTCCTATATATATGGTTCCCTCAAAAAACAAATAATAATAGGAAGAAAGTACATTGACGTACGGTGGCACTAACACTTTTCTTTAGTCTCTCTCGTTCTTTGTCCAAAAGAAAAAAAGTCTCTCACTCAATTAGAGTCTCTCTTTGTTATGGTCTTATTTGAAATATATATATATATATTTTTGTTGCCAGAGAGATGGTAGTATAGTTATTATAATCGAGTTATGGATTTGATACTCCCCCAAATGTTGTGGTCTCGTGACTCTAGTAGCGAAGTAAGCAAGTGACCACTAAGAACGCTCGTAACTCCCATTTATATTGATACTATTATAATTGATATTTACTAATACTATACCACTAAACTTTTTTTCTTTTTGTTTTTGTTGGTTTATTCTTTTGATTTTTTTTTGTTTTCTTGAATCACGTGACGTGACAGAGGACGGTGATCCCAAAGTAAACAGCAAGAACACGTGCGGCCTCATGTGCCCATAATGACACCGAATATTATTTTAAGTTTTTTTTTTTTTTTTTTCTCTCAACAACACTCGATCTTTTTTTTTTTTAAGTCAAATTTTAAGAGAAGAATATGAAGTTTATTTATATATATAAAGAAAAATAAAAGGAGACGTTTTTTGGTTTTAGATAAATAATCTCTTCTGACGAATAACATGCAAAGATGATAGACCATATGCTCTTCCCTTTATCCCTCTTGTCTCCTTCTTTACTATTTCTAATTTTTCTAAGTGTTTATAACAATTTTTTTTTACATATTATCTAAATTAACTACATATATTCATGTAAAACCCAAGAATGCTAATTGATGTCTACTGGATTAGTGGTTATGGACTTACTCTTACATACCTTAAATATTCTACCTAACGATGAAAATTGATGAGCCTACGACTTATCTATATGTATAGAGAAAAATTATAGCGTACATATTACAAAACAAGATAACGTATAAGAGATGTGTCTTTGTGACAAAACAAAAGATTGCTGTTAAGCAATAATTTGTCAAATGAACTATATAGATTCCGCCCCAAATATAGGGAACCAATGAAGTTGAAGATGATAAATTATAGTTAAAAGAATGCACATAGATAATAAATATTGTCTCAGCCAATGAAAATTAATTACGAACACAAGAAACAATTTCAGAACATTGTTTTTTACAGTCATCAGGATTCAAATATAATAGTGTAAAATCCTTCAAAAACTTAGATAATCTTTATTTACAGTCTTTTAAAATTGTACATAAAAAACGAATAAAACTCAAAGTACGTATAGCGATACAAACAATTATATATGTGTTACCAAAGGCTAGTGTGAGACTTTCTTTTGTTTTTTTTTGTTTTTGTGTGTTTCAAACGACAATTGCAATAGTCTTTGTTAGGCACTTAAAATATTCCCCCAAATAATGATGAATACGAACAAACCCCAAAAATGATATAGAGAGAAGGAGAAGAAGAAGAAGAAGAAGAAGAAGAAGAAAGCGATTAAACCAGGCCGTACCGTTAATATGATTATGGGCCATGGAGCCTACTTTGCTTTTCAATGCGACAGCGACAATTGGGGATAGAGATATCCAAAGAAAATGTGTCGGATGTCTTCAGTTTTTTTTCTTCTTCTTCTTTTTCTTTGTTTATTTATATATAATTTAGTAGTAATTTACTCTCAATTTAAGAGAAAATAAAAATGATAAAAAATCTTTTCTGACGATATCAACAAAGCAGAAAAACAATATCGGGGCTTAAAGAATCATCCTGTGTGTTTCTTTGGTTATACCTCTTCCTAACAACAAAAATAGATGTAACCGAAGTAAGCTGAAAATTTTAAAACAAGTAGGCCAAAGTTAACAACTTCTTCCAAGTACCATTACGTTTAATTCAGCCAACTAATTGTGTTACCTCTGGTCTCTGGACTTTTAAGTTCTTATGTTAAATATATCTCCCAAAAGCCGAAAATTTGATCTCAGTTTAGCAATCTATTGGGCCAATAAATTTCTCAAACCCAATCTTAATGGACCTTATTGTTAAATGGAATAGTTTTTCTTCTTTTTTGGCATATATGGTAATGGAACCAGTCTCAACATTTTATACTAAACATAAACATAAAAATAACCATTCTCCTATGTGAGTATGATTCTACACATTTTCAGATTTGTTTGAACTAATCATATTCCTTTCTTTTAATAAAGAAATTGTTATCTAGAGTCTATACGAACCTACCAATTAAGAAAACAAAGAGCCGCCAAAACAGTAGTCAAAGTCGAATAGATGATTTCTTGAGGTGGCCGCATCATCGAACCATCAGCTAAGTTGGTCGAAGTTTCTGACGCAAGTAAACTACTTAACGTGAAATTAGGGTTTGTTCCGTACAAAGACTGTACTCCAACGACGTCGTCCACGTTCAAATTCACTTTCTTACTCCTTGGCTTCAACGTTGGATACATAGCCGCGTCTTTCACCGAGCTATGTCCTAGTCCAAGCACGTGACCTATCTCGTGCACCGCCACAGATTCCAAATCCACGGCCTCCCTTGATTTCTCCTCATCGAAATCAACGGCCCACGTCTCTGCTTTATCCAGATGAAGCCTACCGTTCTCCGGCGAGAAAGTGTGCGCTAAAACACCTAAAACGCCGTCGAACGGCTCACCGTCGCCGTGATCTCCGGCGAAGAATCCGATCTTGATATCGGCGTCGACGTAGTCCTCTGTTTCGACGAAGCTTACGGGGATCACCGAAGCCCACTTGGCGAAAGCGCGTCTGAAAACGCGCCGTATCTCAGTTGGTGTCAAGTAAGGGGTTAGGTTATCCTGCGAGAAGGCGTAGGTGAGGTTCAGTGGGACGTCTTTTGTCCACCTGGGACGTCCGGGGAAGTACACGTATTTTTTTCTTGTGTGAAACGGTGACGTTTTGTGGTCCACCACGTCATCAGGGAATCCACATCTTGGTAATAGAATATGTGACAACGTGTCGGAATCTGGTTTACCGGTTATCGGTAGACCGAGATTTTTCTGGTAACGAGAGAGAGCTTGCTCGAAGGAAAGGTCGTCGACGTCGTTGTTTTGAGGGAGGTAACCGTACCGTTGAAGGTGAAGTTTGATCTCCGGTATAATAGAGACGTGATCAGGGGATGGGTTGGTCGTTGTAAACTGAGATGGGTTTCGAGCTTCGATGGTTTGTAGTAGGTTATGGAGATTGAGATAGAGAAGGAAGAAGAAGGAGAAGATGGTTGTGAAGGGTTTGAGATTGCATGGAAGATGATGATGGTGCAGTGAGTGTGATTTTTTTTTTTTTTTTTGGGATATTGGGTTGAAGTTGCGTGGAGGGAAAAGCTATGTTATAAATATGAAAAAGATATTGGTTTAATGGGGGCTTGACCGTTTGGTTACTAAATATGATATACACTGGATTATGATTAGTTTAGTAGCTAACCAAAACACACCAAAATTTGGATTCGACTTGTTGAGTAAAAAGAAGAAAAAAAGAATTTGATGTTGACTGTTGAATATAAAAAGATAACATTTGATTTATATTACCAAAATAACAGTATTATCTTTTGAAGAGGTCATAGACTTCAGTGGTCATAGCCTCGTAGCAATAGCATCATGTGTATGTTTAGGAAAATACTACTATCCAAGGAACCAAAATACTATTAGATGTATGTTGACCAAAAAAAAAACTAGAAATAGGAGTAAGAGCAACAACTAAACCGAAGGGTATGATGGTCATTTTAAGGGAGATGAGATGTCGTCGTCACCAAACTCCTCCTGTTGAAGAAGAAAAATAAAGGAGTGGCTTTGAGATGAAGTTATAAAGAAAAAAAGTCTGACGTCGTTCGTTAGAGACTGTTTGTTGCATCTTCTTCTCTTTGTTGACGTGAATACGACTCTATGATATATCTATCTCAATTATTGTTGTTGTCTCTAACGATTTTGTTTTGGTTAGCTTGTTTTTGAACCTATCTTATTATATACAGAGAATTAATGATAGTAAGTAAACAGTGAATAATATTTGATGGTTTACAATTATCAAAATGATGAGTGGGACTGGTGGAAAATAGAAGATAACAAAAAATATGACCTACCTAATGGCCCTAATAAACATAGTGATTTTCTTCTGACAAAGCCCATTAGGCAATTTATGCTGAGTGGTATTTTTGTTGGTTCTGTGAACCGTATAAAATAATAATGTTGGACTTCTCAACATGATTATGAAAAAAACAAACTATATCTATCGAGGGCTTGATTATTCAGCAGCTTTGCTGGCGTTGTAAGCATTGACGAGCTGAGCCTGGACTTCGTTGGACACAGCACTATGTTCTTTGTATTCCATTGTGAAT
This sequence comes from Camelina laxa, assembly GCA_024034495.1. Classification (NCBI taxonomy): domain Eukaryota; kingdom Viridiplantae; phylum Streptophyta; class Magnoliopsida; order Brassicales; family Brassicaceae; genus Camelina; species Camelina laxa. The sequence goes on from CM043882.1 coordinate 1,275,465, forward strand.
TCTCCTTTTCCTTGAGTCATGGACCGGAGAGAAGTGGAATAGCCAAACATGTTGTTCAAAGGCACCTGTTCAAATTTCACAACAATATTTACACTTTTAGTTACGATTTCAAAACTTGGTGGGGGAAATTTGGCTATCGTTTGCTTTTGCTTCTTACATTGGCTGTGATTACTGAATCGTCACCCTCTTGATCGTTTCCAACGATTATACCTTTCCTCCTGAAAGCAAAACAAGAAGTTGAGTTATTATATTAAATAGGACAACAAGGAGAAAAGGTATTGTTAAAGGGTTTTGGAGTTTAGAGTTTTACTTGTTGATGTCACCAGCGACAGTACCCTGAAACTCTGTTGGTACTTTCAACTCGACCAACATCACAGGCTCTAGAATCACCGGTCTCGCTGCTGTGTAACACAGTCTGAATGCATATATTGCAGCCATTTTAAACGCAAGTTCACTGGAATCGACCGCGTGTGCTGCTCCATCTGTCAATACTATTCTGAGATTTTCTACAGGGTGACCAATTAGCGAGCCCCTGCAATGGAATTGAGGGTTTCACAATCACTTACAACATTTCCTCAACCAAAACAAGAGGGAAAGGAAAATTGAGAAAGACAAAAGACCACTCACGAGTTTGCAGCTTCTTTGAAACCTTTCTCAATTGCTGGGATAAAACCAGACGGAATTGCTTGCCCAACAATCATGTTTTCGAATTCAAACTTCTCTGTAGAACCTGGTGGAAGTGGTTCCACGTACCTAAAAATTGTAGATAATTTAACCAGACGTGAATTGGTTTAGAAAGGATCCAAAATTACATCATTTAGGCACTATAAGTTTTTGATACTCACCCTGTAACCCTACCGTACTGACCCGCTCCTCCACTCTGCTTCTTGTGTAAATAATCGAACTCAGCCCGCTGAGTAATAGTCTCCCTAAAATTGACACGGGGTTTGCCCACCGTCGCATCGACCTTATATTCTCTGCGGATACGTTCAACATAGATGTCCAAATGCAATTCCCCCATACCAGAAATAATCGTCTGTTGCATAAGGATACAAGGACGAATCAACAATGGTAGAATACTACAGGTGAAATATGAGAGAGGTGATGACAAGTAACATAGTTCTTTAAATGATGATACCTGGCCACTCTCGGGGTCCAATCCCACTCGGAAAGTAGGATCCTCTTTCTGGAATCGATTCAATGCTTTTGAAAACTAACACAGGAAAATATATATCAATTGCAGATTTCTCAGGGCCAGAAATTAAAGGAAACATGTGAATTGTTTTAGTTACAAAAAAATCACGGAAGTTACCTGTCCCCCAGAATCTTTTGAAACCGGCTGAACAGCTAATGACATAACAGGTTCAGGAACACTCATCGATGTCATTGTGTACTTGACTGATCCATCCGTAAATGTATCACCTGATTATGTACTGAGGTTAGAAAATTGACCCAACAAGAAACACAAAACTAGAGTTTCATCCCCGGAGCAAAGAAGAATTTTCTATTGTACCTGACGCACACTCAACACCAAACACAGCTACGATTTGTCCAGCGTGTGCCTCTTGAATATCCTGAAAATAGAATAAAAATTTAGAATCGAGTCACATGGCACTAGGGCTGCCACCACGGAGCTACCATAAAAGAACTTCAACTAACCTCCATATCATTCGAATGCATACGGACCAAGCGAGGAACCTAGATCAAGAGACATTACACAGCTATTAGGTAAAATCAAGTATAACAGGGAGTACTTGCAAGGGTTAAGAAAAAAAGATGACAAGTAGTCTGAACTTCAGATATTTTGCATCTATGATTATGTTTACATGAAGCAGATGAAAAATTGTATTCATGTCAGGCCAGGGACAAGAAAACTATACTTCTTCTGTGTAATTTGGTATAAATTACTTCATGACGTTAAAAATCTCAAAGCAATACTAAGATCCAAGAACTAACCTTAATTCTTTTTCCAGTATTGACATTTATGATAAAATCACCCTTCTTAATCACACCTTCATAAACTCTTCATCAACAAACAAAAAACATGAGTTAGCATTAACAGTTTCATGCATCACAGAAGGGCATACAATACTTTTATTATTTAGAAAGCATTCTATATCTATATATAATCAAGAGGGAGTTCAGCATTTACCTCAAATATGTCAGCTGACCAAAACGACCCTCCTCTAGTTTGAAAGCCAGCGCCACAAGAGGTCCATCTGGAGATCCAGTCAAGGTTACCTGAAAATCATTCCTTTAGAACCGACATATTTCTCCTATGAAATAAAATTACAAGTTGAGTACCCTCTCTTCATTATTTGTCTGGTCAAGAGCATAATTATTGACTTCATTTGGAGAAGGGAGATAACTTATAACACCATCTAGTAGAGGTTGTACACCCTGCAGACACAAATTAAAGGAGCACGGCAGATGTTGAAAACTTAATAATATAGACAGAACAGGACAAAGAGAAACGTAAGTGATATGTCATCCAGACTTAAGCAATATCATCTTTCGAATATTCAATTACCTTGTTTTTGAATGCACTACCCATGAATACAGGAACAAACTTTTGTGCTATGGTAGCTCTACGAATAGCTTCCTGCATATATACACAGCAGGCCAAAACAGTTACAGCAACAAAACTGCAAGAAAAAGAGCAACTAAACGTAGCAATTCATGGCCGATAGAAATGAAACATAACACAATTAAATTGAGACAATGCCTAAGGCAAGTTAGGAACCGTATGATTCAACATTCCCTGAGGATTGATATCTGTTTAAGTGAAATCAACGATTTAAATAACATAAGTTGCCAACAATACCTATCTATATTTCGGGAATCATTTTATGTTTCATGTAAAGAATCTGAATGAAAAAAAGAACAAACCTCAAGCTCAGAAGCAGATACAGGCTCATCGTTTAGAAATTTCTCTGCGAGTATATCATCAACTTCAGAGACTGTCTCAATCAATTCTCGCCTCTTGTCTGCAACCAAACCTTCCATATCAGCAGGAATATCACCAGCCACAACATTCTCACTGCAATTTATAGAAAATAAAAAATGTCACAACATATAACATATACACGTTCCCCAACTACAACATAAGCAATTCTTAAAAAATGAATTTAACACAAACCCGCTTGATCCGTGGTAGAAATAAGCTTTCACATGAATAAGGTCTATAAGACCCTGGAAATTTTCTTCTAGACCAATGGGCACTTGCACAGCTGCACTATGATGTCTGAGCTTAGCTCTTGCCTAGTGAAAGTAAGATAAAAAAGAAGTTACAACCCAGTAAAGCTATACTTGATCAAACTCATTCAATAATTAAAGCATAAAAGGATCATTAAGTTTAACACGCACTTGGTTCAAGACTTTCCATGGATCTGCTCCCATCCTATCAAGCTTGTTGATAAACGCAACTCTGGGGACTTCATATCTCCTCATTTGCCTATCAACCGTAATAGACTGACTCTGTACACCACCAACACTGCACAGAACTAGAATCGCACCGTCTAGTACACGTAGAGCCCTCTCCACTTCAATGGTGAAGTCAACGTGCCCAGGCGTATCGATAATATTAACCTGAACAACAATCAAAAAAGTGAAATTCAAAAGGATTAAGACTTCGATTTAACAATTTAATCTCCCAAACTATACGAATCTGATAAGAGATTGAGAATTACAGAATCAGCAAGAAAGATCTCATCACCTTGTAATCCTTCCAAGTACAGTAAGTAGCGGCTGATTGGATAGTGATACCTTTCTCTCGCTCTAAGTCCATGGAGTCCATTTTAGCTCCGACGCCGTCTCTACCTCTGACTTCGTGGATCTCATGGATCCGACCCGTATAGAAAAGAACACGCTCAGTCAAAGTAGTCTTCCCAGAGTCTATATGAGCAGAGATCCCGATGTTTCGAAGCTTGTCCATCGATTCTTTCCACCATGGTTCTTTCTCATCCTTAGCCGCACGAGCAGCTGTTCCGGCGGAGAAATGACGAGTCAGCTGAAAATCTCCGGTTAAAAGCGCGGCGGTAGGAGATGACGACCGTTTGTTCGACGAGAAGAGTCTCAAGAGGAGGTTAGGCGCCGGAGAAGTCGGAAACCTCGCCATGGCTATGATGAAGAGAGACGAGGGTTTTAGGAAAAATGGGTTTGAGCGACTGAGAGAGAGAGAGACTTGTATGAAATGTCAATTTTTGATTCAGATTCGGTTTGATAATATTGTGGTTCGGTTTAGCAACATCTATCTAAACCCGATTGGTTATTAGACCCGTAATATATTCGGGTCGGGTCAAATCTCAATCACGTATTACGTATATATAAATAAAATTTGAGACCTAATCTGTGTCTTTTTTTCTCTGGCGACATAGCTTAAGCCGCAAGGGTTTCATAAACACAACCATGGTAGTCGATTGGGGAACGCTGCCGAAGGATATGTTAGAGCTGATTTCGAAATCTCTAAAATCTTCCTTTGATCTCTTCCAGTTTCGTTGCGTATGCTCTTCATGGCGAAACGCCGCCAAACCCAAACCCTTTCTCCCGTCACATGACTTTCCCGACAGCGTCTTCCTTGATTCCTCTTTCTCACAGAGGATTATCTTACTTATCAAGCCTCATCATGAACAGGCGGAGGAGGATTCGATTGGTGGATGGCTGGTCAAAGTCGGGCAACATCCTTATGTTCCTCGTAAGTTGCATCTCATCCATCCGCTTACTGATGATTATGGAGGTAACACAAGTTCCTTTCCTCCAGATTTCACTTGCCTTCTTGATATGACTAAATTCAAGGCTCGTGAATTGGGTCGTGAATTCGTGCTCGATTGCGTCGATGACTTTAAAGAACCTCAGAAAACTCTTGTCAAGTATCTAGATGATAGTGATGGTGTGGAGTCTAAGTTTGTGTTGCTTACGATTCACAAGTCTGGCAATTTACTTGTGTTTACTTCTTTGGATCAGGAATGGAATCTGATCAACGACGACATGATGCCTTCTTGTTGTTTTTGCGATGTGATTTTGTTCAATGGATGCTTCTTTGCCGTCGAGAATAATGGGAGGACTTTTGCTGTAGATCACTCTTCTCTGAGATTGATCACATTGGCAGCAAATCCTGTGTTTGGTGGTGGTGACAAGAAGTTTCTGATTGAATCCTCTGGTGATATGTTGTTGGTTGATATGATAAGCAGGCAACTTGATTTGGATGACCTTTCGGACTTGGAGGAATTTGATATCGAGGATCACGCTTTTGACATTATAGATCATAGTATAACCGAGAAGATTACAGTCTTTAAACTTGTGGAAAGAGAGAAGAGTTGGGTTGAGGTTAAGGATCTTGGGGATAAAATCTTGTTCCTTGGTCATGAATCCTCATTCTCCGCTTCTGCTTCTGATTTTTTACCTCTCTATGGTGGATGTGTCTTCTTCCACGGTAAGAACTCCACTGGTGATGAGGATTTTGGAGTGTGTGATTATAAGTCTGGCAATATAGAGCTGGTGTGCCAACACCCTGAATATGCCAAGCTGTTCTGGCCTCCGCCTTCCTGGTTTACTGACTGATAGGATACCACCTAAGAAAAGAGGCCTAGTGTTAGTAAGGTCAACTCGTCGAAGGTTTCAAAACAACAAGTATTTGGATTAGTTGAAAGTCAGTACTTTGTAAATTCATTTTGCTTTCCTAAGTTACACCATCAATGTTTTGAGTTTAGTCATTTGTGTGGAATAGTCATTCTATAACTCTAGAGTCTAGACCTTCATCTTGATCATGATGACCAATAACAGAATATTTTAGAAAAAAAATAGTCGGGAAAATGTAATTTATTTCCTGGATTTTACGATTTAGAAATCTGTAAGCAAAAACACACCCGGTGGGACTCGAACCCACAATCGTTTGATTAGAAGTCAAACGCCTTATCCATTAGGCCACGGGTGCTACGGTATCCTCTTTAACATTTTTTGTAACTATTCAGTAACAAAATAACGATCGGTGTGAGTACTAACCAGTTTTTATCATAAGACGTAATCATTTAGTCACCAAATAGTTCAGAGACAGATGTTTCTACTTCTCACAAGAGATTCAGTGAAGTTATGAATTAAGTTCTGAAAAATGACAAGTACTAATGACAATTGTTCTCTTAGAACAAACTTTTGCATATGTAAAACCTAAGGGCAAATAGAATCATCTGGTACGAAAACTTCTCTGCACGGAAAAAACAGCCTTAGAGCATATATGGAACGTTTCCTATAGAGGGACCATCTCGAGATCATTGTGTTGGCTTTTGGCAGATGATGGGGACGAAGACGAAGAAGATGAAGCGTCTCTTTTCTCCTCGGTGTTCATCTCTTGAACCGGGGGAGGATCCATTGTAGTTGATGATGAGGCTTCCGTATCAGAAAGATGATTCTTCATCTCCCTGTGTTCCTGGCACAAAGCACACCAGTGCAGGCAACAGTGAACCATGCAATGATCACAAGGCGCATTCTGCAAGAAAATCACAAAGTTCAATCAGAGATCAAATCTGAAATATTATGAGAATGACCTTATGTTTGGACTTTTTTTGCTTACCTTGAGATGATATTTCTTCTGGAGTTCTTGGCGGAACAAACCTGAATAGATTCCACACATCCACCAAGCAAAGAAGAGGCCTTCGCATATCACGACAGTTGTTTGAGGATCAATGTAGCCACTGAAGAGTGCGGTTACTGCTGCAAGTGCCATACCTCCTTCGACACATACTGCATGGCATACACATGCTTGGTTCCAAGGGATCTCTTCCTTCACAGCTTCAACGTTACGCCCAAACAGTACACAGGGGCAAAAGAGACCAGTCCTGCCTGCAAAATCATACAATAGCATTGGTTAAAAAATGTCCTCTAGAAGTGATTATCATCCATTAAGAAAAGAATCTAGAAGCATATCAAACTACAATTGAGAAATTTTCGCCAAAAGTAATATGGAACTCATGCACACAAGAAGAGGTGATTAAGGATCATACATCTGGACAGTTACAAAAACAAAGAGGGAAGCTTACAGCTTTCTGGATCTTCAGCACAGCCAAAAATGCCGGTGGTCCAGTTTTCATCAGAAGGTGGTTCATATGTCTCAGGTAGAACTTGCATACATTCATGGCACTTTCGGACATTCAACTGCAATCAATTTTAAAACAGAAAAAAAAAAAACAGTAGAGTGATTGTAAAATTTGTAATGTTTCAGATCAGACGTATAAAATGCCACACCACAAAGACTCCCATAATAAAAAGAAATTCAAAAATCTCATTTAGAGATAGTCTCAAGTTTCTCCATTCCATCACACATTATCATATTCGAAGCTTCAAAGGAACGTCACTACTAGACTCTGGCCTTATTTTGAGACTAATCAGTGTTGATACCAAAACTTCAAAAGAGGCAGTCGCTATATATATGTTACATATCACATCACAAGGATCTAATGTACGACAAATCAGGAGAAATCCAACATATTGATCACAGAACTCAAATCAACAAGAGACAAGTTACAATAATCCTCAATCAAATAGGACAACGAATCTATCTAAGACACCTCATCGAGAGTTCTAGATCGACACAAACAACAATTAGAATCAGCACAGACAACAATCGGAATCAGCTAGAACTCTACCACCACAACAAATAGATGATCAAAACCATGAAATCGACAGATCTGGAGAAATTGCGAGATCGGAGTTGTCTAGAAACGTGAGATAGAGTAATGCAGAGAGACAAAGAGGATCTAAGGTACCTGAGGAACATCAATGGGTTGATTGAGTTCGCCGGGTGTGATATCTTCTTCGACAGGCGCCTGCTCTTTCCTCAATTTCACGTAACGCGAAGCGGCGTTCCCGTCCGCCATCGAAACCGGTCAAGGAGTTTAAAGCGAAGAAAAGGGAACAATAGTAGTGTCACACCACCAATGAGGTCGCCGGAATCGAAGAAACTCTCTCTAACAACGTTTTGTTTCGATACGCGTGATACGTCGTGACTCGTATATGTGAGAAAAGTCTTTGATCATCCAAGAAAAAAAAAAAAAAGGTAACAAATCCAAAATATAGATGCCACGCCGTCGTTTTAACCAGTTTGAGGCGGTGAACATTAAAAGCTCTGTGCTGTGAGTATTACTTTTAATGAATGAGTAATTAAAATTGGGATTACAACAACAAACCAACCAGTCAATCAAATTATTCAAATGATGATACAAATCTTTATGGTAAAAAATTCATCATGTGCAAATTGTAAAATCTCTGACACTTCTTGCATAGAGACTAGAGAAATAACACGAAACTAAAAAAGATATCAAGACATCCAGTGCTTTGGAGCCATCAATTCACGATCTCCACTAGAACCTTGGGATGCGATTTTTTGAATCCGAGAAGAGAATTCTTCTGCCTGTTCAGTGTTTCAACAATAATTATGTTAACACAATTGTAGTTATTGTAACAATAAGCAGAAGACAATTAATTGACTTCTTTAAATAAAACTTACTTTCTCATCAATCCACATTAAGGAACTGAGTTGATTGTTCAAGATTCTTACAACTACATCCAGTGGACTCATCCCATCTATTGCTTCAAGTTCCCCACCCTATTTCATTTCACACGATAAGATTTTATGATGTATGTTCAACAAGAAAAAGGAATAGTATGTGAGAAATTACTGTGTACGTACCTGGTTTGCATTTACGGATTGTATAATCGATCTGATTTGTTCAGTCATATGCTCCAATTCTCTTTCTACAAGCTCGGACTGTTCATACCTGGGATGGAAAACAAAGTATATTGTAATAAAGCATAGAATCAGGCTATAGAATGCGCAAGGTAGAGCTAATTCTAAGCATAGATCAAATCATGTTTGTTTTCCGTGTCTATGATTTTTCTTTCATTATTCATCAGAATAGTATAGGTGATGATGGTGGAAAGACTTAAAAGAGTACTCACATTGCATCTCTAGTTGATGCTGCTTCATCGTCAAGAAGTGATTTCCGCTCGTCATTATATATACGCTCAGCCTCTTCCTCCATGCTTTGCAAAGCCTTGTCAACCTAAAACACAAACAGAGAATTCAGATGATTAGCACAGTGGCTTTGGTATTGACATGCCCAATTTCGAAGTAAGCGAGGTAGAATGTAGACGATCTCATGTCAGAGAAATCCATATTAAAAAACGAGTGTGACAGTATGGGACTGAGAGAGATTATGAAAAAGAGAAATTTGATTTCCCACAGATGAGGCACAAATGATTTCCCGCTGCATGTTACAATCAGGGGACCACATTTACAGATTGACATAGAGATATAAGACTTCTATCGCATACCTCTTGCTGATGAGTCTCGATTAATTCCAGCTGACGTTCCAAGCTAGATTGGGTTTCAACCACTTTTGCAACTTCAATCTGTTTGTTGGTGAAGTACACAAAAAGAATGAGCTTATTATACAATAGGGGCCTATATGAGCTAAACATGCAAACTCAAAGGTCTGCTCAGAACAATTGTCTCTGAAGATTCAAAACAGAAAGAAATTTTAACAAAGAGACTCCATTATACGACAAAGTAATTTCACCTCAAGTCTTAAAAGAACATCACGGTTTTGCAAGATCCGCTTATCCCACTCTGCTATTGCATTTGCCTGTTTCCGGAATCTCCCTGTGCGTTCTTGTAGCTCAGTATTCCACTCCTTGATAATCTACAAACGTCAAAAAAACAACATTTCAATATTCTGTATATAAAAATGGCAAAAAATAAATAAATGTCGAACTGAATAAGAGGCCAAAGATTTACCTCCTCAACAGTTTTGCCAGTTATTTCAGATGGCAGCTTTGGAGAACCAGCCACTGGAGCAACAGCTGTGCTCGTCCTAATAAATAACAAGAAACATATAACAAAGTAAACATCAGCTACAACATAATCCAGGTGAAGGTCGAACATGTACAGCCGTTTAGGTCATAATGTGTTGGTCAAAATATGAGAAGAGCATACCCACTACTCGAAGCCACAACAAGAGATGTCTGTGTTGTGGTAGCAGAACTGGTAGCAGGAGCAGTAGTAGAAGTCGAAGATGGAACACCTGAACAACAACAATACTTCTTTCAGAAAGAAAAAAAGAACGATAGCTTCTGATCCGTAAAACAACTCGACAGGTATGTATTCATGTCATAGACTATATGCAGAAGGCAAAACCAAAGCATAATAAGGAGTAAGGTAGATTAAGTACATCGAACACATATCTAATCCTAATCAATGATTCCCATAATTCTCTTATTTCTAATCATCGAGACAAATGGGATAGGCAAAATCACAAACAAATCCTGAGACAATACATAAAAAAACTTACTGAATGAGAATGTAGGAGTAGTGGTTTGTGGTTGTGAAGATGATGCAGGTGTTGAAGTCGGGGGTACAGCAAACGCAGTAAAGGAGCTAGTAGATCCAGCAGCAGGAGTCGAGCTAGCCAAACTAAATCCTGTAGTACCGAATGTAGCAGCAGAGCTAGCCGGAGTGGTGTTGGTGGCAGATGAACTCAGACTAAAAGAAGGGAAACCCATTGTAGAAGCTGCAGCTGAAGAAGCTGGTGCACTCGTAGCAGCAGGAGTCGAAGAAGAAGTAGTAGTGGTGGTGGTGGTGGTTGCAATAGAAAACACTGCTCCGGGTGTGCTAGATGCAGGTGCTGCTGAGCTTCCGGTTGAAAGGTTAAAGCCTGAACTTGCGGGTGGACCAAATGAGAAGGAGGACGAAGAAGAAGAGGAAGCTGATGATGCCGTTTGTGGAGGAGCAGAAGCAGTGGTGGTGGTTGTCGAACTTGTTGTGCTTTTCAAGAAAGAGAATCCGGTAGACGCGGAGAAAGGAGAAGCTGGGGCAGGCGAGGGATTGGTTGTAGTTGATACTCCAAACGGGGAAGGTGAAGAAGCTGTTGCGCCTGACGAGGACGAACCAAAGAGAGACGGAGTTGAACCCGCTGCCGAAGATGAACCAAAGATCGACGGTGACGAACCGGCGGCTCCAAAGATTGAAGGTGAGGAGCCAGAAGCTGATGAGGCCGCGCCGAAGGAAGGTGTCGAGCCGGTGGCTCCAAAGATGGATGATGAGGAGCCAGACGCTGATGAGGCCACGCCGAAGGAAGGTGTAGAGCCGGTGGCTCCAAAGATGGATGATGAGGAGCCAGAGGCTGATGAGGCAACACCGAAGGGAAGTGACGAACCGGTGGCTGAAGAAGGCGCGCCGAAAAGCGGAGATGTTGAAGCAGCGGCGGATGAGGATCCTCCGAAGAGAGGTGAACTCGAGGCGGAAGCAGATGAAGAAGATCCAAAGAGAGATGATGAACCACTACTCGCTGAAGCCGGAGCAGCTCCAAAAAGAGATGAAGACGGAGCAGCGGAGGAGGAGGACGGAGCTCCGAACGGAGAAGAACCAGGCTGAGAAGCGGAGGAAGTTACGAATCCGAAAGGAGAAGAAGCAGGAGCAGAAGCATTGGTGGTAGATGAACCAAACAGTGACGGCGCAGAACCAGATGAAGAAGCATTGGCTCCAAATCCAAATGAAGAAGTTGAGGAAGCAGGAGTCGACGAAGCAGAGGATCCGAATCCGAACGAAGGAGTCGATGAAGCAGAGGAACCGAATCCGAACGAAGGAGTTGAGGAAGCTCCGAATCCAAAGGATGGGGTTGTGGAGGAAGCAGGGGTTGTTGATGATGAAGCGGTGGATCCGAAACCAAATCCGGTGGAGCTAGGGTTTGAAGATTGGTTAAAGGAGAAAGATAACGGTGAAGTGGTAGATGCAGCAGAAGATGAATTAGTTACGGAAGAAGTTCCGAATGAGAAACCTCCAACGGAATTGGATTGACCAAACGAAAACCCCGACATTGCGGTTACTGATTCTCTTCTTCTTTCACTCACTGGTTCGCTCTCTTCTTCGCCGGCGTTTGAAAAAAAAAAAAACAAAATTAAGGGGTTTTTGCAGAAACCCTCTTTCGAACGAAGAGGCTTTGTTGTTTGTAAGTATGAGCGTCGAGTCAACGCTACCATAATTATGGTCAAACAGAAACAAGTAATATATTCTCGGCCCAGCCCAATAATATGATGATGACGTGTACTAGTTATGATGATGACGTGTACTTATATATAGTGTTCAAAGGGTCCACGTCAGCAGATAGTTTCCCTTATTGGTTGATACTTAATATATAAATATTTTTTAGAATAAAGTTTTATGCAAAGTTGCACATATTTTTGTCAAAAAATGTTTAACCTTGGTCAAAAAAGACTCAACATTAATTAAAAATACTGTATGACAAATTGTTAAGAATCATCTGTTTTGAAATTTGATATATATAGGAGCATAGTACAGTATAATTTATTTTTATTTTCAGTTCCTCTGAAAAATGCCAAAGGTATACACAAATAATTTAATTTTTTGCACTATACACTTTGTTTATACTATTTACTATAGACATTCATTTTTGTTAAATACAGTATACAATATAGTACAATAACTATGGCTGAACAATTTCAACACCTTTTTTTTCTTTACAAAGTGTACCTAAAAGAAAAATATCGTAAATTTTATAAATTTACAAGTAAATTCAAATGAAATCATTCTCCACAAAGCTCAGTCGCTAGCCCATAAACCGTGAAAACCCATTGGAAACGTCAAATTCCTCGGAACCTCTATTCTCGACACGACCGCATCGGATTCACCCATCTTCTTTGCGTCCAATATCACAAGGTAACATCTCTCCACCGAAACCGCATACTATCAAAATTAGAATTGACTAATTTGTATTAATACAAAAACCACTTAATTAAGAAAGAAGCGAAAATTAAACTATTTTATACACGTACCTCGACGACAACAATGTAACCATCGTCCTCTTCTACTCCTTCCTCGTTGGAGTTTCTTGGGACAAACATGGGCTCCCCAACGAATCTTCTAGCTCCGGTAGACCACGTACGGACGAGGTTCGAGTCTAAGTCAAACTTCACGACCATGTCGAATGGGAAATGGGGAAGTTCGCCTCGAGTTCCTGACGAGGCTGCAGAGTACATGTACTTGTTCTTTTTCCCGGACCATGATGAGTTTATAACGGGAAAATCTGACGGCTTGTTCCAGCCGTTTAGAGGCTCTACATCACAACTCTTGCAGTTTCCGACAGGGTCCAAGGTCATAGACACCTTGACTAAATGAGGGAGTAGTTTGTCGTCGCCGCGATTCAGATTCATAACAGAAGGATCTAGCTTGTTGCTTTGCCAATTGTAGCCTATAAGATTATTATTGTTTTAAAATGTTTAATATAACAGTCTTTTGAACATTTAAAAGCCCTAACTTGTGAAAGGGGTTTATTACGCTTTCAATATGGTGTAGCTGAACTTAACGTACCAAACATTTTTTGGAAATCGAACCAGCGATAAGAGCAAGCGGAAGCTTGTATTTGAATCTTTAAATCGCCGTTGTCCTCTCTAGTCTCATAAGCGTTTCCGGAGTGAATTAGCCATAATTGAGAAGACACTTCGACAGGAACTCTCCAGTCTCGATGATCTCCCACAGTTTTATCTGAAAATCTTGGGAGGATATAAATTGGGGAACTCTCGTTGCTTGGATTCAACGATAACGCTGATACCATCGGTGATACTCCACACATCGCCGCCATGGAACCTGACAATATATTTATCCACATAATCAGATTTTTTTCCAACGTATTACTCTTCTTGCAAATGATTTAATTTGTAACAAAAGTAGCTATTTAGCTTATCTTACCAATTGGATCAAGCTTGACGCGGTTGGCAAAAAGTATGTAGTGAGTATCCGTGAAGGCCCAATCATGAATCATCATGTGATCATCGATCTTGAATTCTCTTGTTTGTATCAACTTGAATTCCGAATCATACTCTGTAAAATAATAATTTTCCATTTTAGTAATAGTAGAACTTTCTTATAATCTTTTAAGAAGAATCAAAAGATCAATTACCACAAAATGTGAAGTTGCTTCGAGGTAAAAGCATATCTTCAGCGTTGCAAGTCACGGTTAAAAGTCTATCTCTTCGACCGTCGACTTTGTAATGTGACAAGAACCGTTTCGGTGGCATCTTAAATAGACCTACATCATAAATAAAAGTTTTAACTATATAGTTTACGCTACATTAATTAATTTTGCGCCGCTGTCTGAATAATGGACTACATGCTTTTAATTTAACTAAACTTTACTTTATTAGCTAACATAAAAACATTACCTTGAAGTATGGGTTTCAACAAATCTGCGGCTGTGTCCCATATATCATGACCAGCAAAATCTCTGTCGGAAGAATCATCATCATCGTTGATATCTACGTCAAATCTCCCGACGGTATCCAACGATTCAGGTTCGATTTCGTACGGCTCACCACCTTCCCATAAACAAAGCAACCGCCCAGCCCATTTCAAAACGCTAGTATTAGCCACGTTCTTCATCACTTTCGTGTTTCCAAATCTCTTCCCACCTTTTAACACTGAGAAAGGACCTCTGTGAGTGAACCTCCACGTGTCAGTCACGGGATCATGCTCTTCTTCTTTAGCTTCAGTTTGAACGTACTTCGCCGTGAAAGTTGCTTTCCGTTTGTCTCCGTCGATGTGAAACGCACGGAGATAACCGTGACCGTCTAAAGGATGAACCGTTGAGCCATGGTCGTCAGTGAATAGTCCTGGACCGGCTAAGTAATATGTACCGGAAGGGAAATCAACCGGTATTGAACCTTCGATTGTTTTAATTACGACCGGTTCGACTGTCTCGGAACGCTGTGACACGAATAAAGATTGGTAGTCACGGAAAGCTGACGACGTGGACTCGTCGATGATTGTTCCGGTACGTCCTAAACCGGTTTCTGGTATAGATATTGATATGGCTGCGCGTGGCGGGGCAAGCGGTGGTGGAGCTTGGTGATGATGAATCGATGGAGGATTTAACGGTGGGAGAAATTTCGGCGGGATAGGGAGAGACATTTTGGTCAACATTTTTTTTTTTTTTTTTTGTAATATGTAAATTATAGTATATAGTTTTCTTTCATACACGCAAAGCATATGTTATATATAGATTTTATACCTTTTTTTTAGTAAATTGAATGGATACGTGGCTGTGTGCATGTTTAGATACTATGGTGGGGTAAAAAAGTTGAGTGATTTTTGTGGAAGACATGAGCAAATTTGGACATGGAGAAAAAATCGAAAATGGCAGACATAATACTAAGCCATCGCTTTATGTTTGTTTAATATAAATTTTAACTTAGTGTGATTAGAACTTGGAAGTGAAAATTATTGCGTCACACGACACATGTATCGATCATTAATCAAATGACTTTTATTTGTTGCTCATGAAACTAACAAAATTATTGTTAATATTCAGTCATAGTATTGAATTGTTTGGTTACAAGAAATACGTGTACATCAAGATAGAAGAATGAAGCAGACAACGAGAACCGAGAAGTGATCACCGACACTTCACAAGTTGATCCTAATGATAGATTTGGACATTTTATGTTGTATGTATGCGTCTTTTGGATAATTATGTTGTAATCAATTTAAAAACTAATTAAGAGTTCCTTTTTTGACAACTAATAATTAAAATGCCCACTAACATATCGATTTATTTTGTGCATTAATCTCATTGGTTAAATCAACTACTAATGTTTTTGTTTTAATGAAGCTTCAAAATCGACCCACTTCGATTATAATAAAATACTTTTGAGAGTTGAGACTGATACATTATTAAATTATAAAAGAAACTCATTATGTTTTTGTGTTTCAACGTTAAAATCATAGAACCCTCATTCATATGTCTTCAGTTTGGAGAACATTTAGAGACAAGTCTTCGGAACAATGATCTTCAATAAACCATGTCAAACCATAGGGCGCCCATATTTTATAATTCATATAAGTATGCGCCATGATATCGATTTACATGTTTTAATTTTGAACATTATGAAAGCAGCTATATATACTTGATAAACATGTGGAGTTGGTAGTTGTAAACCGTTAACCGTATTCTTTATATAAATAGGGTTTTGCAAGGATTTATACATACAAGATATATAAAAGAAAATGGTAAAAGATTATAGTAGATAAAGCTAGATACAAAACATATTTTAATACGTCCCTACGATACAAGCTGCGCTCCGCAAAGCCGATTTTAACAAAAAGTGAGTCAAACCGGGTTCGATCTAACTTTCTAGTAAGACCATATGCAAGCTGGTTCGTATAGAGGATGCCTAGAAAATAAATAATACCTTAAGCGATGTGTTTCGTAAAAAACAAATTGACACTAGGAGAACTGAGTTTTGCTAAAGAGAAATGAGAACTACGTATTTTATTGCCAATCCTGTTTTCCATTATTTGAGCATGAAACGCATTGCTTTAGGATAACATATTATCATAAAAATTATTTAGGATAACAAAATCTATATGTACTAGATGGAAGGCGCTAGCTAGCTAACAAAATCTTGTAAATTATGTCTGTTAATTAGTATAAAACAACATCATGCATCGAGATGGCATGAACAAAACAGCTTTCTCCAATTATACTATTATGTTAAAAAGTCGTATTTCTTGGGTACACGCGAAACCAATTTGGTGCGATCAGTTGATGAGATATTGACCGAATAACAAAATATGTGTTGTTTTCTTGTTTAAAAAAAGATTAATCGTACGTTGATATGCAATTATTTCAGATACTGTGAGACTGAGGTCTTTCGTAGGGTTACGTAACTACATGACCAGTTTATCATGTGTAAACCCATATAAGAGCAAAATTTACTTAAGGGATACGGCAACAAAATGGATCTATGTGTGATATATATGCGTTGAAAACATAGAGATGGATCCTTGTTACCATAAAGCACTCGAGAGGAGTTTAAGACAGAGTGAATGGAGGAGTAATGGTGGGAGAATATATATTATGTTAGTGCTACGACCAAAATATTAAATTTTTAAAGAGAGTTATGATGATTATAAGTTTGATTAAATGTTTAATATTCTGACCCCATATTGCCAACGATGGAATCAAAGGTGATTGACGTAGGTCCTATGTGTCTCTTCTCATCATTTTGAGGCCGTCGATGCCGAATCTATTGACGTCACCACATTCACTCACACACACACTTGTCTGTATTTTGGAAGCCTTTGCGATTATTTCCCCAATTGGACTTTCATAGAATTATCTTAGTATTTCCCCATATGATTTTTTATTTTTGTTTGTTTGTTTTGTTTTATTTTGTTTGGTTAGAAGTTCTCCAATACGATTGCTTGTTCACCAAAATGCATAATGCATGTTGTAAAAGTTTTATATATAAGAGGAACACTAACTAAAAGTACAACTGTATTTTAAAGTTTATTCTAATAACTAGATAATTTACATATAAAATCTCAAACTAATTTTCTGAAACATTTGAAAACAACCAAAATTATTTATTAAGATAATAAGATTTAATTGTTCATAATGAATATATGTGATTAAAGTCGTTGTAAGCAATCGTAAATACTAGTATAGACTCGACTTTATATGATGAATTATCAACCAATATACATATCACTATGATGCTATTTTATTTGTTTATTTTTTTAAAAAACTGAATAAAAATTCATTATACTTTAAAGATTTTTATAATAATATTAACATAAAAAAATTTATTTGTCTTAAGTTATAAAAATGATTGTCCATATATAATAATACATTAGACGTGTATGGTTAATGTATCATACTGATCACATAAATCCATATGTGAAAAGTTTCATTTCAAATTTTTCAAACTGTCAGATACTTCAAACTATAGTTAATGTATCCAAATATTCAAAAAATAGACCCGAGAAGACATGATATCAACTTTGCATTTGAGATACAATTATACAAGTAGAGACCACGACATGATATAAAATTGCTTTGTACCAACGATATTCAATTTGGGAATTTAATTAATTAAGTATATAAACTTTGTAACAACGATATACATATATACAATAATGTGGACATGAAATTTGTAGTTTTGTTACGAAAAATCAACAATGGCTCACAAAATTTAGGTCATCTCACCATTTGCTTATTCATATCTTATATATGAACAATTTGGCATTTGTACAAATTAGGTTCAATTATGAAATGAATGATAGTTGTCAATCCTTTTGAATATTTTTAAGCAAATAAAATATACATGTCGGTTGTTTAAAAATTCAACAAAGTTTTCGGTCAATAAAAATTCTCACGATTTAATTAAACATATTTCCATTGATATAAGGTTAGTGTTATCCACTTATCCATCAAATACTTGGAAATATATTCAAAACATATTATTGTCTAAGTTAAAATGGTTATGCACTTATGCTCAATCATCTCGAATTCACTTGATTTTGAGGTGAATGAAATAAGAAAACATTGTAGAAATAAATGATAAAAAATTAGATACTGCTTTTATCTCTTAAAAATTGATGTAATGGAATAGTCCTTTGTTTTACAAAAAGTTTTTTTTTACAGTTTTGAATTAATTAAAGTTAATATTTTGTTAACTTCAAAAAATAATCATTAAAAATATTTAAAATTTAAAATTATTATTAGTCTAAAATTAAATAATATTTTTTATTAAAAGAAAACAATGTATTTTAAATTAGTAATCATTATTTATTATTTTCTTGAAATGTTTAGAAACGACGTCGCTAAGATCTAAATTAATTTTCCGGTCTAGTCAATCATCGGTTTATCCGGTCCCGGTCCGCATATGATAAAGAAAAAAAATGTCAAAAGAGAGAGTTCACCGCCAAAAGTCCCTTCCTTCGACGATGAAGTACGAACGGCGATTCGAAGCGGCGGCGAAAATAATACTCGAGAAGGAGGCGCAGTCACCTCCAGATTGTAGAGAATTTGGGGTCACGGCGACTCTAAAGCCTCACCAAGTCGAAGGTGTCTCTTGGCTTATAGGGAAATATCTACTCGGCGTCAATGTCGTTCTCGGTAGGTCTTCAAATCCATTACAGATCATTCTTTGTGCTCAAGTTTAGGATAATTCGACTAAAAAAGTTCAAAAATCAAAGTAATCGAACGTTTTTGATTCTAATTGCAGGAGACGAGGTACGGCCATCGTTTTTGAAATATTGTATTGTTCTAATTGATATGTGTTTAGTCTAATCAAACGGCTGACACAGATGGGATTGGGAAAGACACTCCAGGCAATTTCTTTCCTGAGTTATTTGAAGTTTCATCAAGACTTGCCTGGGCCATTTCGTGAGTCACTGAGATCTGCTTAGTCACATTTTTTTAATCTAATTTCTCTGGTTAGTATACAAATTCTGATGTCATATGGGTTGATTTGTTGGCAGTGGTGCTATGTCCCTTAAGTGTAACGGATGGTTGGGTATCAGAGATAAATAGGTTCACTCCAAATCTTGAACTTGTTAGATATGTTGGTGATAAGGATTCTCGTCGGGATATGCGTAAGTCAATGTATGATCATGTCAAGAAGAGCTCTAAGGTGAGATTTGAACTGAGTTATTGAGATAGTTAAGTGATAGTCAAAAATATTGTTCTTTCGAGTACTTGTTATGAACTTGGGTTTGGAAGTTGTTGTGTATTGTTTATATCCTAATTTTATCATGTTTTCAGGGACATTTGTTACCATTTGATGTGTTGCTGACAACATATGACATAGCACTGGTGGATCAGGACTTTCTTTCTCAAATTCCTTGGCAGTATGCTATAATTGACGAAGCTCAAAGACTCAAGAATCCCAACAGCGTATACTTCATTTATTCAATCCATTGACTTGTGCACTGAATGGTTTTATTGTACCATGCTAGATTAGACACCCTCTTCAGGCTTCTGTAGTTAAAACCTGTTTGGTTAGTATTTAGGTTGTACATGGCCTGACTGTATGAACATTTGATCCTGGAAAATCATCTAAGAGAAAAGTTGGCTATGTCACAGGTTCTTTACAATGTCTTACTTGACCATTTCCTCATTCCACGACGTCTCTTGATTACTGGCACACCTATCCAGAACAATCTTACCGAACTTTGGGCTCTGATGCATTTTTGCATGCCACTAGTTTTTGGGACACTGGATCAGTTCCTTTTCGCATTCAAAGAGCCTGGGGAATTTTTATCAGGTTCGCTCGCAGTAGTCGTATAGTGTCCTGCGTACTTTGACATTTTTGTCTTGAGATTCATTTCTGAAGATGTAAAAAGTATCAACTAACATGTGCATACCCTCTGTGTTAAATCAGGTCTTGATGTATCAAATGGCAAGGAAACATATAAGAGTTTGAAGTTCATCTTAAGTGCCTTTATGCTAAGGCGTACAAAATCTTTGCTCATTGAGTCTGGAAATCTGGTGTTGCCTCCTCTCACGGAGCTGACTGTGTAAATTTGTTGACCTTCTCTTCAGTCTCCAGTAAAAGTATCTATATTGTATGATTATCTTACTGTTCTGTATTTTTATGATAGAATGGTTCCACTCGTCAGTCTTCAAAAGAAGATATATACTTCCATATTGAGGAAAGAGCTTCCAGGTCTTCTCGCACTGTCTTCTGGAGGAACTAATCACACGTCTTTGCAAAATATTGTAAGTTAGTTTCTTATGTCTATATCACGCGGCTGAATTTATTTCATAAAATGCTTTTGCTATGTATTTGGTGAAAGATATTCGATTTTTTATTTATCTCCCGATCTGTTTTGCTGAGCAGGTGATACAGCTAAGAAAAACATGTAGCCACCCTTACTTATTTCCAGGTATTGAACCGGAACCTTTTCAAGAGGGCGAACACCTTGTTCAGGTATCCATTAACTACTATCCAAACAGTTCTCCTATATGTTTCCATAGAATAAATTTTTTGTTCATTAACAATTAAGTACTGACAGGCGAGTGGTAAGCTTTTAGTCTTGGATCAACTTCTTAAGAGGCTCCATAATATTGGACATCGTGTCCTCTTATTCTCCCAGATGACTTCTACACTCGATATTTTACAGGTTTCGTTATAAAGCTTTTTTTTATTTCTATAAAGGTTGGTGCAACATAGAGTACACTGACAATGTAGCATAGAGTACACTGACAATGTAGCTTGTACCAAATACAGGATTTTATGGAGCTTCGTAGATATTCTTATGAGCGCCTTGATGGATCAGTACGGGCTGAAGAACGTTTTGCTGCGATAAAGAGTTTCAGCAAGAAAACAGAAAGAGGATCGGATTCCGAAGCTGATGCAAGTAATGCCTTTGTATTTATGATCTCAACAAGAGCAGGGGGAGTCGGTTTGAATCTTGTTGCTGCTGATACTGTACGTTTTTTCTGGCTTTTTTGGTTTCCTGATTATTTCTTGCGGAAATGGAAAGATAAGTATGATTGTTTCCTGTGCTTTCAAATGTTTTTTTTATAATATGCAGGTTATATTTTATGAACAAGATTGGAATCCGCAAGTAGATAAGCAAGCTTTGCAACGAGCTCATCGGATTGGACAAATCAGTCATGTGCTGTCTATAAACCTCGTTACTGAACATACTGTGGAAGAGGTCTGCCGTAGTATTTCCAATCACAAAGTCATCTAAAAGTAATATCATATCTAAATGCGCATGTTTCAGGTTATTTTGAGGAGGGCTGAGAGAAAGTTGCAGCTTAGTCATAATGTTGTGGGAGATAATATGGAAGAGAAAGAAGAAGATCGTGGTGATTTGCGGTCTCTAGTGTTTGGTTTACAAAGGTTTGATCCTGGGGAGGTTCATAGTGAAGAATCTGATAACCTGAAAATGTTAGAAATAAGTTCTCTTGCTGAGAAAGTTGTTGCAATACGTCAAAACGTTGAACCAGATAAGGAAGCAAGAAAGTTTGAAATTAATACGAGTGACACTTTGCGAGGAAATTCATCATCTGCAAGTCTGGATTCCGAGCTTGATGAAGCTTCTTACCTTTCATGGGTTGAGAAATTGAAGGAAGCCTCACGTTTAAGCAAGGATGAAAAAATTCTGGAGTTGGGAGATAGAAAGAATTTATCTGAGGAAAGACATCTGAGAGTTGAGGCTGCAAGGAAAAAGGCAGAAGAGAAGAAGTTAGCCAATTGGGAAGCACACGGTTATCGGTCTTTGTCTGTGGAAGAACCTAGTTTCCCTGATGATGTTGACTCTAGCTCAGATGCAGGATCTGTTCACTTTGTTTATGGAGACTGTACAAATCCATCCACTGTCTCTCACGAGCCAGCTATCATTTTCAGGTAAAACTCTGCTTAATTGTTCTACTAAACTACCAAATCTCAAGTAGCTCTAAAACTTCCAAAAATTGATTTATGGCAGCTGTGTTGATGACTCTGGAAATTGGGGACGTGGAGGAATGTTTGATGCTCTGTCTAAACTTTCTAATACTGTACCTGATGCGTATCACCGAGCATCTGAATTTAAAGACCTTAATCTTGGAGACCTGCATCTCATAAACATTAATGGTCTGCAACTTTTTTACTTCTATCTTCCTTTTGGATTTTCTGATTAAGATCATCGAGTTGTCATCTATTTTTGTGTTGCGCAGATAATGATGATAGTAAACCTCTTTGGGTGGCACTGGCAGTTACACAATCTTACAACCCGAGGCGTAAAGTCCCACGTAGTAGCATTTCAATTCCAGACCTTGAACGTTGCTTGGCTAAAGCGTCATTCTCTGCTTCTCAGAAATCGGGTATAAAACTTTCATTGCTTTCTTCAAAGTTTTCATACTTGGAATTATAAACAAAAGTGTTCCCAAAGAGCTTGACGTTTGTTTTCATTATGTTGATGTTCTCTCTCAAAGGTTCACTCCACATGCCACGTATTGGTTACCAAGACGGATCAGACCGATCTCAGTGGTACACTGTTGAGCGTCTTCTTCGCAAATACTCCTCCATCTTCGCCGTCAAAATATTCGTGTAAGTTTTATTCGTTATCTTTCTTTGGCCATTCTCTTGATTATTCCAAACTCCAAAGCAAACTCATCTCCACCACTTTTGTTACTTTTCTTACATTGCAGGTACTATTACCGTCGATCTCCCTGATGTTTGATCTCGTGGGATACACTTTGTTTGGTTGGGAGTCTTTTGAGTTTTGACGAAACTGTACATTACTTGCGTTTGTTGTGAATGTAATACGATGTCGGTTTGATGTTGTAAGGCCTATATTAGGCCCATTAAATCAGCCCATATGTAATAACTATATTAGTAAGTATATCTTAATCTTATATCCATCTTGATCTCTGAGCCAATATACACCTGTCGCGTCCACACTGCCCTTGGTTCCACGTTGGTCGTTAAAATTGAAATCGCGTTTTAATTATTTGTTCGACAGGTTTCTTTTCCCCGCGGCTTAGGAGATGATCCGAATCGTTGAAAGTGGCTCGTCGTCGTCGTTGTGCGTATGTTTCGTTTTGATCCCACATTCCTAAAGCTCCAGGTACCTTTTCATGCTTCCCCAATTCTGATAAATTCCTGAATCTATTCTTCGCAAACTCGTCGGCGATTTTTTTGGATCCGGTCATCAAATTCGTTGTTTATTTGTAACCGATGCAAAAATTTAGGGTTTGGCGTACATACATAGAGCTTTTTGTGTGTTTCACTTGCATCTTTCTCATTTTTCTAAGGTTGCTTCCCGTTTTCTTAACCGGAATCGAGACTCTTCCCGCTGGATTTCAATTTTTTTTTTTCACGCCTTGTTAGTCCTTTGATAATTTCGTCTAAATCTGGTATATTCGTTTACTCAATTTTAATTCGCTGCTTGGCTTTTGTTGCTTTTCGTTTATAGAGAAACATGTAGGGCTGATTTCGAAGTTTAGGAAATTTAATTTTGAAATTGATTGTTTGGAAAAGCAATCAGAGGCTTACTTCATTGTAATTCTTCTGCAATTGTTGTCGATTCCTTTCAGTTGTTGTTTTTAGAAAGCAATTTTTTTGGGGAACATATTTTATGGCTTTGATTTGATTATGTGTTTGTTTATATTGTTAGAAATTGATCAGAATGGGAGAAGCTGGTCAATCCAGGGACGGAGAATCTGCCACGCCTCTAGTTGTAAGTGTTGTGCCCTGATGACTTCCTTTATACTTATAGGACCTATACTTGCTTTATGCTCATCTTAATGGGATTCTTTTTTGGGGTCTTCTACTTTACGTTTTCTTGGTAATAAGGTTTTTTTATATTGACAGAAACAGTTATGTTGATTCAGATGGGGTTAATGAGGATATTAGTAATGTTTGGTTTTGTATGCATGAGACTGCTATTCTAATATCAGTAATTTTTCCTTGGCCAGGGTGGTGGAACTGGGGACAATGCGGTTGCACCACAAGTGTTTAATTCTTTACCAGCTCTTAATGAAGCTGCTTCGTATATAACCCAAGCAACGTCTTACTTGGGCAGCTGTTTTTCTGACTATTCAGGTACTCTTTCTTTCTCTTCGTTGATGTTGTACTCAGCATGACATTATGGAAAAGCAGATAGATATGTTATGGCTTTAGGATCTTATTTTGTTACCATGACATAATTCAGACTTTTGCTTAGACTCTATTCTTCCATTGTTTTTCTTCAGTAGAATATGGTGGTAAGGATTCGTATAATTCTATTTCGCACCCCCATGAGTTGATACGATCAACATCAGAAGTTGACGGAAATTCTCCAGTAAGCGTATGTATTTCTCCTGGTGAAAGGTGTTCTACTTCGTCAGAGGCATCTACATCTGCTGCCGACAGCCCATCAAGGGAATCTACAGTGTCTCTGCCGCAGGCAACAAATGCAATTGTGACAACGAATAGGTTTGACTTAAATGGAGTTTCGATGTTCCAAGGGTATGTACAAATTCTCCATACTAAGAGAAATGAAAAATGTTAATACTATGAATATGTGAAGCTTAAGTAATACTTTAATCTTTATACACTGCTTCTTGTCAAGTTCTCAGCATTTGGGTGATTGCTTTATTTTCTTCCAATCAGGCTCATTGAGCGGGCACGAAGGACTGTCCGTGGCTCAGCAGATGACATAGGATGGTTACAGCGTGACCCAGAGATGCCTCCTGTTGAAGATGGGACTGATAGGTTTAATAAAATTCTTGATGACATCGGGTATGGATTGGTTGCTGTTGCATGTTTTATGTACTTGGGCTTTTCAATATGCTGTTAGCATCCTGTTTTTACTGAATGTCTGAGGTGATCGGTTCTTATTTTCCAGGCATGGTGTACACAGGCTTCCAAATACAGTGGTTTACTTGTTGGTTCCAGGTAGCAATTCGTATTATTTGCTGCCAGACACTTAGACTACATAACTGTATATATTGTAGGACTCACAGTATTTGTTGGAAACAAAATTTCAGGTCTTTTCAGCAATCATGGGCCTCTGTACTTTGTGGATACGAAAACAAAATTCTCAAAGATGGGTTTGGCCTGTCATATTGCGAAGATTCACAGCGAGGTAATCATAACTAATTCAACTTACTTACAGTTACGTTTGGTGTATAGCATACTAATATATGGAAAAGTTGTTATATATCAGTCCTCAGTTGAGAAAAATGCAAGAGAGATAAAGGAATACATAGAGGAACTCTGTTGGGGATCTAATAAACGGGTTCTACTTCTTGGGCATAGCAAAGGAGGCATAGATGCAGCTGCTGCTTTATCACTATATTGGCCTGAACTAAAAGATAAGGTCGCTGGGTTGGTATTGGCGCAGAGTCCATATGGTGGAAGCCCAATAGCTACAGATATCCTCCGTGAAGGACAATTAGGTGATTATGTCAACTTGAGAAAGATGATGGAGATTCTGATCTCCAAAGTCATAAAGGTTTGCAAACTGTCTCATCGTGATCTAAAAAAGTCATTTCAGTTGCATCATACCGGCTTCTTGTGATTCCCTGGTAAAATGCTTAGGTTAGGTGGAACCTAATATTGGGGTGAGAAACTAGGGATAAACTAATAAATAGCACTTAGATCCTATACTAGCAGTACCATGAGATTTATTTTTGGTTGTATTTATGACCAAAACATTTATATCGAAAGCTTCATTTTTAACGGATAGACTCAAAAGGTATATAAGTAAGTTTGTGTGAACATATTAGTGACGGTTGCAATAACTTATCTGAAAAGTATATATTATTTGGATATTTCACATAAACTTATATTGTTAGATTCCTGCTGATCTTTCTGATGAATTCCTTGGAACAATGTGAAAAGGGTGACATTCAAGCTTTGGAAGATTTAACCTACGAGAGACGAAAAGAGTTCTTGAAGAATCATCCGCTTCCGCGAGAACTTCCCACGGTTTCATTCCGCACAGAAGCTAGCATTAGCCCAGCGGTTCTAGCCACTTTATCACACGTCGCACACGCTGAACTTCCTCTCACAAACCAAGCCGCAAAACTTCCAGTGGTGATGCCTCTTGGTGCTGCAATGGCTGCTTGCGCTCAGCTGCTTCAAGTCAGATACGGTGAAAAGAGTGATGGACTGGTGACTTGTTGCGATGCAGAGGTTCCTGGTTCGGTGGTAGTTAGACCTAAACGTAAACTAGACCATGCCTGGATGGTCTACTCTTCCTTGAACGAAGTACCTTTAGAAGCTGATGCTGCTCAAGTTTGTGAAGCTCTCTTGACTTTGCTTGTCCAAGTTGAAGAAGAAAAGCAACGTAAACTCTCGACGAAGATTGATTGATAAAAGAACTCCTATAACTAAATTTGTGTTCTTTCTACTTTTGACTATAAATTGTTTTATTTGTGTGCTGTATTTTTCGTTTTATTTTCTTTTCGTAATACAAACCGTAGAGTTGATTTAATTGTTAAAACATTGTGAAGTTATATAATTGGAAAATTTGTATATTCATTCAACGAACTAAGATCGTACGGCTCGGATGGTTCGAGATTCTATGGACGGCCGATGCGGTTATATCTTGTAAGCGGCATATTAATATATTTCCGAAATTACCCTCCAGATGTTCACAAAATTGCCATCGTACTCGAACTCGAATTAACTTCAACTCTTTCTGTCTTTCTCACTCTTGTTTATTTTTCTCTTGAGTGCTTTGTGTGTTCGCGAGAGAGTGCTTTGGGTGGGACTTAACCGTTTGTGACATCTTACGAGGATCAGACACGGTCTCTGTGTGTTTGAGATAGGATTAGAGAGTGTCTTCGAATTGGAAGACCGGCTGTATTAGGGTTTCGTTGTAATTCCGGGTTGGGGGAAGCTGCGGGAGCAATTGAATTACCTCGGTTGAAGCAATCACGTAGCTTAGATCGTTTTAGGGTTTTCTCATTAGGTGAAAGTTTCCAATTTTTTTTTTTTTGGGGTTTTTTTATTGGACTTGTTTGTTGTATCCGAGCTTCCTCAACTCAATCTGATGATGATGTGAGAGAAGCTTAATCCTGTTGGCGATTCTAGGGTTTTTGAGAATGGCGAGCACAGGTGAGCCGGACCGTAAAAGGCGTCACTTTAGCTCGATATCACCCACAGAAGCGGCTGCCGCCGTCAAGAAACAGCCTTTCTTTTGGCCTTCCTCCGAAGACAAGGTCCTCTCTTCATCCCCCTTCCTCTTGTGCATGCCCTTTACATCGATGTCCTTCTATTCTCTAACTTATCCAATCAAATTATTCTTGTTAGATTTCTTGCTATCAGATTCATATATCGTTTTTAGCATTGAATGTCTTTGTCCTAGTTTTGCTGTTTTATGAATTTGTTTTTAACTTCATTGTCGTCTGATTCGTTATTGCTTTGAAGATATTAACCCTGAGTTTACTCGCTACATGTAATCAATTCTTTAACTTTCCAACCCCTTAGACCATGCCTCGAATTTGGTAGTCTGTGACGAATTTGTGGATTTGTAAAGCAACATATGCTGTTTTGCTATTTCAGTTGAACTTATCACAGCTGCCGGTTTGTAATAGAGATTCTGCTCTCTCTTAAGGGTTTTGTTTTCGTTTGATACAGCTTGATACTGCCGTTCTCCAGTTTCAGAATCTGAAGCTGTCTCAGAAATTAGAGGCTCAGCAGGCCGAGTGTTCTATTCTTGAAGATAAGCTTTCTCAGGTCAAGGAAAAACAACTACCATACGGTTCCAGTTTAAAGACTGTTCATAAGTCTTGGGAAAAGGTAACATTGAATTTGCTTTAGATTTCTCTCCTCCTACCCGCCATGCCATAAAAGACTAAAAACATACTTAAGAGAACTCAGTTGCTATTCTGGTCTTTTTCGAAGAGATCTAATTAGTGCTTTTGTAGCAGCTTACAGCTGCAGTGGAATCATGCTCCGTTCGTGTGAGTGATTCAAGCAGCGGAGCTCATAGGTTTGTAAACAAGGAGGGTATGAACAGCTTTGCCCACCTCTTATTCGTTCTCTTAGTGCTAAGATCTAGCTAAACTTTGGGCTTATATGTGTTACAAATATGACTTGCAACTTAAATTTGCTTCACAGATGGGTCGTCTCTGGCCGTGAAAGACGATTTCATCAACCGTCTACTCGAGACTGGTGCGACTGAGAGCTCGTCATCTAATATCTGCTCGAATGGGATGGAAGAAAATAAAGTGAATACCTCAAGCCAGTTGACGCAAACCTTGCATAACCTAGTAGCCGTGACTGATGATTTGAGGTGTCTGAAGGATGATTTATATCCCTCAGCTCTCAAAACTGGCCTTGATAAAGGTATGCATGCGTCTACTGCAATTGATTTTTAGCTCTTTTAATGGCCTTCATAGCATATTTGTATTAACCCAGGTCTGATATGGAATTGCTTTCTTTTATAGATTTGTGCGGACAGCTAGCGCTGAATGAATTGGAACCAGAAATTAAAAGTGTCAGGGTGGATCTAGATGATGTGCTTGTGAAGTTCAGATTACTTTCCAGAGAATTGCAGAGTCATCGTGATGCTGATGCTAAAGTCAGAGTAGACCTCAAACGAATTAGAGGTAGCTACTTTGTCTCTTTTCATTTGAATATTTACTATTACTATTTGGTAGAGCCAGCTGTTAACAAGATATGTAGTTGTGGTCTTGTAGAAGATGTACTCGATAGTGAACTGATTATACAAACCCTTCTGACACATAAGTTTCTTATCTTTAATTTATACCATTTGGGATACACATGTTCATATATTTCTATACACTCTAGTAGATTAAAAGAGCTGGTAATTCTTTGAAATTGACAACGGGCCGTATGAACTGACATTATCCTTTATTTGATCTTATCGAAGGGGAGCTAGAGGATGAGGTCGTGGAGCTTCAACAGTGTAATGGTGACTTGTCAGCATTGAGAGCAGAAAGGGATGCAACAGCAGGGGCGTTTTTCCCAGTGTTGAGCCTTGGAAATAAGCTTGCTACCAGCGATAGGGAAAGGGATAAACAAAGGGATCTGCAAGACATGGAAACAGTTCTGAAGGAGTTAACGGTATATTTGTTTTTCTGGTTTTGTGTTTTCATTGGTAATGCTTTGAATTTTGGTTTAGTAACAGGCTGGATTTTGTAGGTCCTGGCTTCAGGCAGGCTACAAGAGCTAAAAGATCTTCATGAGGAGAGGACAAAAATGCTTGAAAAAATGAGTAATTTACAGGTCAGTGTATGATCCAGTTGCGGTATTTACTTATACTAGTTTATTCTGCAAGAGTTTTGATGTATGAAAACTTGTGGAATGTAGCTTCTTCCTATTGCTAAAACTGATATAAGAGTTTTCTAACAGAACAAGTCAAAGTCTGTGAGGTGCATCTCATCTTCTCAAGCCTGCCTTTCTTTGAAAGACCAGCTTGAAAAATCCAAAGCAGCAGTTTTCCAGTCTATGGCTTTACTTGAGAAACTGCAGGTTATATCTGGATTACGATTTTCATTTTTGTACCTATATTCATAATATTTATGTTGTATATTGGTTGTTAAGCTTTTCCTCCATTCGAAAATTTCAGGTTGAAAAAGATAGTATTGTCTGGAGGGAAAGGGAGATGAATATAAAAAATGAACTAGTTGATGTTTCTAGAAGGACGTCTGCTGTTACTGATTCTAAAATGGCCACTTTAGATGTGGAGATACAGAAACAACTGGATGAAAAAAATCGAATCAAGACTAGGCTGGGAAATATAACAAGAGAGCGAGGTCACAAATTGATTACTTTGACTTACAATTCTGTGTGTAACACCCGCCCCTGTTTCACTTGGAGTCTGATTAAGTGATTCATGTGTCAGGTAGAAAAGAAATATTTGCAGATATGAAGGCATTAATTTCTTCATTCCCAGAAGAGATGAGTTCCATGCGAAGTCAGTTAGACAATTATAAAGAGACTGCTGGAGGTATTCATTCTCTGCGGGCTGATGTCCAGTCCCTCTCTGGGGTTCTATGTAGAAAGGTGGGCAACAATTTTAATCAGTGTTTTGACCCAAAAATATGCTGAACACTGAATGATGTATGCTGTTACAGTTTATGTTTTTCTTACTTAATAAGCCTAATTGGTGAACAGACAAGAGAGTGTGAAGCATTGCATTTGAGATCAGCTGATTATGCTTCTCAGCTAGGTGACCTGAATGCTACGGTATGATGCATTATATTTACCTTTTTCAGTGTACTGCCCATCTCTTATATGTTGACGGTGTTAATATCGGTTATAGTTATTTGCATTATGTCAACCTTGTTTAAAAATATATTTCCTGGATAAAGAATTGCAAAAAGACAATTAGCAAAGTAAAATTTGTTAAATTTTGTAGTAGTTTTTGGTTGGCAAAGAGGCAGTTGTTATGTTGTTTACTTTCAAGTAATATGAGTCTGTCATGCAGGTTCGTGATTTGAAGAACAGTCATGAGGAGTTGAAGTTGTTTCTGGAGATGTATAAACGTGAGTCCACTGATCCGAGGTAAGCACAACTATATGTAACAAATCCAGTGGTCGCTATCCACGATTTTAATTGTTAGAGAAAAGTTTTCTTACCTTCCCCTACGTTGTGGCCATATATGTAGTATAATAGTATTATCAATCTTGCCTTTAGACCGAACTATCCAATCTTGGTGAAAATTTGCTGCTAACTTTTCTTGCGTTCTGAAGAAACTTATGTTCACTTTGTTAATTTATTCTTCACAAATATCTTATCCATTTTTACACTTCCATTAGATGAAATTCTCTTTTGGGTGTTGGTATATTTTTGTATATTCGTATCTTGGCTGAACACACGTTATTGTTATGGGCTTGGTGCATTGCCCTAAGTATCACTGGGATGTTATGCTGTGGCAGGGACATAGCTGAAGCTAAGGAACGGGAGTATAGGGCTTGGGCTCATGTTCAAAGTTTAAAATCCTCCCTTGATGAGCAAAATTTGGAGTTGCGCGTTAAGGCAGCAAATGAAGCGGAGGCAGTTTCCCAACAAATGTTGGCTGCTGCCGAAGCTGAGATTGCTGATTTAAGGCAGAAGATGGATGATTGTAAACGGTAAATAATTCAAACTCGTTTCATGCTACATATGCACTCTCCTCTGCTATTTAGAAGACATTGCATGTTCTGCGGATTGATCTTCCATAGGAATTCTTTGAGACCGTTTTCTTGACAGGGATAGGTCTTGTTTGTTTCAGGGATGTCGCAAAGCATTCTGATATCTTGAAGTCTAAACATGAAGAACATGGAACATACCTTTCTGAAATACAGGTTTGCTTATGAAATTTCTTGTTTCTTTGTTTATAACATATTTTAAAAACCTTGATGTTGGGTATCGATTTACAGTAACTATCTTCTTTTAGACAATTGGAAGTGCCTACGAAGACATTGTACCACAAAACCAACAGCTTTTGATTCAAGTTACAGAGAGAGATGACTATAACATCAAGGTGTTTATTCCAAACTCTTCTTGTTCCTCTAAACTTTACACTTACACGTATATCTACTAGTGTTACAATAAGTTGGAGATTGATGGATTGTGTTAATGGCATGGGCCAATTTCTGTTGTTATACCTTGTATGTTATGCAAGAATATCATGAAATAAGGATGATTTGTTACTTGGATCCGACTATGAGATGTAATTTTTTATGCTCGCCCATTGTTGTTTCAGCTTTTCTTGGAAGGCATAACTTCAAGGCAGATGCAAGATATGCTGCTTATTGATAAATATATTATGGATAAGGATATACAGCAAGGCAGTGCATCTGCTAGCTTCTTATCAAAGAAATCCTCAAGAATTGAAGATCAGGTATATCTGTGTGTACCTGTATACACAAATTGTAAGACTCCTTATTATGAGACTTTGACATGAAGGTGCCTTTTCTTGCAGTTGAGGTTCTGCACAGATCAGTTTCAGAAACTAGCGGAAGATAGATATCAAAAGTCTGTTACTCATGAAAATCTGCAAAAGAAACGTGCAGACATTGGGAATGGCTTGGAACAAGCTAGGTCAAGGCTGGAGGAGTCACATTCTAAAGTTGAGCAAAGTCGGGTGGATTATGGGGCGTTGGAGCTGGAACTTGAAATTGAAAGGTAAATCAAGTGTTCCCTCCCACTTATCCGTTATAAAACAGTTGTTGGTGATGAGCAGCTTATCATTATCTTCTGCATATGTCAGGTTTAATAAAAGAAGAATAGAGGAGGAAATGGAAATCGCCAAAAAGAAAGTTTCTCGTCTTCGATCTCTCATAGAAGGATCATCGGCCATTCAAAAGCTCCGACAAGAACTCGGTGAATTCAAAGAAATTCTAAAGTGTAAGGCCTGCAACGATCGCCCAAAAGAGGTAAGGGGACTCACTACTCTCCATTGTTTAGATTTCAGCAAGATGCATGATGTTCTGATTTTTATTTGAATCTTGAATCAACTGCGTGTGTTCTGATTGGTTTTGGTGTTTTGTGCTTAATAAACTAGGTGGTTATCACGAAATGCTACCACTTGTTTTGCAACCCATGTGTGCAAAAGCTCACAGGAACTCGACAGAAAAAGTGTCCGACATGCTCAGCCAGTTTTGGACCGAATGATATTAAACCTATCTACATCTGACTGAACCGAAACGCTGTGAGCATAGATGTATGACGATACTGTGAAACCACAGGGACTCCTTTTCATATAGATAAAAACATTAGATCTCTCTGTAATTAATACTCTCGTTTTTGTATTGGGAAAGATCATGAAGAATAATGGGATATGGCAAATCAGAGTTTTTGAAGATAACATTGTGATAGAGAAATAGGCAAGAATTTTAACACTCTTTTAGGGTTCATGTCTTGGTGATGATAGTCTTTCCTTTTTTGTTTGTAATTTGGAACATGGTTTCCGCAATTGATTTTTTTTTAAATAGTCCTTTTTCCCCTCTTAGTGTTATCCAAACGTGTGTTAATGTTCTACGATTTCTCAGTTTACACAGCACGATTTTATATAAGAAAAAAGACTACACAAAATTCTTACTAAGAAAAAAAAAACTATCAAGAGCTTAATAGTTTTTTAAAACTTTTAAAACTATAAATACTTTTAAAACTTTTTAAACTAACACTTAATTTGGAATGGTATTTTCCTTTTCACTGTTTTTTTTTTTTTTTTAATTTCTTGTTGTCTTAAGACATGATCATTGGTATTGCCGCACATGTTCTTTTTCTCTTTTCCTTCCTTTAAAAAAATGGCTGAGAGGTGAAAAAGAAAGAGTTAATTTATTTTGAAACATATGCTCTTAATTATTTTCTTCTTATTATTCTACTACTGCTTTCAGTTTGGTCTTTCTAATTGCTTGCTTTTTCTTTTTTAAGCCACTTTATTCCCAAAGATAAAGATCACATGTTTTAGCTCCATTCTGGTTCTATCTCTCGATCTATATATACATACACATATGTATCACTAATCAGATTTTAAAAAGTCTCAAGTGCTGAAAGGTAGAAATATGGTTGCGTCACGAACAAGATAATTAATTATAGCAATATAAAGACAGACAAAAAAAAAACGTTTTCATACAAGGGAACTCCTGACTAGATAACAATGTATAAGAAAAATAAAGGAGTTATGTTCTTTTATTTTGTGAGTGTTTAGAATATGTTTTTCTTGTTTGTGTTAAAAAAAGTCTGAAAATAAAAAGTAAAACAAATTTCTAATAATACGTGTATATACATGAACAAAGTAGGAGTGTAGTAAGTCTGAGGATAATTAATTCGTGTTTCAAATATAAAAGTGATTTTCCACACGTATAGAAAATATATTAGGATTTCCATTAGATATAACTAGTGACTCTGCACTTGCCTTTTGACATAAGCGACCTTTCGCCCATCATGCCCCTTAATCATATTTTTCACTTATCATACATTACGTATTTCTATATGATGACGTAACTCAATTATCACTAACAAAAACAACCTTCATACGTTTACTCAATCAAAGAAAAAAAGTCACAATTGCAACACGTACACACCAAAAAGAGAATCAGAGAGAAGGTACAAAAGTGATCAACAGCAAGATCAAACCCTGATCAAACGAACTAAATAACTCAAGAACCAACGAATTTATTAAACAGTGATTATTTTTTACAGTCAATTAAACGACGGATTTTTTTTATAACAGAACTCACTTGGTATAAGAGTAAGAGACAAAGCAAGACATCTCAATAGAATAAGCGAGAGAGAAATGCACAAAACGAAACGAGATTGTGAGTTGAACGAATTCCAAATATAAAGGTATGAAAAGAGGTAATTGAACAGGTTTTTACGAAGAGAAGCGTTGATTCCGTAGGGCAAAACAGAAAGAAACGACGATTTGGGGAAGGAAGCAAAGAGGTGCCTTTTAATTTTTTTTTTTTTTTTTTTTTGTCAACCCTTTTAATTTATTTCATAAATTAATAATATCATCTTAAATCGTGACCGTTGGATGAGAAAATAAAACAACTTCGACCGTTGGATTAAACAAATGACATCAGCAGTCCCTCAAAAGTGGGTTTGCTATTATATGTAGATGAGTATTTAAAAACGGAAAACATTATTTTAAAGCCAACATGTATTTTTTACAATATGTTTTCGAAACATATATGTAAATTATATACATCAGAGTTTTTTTTTATATGTAGAAGTGTAATAAGAGTAAGAAAATAAGCTTAAATCAACAAGATTGAAAATAAGGTTACAGAAAATAAGTGAGAGAGAGGGAGAGGGAGAGAGACTATGTCAACCTGCATTTCTCTTTTTAAAGCATATTATCGACGAAAGAGGAAAACAATCATACACTTAGTATCTAATGACTTTTTCCTAAAGCACTCAATTTTCTTTAATCATGTTTTTTATATATATATACAACAAGTAAAAATGTTTAGATCTTATAATCTTATCATACTAGTTGACTCCAAATTAACATTGATATCAC
The DNA here is from genome assembly GCA_024034495.1 of Camelina laxa. Taxonomy (NCBI): domain Eukaryota; kingdom Viridiplantae; phylum Streptophyta; class Magnoliopsida; order Brassicales; family Brassicaceae; genus Camelina; species Camelina laxa. Next base: position 1,310,719 of record CM043882.1, read on the forward strand.
CATTACCAAGATTATTCACGAGACAAGATCTGTTTCAGATCAAATAATTGTAAATAAGTTTCTGTTCAATTTTCTACAATTTATTAATTAATCAAGGGGAATTAAGCTGATCCTGCACATACGACCCATCCTTTTCTTTTATTAATCACTAATTAGGTTTCGTGTATATATAATCTTAATCAACAAATCAGATTTATTGCTCTAACAAAATGTGCGAATATGAGAGACTCGTACTAGTTATTTGCTCTCTCTTGCTACATTGGGTTCTCGTTATTTTTCAAAACTAGATGGCATATTAATAGTTTTACACATTAATAGTAATTGGAAAATAAACGAAACACAAATAATAGAGTAGTCGTACCCTCCAATAATAGGGAACCATTATATATAGTGGCAGATATAAATATATTGGACTAAACTAATTATTATTTGAATGTGACAAAGGCTTTTTTATTTACTTCTATAGTCTATACCTTTGAATGTGCCAAAAGTTTTTTATATGTCAAATACACATTCAGTACAAAATAATCGTACTCCATCTAAATTTGTTAAAGCTTTTTTTTTATTCAAAAACATTATTTACACAACCTACATTTGTCTAACGTATCAGATGTTCATGACATTATTTTATAAATGCATATTCTTTTATTATGTATTGTATAAGATATCATATAATTTAAAAGTTTATATGGATTGATGCAATTTTGAAGTGTTACCTATAACAGTGTTAGAGATGTGATGGTTAAATTTGTATTGTTGCAGATGAATCTTCACGACCCTCTTCATCCAAACCACTAATCATGTAATGAATAGACCTTTTTTTTTTTTTTTTTGACAATGAATAGACCTTTCTCTACTTCATTGTTCATGTTAAATACATTGTTTTTTCTATTTTTAATGTAAGAATCTTGCCTAATGTCTTGTTTATTTACTCTTTAATTAATATCTAATGTAAGAATTTTGTAGTATCTAATGGCTTTTCCCTAAAGCACTCCATTCTGTTTAATCATGATTTTTTTTTAATCGCTATATTATTTTTATTTACAACAAGTGAAAATGTTTAAATATTGTAATCTTATTGTCGATCCATATTAACATTGATATCACCATTACCAAGATTATTCACGAGACAAGATCTGTTTCAGATCAAATAATTGTAAATAAGTTTGCGTTCTATTTTCTTCAAGTACTTAATTATTAATAAACGGGAATTAAGCTGATCCTAGAGACCTACACCCGTCGTTTTCTTTTAATAATCATTAATTGGGTATATTTGTAACTATAATCTAAATTAACAAATCAGATTCATTGCTCTTACAATATGTACAAATCAGAGACTCGAACTAGTTAATACATTCCAGATCATTTGCTTTCTCTTGGTACATAGGGTTCTCATTATTTTTCACAAATAGATGATATTAGTATAATTTAAGTGTTTAACACATAATTAGTAGTAAAAAAACGAAATAGAGATAATAGAGTAGTGGTAGCGTCCAATAATAAGGAACCATAATATATAGTGGCAGATATATAAATATATTGGACTTAACTAATTAATAGTCTGTACACATAGTTAGGTTTGCATGCCACAAGATGCCAAACAACAAATTCACCCTCTTGTAATTTGTCAGCCAGAGTATCGTCCAAACGATCCAGGTACATACGTATATATACATATATATTTCTTTATTTATGAGGAAGTATTCTACATATATATATTGTCACTTCTATAATTTTTATTGTCACCATTTGACATATTGTATCTTACAGAACTAGACTTAATATTCGTCAATTAATTCCTAAATATTTGTATATACGTGTGTTTAGAAACAGTTTTATGCTCTGATCACTGTGTATATACTTTAATACATTATATTATACGCTTCATATATATATTACCAACGTCTTTTACGTATAAAATATATAATCCAATAACAATCAGAAATATCCAAACAAGAGACACAAATGGTAGATTAGGAATTGTGGAAGTTCGTTACCTAACGAGTAACGTGTATATATTTATAGAAGTACACTATAATAATAATAATAATAATAATAATAATAATAATAATAATAATAATAATAATAATAATAATAATAATAATAATTCATAGTACTTAAATACTCCCTCCATTTTTTTGTAAATTGATTTTTTAAAAGTTATTCAGACATAGTATTAAATAACATTTAATGTTAACTTTTTCTAATCAATTACACCACAAAACCACACCTCATTTAAAAATTTGTTAGTATTATTATTTTTATACAATTCAAACCTTAAAATCATGAGACAGTATGCATGTGTTGTAATTGTCTACATAGAAGTATAGAGCATATAACCATTCAAACCTTAAAATCATGAGAAAAAATAGAAAATTAACCCAAGATTTAATTATTATTACTATGTATTGAGATAATGATAGTGAGCTCACTTGTACACCCACTATGTTTCTATTTAATGACCTGTCTCCAACTATCCCTATGTCTCACCAAATCAATATATTTATACATGTATATTCGAATATTATTACCATTGGCAAGGGGAAATTATAAATTTAACCTCTCTTCACCATTCGATATGAAAGGACGAGTTCTAAAATTTGCCACTAAATAAAAAATATACGAGTTAATCCGAGTTTGACTGTGGACGATAAATCTATTTCTGAAAAACGATTTATAAACGACGAGGTTGATGTGGAGTTTTTTTTTTTTTTTTTTTTTGTTTAGTAACTTACGTATGAGGAAATCGTTTCGTGTAGTGGGGTTTCACTTATTTTGCCATTTACTGTTATATGTTATGACAAAAAAAAAGTATTGTCAAATAAAAAAATATTTTATATATAACAAAAGTTATTTGTCACTCTCAAATCTAAGGGTCCAATATGTTTGGGAATCAATAACAATAACAGTCTTAAATTGCCACATAGTGGTGAACAAAGTAAGGTGTTGGCCAAAAGCAATCACCTTATTACAGTTTATATTCTTTCACTTTTGACAAATATTAAAGAAGTGGACAAAAAAACAAAGTAAAAACACTATAAAAAAAATAATGAAAATGTAAAAAATCATATCTATATTTAAAGACATCATCACCATGTGACTCATGTTATTTTCCAACACCTAGAATAGTTTTTTTTTTTTTTTTTAATAATTAAATAATTCATCAAAAGTTTGTCCTCTTCACTGTCAATTTTCACAATCATCATCTCATCAAAACCTCACACGCTATATATATGACATATTAATCGGAAAAGAAAAAGTTAGTTATAAAAACTAGCTAGGCCAAGAACGTGGATTACGTGTTACTGCGTTAATCATTAATGAAACCCTTTACAAATATGCATGTTAAATGTTGTTGGTAATAAGTGAACAATATAATGATCTTTGTCAACAAGTGAATTGTTACATAAGTATATATATAAAAAAAACTACTAAAGTAAATGCATATTTTGTTAAAATGAATCAATTCCTAGTTTACTACTCCATTCGATTAGAGTAGATAATTAGAGAAAAGGACTGCATCGTCATGTATTTTGTAAAACAAGTATAAGAACGAAATTTTAACTCAAAACATATGGATGATAAACTTTTAAATGGTATATTACAACAAACATACATGACATTTATATTACAAAAATTAAAACTCGAGAAAACGGGAAATTTCCAAATTCTAGCTATTACTATATAAGACTGTATAGATAAAAGAATGATAATATTTTGACCGAGTGTTAAACAAACAATTGGGTTTTATCACAATTTTTTGTTCTTTTGGTTCATTTTTCGTAGACTAAATTATAGTAACATTCTGCAACTTCTTAACATCTTCCCTCGTCACATTTATATTACACAAACACACTTTTTTTTCTAGAAAATCAAAACGATTTACAAAAAAAAAATCAATATCACTCAAGCTGGAAAAAAGAAAAATCAAACTTAAATAGAGAAATTGAAGAAGAAGAAGAAGAAGAAGAAGAAAATGGTGTGAACTAATCAAAGTGTTAGCGATGATGGAGCCTCTCGAAAAGGGTAATTTATTTTAGTCATTCAGACATAAAAAACGGCTCTTCAAGCCGAAACCCAGCATCGGCTCCACAGAGTTGCCACGTGGACGAGTAATAACAAAACGCATCGTTTCGTATCATCATCTCATTCTCATCGGTAAACAAATCCGGCAAATCAAACAGCTTCTCTTCGTCATTGTCTTTGTCCGTACACGACGACGTCGTTGAAGCACAACAAGAAGCTTCCGAAGACTCTTGACTATGATGTGTCGTGGTGGTGCTTGTGTCGGAAGAAATCACCGTCACGGCTCGACTCGGCTCGGCTTCAGCTAATTCAGCTACTTCCTCCACATCGTTGACCGGATCTTGCCAATTGACGGCGGCTAGAGAGGCGGCGGCTTGAATGTCTTTAGGAGAATTTGTGACTGGACGAGGAAGCTCGCCGGATAACTCGGGAAAATTGAGGTAAGCCGTTGTACCTTTAATGGCTAAAGCGGCTACGTCGTGAGCTCGAGCTGCCATCTCAGCCGTTGGATAAGTACCGAGCCAAATTCTTGATTTCTTCCTCGGCTCTCTAATCTCCGACACCCATTTTCCCCAACTCCTCATTCGAACTCCTCTATACGTCGGATGCTTATCTCCGCCGTTGATCTTTCGCTTTTTCCTACTCCTCCTCCTCCTCCTCCCTCGGTTTGATCATCGTCTTCAACCGAGGCTAATGATCTTCGAGATGCTTTTCTTGTAGAGTTGTCTTCCTCATGGTGAGGGAAGTTAGATGATGATGAAGAAGATGATGATGTTGTAGGTGAAGAGGACAATGAGGCCGTGGCTGAGACAAAGGTTACTTGAGAAACACTACTACTCTTCTCTATGTTGATTTGTCTTTCCATTGTAATGAGAGCTTTAGAGAGATGGATGGTTGCACAAAAATAGATGTGAAGTGGGCTGTATTAATATTCCTCCACAATCTCTCTTTTATTTTTTGGCTTTTCTATATAATAAGGAAAAAGGAAGAAAAATAAATATTTACAAATGTTTTTTTTTTCTTTAAGTATAATAAATAATAAATCGAAGGAGGCAGTATGGATTGGGGTCCATGGAACAAAAAAGATATTATTGAGATTCACAATTTTAGCGAACCAGTTTTGTTCCATGTGAAAATTAATACATACGACGACATGGTTTTTATTTATTATTATGTATTTTTCTTACAGGAAACAAAAAAAACAAATTATTATGTTTTTTATTTATTTATTTTAGAAACAAAGCAACAAAAAATTAATTCGCATGGCAGTCGTTGAATTATTATTATTTATTTTTTTAAAATTCACGTCGTCTAATATGGCCCGACCCTCGTGCATGTGCGTCACCTCTCAACACATGAATTTCCCCATCTTCCACTTTTATTTCGTCGTCCAAACAAAATTGTGGTTAGTGTCACGTCGTCATATATTGAAATTTAGGACCTATTCTTTTCTATTTCTCGTCGACTTTTATTTTTTTTTCGCAAATATGTTTGATTGGTAAAATTAAGAAACAGACTACGATGGCAAAGACTCGAATGCAACCCCGTACAAAATTGTTGTTTCGACATTTCCATTGACAGACTATATATATTTTTTAATTCATATACTATCACTTAAATTAATTATGTAATTTTGTGATTAATGTAAAATTTGATTAAGAACTTTTTTAGAAGCACGTTATACAAAATAACTCTGACACGATGGATCGATATAACTATATACTCCAAAGAAAAACTTGTTTTGTGCGGTACGTAGCAGGTTTTGAGTAAATGAAAGACTTGTTAGGTCTTTTTTAAAGAGTAATTAAAGAACGTACTTTTTCCCGAGTAAATAATCCTAAAAATACGACTTAATTACGATAGTAGTAATTAATTTATGTCCGAATAATTAATCCAATTATATGTCTGCTGCCAGTGCCTGAGGTATTTGATTACACGTGCCGATAATAAGTAGAGTACGATTACTAAAATCAAACACAAGATTCATACCTCCTTGACCAAGGCATTAAGCCATCTCTTTCAATTAATTTTCATAATTAAATGTCATTAAGCTTTTTGGTTCCTTCTCGAGAGGAAATATAAAGGCATGGAAGCATAATTGAGATGGCTGTCCACGTCATAAGATTTTTAATTAATACGAATGGGTCGAGAGTATTAAATTCTGATTAAATATAATACGTACACGTACCATATCAAATTTATGTGAACGAATATGTATTGAACTAAGTGTGTATATATATATGTTGGGGTATATTAATGTAACACTGTTAGTACGTCATATTCGATTCGGCGCCATCATAATTTAATTACGAAACCACTTTGTTTTCATATTTATTATATATGGTCATTGGCCACCACAATAAATAGAAAACACTCTCTTCAATTTGTTTTAAAAAAATTCCCCAGCTGTGATTATACAAGAATCATTGAACAATGAACGACATTATTCACACGTATATGTATACAGTATACATATACACATGCAGACATAGATTCTCTCTACTATATATGTACTCATAGTTATGATATATACATTGAGCTAGTAGCTTAGTACTGTCCACTTCAGGAAAGTGTGGCTATTGTTTATTTAGAATCTTTTTAGTTGATTGAGGAACATTGACCCCATTAGCTCACACTGATCTGCAGGTTCTCATTTGTTCTATTTATATAGTCCAATTTTATTTTATTTTATACTACATTATTATGCATCCGATCCTTCGTGATTATAAATTGACATTACGGTGTGTGATAGCTGCGATGATGGTACGTAGTAGTAAAATCATGAAATGATGAACATCGTACATGTTGAATAACGTTTTTTATATGGTAGGTACATAAATAGTACTAAAATAATGAAAATGAAAATGAAAATGATGACAATAGTACTGCACGTGAATAACGTCAAAATATTAGTTCTGGTTAGAAATTGACACAAGTTGATTGTTGTAGGAAAACCAGAATATTTATAATTGATCAATGATTTATGTTCAATATTCGTATTTGATACTAGCATTTTGGGCATTACTTGGAAATTTCCAAGTATCTATATATTCAAAAGGAAGACCGACTTTTATATCCTATATAGACGATTAGTCCTATAAACCTGTTGAATGTTGATAACGTGTGTGTATTTTTTTTTTTCCCCATAAGAGATTAATTGGTAAGAGATATAATTTAGGAATTCAAAGTATCGCTTAGTATGAACTGAAATGTTAAGACTTATATACATATAGTCGGTGTATGTTTGAAATAAATTAGGAAATTCGGTATATATATATATATATATATATATATATATATAGTTTGGAAATATACGACGGTAGGTTTGTACGTTTGAAATAAATTAGGAAATTTTGTATATTTCTATATATATAGTTTGGAAATATACGATGGTAGGTTTGAAATAAAATAAAATAAGAAACACAATGCTTACTGTGATTGAGCTTGATAGATTAATAGGAAGAAAAAAAAAATACTTTTCTACACATATACAATTGTAAGTTGTAATTATGCAGATAGATACAAAATAAAAGTCTAAAACTATAAAGAAACGGCGAGCAGAGGTTGTGGGAAAAATCTGCGAGCAAAATACGATGATTGATGCGAGATTTGATAATTTTTTTAGTATAAGTCAATGGGCACACATGGATGGCGCACATGCCACTCATTTTTAATTGTTACAAAACTAAAATATCAAAATTTAGTTATGAGTTTTCAACAAAGAAAAAAAAACATTTTGTTAAAAGGAAAATGCTCATCCACTAAATATCATTTACCATTCCGAGCCTTGAGAATCATAGCATGCAACCAAAACATGTAGTAAAGAAAGTTCCAATTAAATTGTCGCCATCTGGTTGATAATAAAGTGATCAACGGTGGAGGTCAAATCTCCAACCAGGTAAGGGTGTTTATTTATAGAACCTTTTAAAATACTGACAGTCACATTTGATAAAAGGTAAATTTTTCTGAATGTAACCACCCGGTAAGGGAAAAAAAAGTGGTCCTAGATCGTCAATCTAAATGCATTCTATCTCGTGGATAAAAATGATTTGTGTATTCTTTTTTCACATATTGAAACTATATGCATATTGGATTGTAAATATTATAGCAACGTACACATATATTAAAGTACAAACTTGTGCATATAATGCATCGCTACGTATCAAACGGGTAAGGGGGGAGGGGTTCAGAAACTTAAATATGATGTTCCCTCTCACTCTTATGTTCATTCAATTCTCTGTTTCCCTCAAAAAGAGGTAACCATTCTAATATTAAAAATAAAATAAACATAAATTGGAGTTTTTTTTCATTAGGCGATGGACAAGAGTCATGAGAGACTTATTGCTTTTCTCGTCAATCCAGCTAGTATTTGTTTCATTTTAAAAATTAATAAACATTCCGTGTGCAAGTAGTTTACTTTCCCCTTGAGTGAGGAACTCACGTAGAGCTCAATTTAGCAACAAAAAAAATTATAAACTCTTTGTCTACATTGAATTATGCGATATTTCTAAATCCATTGTTTAGACAAGATAATTAGCAAATATAGTATTTTAAAATATAAATTGTCAAAATGTCTTGTTTTTTTGTATTTCAAAGCTCAATATATTGCTATATAAAATGGAAATCAACCTAAAAAAAAAAAGTTAAACTATTCTTAGGAATATTTCCAAGAATTATTTTTGCAAAAGCCATGTTACTTGCGTAGCTTGACGATGACAAAGCTTTGTCAGCTAGAAACAGGATTGTAATCCAAGGAAATGTTTTTTCTTTGTATTTTCCACTGAAATCATATACGTATCTATCACAGTTTTTTTTGGTAATTGTGGAAGTTCGTTGAGTGGTAACATCCCTTTGGGCCACACCAGTTCAGATCCTCCAAATCTTGCTTTTGGTCATACTAAATATCATTATACTTATATTAATAACAAAACGCATTATAATTTCAAAGCCTTTATGAAAACATGTATTGAAGTTTTCTCTTCGTGTTATATATAATATAACTAAGGACTCTTTGTTTCCAAAAGCTTTTTTTTTTTCTTCTTTTGCATTCATCTGCGTTTACATGCGAAACGAATCACATTTTCTGCTAACATTAAAACAAAATCACAATTATGAAATAAATCAATAAAACATTTTTATTTTCTATAATTACAAAAATACAAATGTAAACGACTTTAATGATCATAAGCAGGGGCAGATCCAAAGATGAACTAGGTGGGGCACGTGCCCCATGCTAATTATCAAACAAAAGAAAAAATGACTATTGTTTGTTATAGGTTTATAGCTTATTAGACCAATTCAAGTGTCCGAATAGATGTTAGGGATGATATATTTCATATATCTAATATCATTTGTTTTTTATTTCTTATGCCATGTTTTATATTTTTATTTTGTATGCTCAATTTTATATTTCTTATATTTTAACTGGGTGTCAATTATCTTTTTTTTTTTTTTTAAACTTATATATCAAAATGCATTTGTTTATTTCTTTATTTGATTTTCTACATGTAAATTTTATAATAAATAGATCAAGTAAATTCAGTAGATTACAATTTTTGATTCAATTAATATTTTAAAAATGTAAAAAATCAATGAAAATTTATATAAGGAACTTAAATTTTTAAAATATAAAATAATATATATAAAAAAAAAATATGTACCCCATGTTAATTTTAGTTCTGGATCCGCCACTGATCATAAGTGAATGATAAGAAATCCATAAGTGATAAATCTAATACTAAGCGACATCAAACTTAATAATAAAAGCCATACAACTTTCTATTTTGAATTGCAACCCATAATAATACCAATAACGGTACTCTACATCAATATTTCCGGATATAATAAAGGTAAAGAGTTTTACGAAAAAAACAGAGACTAAAGACCTTTCTTGAACACCTTTTCTCATGGTTAAAACTAAATTACGACTTAATTAAAAAAAAAAAAAACAAATCCAATCATGCAAGGGAAAGGTATATAATATAGATGAAGAACAAAACTAAGAGAGAAACAGATCTACATCACATCATTTGTATATCTATTAGTGGGTGCCCTACGAATTGTCTTTGTCTCCATAATTTTATTTTGTCATATTAAATTGTATCATTAAAGAGACAAAATTTGATAATGATCTACTTTTCTTCTCTCCTATTTTTCAACCCACGAATAATTCTTGAAGTTTCTGCTTCTTTATTTACTTTTCATTATTATATTTCCATCTTTTTTTTGGATTATATGCTCGCTCTTGTAACTTTTGCGTTATTTTTCTTAAATGAAAATTAATATTGTAAATAGCCAATGATGTGTCATTCATCCATACGGTCATATGAATCTTGTAGGTCTAAGTCTTGATAAGTTGATTTTTTTTTTTCCACAAAACTAATCCAACAACCTGTAAAACTCTTTAATATTTCATTGGATTCGAAACCGTAAATAAACAATTAACATCGTTAGTATCATCACCAGACGAAACAATTATTTGCTTATGATTGGAACGAATAAAAGAAGCGCCGAAACTGTATAGCTCCCGATCCAAATGAAATAATTTAGGGGCAGACTTAAAAGTCCAATGCCCAATAGGATGATATTATGATGGGCTCTAGCAAGAAAAAAAACATGAGAAACTTGTCTGAGGAAGATCACATGGACCAGTGTGTTCCGCGTTCTACTTTCACTCCTGACAGCATAATTCTTTGCCCGAAGGATAATTTAAACCAAAAAAAAAAAACCAAATAAAGGAATGAAAAAAGTTGGGATGAATTTCCCCAAGGCAGAAGCAATATAAAAATGCTTGAATTGGATAGTTTCATACTCACGTCATTCTCCTTTTGTGATCTTATATAAGCCTTTAATTAACCTCGTATTGAACAACCCATGCACAATTAAATATATACAAAGAAGCCAACGTGCCTTCTAATCCAAATCTCGTCAGCGTTGATATGGGGGATCTAGAACAAGGAATACAACTAGCCAAGGAGAATGAAGCTGGAACTGGTAACGTGGGTAGATGGAGTGAAGGATTTCATGATCAATGGGTTCCTAAACATGGAACAGCTGAGAAAGCAAAGGTTATATCGTCCAAGACTAAACCGACTAAATCTGATTCTTGCTCTGAATCAGCTGAGATTTCCGGTATATGGCCTTCTTCGTTTAGCAGAGAGTACTGTTGCATCTATAGAGTGCCAAACCGGCTACGGAGAGTGAACCCAGACGCATACACTCCTCAGATGCTTCTCATTGGTCCACTTCAACATTCTAAGAAAGCTAAAGCCCTTGAGCTCTCTAAAACCGATTTAAGGTACGTAAGCGTGTATATATATAAACCACAACAAATAATATATAGGCTAGTTTAATTTCTGATTTTGTCATTGCGCTTGTATGTTACGTTTACATTTATAACATGCTAAATCATAGCTTTATAGTGTTTTTATGTTAATACATATCTTTTATGTTCCGAATAGATATCATGTAAAAGTTTTGTAGCCAAGTTAAATTTTTTCGGCTTGCGTTTATAACGTTTGTAAACATACTTTTAAAAGTAGTATTATACTATTCTCTGTCTTTGAAACATACAGATTTTTCAGTTTTTTTAAAAACAAAAATTTATAATGATGCTAATGCGTTTGGATTGTTCCAGATATCTGGACTATATGAACATGGAGCTTCACAAGAAGAAGTACCTTAATGCTATTGCAAATAAATATGGGAAGAAGATTGTCGATGATTTGAGTTCAATCATAAAAACGAATGAAAGATTTATAAGAGAAAGCTACGCCGAATCAACGGAATGGATAAATTCCCAAGAGTTCGTGGAAATGATACTCCTCGACTCGGTGTTCATACTAGGGTTCTTCATTCAGACCGGAACTACTCAAAACATCAACAAGAAAGAAGAAATTCTTTTCCATGAAGAAGACATTCTTTTCCAGGAGCCTTGTCTTATAACTACTATTTTGGAAGACCTAATCTTGCTCGAGAACCAACTCCCTTATGCCCTTTTAGAGGAACTCTCCGAACTGTTTTTCTTAAATCTTAAAACCAGGGAAACGATCCGTGACATTATCCTACGAGCGTTTAGGTTGGACGGTGAGGTCAAAGAAGGAATGAATTTCCGACATTTTACAGATTTGTTTCGACGTGTCCGTGTGGAAACACTTTTTTTGACAAAAGAACAAATCAAAAGCGCAAAGGCTAAGCCACCGGAGAGCATAAAGAGTCTGCACAACGCAGACAAACTAGACAGTGCTGGAGTAAAGTTTGGGCATCCGGATAAGAAAAACGATTTATCATTGGTTATTACTTTCGAACGAGGAATCTTGAAAATACCTTGTTTCTTAGCTGACGACAACACCGAGAGGATTATGAGGAACTTAATGGCACTCGAGCAATGCCATTACCCTCTCACTGCTTATGTTTGTAACTACATCGCTTTTTTGGATTTTCTCATTGACACCGATCAAGACGTTGACTTGCTCGTCAAGAAAGGTACGTAAAACATTTTTCAATTATGAAAATTTCCTTTTTTCAATTATGAGAAACACATGCTCCACATTTTGTCGTTAACAGGAGTTGTAAAGAACTGGTTAGGACATCAAGGGTCGGTGGCGGAAATGGTGAACAAGCTATGTTTAGGGCTTGTGGATTTTGGATCTCACTATTACAATATAGCCGAAAGACTCAACAAACACTACGAGAGCCGTCTCAATAGATCCATCGCCACACTCCGGCGAGTTTACTTTAAAGATCTTTGGACCGGAACTGCCACCGTTGCCGCCGTCGTTATTCTTGTGTTGACTTTGATTGGGACGGTGGCTTCCGTTCTCCAAGTGGTGCAGAAGGACGACAAGTCTTCGCCGCCCCCAGCTCCTCCCCGAGGAACATAAATTGTTTCTTGTTGTACAACGTACGTACACGAAACAAAAGAATATTTGTTTTTCCTTTTCTCCCACATCAAAACTTTGTTTCATTTGTTCTTCTCTTTAGCTCGAGTTTGGTTCCTCATATGATGCTTCTTTTCATATTGTTTATTTATCCTTTTCACGTCTAACATTATTCTTCCAGTTTGACTATGTATCTTCAAGTTAATAATAAAGTATTTGGTTGCTTAATAAAAATAAAATTTTGTTTGCTCAGAACTAAACGATCTGAAGAATACATAGTTAATTCTAACAAAACTTAATTGAACTCTTTTTTTGATGTAAATTTGTTATTAATATGAGATATAACACATATATAACTGATTATTAAAACATGATGGAACAAGCTGTGACTGTTGATTATGGCTCTAACTATTACAATATAGGCAAGAGCTTCTATAGATACTACGAGTATCGTTTTCAACTATAAGAATATAATAGCACCAAAAAGAAGAGGGCACATTTTTTTCCACTTCGCGCAAGTATACTTCAAAGATGTTTGGAGCAGAAATGCCAGAGTAGAAGCCGTCGTTAGCTTAATTTGACTTTGATTGGGACGGTGGCTTACGTTCTTTAAGTGTAACAATAATCTCACTAATTACAATTAATCTATAATCTTACGATATATTCTCGTTCTTTCTGCAGAGGGCCACTCAAAATGAAATTGGTTGCTTTAATTTCTTTGTATGGTAAGGAATCTTGTAAAATTATGTGTAATAATATTTGTTTATGTTAATAAATTTATAATTCAAACCCTACTGTCTATATAATTATTAGTCAAAAGTCAGAGTCTTACTCCAACTCGTTTTCCTTATAATGACCTAAAATAATAATAATAATAATAATAATTAGATAAATTTCAACCACTTAAAATAAAACATCCTTCAAAATGGTTTGCCAACAACAAGATAGTATCTCTGTAATGAGATAAACATGTGATGATCCATTCCACATGACTGGACGATCACCCCCTTATTCATGAAATTAAAGAAAAACAACAACGAAATTTTATTCAAGAAACCCTTGTTCGTTGATACCACCAACAACAAAAGGGTTTCATGACCTTCAAACTCCCTGATCACTCACGACGATCACGGTGGCCTGCTGCTGCCTTGCCTGCTTTTGGCCTCTGGGTTTCAAACCTTCTGCAGTACATAGGACGCCCACCGACGGAAAAGCCAACCTTCTCACAAGGCCCCAGCACAAGGTTTGGTATTCTGAAATTCCTGAATATCACTTTCCCAAACAAACCATTCTTACCCACCTTCCTTGCTGCCCTTGGTCTGTTCACAAACACTTCCTCCACGCTCATTGGAAACATGCTAATCATCATCATCACATATATATACACATCAGTGAACCAATTTAATCGTACGTGTAAGAGATGTAATAGACTACCAAAAAAAGAGTAGAACAAATTGTTTGTATATGATGTACTGTGAGATGCAATTATGCAAATCGAGATCTATTAGACATAGCTTTTGAACAAACTAAACCAAAATCTTTATCCATCTATCTATAGGTGTGTCTACACTACACATAGTCAAACCTTCTATGACGCAATGTAACGTTATCGTTTTGTAACCAATCATTTGGACGAACTACAAAACATTTATAGATTTCATAAAATAGGGTTTCACTTGCCTGTCGAAGAATTCGAAGATCTGGTATTCTGAGAGGGGAAAGCCATTGGAAAACGTGAGGAATAGAGAACGTGGTTCAGTTGCCGGCAGAAACGGCTCCGCTGATGAATTGATCTTAGATCCTGCCGAAGTACTCATGACGGCTTCCCTATCTCTCTCTCTTCTTCCCTATCCTTACAACACCACACAAGTTCTTTGTTTTGCTTTTATATAGCCTGATACGTCCGGATGCAGCTGTTGGGGCCTTAGGGGTTTAAGTAAGGAATGATATCTTTTTTATTTAATGCATATTATCAAAAAAAGATGATAAAATTTTCATTTACAGTATGTGCATGCATGTACTTGGTATTCCAGCTATTATTTATTATTTTGTTGTTGTTGTCCTTTTAAAGATAATTTCCTCGGTTTTGTCAAATCCTTTGATTTTATATATTTTTTACATACTGTAAGATCCTGATTCATCTTTATGAAAACATAAGTGTTGTATTCAGTTATATACTGTCTTCATACAATATTTGTAGTTCTTTTTAAACGATCAGAAACAACAATTGGAAGTTCTTTAACAAAAAAAAAAAAAAAAAAAAAAAAAAAAAACAACAACAATTGAAAGTTGGCTTCTTTTCAAGGAATCAAATAAGATTATTTACGTGCATTAGTAATTTATACAAACTAGATTTTGTTAAATCAAAATTCATGAGATTTACAAGTAGATTAAGTTCCGAAAAAGTTGTCATACTTGTGATTCACACCAATAAATAAAACAAAAACCAGTAATCACCACCTCCACGGAGACGGAGCATGTGTGTAACATACATAATCTCGCAAAGGTTATGCTTGAGATTAGTTATATATAATACACACTCTCTGCAACAACATGCACACATAAAAGCTTTAACAATGTTCAAACCTCTAAAGAATAATCAGATGAAGAAGACTCCCATAAATCCAATTCTTGTGATTCACACCAATAGATAAAGGTAAATCAAAAACCAGTACGTAATCACCTCCACGGAGACTGAACATGTGGAACTTAAAGCATACATAATATATATATACACATATATTCTCTATAGCAACCTGCAAAAAAAGCTTTAACAATGGTCAAACCTCTTGAAAATAATCAGATGAAGAAGACTCCCACAATCCAAAGCTTTACATTTTCACAGTTTTAGTTGCAGAGCAATGTGTCCCGCGTTGCATTCCCAGTGGTCACGTTGATCCTAACGAGTCAAAGAAAAGCAAAAAACAAAAACAATTTAATCACATTCTGCTGAGTTTTAAGACAAAATGTCAGATGGATCCTAAGAGATGAGAGTAGAAGCATTTTACCCATCCGCGATTTTGCAAAGGTATTCTCGTTGATCATCTCTTAGAGGGACATCAGTGAAGTCTAAATCCAAATCAAATACATACAACAAGAAAAGGTATCAAACTTAATTTATGTGAAGCTCAAAGGTAACAAAGAGATGTGCTTAGTGTTATTATGGAAGTTTTTCTTCTTTTTACCTGCGCCTGTAATGTTTGATCCCTTGAATGATGTGTTTCCAGTAGCAGTCGCTCCTTCCAAGTTAGCGTTTGTTAAGTTCACCTGCATGCAAAGATATAACATTGTTAACTATATCACCATTTAATGTCAAGGATCTGTTTGTTTTCCCTAGCTTTATACACATTTAGGTACATATACATCGACACATATGTGTAACATTGGATACAACCTTTGTTACGTTTGCCAAGGAGAAATCTGCACCTCGGAGATCAGCTTCAGACAAATCAGCACCTGCTCTTACGAGAGATGATAAGAGTTATTAACATCCATGAATGACAAGTCATCTCTATTACACAGTTCTTCTACTACCTCAATAAAAAGAACAGAGAACAAACCTGTTAAATCTGCATCAAAGAAGCTAGCACCTAACAACTTTGCACCCTTGAAGTTAGCTTGTCTTAGGATGGACTGCCGAAAATGTCATCACAAAGAGTATGATTAAACGAAAGATATGTTGTTCACGATAACAGTCTAAAACTGAATAAATGGATATACCGTCTTGAAGTCCTGCCTGATAAGAGTCTGGCCACTGAAATCCTTGCCAGACAAGTCCTGTCCCCTGGTGACTCCTTGTCCATAAGGACCTCCACCCTTTGAATTTCATACAAATGGAGAAAATATATACGTTAACCCATAGAAAGAACATCTTATGATATCTTAGTCACAATGAAATGCAAATTACCAATGTCCCTCATTGGAATGAAATCCATCTAGCTTCTTCAATCACAAAGGGACTAAATAACATATTCAAGACTAAATAAGTTAAATATTCTACATGTTTAACTAAATACCACATCATTTAATCATTAGATTGCAAGTGAAACTACAGGGAAGACAGTTTCAACTTATCATTCATTAGTTTCCAACAAATAAATCGCCCAATCTCAACACTCAATGATAGATTCCCATAAATAACAACAACTAACGTCTCCTCATAACAACTTCTCTATAGTGATCTATTCATCACTTGCCTATAAAGTTCCAAGCTTTAGAATTTATACCAATTGTGTACCAACATATACAAGTCCTTTGTCTTTTTCTTAAAGGTTCTATCAGATTACAGAGTTAAAAAGGAGATAAGAACAAAAGGTTTACCTTAAAAGCAAGAGCAGGATCAACAAAGAAGAGAGAAACAGAGACAAGTGCAAGTAGACTTCTCTTTGAAACTTCTTCTCCTAATGACAAAGCCACACTTTTCAAAGGAGTAACCACTTCTCTTCCTTCCTGCCCAAATAACAAAACACCGCAAAAAAGAATGACTTTTTCTTTTCTTTTCTTTGGGTACTCTTTTTTCAATATCAATCAACACAGCGTTTCAAAGGGTTGGAGATAAAACAAAAAAAAAATTGGAGATTACCTGTGAGTAACGAAGGGGACAATGAGAATTGCGAGAAGATAGAGAAGTAGGGAGTGACGAGAGAGATGGTTTTGGAGCGATGTTGGCGCAGGAGAACAACGAGACGTTGCTGAGAAGAACTACCATTGTTTTCGTTGATGTGTTTTTAAGTGGATGAGCCAAAACGACTCCTCCTTCTTGTGGATAAAATATGTTTTCATTATTTATTATATGATGACCGGTGCAAATACGTGAGAAAAGGCCCACTTTAATTGAGCCTTATTTAGGCCCAACATATGTTGTCAAGTCCACATGAATAACAAACAGGCTGGTACACACACACAATAACACAATGTAAAACGCATTGGATCGATTAGATTAGAGGCTGTTGTGATCATAATAAACATCATGAGAGTAGGAGCCAGAAAATGTAACTCGTCTGGTTGGGGAAGCTCGTGTCGCATCAAATGATTGGTGGCTGGTGAGTGAGAGACAACGAGACACGCGCCGGGTTGGTGCGATATATGACAATAGTATGTGTGTGTGTATCCCTCCTCCAGTCCTCCTCCTCCTCTATTATTTTCACTTGTGAAGTCGACACGTAGTCACTGCATCACGTGACTTCCCACGTGAATGTCTCTGGTGGCGTATCTAATTTAATTCCTTTTAGTGGCTGTTTAAAATTTTCTCCTCGCTCCCAATCTTTACACATCTTTGGTCACGTGGCTCTCACTCGCCTTGTCTCCTTTTGTTAGCTTTTTTTTTTTTTTTAAACTTGAAGCTTTATTATGCTTTTCAGCCTTTTCATTTATTTAGGATTTCGTAAAGATTGCTAAAACGGAAATAGAAATACGTTAGATTCTCTTGTCTTTGTTTCTTATTTAATGGTTACAAATTTTGTGTGAATCAGATCTACTGCTTGATCACCTACGCAATACTATTTGTCTATTTGAGAATACATATACTAGTGTTTATTTCTCCATTTAGAAATCTGATTTCGGCACTGCATGCATGTGAACAGCTGTTATTCCGAAATTCTAAAAATCTTACAATCATGTCCAGAGCATAACCTTATTTTCTCTCCAAAGCGTAAGCAACTAAGCATATGTTATTAACAAACAAATTGCACGAATACCCCAATAAATCAATAATACTATAATACTCGGGAATCAATCAAATCTTGGACCGGACCAAGATAAGTGACGGGCTTCCCACGTGGACATGTGTAATGATTTTAAGTAAATTGTTAGATACGTCGTTACAATCATGTGGTACAAGTACGTGAAAAAAAAATATAATAATTATTTTGTAATGATTATATTCGTTCAGCGAACAATTATTGCTGGACCAACATTATAATATAGTACTATGGTTGAATAATTTATTTTTTTTGACGTCATTTATGGCAAATTTATCTGTGTAAAAAATAATACTAATATGTTGAGGAACAGACTATAAAATGTTACTTATGAAAATATGTTCAGAAACAGATTATAAATTAATATTACAATTGTATATGGACGTTTTAATTATAAAGCGGGCAGAAAAAACACACGCGTATATAATCATGTGCCTATAATTTGGATCTAGCTAATAGATTGTTTTGATTGTGAAATTTAGGAAATTAGATTTCTAAAACTAGCACATTTGTATAAATCCCCAGAAAAATATACCAAAAAAAATTAGGATCTGAATTAATTTATATATCGAGAAGGTGATAAATCTCAGCTCAAACCGAATCTAGGAAAAATGAAAGGAGAACGAACACATGCATTGGGAGAGAGCTTTTGCACATGGTTATGGTCTTATGGACACACACGTGGGACCATAGTTTGTATCCTCTTTTGAATAAAAGATGTGTCAAAAATTATTGAACTCATGATAAGTAAAATATTTAAATATTCATGCTTGATTACTTCATAAATCTCATAATTTTATATTCATGCTTGGGTTACCTAAAGAAACTCGTTATTGGTGAAACATGGGTTTTGGTTGCTTTGGTCGGTTTTCATCGGATCATGTTCTTAGCTGTCTCTTACCAAAAGATATACTACTACTACTATGTAACTCTTTAATTCCCTCGCCATTTTGTTATAACATACTTAAAATAAGTAACTAACTAAACAAATAATCATAATTTAAGTCAAATTTACGTATATTAATATAATATATTGAGTTGTGTTTTGTTAAAAATTGATATTGAGTAGTAGTATTTGTTAGGTATTTCAAAAAGAATATGAGCCTCATAATGGCTTTGTGTCCAATCTATTATTGTGTTTGGAAATGCAGTTCTTTCGAATTGATTTACGTTTCTCTTCTATACACATTCTCGCATCAACGCTTTTAACATGAACAAACAAGTGCGTGATGTACACGCGAGAAGAGTAAGGATTGTTAAGTAAGAACCACCGAGCCGGAGAGAGAGAGAGAGAGAGAGAGTATCCAATGATTACAGAGAAGTGGATGTCTGGTCGTGGAGGAACAAAAATTACGCCGCACGAGTGTGGTCACTGGCGGGGACCATGTGCTGCTCGCCATGTTGGCAAACTTCCCACGTGAACCCCTTCCCGTTTCCCACGTGACCTCCACCGCTGCTTCTGAGTTCTTTTTTGATTTTCTTTTGCTTCAGTTCCACACACCATCCATCACACGCTCTTTATTCCATAATTTCACATTCACGAACATGTATATATATGTGGACTCTAACATCATCTATAGTCTTTGCGAGACAAATTCAACTGATCATGGAAGAACAAAAAATGTACTAATTTGATTTCAGATTACAACTTAATTAATTTCGTCACCAACTTTGTATTTATTTATAGCATTGTACGGTTCATACCTAAACCCATGTTAATTTAGTTAGTTCAAGGCAATGCTATCTATATATATACATAGTAGTGTTTATTTTTAAAATGGTTTTTAGATAGAAAATTAGAGTATAATATTTTTTTTTAACTATCGTTTTCAGACTACTATTACTATCAAATCAACCAACCAGTTAATTGATTTGAAAAAAAAAAAAAAAGTTTAAAAGAAAGGGTCAAAGCAAGTTTTAAGAGTCAATGAAAAAGCATGACCGCATTGATTGAAGATACATAATAAGTCAATACATATTCATGATTAACATAAAGAAAAGATTTTTGGAAGTAAAACACACATTAATTTGTGGTTGAAAACGTTATTTAACTTCAAAATTAATTAATTAACAAACACGACCTGTCTTGTCTGTAACTCTCAAAGAAACTGAAGTAGTAATAATGATGGCATTATCAACAACTTTGAAAACAGCAAAAAAATATTGTCTCAATGTCAGGAAGTAGCCGTAGTAGTAAACTCTACCATACCACCACTAGTCTTTTCCAAATGTCCGTTTTATATTTGACTTGGCCATAACAATCCAATGGAAAAAACAATTGAATTTCGCTTTTATTAGTTGACCAGAAGAATTAGTAGTTTACTACTAATCAAAGGGAGAGTTTTTGGAAAAAAGGGAACAATAAATGAATTGAAGATTAAATTAGAGAATCAAATGCACGTTGTTGGGTTCACAGGTAGTCTGAACCCCCATGCAGTGTTATGTTAGGCTCTGTGTAACCTATCACACGATATCGTATTCTGACTACCATACCCATTTTGAGCCCAACGCCATTGTCTCTCCGCTCCACCTCCACGCAAGGCTACCTCGCGTTTGTAGTTCACCAGCGACCCCTACTCTTTACCTTCTACATCTGTGATCTGTCTTTTTCCTCTTAAAATACCCTTCTCATGGTTTAAGAAATAAAACAATTCGAACATTGACCAAAAACAAAAGATCCTGTTATATTAAATATTTTTAGTACATATACAAAGCGTACGTGTGCATTACTTTCCAAAAGTATCAAGTTTGCATTATGAATTAATTTTAGAAGATTAAGAAATAAATGATTATTAAGAGATGAAAGTTAAAATACGTAAAACAAAACCAAAATATTACTGTCAAACACAATAAAATATCTGAGATTTGATGTATTAAAATGCTAACGTCTGTAATTGACTTTTAGGAACAAAAATTCATTTGTTAAAAAAGCTCAACGTATTATTGAAAAAGAAAACGCATTGGCGTTGAATGAGTTTTTTTAATTTTATTTTTCTAGCATTGGTTAATTCTTTTTTTTTTTTGTCGAAGAGAGAGGAGCAGGTAACAGTATATATCATCATTGAAATTACAAGGGTCTCTCTGACACAAGTCATCATTGAAACCCCAAGCCCCCCACCATACCCCCTTCTCTCTCTCTCTCTCTTCTTTACATTTCAACTTCTGTGTATATATAAATTTGCTAGTCGTATCTTTAAACCAGCACTACTACATTCGAGAAAATCTTTTGAGAAAAATGGGTGAAAGAGATGATGGTTTAGGTCTGAGTCTAAGCTTGGGAAATAGTCAACAAAAAGAACCATCTCTGAGGTTGAATCTTATGCCTTTCACAGCTTCTACTTCTTCTTCGTTTCCTTACATGCACAATCAGATCAATAATAGCCATCCCCAGAAGATTCATCACAACTCTTGGACTCATCTATTTCAATCTTCTGGTAATATATTGTTTTTCTCTTTTTAATCTCATTGTATTTTTTAAAAACATTCACTGTCTTCATATCTTCGGATCTATATGTCTCATATCATAGATCCGATCTTATTTATCTTTTTTGATAAAGATATAATTAGTTTTAATCATTTCCGAAACTGTAGCTAAAAACGTTTTTGATTAATGTAGGAGTTAAACGTACAACAGCAGAGAGAAACTCCGACGCCGGATCTTTTCTAAGAGGTTTCGACGTGAGCAGAGCTGCGTCTTCGGTGGTGGCGGTAGTGAACTTGGAAGAAGAAGCCGCCGTTGTTTCGTCTCCGAACAGCACCGTATCGAGTGTGAGTGGGAACAAGAGGGATCTTGCGGCGGCGAGAGGAGGAGGAGAAGAGCACGAGGCGGAGAGAGCTTCTTGCTCACACGGCGGAGGAAGCGACGACGAAGACTGCGGAAACGGCGACGGATCAAGGAAGAAGCTACGGTTATCAAAGGAACAAGCTCTTGTTCTCGAGGAGACTTTTAAAGAACATAGCACTCTTAATCCGGTTAGTGACATTTTTAGTAATTTAATAGTTGCATTTTTTTCGTAATTTATGACTTCATATTGCATGGACGTCTTTTGATTGGCTTCTTTCTATAAAAAAAAAACTAAACTTGCTTTCCTTGAATAATCGGATTGGGCAGAAACAAAAGCTGGCTCTAGCAAAACAGTTGAATCTAAGGGCAAGACAAGTGGAAGTGTGGTTTCAGAACCGAAGGGCAAGGTAAAGAAATTATCTCTGTTTTCTAGGGGTATTACCGGGAATTTGAGTAGTACAAAAACCTTAGTAATTGCTATGATGGGGATATAATTGTCCTTTTATGACCCATAAAGTGATTTTCAGTTCCCCTGTCCTAAAAGAAAATCCTAATAAGATCTCTGCCTCTGTGTACTGTCACATGAGAAGTTTTTTTTTTTTTTTTACTTTTTTACTACAGCGCCTTAAAGACACATGCATGCGTACATATTAACTCCACTTTTGTCCTTTTTTTTTTTTTGGATTCTTCTGTTTTCTTAATTAAGCTTTTAGTTTGTAAACTGTTTATTTTTCACTAATTAAGATGAATTTTTGAATTATATAATGTGTACATAGGACGAAGCTGAAACAAACGGAGGTTGATTGTGAGTATTTGAAAAGATGTTGCGATAATCTGACGGAAGAGAATCGACGGTTGCAAAAAGAAGTGTCGGAGCTGAGGGCGTTGAAGTTGTCTCCACATCTCTACATGCATATGACTCCTCCTACTACTCTAACCATGTGCCCTTCTTGCGAACGTGTCTCCTCCTCCGCATCCACCAGTGTGACTGCCGCTCCTCCTCCTCATCCTGCTACGGTGGTTGGGCGGCCAAGTCCGCAGCGATCGACTCCTTGGACTGCTATTTCTCTCCAGCAAGTGCAACGATCAGGTCGCTAGGGATGTTTATTTTCGGTAGTTTGTAGCTTTAGAATTAAGATATAAAAGTAATGCAAATTTTAAAGATAAGCTTCAATCTGTTGAAAATGGAAACGAAAAAAAGGTTCAGTTTGAAGCTCTAACTGTTAACACTGTAAAAAAGACTTTGACAATATGGGAAAAATTGCAACTACCTAGCTTTTACGGAAATTGTTTATAGACGAGAGAAATTGGAATAAGTACCCCGAAATGTCGGGGGTGTATTCAAACCATGATTTTGGAGAATTTGATGGGATTTAGAAAATTTATAATTTTGATAGATTTTAGAGAATTTCATATGATTTTATATAAAATTCTTTCAAATCCCACCTAAAACCATGAGATTTGGATTTCTGTATTTTTAACTAAACAAATCCTCCTGAATCCTAAAAGTTATTAAAATCCTAATCCACAAAACTGTTTTGAATAACAGTGGATTTTTAAGTAGATTTTTAAATCATCAGTTCAATAACAAGGGATTTTAGTGGATTTTAAAGTATATTTTTAAATCATTAGTTCAATAACGGTGGATTTCAGAAAATTTTTTAAAATACATGATTGAATAATATCGGATTTGTAACTTTTACACAAATCACTTAAAATGTCAAGTTGAATACACCCCCGTCATTCTTTTTGGCATAAAGGCCTTTGTACCATAAAAGAGGATTCCATTTATTCGAAAATCCCTTATACTTATACTTATAGTACGTGTGTTGTGTAGTTTTATTAGTTTCCTGAGTATAGTAACGTTTGGGAAACAAGTTACAACTGAATTGGTTTTCTTTACTCATTTCTGACCTGTAGAAGGATTAGCTTTTTCAGAATTTAATTATGGCCAGTATTGCTTATTTACCTCCAAAATTCTGAGAGAGATTAACAAAAATAAAAGGAAAAAAATTGTATAATAAAACTTGATGGGCTTAGATAAAAGATAAACCAACACTTTTTTTTTTTTCTTGTATCATGGGTGGGCTTATTGCCGGCGTTATTTTGCTATGCATATATGTTCTTTTTTTTCTTTCGTTGGGTTTTAGAACGGACACTTCAGAACCGATCAATATCATGCCCAAAACGAGATGAGATGATGATGAAAGGCTTCATAATCTCATATATAGAGATATACAAACTCTTTAAAAGAGTAATAAAACATGGAGTATAAAATAAAGATTGAAAGTAGCTAACATAAGATGACAATGGTGAAAATTGCCTCCGTAAATGTAAGTAAAACAAAGCCTAAAACTAGATGCATACATAATACTTAACTGTCCTCTTTTATATTTTGGTGGGAATCCCAAGTCATTTTTTATTTATTTTTTCAAAGTTTTTATTGCTCTAACCAAATGGAAGAGAACTTATAATTTCTTGTCGATACTCTTAACATTATGTGCCATCTTCGCCTAGTAGTTTGGTCGATAGTTTGTTGCATGTTTAATTCTTTCTCTATTCCATGTTTGTATATATTGGTTCTTTGTGTCTTTTTTTAGAAAGATATGTGTGAGGAATTTTCAAACTTCAGGTTTAATACAATAAAAGGAGAATGTTCTAATGGGAACATAAATCTTTTAACAAACGACTGATCAATATGTAGAAGTAATTCATAATCTAATACCTCATCACCAGAATTATTGGCCTACACGGTTTTGGGTCCAAATCAGCGACTCGTGAGGTTAGTCTCGAGCCACCTCCTTTTTCTGTCTTCTTTGATTTGCCCCACATTTTTCTAAATTTCGTATCTCTCATCCCCAAATGTTAAGACACCTTTAAACAATAAATGAAGGGAAACGGTATATTATTGTATGCTGACAACAATGTCAAAATTAAATTCTAACTATAAGTTTTACCATATATTTTTGAGTATGATTTCAACTAACTATCAAAGTAGGGGGTGAAAACTGTAAAATAAAAAGCATAGTGAAGAAGTCGATAAAAAAGGAAAAGAGTTGTACTAAGACTACGAGATGACGATTCCTGTATTCAATATGGTCAACAACTGATCAACATATATCTCATTTCTTTCTAAATTCAGTACTTTCAAAAAGAGTAACCTTTCTAATTAGATGCACAAAACCAAACCTCGATTTATTAAAGTCCGATCTCTTAATGTTCAGCTCAACCGATAATACAAAAAGATTCGAATTACATAATGATATACACGACAAATTTCGGGAACTATTATGATTATGAAAAGTAAAACTATTAATTTTCTCGTTTTTTACTGCAAGTTCTGATTTCTAAATTTCTAATACTGCTCCTTTGGCTCTTGTTTGTATTGTGGAGAGTGGAGACAGCAATATGGTAGACTTAGTTAGTACATATTTTTATTAAAGTGAATAGACACTAACAAAAGGAATAATATTAACATATATCTGAAATTTCATCCACTGTGATGTTCACATGTGGCATTGTTCCTTTGTTGTTTGTTTCACTACTTAATGATTATCATTGTTTAATATACATAATTATTTTTTCTAACTAAAAGGAAATCAGACAAGATATGTTGCATACTTTGATATGGTATGGATAACAATTTATTTATTTTTTCCTAAAGAAATGTATGTTTATGATTTATAACATATAATTTTGAATCCAAATTGAGTGATTTCAGAACTAAAGCCTAAAAGAGTTGTCAATTTTGTACCGCAATTTTTTTTTGTTTTATTAGTGGTTTCAGAACTAAAACTCAACGGAGTGATCAATCTAAAACATGTAAATTCTCAACTTTGTGTTCTAAGTTCATGAACTAAAACAATTTCAAGAATCAAAATCCGATATTTTTAAAAACTCTTTATTAGAAATAATCTTTATTTTTTTTCTTTCTACAACAATTTTGTTTCTTATTATTTAGTTAGTTGTCCAAACCCCAAACATTTTTGTAAAATCAACATTAGTCAACAAAAAAAAAAAAATGACTAATTTAAAATGTACATATACAACTATTTATACAAAGATATAAAATAAACATTTTAATAAATTAAATGCAGAAAATCAAATTGTAATTAAAAGGTAAATACAAAAATCAATAGAAAGAAAAAAAAAAAAAGTAAACCGTGGCAAAGGAGGTGAATTCATGGTCTCTCTCTCTATCATATTCGTATATGAGCTGTGTTTTCATCACACGAAGCCCTCTTCCTCCCTCAAAGCCCCGACCCTGAATTTTCCAATCCCCTCATCATCTTCATCTTCATCATCATCATCTTCTTCTGCTTCTTCTTCTTCTCTCTTTGTGCCTCACATAATATTAAAAAAGAGGTCTTTACTTGAGAGAGGTCTTTTTGGTTTCTTACAGTTTTCGGGTTTCGCCTGAATTGTCTCTGACCTTCACTCTCTCTTTCTCTTTACTTTGAAATTCCCATTGATCTTCTCATTTATGAGTTTAATGTCAATACAAATCTGTTGAAGAAAGGTCAGAGATTTTTTGCTCCTTTTCTTCTATTCGAGGGTTTTTGTCTTCGTTGAGCTCTTCAAATTTCGTATTTTTTTATCTAATCGTATCATGTAATGTGTTATTGATTTCGATATGGTAACTGGGTTTTGAATTAGTCTCTGAGCCATCCAAGCGGAAAGCTTTAGACTTTTTTGTTTCTCTTGTTGCTGCTATTGAAAGATCTGTGTCTTCGTACCCTTTTAAGGAATTTGTGATCAGCGTCTTCAAGGTTGAGACTTGGGAGAGGGATATATTAAGCAAAAAGTTTGGATTTTTATTCCGGTAGCTGCAAGAATAACTTATTGCTCTTTTGAGAGAGAGTTTTGATTATATATCTGATCAAGACAATGAGCCGTAGGGTAAGGAGAAAATTGGAGGAGGAAAATGGGAAAGATAAGGTTGTTTTGCCAAGTTATCCTGAGACTAGCGATGAGGATTTAGTAGTAGCTCCTGAGATTCTTCTTCATGGTTTTGTTGATTGGACTAGTCTGCCTTATGACACAGTGCTTCAGTTGTTTACTTGTTTGAACTATCGCGATCGAGCTAGCTTGGCATCGACTTGTAAGACGTGGAGAGGTCTTGGTGCTTCTTCTTGTTTGTGGAGTTCTTTGGATCTTCGTGCTCACAAGTTTGGTGCTACAATGGCGGCTTCTCTTGCTTCTAGGTGTGTTAATCTTCATAAGTTAAGGTTTCGTGGGATTGAATCAGCTGATTCCCTTATACATCTCAAAGCAAGGAATTTACTTGAAGTAAGCGGCGACTATTGTAGGAAGATCACAGATGCTACATTGTCAATGATCGTGGCACGTCATGAGTCACTTGAGAGTCTCCAACTTGGACCAGACTTTTGTGAGAAGATCTCTAGTGATGCTATAAAAGCTGTAGCCTTTTGTTGTCCAAAGCTTAAAAAGCTTCGCCTTTCCGGGATTAGAGATGTTACTTCTGAAGCCATTGAAGCTCTGGCCAAACATTGTCCACACCTCACTGATCTCGGGTTCTTAGATTGTCTAAACATTGACGAGGAGGCTCTGGGAAAAGTGGTATCTGTTCGGTACCTCTCTGTTGCTGGGACATCAAACATAAAATGGTCAATAGCATCGAATAAATGGGATAAACTTCCGAAACTAACCTGTTTAGATGTCTCTAGGACTGACATTGGTCCCTCCACAGTTTCTAGGTTCTTGACATCGTCGCAGAGCTTAAAAGTATTGTGTGCGTTAAACTGTCATGTCCTCGAAGAGGATACAAGTTTCATCAGCTCCAACAGATTCAAAGGAAAAGTCATACTTGCTCTGTTCACTAATGTTTTCGATGGACTTGCTTCTATATTCGCCGGTTATACAAAGAAACCCAAGGATATCTTTTCCTATTGGAGAGAATTGATGAAAACAACCAAGGATAAAGCCGTTGATGACATTATGCTTTGGAGCGAATGGTTTATTTCTCATACGCTTCTACGAACTGCAGAGTGTAATCCACAAGGATTGGATGAATTTTGGCTGAATCAAGGAGCCGCATTGCTGCTTACTTTAATGCAAAGCTCACAGGAAGATGTCCAAGAGAGATCAGCTACTGGACTTGCAACATTTGTAGTTATTGATGATGAGAATGCTAGTATAGACTGTGGAAGAGCTGAAGCAGTTATGAAAGATGGAGGTATCCGTCTTCTTCTAAAACTTGCTAACTCATGGCGAGAAGGGCTTCAGTCAGAAGCTGCAAAGGTTGCTTTTTCTTTTTGTCTTGTCATTTTTCATACTGCAATTTTGATACTATTGACTGGACACACTAACATTTTTCTTAATTTGATTGTTTTAGGCTATTGCAAATTTGTCGGTAAATGCTAATGTTGCAAAGTCTGTTGCTGAAGAAGGGGGAATCAGAATTCTCGCTGGTTTGGCAAAGTCAATGAACAGACTTGTGGCTGAGGAAGCTGCTGGTGGACTATGGAATCTCTCTGTCGGAGAAGAGCATAAGGTAAGTCCTCCAATTATCTATAAGAATCTTGTTGTTACTCTTGATTTTTAACATATATATATATTTTTCTCTATTAGAATGCTATTGCTCAAGCTGGAGGAGTGAAGGCACTGGTCGACCTTATATTTAGATGGCCAACTGGCTGTGATGGAGTCTTGGTACGCTTTCGCCACCTTGAAGCTTTACCCTTTTTGTTTTGTTTCTAGAGATACAATCGTAATATCCATATCTCTACAAAAAAAATTCATTACTAAATTTTTAAACCCTGCTTAAAACGGAGAAATCTTAGGATGTTTATTTTGTAAAGAAAATGTAGTTTGGACAAATCAATTTTTAAAGTGAAACTCGCAATAGTACTTCAGTTAGAAAGTGTCATTTTTGGATATTTCCCTTCTTTCTATATGGAGGATTTACCTAATTTATGTGATTAGGAACGAGCTGCGGGAGCATTAGCAAACTTAGCAGCAGATGATAAATGCAGCATGGAAGTCGCAACAGCGGGAGGTGTACATGCTCTTGTGATGTTAGCTCGGAATTGCAAGTACGAGGGAGTGCAAGAACAGGTAAATTCCGTTTCTTTGTTTTATAATATCTCTTTGTGAGTTGAGTTTGGGTATCTAACTGTGTTCTGCTTTTCCAGGCTGCCCGTGCTTTAGCTAATTTGGCTGCTCATGGAGATAGCAACAATAATAATGCTGCGGTTGGACAAGAAACAGGTGCATTAGAAGCTCTTGTCCAACTTACACAATCGGCTCATGAAGGTGTTAGACAAGAAGCTGCTGGTGCGCTATGGAATTTGTCGTTTGATGATAAGAATCGAGAATCTATCGCTGCAGTTGGTGGCGTTGAAGCTTTGGTATGCTTCTAATTTGTTTTAATTTGATTACATTGTTCATCTGCCCATGTAATGGGAATTGATCACTTTTGTTGATAATCTTAGGTGGTACTCGCGCAGTCTTGTTCAAATGCATCAACAGGTCTTCAAGAAAGAGCTGCTGGTGCACTTTGGGGATTATCTGTGTCAGAAGCAAACAGGTGCTAAAAACATCTGAATCTAAGTTTTATGTGTTGCGTATATAGATTGTCACCTGATTTGTTAAAGATTGATGCAGAAGCATAACAAGGCAAGACCATCTTGCTTTAACATGTTACACATGCTGATACTTTTTATTTTGCTTGCACCAAGTTGTGGCTTTGGTTTAGCAGAGAAGTATTAAAGGAGTTTCTTATCATTTTATTGTTACTGTCATTTTCCTTGATAATAATCCTCCCATTGCTCTTTCCGATCTCTATCAGTGTCGCGATTGGACGTGAAGGTGGGGTTCCACCACTTATTGCACTTGCACGGTCTGAAGCCGAGGTAAGCAATTTGTTCTCAAGTCTTTGTGGCTTTGAGCTTAGCAATTAAGGGATAATCTGATTTAAAAAAAAACCTCAATGTGTTGGTTTTTCCGTCTTCTTCAGGATGTACATGAAACTGCAGCAGGAGCTCTATGGAATCTTGCTTTTAATCCTGGTAATGCACTCCGCATTGTTGAGGAAGGAGGAGTTCCAGCTCTTGTTCACTTGTGTTTGTCTTCCGTCTCAAAAATGGCTCGATTCATGGCTGCATTGGCTTTGGCATACATGTTTGATGGAAGGTATAGTTATATATAACTCAGCTAATAAACATTCCAAAGTTATATCCGGTTCTTACAGTTTTTGACATGTTTTCGATTTGAATTTTCAATCTGCAATAGGATGGATGAATACGCTCTGATGATAGGAACTTCTTCATCAGAAAGCACATCTAAAAGCATTAGCTTAGATGGGGCAAGAACGATGGCACTTAAAAACATTGAAGCTTTTGTTAAAACTTTCATGGATCCTCAAATCTTTGCAGCTGCTCCTGTTTTATCTACTCCGATTATGTTGGCACAAGTGACAGAGAGAGCTCGCATACAAGAAGCTGGGCACTTGAGATGCAGGTTTAATATCTTTGCCTCTCTCTATCCCCATTGTGGTTTGATCAAGAACTGATTTGAAATTTTGAATATATATTGCTTTCTTTGCAGTGGGGCTGAAATTGGAAGATTTGTAACAATGTTGCGTAATCCTAATTCGACACTCAAAGCATGTGCTGCGTTTGCACTTCTTCAGGTATGTAAATATGTGAAAACAAAACATTGTGCCGTGTTCTCTGTTGTCGGTTAACAACTAATGCATATTTTTTCTTGTTGTTCTTTCTGGTCAAACAGTTTACAATACCGGGTGGTCGTCATGCAATGCATCACGCAAGCCTTATGCAGAATGGGGGAGAAGCAAGATTTCTTCGTTCTGCAGCTGCTGCTGCAAAAACGCCTCGTGAAGCTAAGATCTTTGTGAAGATTATCTTACGCAATCTCGAGCATCACCAAGCGGAATCTTCCATTTGAGCCTTTTAGAATGATAGTGAAAAGTCCCATTTGACTTAGAAAGTACCTCTGTATCTCATCAAATAGACAAGAAGCGAAAAGCCAAAGCCATACTGCAAAACCAAACTTCTCAAGATGTCCTCTCTCTGTGACTTGTGTTCTTCTTGTTTATCACGTTTTTGAGAATTTTTCTGTAATAACAGGTCCAAAGGATTAGGAATGTGGTTTCTATATCTATCTATCTCCTTCATCATTCCTTTTTGGCTCTGCCTCTGTTTCATTTCTTGTGACATTTATACTTTGACCTTACCACACACAAAAAAAAAGTTGACTTTTTCTTAATACGGATCGAGCAAGTGTAAGCAGAATTGACCATAATACCCTCTGCTCTGTTAAGTAAATCATATGGGCTTTTTAAATTAAGCCTAATGGGCCTAGATATTTTACTTTTAATATTAATAAAACACGTAACATCAGAATTGATGAGTGATTTAAATATTTACGTCCGACATTGTTTCCCTTCTGAGTACCTGAAACACGAATTCACAGAAACTCTGTTTTGTTACCTTTTTCATGTATATAATGTAGTCCCCCGGTGTATTAACTCTCTCTCTCTCTCTCTCTCCAAAACGGAGATCTCAAATCCAAAACGAGTTAACGGAGAAGATGAAGACTCAAGGTTCCAACGGAGATCTCATTCAGAAGTTCTTTAGGGTGTACATACCAAACTTCACCGAAGATAACATGGTATTGGTTACATTCTTGCTCTGTTTTTGCAAAATCTTGCCTTTTTCTGAATTTAAGCAAATTAAGAGATGTGTGTGTTTTTAATTGTTTCTATCTACAGAATCTACCTATTGTTTCGGACAATACCTCAGGGATGCATCTTCCTCAGAAAGTGACAGTTAAAAGCGTGTCTTCGGGAAACATCTGGAGGATGGAAATGACAACAAACGGTGAGAGTGACACTGTGTTTCTCCGGGACGGATGGAAGAAGATCGTCAAGGACGAGAATATCACAGAGCCAGTATTCTTGGTCTTTGAGTTTGATGGTTCTCGCTTGTTCCACTTCTGCGTCTACGAGCACAGTTCCATGTGTAAGAGGACGAGATCTCTTATTGAAAAAGAAGTGATTGATGTGGAGAGTGAAGAAGAAAGAGGTATCAAAAAGACTCTGTATTTATTTGTGAGGTTTATATGAATTGATGTCTTTGTAATTGTTCTGTGTCCGAATCAGGTGGTACAAGTAGGCAACGTTGGAAGACGGACAGTCCTAAGCTTGACGCATATCTAGACGACGAACTGAATCCGTCTTTTCTGGTTGATACGACTCAGCAGTCAAGAACGGTAATTAAATAAAAAGCAGAATGTGATAGTTCTATTCAAATGACTTATATGGTTTCTGTCATTTTATTATGATGATGTGTCCATCAACTTGACATTCTGATGTTG
Source organism: Camelina laxa (assembly GCA_024034495.1). Lineage (NCBI taxonomy): Eukaryota > Viridiplantae > Streptophyta > Magnoliopsida > Brassicales > Brassicaceae > Camelina > Camelina laxa. Next base: position 1,343,466 of record CM043882.1, read on the forward strand.
CACAGCGCATACCGTCTCTACTTATAAAGGACTACAACTTGACATTTCCAAACTTGGTTACTGTACGTGACAAGATTGGGAAACTGAAGAGGAAAATCTTGGTTTGGAAGAACGGATCTGTGTATCTCAGTGGACTCAGCAGCTTCATCCGAAGGAATCATGTGAAGGAAGGTGATAAAATGTTCTGCGAACTAAAGATGGTTGATGGTTATCTCGGTCTTGTTCATGAAATCAAGATCCATTTTATCGAAGGCTGATCTCGTCTATTTAAGATGGTTCTTCAATCTTATCGATGACTGAAATATGTTTAGCTTATTTATGCCAGTTGTGTTAAACATGTTATTTTCGCATTTGTTTCCTAATGCATTTCAAAACACCTTGCAACTTTTGTTTCCTACACTAGTAAGACTACTGAATGTGCTCTGCGTTACTGAAACTAAAATATGCTGAGGTTTTAAAAGTGTTTTATGTACTCGTTAATAGTCATATCTTTGCCTTTATTTATGTTTCTGTATCACACTTGTCGAGTAGCTATTTTGTATTGTTTTCAATGTTTACCTGTCTCTTCAAAACTTGAGATTCATATAGTTGTAGATGGATCACTCTCGTTCAACTTCTAGGATAGACAAAATAATGTTTAGGCTTTGTAACTTAGTAGGAGCTAGCTGTTGTGGAGAAGTAAATTGCAAACTTTGGTTGACACTGAATCAGATCCGAGGAACATGTGAGGCGTCCTCTCATCATATGTCTAGACACTGAACTTTGTAGTATCATTCTTATTTGTTGCAGAAACCAATAGCTGGGTCCTTTTCCGGAAAAAAAACCTAGATGCTGCATCTTTTTCGCTTAGTTATGGTATCCGTTTTGATAAAGCTTTGTATAGAGATAGCTTTGTAAAGCGTTGTTGCTAAGGGGAACAATATTGGCGTTTCAATGATGTTTCTACATTTCGATCCTATATAACGTAAGAAGATAGGTTGTGGGATTAAACAAGGAAACATTGAAACCGAAACAGGAAATGTTAAAAAGCAAGAAAAGAAACAGAGGTTCAAAGGCTGTAAGAGAGAGAGAGTGATCACACTCATCACTAAGGAGGATTCATGAAACACAGACTAACCATAAACTCAAAAACACTAATAAAAGTCTGAAAAAACCTGAAAGGAAGAAGACAGAGAATTGCATCAATTCCTCACATTTACATAATCATAGGTTGTAGTGTTGGCGTTATGTCATGATTCAATAGTATCTTGCACCTAAGTCAAAACATGAAAATAAAAGATTATAAATTTTTCTTTGGCTTTTGTTTACCTTAACTCTATGCAAAGAACCAGAATCATTAACTGAGAAGACTAACAGAAAATTCTAGAATTTAAGAGTTAAATGTAAAAAATTCTAGAATTTAGGAAACAAGAAAACAATGGAGACGAGAGCTCAATATCGTACCCCTTTCCCAAGTAAAGCAGGTGTTTAATGTTGCTGTATAAATGGATAGGAAGTTGCCAATGGGCTCATACCAGGAAAAGATGCATATATCGCTGAATGTGGTTGCATGCTAGTCTGCGCAACGAGCCAGAAGACACAGAGATTAAAGTTTATACATAACAAAAATACTAATCAATTCATGCGTCCTAAGTTGTAACTAATCCTTACATATCTTTGATTCAGTCTTTTGCTATCCCATTCATGAGCCAAAGCTTCAGATGCTAATATCTTTGTTCCAAGAGCTGCAACGCAACAACAACAAAAAAAACTCCCAAAATGAAAACTTGTGTCCAAGGAATATCAGAGACCTTAATGTTATATACAATTGCACAGCATCGATATGTGTTCAAATTAGACAAAAGCCATACCTAGTGGAGCTGTTTCATTGCACTGCAGAGACATACCAAACAAAGAACTGAGTATGGAGCTTTTTAAAAGTTTCCATTGTAGAGGAACACGAGAAGAGATTTGATTTCGCGTTGGTCAAATCTAGCAGAGTGATTAATTTCTCGGATGATGACTTGCATTCATCAGAATCTGTTCCTGGAGACCTTTGATCTGTGTGCCTTGGCTATCTGAGTCCATTGATCTGAACATGGAGGTACCCTCTCTTAGAATGCCACTACTAACTCTTATTGGCCCAAGTATTTCATATTGAGTAGCATGTGATGAACTAACATGAAACTGTGAGTTACTCTCACCAGCTGGCTTCCTCCTCTTTCATGTGCAAAACATGAAACTGTGAGTTACTCTCACCAGTTGGCTTCCTCCTCTTCCATGTGCAAAAGCAGCTTCTCGAGAACCAAATGTATGCTTCGCCGATGAGGATGGGTTGTATCTCCTGATATAAACTCAGAAACGATATAATTTATATCAATCAAGCTACATCCAACCTCTTTCTTGGCTTCGTTCTTCCTCATCATGTTTTTCACCATCCCGAAATCGTCCCATCTTTTATCTGCAGCGTACAAGTTCCTCAACAGAACATAATTCCCATCATTCTGTGGCTCCAATTCGACTGCCTTCTTCAGAATTCTCTCAGTCCTTTCTATATCCTTGTATTGACCACATGCAGACAAGAAAGAGCTTAGAATTATACCGTTTGGCTCAAAAGGCATGTTTGTAATCAAATCCTCTGCTTCGTCTAGGTTCCCTGCTCTGCCTAGTATATCAACCATACAGCCATAGTGCTCAATTTTAGCATTCAGGCCAAATTCTTCTCTCATCACGTGGAACCACTTTCTTCCTTCCTCCACTAATCCGCCATGGTTACAAGCTGAGAGAACTGCAAGCACTGTGACCTCATCTGGCTTTACTTCTTTCAGCATTGCCAAGAATAGATCCAAAGCTGCACGTGCATTCCCATTCAAAGCATACCCATGTATCATAGCATTCCAAGAGGCTAATTCTTTCTCTGGCATCTCATCAAACATTCTTTTCGCCTTCTCTATCTCCCCACATTTCGAGTACATATCAAGAACTGCAGTACACACTTTCACCTTCTTATCTAGCTTTTTCCTCTGCACAAAATGGTGACACCATTCACCCAGACTGAGAGCACCCATGTCAGAAATAGCTGGTAGCACACACACAATAGTCACATCATCCGGATCTAGAGAGGTGGTTGCCTGCATTTCTTGAAACAATCTTATAGCTTCAAGAGGTTTTTGATTCTGACAGTATCCTCCTATCATTGTATTCCAAGAAACTAAGTTCCTTTCCGGCATAGCATCAAACAAAATCCTCGCAGATTCTACGTCATTGTTGTTGCAGTAACCATGTATCATAGTGGTCCACGTGATGACAGTTTTATGAGTCATCTCATCAAACAATCTTCTGGCAGAGGTCATATCACCAGACTTAACGTAACCATCCATCATTGCGTTATATACCACAACGTCCTTGACTTGAGGCATCTCATCAAAGAGCTTACTCGCCAAATCCAGCTCTCCACACCTAACATACCCACAGATTAGAGCCGTCCAAGAAACCTCACTTCTCTGAGGCATTTCATCGAACACATTCCTCGCACATCCCATCTTCCCAAATTTAGCATACATATCAACAACTCCAGTCGAAACATACATATCTGCACAAAACCCAGATCTCCAAATCTGGCTATGCAACTGTAGACCTTGGTAAACACACATACTCAAAGTACACGACTTTGTCAAAGTCGTGAAAGTAAAATTGTCAGGAGCAAAACAAGTCTCTTCCTTTCTAAGATCTCTGTAAAGAGCAAACGAATCAGTATACTGACGAGTTTCAAGATAGGCCTTGATCATGGAGTTACAGAGGAAACTGTCTTTTCTGTGAGGCCTTTGATCGAACAACTTACGGGCATAACAAATCCCAACAACCGACGAAGAACAACACAAAAACTTGGTGAAAATTTGAACGTTGGTCTCTATGGCGTGGCGGAGCATGAAAGCATGAATCTGAAGAAGTGAGAATCTGCCGTGTCGCTGACATTGTTGGAGAAGATTAAAACACTTTCTCTCAGTCGGAAGCCATACCGGTTGAGCTTCTCGCTCGTATAACATCATCGTCTTATTGCAAAACTATCACCTCAATGCTCTGTAAGTCTTCATCAAACTTTGCGTTAATGGGCCAAAAACATACATGAAATATGGGCTGCATAATTGTTGGGCTATGGGCTTATAATTAAAATAAGGGTCAGAAATCAAAACGACGACGTTCGAAGGTTTACATAAACCCTAATCGTCTTCTTCTCGCGGCTGGCTACTTTGTCTTTAGAACTCCTTTCTTCGGGAGGCTCAAAGCGAAACCTGTTCTTGAAATCGCTCTCGCTAATTAGAATCGCCTACAGGTTTGTCCTTAATTCTCAATATGCTTTTTTCCAATTCATTCTCATAACCTATCTCCTTCGTTTGTTTTTTTTTCGTGTTATGATTCTTCATCTCTTATTGAAATCTAGGGTTTTAAAATGTTGAATTTTTCATGATAAATAATCCTAAGGTTCTCCTGCTTACTACATCCGTGGACGATTTTTTTGAGTTGTATACTGAAGTATCTCTTCATAGTAACCATAAGCTTTGATAAAAATTGAAACTTTTAATCTTTCTTTCTGCTTCTTACTTCTTATTTATAAGTCAAACATCTTTATTTCTAGGAAAGTAGATTCCTTTTTCTGTGTGTTGGTTGTGATTTTAGTGGTTTTAGTTTCAGATTTTTACATGTCTTTTAACTTTGGTACAGTCTCTTGTAGGGGTTTCCAAGACGAGGCAACATGAGATTGGTCAAGTGTTGGTTTTGCTCGTCCACAATATATCCTGGACATGGTATTCAGTTTGTCCGCAATGATGCCAAGGTAATTAATTTTAGTATTACCCTGTTCGAATCTTTTGTATGGTTTAATTGATATGCTTTTGTGGTTTTAAACATTTTCAATCTTTTGCTTTGGGGTAGAAATATGTTATGTTCATGAGTTCATCATATTTCTTTATTCCTAGCTAAATGACCAATTTTGATGTTGTCCTTAGTTGGATGATTGTTTAGCTAAAGATGACCACTTTTGTCTATTCTTACGATTTGATTAGTGTTTCCAAATTAATGGCATCTTTGTCTAGGAGTTTAGTATATAAGAAGCCTACAAATGTTGTGTTCTTGTTTTGAGTGTAAACGCTAACCAAGCATCTCATCGGTTTTCATGTAATCGCTTAGCTTTGTTTCTTATGCATATTGTGATTGAGTTACAAACAAGCTATCTTCTCCTCTGCAGATTTTCAGGTTCTGTAGGTCGAAATGTCACAAGAACTTCAAGATGAAGAGAAACCCACGTAAAGTGAAATGGACTAAAGCATTCAGAGCGGCACATGGAAAGGACATGACTAAGGTACGTGTTAAGTATTTATGCTTCTCTGGGGCTATATAGTTAATGCTCGCAGCTCACCATTCTGCTTGTCTTTCTTTGTTTCCTTGACCCTAAAAGGATAAAACATTTGAGTTTGAGAAGAAGAGAAACAGACCTGAGAGATATGACAGGAACGTAACAGAGAATACACTCAAGGCCATTAAGAAGATAGATAAGATCAGAAGCGCTAGAGAGGCCAAACATATTGAAAACAGGTATACTTTCCTTCTTCTTCTACAAATCCTGCTTGTATGAATTTGAAATTAGACTCCGTTTTTGATTATGATTGTTTTGTTTTTTTTTTTGTGTGGGACTTAGGTTGAAGCCAAACAAACAGAAGAAATTCAATGAGGATACGAAGGAGCTAAACAACCAGATTAGTTTGGTCCGGGCTCCCGGAGTTTCAGAGAAGGTCAAAGTTGTTGTTCCCAAAATTCAGTCTGTTCAAAACGAAGCCATGGAAGAGTGATTCTGTGGAAACGTTATGATCCATTTAAAAGCCTACTCACTTACTCTGAAGCTGGTGTCATTTTACAAAAAAAAGCCTTACATTAGTCCATGAGTTTTTTTAATGTCTTCAAAAAGAAAGTTTTGGTTTTTGTACTGATAAAATGACTTTTAAGTTACTTTCATTTGCAATGTATTATTATTATTTATTACTCTATGATAGAAAACAAACAGAGTCGAGAGTAATATTATGTCTTTGTCTTCTTTGGTGTTATGTTTTCTCTTTCGTTTCATATAAGCTATGCGCAATGTAACATAAGCTAGACAAAAGTGGCATCTATCATGCAAATGTTTAAGAGACATCCATAGCATCAATGATCTCAAAGTGCATTTGCAAATCAGGAAGTCTACCAGAAAAATAGAATCTTTCAAGGACCTGTAGTTTCCCACCGGAATTTTCAGATTCAGCTTCGAGCAAACGAACTAACTTATCTTTTTCCTTGCGAATCCAGCCACGCTGCCTATCACACCACTGCCTAGGAGTTCCATGAATGACAATGCGTATCGAGTCTGCTCCTCGTGCAATGCGTTGAGAGATTCTCTGCACGACACTGTGATCAGTAATGTAGGCACCAGAAGAGTTTAGTCCTACATCGATATAATGAACTTGAGAAATACTGTTGAGAAAGCTTTCTTTGGAGGCTGGAATGATCTGAATCTTTTCATGCTGGCTCATAGGTTCTTCTACCATTGCAGAGGAAGTTTCTGCAAAGTTTATATCAAAGGAACTGATCTCACTCATGAGCTGGTTTATCACAACTCCACCTTTGCTAAACCCAAGAACAATAGTTCTGGGACAGTGATGAACTGATGCAATCTGGTCTATCAAACACACTTCTTTGCCTTCCTTCAAAATGAGGTTCTTTGCCTGATTTGAAGAATCATATGGTTAATATACGAAGAAGAAGCTAAAGAGAGTAACTGATAGCATAAACGAGAGAAATACCTCATGGAGGCAACTAGATAAGAGGGAGACAATTGATGAAGAAGCTGGGAAGCCAGTTGGGAGATAAGATTTTGGTTCTCCCCATTGATTCACTGATGGAACAAAGTCCTTGTAGATAGCAAATGGTCCATCAAAGACAGAAGCTTCAACAACCCAAGCATTAACAGAGTTACCAAATTTAGAAACAATGATCTCAGCTACTTTCTGTAGATCATAGAGCCTCTCAATCACAGGACTCCCAGTGTCTTGAACTCTGTCCCCATGGAAGAATATTGCATTTGCAGAAGGCACCTGCTGATTAAAAAAAATGAAGCTTTTTTTTTAATTGAGCATGAATTAGGAACAGAGAATAAAAGAGAAAGTGGCACTCACAGTTAGGATTTTGGAAGAAGAAGATGAAGACAGACAAAGAGATGCTGCAACTCTGTAGTAGTTTACAGTACTAGCATCCAACGGAATCTTCAAAACGCCGGACCATCGTTCCATGATGATCAAACGAAATCTAAATTTCGCTTCCTTAACGAGTTAATCGATCAAAGACCGTGACTTTGATAACACTCACTTGGGAATTTTGACGAACATGTTGTGTGCGTTAATTCACAAGGACTACGTCAACAGATGAGAGTCTATGTTCGTAACACTACTGCTTAGAGCTTCTTTAGATTGGATATTTAGATGGCATGTGATGAGACACCGGATGTGTTGAGGATGCTGATCATGAAGGTTGAGCTTTATGGATTAAGCTAAAGACTCAGGATCAGGGTCTTGCATTGGTCTATGGATTTTCTGATTTGGTGATTTTTAGTTTTCTAAAAATAGAAAAAGGATTCCTTAATTATCTATGACAAAACAGTGATTATAATTATTTGATGTTTTGAAGTTTTTTGTTTTTTTTTGGTCAAAGAAGGTTTTGAGTTTACTTTGTGTTTGATATATCATATAGTTTCAATAAATTAAACTTTTATTTCTCTTTTATGAAAAGTTAAATAAGACTATGGTATATGGATGACTATGTATTAAACTCAAAAGGATGGTGTAAAGTTTGGTTATTAGGTAGCAACGTGTACTAGAGAGTCGGAGGGTTTTGATTGTTGAACTAACCTTAATAGAAATCCATGGATTGTCAAAATAATCTTTAAAAAAAAAAACAATAAGTTGAACTAACAAAAGCTCAAGCCAACCATACTGAAACAGTAAAGTACACCTACCAAAAACCATATATTTGTAATCCTGCTACTATATAAACTCAATCGCACATCTTTAAATTTCTCATCAGCACAAAGCAAATACAAGTGAAGCATTTAAGGAGGCTTAACCATAATCAGAGAGATTTATTAACACAACCCAAAATGGTATCATACAAGTTCTTTCTCATTGCCTTTTTAGTGAGTCTCTCTTTCTTTAATACCATCGACACTTCCTTGGCCTCGCGAAAGCTTCTCCAGCAACAACCTCTTCCTCAAATTCCAAATTTGCCTATCCCGACAATGGGACTACCTCCATTGCCATCAACATTGCCACAACCGACTCTACCAACTCTTCCCACAATGCCCACTGCAATGCCTCCATTTCCAATGCCATCAGCTTTGCCACAACCAAACCTTCCCACGATTCCCACTGCAATGCCTCCAATGCCAACTTTGCCTTCATTTCCGACAGTAATTCCTTCTCTTCCGACTAATCTCCCATCCATTAATATTCCCTTCTTCTCCCCTCCGCCTTCTACAACTACATCTAGTCCTTGAATTATCACTCCATGTGATTGATGTATCTTTTTATTATATTATTTGTTGTTGTAATGAGTTGTTTCATTATATTCTCTTGTGTTTTGGTTTGGTTAGTTACTCATACCGCCGTTTGATACTTTGTACCTTTAATTTACTTTCTTTTTTAAAAATTTATGTTGTGTTTTGTAATGTTTTGTGTGATATATATATATATATATATAGCCTATAAATAATCATTCAAGGTAATTTGTTTGTTTCAGAAAAGATCGGTTGAGTAATGAACCCGAAAAGATTAAGAACCAATTAATCATAATTTCCCATTGCTTTCATTTAACCAAAGCTTCCTAGTGTGGTTGGACATACTTAACTCAAAATTTACATAAATATACTGTAATAGTTAAAAAATACATATTTGTTATTACAAATATAATGTATATCTCAAATCCTAGCAACAAGGGCTGCGGAAACAAAAAAAAAAAAAAAAAAAAAAACAGGAGAAGAAAACGTGATCATTGTGATCAATACCAAATTAATGCATAACTTTTCTCGTAACGTAGAAGCAGCCCATCAACTTCAACTCCCCACAACGTGTCATGATTTTGCTATTTCCAAGCTGAAATCGAAAGATTCGGCCACCAAAAGAAATGTCTTCAATATAGGCCTATCCAACTTCCTTAAGATGCTGACAATATAAACAGCTCAACAATTTCCAAAAATGGGGGAAACAAAAAAAAAGAGTAGCCGTATAACAAAAATGGTAACAAAAACGCAATTGTAAATGTCACCCATCATCGAGTCAGGTGACATTGTCATCTCTATATATCTAAAGTTGTAGTATTTAAATCAATTTGTTAATAATAATCTGTGGAATCGAAACAAAATAAAAGAAGACCTCCATATATATATATATTTTTCATCACATTACATAAAGATCATATGATTCAAATGGTTCATACAGCAAACTCGATAAACAAATATTTAAAACCAAAAAAAAAAAAAACTTTACTTAAAAAAGTTAATTAAAAAAAAAAAAACTAAATCATGTTTGATTATCAAACAAAGAACATTCAGATTGATCAACTAACAAACTACCATCGAAGCAAAACTGATCCACCGAGAAATCCAACTCCGGAACCACAAACCTAGACTCGCCTTGATCTTCCATCTTCCGCTCCGGCGACAGCTGATCGGAAACACTACTCGGCTCAGGTGAGCGACGGCGAGGCCTAATCCTAACCGGCTCGTATTTACAAGACCCAATCAAATGCGGGAAGTTTAGCTTAGCTTTAGATCCCCTAAGCTGAAACGCCGCTCGGTCATAAGCCACCGCCGCGTCTTCCGGCGTCTCGTAAGTCCCGAGCCAAACCCTAGCTCCGTTCTTCTTCGGATCCCTTATCTCCGCCGCGAACTTCCCCCACGGTCTCCTCCTCACTCCTCTGTACTGCATCCCCTTTTGTCTCGGCGCGTGTGATCCACTCGCCTTCGCCGTTGTAGGCATCTTCTTCTTCTTCTCTTCTATAACGAAAACTTCATCCGTCGTTGCCGGAGATGATGAAACGGGGGGAGGAGGAACGACAGGTGTCCAGCCAGAGCTGACGGCGTCGCGGAGAGTGTTGTAGATAGCCATGTCTTGTGAGTCGTCGACACTTAACGGCAGATCGCTCCAGTTATCGTTTAAGATAACGTTGCTGAAACTTGGGTTACGGAAGTACATCTGTGACTGTGAGTTAACGCCGTTATTCACGGATTCAGATGAGTTTATTAACGAGTCGTTGTAATTAAAACCAGACATTAAGAGGTTTAATTTAATGACCTTTGATGATGAGAGTGGATTAAGAGAGTGTTTTTTGTTTTTGGAAATCGAATGAAGTGAAGAGGAGGTTTATAAAGGTAATGGATTGAGAGAAGGTCCATGGAAGGTTCTTTAAAGTACTGAAACGACGTCGTTGGTTGATGATAGTTGTTACGTTCTTAGAAGATTCGTTTTGTTTGTTTTTTTTTTTCCTTGCCTCGTTCTTTGTTAATAATAGAACAGTGACGAAATATTTTGTTTGGACTATTGGTCTTTTTTTGGTCTTTCTTTTTCAATGATATTTGTCTTTTTTTTTTTTGTATAATTCTGTACCTTGATGTCAAGTCAAAAACGATATATAAAATCAAGAAGTTATCGTATATTATTATTATTTGTTGATGTTATTACCAAAATTAAACCTGTAAGTTATATAAATTTTAGTTTAAGAAAGTAGGTCACATGTGTATATCATTTTGTGTCAGGCTAGGAGAGCCTAACTAGGCCGAATATTTTATAAATGATCGAATATATTCTTTCAATAAGTTTCTCAAATAACCAACAAAAGGTATAAAAACCAACAAACTAACAAATAAATTAAATTAAAACGATTGGAAATTTACTTAATTTCGACCACTTTAACTTGTTTTGGTTCATGATCCAAATTTTATATGTATAAGACATTATCTTAACTCATATATAGATCTCTTTGGATATATATATAAATCAAATCACTATTTTATATATTGTTAAAACCATATATGTATAATACTGTTTTCTTTTCACTCGATCATCTTTTTTTTTTTTTTTTGTTTATTAAAGTCAAACTTCATAAGTTTTTCAATATTAACTTCAGGAGTTTTTCAATATTCAACACGGAAAACAAAGAAGAAAAAGAGAAGAGAAGAACTTGTATAAAATACTTGAAACGTGCAACACAACACAGGAGTGTGCGAAGTCAAGAAAGCTATGGAAATAACAAGATTCGCTAACGACGAGTCTAACAAAATTATATTACTACACACAGTAAAACAACATTTTCTCGGTACGGAATTGAATATAAGGTATAAAAAGCTCTGCAAATTATAACCATATTAATCTACTCCCATATGGAATAGAACTGAATATTAAAAATCAACAAACGAAACATAAGATTAGATCTTCATTTTTTTATATGAATAAAGTATAAAAGCCCTGCAAATTAAAACCATTAATCTACTCCCATTAAAAAAACAAAAACAAATAACAATTCGGAAGAACACAATTTTCACGTGCTAATTGTTTATTAAAGTATAATTAAGCGACAAAAGTTAAAGTCGACGCACTGTGACTGTCAAAGACACGTTTTGTTAGTTGCCATTTTTGTTTTCATTCACTCTCTATTTGTTTTTTGTTCATTTCGTTGTAACATGATCTCCCTAAAGTAACACAATATGATAAAACGTTTAAATATAAATTATATCGAGTATTTTTAGTTATCCGAATCGAATATAATTGAAAACAGTGAAGATACGTTGGCACTCTTTTGTCTGCGTTACGTTATTTTACGTATAAAACTCAGCAGTTTTGTTGTATACGTGGGGGCGTTACGTATAAAACTCAGCAGTTTTGTTGTATACGTGGGGGAATATGACGTACGTAACGTAAGGTTCTTCTATGTGACTAATGTTATATTGTTATAGTCTTATAGATGATTTCTTTCAATAATGGGCCAACGACCAAATAAGTGATATTAATTACCTTACGAAAGCCCGTTAAAGCCGGCTCAATCAATGTCAAGTGGTGTGTAGTAATGGGACCAACGTCCAACGCAACGATTTAGACTCATATCTTAAGGTATAGAGAGAGAGACAATAATATATCACAAAAGACAACAGTCCACTCCACATGGCTGCTTCGGAGTCCTAACTATAAAGACGCAATGTTTTTAATTAAAATGTATGATTTGTTTTTCAACTATTGATTCGTTTCAGCATAAATCTTTATTTAAGAAGAATCATTGTATAAATGTGATTCTGTATATTATCGTGAATACTAGAGTGTAAACATTAGCTAAACCAGACATCATTAACACACTTAGAAAACAAATTAACCACTTTTGATTCACCTAGAGAATAAAATTGACATCACAGCTGGGAAAGCGTTAAGAACAAGATCTACAATGAATCTCTAGAAATCTAAAACTTAAAAGAATATTCGTAATCAATAGACTACAACCAAAAAAAGATAAAGATAATACAAAAAGTTGTGCTCTCTTTTAAAAGGGAAAACAAAAAAAAATAAAAATCAGTTGGGTCATTTTCGAAGGTGTTGACGTCTCCACATGCTTTATATCAATTCTTAATGACTTATCCATCTTTATTTTCCTTTGTATTTTTTTACTTATTCATCTTGGTGAACGTAATATATATCACTACGTTTGATAATTGATGATTGTCGAATACAAAAACAAGGTAAAATATGATTTAATAGTTTCAAGTGTTTGCTTAATTATCAACAGCGAAAGAAAACAAAGTACGCACGTTACATTTACGGAAGCAACCAAGCATGCATGATGCATCCATTATAAAAGAAGGCGAATTAGATGCTCGTTCGGGGAGCATCGAAGCTCACTTTAAAAAAAAAGATGGAACCATTTCTAAATATATATACTTATATATACTATTTTATCAAGTCTGATTTGTGATATTCTTTTTCCATGTCGTTGTTTTTTTTTGCTTTTTACTTTTCACAGTTGTTGCTGATGAAATCTCTTAGACCAATAGTTTTCTTTATATTTATCTCTAAAATAGAGGAACTCTATAATAAAAGTGATTTTTGCTTCATTAGATACTTCTATTTTTTTATTTAAAAAAGAATATTTCGTAGAGATTCATTTTTTATTTTACTATTAATATCTATTACTTATAAAAGTTGCAAACTAACCCATTTATTTTAGTATTTGTGAAACTTTCATAAAATTATGATATTATTTAAATTTTTTAACATTCATAAATATTATTTAAATATCATATTTATTAAAAAAATACATTGCATCATATAAAATAATAAAACATAGTATATTGGACAAATTTTTAGGGATATTAGTAGATCCGGAAGTAATTTACCAGAATATTAAATAATTAGTCTTTGTTGTATTAAAAATAATATTATGGTATGAATAAAAACTAAAATATTTAAGTTATTTATATTTAATAAGATTTTATATAAATTTTCTTTTACAAATAATAGTCTCAAATATTAAAAATGTTTTTCTATACAAAAATCTTTAAAATTTTTCTATACAAAACTTTTAAAATTTTTAAACCAAAATATTAAAATTAGTCAAATTTAACTTTATAATCAATTATCCTATTAATATACAAATTAAATTATTATTAAAATATTTAAATTATTATAAAATTATTTAAATATATATTTTATTTATTTTGATTATAAATATAAAAGTGTTAAAAGTTCAAAGACCATTTTATAAATATAAAAGTTTAACTCTATTATAGAGGAAAAAATAAAAATCCTCTATATATAGAAAAAAAAATAAAAATATCTATTATAGAGACAGAAATAAAAATGAGTTGGAGTAGATATTACTTAAAAACAAATATAGAAGTGGGTTGTAGATGCTCGGTGGAAAGCAACAAAAGAAAGTAAATGCAGGTTGTTGTTTTTTGTTGTGGATACTTTCTTCTAAAAACGGTGTAAAAAGACTCTTTCCAACGATATTTTACCCCGTTTTTAAACTCCAAGAGTAAACATCATGCCGTTTAGCCAACTATTAATAGTTTCCTTAAAAATTCAAATATTTCCATTCTCAGATTTGCAATTACGTTCTAATAATAAACTACTACAGTAGTAATTTGACTAATACTTAGGTCTTTCCAAATTTAATCCACCACCTACCCAAACCACAATAAAACGACACAAAGCATCCTTTAATATGTTTTTGTCTTCTTCTTGTCATTAATTACATTCCACATCAACCGACGCACCATCTTAAATCTTATAATATAATCAACATAAATAAAAACGGTATTTTTCAAATTTAAAACTCTACTGGTCAAATTTGTATACTGCACTAACTTAGTGGGAAATCAAAATTTGTTTTAGTAACAAAGTGGAAAAAGAAAAACACTAGTCCAGGTTAATGACAGTCACTGACTCGTTATCAGTACTCACTGGGGGACAAAATAAAATTAAATAAAATAGAAAAAGGAACCTTTGCATATATGGTTCTTTTAAAAGAAATAATAAAAGTGGAAAAGATAAGAAAATAGTAGAGAGAGAGAGAGCAATGTACAGTCAAAGAGAGTCCGATCAAGTGGAAACAGCTCAGAAACTTTCTCCCCCATTCCTTTTTCAGTGATTCTTCTCTATTGTAAAATAATAATGCAGCGCACAACCGAGGTGACTCCACGCGCCGCCGTTTAAGTTAACTCAGCCGAGAGAGAGAAACCATTAACCATGGGATGTGCAGCGTCGAAGCTCGATAATGAAGACACAGTACGGCGGTGCAAAGATCGCCGCCGTCTCATGACGGAATCTGTCAACGCACGGCATCACCTAGCTGCAGCTCACGCCGATTACTGTAGATCGCTTCGTCTCACCGGATCTGCTCTTTCATCATTCGCCGCCGGTGAGCCATTAGCTGTATCAGATCAAACTCCGGCTGTTTTTCTCCATACTCATCATCCTCCTCCACCGCCGTCGTCTCAACACTCTTCCGCCAAGTTTGTTCCGCCGTCACCTGCTCCTTCTTCCGTCTATACTCAACCGCCGGCTCCTCCTTCACGGTCTCCTTCCGTTGCTAGCTCGAAACTACCTCCGATTGTTACAGCGCCATCTAATCGGCGCCGGAAACAACAACAACCTAAGTTGCCTCATATTCTCTCGAGTCCTTCGTCTAGTGAGAGATCTAATTTCATGCCGAGCTTCTACCCTACTGCTTACCAGAACTCTACTTACTCAGCTACTCCTTCTCAAGCTTCTTCCGTCTGGAATTGGGAGAACTTTTACCCACCTTCTCCTCCTGATTCTGAGTTCTTCGATCGGAAATCTCAAGAGAGGCAACAACAGAACCGCTATGAAGATGATACCGAAGCAGAGAGATCGGAGCATGAGTTTTTCCATATGAAGAAGCAGAAGCAATTCGAGTCTATGAAAGCTGCGGTTGAGGAAGAAGAGGAGACTGAGAGAGAGGAGGTTCAGTGTAGCGAATGGGAGGATCATGATCATTACAGTACGACGAGCTCATCTGAGGCCGCAGAGGAGGAGGAGGAAGAGGAAGAAGAGGATAGAGAGTCAGTGTCTGAGATTGGGACTCGTTCCGATTTTGGATCTTCTGTAAAGACGAGTTCGATGAGAAGGGAGTACCATCAGAAGCCGCCTCAAGCAATGCCGCAGGAATATGGAGGTGGTGTTTCACAAGAGAAGTATGGCAAAGCAGATGACGCCACGACCTCTTCTGGTAGCTACAGAGGCGGAGGAGAGATGGTTGTTAGGCATAGAGATTTGAAGGAGATTGTTGATGCTATCAAGGAGAATTTCGACAAGGCGGCCTCTGCTGGTGACCAAGTTTCTCAGATGCTACATCTTGGCAGGGCTCAGCTTGATCGCAGTTTCAGCCAACTGAAGAGTGAGTTTGCTTGATAGATTCGAATTAGGTTAATTATGAACGCAATTTGGAAGTTGATTTGATTTTGCATTGTGAAAATTTCGTGTGTTTAGAGACGGTGATTCATTCGAGTAGTGTATTGAGCAACCTGAGCTCAACCTGGACCTCAAAGCCGCCATTGGAAGTCAAGTACAGGCTTGACACTACCGCATTGGACCAACCGGGCGGTCCCAAGAGCCTGTCTTCCAGTCTAGACCGCCTCTTGGCATGGGAAAAGAAACTCTATGAGGAAGTCAAGGTCTCTACTGTTTATTCAATTTCAGTCAGTTTTTTTGTCATTTCTCGTAGGTTTTGGTTTCACTAATTATTGGAGATACGAATGAACTTTTAGGCTAGAGAAGGGTTGAAGATTGAGCACGAAAAGAAGTTGTCAAAGCTTCAAAGCCAAGAGTACAAGGGAGAGAATGAGATTAAGTTAGACAAGACAAAGGGCTCTATAACGAGGTTACAGTCTCTTATAATTGTTACTTCTCAGGCCGTCAGCACAACGTCTAATGCAATTATCCGCCTTCGAGATACTGATCTTGTCCCGCAGCTCGTTGAGCTCTGTCATGGGTATGTTTGGTTTATATAATTTAGCTAATTGTGTATCAATGTTATGATATCATATTCGCTATTAGTTGCACTCCTACCAGCTGCTTGCATTGACAGGTCTGTATCATAATTCAATTGTAGAAGTCCGTAGGTATACTTCCACCTACTTTCACATCTCTAAAAGAATTGTGTGGACTCATCAAGTAGGTGAACATTAAATTAAAAAATTGATAGCTTCAGCAGTTAGTTATCCCATGCCTTTCTGAAGCTATTCTGTAAGAATTGTGGATTCCCTAATATGATTGGCTGCTTCTTAGATTGAGACAAATATCCGTAACTCCCTTAAATAGTGTAGGGTGTTGGGCTTTTATAGGTTATCCTGACCAAGTAAGCTACTGAATTGGTGATCATGTCTTTGCCTAAATTACACAGGCTGAATGAATATCATGATTAGGCTTATTGGCTACTATCTATCTAGTTCTGATTTCTGGTATCCGTTGTGGTAAATAGAGATTAGAGATAGATCTTCCTCAATGTGTGTGGCATGGTAATTTAGAGCCTGCATTTTAAAGGTCCCTAACCAAGTTTCAAGTGTGATAGTTGTGGTAATGCCAAAAACAAGAGAGTGATACAAAAACCATTTTGACAAATCCATGCTAAGGGTCTAAAGATTATGCTTCAGTATTTGCTTGAGTCCATCAATTGTGCACTATAGGCATTTGCTTTAAACATCAGAAAGTTACACACTAATCTCTGATATTTCCTTGTGCAGCTTCATGTACATGTGGAAATCAATGCATCAGTTCCACGAGATTCAGAACAACATAGTACAGCAAGTTCAGGGGCTCATTAACAGGTCAGGCAAAGGGGAATCAACATCTGAACTACACAGACAAGCAACACGTGACTTGGAAACAGCTGTGTCTTTATGGCACTCTAGTTTCTGCCGGCTGATTAAATTCCAACGGGACTTCATACATTCAATTCAAGCCTGGTTCAAGTTGACTCTTCTTCCAGTTTGCCAAGACGACAATCCCAGTCACAAAGAGCCAGTAGATGCCTACGCATTTTGTGATGAGTGGAAGCTTACTCTAGACCGAGTCCCAGACACAGTGGCTTCCGAAGCAATCAAAAGCTTCATCAACGTTGTTCACGTGATATCCGCGAAACAGTCCGAGGAACTAAAGATAAAGAAAAGAACCGAGTCAGCATCAAAGGAGCTTGAGAAGAAAGCTTCCTCGCTTAGAAACATCGAAAGGAAATATTATCAGTCGTATTCCACGGTCGGGTTTGGTCTCCCGGATTCAGGACCAGACAACGGACACGTATTAGACGCTCGGGACCCGCTCACTGAGAAAAAGTTGGAGCTAGGAGCATGCCAGAGAAGAGTGGAGGAAGAAATGCTGAAGCATTCGAAGGCAATAGATGTAACAAGAGCCATGACTCTGAATAACTTGCAGACGGGTTTGCCTGGTGTATTCCAAGCATTAACGAGTTTCTCTGCTCTGTTCACGGAATCCTTACAGACGGTATGCACTCGGTCATACTCCATCAAATAGCACACTAAATTATATGGACTTTTACTATACTATATAGTTGGAAAATACAAGACTATATAGTTACAATTTTCCTATCTTTATTTATGCTTATTTCGGGGCTTGGTTGTTTGATAGATTTGCTTGGATATTGTTTATTTCTGCAAAGAAAATGTATATATGTGGAGCCTCTAGGACTTGGCTTTTGATTTCTGGTTATGAAATGTGGGGATTTTTGTTCATGTAGTTCTCAGCTACATGTTCTAATGAAAATGAATAAAAGAACCAATCTCTCTTGCTTGTTCGTTAATGGTGATATATAAGTCATAGCAGGTGTTGATTACAAATCTAGGACGGACCTTGAACTGTCTCCTTTTGGCATGAAACCGGTCGGTCGGTTACTACTTATGTAAATGTCTCTAGCCAGTGGGTCTGTTTTTCATTGGATTCCCTGAGAAAGAGTTAGGATCTTAGTCTGACAAGTGATCATTCTCTGTTTTGTCTGCCACACTTAAAGTTCTTGGTAGACTAGGGTCTACGCTTAACAAAAACAAGCGTGGTTTATATCTTTTGATCTTGGGATGTTGAGATCAAGCGAATATCATGCGACACTTTTAAAGAAAAGACACATACAAATGCCAAAATCAGTTCAGTTGTGGGATTAGAATAAAAATAATTGAATCGTTGATTCGTTTTAGATCATAACAATTTTTTGGGACCACAAAAAAATGTTCATATAGATGTACCCAAAACATGGCAGTGACATTGACATTGACATTACGAATCTATTAGTTTACTATAGGTAGAAGAAGGATACCGACAAACCTAACAGTAGAGTACCAAAGGAGATTTTCTTAAATAATTTCTGACTTGGGGATTTCCATGTCCTTACAAAAGTTTTAGTTCCATGGAAGAAGATTTAATCTCCATACAAAAAGAGAAGAAGATAGACCTAAGTTACTATGAGATATAAACCCCCACTCCTGATTTGCTAAAGATTTAGGTTTGGTTACAATATATAGTGAGATGAAGAAGACTAAAAATGGCTAAGAAGGACCAAACACAAACTCTTGGAAGCATTAGAAAAACTCAAAGTCTAGAAATTTACCACCAGATTTCGTGTCTGCTGCTGCTGCTGATACTGGTGGTGGTCCCATCATCCTTTTGCTATTACTACCAAAACCAACCGGATCAATCGGTCCATATTTTGGTGGCGGTTCGGTCTCCATTTGTCTTGGTACTTCAGGAGGAGTGCTACACCTTATCAATGCCCAATTCACACCTTCAAAGAACGGATGCTGCTTTATCTCTGTTGCTCCTCTTTTTGTTCCTAGCCTGTTCTTTGGATCTTTCACCAGTAAAGCTTGTATCAAGTCCCGGCCTGCATAGCTAGTAGCTGGTGACTCTGGGAATTTCAACTGTTCTCCAACTACATTGAACAGAGTAGCTCGGTTTCCTGATCCTTTGAACGGTGTTTTCCCGTATAGAAGCTCATGCACAAAGATACCAAAAGTCCACCAATCCACTGCGCTTCCATGTCCTTCTCCTTTGATGATCTCTGGAGCTAAGTACTCATGGGTTCCAACAAAGGACATGGACCGTGTGTTTGGTTCAGCAACTAGCTCTGGGAGAGCACCGGAGTGTGACTTGAAGAAATCCGTCTGTGTTTTACGGGACTTGTTCTTTTTGTTCTTGTTAGGGAAGATGCTGCGTGGTAAGAAACATGAGGGCTGGATAATGCAAGCTGATGTAGGCTCCATACAAGCGGGTTGAACGCAGAATGCACCACGTCTAGATGGATCTGAGTCGAATGTTTTGATCAGTGTTGGAGAAACCGCGCATCTCAGAGAGAGATCAAAGTCAGAAAGCATTATGTGACCGTCATCTCGAACCAGAACATTCTCAGGTTTCAAGTCTCTGTAAACAACACCAAGCATATGGAGATACTCAAGCGCTAGCAACACCTCTGCAGCGTAAAATCTGGCCAACACAAAAAATGTGAAACATCTCAAGAATGTGAGAAAACAGTGAATGATACTTAAGCTTCTGTAATATTGAAACCGAGAGGGAGAGAAAACATACCGAGCAGCATACTCGGAGAAATGCTTCCCGGGTTGGCGTTGCCTTAAAGTGTGCAGATCACCTCCAGGGCAATATTCCATGACCAAACACGAGAATCTGTCTGTCTCAAAATGAGTGTACAATGTCGGTAGAAACGGATGGTCCAATAGCTGTAAGATATCCCTCTCGGTCTGAGCTCGATTCAACTTCTTCCGATTCTCAAGAGATGCTTTATCCATCACTTTCACAGCAAAATGGCAACGAGTTCCGCTTAACTCAGCCAGATAGACACTCCCAATGTCACCACAACCTAACCGTTTCAGCAACTTGAAGTGGCTCATCCCCAAAATCCCATCTCGAGTCCGGATAGCCAAGATAGCATTCCACCAAGGATCATTCCCTTTGTGTGGCTTATTAAGGCTTCCAGTGAAATTGCTCCAGCTGCTCTCTTCGCTTAGGCCGCTACTGTCGCTAGCTCTGCTTGCACTCGTCTTGGCACTTTCAAACGAATCCAAAACCATACTGATACTCCTGTCACAGTAGTTCTTGTCCATACTAAGCACAACATCGCTCCTCTGCGTAGTACTTGTTGCAGAAGAGCTATTAGCAGTACTCATAGCCCTGGCGAAATTCATACTTTCAACACTACTGCTATGTGGGCTCACATTGGTACTGGGAGGCAGAGAAGCATCCCAAACGCATTCCTTGTCTGAATCTGGCGGTAGCAGAGAGTTTTCTGTGTTCTGCGATGCACGAGCCACAGAGAATGGGGACAGCGATGTAGCAGGTTCCTCGACTATGCTTTCTGCAGGTGAGAGTATTCCCGGGCTTGGCTTCTTCGGAGGCACGCAGAGGGAAAGATCTTCGATGAATGGTCCTTTAGTAGTAGTAGTAGAAGACATACCCTTCATCAAGCAAACAGAATCAGGTTTGGCTTTTTCGCTGATGGGCACATAGACAGTAGTAATAAGATCCATGTCGTCAGGCTCTGGAGGATGACTAACTCCACGGAAAGAGCTAGAACCAGCTTCCTCAGACATATCATTGCTTCCCTTACAAGTAACATCATCATCAGCAGCCCCGATTTCTTCAATCTCCAGCAAAGGATACTTGGCTTTCATCGTTCTAACAGAGGATACAACAGGCTCAAACTCCTGAAAATCATCCATGTCACCTCCAAACTGAGTCATAATCACATCTTCTCTCTGCACATTAATAACTTGGCTTAGCTCTCTCCCCAACGACGTAGTAGGATTCACAGATCTTCCGTTGTTGTTGTATCGAGCAGCTCGTTCCCTCAAAGTCTCCAAATGCATACTCGGGGGATCTCTAGTTTCAAAGTCCATGTATTGTCTACTACTACTGGATAAGTGACCAGAGACAGGACCTTTACTAGGAAGTCTCTTGAGCTCAGCAACTCTTTCCATTTCCAGCATTCATACGAAATCTTTAACACCAACTCCCAAATCTCTCTCTATATCCCTTCAAAAGCAAAACAAAAAAAAAAACGTCAAACTAAATCAAACTCTGACCTCAATTTAACATAAAAGCACTAGAAAGATACAAAACAAAACCAACCAACAAATTCGGGACCATATTCTAAACTCTTGTCGGCGAATAAACTATAACACAAACACACGAAATAGAAAAAAGATTGAGAACACGTGATTTAAGAATAAACATCAGGATGACTAACTCTCATTTATGGATTCAAGACAAAGAATAAGAACACGAGTGTGTGTTTGTGTCCTAAGATTTGTATTCCATAGTTCGATCTGAAATATACGGAAACCTTGTCGAGAAAAACATCATAGGGATTATAAAAACTTAAGCTATCATTAAACAGAATCGATCAAAAAACCCCCAAAGAGAAAACGACAAAGGAAAGAGATTTAGAAACAGGAAGTAACTAACAAAGATTGAAGATTTACCGGCGAGAATCCCGAGATCGAGAGGGGGGTTTTGCCGGTACAATGTAGCTGATACAGTGAGAGAGGTTATATAACCGGAAAATGGTTTACAAAGGAGGAGACTTTCTTTTTTTTGATCTGATGGAAAATTCAAGAAATCGGATTTAAAGCAGAGAGAACGATGAACAAAGAAGAAAAAAGAGAAACCCCTCTCAAAAAAAGGCTCGAGAAACGAGAGAGGAGGAGTCTGGGATTTGAGAGGGAGGTGGGGAGAGTGGTGAGAGAGCTCAAAGGCTTTTGCTTTATGTGTGTGTGGGCGCTATCTCTATAGCTTCCTACTGCGACTACTGACCGTAACGGAGCTTTTTTTTTATTTATTTTATTTTTTTAATATTTTTTTTTTAAAATGGAAAAGAGAAAGTGGGGCCCCCGGGGAGTGTAGGGTCCAGTAATTAAAGTAGGACCCACATGTGTTCCTTCTTGTACCTACAACAAATATACAAATTTCTTTGAGACGTTTCTTTCTCTACTACTTCTTTGTGTTATATGCTTCTTGATCAAACCATTTTGTTTCTTGTTAAACAGATCGATGTAATAATGTAAAACAATATTGGTTTTCAAAGTGTTTAGATTCCTCCATTATCTTGGATTTATTGTAATCAAACATTTGTTGTGAGAGAGATGACGAGAAAACTATTCCTTTTTGTTGTTGATGTGTATAATACTAATAAAATATACTACTAGAAAGATCGAGAGAATGAATAGTGAAAGAAAGAGACAAGGAATCAAAGACGCCTTGTGGATTTGTGAACAAACCACTCTTTTTTGACCCACCATCGCAATATCTATTCATTTTAGCTTTCCTTTTTTCTTTCTCTTATTTTTCTCACCATTTCCCATCACTTTTCTCTTCTTCTTCTTTTCTTTTCTTTTTGTTTTTCCTCTACTCAAGATTTTGTCTTCATTTGAACCATGTGTTCTTTGAATTTTATTATAATTTGGTAGGCACTTGACGAGAGCAAGTGAAAAAAAAAAAAACAGAAAGAAAAACAATGAGTGGAGTTAGTGCTGCTACCTATAGAAATGTGATATATAAATAAATAACAAGAAAGATAGTGGGAGAACTTGAATTACATTACGTAGTGATATATACAAATATAGATAACACTATTGTGAATCATCACATATGATATGTATTTTTAAAACTTTTAAATTCATTATGATTAGTTTTTGCATGGGTTTTTTCTAAAATGAATAGAGACTTAATTATAAAGTTACAAATGTTGTTGTTCAAAACAAATCATTTAGCTAGGGAGAAGTGTATTGAGACTATATAATGACACATATATATGGCAATGAATTGAGTTTCTTCAAAGATAATATATCACTAATTAAATTAATCTTGTCTTTCCAATTCCACTAATTTGTCTTTTCTCTCTCTTTATGCAGATAAATTAATATTGGAACAGTTGAGTTTAATTGACATTATGTGTTTGAAAGCAATGATTAGTGGACACAGGTGTTTTCCGAGTAATAATTTTTTTTAATAAAGGTTTAAATCATGGAGTATAATATTGTCTTAATTTCAGCAATAAGAATAGTATAGTTTTTGATTAAGAAAACAATGCTTGCGACCTCGACGCTCTAATCATGGTGGGCTTAGTGAAAAAAAAGCTGCGACGATTAATTTCTTGTTAAAGATTAATTAGCATGTACACTGCTAATACTGTACATCATAATAATAATTTCGAAAGCTAAGTTGAAAATTCTTCGAACAAAAGAAAAAACAAAAGAAATAATAAGCAACAGAGATAGTTGTCGGCTTAGTGAAGTAAAAAGACGATACTACCATTATATAGCAAGACGTTGTTATTCGATCCGAGGTTTGTTGGCTGAAGGGTGAAAAAGGTATTACGGATCAGGTGGATTGCGCATGGATTGAGGAGATCTATTGTTTAGGGACAGTTTTATCTTCTTTTTTATCACTCTAAACCAAACGGTCCAAAACACATGCAGTGTCTCGTCCTTTTTTTTTTTTTTCTTAACTTTCTTTTTTCTTGTTTTTGTAATCGCTTAAGACAAATTATACGTATAGTATCGATCAAGTCGTCCTGTGCTTTTAACTGAATTCTTGTCTCTCACAAATCACAATGTTCATAGAAGAATCATACAGTGAAAAACAATTCCCATGAGTTTTATGTAAAATGTAACATTTTTGTGAAACAAGAAAATTGTTAGATGATGGTTTCTTTAGATCTCATCAATCTTAAGACACGTTTTCAAGGTTTGTTGAGTTGATACAATGTGAATTCACATATATAGAAAAGTTATCTAAAACGCATGCAGTTTTGTATGAACATTGATTAATCATATCCTCTCTTCTTCTTTCTGTTTTTTCAACCGTTCAATAATGATATTGATATTCGTTTTTTAATCATGCTATCTCATATATATAGTCTCTAAGTTATACGAGTTTCTTTTCAGTCAAATGGTAAACCATTCACTATATACCAATCCCGTAGGTAATGATTATTTTGATACTTAATTATGTGGGTGTATTAGTTGGTTATATATGAATGTGGAATTAATGGGTGTGAATGTGGGGTGCTTACTATATGGCATCTTTATAGGTGGGGCTTTGAATCTGAGCCCCTTCTCTTCTCTTTTTCCAAAAGCACTAAGAAGAAGAAAATAAAGAAGGGGTTTGAAACTTTGAACACCAAAATAGACGTATCGAAACAATACAAAAGGGATAAAGCAACACACACAATTCTTAAATTTTTCTGATTCCATTCTCATCACATTATGCTTTATTCTTTCCTCCTCACTCACATCATTAATATTGTATTCGTATTCAAAATATTCCTCCGTTTAGTTGAATAAGCATGATTGGTCATAGCTAGGTGTCTAATGGTATGATTGATTTGGAATCGATTCTGAAAAGTTTGGCCCAAGACTAATTCAATGTCTTATGCATGTAGAAAATTACCATATCTTTCAGATTCTTATCAATTGTGAAACACTATTTTATATACGTTCCGGTCTACACATTTTTGGCATGGATGATTTACGTTTTATCGATCCACCAAGAACATTTATAAAAACTATGAATCAATTAAAAGATCCATAACATCTAAATTTAAATAGAATTTGGCAGCCCACGTGATTTAAAATGGCCCTAGATTTGCATCCAATCATGATTTAGACCAAGCCCATCTATTCTATAAGGCCCGTAATCTTTCTGTTTTTGTTTAATTCTTTTTTTTGTTTTTTTTTCTAATCTTCTTACAGTGATAAAAATTATATAATTAGTCAGCCATAACTCATAAGAACGATTAAATCATCATTGTAATTAAATCGCTTAATTTGATGGATCGGTCATATTGAATATAATTTGGGCAAGATGGTAGTAGTACCATTATACCATTAAAAGATTTAATTAACAGCAAAGATTGTACAATGATTAGATTTTCATACCATAAGATAACACTCACGTTTAGGATGTGAAAGAACGACACGCGCCTGGCTTTAATTTACTACGTCTCGTAGTTGGTTTATCACTTGTTGACGTACGTTGTGGCCGGTAATATAAATACAAAGAAGCTCGGATGATATATAAGACTTAAACCTTATCTAGTATGCAAAGTGGCATTAAGTACCTCACTCACATCATATAATCTAATTTGATATTTGATTTAATATACACATGTATAAAATAGTGACAAGAGCTTCACCGATCATGCAATCACCACCCTAAACTTCTCAACAAGTCACGATTCAGGACACGTACAAGGTGGAAAAACTGGACGGTGTAAAAAAAAATATAAATTGGGTCCAAATTCCAGCTAGGAATTAAAGTGCTATGTAACATAATCCATCACATCAATGAACTTTTGGGCACGATCAACAGAAAGCACTAATACGTCACGTAAAATCACATCATTCCCAAATGGAAAAAAACAAAATCTTATTTGGATCGAGCAAAGTTGAGTAATATATCCACGACTTTCATTCAACCTTTCATTTTCTTCAATCATCTCTATAATCATTATTGATATAAGAAGGATACGATGATATTTTTCCCCTAAGGTGCTCAAATGTGGATGATGAGCCAAATAAAAAACGGCGGTCTTTAAAAAAAAAAAAAAAAAAAAGATTTCGTATTATGTTTTCTAGCCTTTCCGGCCAAAAAGGTAAAATTATAGACATGAAAACATTATAAACGAGAGTAAAACTAAAAACATCAACACGAATGTGATTTACTTGTTTTTCCATTTGGCCTTATTGTAATATTACCAACAAATGATTTTCATTATTTGTGTCAGTTATTGTAAATGGTTTTAAAATTTGATATCATTTATGAATAAACTATAGTCGGATACTAAAAAAGTTATCAATATCTATATATTTCAAATATGCAAAAATTGTTTTCAATCTGAAATCAAGAAAACAATTATCTATTAAGCTTGCAAAACAATTTAACAATCTCGTTCTTTTCTACAAAAATCGAAGATAACACACAATCAAAACCAAGGTCAATAATAGCTGTAACTGCACTCATCTTTGCTTCAAAACTTTGTTACAAAGCTCACTTGCCTCTCTTCTTACCGCCTCCTTTCTTCTTTCCTTTATTCTTCTTTTTGCCATTTTTCTTCTTTCCCTTAGACTTGATGCCGCCGCCTCCTTCACCACCTCCTCCCATGTTATCCCTCTTACTGTGTTTCTTTATCTTGAAATCTCTGTCATTAGTTATTGAATTACCGGAATGTAGCAAATGCCTAACATCAAGAACACCGCCCTTGAAATGTCCTACAGTAGACTTCAAGACTCTCTCTTCTGGCGTACGCTTCTTCTCTACTGGTTTCCTAGTACTTACACTCCCAAACTGTCCTCCAAATCTCCCAAGAATCCTATTCTGCAACACACCCCCAATTAACAAGTGAGAAACCAGATGTCGTCGTAATCGATCAAAAAAACAAAACAGAGCAGTTCATAATGTAAAAAAAATAATCACCTGGTCCAACATCTTCTCTTCTCTCTCTTTCTGTTTCTTCATCGGTACTAGCGCTACACTCAAAGGTAGCCTCTGCTTCTTTTGAGGCTGCAATATATAACATCAAAGGGTTATATCGCATAAAAAAATTCCTAAATGATCGAAACAAGTTTCACACATTGTGTAAAATAAAAATCTAACCTTTCCACCAAGTTCAGTCACTTGCTTGTTCTCTAATGCTTTCTTGTCCTTCCATGTCATATGCGAAGAGGCTAAAACACAACAACAATTCCAGCTGAATGTGAACAAAACACTCACAGCAATAATACACATAGCGAGAAGAGAAGAGAAGAGTGTGTGTTTACCAAAGAATTGAACATCTTTCATAATGTTCTTAAAGCTCATATCTTGATTAGTAGAAGCCATGCCTTCCTTCTTCTTCTTCTCCATTGGCTTACGATTATACATTATTCTGATTTTGATTTCTTTCTGAGACAAATTTCAGAGAGAGAGAGCTGAGGTTAAAGCATTTTAAAAGCTTGAATACGTTTACCTTAAAACAAAACCATTCGAATACATCACCTAACTCCGATTCCATATCTTTGAATTGGCTTACGATTACATCAAACCATTCGAATTTTGGATTCTAGATTCCGACTAATTCTACAATCTCATCACCTAATTCCTCCTAAGACTACATGAGATTGGATTACTAACCTGAGATTCTGAGAGGAGTATGCAAAATCACGATTGGTCTGAGATGGAGAGTGAAGAAGCTTTGCCCAGAGCGTTTGATGGAACAGAGAAAAAAAAAAAAAAAAGGGGGGGTTTAGGGTTTCAATGGCCGATCTCTATTGCGGCGGAGAAGGAAGGCTTCGTTTTTTTTTTTTGGTTGCAAAAATAAAAGCTATTGGGCCTGTGGGCTTGTAGTCAAACTACAACGTTTTATCCCTTACATTTTGTTCCCATTGATATAATTAATAATAGCTCTCTCGTTTTTACAGCTTATTATTATCTTAATTTTTATGATTTAATTATATACTTAACAATACCAAAATACTGCTGCTATTTGATCAATTTATTTATTTCTGTTACAAGTTTTGATACACACACGTGTGACTATTTTCTATCGGATATATGAATTTGCATAAGTTAATCTTAATATTTATTAATTGTCTTTTCAAAAAGTTAGATGATAAAAATGTTTTCCTTCTTTCCTTGCCAAATTGACATGTCAAACTAATTACACAAGAGTGGAATAATAACTAGGAAGTATTTTATAATATTTTAAAGTTTTTATTTTTCTTATTTATATATATGTGAATTTTGATGGGGGAAATGAATACACACACATGATACACTGTATTTGGTATATGTCTTCCTTTTCTCATTTATATTAAATTAAAGTCCTAAATATCTGATGGGGAATGTGTACGTATACAGACGCATGAATACATGATATGATACAGTACATTGCGTTGGTCGGATATTGGGGAGTTATTATCAGCTGTTGTTTTCTACACGTACTGACGTACGACTTGTAAGATCTTTTAAAATACTATTTAGTTTTCAAATATACTGTTCACACCTCACACATCGTTTGGACTTCGACTGGAATTGGAAATATTAGAAGTACGAACTTGAAAAAGAGTAGACGACTCTTTTTTACTTTGTAAACGATATCTACTTTTGTAGATTAGTTTTCAGAAATCAGAATGGAGGATCAGTTCCGTTCGATGATTAAAAGAAAAGAAAAAGCTTTTCCTTTGAAAGAAAAAAAAATGAAATGTGAACGTATAAAAGCATTGAATAAAGAGTACAAAGCAAATGTGAAAAAAAATATATATATAGTATAACATATAGCTTATATAGTCTTCAATTAATTTTGAGTACAAAGCAAATAGTTCTAAAAACTTATCTTAATATGCAACACATTTTTTTTTTTTAGAACTAATTTACAAAACCGTAATTGTTTGATAATAAAATAATTGACCAAAAAATTTGCATGAGACGACTGAAATGAAGGTGTAAAGTTGGGTGAGAGAGATTAGGACATGCACTGATTTTCATTGTTTTGACTAATTCTATTGGGTAGTTAGTTGTTGGGCACACAGCCGCAATTTTGCACAATGTTGAGATGTAGGAGGCATAAAGCCATACACACATGTACATACACGTAACACATTCCTCTACCTATATATCGTTTCATATACTTTGTCAAATATTTAATTTTCTTGTTATGTCAATTATACGTCATCATCTATATATATATATATATATATATTGTATGATTGCTCTTTTTTTACGATCATGTCATAATTGTTTTAGAATTGTTAATGATTTGGAAGAATTTTTTTAAAAAATATATAAATAGAAGATATAATATATAACTAATCTTTTTATGTTTTGCCAACGAATAATTATGGCTAAAGACTAAAGTACGAAATAATTCAGTAATGTTTAACTATTCAATCATCATTTCATCAACATATATATATCCCGTCAAAGTACCTAGTTGTTGGCGACTTGGCGTGTTCTCGCCTTCTCGGCATGGCGTAGTCGTAGACTGTTTATAGTCCTTGTTCAAAAGTCGGCTGAAAGCTCTAAGATGACATTTGTCTGCATATGAGCATATCACATGATTCACGTATATTAACTTTTTGGATTTCGATTAAAAATTTGGAACTTGTCACCGTAACCTTTTTTTCTTTTGTATTTTTTTTTGGTATAATCATGTATCAAGCGCAAGTTAGAATTTGTGTTCGACGCCCAAAATAACAGCTTACTCGTTCTATAGAAAATGTAATATGTACTTTAAATCTTATATTTTGGGGAACAAATGTTTTCTTTACAAATACATGTCATCTATGTGACTATGTATAACACGTTATGAAACTGTTGAAAGTTTTCTACGATATCAATATGTACCAAAAGAAAGAAAAGGGGGAAATCGAAGTATATATATACTAACACGGAAGACATACTAAAATTTGTAGACATATTAAAGGGGGTGTATTCAACTTGACATTTTAAGTGATTTGTGTAAAATTCATAAATCATATGTTATTCAATCATTGATTTTTTAAAGTTTTCTGAAATCCAATGTTATTCAACCATGAATTTTAAAAAGTCTCCTGGAATCCACTGTTATTGAATTAATGATTTAAAAATCTATCTTAAAATCTATTGTTATTCAAAACAGTTTGTAAATTTGGATTTTAATAATTTTTTGGTATTCTGGAGGATTTGAGAGGATTTCTTTAGTTAAAAATACAGAAATCCAAATCTCATAGTTTTAGGTGGGATTTTAAAAAATTTTACAATAAATCATATCAATTTCCCTAAATGTAAATGACTAATTATATTATATATGATAGATGGTACGCTCTGGACCAGTGTTAGTGAAAATGCACACGCGAACAGAAAAAAAAAAGTCCCTTTTATGAATAAAATTTGAAATTTTTATGTTAAAACTAAAAAGTGGTCGGAAAATATAGTCGAAGTGCTATAAGATGTCCACGATACCGGGAAACGGAAAAAGTTGACTACATAGTATACGTTATTGACCTCTATATAATCTAACTTTAATCATTAGAGAAAATGAGTGAAACTTCAATATAAGGTTAATGATTTAAAATATGTGCGGTCTCCATATTAATAGTATAATTTTGGATCACTTTCTACAATTATGTATATCTAGCATTTTAGGTATGGGTCGGTTATGCGATCTGTTCACTTTTGTACATCTATATTTGAGACTACGACGTGCCTATATATGTACGTATACGGCTTGGATCTCAGACCACAAAAATAGTGACGCTTTGGCTGCTCTCATGTCTCAGTTAAGGGATTTTTTCTTTCCATTTTTTTTTAATTGAAACTATAACTCTATAAGGAATGACTAAAGGAAAAACTATAGTATTTAATTTTGATGACAATGTAATCCATATGATTAGAGTTCGTAACACATATACCCTAAGTACAAAACTAACCTTCTACCAATTCCAGTTTCTTCTCCTTTTCCTGTGCATGATGTGCCTCATCTCATATTTTTATTTACAAAAAAACAAAAAAATGTTTCTGCTTTTTTCCGTGTATTCATAGTTTGAATTCTCTTCAAAACACAAAATAATCAAAAATTATGTAACTCTAAGTGGGAATGAGATATACAGTATTTGCATAACATATATACTTAATAAAAAGCTATTTGTGTATATAAACTAATTAAAAAAACATGACATTCTGTTTCTATTTAATATAAACACTTTTATGCCAATAGAAGTTGAAACGAAAATGAACGATTTACGAATAAACAGTTAATTTTGACAAATATTAAAACAATAAACACAGAATATTTCAACGATGACATTCGCTCCATTCCCTCCATCACGTCACCTACTTGTTGTAATTAAACTCTTTCCTTTTAACTTTAATATTAACCATTACTCCAAATATTGAACCCAAAAAACTTGCAGCCTTAAATTGTAAATGTATAGTAGTAGCATTGTATTGATCTTTTTTAGATAATTTCATAAAACATATAGTATTGGATAACGTTAGCCTTTGCTTTTGTATTAATGAAACAGTGTCGCTCATAACAAAAACGTTTACGTTTTTATTTTTTAACGCACGAAGGTAAAAATACTACACGGTAAACAAATGGACGGCGCACGAAGCGTGTTTTCATTTGTATGTTAGATTTGTTTTCACAAGTAACTGAATCTCTTAAGCTTTTTTGTTTTGCAAAGTACAACAGATCCAGTCAACTTCTTCAAACGGTCGGTGCTTACGTGTGCGCCATCATTTGAGATATTATTCTCAAATTTGGACGGAGATATGGATACATTTGTCTTTTCACTTCTTCCCGAGTTAAGACAATTTACGCCTTTAAGGCGAGTTTTAAAAACACATGCTCTCGTGTGACTAAAAAACTTTATGATTGATCATGACCACATTAATATTTGCCAATTTTTTTTAATACAAAATACAGCATATATATAAAGTATTTGAGATTTATACGGAGCTTTCAATACATTTTTTTCGCTCTTTTAGAGCTGTCTTCTACTTAATTTGTTGTTCCTAGTTCTACGACTAAGTTAGAGATGGATATGTAGCGAATAAGATGTGTTACTTTGTTCAAAAGTTAAAATCGTACGTTTGAGAATGTCCAATGAATAAAATCTTCATCTATGGAGAACTCTCCGAGCCGTCTCTCTGAATGGACACGTGGAGCTCACAAACCCGTCTACCAAATGTAAATACGTTTTCAGCTCGTGACACGTGGCCACATTGATGCTACTCAAGTACGGCGAGTCACGACTGCTCAGTCGAAGCTCCTTCCCGACCTCCGCGTAAACCCACGGCGTCTCCTCCACGCGTCTCTGTATCCAGCTCGGCATTGCTGACGCCGACGACGACGACGACATCTTCACGTTGTCTTGCTCTCTGTTGTCTAAAACGACTCCAGGAACTTTGGTGATCACGTCATCAGAGTTCACGATTCTCAGAACCTTGGTGCCTTGCTTCTCAAGGAGTTTCCTGAAGCATCTGTTTCCGACACGTGGACCTCCGAAGGATATTACGGTCACCATGGGCGCACGTTTAAACGTCGTCTTGATATCGTAGGCAGCTAGTGTCGCGATCGCGGCTCCGAGGCTGTGGCCGGTTATGGTTATACTCAACGGCTCGTCGCCGTAAGATTGGAGTAGCCTCGAGATCTCTTCTCTCACCATGTCTCTCAAACTGTGAGCACCTGAAGTGTACAAGCTCAAAAACCCGCTCTCGACCATGGGCCCAGAGTTAGACCCGTTTAGATTCGGTCCAGTAGGTCCATTAGGGAGGTGAGTCAGCGTTGCGCGAAGGTTCTCTAACCACTCTAGACACGTGGCGGTTCCACGGAAGGAGATGACGACGTCTCTACGCCCAAGCCGCGAGATCTCTTCTTTGTCTTGGCACACTGCCACGTAACCAATCCAGCTGGATTGTGTAGCCATCCAGCTTGGCGCTTTCTCAATCCAACGTGGCAAGTTAATACCTGACGTGGCACGGAGGTTCTTCGTTAATCGATAACCGGAATTAGGCAAACCGGATCGGTCTAGCAGAGTACTTCTGGGAAACCGGCATGTCGCGTACGTGGGAGACGAAGGATCGAAATCGAAGGCTTGGTAAGCCGATTCAACGAATTGACCGTACCGGAGAATTTCTCGCCGGAGATTATCGTCCAATGGGTCTAAAAGACCATCCCAATTTTGAAGCCCCTGGTACTCCATCCATCTCCGGCCAAGCTTAACCGGATAATTAGAACCAGAGGGGGAGGATTCGCTGGAGATTTGATCTTGGTTTAGTAGCAAACTCTCCCAGGTTTCTGGTTTGGGAATAACCGGTGGTCGGGAAGTAGAGATTGTAGTAGGAGAAGGAAGAGTAAGTACACATCGACACTGACGATTCGACGTCGTACTGTTTATATACGACACGGCGTCGTGTTTTGGTAGTGAAGGCGTCACTACACCATGCGGACGTACGGGAGAAAAAGATAATCTCATTGTTTGAGAAAAAGTGTTGTATACTTTTCAATTTTTATAAATATTTGATCTGTTTAATCAAATTTTTCTCTAAAACTTTGTATAGAGATTATATAGAGAGTTTCTTGAAGATAGTTTTGGTGTGTGAAGTGAAGAAGAGAGAGAGAGGAAACGAGTTGTATTTATAGTGGGGAGAAACTGGGATGTATAGTGGAGTTAGAGAGATTGTTGAAAAGGAAAGGACTGGGACTCTGAATTTTGTGGACTATGCTTATATAAAGTATATAAATTTATATCTATAATGCCCACATACACAGTTGTATTCGTTAGTGTGTTCGTAAATCTCAAAGTAGTTTTCGTGTATGTAAAAGCAATAAATATACCAAAAATAGAAAGCTAACAATAAGCTGGGTTTTGTATTAAGATATATATATATATATCTATTTTATTTGAAGAAATTGAGAACTATCTTTGACGAAATTTGTTTGACAAAGTTTCATACTTTCTATATATAAATGATCGATCATATATGATTGGTACACATAATCTCTGTTTCTTAAAAAGAGAATGTGAAATCAAATATTTGAGATCATCATTAATGGTTTCTACGTTACTACTTCTTTCTTTTTTTTCAGTTAATTTTCATACAGCACCAAGATTTTGATAGATGACCAAAAAAAGTTAAATGTATGATAATGAGAGATACAAGAACAATGATGGACGGCTGAGATGAGAAAGGAGTGTGTATCAAAATAAATATCGGACCGTCGCTTCATAACATGATTTTGATGGGAGTAGACACGTGGGAGTTCTCGAATGATACGGCTCATAAAAGTGTATCGACTCGGCTTATATCGTGTGGTTATGTTACCCCAAGGCACCGGCTATATAGCCACCTCGCCGCAATTGGGTGATGAAGGAAAGTACGCACGTATGCACCATCCTCCTGCATTCCCCATGGCCCTTCTACCATCTTTTCTCTCGAGAATTTATAACACCAAGTTTCATGTTTAGGTTTATATATATATATAAATAATCATGTACCATATTTCTATGTAATGCAAGATACTCGTTTGGAAAAAGAAAAAAAAAACATAGTAAACATTTTTTGGAGGTTATACACAACCAAATAAAATTTTCAAATAAATATTAAATCAACCACTTTTTTTGGTGTTAAAAAACAAACGTTTGGTCAATCTCTAAACCATTTGGTTTTCACTAATAATTGATGTTAACTTAGCTAGCTACTGGAATATATTTTGATTTGAGTTTACATACTATAATTAATGAAGCCATATTGTAACCATTAATATGGTAATACCATTTTTTCTTTCATTTTCTTGAAAAATCGCAACCCTATAAAAAGTATCATGGTCGAGCACTATGCTATTGTTATAATTTTTTACAAATTTTTTGTTCATCAATATATAAAATGTCGCGATGAAATTTAACTTATTTGCCTTATATATATAACAAGTACAAGTGAATAAGTTAGAGTGATGTGTTGATCGGACAAAACGAGGAATAGAGGAAGTGCAACGTGAATTACTTATTACTTGACATCACATGTGTTATTCAATAACTTATAGATTCTTTTCATTTATAAAGCGTATTACACTCTTAGCTAGCTGTTTAACATTATGAATATTTTCTTTATATTGTATTCATTACCGTCGTGATTTCTGAAAGAATGTTTTAACTCTATATCCTTTTAAGCATTTCACATTACTATACATCATTTCAAATGTTACCCACGTGGGACTCACTAGCTAGTAATAAAACAATTTAGCTTCTCAATATATTCTTACAGATTATATAGGTTATTTGAAGTAAAAAACAGAGTTATATATGTAGACTATAAAAGTCAGAAACTAACTTGAAGAGAAGAGTTTCATTTACACGATAAACCATTAATACTAAGGAGGAGAAGATATACACATGGAACGCATGGAATATATCTTCGTTAGTGATAGGATCAAAATACTTAAGAAATTAAAGTGAATTGATGTTCCAACCAATTGGGAACTAATTTCCTATTTTGTAATAAACAAAAATTGCATGCACAACTTTAGGTCTATTGGTTTATAACACGTACTTACATTCCCCGATTTGAATGTCATCGTTTTGGATATATCAAATCAACGTGGCCATTCATATATTTTGTGGACACAAAACTACACACCACAAAAGACATTAATTAGTTTCTTTATAATACTATTATTTTATTTTTCTCTTCACCCTTTATGCCGATGGGACTATTTCAATGTCATTTACGTTGGCCATTTCTCCTTTCGGGACCATTTTTGCACGTTGTTACGGGAGAAATTAAAGAGTTTATTTTTTCTTTACCCAAAGAAAATTAAGAGGTAAATTTTAAAGGAGGGCAATAGAGATATATGAATTGAGTGATAGCGATGACATATACTTTGGTTTTGATTTTTTCTAAACGTCTAAACCGACTATTTTGGCCTAACCATTTGTAAAGTGAACCGACCAAAGATTGAGAGATCAATGTAGATACAGATTTCTACGCGATGAATGTATGTATTTTAAATGTCAAACATAAATTGATGATCTTGTTTACAATTTTATGGTTGGTGATCTCTTTGTATAGTAGAATAGAACCAAATCTTGCACCTTAATATATGTATGGTATATATTTATCATCCAATCACCCCCTACTCCTAGCTAGGATCAGCTATATTATTATGGATTTCTTATATGTTCTTACACTAGCCAGATACGTTTAAATATATAATAATCATTATAAAGTATGAAAACAAAAATTACGAATTCATAATAAGTATACCAACTCATAATAGTTTAGTGGTTAAAAGAAATACTATTATAGATGTCTAAATAGCAAATATATAGACTTTTTAAAAAAATACATTAAGTGTTTCACATGATGATTGATACTTAATAGTATAAATTATGACTTGGATATCTGCCGAGTAAAACAAAATCTTATTTTATTAGAATCACATTCAAAACAGGCAAAAAAGGCAATCTTAATATTTTGACACATATTATAAGTATGATTGTGCATTCGTGCTTAGAGTTTTTAATCCGGTTCTTTAATTATATAATAAATATACAGTAGTCTCAAATGAAAGAATTTCATCATCGAACTGAAAATTTGTTATAAAAAAAAAAAAAAAAATTGGATACTGGTTTAATCAGTACATATAAAGTATAGATATATTTGTCCTATTACATATTTTTATTATTTTAAGATTTAAACCCTGGTCATGTATAAAAACCGTGTTATTTACCTTTTTCTTACATGAAAGATAAATTCCACGTGCTATTTAAGCAACAGTGATATTTTTCATTGCTTTGTTAAATAAAAAAAGTGTAAAATTCACAAAAGCCAGATAACATTGTCCGGTGCGTCTCTCACAAGTCATAGCCGAGCCGATAAAAATCATCAGAACCCCCAGCTAACAACTTTTTTTTTAGGTGAGTTTTTCTCATTTATTTTCTAACAAAATCCTAAAATAGTCATTCTAGTTTTTTTTTTTTTTTAAACAAAATATGGCGATTAACAGGATTAAATAATAATGTTTAAATTATTATCTAGTTTTTGTTGGATGTGTTTGATTTACTAGTGAATTGTTTATGTTTGGGTCCTGGAAATCATCCTATTGTGTGGTATAAATATGTTCAAGTCAATTGTTAAAAAAAAAAAAAGGTGGAATACAGCAAATTAAAATTACAAATGATTCTTAACGTTACGTACACCAAAATACTCAACACAATAGTTAGTTCTTTATAGATAATATCTATAGGAGGGAATAAAATAAAATATCAAACAATCATCATAACATAAAATGAAATTTTACGTAATTAATTTAGGGAATAGTGACATTAAGCTTAGATGAAAAATGGAATTGTTTGGGATATTTACTTAATTTGGTAATAAAGAAGCTTCTTCAACCATGTCCCAATTGCCTCCAATAGTATCTCTTCTACTCTCTTGAAATTTTAAAGTACTGAATTTTTCTTATTATTATTATTATTATTATTGTATATGATTCTTTTGGATTCTACTTTACAAAGTAACAATAGCAGTTTTTTTCCTTCAAAATGGTAAAACAATATCTAAATTATATAAAGTAATTGAAATTTTGTGCGTTTGGAATTATCTAACTTAAGTTTGAAATTATATAACTTAAGTTTTCTAACAAGCTACCATGGTCGATTGAAACAAATTTTTTTTTTTTTTTTTTTTTTTGTTATCGCCTTGAAGTAATTTTCTACATTTGTGTATATATTAGTATATGTACCCTAAAATAAAATTTAAACTCCTGATGAAAGTAAGTCTTAAATCATTAATAACACTTTTACTTATCCCTCAATCATTGATACTTTTCAACAAATGAAAAATGCATCTACATTCAAAACGAACAATGCCAAGATTATTTATAAGACATTTTCAATTATAGAAATTCTATAAACCAGATATTATTTAAATATAATCTTTACTGAAAAAAGTTCGTTTGGGATTGTGCTATTTGTTGTTCAAAAAAAAAAAAAAAGAAAAAGGGATTGTGCTATTGGATGAATGTAATAATTAAGGGAGGTTTACCAAAGTAGACACAAGCAACAAAGGTGAATTGTTGAAAAACAAAGTGTCCACTTTCCTCATTATTTTCTTGTTGACTATTTTTCTTTTTTCTATATCCTTTCACCAACCACTTAAATTATTGCCTTTGATGTTTATTATTTTTATTTCCTTTACTCCAAAATGATTACTTGATTCTTTTTTTTTTGTAAGACCAACTAATTATAAAATCATTTTTTGTTATACATGAATATGTATTTTTAAGTAATAAATGCTCATTATATGTTGCTTGATTCATGATCTAAACCAATTTTTTTTTTTTTTTTGAAAAATTAACATTTGCTGATTAAATGCAAAAAATAAATGAAATTGAAGAAAAACAAAGTAATATTGTAAGGAATAAGGAGCATCTTTTAAAAAGTGCGAGTTATAAAATCGGTTAAAACACTTAATTATGAATCGAAATAAAAAATTTCGAACAAACATAATTTCGTCGTTGTTATAAAAAAACACAAGTGCGTTATCACATTTAATGGTATTTTTGACAAAAAAAAAAAAAAACTTAATGCTACTGAGGGTGTTAAATCCAGTACTATATTGTAATAATTGTACCATTAAACAACATTTTCAATTTTTCATCCTTATCAACATAATTTACGTACAATGTATTTTTTAGTAACTTTGTATCAAGTATCAACATATTTATAGTATACCATTCTAATGCCATCAAATAGATATCAAAATAAGATAATACAGTATTAGAATGTTATATATGTTATATAATTGATGGCATTATATAAATAATGTTGATACTATTACTTATACGTACAAACTATACAGTATACTCTCCAACATTTGTGTATTTTGTTATTTAATAACTATATAAAAGTTTTGCAATTATATTGTATGACCACAATCAGTCAACAGAGCTGGTCCAAATCCAGCCGTCTTTCGTATCTGACCAAAGTCCATCAATTATCACTCAAATCGTACTTTTAATTTACATTACAACTAGTTTGCTCTACATAATTAATGTAGCCACCGTCCACCACAATCAATCTCATAACTCATAATTCAATACAATTACCAAATAAAGTATTTGATTGTATTGGTTTTCATAAGCGATCTTTGTTGCCGCAAAAATGACCAGTTAGGAAAACCAGCAAGCAACAATGAAGGTTGAAATAACTAACACACGTCTATCTTTAGTCCTATAAAGAGATGTATGACTTGGTAAAGTAATTCATATAGTAGTACACTATAAACTATAATTATCGCAATATACATTTATTGTTATCTCATAATATTAACTGCACGACCTTATCTTCAATAGTTAAACACAAATTATCATTATGTATATTAAAAAAGTTTACATCTCTTGGATACTTTTACAAGTGAGAAATCAATTGGATCCCCCTTTCGGAAACAAAAGTTGAACAAGATTTTGGGCTCCCATCGTTTTTTAGCCCAACTGATTTTTTTCTTCCAGATACTCATATTTACGTTTTAGATGTAGCCCAACTGAGTCAACATAATATTATGTTTTTTTTTTCCTCATCCGATCAGAGATATATATGGCCGTCGTATGTTATATAGTATAGTAGTAAGTTGTAACAGGCTAACAGCTGGCTATTTGATATCCATATTTGTTATTATCTAAATTGTTACAATAAACGGTGGATTAAAAGTCCAGAAACAAAGAAGCGGTGGATCCGTTGCATGATGCGCCACTAGATTTAAGACTACTTTATTAAGATTTTATCATGAACTATGAACTATGAACTATATAGATACTTTAACTGTGGACTAATATTTAAATATGCATCATGAACTTCTAATATTGATAGCGTTAGTTATGGCAAAATCTTCTATATAGGGATCATCGTTTCATGGTAGCCCTCATTACGAAATTATTTTTGTTAAAAGTAAGTCATTGTAAATAACTTTGAAGAGTTTAGATTAGAGTTTGATTCATTTCGATTAAATTTCTAGTTACATTTTATCATCTTGAACGTTTTAATAATAGAATTTTAGTTTTCAAAATTTGTGTTAATTTCGGCATATAAAAAGCGTACACTTTTAGTATAAAAAATATGGCGAGGTCTCTCTTGTATCGGACTCCTTTCGTCATGAACACACTGGAAATAACAAGGGTTCAAAGGAGTTGATCGCACTGTTACTCTGTGAGTAATATTCTGTGACAAATAAGAAAAAAGTGGAACTTGCTCACTTTTATTTTTGATACTCCGTACGTATATTCAAGTAATTAAATAATCTGACCATTGCACTTGACTGGACAAGTGGACAGCGGTATTCGCAAAACTATCGTACGTACGTTGTTTCTTGTATCGGAAATATACTAAAACAAAGCAAAATAAAATAGAATCTACTATATACGGTGCCTGTCCTCAAATTCAAAAACATTAAATACCCACTCTTGCAAACCGACAGAAACTTTTGTATTTACATATATATTTCTTACCAAAATAGACAAAATTTGTGCTGTCTCTTACGTCTCCCCTCGAACCGTCTTGGTTTGGTTGGTTCTTTGTATCTCGCATTAGCATGTAGGAAATTATTAATAATTATCTTAAGTAGTTCAACTGAAGCTTTTAATATATATGTAGAAACAAACAACAACAAAATAAAAAGCGAAACAAGTTGTGAAATCTTGGTTTGGTGTGTATTAAATCATAAAATATATAAATGCAAGTATGGAACCAAATTGTCCGTGATCAAATGGGCTAACTATTAATAAAAACCATACGAATGCAAAATTTATTTAAAATATTTTGTTTGACCTATTATGCTAACAACTCTATTGGTGGAATGACGCATAATGTTGCCAAAACGCATTCATAATTTAAATTAATTATATAAAATAAGCTGATATCGTTCAACTTGTGTACTTTGCGCCGTTGAAACAGAGATAGAAGATTCATGCACGCCGGTTGATTTCATTGCACTTATATATTATTCATGTATCTTGAAAAGTGATGATCAAGACTAGTATATATATTTATATACATTGTATGCATGTAGGTAAGTACTTAGACACTGCTCTTGCTCAAATGCATATATACATTCAAGTCCGAGCTGGAGATTTCGCATCTTTGTTTCAACAAAACCTCATTCTTTTAATTTTGTTTTCTTCTTTTAATTTCCTCTGTTTATATGCTCTATACGTGATTTTAATGTTTTGCAAAGTGAAAAAACTCAATAGTTTTGTTTTAGACTGATGAGTGTGAACTTTAAAATGCATGGATGTGTTAAAAGGGTTTTCATCATTTGTTTTCCGTGATTTGAACTACATACTTTAATTTCTTATTTTCCCCCTTCATTGTAGATGTTTTAGTTTATGAATCCTCTTGT
The DNA here is from genome assembly GCA_024034495.1 of Camelina laxa. NCBI lineage: Eukaryota > Viridiplantae > Streptophyta > Magnoliopsida > Brassicales > Brassicaceae > Camelina > Camelina laxa. The sequence goes on from CM043882.1 coordinate 1,384,955, forward strand.
ATATTATCTTAGTCTTTGTCGAAAAACTAATTTTGAGAATGGAAACAGCTAATTACGGTTAATTTTGTTTGTTTGTTTTCATTTTCATTTACTTACTACACGAGGTGTGTGAATTGATAATTTTTTCATGTAGTTACATAATTGCAAGACCAAGTGATCAGAGCTATTGTTATAAGGTAAGCCAAATTAAGAAACATGTTTAATTTATCACATTGTATCACTAATATTAATTTTAGTAATTGGGGTTAAAAGAATGAGGGTATAAACCTGCGTATAATTATAATTATAGTAATTTCATGTTAATAGTTATTTATTTTAAAAGTGAAACTTTGATTCTGCTAAAAATGGGTACTTGGTATTAGCAGTCTGCACTAAGGCTTTTTTTTTTTTTTGTCTTTTTTTTTTTTGCCAAGTTTAGGTTTCTGTATTTTGGTGTTCAAGGAAAGTTAATAGAAATTTTGTTCGAAAGGTAAAACATCAATGTATCCATTCAGTATACACCGTTTTTTGTTCATCGTCGAGGTATTATAAACAGTCGTTACTTATTATGTAGAATGTAATTTTTTTCTTTTCTTTTTTGGTAAATGCATGCATTTTTTTTTTCGAAAAAAAGTGAATGCATGCATGTTGATGTTTGTCTATACATGTAAAAGCCATTATTCACCACAAATAGGCCGTTGATATCTTAGCGTTGGGTAATGTACATGGTCACGGAATTAGTTCAAGAAATTTTATCCAGTCGGAACATGTATTTGTACAATATTATTTATACAATTATACTAACATTTGATAAGTTTATGAAAGTTCAAGAAGCAATAATTATGTACTAATCCATGTACTCATATATATATATATGGAGATTCATATAGAGTTTAATTTAAAAATCCTTATATTTAAATTCATAAGATGTATATTATATTTTTATGCATGTCAAGTAAGTAAAACTGAAGTAATTGTAATATTTTCCGTAACTTACTTTTTAATATAATATATTACTTTTGATGCAGCGAGTTTAAAACCTTTTGAAAATTGCAGTTCGGAGAACTTTGTTTCACGTATAATTAGTATGAAAATTTTAAATTATTGTAAAAGTTAATATTTAGTCTAAAAAGGTTAATTAATGGGCTACGAATACGATTACAAATTAATATTTCGTTTAAAAATCGTAAAAAGTTTAAACCATCAGCAAAATCAGTTGTGGTTGTGAGTGTTGAGTTGACCAAAGGGAAAAGAAAAGATGATATTTTTTTAAAAAAAAAAAAAAAAAAAGGTAGTAAAACTGTAAAAGAGAGCCGACATAAAGAAAAAGAAAAAATAAGCGACGGTAAATGGTAAAGCACCGTAGGTAAGAAAAAAAAGGAAACTCAATAATCTCGTAAAATAGAAAAAAAAAAAAAAAACAGAGACGGCTAGAAAAAAAAAAACTGGTATGCGACGAGGAGAAGTCGCCGACGGAAGCGAGAGGCTAAGGCCATAGTTACGCGCGACGGTATTAGTCTCCCGAGACGTTGATTAGTCTGATCCGGAGAGGATACTTATGTGATCTTTTGTAAGATTCTTGTAAGTTATCGATCTCATATGCTCTGTATCAAATTCGATAGACCTTTTTATGTAAGATTCTTGTAAGTTTTTATATAAATGATTCTTATAAACAACCACTTTGATTACATCAATCGTAATCACCGTTTGATCATCGAAAATTTACTGTAACCATCGGTAGACGTTGTACAGATACATAATTTGTGATGAATTTCGATTATTATTTTTCTTTTTTGTCTAATTTTTGATATAATTGAATCTTAATTATATAGCACTTTGCTTACATAAACACCGTTATGTCTCAAATTATGAACTATTTGTGATTCTGATCTTAATTAACATGAATCCAAAAATCTCACTGTTTTTTTTTTGTTTTTTTTATTAACTGATTCAATATCAAGAAACAGAGAAACTAATTACACACATATATGTTTCTAATTAAACTTATAAGTATATTACAACCACTGCATGAGAAAACAGAGATCGAAAGGCATTAGGGAAAAAAAAAAAAAGTAACATCTTATGATATTTTCATTAAGCTGTTTATGTGAATGTGAATACAAACAGTGCAAAAATGTACTCTTGTGATAATTTGGTGATGTTACATAGATTAGATACATCAATTGCCCTTGTTGAATTATGTGGTTTGGTTTGGTTGGTATATTTCGTTGCCATCATCATCATCATCTTCAGGGACTGCTCTTCTTGATTGTATCAATGAACCTTTGCTGTATAAAATCGTTGCTTGAGATGTATTCAAGAAAATCGTTGAAACTAAACTCTCCGTAGGCAGGTGCATTGTTGTTTTCGTTGACGAGCTTCTGTGCTGGACTTATTTTCTTGTGCAGAGGTAGACTGTGTAGACTTGCAAAAGACAGCCTTTTGACATCTTTGTTCACTGTCACACGATGAATCACGCTCTTGTATATCCCGTTGCTCATCACTTCTACTTGATCTCCCAGCTGAACTATCAAAGCTCCTTCAATGTACGGTACGCTGACCCAGTTTTTGTTGCAATCCATTATCTGGAGTCCCTGGCTACTTTGGAGTAAGATGGTCAGTGAGCTGAAGTCTGAGTGTGGTGGCATTCCCAAAGCGATTTCAGGTTCTGGACATGTTGGATAGCAGTTCACTGCCATGACTTGCGACCCTTCTTCAATCTCTTCTTGTAAGTAAGATTTCTCAAGTCCAAGGCTTTCTGCTATAGCTTCTATTAGTTGCTTATGTAGCACATGTGTTGCCTCTGAATACTTGCCCACTTTATCCCTGAAAGGAAAGAGCAAATCAGAAAATGATAAAGTTTTTTACTCAAAGAGAGTGCTAGGTTTTGTATCTATATTGAGATAATGAAGCTGGCCTAAAAGGTCTGTTTTACTTACTTGTAGCATGGAGGATTTGATGGCCACATATCAATCCACTTTGGGAGTGGATGAGAGTAATGCTTGATGAAATCTCTCCAGTAGTGAACTCCTGTTGAATGGTTAAGGCTTGTGCCATACCTTACTGGCTCATGAACATTTGCAGACACAAGAAGCATCTTCTCTTCCACAGGTAAATCAAAGAACAATGTTGCTGCGTCTAGGGCATCTTTAACCACTGATGATGGTATTCCATGGTTTATAACCTGTAGGGAAGTAAACGTTAGGACTTTATCTCTTAGTTTTGTAAAGAATAAGATGGCTTTAAGTAGAAAAACATGCATGCATGCAACTTGTCTTCTCATTTAAGACTGAGATTGAGGATTTTGTCTTTTCTTTATTCTTCTTTCCCCTGCTCGGGGAGTTTGTTCCACATGACATTAATGCAAGAAGACAATAGCCGTCTTTTCTAATTAGTCATATATCCACAGTCATATATCTGGCTCACTCTAGGGCTAGTTCTAGTGACTAGGCATGGGAACGTTTAGACTGAATTGATGAAAACAGAGACATGCATGATTTGGATGAGATATGTAGCATGTAGAAACACTAAACTTGCTGGATATGTGATACCTGAAAGAAACCAAACTCCTTGCAGGCCATGTTGATCTCATGGATTGCACGGGGTCTAAGCGAAGGTTGGTGTAAAAGAGAGAGATCAATGACAGGAAGCGTAGTCTCAGTGGTGCCTAAGCTTGAACCAAGAGCTGGCCTTTGTGCTGGGGGAAGTACGTAACGATCAGGGACTTGAGGCACGCCTGAATTGGTAAGCGCCATTGCACTTGTAAAAGAATCATCTAGCAAAGTCTTTTTTGTTTCCTCCATTTGTGTTTGCTAGAATGATTCTTTGGTAAGTAATCTCAGCTCCGTTTTATTTATTACTACTACAGAGTATGCAACATGCATAGCGTGTATTTATACATGTAACATATACGGTTTAAGTGCTTCTAGAGGTATATACTTTTTCTTTATACAAGTATCCATTTAAATATATATAAGTCGACATTTTTTTTTATTAATTTATTTATTTTGCTCGTTCGCTTACGGTTTTGGAAACAACCTGCAGCTTCTGATCATCTTTACATTAAATGAAGTGTGACAGATCAAATTGTGGGATGTGAATTAGATAAAGCGTGTTGGTTGACACGTACGTCCTCATTGAATTGGATTGGTTTATAAAGCGTGACAGGTCTATCTAAGTTTCATCCCTTTTGCTGTTTTGGATTGGTTGATAGAGGGGATATTATTAGTCCATATGATATAGGTCTAAAATGTCATATAGCCGGTGGTTTTGTTTGGACCTTAGAACCGGTGACTAGGCTTAACAATTCGTTTTTTTAGGGGGCAAGATCGTCTTCTTAAGTTAGGGGATGGATCAGATCATAGTACAGAAACGTGTTCTCTGGTTTTAGTTTTACCGCCATATTCATAAAGAAAAGGTTTAAGATATTTTGGTTTCCACTTTTGGTAAGAAAAAAAAAAAACATTATATGAGTGTTGACGTCAGTTAAGACTTAAAAGAGGATGAGTATCGGTCGAGATTCATGGACCCAGCACTAAATAAGGGATGTTGTAGTCAGCTTGTATCATTTATTCTAACATGTTATACTACAAATAAAAAATAAAAATATAAAGAAACGGTTTTTAAGGGTGTTGAGAATTGGGAAAATAAAGATGCATGTTAAAATGTATGCATCTGTACCCCAAACCCAAAGAGATGTCTAATGCTGAGTTGGTCTTTCCTCTGGTCGAAGGTGAAGGGTTCCTCCTCTAGCGTTGGAGGAGAGAGAGAAAGAAGAAACTACTTCTGACATCATTCGTATTATTTAGTAGACAACTACTAATCATTATTTTCGATAATTGAATCAAAAACTCATTTGATTAAGTTCTTTTATGGGCTGAAAGTAATGGGCCAATTATGATAGTGGAAGTGGAGTAGCCGTTATCTTCTCTACATGCTTTCATAATTGGATCATTTTTCATATGCTAGGAACTAGGAAGCCTTAAGTTATGTACATATATATATAGTAATCAAAAAAGCATATTATCAAAGTTTCGATTTGCCACGACTTATTCTGAGTCAATTTGGAAATATTTTTTGTCATTGACGTGTATAGCTTTACAAGACTATGTATGTAGCTGTCACGTAAATATTGGGTAAAATTTTTACTTTTTCTAAAGTAACTATTTGCAAACGTGGTTAAAAAAGATCAAGATTTGCTATATATTAAGAATAACACTAATTCACCATGTTTAATTTATAATATTATAATACAAAATTCCATCATGACAGTAAAAGTAAGCTTTTATTTATTTAAATTACGAATGTGATACCTATTATTTAAGTTTTACTTTTTCCCCCTTTTGAAGCTAATGGATGACACGATAATAATTAATTAAAGCTCAACATGGTACGCTCTGGACCGCCTCTAGAAGACCCTCTAAATTTTGTTCTTTTTACGATCTCCTAAAATTTGTTTTGATCAAAATAAGTAAGTTGATAGGTAATAAAATACTTAAGTGATTATACTATTTGGTTTATGTTCTTTCATAATTGACCATTTCGCTTTTATGAGTTGCTATCAAAATTGTTGGCTTCGTATGTATGTATGTATTCATCTTTTTCGAATATTGTAAAGATTTGTTTCACACCTAACACCATACCCATCTTTGGTCATTGACAAGTATATTAGAACGTGTTAGGCATCTTCCTACTATTTTGATATTACCTAATTCCCAATTTTATTACAAATTTTTAATTTCTATAAAAGTAGGATGTCATTTGGGATATATTTGTTCATCTTTTTGTTCTTGTACAACTTCTGACCCATTCTGATAACTTTTGAATAATGAACTTAGTCAATGGTCAACCACCTTGCTTATGCACAAACCATTGACACAATAATGAGATTTAGTACATAAAAGACCTTCATATGTTTTGTGATTCAACAAAGAAATCTTAATTTAAAAGGTTGTATTGATAAAGTCTTGTTCAAATTCAATCTACACAACCCATTGTTTATTTTTTTTTAGGCAATCTTTATTTTTAAGAATAATATTACTAGATAATTATTTCTTGAGATTATCCTTCCTACAATCTTAACATAATTTTACTAGGAAATCCCCAATCCAACCATTGCATGGAAAAACAAAAATCGCCAGCTTTAGATATCTTTTTCACACAAAATAAGTTTGCCCACATTCAAATTCAATCTACACAAACCCATTGAAAAAAAAAAGATTGTATGGGTGAGAATATATATATCTTAAATATTCTCATCACTCATAAGGGTGATGAATTTGTATATAATTTACATCAAAATCAAAGAAAACCATCAAACAATTCAATTAATTTGACAAAAATTAAAAAGAAAAAAAAAAGAACAATTCGATCAATTGATCCATTCCTTTATTATCTTTTTGTTTGAATATATAAGAACATAGTAGTTACGCATCATGACAATGTCTTAGAAAACAAAGAAATGAATAAAAATAAAACGAAAAAATGAAAAAGAAAGGATGAAGTTGTTGAATGAGTTGGCGAGGCGGCGACTTTTTCATACATTCTATTTACTTAATTCCCATAGTCTTCCTCGCATATCTTTGTTATATAATAAGACACCATAACCATAACTTCTCTTCATAATCTCTATCTTCTATACACATCTTTACAATAATTGTCTTTCTTTTAATCACAATATGGCAATGAATGGTTTAGCTAAGATGGCTGCAATTGCTCTTCTCATGGTCATGGCCATCGTCCCAGCCGCAGTCGCTGTGACTCACACGGTCGGAGGCGCTTCTCAATGGGCCAGTGGTGTGGACTACACAGTTTGGGCTACCGGAAAAACTTTCAGAGTTGGTGACACTCTAAGTAAGTTATTGTTGTTCGGTCCCGTTAACTTATATATATTCAGGCTCAAACTGAAGTTTTGTAATTTGTAATCTTCAAATAGTTTCATATCTTCTGGCTTTGGGGTTTATGATTTACTCTGATAACCAACCTGAAAGTATAAATATAGTTTTGACGAAATTGAGATAACTTATTACGCAATGAAGCTCTCTCTACTTAGGGTTTTGTTTCTTAATGTTCTAATATTTTTATATGAATGGAAAAAAACAGAGTTCACGTATGGTCCTTCACACTCAGTGAACGAGGTGAACAAAGACGGTTACGATAGCTGTGGAGGCACACCGATCGATACCCATTCTGGTGGAGACACAGAAATCGATCTCGAGACAGTAGGAATAAAGTACTTCATCTGCCCTACCTCTGGTCACTGTGAAGGTGGCATGAAGCTAGCCGTTACTGTCGTAGCCGCTTCTACCGGACCTCCGGCCACTCCTTCTCCCCCATCTTCAACTCCGGAAACTCCTACCAAACCAGGATCACCGCCGGCTGCCGGAACACCCCCAACCACACCCACACCTGATTCAGGGTCAACTTCTCCTCCTCCACCAAAGCCAAGTGGTGCGTCTAAAGGAGTGATGAGTTACGTTTTGGTCGGAGTCTCGATGGTTTTGGGCTATGGTTTGTGGATGTAATTGGTTTAGAGAGCCAGGGTGGAGTCAGTGCTTTTGCTTTTTAATTATTTGGGTTTTGGTTGTAACTTTTGTATAAGAGAACTTGGGTTTGTGTGCCACGTCGTCCGAAGCACTTCATTATTCGTAGGATTTTATTATTCGGCATTTGATTATCGTTATCATGATCATCACATTCACTTCTTCTCTTGTTGTAAAATAAAATATTATTAATTTCCATCTTCTTTTACATTCGTGAGGAACCACTCTCCAATCATTCGTTATCATACGTTCTGATCTTCTCCATATATTTTATCTTTTTGGTTTTGGAATCACATGTAGAGTAGTTCTTCTCAACCTTCCCCCTCCGGATTCATTATGAATTCTGAGTAAATTAATTAATTTCATTATAATATTATGTTGTCTATAATGGCTGAATCAACAACCACTAACAGACATTAGCAATGTTTATTCAAATGGCAGTTGTTAATGGAATAAGAGATTATATAAAGGTATGCAACTTGGCATAGTTAATTAGTATTAGATTAGCTGTACAAAAAGCTTTAGGTATGTACATTGATGATAGATATATTGGTTGCAAATGTAACTACCCTTGGATATAATTCAGGGTATAGTATAAATCAAATTAGGTTGTCTTTTATTTTTATTTTTTTTCTGACAAAATTTGTTAAAAGACACAAGCAGCTGAAAAAGAGAATCATGGTAGCATTGGATTTTATGCAGAGTACTCCTGTCACTATATATGATTGGAAAAAAATATTAGAACCTTGCATGATCAAATTCATGTCATTAGTCAATCAAAATTTAATCTACGCCCAATTTTTAGACCACACATGAGAAAAGATGTGCAGAACACAAACCTGAAGGCAATGCCAATGGAATTTGACCCTAATTAAGAGTGTCTTGTAGGGACATAAACCAAATATATTAATTCAGAATAGGCGACTTTTTCACATATTCCCTGAAGATTAATTTTTCTCATTAGTCTTTCTCACGCCTCTTGTTATATAAACCAACACCATTTCCCTGTTTCTCATCTTTACAAGCATTTGTTAATTAACATATCTCTCCAAGTTCAAACCAAAACATGGCAGAATCCAATTTGTCCAAGATGGCTGCGACTATTCTTCTCCTAGTCATGGCCATCGTCCCAGCGGCAATCATTGTGACTTAACACTGTTGGAGACTCTAGTCAATGGGCCAGCATTGTGGACTACACAGCGTGAGTAATCGGAAAAGACTTTCAGGGGTGGTGACACTCTAGGTAATTTTTTTAGATAACTTATTGCACAAGGAAACTCTGACTTCTTTTCAGCCTAGTCGATGCTTTACTAACGGTTTGAAACAGAGTTCAAGTACTATCCTACACACTCAATGGATGTGGTTAACAAAGCCGGATATGATGGCTGCGACGCCTCCTCCACGTCTAAGAATTTCTCCAACGGAGACACGAAGATCAAACTCAAGCTGGATAGGAACAAAGTACTTCGTCTGTCCTACACCTGGCCACTGCATCAGCTCTCTCTCCAGCTGTTTCCTTATTTCATCACCGTCTCACAATAACATCATCTCATATTACCAAATTAAGTAATACTCCCACGGTTCAAAACATAAGATATTTTAGAGAAGTTTGTTGTTTCATAATATATGATGTTTTCAAGTTTCTATGCAACTTTTAAATTAGTTTAATATTTTATATTATGCAGTATTATTTCTGATTGGTTGAAATTGTTAAAAGTAAAAACTTCTTAATTGTGTGTTTTAATTAAAACATTCTATATTTTGAAACGGAGGAAGTATATTGTTATGACCAAACTAAATATCTTCTCTTTGCAACAGGTTCTTACATTGAACTCCATGTATGAGGCGCGCATTGAAAGCCATTGCTGATCCATTAGCTTGAATGCAATGCAATAAAGAAGGTCAAAGACATATTCGTTCTCTGCCACCAAAAAAACACACACACACACACTTATCTAAATCAGTGTCAAAATCCAGTTAAAGCACCATGCGTGCAAAAAGGCTTTTCAATTTGGAAGAAGCCACTCATAAGGGTGATAAGTTTATATATAATTTACAAAACCATCAAACAATTCGATTAATTTGACGAAAATTAAAAAAGAAAAAAAAAGAACAATTCGATTCATTGATCCATTCCTTTATTATCTTTTTGTTTGAGTATATAAGAACATAGTAGTTACGCATCATGAGTCCATGACGATGTCTTAGAAAACGAAGAAATGAATAAAAATAAAACGAAAAATGAAAAAGAAAGGATGAAGTTATTGAATGAGTTGGCGAGGCGGGGACTTTTTCATACAATCTATTTACTTAATTCCCATAGTCTTCCTCACATATCTTTGTTATATAATAAGACACCATAACCATTACTTCTCTTCATAATCTCCATCTTCTGTATACATCTTTACAATAATTGTCTTTCTTTTAATCACAATATGGCAATGAATGGTCTAGCCAAGATGGCTGCAATTGCTCTTCTCCTGGTCATGGCCACCGTCCCAGCCGCATTCGCTGTGACTCACACGGTCGGAGACGCTTCTAAATGGGCCAATGGTGTGGACTACACAGTATGGGCTACCGGAAAAACTTTCAGAGTTGGTGACTCTCTAAGTAAGTTATTGTTGTTCGGTCCCGTTATTTAATTTATATATATTCAGGCTCAAACTGAGGAGTTATAATTAGTAATCTTCATTTTTAGTTTCATATTTTTTGGCTTTGGGGTTTATGATTTATTCTAATAACCAAACTCAAAAGTATATATAGTTTAACACACACAGAGAAGGTTTAATAATTCAGGTTTTTTTTTTTTTTTTTTTTGGTTCGGTTCCAGTCGAGATAACTTATTACGCAATGAAGCTCTCTACTTAGGGCTTTGTTTCTTAACGTTCTAATATTTTTATATGAATGGAAAACGCAGAGTTCACGTATGGTTTTATACACTCAGTGAACGAGGTAAACAAAGCCGGTTACGATAGCTGTGGAGGCACACCGATCGATACCCATTCTGGTGGAGACACAACAATCGATCTGGAGACAGTAGGAACAAAGTACTTCATCTGCCCTACCTCTGGTCACTGTAAACGTGGCATGAAGCTAGCCGTTACTGTCGTAGCCGCTTCAAGCCCGCCGGCTGCCGGAACACCCCCCACCACACCCACACCTGATTCAGGGTCAACTTCTCCTCCTCCACCAAAGCCAAGTGGTGCATCTAAGGGAGTGATGAGTTACGTTTTGGTCGGAGTCTCGATGGTTTTGGGTTATGGTTTGTGGATGTAATTGGTTTAGAGAGCCAGGGTGGAGTCAGTGCTTTTGCTTTTTAATTATTTGGGTTTGTGTGCCACGTCGTCCGAAGCACTTCATTATTCGTAGGATTTTATTATTCGGCATTTGATTATCGTTATCATGATCATCACATTCACTTCTTCTCTTGTTGTAAAATAAAATATTATTAATTTCCATCTTCTTTTCCATTCGTGAAGAACCACTCTCCATCATTCGTTATCATACGTTCTGATCTTCTCCATATATTTTATCTTTTTACACACTCAATGGATGTGGTTAACAAAGCCGGATATGATGGCTGCGACGCCTCCTCCACGTCTAAGAATTTCTCCAACGGAGACAGCAAGATCGAACTCAAGACGGTAAGAACAAAGTACTTCGTCTGTCCTAACACCTGGCCACTGCATCAGTGGCATGAAACTAGCCATCCCAGTCATCAACTCCGCTTCCCTCCTCCCACTCCAACCTCACCGCCGACCTCACTTCCTGTCGCTCCTCCTCCCACCCAAAGGAGGAGTCTCCGCCATCTGATGGAACACAAGTAGCCAGGTTGAAATTCTCCGTTTCACGGTTTTTATGGTCACCAAGGTTTAGTAATTAATCACAGAGCATTCGTGTATTCCACGTGATGATTGTGTAATTAAGATGAACTTAGTCAGACTTGTAAATCTGATATTTATGTTGTTGGTGAATATATCGTGTCTACTTGTGAAGGCCATCTCTGTTATCCGCGCACAATATTCACAGTTAAAATCAATAAAAGCTATCAATCTTAGCATTTTCTCAAATACACAAATAAATGAATCTTAACCCCATGAAAGAGGCCTTTAAGGAGACTGCTTTTGAATTTAGAGAAAACCAACTGATTATTATCCATTCCCACACACTGACACCATTACCCAATCGTCTTACGTACATCAATCAACACTAAGAAACCTGAACAGTTGCTAGAAAACAAACCCATTTTAGCTACACACTCCTTGCAACCAAAAAACCCTCCAACCAAATTGACATTTATGATTTATCACAACCTCTCTCTCTTTTTCTTGTTTTAATATAACAAGTAACTACTCAGGTGTTGGAGTTGTTTCTTAGCACCACCAAACACAAGAAAAGGTCAAAGAAGCGAAAGCACTGCCGATGAAAAGTAAAGAGTGAACAGAGCAACCTCGTGTTATTAAAGTGGTTAGAAACTCTTCTTCTTACTATTAATGATCATCATAAGGGCTATTGAGTGAGAAGAGCGTAGGAGGGTAAATCCTCAAGATGCATAATGTCTTCCAGCATCAGCTCTCTTTCCAGCTGTCTCCTTGTTGATTTCATCACCGTCTGTTTCACCCACATAACATCATCTCATGTTACCATATTAAGTCACATATTCTTATGACCAAACAAAATATCTTCTCTTTGCAACAACAATATATAGATATGATTCCAGGTACTTACATTGAACTCCATGTATGAGGCACGCATTGAAAGCCATTGCTGGTCCATTAGCTTGAATGCAATGCAATAAAGAAGGTCAAAGGCATATTCGTTCTCTGCCAACCCAAAAGAAAAAAAAAAACACACTTATCTAAATCAGTGTCAAAATCCAATTAAAGCACCATGTGTGCAAAAAAGGTTTTCAATTTGGCGATCAGATTCGATTTGGCATTGTGTGAGAGATTACCAGAAAGAAACTTCAGAAAAGTTGCCCCAACAATTGTTCGTGGCTTCACTGTAAAAGTTTAAAAGGATATAATTAGTGAACCCACTTAATTATCTCAATACACTACTCATAATCAGAATGACCGGCAATCATGCAAGAGGATTCTATAGTAATGGATTTCCCAATTTTATGGCTTGAGATGTCAATAGCAACAATAACAATCATGAATCACGGTGAGTAAATTCCTGTGACTGTGTATACCTGCTTCAAGGTCGAGCATTTGTATGAGCATGAATGTTAAGTTGATACCAGCAACAGCAAAGGGGTATTCCCACACAGATCGATCCCCAACCTGCTTCCTCAGAAGGTCCTGAAAGGATTTCTGCAGCATATAGACATGTGGCGTTTAAAACTAAAGTAACGAAAGTGCAAGTACAGCAGTGTCAATGTGTAATCGAGAATCTCTGGTGCATGAAAACTGAAAGGAAATTTAGCTCTTTTTTTCTGAGATGTTTGTATCTAGTATATAGGTATACCTGAAAGTTCCTAGCGAAGTACAGCAAGTTTTCAAGAGATATGAAACCACCACCCCTGCCAGATGCACTGTAAGTTAAAGTGGACAGCTACAAGAAATATTTATAACACAAATGACGAGGAAAGTCAGTATTGTACCTAAAATCTGTTGACGGATCTTTGCCCTGCCAACCCATCTCTTTCCATTGCTCAGATATTAACCCATGAAGTTCTTCTTCAGGAAAGGCAAGTTTCCACAGCTCTCTCAGAGCTTCCTAAGAGCGTATGACGAAGCAAAAAAAGTAAACACCAAAGCTAATTTCATTTGAACTTATGATGCTCGCTTACAGTAAAATGGTCATGGGATGAAACGTTGCAGTGCGCTACCATCTCAAATTGATGATTTATGCCCAATTGTTTTAATGAGAAATTGTAAAAGCTTTAAAACCCTCGAGGAAACTAAGGAAAGTGTACCTGATGCAGGGGTATAGTACTATCATAGGCTACGTCAATGCGGCTCTGCAAACTTTGCAAGCATTCCTCCTGCAAGTTCCAACAATAGGGTGGAAGTTATTGGATACCTGGATATAGTTGTAGCCAGCTAGCTAATGACAAACACTGTTATGTTATTGTAGTGAACTGGAACAGTGAAAAAAATGAGTACCTGAGCAGGTGTTAGATCAAACGTGGAATTTGCATCACTATCTCTTCTCTGAGCACAGACACAGGATAGACCCCTGCCTAACCAAGCTGCTGATGGCACAGCCTCAGCTGTAAGTAAACAAATTAAAACTGGCATCAAAATGGAGCTTCAAATGATTGAATGTCTGTAGAAAGTATAAACCCGCTACTCTACTAAATCTCAAACACATACAACTCCCAATAAGTATCAGTAGTCAACAATTCCACCACACACATATATACTAAGGTTTAACACACATGGTCATTGACAACAAACTGGAATCTTAGTTAAGATGAAAGTTAAGGCATGCAAATAAGTGAACTACTTCCTAAAACCCTAGAAACAAGCTGAATAACCAATACCAGAGAATCCAGAAACCAAGCAATGCGCTCAAAAAAACTGATTTAGTATGAAACACAGAAAGAAAAAAAATGCAACCGCAAGTGAAGATAGATAAGAGAGACTGAAAGAGATGTAGAAACGTTTTGTTAATCTCTATGAAACACTTAAGAGAGATGAAATTACCAGAGGATGGATTGTAAACGGTTCCACGTTCGAGACCCTGAGAAATCCTCCTGACAGCTACGAACGAGCCTTCTCTATCATCCATCTCTCAATACGCTCCTCCCGATTCACCTCAGAATCTTCCCATCTCTTGTATCAACCCTGCGAACAATCAAATAGCTTCATCAGCAATCGAATTTGAAAAAAAAAACTAATCAAAATACAAACCAATCGGAACCTGATCAAATCCCAAACGCAATGTGAATCACAAAAAAAAAAACAACATCACGATTGATTCAGCGAGAAGTGAGAGAAGATTTTAATCACCGTCGAGAGAATCGCGAACTCAAACCAATCGAATCAAAAGAACGATCAACCTTCTCGAAACTATGGAAACAGAGAAAGAGAGAATCTTGAGCGCGACGAAACAAAAAAAAAATACAAGCACGAAGAAACAAACTATAGGGTTTCCAAGATCTAGTGAGTGCCGCCGGATTCTATCGGCGATTGAGATAATAATCTGACGGCGAGAAAGAAAAAAAAAAAAAGATCTTCGCAATTTGTATTTGGCCGTTTCTTTCTAATTTTCTTTAGTTTTTTTTTTCTTTTTCTTTTGGGAGTGTCGAAAAAAAATAAAATAGGGAAAATGGGAATTTTATAGTTACGGGGTCATTGTGTAACGACGGGCAAGGCTGGTGGGAGAGTACAGGTGGCATATATTAGGCTGGAGGACCCCTCCGCGCGTGTACTTCAATCTTTATCAGCCTCGTCACCACAAGTCACAAGTCATGCCACCACCGGAAAAAAAAAGTGACTGGTTTAGGTCACGGCGCACTGTTTAATTAATTTTGCCACTTAAGTCAAACGTCAACGACTTCTATCTAATCCTTTTAAAACAAAAATCATATAATATAAGCTAGAAAAGATAATAATAGTATGGTTGAGCTATATAATTAGTTCAACAAAATTATTATGGATGTTATTTTAAAATGTCAAATAACTGCATGTACATAGTATTATCATTGTAGTTTTAATGAGTTTAATTAAGATCAAATTTACGTTAAAATGTCATCACGGCGCCGGTCGGGGACAATTGCAATAGGCATGGTGGGATGAGATGGGCCATATATGATGTTTTGAATTGATGGGTGAAGTTTAACTAAAAAGCCGGCCTCTGTTATAATTTACTCTCTTTGGTTTTTATGGTCCACGATATTGTAAATCAATATCATATATTGAACATGTGACATGTCTATAAGGAGATATTTTATATTTTTGTTTAATTTTCATACGAAACTTTTTTTTTTTTGGAAATGCTACATTTTACAGCAAGAAAATTCAGAAACAAACTCCTTTTTTTGACTTTATTTTTGGGTATAATATTGCTAAAATCTCTAGATTTCTAGAGCTTACGGTACGTGTAATCTATTGTAGTCCACGTGATTTAGCGTGAATGGAACTCATTACTCATGACTGGTCATTACCATTTAACACTTTGGACGACCACATCATTCACACTCCTTTTCAGAAACATTCTTTTCTCTATCCAACTAAATTAACAATTTTCTATTCAATTTGGTTATTTGAATTCTACTTTAGTGTTTTCCTAGATCTCAAAGTATGAATATACAATAGTTTTTATACCTACAAATTAAAAAGCGATGATCCTTTCGTGCTAGGAAAGGAGCACGAACATAGATAATTGCCACCCCCCTTTACTTGAACTTAAAGTAATTGCTGCAACCTTTCTATCTACGTGTATTATCAAATACCATACATATCCTTTTTATTTATAGTTTTTTATTGGGTTAGTGAACAACATACATTCATACGTACGTAATGATCATCATAACTATAATCGCGCGCAAGGAAAAGACTCGAAGCATGGCTCCTCACTTTCAAGTAATCATGTCAACGACTTTATCGAATTGTCTCATAAAAATATTTCAAATATTGGTAAACCAACCATATAATGCTACCCCAGATATGAGTTTGATTTTGATATATATTAAAAGTAAAATAATTATACATATCTTATGTGTATGCATGAGTCACTGTATAAATTGTCAAACCTATTTTCAAACCAAAACTTACAAAACAAAACCTAAATTTTCTAATTAAAAAAAAAAAAAAATCCGGAAGAGAATATATGACAGACAAAGCTATAAGATTGCTCTTGATTGAGTAACATACAACTCTAAATCTTGACTAGAAAACCAATTTGCAAACACAACTATTCAAATATTATGATCTTTTTATTCAAAATATTCTCATCATATATAGAAACAATAAATAAATAGGAAACTACGAAACTATGGCGACACAACGGGTACAACTACCGTTGCAGTACTCCAGTTGGATAGATAGATATCTTCTTTTGATTCTCACCACTGATTTACTTTTGAGATTTGGTCAAAGCTCTTTTTAGTTTATGGCCTTCATGTAATGTTTCTCCCGCTGTCGAATTTGTCAACTAATTTATTTATTAATATCAATGTTTCTTTCCTTTTAATGTATTTTTTTTAGTATGAGTTGAGTGTATGACTTTCCTTTAGCTTTACGCCAAAAAAAAAAAAAAAAAACTACTCTCCGATGACCTCTGTCTGGTCATGCTTCATTCGCCAATGCATCATGTTTATAGTTTCAAAAAAATTATTAGAAAATAAAACCATAAATTCGAAAAATTCGCCTTAATGTTAGTTTTTCAATGTCTTGAACTCTTGATCTCTCCAATATGCATGTATATTAGTACTAATTGATAGTATTAATTAATATCAGTATTGGTTTTAAAAAATGAGATTGAAAAAGTCATGATTACACCTTTTAAGCTAAATAAAGAAAGAAAGAAAAAAGACTACTTTTAAAAAAACACCTCGTGGTCCATTAACTTTGTCGGCCTTAAAGGAAACGTCGATCACCAGTAACCTTCTTAGCCAATCACAGTTTCCTTCTCCAAAAAAGAAGACGAAGATGCTACATTGATATTTTCCACCTACATGTATGATGATATGATCTCATCATACTTTAGAGTTTAGACAATTTAAACCGATATTAAATATATGGGCCTAGGCCTGTATTAAAGGTTTATATACTTCTAAATATTATGGGCCTAATTATGAAATAACGGCCCATTTATTCATCCAACACTGTTTTCAACGCGATCGAAGAAGATTTGTTTCTCTCATCTTCTTCAATATGATTCTCCAGAAAACGATGCCGAGTCCAGTTCTTCATCTCTGCAAAAGCTTCACTTCTTCTTCTCCACTCTCATGTCACAACCACAATCTATGCTTTGGATTTCAAAATGCTCTGTTTGTTCCTTCAATCTGCAATCTCCGGTGGGTAAACAACGCCGGCGGGAGAAAAATCGTGGCGCAGGGATCAAGACTAAACGACGGAAATAGCCGTCCGGCGGGAAACAAAGGGAAAGTGACTATGAAAGGTAACAAAGAGAATACATGGAGCGTAGATAACGAAATGGCGGAGAAGGATAAGCGTAAAGTGAAGCCAAAGGGAAGAAGAAGAGGGAAGAGGTTAGGTGGAGGAGGAGGAGGAAGGAAGGGTAAACATGGTAGGGTTTTGGTTTCTGGGACGATGTTGATCGAATCTGAGACTGTTCTTCAAACCCAGGTTTTCAATTTCTTCAATTTCTCAAATTTCGTCTGTGAAATTAGCTGTATTGTGATTTGAATTTGATTTCGTAGGAGCCTGTGATTAAGCCAGTTTGGAGGACGTTTGCGAGTAGTGTGAGTGGGATTTGGAAAGGTGTAGGAGCTGTGTTCTCTCCAATTACTGCAGAGATGGAACCTATTGAAATTGGGAAGAAGAATGAGAGTCTTTATGATTGTTATACTCTTACTAAGATTGCAGCATTGTCATCTCATTCTACTACAGAGTCTGAAATACAGAGGAAGATCAATTGGGTTACTTTGAATCCTCATGGAGAGTTTTTTCAGGTTGGTGAGAGTAAAGAGGAGATATTGGTTGATCACACTGGTGTAGATAGCCGTTTGCCTAAGTTTG
This sequence comes from Camelina laxa, assembly GCA_024034495.1. Taxonomy (NCBI): domain Eukaryota; kingdom Viridiplantae; phylum Streptophyta; class Magnoliopsida; order Brassicales; family Brassicaceae; genus Camelina; species Camelina laxa. The sequence goes on from CM043882.1 coordinate 1,403,130, forward strand.
AGTCTTTTAACTTGAAAGCAAGTGATGTCATGGAAGAGGATTCTATGATAGACGAGCCTGGCCTCGTTTACTTTGAGGTATGGCTGATCATCTTAGAACCAATTGGTTGATCATGTCTCTGAAATAGTTTTCATGGAAGCTATCTCATTCTCCCTCCTTTTGGCTGAGATAATGGATGTTGTTATTGTCTTTGTGGTGGTGGGGTGAGAATTGGTTTTTGTGCATTGTCTAGGTTTCATCCTTTAATGTTTCCATTTGTGTAATACGCAGGATGGATCTTATTCCAGAGGTCCAGTTACAATCCCTGTTGGGGAGATGAGTGAATCGAACTATTACCTCACACCAACTTTCAAGTTTGAACAGGTATGGCTCTTTTGGTCTATTTTAATATTGTCAAGTTTGGTTCTTTTCCGCATTTTAAGAGAAAGGGAATGGCTCATTGCTCCTTCTTGTCCAGTGTTTGGTGAAGGGTTGTCATAAGAGACTGAGAGTAGTCCACACAATAGAATTCGCCAATGGTGGCGCAGATATACAGATAATGAGAGTTGGTGTTTATGAGGAACAGTGGGTTAGTCCTTCAAATTATGAAGAACAAAGGTAACTCCGACCTGTGATTTATCATTCTTCTCTATGGTATGTCAGTGTCGTCTCTGACCCTAAATGGTTCATGTCTCAGTGACAACGATGCACCATTGGAGTTGAAACCATTCTCACAGAGGAAACGTATACAACCATCAGAGCTGACAGGATCATGGAAAGTATTTGAAGTAAGTGCAACTCCTCTCTATGGAGATGAAGCCGAATTCGAGCAGCCAGGTGAAAGCACTCCAGTTGTGTACCTGTGCACAGAAGCCCTGAAGAGAAGGAACTTACCGGAAACATATGTGTCATTTGGAGAGGAAGAGATGATAGATATGCAAGATGTATCCGTGATGTGGCTCCCAGGTGGTGTGACTGCTTACGTGGATGTGAAGAAAGATGGAGTGCTGTGCGTTGGAGTTGGATGGTATTCAGATGAAGGGATCAATCTTGTGATGGAGAGAGACTATGATTTGGATGGGAATCTTAAAGAAGTTAGATCCAAATCCGAAATGAAGAGACGATGGACAGAAGAACCCAAGTAAAAAAATCCTCTGTTTCAGACTGATGTTTGTTTACTCATTAGTACATATAAGTAACAGTAGCCGATGTTTTGGTAAAGCAATAAAATTGTCTTTTTTACTAATGGACGTCACCATTTAAACCACCGTACTTATGCCGGTGGCGTAAGTTCCTCCGGAGAAAGTTTATCGAACTTGTGCCCTAACTTGGTATTTTGCTTGATAGACCAATTGGGCCTGAAGTTTAAAAAACTGGGGCTAGGGTTTATTACCCCCTGGATCTTTTATCAACATAATTCATTACTTCCTTTGTTAGCTTAGCTGGATAATTAATTATCCACAAATTTGATTTTAGAGTAAAAAATAATATGATAATTAGAATCCGTAATAAACAAACTATAAATAGTAACGAATGTGTTAAACTCCTTTTGTGTTTGATAACTAAACTGATATTTAGGTGTATATATATATACAACTGACAAGCTCGTCTTTTCACCTAGACTTTGAATTTCAAAGTAGTAAAAGAGAAAAAAAAATGGAATGAAGAAAAGAAAACGAAAGGAGAATGGAAGAGGGGAGACAAAGTGGGAACCTACAAGAGAGAAGAAAAAAAGAAAAAAGATGCCTTAGAGAAATCTCACCATCATTAAATTTGGAAAATTCCTTACGGATTTGATTGAAACGTGTAATCATTGTTGCATGGAATTCATCTCCCTATTATGTTAATTGTTAATCTTTAATATATAAGTATGTCTCTCTTTGTCTCTTTTCTCAAACTATGATCATACAATTTAATCAAATGTCCTCCCCTCCCCTCTCATTGTATATTTTGGATTATGTTTACATGCATCTAACATAATAGAAAGTTTTATTTATATCAAAATCATTCTTCAGAAGGAATACGTTTCGATATTGTATCTTGTGTTTGTGTTTACAACTTAGAAAGAAAAAAACTAAAGCGCTAGTAAACCGATAGTTTTCATACATACACAAACTAGAAGTCCTTAGCTTTTAAAACTTATTTTTTCTACCTGAAAACCAACGATACTCTTGGTGTCGGTAGGTAATCATAAGATCAATAATAATCTGATGGTAATATCTATTTTCTTTAATGACTATTTAAGCAAGTGTTCCTCTTTATGATGATAGTTAATTACGGAATAGATTGGACCGGTTACATTAAAAAAAAAAAGTAAAATTTAATCCACCTCAGTCGTCATATTTTATATGGTTTTGTCAAAAGAAAAAGATTAAAAAATGTTATACTATATGCTTTTTTATTAGTCGTTGTTGCTTAATTTGTGTTGCTGTTGTGGAGGAAGTTGGCCGGCTCTTTTCCTGGTGTGTTTATGTGTTGTTGTGTGTAGTTATCAGCTATCACAGTAAGAAGTCATTTTGTTTTACACACCACACTTGTGAAAATACAATTATCATGTAACGATGATTATATATATATATCTAAGATAAATTTGATTTAGTTTAGTTAGTTAGTAATCTACAAGGAGTTAAATAGTAATCGGATTTAAATGATCAACCAATTATATTCAGCCGATTAATTGGCTCGATAAATATACAATCAGTATAAAAAGATGAGAGAACAATGTTTAGATGTTTTTGGTAATCTGATTAATAATGTCTACCGAGTTTTGGTTTTCGAAACATTGTAATGTATTTCTTGTTAATTGTGACTTTTCAATAAATGATGTAAACAGATAGTCTAATGAAAATTATTGGGATTAATTTACAAAAAAAAAACAAAAAATTAGGAAGGTGGATTCGGCATGATTTTGGGAAGAGGTAACTTTTGTGGGTGTCGTTTCCATCATCAGCTTTAGGACACATCTTGAGATGGATGGAAGCTTTGATGTACCTCCACCACACTCGATTACCTTCTTGACAATTTTGTTTCTCTCTCTCTCTACATCTCCAGAAAATTTAAAATTGTCATGTGAAACGAAAAATGTATTCCTTTATTTTTTTAATAAATAAAACATCCCAAATTTGTTAATTTGTTAATATTAAAATCTTTACGTCATTTAAATTTCTTAGGTTTTTGATTTCCTTTAGGTTGCTTCAGAAAGCTGATCATGATAATAGTTCAAAAACTCCCAACCTTCTTTTGGCCTCATTATGGAATGGTTAGGTTTATAATTAACGATGTAAGTTACTTGCTTAAACAAATGAAAGTAGAGTCGTTAATCATCTAATTAAAGCGGTGATAGGAATATAACATTCGGCATCATTATCAATATATTGTAAAATCGTTGGAAGGAAGTCGTAAATTAAAAATGAGTATCATGGAATAGAATTTAGTTTTGTTAGCGATATGATTTATAAACATTAAAAACACTTCACATGAAGTTGACTGCCAAAGAAGACACGAATGGTACAAATGATATGCTTGGAGGGTCTTTGACACGTGTGGGGGACATACATACGAAACCCTACCCTTCTATATGAAAGCAAGAGAAGATAAACCGTCGAAGTAACATTTATAGCTTTAATCATATTTATAGAAAAGAAAAAATAAGTGTCATACACTATTTCAATTTTGATACACAATAGTCAACAAGGAAAAAAAAAAAAAGAACAGGAAAGATTTAAGAATAAAAACAATGGAAGGAGGAGGAGGAAGAAGAGTACTAGTCAATAATTACGATCTACACCAAGTAACATCGTCGACGACGACGATTCAAGAGAATATGAACTTCCTCATTCCTTTTGAAGAAACCAATGTGTTAACCTTTTTCTCTTCTTCTTCTTCATCTTCTCTCTCTTCTCCTTCTTTCCCCATTCACAACCCTTCCTCTAGTACTACTACTCATACACCTCTAGGGTTTTCTAATAATCTTCAGGTCTTTGATCTCTCTTTCTATACACATATATATGATGATCTTGATTAATTGTATTTTAACTATTGTTTGATTGATCTTAATTTGGAAAGTTTAATATGATTTTTGTAGGGTGGAGGACCCTTGGGATCAAAGGTGGTTAATGATGACCAGGAGAATTTTAGGGGAGGAACTAGCAATGATGCTCATTCTAACTCTTGGTAATTTATCTCATTAGATTCGACGATGAATCCTTTTTTTCTTCGCCGTGAATCCTTCTTCGTTTTTTACATCAATAACTAATCAATAAAGTTATGAATTTATATTTCCTTTTTTTTTTTTTTTCTTTTATCCAATGTTTTCGGTATCTTCAACATTCCTCCTGCAATTTGTAGAGTTTCAATAGAGTTATAAACTCTCTATATACACAAAGACTTATGACATAATTAGATCAAACCTTCTTCATTAAGGTAAAAATAATGTTTCTAATACATCATAAGAGTTATTGCATTTGCAGGTGGAGATCAAGTAGTGGGAGTGGAGATATGAAGAACAAAGTGAAGATAAGGAGAAAACTTAGAGAGCCAAGATTCTGTTTCCAAACAAAAAGCGACGTTGATGTTCTCGACGATGGCTACAAATGGCGTAAATATGGTCAGAAAGTTGTCAAGAACAGCCTTCATCCCAGGTAGTTTTTAACACCACCACATATATGTGACTGACTAATCAACCCTATTAGTCTTAAGTAACTTTACAATAGTTTCCTAATATAACATTTGCTTACTTAGATACTCGATCGTATAATCACATCTATTGATGCATGATTGATATTTTCGTAAAAGCTGAGGTGAGGAACTTGATTTTTGGTGCATCATAATATTCTCTCATTAGACTCATGTGCAACCTTAGCTCAACTGCTCAAAGTACTAGACATGACTGTTTATACCTTCTTATACATACATATGTATTTCATATTTAGAATATTTCTTGTACGTAGGTTACAGTTTAATTTAGTATGTATCGTACCGTACGTCCCTCGAGGGCTGTCATCGATCATCATTAAGAATGCAAACAATAATTTCTATTTTTACCTCTTTTTAATTTTCATTGTGCCATGTGATCTACACATATTTCCAACTATCTTTTTTTTTTGAATAATTTCACACGTTTGTTAATTCCTTTTTTTTTTGTATGGTTAATTGAATCTAATTATTTGTGTCTATGTGTAATACTAGTGAAAGAATACTTAATATGTGGAAATATATATACAGGAGTTATTACAGATGCACACACAACAACTGTAGGGTGAAGAAGAGAGTGGAGCGACTGTCGGAAGATTGTAGAATGGTGATTACTACATACGAAGGTCGTCACAACCACATTCCCTCTGATGACTCCACTTCTCCTGACCATGATTGTATCTCTTCTTTTTAACCTCTCTCTCTCTCTCTCTCAATCTATATCTATATATAGACAGATATATAAATTTATATATATGCACATACAGATGTACGTGTGATATATTATTGCCTAGCTATTTGATATTGCATGTATTCTTCATGAGTATGTCATCAGATATTATACACATATTCTTGACTTGTTGCTTATAGGCTTATGGTATACATGATATGTAATAGTAATATATATATTGAACTTGGTAGTTCATTTTGGTTAAAAAAATTCAGTGGGATAGATTTTTGAGTTTTGACGCGGTGGAAAGAAATTAAATTTTGTTAAAGTGATTCTGAAGCAAAATACTTATCAGATGAAGACCACATTAATTATCTAGGTGCATGATCTTTTTCTTTAATAGTAAAATGAATACTCGAACCACGGTTTGTTTAGACATGTTAATGTTATATGTTCCCAAATCTGATACGATATAACTACTGTAGTTTTATATGTGAGCCATACGAAAAAACACCAAAAAGGAACAAAGGTCAAAAGTTTACAACTACAAGTAGTAACAACACTCAAGCCAACCTAGCTACAAACTAGCACACATGGTCCTATATATATCACATTATTATTTAAATTAGGGTGTAATCTAGCTAGCTAGAAAAACTTCTCTCCCTCTCTCGCCTAATGATGAAGATGTTATACTATAGATGATTGAATCATGCAGCCGGAGCGTAATCATAGATTATATCGTCGTCATCATCACCTTCGTTCTTGAAAGATGCAAATGCATTGTGACCAGTGTAATAGAGAACCAAGTCAAATACTATAGACGACATCCTCATTTCTTCACTCTACTTAGTGCAAAAAATCGTAAAGAAATATACAACTTGATTGATTATTATACGTTGAGATGGTTAAATGTTGTATATATTTATAGATGGTAAAAAGCATATTAAATGGCGAATGCCGCTGAAACTGAGTCAGGGCATGTGACTCGCTGCTTATCATGTGTGCCAGACACAAGTGGAGTGTGAGTAAACTGAGTAAGCCACCTATTTTGTGCCCTGACACATCTTTCGCTTTTTGTACATACATTATATATTGGTCCACCTCTTATTACACGATATGTTTAACACACTCCTCATTATATTATGATCATAATGGAATAATAAACTTTTTTTCAAGTAAAAGAGAGGAAGAAACGTAAAGTTCTTTTTCTTTTTTTTCTTTTGGATTTTAGTAAGAATTATAGGGTATTGATTCCCTCAGCCAATAGCAACATCATGGCATATCATGCATGGAACCTTGAGGGACAAAAGGAAAGATTTATGATCTGATGTCTAGATTTGTTTTCGTTTATCTTCATTTCAACATTCTTATGATCATTCTTTGTTTTCTCTTGGATCAACATTACAAAAGTTTAATTTCTCTATAATTGGTTTTTGGGGAAAGTAAAAAAGAGATATTTTCCTAGATTTGTTTGGGTTTTATATCTTTCAATCAGACATTATTATATAGTAAAAGATTAGTTTATTTTTTCTTTATCGTATCTCAACATTACAAATACTTTTCTTTACCAAGTAGAATCACACTCAATAAACGGCCTGCCTTAGGCCCATAATTGGTTCAAAAGATTATCGTGAAGTGGTAAGATATAAACGAAACTTGAATTTTTGTAGTTTTTTCCCTCTTTGATCGTGATTGTGAATAATTTTTGCTTCTTGGGCCCTTTTGTGTCAGTAGGCAACAACAATGATAATGTTTGCTTCTCCTTCTTAACCACAACGATTTTGGTTTATTTATTTTTCGAGGATATTTATAAGAAAAATGTCGTATGCAACTTAAGATGAAATGGCTATATATAATAATACTTAGGCCCACCAAATAAAAATGGATTGGTCTGATAATATATCTTCATAAAATCCTCAACAAACAAATATATAGATTTGGTATAATTTAAATAATATATTTTGAAGAAAATAAAAGAATTGGCTTGTAAAAGAAAACAAAAAATGCTCTTTCGAATAAAATAAACTTTAAGTTCACAAATGAAATCGGAATTTTAAAAAAACTGTACATATGCAACCAAGAAATGTGGTCCATTCCTTCTATGATTCAAAGACAAAACATTTATGCATTGACTAGACTAGGCGTATAGTAGAAAAGTACATATCAATATTTAAATGTATCATAAAACGTAAATTTGTGAATTATAGAATTATTTTAATCTTTTTAAATTTTATTTTGTTGATAACTAAAATGAGAGTATTTGAAAGATGGGGGAGGGGATCACATGGAGCAGCACATGGAAACTGGGTATGAAAAAGATACGAGACGCGAGAGACACGTTACGCAGTTATTGATGATCCCCAAATGCCTCCAAACAAAAACAAAAAAAAAAACTACTACGATTAAATAAAAAAGATCTCTTTATTCTTGGTTCTCTCACGGGACATGCTTTACTTTTTCATCACTCCAATCACAATCAGTTAACATCTAACCTTGCTGTCATGTTTAATTAATTGTTTAAGTTCAGGTACTAAATCAAGTATACGATCAGTACTCGCATCATACAAAAAACCCCCAAATAAATAAAAAAATAATGCAGGTACATTATACAAGCATATAAACTAATTTGTACTAGTAAAAGTTCGTATACTTCAGTTTGTACTAGTTCATGAGTGGATGAACTATATTTTTGATGTTTGATGTTTAATGGTATTCGGAAAGTTACTAACGATATTAGAAAAATGCATCATTTCGATTGCATATTACGTACGTAGCATGGTAAAGTGCTTATAAAACATGAAAATGCGAAAATCTAGTATTCACGACGCTGTGTTCCTCGTATTTTCATTTCGGTAAACACGATTAAACTTGAAACGTTCCAAAAGGGTATGATCATTGATCGTACACAAGTTGACATATATCGTGGTCTGTAAAGTAAAGTTTAAAAAAAAAAGATCTTAACGTGAAACCTCTTTTTTTCTGTGTTGGTCTTTTAAACCTTTTGGATTTGCTGTTCTAAGAACTTTGTCTAAATGCGTCCAAATTAGCTGTCTTACTAATTTGCATCTTAGATTTAGATCGATCTACTATGTATTTTAGATCTTATATCTTTTCTTTTCCTAGCTATCAATTTTTGTTTTTCTTTTCTTTTGGGGGTTATAAAGAAAGGATCAAATTTGATATATGTTACCAGATGGGAATTGATTCACACATTATTAGAAACACATGCATTTCGTTAGATCACTATCGTCGTGACTTTCTAAATTTAAATAAATTTCCCCCACATGTCATGTAACATGATGAGTATGGGATCCCATCTCCACATTACAAATCAAAAAACTCACAAACATAATAATCATACATCTTTCTCATAATTCACATAATACTCCCCGTATATATTTTTTTTCACATATGAATTATCCCAAATTAATCACATTACATAGTTTCATAAACATTAATTAGGATATGTACGTTTATCTCCTTCGATTTGATATATCTTGTTTGATGTATTAATTATGTTTCCCTCTTGTTAGAACTTAAGTTTTCAAATTCAATAAATCATTAACCCAACTTCTTTTATAAAAACCCCACTTTTCCTTTTCTGTTCCATATACTAATGATTTATTTATTTATTCATTTTGGTTTTTTTGGGGGTTCCACCGCCGACGGTGATAGCACAATTGAGTAAATGACTAATGAATGAATAACACATTTCTAAAATTTAAATTTGATTTTAAAAAGTTAAAATATTTACAGTAATTTACTAAAATAAAAAAAAATAAAAAAATACATAATAACTACCCAATATAACGACCAACTTAAACACACGCCATTAACAAACAGAGCAGAGCAAAGAGAAGACTCTTCTCTTCTCCATCTCATCACACAAACAAGTTCTCTTTCTCTCTCTCTCTCTCTCTTTCTCGTACACACAAAAAAAAATGGCGGAACTTGAGAATCCAAGTGTAATGTCGAAGCTAATAGCATTCTTATCTTCATTGCTAGAGCGAGTTGCAGAGTCGAACGATCTGAGCAGGCGAGTCACGACACAGTCACAGAGGGTATCGGTGTTCCACGGACTGAGTAGACCGACCATAACGATCCAGAGCTATCTCGAGAGGATCTTCAAATACGCGAACTGTAGTCCTTCTTGCTTCGTCGTGGCTTACGTTTATCTCGACCGTTTCACTCACAGACAACCTTCACTTCCAATCAATTCCTTTAACGTTCATCGTCTCCTCATCACTAGTGTCATGGTCGCTGCTAAATTCCTCGATGATCTGTAAGTCAATTTTAACCTGTTGAAATCAAGAATTGAGCTCAGCAACTTCAGACTGCTCTGTTTCATAACTGCTCTGTTTCTGAAGTTTTGTCTAAGTCTCAAGAAAACTATAAATTTCATTTAATTTTTAAACTTTTTTTTTTTAATCTGAGTCTGTTTTTCTCAACCACAGTTTTAATTTCAAAAGTAAAAATTGAGAATTTGTTTGTTCAGACATCGTAATGATCAATCAATCAATCAATCAATCACTTCCCCTGTTTTATGGCTTCTCTGTTTTGTAAAGATTCAATTTTTATAAAGTTTTTTTGATGATTTGACACTGATTCACTAAACCTTGAATATGGTAATTTGAAACAGGTACTACAACAATGCGTATTATGCGAAAGTGGGAGGAATAAGCACAAAGGAGATGAATTTTCTAGAGCTGGACTTCTTATTCGGGTTAGGGTTTGAATTAAACGTGACGCCAAACACATTCCACGCTTACTTCACTTATCTTCAAAAGGAAATGACTCTTCTTCAACCTCTCTCTCTCGTTGTTGTCCCATCATCAAGATCTGTCATTACCTTCATCAATGACGATGAAGCTTCTCATCAGAAACAGCAACTCGCTGTTTGAGTAGTTTCACAACAAAAGTCCAAAAAAAAACAAAAAACAAAAAAAAAATCTTTTTTTGTCTCTTTTCCAAAACATTTTTAATCATGTTCGCCTCTTTTTTTTTATAATGAATTTGTGTAGATGATGTAGAGATTAGTCGGCAGGTACTCTTATCTTGTCTTAATCAATCTCTGATTAAGAATAAATAAGAAAATTCAAAATCAAACCAGTAAGTTCTTGTCTATCTCTTTCTCTATAAATATATATTTAGTAATATAGATGTGGACAGATGGGATCATTCATCTTTACAGACTGGCTTGGCTATAGAATTTAAATGTCACTAGTGACCCCTCTAAACTTATATATACATAACTGAGATTTATATATATTTATGTTTTGTTTTGTCTGATATTCAAAATTTTACCCATGTCAGATCAGAAACATGGGTTAATAATAAGTTATACAAGGTACAATAATTGGGATTGGTGAATAAGATTTGTTGTTATTGGTTCTATAAAGGGAACAAAAGAACATGTGCAGAGCAGAGACGACAGAGTGTAACGATAAAGAAATTACATTCAAATAGCTGATCTTGAAAGAGACTGTGACTTGTGAGAGCTTCTACAAATAATTCTTACTGACAGAACAAAACAAAACAAAACTTACTTTTTGACTCAGTTTTCCTTAAATGTACTACTCAATAACACAAACCAATCAAGATAGTTTGTAGAACAGAAAAAAAGAGAGGGGAACTAGAATTTGAAGATCAGTTACTTGACAGTATCCATTGATGCACTAATCTTCTTGCCAAGCACCTCCAGGTGCACTTGGTACGGCTTGATAAGTCGTTGTGGCTATCAGAATCGCCATAACCAGTAAGGCAGTAACACGTTGTGAACTTCGTTAGGTGAGACTTTATCTTTCTTGTACCAGAAGTAATCTAGCTAGCCATTCTCTGCCTCTCTGGTACTTGAACTGATTGTGTTAAGATCTCTTGAACTTACAGCTCCTGCTTTACAGACGATCTGATGAATCTGTCACCTCCATTAACGGATTCTTCTACTTCTCCATCTCTCTATTCTCTCTGCTACGTCAAGATCCCTTCATGCGAGAGTTCAACGTTTAACACATGAAAAATTTCAACTTTGTCAAGTCAGAGCATTAGAGAAACAGAACATTTCAATACTCCTCTAGGTCTTCATGATTTAATTAATTTTATAAATCTCAAAAAGTCAAATTCACACGAAAAAATATGAGAGAAAATCCCATTTAAAAGATTACATTTTACAATGATAAATATAGAACAAAAAGAAAAAGAAAAAACACACATATACATAAGCAAATATGATGATAAAGAAACAACAACAAAGATGATTGAACTGAGATGAGTTGATTACAAAGAAAGTTAGAGACGCCTTGCAACCTGAAAAGCTTTAAGCAATGATTTGAAGAAGAGATAAGACTCACGAAGAACCAAGAGCGACGATACACTTAGAACCACCAGCCAAAATGTCTTTTCATTTGGTGCTATGTAGACTACTGCAACCAGATAAATAGCCACGATTGAGATAACGCAAAGCCTTATCCAATTTCTCAGAGGGAACCCTTTAGTAAGCAGCGAGATCATTGTAACCGAAGCGAAGAAGCCAATCGCGTTGAAGGTAGCGTAGAGAGTGAAGTCAACAGTACTGGCTGCCATGATTGCTTGTCCTTCAGTGCCATTCCTGGAACCGAAAATGTTGTTTATAATTCGGTTTGTGTTGGTGTTGTTCTGTGAGCCAGAGCCACCATTAGAGTCTTCACCTCGGAAAGCTCCTGGAGGCTGAAGGACTCCAGTGAACGTAAGTGTTGCTATGAGTGTTGCAACAACCAAAAGAGTTTCTCGCTTTTCAAGTGTGGAGTTAGTAATCTCGTAGTCTAGATACCTCTTTATCATACGTAAAGGGTTTCTACTACGGTCAATTGGTTTAAGGTTTTTACGTTTCTCAATTGCGTTCCTTGCTTCAGCTGTCTGAAAGATTTGAACAATCCTGTGCATTTCAGAAACACTTCCTCCTTCGGTTTCAATAACCACGTCGAGGACATCCTTTGGTGTTAACCAGCTTCTGTTTTGTTTGTTTACATCTACCGATCCGTGAAGTATTGCTTCCTCACCTATCAACATCTCCACAATCTGTAGACAGCAATGTTATTGACATATATAGCAATTAGTACTGACGCTTTATGCATGTTCAAGTGTGAAACTGTCAAAGTTAACAGTGGATATATTCGTTTTATATAATAAGATTCTATCTAGATAAAAGTTTGGTTAGGATTGTAAGTGATGAGTAAAGAAGAAGAAACGACTTGCCTGAAGCTGTTTCCCAAGAGTTGCAAGATGCAAGATTGTATTGCCTTCTCTATTTTCCTGGTTAACGATCCCCCACGATGTGTTACGGTTCTTGACCTCTTGCAGCAACAACTTTGTAGCTTCCACCTGATTGTTCTTAACAGCAACATGAAGAGGGGTCTCAAGAAAAGCCGTTTGTTCGTCGAGAGATTCAGGGAAAGACGAAACGAGCTCTTTAATGACCTCGATTCTTCCTCTCTGCGCTGCGCTGTGAAGAGGAATCAAACCGTCTTTGTCCTTCAAGAAGCAGACATCACGTTTCTGGCCAACACTTAGGAGAACTCTTACAACTTCTATTTTCCCTGAGGCTGAAGCAATATGAAGAGGGCTAAACCCTTGTAGGTTCGGCTCCAGAGCTAAAACTTGGTTGTGACGCAAGATTTCCGCCGTGAATGCGGCTTGGCCGGTGAAAGCTGAGACATGGAGAGGGTTCTCAGGAGATGAAAGAGAGAGACGCTCGAGAAGCAGAGGATCTTCTTGAAGGAGCAACTTGAGTGTTGTTATGTCTCCCGTACGAGCTGCATCAAACAATCTGTGGTCCATTCTTTCTTGAGTCCCAAGAGAATATCCAATCTATTAATTAAAGTTATCCACATTCAGACAAGTACACACACCTGTATATATATAAAACTAGTAAGTAGTACTAGTAAGTAAGCTGAAGAGAATGTGTAATGATTAAGTTTGCAACCTGGTAAAAATACCTTACGTGTTTTTAATTATTGAATTTTAAACTATGTTATTCGAGTGTAATTATTTTACTCAGAAGATGATAAGAGAACCCTGATAAAAAGCTTAATACAGTATCACTAGATAAGCTAAATTATTGATATCACCGAATAATAAGCGTAATTTGTTGGGTTGTTTCTCATTAATCGAAAAAAGCAAGTGCAATAAAATAGTTAAAAGCTAGCGTTAACACTTTCACTATCGAGATTGGAAAACAAGTCCTCACATGACATTTGTCGTGAAGATTCCTTACTTCTTATGCTTAATTAACACGAGGTTTATTACCAAAAAAATAATAATAACATGAGGTATATGAGTATGAGTGTATGACACAGGCTGGATTAGATTCTCGCTTACGCTGGTTGGGGTTGATGGTGAAAATTAACGGGCCTGACTGACTTAAGATTTACCCTGATCAAATCATTGCCCTGTTTCATGAATGCTCTGTTTCTGATGTTTTGTCTGAATCTCATGAGTTTTAATTTTTCAGCAATGAAAATTGATTATGCTTAGTTCATACATCATAATGATCAATCAATCATTCCCCTCTTTTATGGCTTCTCTTTTTCGTCCTCTTAAAGACTTTAGGACTATGCAAATAATTATTCAACTTTTATAAAGTTTTTGATTTGACACTGATTCACTAAACCCTGAATATGCATGGTAAATTTAACACAGGTAAAAGGGATTAGTTCAATACATAAATCACATTCAAATAGCCAAAGAGGCTAAGAGACTCTGACTTGTGAGAGCTTCTACAAATAATGGTATACTGACAAAAACAAAACAAAAATACTTACTTTTAGACTCATGTTTCTTCAAATGTACTACTCAAGAACACAAATCAACTCAAGATATGTATATAGACAAAAAAAGAAAGAGCGGGGGAATTGGAATATGAGACTGTAACTTGGGATTTTATGAGGTCGTTGTGGTAGTGCTTCTTAGAGGATAGATTTTGATTTTCTTGGCATGTTTTCGGATTAGACTTGGGATTCTCGCTACAGCGATAGGTAATACCACAGAAAGCACCATGAAGAACAAGCCTAATCCGAAGTTTGGAGAAAGTGCAGCCATTGCGAATCCATAGGTCAAGGCAACAGCATTCAATGAAACTTGGAGCTCAAGGTAAAAAGGGAGGCCTTTTGTGAGCAAAGAGATCAGTTCAATAGAAGTGAAAAACCCGATCGAGTTTAAGAAGATGAAAATGCCGTAAGAGACCCAGCTCTTTGATCCCATTATCGTTGTTCCTGCATAGTAAACCGGTTTGGTTTTGTTTTCTTTTACATCAGTTACTTTACAGAATCCATCAATGCAGTAATCTTCTTGCCAGACACCTCCAGGTGGACTTAGCACGGCCTGATAAGTCGCTGTGGCTATCAGAATCGCGATAACTAGTAATACATTGCGAACGTCGTTAGGTGAGACTCTGTCTTTCTTGTACTTGAAGTAATCTAGCCATTGCTTGTGAGTCATCAGAGATTCTTCTGATGGTGTTGTTTCATTCTCTGTCGTTGTTGTTGCTTGTCTTGTGTCGAGATCTCTTGATCTTACAGCTCCAGCTTTACAGAGGATCTGATGTATGTCCACGTCTTCTGGTTCACCCCCAAAGTTAAGTAACACATCAAGAGGTGTGAAGCCATTGGAGTTTAAAGAGTTCACTTCAATAAAGTCTCGTGGGATTGTATTGTTAGAGCCAAGCAACAAATCAATCACCTGGAAATTGCAATCTCATATTAATGGATAAAAATCGAATTAGAGAACCAAGTTAAGTTAGAGAAGATTGATACCTCGTACTGTCGTTTTTGAACAGCTAAGTGTAAAACTGTGTTCCCTCCATTGTCTTGCTTATTCAACAAACAAAGCTTATCAAACTCCTTAAGACGTTCCAAAAAAACAACGAATCCATCGAACTGATAGTAGCTAACCGCAAGATGAAGCACGGTCTCTCCACGGGCAGTGATTTCTTCAAGAGACTCCGGATTTGCAGACACTAACTCATCAAGAACACGAACTCTTCCCCTCATAGCAGCGTAATGCAGAGGAATCTTTCTATCTTTACCTTTGATCAAACAGATCTCACCACTTAGCTTCTCCAAAAGCTCTCTCACGATTTCAACGTGACCCATGGATGCTGCTATATGCAAAGGAGTAAACCCGTCTTTGTTCAATTCTCTTCCGAGACTCTCTCTTAGTTTCAGAACTTCTCTGACGAAACTAAAGTGTCCGTACATGGTGGCAACGTGTAACGGCGTTTCTTCGCCGTTTACAACAATAACTTCGAGCAGAGTTGGATCGGATTCCGTTGATCGGAGTAAATACTCGACATCTCCTTTCCGAGCAGCCTCCATTAACGGATTCTTCTCCATCATCTCTCTCTCTCTTTCTGCTAAGTCAAAAACCTCTTTTGAAGAGATTGAAATATTAAAAATCTCTCTTTCCGCTAGGTCAAACCTCTTTTGCAAGACTCGAAACATTTAAAAACAGATGTCCAAGATATGATTTTCAACTATGTTTAGTAAAGTCAGACAGAAACAAAACATGTCAAACTCCCCCACGTCTTACACAATCTTGATTTTTATTAATCCAAAAGTCAAATTTATACGACAAGGACATTTTCACATTGAAGCCTTTGTCAAAATATATTATCATCAACCTAAGAACACACACAAAACAATATGACAAAAGAGATGTCTGAATTTGCTAAACCTAACTTGAGACACAATAGTGTTACCTACCACTTGTTGCAATAATAATAGCCCAATTCAAGTTTTAAGCCCATCTATCAAATTGTGTTAATATGATTTGAGGCCTAAAAATCAACAAATCATTAATCTCATAATATTACATTAACAAAATGACTTTACTAAAAAAAAAGAGTAGAACGCCAGAGAGCAGCAAGAGAGAGAAGAAGAGTCCAAAACAAAGCAGTTACAAAAACGGCAAGAGCGGGGTTCGCAAAGTCTACCCTACGCCACCTACCGGCTCCGTGAAACACGGCTCACGTTAGCCTCTCCCCTCTAACCATGATGACCATGACCACGGTGGCTTCATCCCCGAAACCAGCCGCTTTTTCTCTTTTTTATTTTCCACCGATACACAAATATCATTATTATCCCACGTGTCGTCCACGACGGTGTGCCCCCACCACCACCCTCCGCCACCACCGCTTAAGGCTTTTCTTCCTTTATTATTACCAACTCTTCAGCTAATGTACGCTTCTATCTAACCTTATCCTCCGCCACCAACCTTTTAACCTACGCCTCTCCTCCACTCTCTCTCTCCTCTCTCCCTTATCTATTACGTGATATCGCCGCCGCGAATAGCCATCCATCCGCATCACAGCCTTTTTCTCTTTCCTTCACGAGATCTGAAATTTTTCTTCTTCGCTCCTCAGATTTTGAATTTTATCATCTATACCGTTCCATGTCCGATCCGGATTCTCCGATGAACCACGATCCAATTCCGGATCCGTCATCACCGGTTCGGATCCAGTCGTCTCCACCGTCAGCTCTCGTCCCGCAATCATTATCATCTCCCGCTCAAGACGATGCCTCAGCGGAACCGGTTTCCGTCACAGATCTGAAGAGCGCCTCAATCCCCTCCAAGAACTCTAGGCGGTTACCTCCGCCGTGCTGGTCGCTTGAAGAGACGGTCGCGCTAATTGACGGATACAGAGACAAATGGTACGCTCTGAACCGTGGAAACCTAAAGGCGAATCACTGGGAAGAAGTCGCAGAAGCGGTTGGTAATAGTTGCCCGGACGTGACGCCGAAGAAAACAGCGGTTCAGTGCCGTCACAAGATGGAGAAGCTTCGTAAAAGGTACCGTACTGAGATCCAGAGAGCTAGATCTGTGCCGGTGGCGAGGTTTATATCGTCTTGGGTTCATTTTAAGCGTATGGAAGCTATGGAGAATAGACCAGAGATCATCAAACAAGGTAACGAAAGTGGTGACGACGAGGATCACGACGACGGGAATTACACAGCTCGGTATCAGTTTAAAAACGGCGGAGGAGGAGGAGGATCAGTGGCAAGGACGACGCCGAGGTTCTTTAATAGGAATGGTACGGCTGGATCTGGTAGTAGTAGCGGCGGGATTCGAATTCGGATACCGACTGGAGTGAGTATAGCACAGCCAGGTCAGAGATTTCCCGGTAAGATTGATCAGAAATACACGGCGAGTCCGAGTTCCGGGATGAGTTCAAATCCGAGACCTGGTCGTGGTTTAGGAGCAGGAGGAGGATCTAGTTACAGTGCTAGGGTTGGGAGAGTTCCTGAAGTAGGAGGGAAGAGAGGGAGAGAGATGATGATGAAGACGGAGGAGGATGATGATGAGATTGGTAATGATCCAATGGTGGAGATAGCGAGTGCGATAAAGCTACTTGGAGATACGATGTTGAGAACAGAGCAGACGAGAATGGAGATGAGTAGAGAGATAGAAGCGATGAGGATGGAGACAGAGATGAAGAGGACGAAGATGATATTGGAATCGCAGCAACGAATCGTGGAAGCGTTTGCTAAAACCATTGCAGAGAATACAGAGGAGAAGATGAAGAAGAAAGCAAGAAGAATGGGTGCTGCTGCTGCTGCTGCTGACTCTCTTTGATTGATTTGATTTCTACTAAAAAGGCGCCATAAATTATATGTTTGTTCTCAAATTTTCAATTCTAGGGGTTTGTATTGTAGAGATATCGAAAGAGCTTTTATTAGCTCATTGCATCCTTCTAACACAAGTAATGTATCCTGCTGTTTAATTATGTATGTTATATTATAAAGTGTATAAAATTGGGACTTCCTCAGTATCTTTTATTGTTCGTTTCCGACATTAATATACAGAGGATACAAATCTTGATATTAAAGCTTTGATTGAAAGTCACGTCGATGGAGTAATAACCTCTCATTGTCGCCTTCTCTTCAATAGAGAGCAAAACAGAGCAAGCAACACATCTAGATAAAGAATAATGCAATAAGCTGACAAGACCTTAAAACTTGGCTGAGAACATTATTGTTTTCTTGAAGAAACCTTTATAAACTAATGGATCGATAATACAAACATAGCTAATTCTCTGTCCTCCAACAAATTCGTCCATTATTCGAGAGAGAGAAAGAGGAATGAAAAACTAAGAGATAAGATACATCACAAGTCCAGCAACTCGAGCTTATCATCCCATCCGAAAAAAAAAAGATGCAAGTGCGGTTGAAGATGCAAGCACATCTATATTCCAACAGTCTCACCGAAGCTGGCTTTAATCCTCCTTTCCCAGCTGGTAGCTTCTTTTCTGCACAACTTTGCATGGTACAACCTCCTTTTTAGGAAGCCTCGGTCATGTGAAACCTGTGTTTCATTTACAAACTTTAGCACACATTTAGACACAACTAATAAAATGGAAGGAACCAAAATTACCACTCACTCACATTCAGTAGTATGATCCTGGACCACCACCAGAGTAACTACTACCACCCAAACCACGGCTTGAGTAAATTGAAGAATACGAGCTACCTCCTCCCTGCAAATCCAGTAATTTGTTACACAACTTCACTTTCCCAAAAAAAAAAAAAAAAAAAACACTGTGAAGCCACTTACATCTCTTCTGGGTAGGTCACCACCATAGCTACTAGAGGAGTACATTCCTCCTACATCGCTGCCACTATAAGAACCTAAAGAAAAAGTAACATTATGGAATTATAGCCATGTTAGTGTTTGCATCTCAATAGAGTATTGCTCTATGTTAGTCACAACAGAAAGTTCTGAATCAAACCTCCTCCATAATCCATTCCCTGACGACTGCTGTATGGGCCACGCGAGTCATGACTTGACATAGAATTTCGGCTGCTTCCATACCCTAGACTAGATCTAGGAATCCTACACCAAACATGGAAGTAAAAACATAGAACATTTGACACAAAGAGAATTGCAACCACAGATAACAGAAGATATTCCATAAAAAGAGAACATACCGGTCCCCATAGGATTCCCCATATTGAGAAGGGCCAACATCATAGTCCAGACGAGCTCTTGAATGACGAACATCGACGTCAGCATAACGAGGAGGAACGTCATCCTGAATAATGAACAATGAACACTCGTTAAGATAACCAATCATATAGTCTAAAGATATAATAAAATTAAGAGAACAAAATGGTCGGAGCGAGCAAGAAACCAGACCAATGCAGCATATGGACGCTTTGATCCAGGAAGAGGTTCATAAGCGCGAGGTCTTCCTTCACTATAACTGGGAGGCCTTTCAAATCTTGAACTGTAAGGGTCATCCACGAACGGCCTCCTCATTTCAGAGCGAGACGAACTTCTAGGAAGATCTGAATAACCAGAGCTACGAGGTGCATAATCATCTCTGTAAGACAGATGTCTCTCAGGAGAAAGCCTTGAACTATAGCTCACAGCTGGTCTGCTTCTTGGAGGAGGAAGATCATCACGCCGACCATAGTCCCTCTTCAAGCTAGCCTTCGGATACAGAGGAACTGAAAACACAATATGGAAGATATGATCAGATAAATCAACACAAAAGAAGTTCAAGTAAAAAAGATAACTAAAACATGGAAAAACAGCAAGTCCAGTGGTACCTGGAGGTCTTCTATCATATGACCTAGCAGGTGGTGGCAACGGCCTGACTCTTGCAGGCGGAGGTAGAGGTGGGCGTGGACGTCTTCCCCTTGATCCAACCGCTCTCTTTGCACTAGAAGATGTGGCCCGAGATCCAACGCCTCTAGCACTCCGAGAGGAAGGAAGGCTACGGGGTGGAAGACGAGCAAATGAACTCCTTCCAGACCGTCCAGTCCCATGCCTAGACCGCTGGTCTGAGCGACTGGACTGCCTGCTTTTACCTGCTTTCTGAAGTGGTCTAGATAAGCGTGCTCTCACTTTTGCCTAGAGATATAAAAGAGATTTAGAAAGTAAAATAAAACTTGCGTGGATATGGATAAGAAATTAAAATATGAATACCTTGTCCTCCCCTTCGCCTAGCTCTGAGTTGTTGATGAATTTGGCACAGCTCATAGCAGCATCATGAGTATCAAAAGTTACAAAGCCAAAGTCTTTCCTCCTTGCTGATGGCATATTGCGAGCAAGCTCAATCTTTTCTAGTTTACCATATCTTTTCAGAAGGTCTCTAACACGTTCTTCATTCCATGAAGGTGACAGACCATCAATGAATATAGTCTTAACCTGTAACACCAGTAAATAAATGGAATTAAGAACTATGAGCAGATAGATATAATAGATTCATCAACAATCAATAATTGAGAATCTAGCATGTCGTTAGAGAGCCACAAGGAAAATGTATTCTGAGTCTGTTTTCATTATTGGTTTTGAAATTATTCTAAGTCAAAATCCAGAAACGGTAAAATAAAGCCTACTATCCTGCAAAGAGAAAAGGTGGCACCCACACCTCCCCCTTTAAACTCCTCCATCGCTCTAAAGAAGATATGGTAGGATGAAAGTTGCAAGAAATAAATGATCCTGCAAAGTGAGTACCTGCGCCATTATCTCATCTTCTGGGTCTAAGAAAGAATCAGCAAAAGAGACCTTCGCAGGCTTCTCAACTCCAAACACCACATCTTTCTTGTGGAGACGTTTGTGAGCATCCGTGGCATCTGAGCGAGATGAGAATTCCAAGAAGGCATACCCTCGATTCATGTTGACATTGTTGCTGTCCTCTACCAACGTTATATCATCCACATTCTCAACTCCATAGTGTTTCAGCTTCTCCCTCAACTGGAACAACAACAAATACCTGATGGTCAGGATTTCCACGTACTGTGGAGTTGGGTTTAATTGGCATATCTACGGACACCCAAATACTTACAGCTTCTAGGGTCCATGTCTTGCATATGTTACCAATGAAGAGGGTATCATTATCCTGGCTTGCAGTTACACCACACTTTTTACCATTGATCTGCAGTCCCAATGACCAAGAGCATGATATAGAATGTAAAGCTACACAAACTCTCCATCAAATACTAAAGTGTAGACGATTTACCATTGGGCTTTTAAGCTCTTTAACAGCTCGTTTTGCCTGTTCCACAGTTGCAAAACGCAAGAAAGCAGAACCCTTGCTCTTCTTTGTCAGAGGATTCTTCAAAATCCTAATTTCAGTCACCTCGCCCACATGACCAAACACTTTCTTCAAGTCGTCCTCGGTAGCACCTCTGTCCAAATTTCCAACAAATATTTCGAACTCCTTACGCTTACGTCTCTCATGGAGAACATCATGATGCTCTTCTTCTTCCACATCTACAGTTTCTCCTCCATGTTTGACATCTTCATTAGCATGCTCATCATCATCATGCTCACTCTCAAGCTCCTCGGGACCATCTCCAATCTCGTCTTCAAACTCACCAGCTTCCTCCTCGACCTCAATCTCCTCGTGCAGCTCTTCTTCCTCCTCGTTAACCAACTCATGATCCTCCTGTCCCAATTCTCTCTCTTCAAACTCCTCCCCGCCATATTCTTCAGCCTCATACTCTGGTTCATTGTCATCTAAATCCAATCTTTCATCTTTTCCGAAATCATCCACAGAATCCTTTATCTCCTCTGCGAGCAAAAGCGAGTAAAACATCTAATACTATTCGAGGAACCCTAAAGTTTGTTCAGAGATAACAACCCCAGAAGATAACGTCTACCTTCCACGGAATCTACAACAGTTATCCCTAAATTCCGTAGTCAGATACAATTATTCTAATTTTGTTAATCTCTATGGTCAGATATGTAGGAAGTCTAAAAATTCACAAACTTTCGTCAAAGCTAGACTTAGATCCATCAAAAACAATGAAACGATACTACGAGTTAACTAGAGAATCCCAAAAAAAAAAAAACGAATCAAAATTTTCAAACCAGGCTAAAAAAAACTTACTTTTCGACGGAACAACATCATTCGGATTAGCTGCAGTTACAGAATCATCAATTGAATCCGATGGCTTCGTCCCATCTAATGGATTCTCTTCCTCCAAAGTTTCATCTACCTCCTTCGCTTCCACAGCATCGGAGCCAGATAGCTCACCGATATTAACAGATTCCTCCTGGGCAGATTCCATCGGCGTACTCTGAGCCTTGACCGCCGATCTCGTTAGCCTCCCGCCTCTTCTCGCGGCGCCTCCCCTTTTCACAACCTTCGGTGGCATCGTTATCGTATGTTCTCTTTACAAAAACAGAACAGATTAACCCAATTCGAAGAACAAAGAACAGAGCAAAGCAACACAATTGTCGGGATCGAACAACCCCTAGCTCAGCGGATCAACAATGGTATTGAACTCGAGATAGAGAGAAGGAAACCCTAATTCACGGAGAGATGATAGCCTGCGCTTGTTGGACTAAAATATAAATTAATATATTAAAAATAATAAAGACGTGGCGTTCAAGCTTTTATTTCGGTGTATGTAAACCTAAAACGGTAAGATATATGGGCTTTTGGCCCAAATAAATATTCTACGCGTTAATGGGCCTTTTTACTCAATATGAGTTTTTCAAACAGAGCAAGATGAAAGTGAAACAGAGCAAGATTGATGAATAAAGCAATACTGCAATCTATGTAGTAGCCAAAGTAAGTTGACAAGGTTCTGCAGTTACATTACATGAACCCTACTTGGCTCATATTATTCTACACCAATGAGAAAGTAGTACTAGACGTTCACCATCAACAATGTCTAAGCCGAAACGGACAGACAACAACGCATTAGATAGCCGTGAGGAACAATCCCGAGAAGTTGAGAGGGTTCTGCAGCTCCATGAATCCCTACATCACTCCTAAGCAAACCAATCATTGTACACCAAATCTCTTTGCTTTCACTACTAACAGGACTTGGTTTCTCCCATAGAATTGCCAACTTCCCATAGTATTCAGCTATTCCAACGCATTGAGCTTTGTCAAGATCAAAACCATAAACCACCCTCCATAACATCAGTTCAGTGTCATACCACATTAACCCGAATCTAAAGAAGTAAAGGTAGAGCACATTGTTAATCACGCACGTTCCTGCACGCCGCCACTTATCTTTAGGCATCTCAGATCTCTAACAAGAACCATCTCTAGTATCGTACGAGGCCATACCTTCACGAGGACATAGAGCATAAACCTTTCTGTCTAGTGTAACATTTACCCCATATATCCATATGCGATAATCTCTTTCATCAGGAGTCGGAGCTTCTTCAGAAGTTTGCGTCTTTAAGTCAAATCTTTCCACTAGTAATTCGCGCTCTCTACATCCTCCGATGACATAGACCTTACCGCCGACTAGTCCTACGCTAGTTGATAATCGATCCACTAGCAAACCAGGTCCTTGACGCAACACTCTAGACCTGGTGTCAAGAATCCGTAATTTTAATGAACGAGTAGTACATGGGGTGATGAAGAAGATATCTGTATCAATGGCGAGCATGCGAGTAGTACAAAGGTCACGAGGATTAGAGAATTCTATCGGGTAGAAGAGATTCTCAGTCGTACTGTTCTCAGTCCTGTGGAGAGTGTACCAGTAGACGTATAAGGGACTTGAGTTTTCGTCCAAGAAGAAGATATAAAGAGAATCTTTTCCCAGTAAAGATCGAGTCTCGTGAATCTCAGGGGAGCGAACAAGACTCCTCATCTTCTTGGAGACGCAACAGAGGATTGGGTAAAACCGTTTTGGTACGTGGGCTAAGACGTTCAAAACGATGTCCAATGGCAGTGACAAAAGCGATATTGGCGATGACAATGAAGACGACGGTGGTTGGTTGGTTTTTCGCGGTCGTTCGTCGGCGTTAGAAGCGGCGAGGTTTGACATCGGATTTAGTTTGAAGGAGAAGATTAATGGAGACTTGGAGAGAATTCAAGAATCTTTCACAACAATTGAGAGTTTTTTCTATTCAATTTTGGTTTCGGTTATATATAGCCAAAAATGAAACAAAAACCGGTTTCTTTTTTCTCCGATTCAATTTTTAATCGGTTAAATCCGGTTAAGTCTTTCTTATATAAATGAGCGGCAAAAGATTATGTCTAATTATAGAATGTAACTCAAGAATTAATGGTTTACTCTGTTGTGTTTTTGAGCTGCGTTCTATATACACTGAAGTAGTTCTTGACCCTAAAAAAAACCATTAATGAATACAGTATACCGCAACAACAATGACTAAATCGAGAGTTGAAAAGTACAAGTGAAGTGAATGAACTTTTCAAAGGGATCGAGGTTTAATTCAATTTGGTTTCGCTTATATAAGCCAAAAACCAAATTCCGGTTTATTTCTTCTCCCTAACAGTTTTAGTCGGTTAAATCCGTTTTATATATGTTGTCTTACACTTTTCAACTTTCAAGAGTTTTTACAAGATGTCCAAATCTGGTGTTCCGTCCGGTTTCGGTACCGGTTCAACTATTTTTTTTTCAGATTATCTTGGTTAGTATAATGTAGAAACCAAAAAAACAGAGTATTATTCGGTTTAAGAGTTTTTATTTGAATCGGTTTAGTAAACAGGGGCAAGAGAGCAAGCAAACAAACTAGAGAATGAAACAGTGGAAGATGCTGAAAGTACAAATGAATAAAACGAGAGTTGAAGAAGTAAACACACTAGTGGAACACTCATAATCATGTAAACAAATTGTATTGATCATCTACATTCAAATATTCGAAAGAGACACACAATGCTGCAATTTATATAATTACACACAATGCCTATGTAAGTTGACAAGGTCCTGCAATTACATGAATCCCCTTCTTAGCTCCTAACCAAAACAATCATTCTACACCAAAGAAAGTAGTAGTAGATGTTCACCATCAACAATGTCTAACGCGAAAGAGACAGACAATGACATATTTCATAACCATGAGGGACAGTCCCGAGAAGTTGAGAGGGTTCTGAAGTTCCATGAATTCCTACGTCACTCCTAAGCAAAACAATCATTCTACACCAAATCTCTTTGCTTTCACTGTTAACAAGACTTGGTTCTTCTTCCCATAAAAACGCCAACTTCCCATAGTATTCAGCCATTGCAACGCGTTGAGGTTTGCCAAGATCCAAACCATAAACCGCTCTCCATAGCTTCAGTTCAGTGTCATACCACAATAAACCGTAACTAAAGAAGTAAACGTAGAGCACATTTTCTATAACACACGTTCCTGTGGCCAACCACTCATCACTAAGCATCTCAGATCTCTGACAAGAACCATCTCTAGTACCGTATGAAGTCACTTCATGAGTACATAGAGCATAAACTTTTCTGTCTAGTGTAACATTTGCCCCATATATCCATACGCGATAATCTTTTTCATCCGGAGTCGGAGCTGCTTCCCAAGTTTGCGTCTTTAAGTCAAATCTTTCCGCTGTAATCTCGCCGTCTCTACATCCTTCGATCACATATATCTTACCTCCGACTAGTCCTACGCTGTTGTACCGTCGCTTCACTAACAAACTAGGTCCTTGACGCCACTCTTCAGATCGGGTGTCAAAAATCCATAAGCTTGATGAAGGAATGTGGGATCCGGGAATGAAGAAGATCTCTGGACCAATGGCGATCATGTGAGAAGAATAAAAAGGCTCGGGAGGATACGAGAAGTCGTCTATCGAGTCGAAGCGATTCTCTGTCGTACTGTTCTCAGTCCTGCGAAGAGCGTACCAGTAGTCGTATATGGGACGATAGGTTTCGTCCATGAAGCAAATATAAAGAGAATCTTTTCCGAGTAAAGATCGAGTCTCTTGAATCTCAGTCGAGCGAACAAGACTTCTCAAGTTCTTGCAGACGCAACAGAGGATTGGGTAATACCGTTTTGGTACACGGGCTAAGACGTTTAAAACCATGTCCAGTGGCAGTGAAAACAATGACGGCGAAGACAATGAAGACGACGGTGGTTGGTTGGTTTTTCGCGGTGGTTCGTCAGCGTTAGTAGCGGCGAGGTGAGACATGGAGCTTAGTTTGAAGTGGAAGACTTATTTAATTTGGTTAGAGAATGAGAATCTTTCGGAGGAATTTAGATTTTTATTCAATTTGGTTTCTGTTATATAGCCAAAAACCACAAACCGGTTTATTTCTTCTATGATTCAGTTTCTAATCGGTTAAAACCGGTTTATAATATTAAGTTCATCTACCTAGATAGGTCTAATAAGTGTTACGTCTTTCTTATTCTTGAACCCTCAAAAGAAACAATAGTGGAGGTTATAAAAGAGCTTCATCAAGCTTCTAATACGTTGACATTGTTCTTAATCATACATTGAAAAAAGCAGTCTTTAATTTATAGAAACTTACGATCTTTTGCTTTCAAATTTGCTTGGTTAATAAAATGTAGAAACCAAAATACAGAGTATCATTCGGTTTAGTAGATACACAGTTTCGGTTTTCATTTGAATCGGTTTAGTAGAAAGGGACAAGAGAAACACATCAACACACAAACTTGCTAAGCAAATAGTACTGCTAATGTACAGTATACAACAATTTAGACTAGGTGGAACAGAGCAAGATGCTGAAACCGCAACAATAATGACTAATTCAAGAGCTGAAGAAGTAAACGCAGCAGCACATTCATAATCTTGTACACAAACCGTATTGATGTATCCACAATATGTCTCTCGTGTTTAACACTAAAAGAGAAACACAATGCTGCAATCTATATAAGCCTCGAGGAACAATTCCAAGAAGTTGAAATGGTTCTACGTACAGTCAAATGAATCCTTACTTCACTCCTATCCAAAACAATCATTGCACAGTACCAAAGAAAGTACTACGCAACAATAAATCTCGAGTTTAACCAACTGACAGACAATGGTGAAAACTACAGGTGCGAGGAACAATCCTGAGAAGTTGAGAGGGTTCTGCTGCTCCATTGAATCCTTCTTCACTCCTAGCCAAGCCAATCATTCTACACCAAATCTCTTTGCTTCCACGAAAAACAAGACTTGGTTTCTCCCATAGAAACGCCAACTTCCCATAGTATTCAGCCATTGCAACGCCTTGAGCTTCGCCAAGATCCAAACCAAAAACCACTCTCCAAAGCCTCAGTGCAGTGTCATACCACATTAAACCGAAACGAAAGAAGTACACGTAGAGCACATTGTCTATAACACACACTCCTGTCTTCCACCATCTGCTAAAAGACATGTGGGATGTCTCACAAGAACCATCTCTAGTATTGTAACATGTCAGGCCTCGAAAAAAGCTTACAGCATAAACCTTTCTGTCTAGTGAAGCACCTGTCCCATGAATCCATATGAGACTTTCTTTGTTATGAGGACTTGGAGCTCTTTCCCAAGCTTCCGTCTTTAGGTCAAAGCTTTCCGTTGTAAGCTCGTCTTCTCTGCATCCTCCGATCACATAGATCTTACCCCCGACTAGTCCTACGCAATTGTACGTTCGGTTCACTAGCAAACTCGGTCCTTGACGAACATTTCCAGATTGTGTGTCAAAAATCCTAAAGCTTGATGAGCGATGATTAGTTCCGGGAATGAAGAACATCTTAGGACCAAAGGCAACGACGGAAGCAGAACAACGACAAGGCTCGGGAAGGAAAGAGAAATCGACGGAGACGAAGACATTCTTAGTCTTACTGTCCTCAACTCTGCGGAGATTGAACCAGTGATAAGTCCGAGTACGCATATATTCTTCATCCATAGTAACGTCCATGACGCAGATATAAAGAGAATCTTTTCCGAGGGAAGATCGAGTCTCTTGAATCTCAGGCGACCGAACAAGACTACGCAAGTTCTTGGAGACGCAACAGAGGATTGGGTAAAACCGTTTTGGTACGCGGGCTAAGACGTTTATAACCATGTCGCGTGGCAGTGACGTAAACGATGACGGTGATGACATCGGCGGTTGGTTGGTTTCTTGCGGTGGTTTGTCGCCGTTAGAAACGGCGAGGTTAGTAGTCATGGAGTTTAATTTGAAAGAGAAGACTGCAGAGAGATTAAAAAAAAGGAAACTTGAGAATGAAGAAAATATTGAATTGCGATTTTTATTCAATCTTTGTTTCTGTTTATATAGCCAACTAAGAGTATCTCCATCAAAGCATCTTAAGTAGTATCCATATTTTATTCGAACTTCATAAGAAACATATTTCATAGGTTCATTGAAGGTTGAGAGGTTTGAGAAATAGAAGAGAGGATTGAAATTCAAGTGATATAGATTATTACAATGGTCTTGATCTGATCATTTCGATAAGTTCGAATCGTGAATGTTGAATCGTCGACCGAACTCTCAAATGATGACATATGGCGTCAAACAAACAACAACAAATAATCGATTTACATGAGTCATTAGACTTTATGATGAATTCAAGAGTAAGAATCAGATACTTAGGATTTCAAATTTGCCAAAAAAGTCACTAGTGAATCCTACAATATACTATCCACGAAAACGATTCCGATAAATTCAAGAGGCCAGAAATCCATAAAATTGATGAAATCAAAGAGATTATTACCTAGAGAAACGATTAAACCAAACAATTCGAGAATTGACCATCAATCTATTTGGTGAAGATTGATTTATATCTTTCTCAAGCTTTTCCATTCTGATCTATCGATATGATTAGTAAAATCCACTAACCATCATGGTTTAATGGCTAAATCGATTTAGCAAAATCAGATTATTTCCATTATAATTAAGCTTTTTTAACAGACTAAGATGCTTTGATATACTCTAAGTAACTAACCATAACCATAACCGGTTTATCCATTTTCTTAGTTCTTGACCTGAGGGAAACAATCTATGAGATTTAAGAAGAGCATCATGATTGTTAACATGGTCTTGCATCATAAACCGAGAGTTGAAGTGAGTGAACTTTTCGAAGGAATAGAGGTTTAATTCCAATTGGTTTCGTTTATATAAGCCAAAAACCAAATTCCGGTTTATTTCTTCTCCTTAACAGTTTTAGTCGGTTAAAGCCGGTTTATATATGTTGGCTTAGACATAGATGAGAGCATGAGACTTAGCTTAAAAGATCAAACTCTGCTAAAACTCTCTCTACTACAAGATCAAACTCCTATAATGAAACATACGACTAATCTGCAAATTTTGATCTGCACGAGTTGTTCATAGAATAAAGTAGACTAAAAAATATTCAAAATATCTCAAAGCTAGAGATTTGAGTAAACCATTCAAAGAATATGGCATAAACCAATCTTTCTTTTCAGTCTTTGTAGTAGGTTTTAAAATTACTTTTGTTAGCTGCATCCCACACTGCTTTAACGTTCTGAAAAATCATCATCATCATGATCACAACACTTTAACAGATAGAGCTGCAAAGTATTTGGTCTAATTGTAAAATGTAAATTTGAGCATCATAGTTAGCTACCACTTATGTTTGATTCTTAACATGGTTCTTGATCGCGTATACAGCGAAGAACAATCTTTTAAGAAACATACTTGTTCTGTGGAGATTGTGCAAGCAGCTGGATAATTCATTGGGAACTGCTTGTCGTCTCTTAGATCTATATAGGATCAAGAAAATTTGATCTTATAGACTACATTACATCTCTTACACTTATTGATGTGAGATTCCTAACATTCAGGAGACATAACAGATTGGTTCATTATTTTCAACCTAATTTTGATTGCAGTGAAATTATAATGTGGCAAAAGAACCATAATCTCAACCTTTTGATTAGCAATGTTCTCAAACCTATATTGGCCTGCTAATAAGTGAGAAATTAGCAAGTATAATGAAAACATAATCTAACTGAGTGAAAGTGATAAGAGAAATTAGCAAATAAGCAAGTTTTGGATAGGAGTGAAGTGAGGATTCATCTTGCTATGTTCCAAGTAGCTTTATCTGCAAATTAGATTATGTTTTCATTATACTTGCTAATTTCTCTTATCACTTGTTTGTAATTCATCATTCTACATCCACCGTGGAACAGAGCAAGATGCTGAAACCGCAACAATAATATAACTAATTCAAGAGTTGAAGAAGTAAATGATGATACCATCAATCAAGTATCCACAATATATCTCTCGTGTTTAACCCCAAAAGAGAAAGAAAATGGTGCAATCTATACAGTCAAATGAATCCTTACTTCACTCCTATCCAAAACAATCATTCTACCAAAGAGAGAGTACTAAACATTTATTGTCAACACTAGATCTCGAGTTTAACCAACCGACAGACAATGGTGAAAATTAAAGGTGCGAGGAACAATCCTGAGAAGTTGAGATGGTTCTGCGGTTCCATTGATTTCTGCTTCACTCCCAGCCAAACCAATCATTCTACACCAAATCTCTTTGCTTCCACGACAAAAAAAACTTGGTTTCTCCCATAAAAACGCCAACTTCCCATAGGATTCAGCCATTGCAACGCCTTGAGCTTCGCCAAGATCCAAACCATAAACCAATCTCCATAGCTTTAGTTCAGTGTCATACCACATTAAACCGTAACTAAAGAAGTAAACGTAGAGCACATTGTCTATAACACACACTCCTGTCTTCCACCATCTGCTAAAAGACATGTGGGATGTCTCACAAGAACCATCTCTAGTATCGTAACATGTCATGCCTCGAAAAAAGCTTACAGCACAAACCTTTCTGTCTAGTGAAGCACCTGTCCCATGAATCCATATGAGACTTTCTTTGTTATGGGGACTCGGAGCTGTTTCCCAAGCTTGCGTCTTTAGATCAAAGCTTTCCGCTGAAATATCGTTTCCTCTGCATCCTCCGATCACATAGATCTTACCGCCGACTATTCCTACGCAATTGTACGTTCGGTTCACTAGCATACGAGGTTCTTGACGAACCTTTCCAGATTGGGTGTCAAAGATCCTAAAGCTTGATGAGCCATCATTAGTTCCGGGAATGAAGAACATCTCAGGACCGAAGGCGACGACGGAAGAAGAGCGACGACAAGGCTCGGGAAGGAAAGAGAAATCGACGGAGACGAAGACATTCTCGGTCGTACTCTCCTCAACCCTGCGGAGACTGAACCAGTGATAAGTATGCGT
Source organism: Camelina laxa (assembly GCA_024034495.1). Classification (NCBI taxonomy): domain Eukaryota; kingdom Viridiplantae; phylum Streptophyta; class Magnoliopsida; order Brassicales; family Brassicaceae; genus Camelina; species Camelina laxa. Next base: position 1,434,371 of record CM043882.1, read on the forward strand.
AAGCATATATCCTTCATCCATAGTACTGTCCTTGACGCAGATATAAAGAGAATCCTTTCCGAGTAAAGATCGAGTCTCTTGAATCTCAGGCGACCGAACAAGACTACGCAAGTTCTTGGAGACGCAACAGAGGATTGGGTATAACCGTTTTGGTACGCGGGCTAAGACGTTTAATACCATGTCGCGTGGCAATGACGAAAACGATGACGGCGATGACGATGGTGGTTGGTTGGTTTTTTGCGGTGGTTTGTCGCCGTTTCTAACGGCAAGGTTAGTCATGGAGTTTAGTTTGAAAGTGAAGACCACAGAGAGATTAGAAACGGAAACTTGAGAAGACTAGAGAGCATAAAAAGAGAGAATCTTTTCAATCTTTCACAGGAATTGAGATTCTTTTCTATATTTGTTTCCAAACCAAAACCTCTAGCTGGACAGAGAACTAAGTTCTCTCTTCCCTCGGCCTAACCCGATCGAAACCTCTTCTAGCTGGATAAAACACTATGAGAAAAGGAAATAAGAAAATAGAAATAATCCTAATTAGCTAAATAGAACTATTCGTAACATTAACAAATCTCTCTACTAACAAATCTTTTGTTTTTAGTCTTTGAAGACTACTACTACTGCACACTCAAATTCTAGATTTAACATTTCCTGCACAATCATCATCATAATTCATCATCACAAGTATTTTACGAATTGTAACTCAAAGTCAAAAGCATTAACTCGATGGTTCGTTTACCGGTTGTGTTTCTGAGCTGCATTCTTTAAAATATGCTAACGGCTCCTATCTCCTTTCTTAGTTCTTGACCCTAAGGTAACAATCTATGAGGTTATAAAAGAACCATGATTCTTAACATGATGCAAACACCTGGATAAATCATTGGGTGTAAGCTTGTCAACTCTTAGATCTGCAAGACCAAGAAATTCATCACAACTTGCTATTGATTAGTAAAAGAGTGTATTTGACAATCACACAAACTTGCAATAATCGAGAATACTGCAAAATCGATTAGGTGGAACAGAGCAAGATGCTCAAAGCGCAACAACAATCAAGAGTTGAAAGTACTAAACACATTCATAACCTTGAAACACACATTGTATTGAGATATTAAACATACTGACTAAAAAGCTCATAGAAAGCACTAAAACATCATCATTTACTAAAGAAAGTACTAAACATCATCATCATCTATCGTCAACAACAGATCTCGTGTTTAACCAAGAGATAGACAACGAGACATGTGATAGTTGCCAGGAACAATCCAGAGAAGTTGAGACGGTTCTGCAGTCCCATGAATTCCTGATTCATTTCTATCAAAACCAATCATTCTACACCAAATCTCTTTGCTTTTAGGACAAAGAAGACTTCGATTCTCCCATAGAAAAGCCAACTTCCCATAGTACTCACCCATTACAACGCGTCCAGCTACACCAATATCCAAACCATAAACCACCCTCCATAACATCAGTTGAGTGTCATACCACATTAACCCAAATCTAGAGAAGTAAACGTACAGCACATTGTCTATAACACACACTCCTGTCTTCCACCATCTGTCTTTAGGCAACTCAGGTGTCTCACAAGAACCATCTCTAGGATCGTAACAAGTCATCCCTCGATGAGAGCTAAAAACACAAACCTTCCTGTCTAGTGAAAAACTTGCCGCACACATCCATATAAACCCCCCAGTTACCTCAGGAATCGGCGCAGCTTCCCAAGTTTGCGTCTTTAAGTCAAATACTTGCGCTGGAGTCTTCTCTTCTCTGTGGCCTCCGATCGCATAGATCTTACCGCCGACTAGTCCTAGGCTACTGGATGGTCGCTTCACTAGCATACATGGTCCTTGACGAAAGTTTCCAGATTGGGTATCAAAGATCAAGAGATTTTTTGGACGAATGACGAAAATCTCATGACCAACGGCGATGGCAGAACAAGAGTAACCACAAGGGAACTCGATGGAGTCGAAGACATTCTCATCAGTACTACTGTTCTCAATCCTGCGGAGTTTGAACCAGTGAGAAGACCTGGGGTATGTAGATTTGTCCATGAAGGATATATAAAGCGAATCCTTTCCGAGGAAAGATCGAGTCTTGTGGATCTCAGGCGAGCGAACTAGACTCCTCAAGCTCTTGCATACGCAACGGAGGATCGGGTAATACCTTCTTGGGACGCGGGCTAAGACGTTCAACACGATGTCAAATGGAAGCGACGAAAACGATGTCGGCGGTAGCTGGTTGGTTTTTCGCGGTGGTTCGCCGCCGTTAGAGACGGCTAGGTTTGACATCGAGACTAGATTAGGTAATCGAGTGAAGAGTGAAAACTGAAAAGACGCTTCCACAGGAATTGTGGTTTTATTCGATTTGCCAAAAACCAAAACCCGGTTTATTTCTTCTCCGGTTCAGGTTTAATATGTTAAAACCGGTTTATCTTGAAACGTTTTTTTCACATTTACATAGATGAGACTTTTACCACTTAGCTTAAAAACTCTGTTAATACACTCTCGTAGTCGTAATGGTTGATCGTAGAAGAAACACACTAAAAAGATTTAAAAGAAAGCAAAGTCTATTAGATTTTGGAGCAAGTGATCAAAGAACATGGCAGAACCCAATCTTTCTCTTTTGCTTCTTAGTCTTTGAAGGAGGCTGTAAGACTACTTTTATTGCCGCATCAAACACCGTTTTTACATTCTACAAAACAATTATCATCAATCATCATCATCATCATCACAAGTCTTTCTTTACAGCAATATATTTGTCTAATTGTAGAATGTTACTCACTCAAGCACTAATGGTTAGTTACCTGTTGTGTTTTTGAGCTGCACTCTATATAAGCTAATGCTCCTATCTCTTTTCTTAGTTCTTGACCCTAAAAAGACCAATCTTTGATGTTATAGGATATTTTGATTCTTAACATGGTTCGTGACATGGTACATTTGTTCTGTGAAAACTTACTTGTTCTGTGGAGAATGTACAAGCACCAGGATAGTTCATTGGGAATTGCTTGTCTTCTCTTAGATCTGCAAGACCAAGTAAATTTGATAGAATATTACTTCCCTTACTCTTATTGATGTGATTTGTCTAACATTCGAAACATAACGGATTTAACAGAATGGTTCATTTCTTCAACCTAATTTGGTTCCCACAAGAACTATAGGCACGTTCGGGGCATAATGTCTCAGCTCGGGAACCCACTGCGAAAGAAAACGAGCCACAAACTAATGAGATGGTGTGTGAGTTAGATTGCAGTGAAAATATAATGGTAAACAGAACCATATTCTCAACAACCTTTTTAGCAATGTTCTCAAAGCTAGGCCTGCTAATAAGTGAGAAGGCAAGAATGAAAACATCTGCTCCTCTGTAACTCAATGGTCTAAGCCTATTGTAATCTTCTTGACCTGTAACATAATGTTAAACACCCAAAAGATATACCACAAGACTCATAATTTTTGTCTGATTTTGTTTTTGAAAAAGAGCAAAATCTGAAAGTGAACTCTGAACCAAAACAAGTTTGCATCATGTGGCTAACACAGATCAGTGTAAAGATTCAATTTTCTCAATTACTTAATAAGTTCCAAAATGAGAGAATCAAAGTCAAAAGACAAGAACAAGTTGGACATTTAGTAAAGAACATATTTACCAGCAGTATCCCAGAGACCAAGATTGACAGTTTTGCCATCGACTAAAACATTTGCACTGAAATTGTCGAACACTGTTGGAACATAATCCTGTAATAAGGAGATCAACAGTAACCAAAAAGCCATAAAAAGAAAAAAGAAAAAAGCAACCCAAGAAAGAGAGAGATGGATATATGTATACAGTGGGGAAAGTGTTGCTGGTGTAGGAGATAAGAAGACAAGTTTTGCCCACAGCTCCATCGCCAACAGTGACGCACTTTATAAACGTTGTAGCTGTTGTTGTTGATGTTGCAGCCACTGAAGCTGACATTGATTAATAAGAAAAAAATCTCTGATTTTTACTTACCCTTTCTTTCTCTCTCTCTTTCTTTATGCGCTTCTGGTTTTAAGTGAAGGATGAGAATGAGATGAGACTTCTTGAGAGGAAGAAAAAGCTTGCAAGATTTTTGAAAGAGTGGAAAAAAAAAAGGAGTCAACTTTAATTTGAGCTGTCAGAGAGGCAAAAAGCCTAAAAAAGAGTCTATTTTTAATTCGGTGGGTTTTGTTTTTTTTCCCCATTTTCTAAAATTACAAAAGACTTTTGCTTTCCAAAACTCTTATTATGGACAAATTTCTTTAATTTGACTTTAAAAAAAAAAAAAAAATCAAATGTCCAAAACATATCCAGCAAAATGATATAATAAGTGGTGTTTATGAGTTACATTGCCATGACTTAACAAGATCTTAAACTAATTATAATAATAATCTCTAAACTAATTTTAATTTCTTTTCGATTTTAAGTTTGGACAATGGATCGACCAACCAAAACACATCATCATTAACAACAAGCAGGAAAGGCACAAGTCAATTATTACGACCGTGTTGATACAAAAATAGAAAAAAAAAGTTTAAAACTTTATGATTCCTTTCTTCCTAAGATTTAATTTTACAATCATCATCATCATACGTAGTTAAAAAAAAAGTACAAAAGGAATGTTTTCTTCTATAACTACTGTCAGTATCATAAGGCCCAATAAGAAAAGCCCATTTGTCAAGTCATAGAAAAAAAAAAGGAAGAGCAGAGGAATGTTAAAAAAAATCAAAGAGAAGAAAACAAAACAGTATTAAGAGAGAAAGAGAATGACAAACAGGGAAAAGCAGAGCACTCTTTACCTCTTCTCTCTTTCTTCTACTCTGTGATCAAAAATATCTGGAAACCCTAGATTTCTCCGCCTCTCTCTCTCTCTCTCCTTGTGTTTTGATGATAAGAAGAAGAAAGACGAAGACTTTGAGAATCTAAAGTTTTGATTTTTTCATTGAGGGGGATTGAATCGAGTTATGTACAAGGATCGGAGCGGAGGAGGAGGAATAATGGGTGGTGGTGGATCATCGAGATCGGAGATCCTTGGTGGTGGAGCTATTGATCGGAAACGAATCAATGATGCTTTAGACAAACATCTTAAGAAATCTTCACCTTCTACATCTAGGGCTTTCTCTTCTAAGGATAAAGATTCTTTCCCTTCTACTTCCACTGCTAAATCTCAGCTTGATTCTCGCTCCCCTGATGGTTAGTTTCTTTAATTCTCAGTTAATTTTAGTACTATCTTGAGATTTCTTGATCTGGGTATTCATAAAGTTCTGTTTTTTTTTTGTTTGCAGTTGAATCTGATACAGATAGTGAAGGATCAGATGTGAGTGGTTCAGAAGGTGATGATACATCGTGGATCTCGTGGTTTTGTAATTTGAGAGGGAATGAGTTTTTCTGTGAAGTAGATGAAGATTATATACAAGATGATTTTAATCTCTGTGGGTTGAGTGGTCAAGTTCCTTACTATGATTATGCTCTTGATCTTATTTTGGACGTTGAATCATCAAACGGTTAGTGAATTAAACTGTATTGATATATATTAGGCTTTTACTTTGTCTCATCTCTTTGTTTGTTTATTGGATTAGGTGATATGTTTACTGAAGAACAGAATGAGATGGTGGAATCAGCTGCTGAGATGTTATATGGTCTTATTCATGTTCGTTATATTCTCACTACTAAAGGAATGGCTGCTATGGTAAGTAAAGAAACAAGAGTTCTTCTTTAGTTTCTTCTATATCTCTTTGTTTCTGATTGATCTTTTAAATGATATGGTTTGCTGAATCTCTTTTGTAGATGGAGAAGTATAAGAACTATGATTTCGGGAGATGCCCGAGAGTTTTCTGTTGCGGGCAATCTTGTCTTCCGGTTGGGCAATCTGATATCCCGAGGTCGAGCACAGTGAAGATATACTGCCCAAAATGCGAGGATATTTACTACCCGCGATCTAAATACCAAGGCAGTATCCTTTTTTCCTTTGTTCAAAAAGGCATTATCTTATCATGATGCATTATACTACTGTTCGGTTAAACATTGCGATTAGCTTGTTTGCTTGCATTACTCTTTGTCTACAAAGAGTGTTGTCCTCTTGTCTTAGTGTTTTTTTCCTTAATGCTTATTGCAGACATTGATGGAGCTTACTTTGGAACTACTTTCCCTCATTTGTTTCTCATGGCCTATGGGAACATGAAACCGCAGAAGCCGACTCAAAACTACGTTCCTAAGATCTTTGGCTTTAAGGTACACAACAAGCAATGATACTCTCACCAGTCCCGTGGTTGAATACAGTCTTTGGTGGCTAAACCACCTTTCTTCTGATGGTCACGGGTTTGAAATGGATGCGGTTGGGGGATGAGAAGAGCTAATGAGAAAAAGGTCGGACACTTTTAAGTTTCTCACTATGTAATCTTGGAAGTTCTAAGTAGAATCTTCTCTATAGAACCGTTCTTTGATGGGTGCAGGGGTCTTGGGAAATTCTTTACCTGTGAGTAATCAATTTAAATCATTTACCAGATGGGTGGATTTTGCTTAACTGTTGATTATAATTGCTGGGAATTTTATGTGTATTCTTACTTATCTTAAGTTTCTTGTGTTATACGGAACTAATCTTCATATATCAATCACTGGAGAATCGTGTTATGTACTTTTTATACGTCGACAAGTCATGCCTTATGCGTAGTTTACATGGTGTTTCAGTCCCCTCAATATCCTCCTTGAATCGTGGACAATCAATAATACATTGACAAGTTGTTAAATTATTGAAAGTTAAAAGATTGATCAAACGTGTACCAACTCCATTAAGCAATTGCCAGTTGAGCTTTGTCAGTAGACTTCAACCAACACTAAAGAGTCAATGAAAGATCCATACAAATCTAAACATATACACAGCTTGTTTTACAATGAGATCAATATTTTTCTCATGGAAAAGTGCTCAAATTCCTTAACACCTAGAGCTGCCCATCAAAGGTTTAACGCTTTAACAGCTAGAGGCTTAGTCAGTTTTGATACTGATCTTAATCCAAACCAAAACACTTCACCATTTGCATCTTTGAAAACCCCATCCCAGACCTTTTGGTTTAACCCTTCATTCCATGTCTCATCTGTGTTGCATGCACTTCAGGGCTCCATGAGAAAGAGGAAGCTAGCAACTGAATCTGTCTCGATATAGGGCTTGTAATTAGAGATGGAAACTTTAGAAGACTGATGGAGAAAGATCTCAATCAAGAGAACTCAGTATGCAAACTTAAGAGGAAGCCACTGAATCTGTCTTGATATAGGGCCTGTAATTGAAGCACAACATCTACTGCCTTCTCCATCACTTCCTTACCGTTAGACGAACTAGAGGAAATGAATTTATATGGACTGCTAAATATACATTAAAATGAATCTTATGATATACTTGAAACCACATGGCACAATCCTCTGGATACACCAAGCAACAAAGTTTGGTACATATATGAAATGAAACAAGCAAAATTCAGGATATCCAAAAAATGCAGAAGGAGACAAAGGCCCACACTAAAACGTGCATAATGAACACTAGAAAAAGAACATGATCTATATTGTATATTCATTCTATCGTTTCATTGCGCTAGTTAAGTTAACAACCAAATCTTACATAATTAAATGTTGAACGTAATAAATAAGGTTGTTGTTAAGAAAGTCAAAGATGCACATTTTCTTCATTTTCTTATAGAACAAGTAAACGAACATAAACTAGTACCAATGAGGCCATGATAAATTACAAATACAAGTATACGATGACCTTTGATTAGTTCTGACTTCTGACTACTTAATTTACCAACTCTTCATAGAAGGTGGGAAGTGTCAATGTCTTCTTAATGTATAAAGGCTGCTTGAGAAAGCCCACTTTAGGCCCAAAAAAGAGCTGTCACTTTTACACATTTAAAAAAGATTCGCCGGAGTTCTTTAGTTATAATCGCCGTATATTGCATACCGCCAAGAACAATCGAAAGAGACTAATTTGTTCTTCAAAATCAAAACAAAACTTTATAATTAAACAGCTACGATCACGAATTATGTCGGTTCATTAAGAAATGATCATACGAAGATAAAAAGGAAAATTGAATATTTATTAGAACATAGTTATTATGCTCTGTTTCTTATGAAACACAATCGAACAAAATTTCAAACCCCAAGATTACAAAACCATGGAACCTTTTCTTCTTACACACTCCGTCTCTGTCTCTCCCCCATAACTCCACATTCATTTACATAAAACCAGATCTACAATTTTCTCAGATTCCGATCTGAATCCAACATATAGAAACAGAGCAGAAACTTTTTGCAGCTCTCTGGGAGAGATACTATAAGTGGTTTAAGAAGAAGGGTTTTCTGATTTTAAACAAAAAAAAAAAAAAAACACTATTTGCTTTTATATTTATGTAATAAAATTTTCTTCTACTAAGCCACCACAAGAGTTCCGGCTCGTACGGTGTTGCCGGCGACGGATTCTTTAGTTTCAGAAGAAGAGTTTTTCCGGAGAGATCTTGAAGATTTTCTCCACTTTCTCTCCTTAGCTTCATCAGATTCAATCTGTTCTTCTCTACACTCTTTGCTACAAAAAGCCTTGTCTCCTCTGTAAATCACAACAACAACAACAAAAAAAAACAAACAGAGTCAGAACACAATTATATCACTCAGATCCAGAATCTGATTTTTGAGTATGAGAAAAAGTTTAAAGCTTTGAGATAATTGAATAGAAATATGTAAGTACCTGTACATGAAGATATCGGAGTTAAGACCAAGGTGTTTACGGCAAAGAGAACAAGATTCCAAAAAGTGTGGCTCTTCACAACTTAAAAAACCAGAGTAATACGAAGCCATTCACTTATCTGAGCTTTCGAAACGAAAGATAAGCAAACTGCGAGATGATGATAAGCAGATTCGAGAGGAAGAAGAAGAAGGAGAAAGAGAGGAGGAGGAAGCTGATTGATTTGGTGTTGATATATAAAGCCGAAGTTTAGGACTTTCTCATTGACTTTGAGTGGCATCACCTGTGTCACGGACCACTTTTGTTACAGTACTCTACGACAAATCCTCACCGTTCATCGTAACGTCCCGAAAGATCTATACGTTAAAGTTCAATAATTCCATTACAACTTTTTTTTTTTTTTTTTTAATACTGTTATTAATGTTGGGGTTAAATTCTTTTTTCTGATTATTTTATTTTACTACCTCTCGAAAAAGTTAAAATACAATGTATCAAACTCTTATTCCGTACCCAATTACCATTTCTTTTTGTACTATATTTTTCTTTTCTATATTGTAAAAACGAATTTCGAGTAAACAAAAAAAATTAAGCATTCTTTGGTATCGTCGAGCAATAAAGAACCATACAAAAAAAAATATTAGTTTTAATGGGAATACAATAATTTGGGTGGATCTGGTTGGAGGAGGGGAATCAAACAAGTCTTGCATTTTTTTTTGTAAGATTCGTTGGCCACATAACAATACTAACATGCATACCGCATGATTGATGGACTTTTTCCCATTTTAACATTTAATTGAATCTTTCTTATAATTTTTTTTTTTATTGCTGATATTTTTTCACTAATATAAAATAATTTTGTATTTTTTAATCTGTTTTCTCTCGTGTGTATGTATGTACTTTCTTCTTCTTAGGATTCATTTCTCCTGGACAATGTTTCATTCCATGTGTATGTGTGTGTGTAATTTATTATCACTCTTTCGTTTTTGTTTAATGCTTTGCTTGTACTTGTATGTTTTTCGTTTACTTCTTCTTCTCTAGACATATACTGGACAGTAACGTTTTTATTTATTTATTTATTTATTATTATTACTATAGTAGAGTCAAGAGTGAATGAATATATTTGTGTTTTCAAATGAGACAAATGCAACTTCGTACACGTGTACTGCTCCAGGTTAAAAAGAATAATCCGGAGAATCTACTGGATGAATGAACGTTAAATCTCATACTAACAAGAACAAAACAAAAATTACGCAAATACGATGATCTACATAAATTAGTCATAAACTTACACAATAAGATCTAAGAAGTCATAAAAGTTCTACAACATGTATGTGTGTACATTGAATAAATGTATGACATTTATATTTGTAGCAAGAGCGTGACCGACCTATTTTATTCATTTATTATTATAGTAGTATTAATGTTTTTATAGTCGGGTGTTTAATTATCGTTTTTTATAATATTTAAACTGTGTAAACTATACGTGTCACGTAGGTAAAAATCCTATAAAAATATCAGAGATACCGACTTGAAATAACATACTACTATTATTAAATGATTATAATACGGATCTTTCTATTCTAATAACACGAAACAGCAGCAGACTTCTGACTTTTCTAAGGTAAGAAACCAAACCACTATCATAATTTTATTCTATTAAAATAAGATCACGTCAATAAAACTGAATGTATCTGAGTAAGCAATGACTCACATTACAAACGGCTAACCAATTATTAACTTTTTTTATATAATATATTAACCAATAATAGATACAAACACACACTCAGCAGAACAAAAAAAAAAAAAGTTGTAATAATAGATACAAAAAAAAAAGATGTTTTAGTAGTGGTCAATAATAATAATAAAGTGCCAAAAAAAAAAAAAAAAAAAAGAGGAGAGAAGTAGTAGTAGTATACATAATTGTGTGTCACTGGACCACACAACTTGTCATCTGTCGATACAACAAGGCGTCGGAGTTGGGAATATCAAACGAGGAGCTGACTCAGACTGTCTTCATTCATGGGCCCCACCATCACCTCTCTTTAGGCCCAATTATCGACGTCCTTGTCTCTCGGGCCCATGACAGCTCCCCTTGTACCCCGTTTGCCCTACCCTCCCCCTCTCTCTTATTTTGACACGTGCGGTGATCCTCGCTCGTGCGCCAGCTGTGATCGTAGTTCCTCCTACGTGGCGGTTTGGTAGAGGGTCTTTATTTTGCATGGGGTTGTTAAATCTGCTGTTTTGTATTCCCTACGGTTCAGATCTGATCTCAGATATTCGTCGGGTTGCCAAAAAAAAATCACAGCCGTTGGTTAATTTCATATGGTCTACCTCTAGCCAGTAGCCAATAGCTACTTCCTTTTAGGCGGTTGTAAAAGGTAGGTAGGAATTATTCACACAAATCTAATTTATTTATAGTTAAACCGGTTTTAAACCGATATTAGTAAATCAATTTAGTGCCATGTCATACGTTACGACCAGTTACGCAGTGCCATGTGTACAACGCCACGTAAACATACTTTATCAAACGGGCCGGGTCTTGGTCCGAGTTAAGCCCATATCACAATGGGTTTTGTAAATCAACGGTCGCTAATGTTATCAGTCTATCGGTGCCGCGATGGATCACCGGGAGGAGAACAATAACCGGCGACTTCTGCTATGGTTCTTCGCCGTGGCCACCGCCGTGAAACTCCTTCTCATCCCGTCTTACAGGAGCACGGATTTCGAGGTACACCGTAACTGGCTAGCTATCACACACTCTCTTCCTCTTACCGAATGGTACTTCGACGAGACTAGCCAATGGACACTCGATTACCCTCCGTTCTTCGCTTACTTCGAACGCTTCCTCTCTGTTTTCGCGCGTCTCGTCGATCCCAGGATAGTTGATCTTCAATCGGGAATCGATTACGGTGCCGAATCTGTGATTTACTTCCAACGAATCAGCGTAATCGTGTCGGATCTATGTCTTCTCTACGGCGTTCACAGATTGACTCGGAAATTGGAGCCGATGAAGCGAAACCTGATCTGCGCATTGGTGATTTGGTCTCCGGGGTTACTGATCGTAGATCATATTCATTTTCAGTATAATGGATTCTTATTGGGTTGGTTGTTGCTTTCGATTTCGTTTTTGCAAGAAGGGAGAGATCTGTTGGGTGGGTTCTTATTCGCTGTTCTTCTGTGCTTTAAGCATTTGTTCGCCGTCGCTGCTCCGGTTTACTTTGTTTATCTCCTTAGGCATTATTGCTGGTCCGGTTTAGTTACTGGTTTTCGACGGCTTGTAACTATTGGTGCGGTGGTTGTGGCGGTTTTTGTCGCCGCTTATGGACCTTTTATTTACCATGGACAGGTTAGTGTTAGTTCTTCTTTCTCCGGATGATTGAAAGTTTTGTTTTTTTGCTTTCATGTGTTGAATCTACATTGTTGGAAAAATATTTTCAAATTATTTACGAGTTCTAGTTGAAGATTCTATTGTGATTATTGTCTTTAGGGGATTTTGAAGTCGTTTTGTGCTGCTTGATTTGAGCAAAGTGTTTGAATTTGGTGCTTGAGAGCTTATCTCTACATTGTGAAGCTACTGTTATAGAAATTGAATGTTACTTTGCCCCAAAAGAAATAAGAAATCTGTTACTTGTTCAAATTTACACAAATTTAACCAAGTTGGATCAGTGAACCTAACAAACCTTTTCCTAAATTGATTTGATTGAGAACGCATCTTATGGTTTGCAGTTTCTTGTTGTCTCTCGTTGTGTTGCAGATACAGCAAGTCATTAGTCGAATGTTTCCTTTCGGGAGAGGATTGTGCCATGCATACTGGGCACCTAATTTTTGGGTTTTCTATATAATACTCGACAAAGGGGTTGCCTTTTTGCTACGGAAGCTCGGGTTCGATATTCAGATTCCTTCTGCTTCTTTCACCGGTGGTTTAGTTGGGACTTCTTCCCCTTTTGCAGTACTCCCGCAGGTACTACACTCGTTGATCATTCTGTTATCTGTCTACACTCATGAATGTTCTGCTCAGTCTTGTTTCTCTTGGTCTGGTGCAATGACAGATCACGCCATTGACAACATTTGCACTGGTATTACTTGCGATATTTCCATGTCTCGTCAAAGCCTGGAAAAACCACACCCGGGGGTTGTTGCTAGATGGATAGCTTATGCATACACATGTGGTTTTCTGTTTGGATGGCACGTCCATGAGAAAGCATCTCTTCACTTCACCATCCCACTTGCAATTGTTGCAGTGCAGAGTGTAGAAGATGCTAAACACTACTTTCTGGTTTCGATAGGTATATAATATCCTCCTTCTAATCAGCACCCACATTTGTGCATAACCAATCATTCCATGTACTAATCTCTGTATCTCTCCTGCAGTTTCTTGCTATTCCCTCTTTCCACTCTTATATGAGCCACAGGAATACCCGATCAAGGTTCTGCTGTTGTTATTGCATTCCATGGTAATGTGGCTTGGCTTGACGGCTCAATACGCAGACAATAAGGCTCAGAAGAAGGAGCGTGGTGAAATCAAGAGCAAGTTTAAGATTGGATGTATTGAGAAGAGCTATCTAATGGGTTTGTTTATAGTAGAGATGGTGTCTCAGTTCTTACATCCGTATTTTCTAGGTGACAAATTCCCATTTATTCCTTTAATGTTGATCTCAACATACTGTACCGTTGGTATAATGTACTCTTGGATTTGGCAGCTCCGAAGGATCCTGACATAGTTCTTATTCTAGTAATTTGAGGTGTTTGAATTTAACACTACGTTTAGCATATAGACAAAGAGTTTTCTTTTCGTTCTCCATCTTTGGCTTAGTGAAACAGCAAATTGACAATTCTCGGTTAGGCTTTCAGAACATAACCGGTCTCAAGTTGAGATTTGATGGTTTAATTAAAACAATAAATAGTTAAATGGGCCGTAATATTGGCCCATGAGAAGAACCAACGAGAAGAGTGTAGCCAAAATCGCGACGGAGGAAGAAGAAGATCTTAGCTGCTGCTGCTTCTGGAAAAAAAAAAAAACCTTATCCTGCCATGGCTTCTACTTTCGTCTCTCTACCTAAACCTTTCTTTGCTTTTCCGGTCAAAACCAGTACTCCTCCTACAGCTAACAACAGGCTTCTTGGTAATTACATATCTCAAACTTATCGTGTTTCTTGGTAATTATATATTTTTTTGTTCATGATTTTTTTCGGCTCGTGTATCTGCAGGAAGTCAAAGAGGTTGTCTTAGAATCAAAGCGATTTCCACTAAATGGGAACCGTCAAAGGTACTGCCTTTTCGTTTGATTTCATCCGCACAGTGTATTGGTTTCTCTGTTTTAAATTGGTGATTAATCTTTGTTGTATTGATATGATAACATTTGCAGGTTGTTCCTCAAGCAGACAGGGTTCTTGTTCGTCTTGAAGATCTTCCTATGGTAAGTGTAGCTCATTTACTGTCTGAAATGTCATTTTTATTATCAAGAAGCAGTACAAGTAGAAATCGAACTGTTGTTGATACCAATTGCCAAAGAAATTTCGAGTAAAACTTAGTTGCTCTTTGTAACTTGTTTTGTCTTGCAGAAATCTTCAGGTGGAGTTTTGTTGCCTAAAGCAGCTGTGAAGTTTGAGCGGTACCTAACAGGAGAGGTAAGTCATTCCTCCTTTATGTTAATATATGACTTCAGCATATTTGATTGAAGAATTAAAGATTAGAGAATCATTTTTAGGTTATCTCTGTTGGATCTGAGGTTGGACAACAAGTTGGACCTGGAAAGAAGGTAATGGTTTCTTCTTAACTCGAAAGACATAGTCATCATCCATTGTGTAACTACTGGGATGTTCTTCTCTTTATATATCTTTCTCCTTTGCCTTTCACAGGTACTGTTCTCTGACGTGAGCGCTTATGAGGTGAGAATTCAGCTTCTCTGCAGTGAAAAATTGATCAATTGTTGTTGTTGTTTTTGTGTGGTTTTTACGAATATAGAACTGAAACTTCGCTGATTTTATTACTCAGGTCGATTTGGGGACCGGTGCTAGGCATTGCTTCTGTAAAGAGAGTGACTTGTTGGCCCTTGTTGAGTGAAGTCTTTTCCAAGAGTTGTCCAAGAGAGCGAGAGGAAACATTTAATGATTTGAAGTTTTTTAGTTGTTTCCTGTAATTTTCAGACTGCAGTTGTTGTTTTCTGTGTTAATCTTTCAATTTGATATCAATTGAGATCACTTTCAGTTTGAATTCTGACATGCTTAAGACAAAATATATTGAAAACAAGCGAGCCAAGCAGCCAAGCAACCCTTATGCATCAACCATTCTGTTTGAACAGTTCCTCGCTTTCCAAAACCTTGTCGAACAAGGATCAAACTTCAGCTTTTTTGCCATACTTGAGAAGAAGGTCCTAGAGTTTCCGTGACTTACTCTAAATTATTGTAACACTTGATAGCTTCATCCACGTTACCTTGCTCGAACCAGTACTCCATCCATGAATGCACTAGTCACAATCGCAACATGGTCATATCTAGTATCGTAGACGTGAGTTATCCACTTAAGCTCCGGCAATTTCTCAGAGGCCTTTTCTACATCCCCTCGACGCAATAGCCCCTGAATCAGGTACTTCGACACATCAGATCAATCTATCGAATAACTGAGCAGCCTTGTCGAGGTTTCCTTGATCCAACCAGAGCTTCATGGACCCTCCAGGCGTTGACCAGACCTTTTGCCAGAATCCTGTATGTGTGGTAGTCTAGATCAAAACCCCTGTTGGCGTGATGGAATAGTTGGAGTGCTTCTTCTACAGGATTCTCTTCACAATGAGCTTTGATGATATGTGTTTGAAAGGAATGTTTGGAATAATGTTAGACTCGTTGAAGAAGTAGTTGAACAGAGCAATGGCATAAAAAAAAAAAAGATCTTCAAAGAGTTGACTAAAAAAGACTTGTTGCTAATTTAAAGCATCTTCTGATACAAATGTTATCTTGGTTGGTACACACATCAAAGGAGGAGACTACAATCAAAACTCAAAAACTCGCAGCTCGATCATGCCTTCTTTTCTCTTTGGAGAATACCAGGCCACGATTTTGCCAGACTCAAGAAGCCTCAAGGAGTAATTTAAACTGCAAATCAGATCTTCCATGCGTGCAGCACCTACCTGAAACTGCGAGTCTACTTTGAAAACTATCGGACCCGCAACCTGCAAAATTATTGCAGAAGACAAAAAAAAAAAACAGTGATTGATATGGATTCTTTACATCAAAGACTATGCCTTTTGATATTTGGACAAAGGATCATTACCTGTTGCTGGAAGATCAGGTTGAGTCTGGGAGACCACAATGTGTCATCTGAGTTGTTACTACTACCTGAAGATCTTCGGAACGCATGGAAGATTTTTTTAGCAAGAGCAGAAGCTGAAGGTAAGTCCACGCGAGCATCTACTCGTGTTAGATCGCCATACAACTTACTAAACCGTCCTTTTTGGAATGTGTAACAAGCAGAACCAAATACGTCTGCGCTTATCGGACTCCGCTTCTTGCCATTAGCGAACATGCCTCGGCCTGTGATCCAAGCTGCTAAGCTGCTACCTAGAGAGTGAACATTGAGAACTCAGCATTCAATTCAAGGTCAAGAAAAAGAAAAAGGAAAGAAACTTCTTTAAGCCAACGGGTTTTTCAAGAGAGTACCTACTATTCCAGAAATTGCTGCATGAGGCTCTTGTAGACGTACATCATAAGGCAGAAACACAGGTGCATCCTCTTCTTCTTCTGTCTTGTCTTCTGTCTTGACTTCTTTCTCTTCTGGCCTCCACAAGTCTCTGTTAGCCTTGTACGAAACTGCAGCCTTGGCGCATAAACCAGGCATCAGAGAAGTAGGAGCATCACCACCAGTTTCAGCAACACCAGCACTCACAGACTGAGGATTACCCCTGCTTTTATGAAGACCAAACCGGTAACGAAGCCCTGATTCTGGAACAAGTGATGAGACGTCAACGTTTAATGATTCAGGAACATCCCAGAAACGTCCTTTATTGTCCAAAAACAGATCTGGCCAAGCTGCTTCGACAGTGAGATCATGTTCCTCAAGCTGCTCATCACCTCAAAACAAATCAAATCAAATCAGAAGTGGTTTAGACATACAAAAGAATCCATCATGGGTACAGTTGAGAGAGAGAGACATACCGGATGAACCAACATCAACTTGTTTCGGAGTCCCTTTTTATCTCCAAGGCGTTCAGTGCTAAACAAGAGAGAAGAAGAAGTACCCAACGCAATCTGAGTCCATAAACCAATAGAGTAAAGGGATTTGTCAACAAAGTGTTTTGCTGTATCTTTGACAACTTGAAGATCCCACTCTTCTGCATTGCTAATATCTGCTTTGATATCAGAAAAGAGCTTCCTTGGTTTAAACTGCCCAACCAATCCTAGCCACCTGAGTGAAAAATGCCAAACAGACCTAATCAAATGTCTCATCAAACCCAATACCTATAAAAAGACTAAAAGTCTCCAAATTGGTTTCTATTTCACAAGTTTGAATCTTTTTTTTTTTATCAAATTCGCAGCAAAGACCTCTAAGCATTACTCACTGAAAACACCACACAATCAAAGTGAAGAGAGGTACCAGTTGTTAGAGGAAGGACTGAGCAAGAGAGAATTGAGAGAGAAAGAGCCAAGTCTCTTGTCAGAAGCAGGAGCAAAAGCAGGAATGATTCCAAGAGGAAAGCCTTCGCGAAGCAGAGAGAGCTGTTGAATCCGGTGAGAGCGGCTGGCTCGTGCTCCATCTACGGGAAATGGCTCACCAGGAACAGAGCGAACCGTGCCTTCAAGGGTTTGTGGTGAAGAAACGTTCTGGTCCCAAAACCCAGAATCGATAGCTGAGTTGAGATTCGCCATTTTTTCTTCACCTTCTTCTTCGTCTTCCTTTTTGTCCTTCCTCCTTATCTCAGAGACACCACTCTCTCTTGTTGACGAAGCTGAGGACTGAGGAGGCAAATTTGGGGTTTAAGCTTTAATATGGGCCTTTCTTTCGGCGTTATGGGCTTCTTCGTAGGCCTAATTCGTAATTACTAATTCAAAAAAAAATCAATTTCAGACCGGGATTAAACCGAAGACTAGAGGGTGTGAATGTTAAAACAATTCATAAGGGTCCAAATAGGATAAACCTAGTTTAAAGTGTTTTTTATTAATGTATACAAAGTTTAAGAATATAGATTGACAACTTGTATTACTAAACTTACATAAAGAATTAAACAAAAATCATTGAAAAACTAAAAATTAAACAATCGGACACAATTAAAAAATATGTTAGATTTGATATATGATCAAAATATTCACCTTTAGGTATGGTGTGGAATTATTTAACCGAGATTAATGGTACATCCAATTTTACTATTTCAGTATGGTACGGAACTATAGTTCGTATAAATTAAACAATTTATTATAAAAAATGTCTAGATCAATTTTTGTTCATTTTTCTAGATTAGTAAAATGTTTGTCCACGTCTATCTTTACCATATATGGAAGAACTGTTTTTTCTTTCTTTTTTTAAATTACTATAAAACAAAACACCATTAGTACAAAAAAGATTAGTTTGTAGAAAAATCATATTTTGATCCGATCCAGTATTGTTTTAGTTGATCATAGATCAAAACTGATTTTAATTGATTGACTATATAACTCATAGTTGTTTTATCGTTAACTTTAAATAAATTTTGGAATTGCAGCTGAAGGTTGAAATCACTATCTGTAACTATACATCTTTCAGTAACTATACACAAGAAAAAACTAACTATATTTTCCACTAATTTTTCAGCACATGGCTTCCTTGTAAGTTTGTCCAAAAAAAAAAAAAAAATTCCTTGTACTACTACCTTGGTTTTACATCATGTATCATGAATATGGTATCAAATTGTGAGATATATAGATGATTAGATGTGTTATGCTAAATCCAAACCAAGTGGCATTTTTTTATTTTACCCATTTTACTAATTTTGGAAACTTAAGTTACTTTTTTTTTTTTTTTTTTAACTCACAAGCCAAACCAAGTGGCATTTGGTTTATGTGGATAAACGAATTGCATCTATACAAAATCAGGCAGTTAATTAAATACAAAATCAGTTGGTAAAAATAAAGTAAGTCAAATTAAAACTAAAATTCTAATTACGTACATAAGAAAAAAATTGAGGTGTTGCTAACAAAGAAGACATCAATTATCAAGTCTGCATCTGTCAAGAAAACATAATTTGAAAAGGTTTTCTTGTTGTTTATTATCAACGGCCATAAGGCTCTATATATACACAAATATATATCCTTAAATCATATATGTAAATCTTCTTAAATAAATGTAATTAAATCACATATTAAGTAATTAAGATATTTTTCCTTGATTGTAATAGATATGATTTTACCAAATCATATCTTACAATATCATAACAGCATCGACCTTAACCTTATAAGATACAATGCAATTCAGAAGAAGCAATGGTTAATTTTTACTCTCTAAACTAAAAAGGTTTGAAGATAAATAGTTGGTGTAGCTTTCCAACTAACTTCATTTTCTTATAACTAAAAATCAGGATAGCATATCCGAAATCTTAAAATTCGAAAAAAAAAACTAAAACTCAAATCAAACCTAAACCCAAACCCAAATTCAACTACAAGGAAATGTGAATGATCACAAGAACATGATTTTTAGTTTAGATGAACGCTTAGGCAGGCCAAGAATTAGGTAATTCATGAGTATCAGTTTCTTGTAGTCATCAGCATCAGTTTCGACTTTCAACACTTGAAGACACTGCATTTCCCGCAAAAAGCACTTCACTTGTCTAACTTCTCGACCACTTCCTCTAAACCCATATATCTCCAACACCTTCACTGCTTCATTTCGATCAATGCAGACTCCCTCACTACTTACACAGCGCAAGCCCTGGAGCAATCATCACAAATATATATATAGAGTTAGAGGATTGGATAGTACTTGACGCGCAAGGATCGATGTGGATTGATTATATTTGCTTATATATAAAGTTTAAATTTAGACACCTTGAGGATCAAACTCTAGCTTTGGGGATTTGTTGAGCATCCGCCGAAGCACTTCCCAACCTTGTTGTGTATTACTCTCAAAATGAAGCTTAACAAGGTTTGAGAAGAAAGATAATGACACACATCTTGAATACATATCCTGAAACCAAGACAGCAAATAACAAACTAGTGATCATGATCAGACCAGAAAATGATACTAAGAAGACAAGGAAGAAGAGAGTTTATCAAACAAAGATACAGACCTTAACAGAAGCAGAAGCCAGGGAAAGGGTCTTAACGTTGCGCATCCAATTCATGATTGTACATAGATTTACAAAAGCTTCATATTGCCGTTTCAGTTCGACCTCTTGTTCAGTTAATATGGGATTAGAATCCAAGAAAACATCTAGTTTGGCTTCAACAAGGGAATCCACGAATTTGGCAGTAGAAAAGGAAAGAGGAGCGGAACCAAAGAAGTCGAGGTAAACAAGACTCGGTGTGTTGAATCGCATGATGCGACAGTGGGGAATAGTGTTGTTGTAGTTCAATGTGAGTCTCTTGAGGGTTTTGTGGGATATAGAGTATATTGTTCTTTCATAAACTGGGGTACTGCAGTAATTCAAGAATAATTCCTCAAGTACTGGACAACCAGGAAGAAACTTATCACACAAGGTGTCGCAGGTATAGCAAACTGCATGGAGAAATAGACTCTTTAGCACTGGAAGAAACACATTTTCATAAATATGGGTTCGATGTGGACCACGCTCTATTTCTATAGTTAGCTTAACCAGCGTCTTGATTGTGAAAAAACTAGTAGGCCAGATTACTTGCGAACGAGTGAAACCTACTGGAAAACGCAGATCAAGATCCATGACATCTCCTCGTTCCAGGGCATGGCGTAACCATTGGTCGGTTTCGGTATGAGCAGAACTACGAGGACATTTCAGTGAGAGTTTCTTTACGGAGTTGCAACGCGAAAGGGTTTTATCCACAAAATCCCGGAAGCTCTCATGAACATCTCCCCTCTCTCTTTTACCCTCCTCGGGATAAACAAAATCTGAGTAGTCGAAAAGTAAATGATGTTGAGATGCAAAGAGTTGAAACATCAATGGAAACAAATACCTCCACCTTTTGGAGATAAGAGATGTAGAAGCAGCTCGTTTTGTAGGAAGAAAGGACAAGATCTTAGCAAGTATCTCATCTGGAAACGAGTTGATGATTGCATCTCTAGAGCCAGATTTCACTTTTTTTGGCGTCCATGGGATCCACAAACCAGCCTAGCAGTCAGAAGAATATCAAAGTAATTAATAAGAAGATAACACAATTAAGGTTTATAAAACTCTCCTAATTAACCCAATAGCGCAGCTAAGAAGCTTCCATTAACCTCAACATCAAAACGTTGTATCTACTATATATCTTCTAGCGCAAGTAAACACTGTGTAAACTATTCCTATCTAGTGTCCCCCCAAGTAAACCCTAAACCCCTACTAAGTTTGTGATTCGAAGATGATGATGACTCGTACCTTTTTTTTGACCTAAATTAATTAACGAGTTTGGCAAAGATTTTAAGAAGTAAATGGGGTCGTGTGTTCTTTGCGGCGTCTACTAATAATATTGGTAATACAATACAAACCCATTAAACCAGACCGGGTCAACTGTGACATTGATTGAACCAAAAAAAAAAATAATTAGAACGAGAGAAGAAATTAATTAATTTTGTGAGCAATTAAAAAAAGAATTTATTTACTGGCGAAATTTGATTTAGAACCAAAATTAAACCAAAACTTCTTTATTTATCGGAACCATTCAGTTTCCAAAACAAAACGAAAAAAAAAAAAAAAAAGTCCTACAGTAAAATCTCCCGAGTGTCTTAGGGTTTTTTCGTTACTGTGTAGTTGTTGGGGGGTGAGGGAGGGATCCAAGAATTGCGCCGAGGAGGAGGAGAGTGTGAGATTGTTTTTTAATATTTCCGATATGGATTCTGCGGAGGATGTTGCTATGGTGGTTGAAGAAGCGAACGGTCGCGGCCGTAGGATTCGGAGAGCTTCTACGAAGATGGTGAATTACGTTGACCCTGTCACTGACGACGACGAAGACCAAGGACCCAATAAGCGAAAGAGGGCTCCGAGAAAGACACTGCAGAAGGTAGACGACGACGACGACGACGAAGGTGGTGTGAAGGACTCCAAAAAAGACTTAATTGCTGAGGAATCTGGAAACCAGAGGAGGAATCGGAAAAGGAGGACTAATAATAATAACAAGGATGAAATCGACGACGGTGAGGTTACAGCTAAGTCGAACAAGAGATCGAGGAACAGAGCTAACAACAAAGACAACACGGTTAGTGATTGATTTCTCTTGTAATTTTTTTTTTTTTTTTTCTCATCATCATCATCAATCGTTGGTTTCAAAATTAGTACTCTTACCTAATCCCACTACTTTTGGGGGTGTATATATTTTAGGAGAATACTGAAAGTGCAATTCAGTCCAATATGTGTCATCAATGTCAAAGGAATGATAAAGGGTACGTTGTGCGGTGTCACAACTGCAAGACGAAACGTTTTTGTCTCCCTTGCTTGAAAACTTGGTATGTCATCATCATATGTTGGCTCTTCTTTTTATCATAACATTTTTAGCAATTTCTTTTTTTTTGGTTTTTAGATTCCCCTGTTGAATCTATTTGCAAACAAACAGAACGCACATTTCCTTTACTGTGGTCTTCTTAATCACTCACTGCTTTCAGGTACCCCAACATACCGCAAGAAGATGTTGCCAATAAATGCCCATTCTGCTGTGGTATTTGCTGTTGCAGAGGATGTTTGCGTCTTGATAATAAGATTCATGTAAATTTTTCTCGTGATGATTATTTCTATGCTTTTTTATCTGAGCTCCTTTAGCATGAATGATTTACTTGAGAATGCCATCCATATAGGGTATAAATCCGAATCTCGAGGTCAGCAAGGACGCCAAAATTCAATGCTCTAAATATATTTTGCGATGGCTTCTCCCACATATGAAGGAATTAGTTGATGAACAACTTGCTGAGATGGAAATTGAGGCAAATATATCAGGTACTTTCCATGCTTATTATAGTGATTCTACTTGTTGAAAGTAATGATTACCTTCAAGGATTAAGAATATATCTTAATATTGTTTAATTTCAACACAGGACTGGAGTTTGAAGAGGTGAGGCCTCTAGACGCTGAATCTTTCCCTGATGAAAGACTATACTGGTATAATTGCCCTGATATTTTTGTTTCGACAAAATTTGACAAAGTTCTTAAGTCATGATGCTGTTGGTAACTTGATTCTTTGTTGTTTTAACTCTTTTGGGCATATTATAGTGATATCTGCAAGACTTCGATCTTTGATCTTCATAGGAGTTGCTCGGCCTGTCCTTGTGATATCTGCCTTACATGTTGCCTTGAGATCCGCAATGGAAAGGCTCAGGCATGTCAGGAGGATGTGTCCTGGAATTATGTTAACCGAGGTTTAGAGTATGAACATGGAGAGGAAGGCAAAGTTATTGATCAGCCGGATGATGATAAGCCAGATGATGATAAGCCGGTTTGCAAAGACCATATGAATAACCCATCTTTGTGGAAAGCAAATGAAGCTGGAATCATTACTTGTCACTGTGGTTCTGAGGGTTTAAAGTTGAAACGCCTACTTCCTCATGGTTGGGTATCTGATTTGTTAAAGAAAGTAGAAAAACTTGCTGATGCCAGCGGCGAGCTTTTGGATTTACCTGAAACTGTTTTGGAGCAATGCCCTTGTTTTAAGTCTAATGGTCATATTGACATGGACAATGGTGGTAAACTGTTAAAGGCTGCTTGTCGAGAAGGTTCGGAAGACAATTATCTGTATTGTCCAAGTGTAAGAGATGTTCAACAAGATGACTCAAAGCATTTTCAACATCATTGGGTAAAAGGTGAGCCTGTGATTGTAAGGAATGTGCTTGAGGCTACATCTGGTTTTAGCTGGGAACCAATGGTAACGTATCGTGCCTGCCGTCAAATACGCAACACCAATCATGAAACACTTCTAGATGTTCATTCTACTGATTGTCTGGACTTCTGTGAGGTCAGTTTTTTCTCAATGAATATGTGTTTTGGCCTATATATTTTCGTATATAGTAATATGGCTCATTTGTTTCTCTTCAGATTAGTAACTTGTTTTTTATAATGTTCATCTTTATCTAATGACTTTTAACGGATGCAGATAAAGACTAATCTTCGCGACTTCTTTACCGGATACATTAAGGGCCGATATGATCGAATGGGTTGGCCACAAGTTTGGAAACTGAAAGATTGGCCTCCATCTAAGGCCTTCGAAGAAAACTTGCCACGTCATGCGATGGAGTTCTTATGCAGTTTGCCTTTGAAGCAGTACACTCACCCTGATAATGGACCATTGAATCTGGCTGTCAAACTGCCTAAAAATTGCTTGAAGCCAGACATGGGGCCAAAGACATATATTGCTTATGGATTTGAGCAAGAGTTTGGCCGTGGAGATTCTGTTACTAAGCTCCATTGCGACATGTCTGATGCGGTTAGTACCCTTTACGTTTTTTATTTTCTCGTGTTCATTTTCATTTCATTGTTATGTATACTTGTGTCAATTCTTTTTGGTAGTTTCCCTTTCATAATGATTTCAGAACCTAATAAAACAACAGAATCAGATAACATTAACATCTTAAGTATATCAGTACACTTAGTTTTTCTTAAAATTAAATGTAGGATTAGTTGTCTCTTTCTTCATTTACTGGATAACTTCATTTAATCTTTTGAATTTTCTAGACTTCAAAGGTAAAAATAGGCTTTTGGCTATCAAAACTCTTCAGAAGTCCAAATTGAGCCGTCTGAGGGTTAATTTACCTTTTTCCTTATGGGCCCACAACCATTTTTTTTTTTTAAAAAAGTTTTTTGGACTTTTTTTTTTAATCAACCGGAATTTACTAGCGTAAATCCAAAATTCTGCTATACCGAAGATAAAAACGGCCTTTCGGAGAAGATTGAAAAGACAGATTTATGTTTGTTGCATGTTTTTGCTGCTAAACGCTGTCGCTGTCGCTAATCCTTACCTTTGAAGTAGAAAGACCAACATCAATCTTGTTGGGGTTTGTGAGTAATTCAATCACTCAAATTCTTAATCCACTACCTTTTTTCCAAAGCAAAGAAATTCTCAATTTCATAGGGGATGTAATATAAATGTTAAGAACCTTGAAGAGTACAATGCCACATTGTAACAATTTTGTCTTCCTACTGGTAAGCATGCAATCATCTGATATAAAAGGGATTGTTAAAGGTTATACTCATCAAAAGAGTATGGCCCTGTTCTTTTATTAAACGCTGCGACAGCGACATAATGAAATGACCCGTCAAGAGAAGTAACAGTTCTGTTAAACGGCACTGTGGGCTTGAAAATTACAGATTCAGCTGAGTCGCCGATGGCAGTCGTTGAGTCGCAACAACATCACATTAATCGCTGAAAATAACAGCGACTTTCAATCTTCATTAGTGTTCAGTATCTGCGACACTTCTCTCAAGGCTGTGTATTCTTCTCTCTGATCATTGATCAAACTGTTTTTCTTCTTTGTTGTCATTGTCTATATATGGATGTTCCCATATATGGATGTTCCCAATGCTTTTATTAAATGGCCAAATTCTTTTGTTGAACTCTATTTATGAAGAACATCAAATATTCATTTTCTCCAAAATGGATTTGGTAAAAGAACCTTGTCACATTGGAGTTCAATTGAAGTTGAGTACCGGTCTTGTTACTTGTAAAATGCTTGGTTGTCGAAATTATATTTTCAGATTCAATTTTGATATCCAGAGAATGTAATATACAAAAGCACATTGAAAATTGATGGTTGGACTAGAAAATTATAACTGATATAGATACCACTTGAATGAACTCTTAACTTGTTGATTCCTACCCCCCAATACTTCGGATGTGAATGGTTGCAGCGGTTGGGGTGGACAAATCCGTCTGCGGACTGTACCGCTTTTTATTTATCATTCAGCAAATGCAGTCCGCAGTGGCGCGATCTAAGTAAAGCAGAGACAAGACCGCTGCGGACCAACTGCGGACCGCTTTTGCATATAAATAGAGTTGGTCCGCAGCGGTCTATAATCCGCCCCAAAAATAGAGTGGTCTAGACCGCAGCCAGATTTGACCGCCCTGACCGCAGTTACCATTCAAACCCTTCATATCCAATTCGGTCAAAAATTGATTTTAATAATAATTTTTCTCTCTCTTATCATATACTGCTTTATTTTATTACTAGTATAAAGCAGCACGTTGTCAACTAACATTATTTTAAAAATAATAATTTCTCTCTCTCTCTCTTAGTCTTATGACTCTTATCTAATTCTTTTCGATCCTATTTTATATTCGTGTGTTGGTTATTTTCAGGTGAATGTATTGACGCACATATCTGAAGTGGCCATTAAAGAGGATAACCAATCTGGAATTGAAGAACTGAAAAAGAAGCATGCTAAACAAGATGTCAAAGAGCTGTATAGCTCTGTAGCTAACAAGGAGGAAATGATAAAGATTCTTGTCAAGCCTAAACAAGAAGCCGAAAATGTTGAATCTGATGATGGAGCTCTCTGGGACATTTTCCGTAGAGAAGACATCCCTAAATTAGAAAGTTACCTTCTGAAACATTACCAGGAGTTTAGACATTTCTACTGCTGCCCTTTGTCCCAGGTACACTACTATATTTTGCATACATTCATCTCCTCCTTTCTTCAATAACATATAGTAGTATGTAGTGTCTCTTTGTGTCCAGTCTCTCCTCCACAGATGGTTTTTTTGTTGGTTTTTGTGTATATTTGTATGCTCATCCACCTTCTTCTTTTCAGGTTTCTCACCCGATACACGACCAGACCATCTATCTAACTCGATATCATATCAAGAAGCTGAAAGAAGAATATGGTTTGCTGAATTTTTACTAATAACCAATCACATTTTACATCTTTCCACAATATCTTGACAGTTCTAGTCATATCTTTGGGGCTGTATTCTGTAGGTATTGAACCATGGACCTTTAATCAGAAGCTTGGCGATGCTGTCTTAATACCTGTCGGGTGCCCGCATCAAGTCAGAAATTTGAAGGTGAATTTATATATATATATATTATCACTAGCTTAATTAGGATACAGTGGATTAATTTGAGCAACTGTGCTTTTTTTTTTTTTTTTTTTTTCGGAGCATAAGTAAGTAAGGTTCATCAATTGATCATTGTACTATTTCTCTTGTGTCTTGCAGTCCTGCACAAAGGTAGCGCTTGACTTTGTCTCACCTGAAAATATCAGCGAGTGTTTACGCTTGACAAAACAGTTTCGTCTACTTCCACCCAATCATTTTGCAAAAGAAGACAAGTTGGAGGTATTTCTTTTGTCTTAATTCCCGGTTGTTTTTGGAGCAAAAATTTCCAACTCCTTTGTAAATGTCATTGTTTTCGGTTTCCCGTGTTTTGCTTGAACAGGTTAAGAAGATGATAATCCATGCAGTCGATAAGTCTCTCAGGGACTTAAGTGGACAGGAGTGAGTTTTTTTTTACTTCTCTTCTCTACTACCTATCTCAATCATATCAGTCAAATTGGTTTCTTTTTGTTTTAAGCTTGAGTCTTTTTTTGTTGTTGTGTGGGTTCAGGTATCCAGAACCCGAAGAGAAGAAAACATTTAAGGGAGGGATAAAGAAGGCAAAGGGGGGAGCCAACGGAGGTGTTAAGGCTGCCAAAAAGTTACCTCGAAGTGAAAGGTGAGCGTATTTAGCTCTCTTCTCACTACTTTTAAGAAAACATTAGTAAACAGAGTTTCTGCTTTTGTGTTGTTGGTTCAGGTCTTTGGAAGCTCAAGTGGAGAAAAAAGCTGAAGAGGAGAAATCAAAGGGGATAGTCGATAAGACTCCCGAAGACTTACCTCCAAGTGAAAAGTGAGTATTTTACTTCTCTTCTTACTCTTAAAAAAAACCATCAGTAAACTGGGTTTCTTTTTGTCTAAGCTGAGTTTTTGTGTTAGTTCTTCTTGGGAGGAGAAATCTAAGGGGATAGTGAATCCAATCGATAAGGCTCTGGAAAACTTGCCTCCAACTGAAAAGAAGTAAGCGTGTTTACTTGTCTTCTCACTACCTAAAAAGCATTAGTGAAACTGAGTGTTTACTTGTCGTCTAAAGCTGAAGTTTCTTTTCTTTTGTATCTGGTTCAGGTTTCAAGAAGCCGAAGGGGTGAAAAGAGCCAAGATAGTAAAGACATACGTGCGGAAGAAAAAGCAGAGAAGTGAAGAAATCAACGCAAATTTACAAGCGGAGAAGTTGTAGGAGTAGTCTTTTGTTGTAGCTTTAGCAAACTCACTAAGTTAAACAGAGCACCAATGGAGTGAGTGAGTGTGAGAAGATACTTGTCGTTAGTTATATCTAACTTTTGGCATATTTTGTATTTTATCCTTAATCTGCTCTGATTCTTTGACGTAACAGTTACCTTATTTTCTCGATATAATTGCTGGAGTAGTCATACTAAGAGGCCCCGTTGGAGAATTAAGAGTATTACGCTGAAACAGAGTAGTGAAGTACAGTGATAACAATCGATGGACCGTAGATATGTTTTGATATTAATTTAGCGTCCGGTGCGTTCGAACGAAAGTTAATTTAATTGTGTTTTTAATATTTCAATTCATAAACCAAAACCTAGAGTAGACTTGAAGACAAGTTTGTATTAACCTCGAGAAAGAGTGTCAACTTTCACAAGATTCAAGCAAGAAAAGGAGGTTTTTTTCAAAGAAACTTTTTCTGTTAAAAAGAGACAATAACAACAATGCTCTCCAAACAGAAGTGAATTTATTTGCAAATCCCATTCTCAAGAGAGAGGAAAAAAAAAGGAGAAACCATGAGGAGAGAGCACCACAGGATTTAGCTAGACATGGGATGATTGTAAACGTATTCAATGGCGAGAGTGCAAGAATCGATCTTGTCAGCTTCTTTGTCCGGGATTTCCAGCTTGAACTCCTCTTCAATAGCCATCACTATCTCCACTGTGTCCAAACTATCTAACCCCAGATCGTTTTGGAAATGTACCTCAGGAGTCACCTGCAGATTTTAATCATAAAATTCATCAACGAAATAACCCTTAACCGCAACAACTCTAAAAGAGAACTGAAAGATTTGTATGTCTTCAAACGAAAAGGATTCATCAAATGCCAAATCCATTAGATCATCAACCAAATTAATGGTAACAACATCTGAAGCAAAAGCTTCTAACAATAAGCTAAACTTACTAGACCATTAAGAATCAGTTAACCTTAAAATTTACATACAACACTAAAAGCAACATTTTTTCAGATACCATTTGGTGTATATTCCCACTAGATCAATACGAAATCAACCAAAAGCTACAACATTGATAAAGATTCAATCTTTCAGTAATGAGGAAAACAAAAAAAAGATAGGAACCACGATTCGATCCCCATACTCCATTGCAGGTCTAAGCCGAATCTTAACATTTAGCTAAAATTTATGAAGATCGAGCTGACCTTAGAGGGATCGACTTTGGGGAAGCTCTTGACGACATCAAGAACTCTATCAACGACAGCTTCTCTGCTGAGATGATCATCGTGCGAAGAAAAAGACCGGATCGAACCAAGGAACCCAATTTGAGATTGATTCAGTCCTAGGGTTTGAACCGGAACCCTCAGGTGACGAAGAATTGCATTTCTCAGTGCCATTTTCGTCTCTTCTTTGAACCTCGAGATTTAGGGATTTGATCTGATAGATACACACAAAGGTGAAGAAAGGTTCAAGGTTCAAGTCATAGAGAGAGAAGACACGTGTTTATCACGTGCCCGCTTACTATTATAAGGCCAGGCCAAAATCCTTACGTGGGCTTACATAAGAAGCCCATAATGTATTAAAATTCTATAATCTGCAATCCTCTAAGTTTTTTATATGTTGTAATTTATCTCGAATAGTTTTCTATTTTCACAGAAAGGACCAAATCTCGAATAAACCAGCAAATCAAACTCACTAATACAGTTTATTTGCAAATTCCATAGCGACGGGATCTCTCCGGTAAATATCGCGGAAACTAGTATTCTCAAAGCGAGCGAGATCTCGACGTTTCTCAGATCCGTTCCGGCGAGTTAGATCTTTGAGGAATCATGGCTCCGGTCTCGGCGCTCGCCAAGTATAAGCTGGTGTTTTTGGGAGATCAATCCGTCGGCAAAACCAGTATCATCACTCGATTCATGTACGACAAATTCGACAATACTTACCAGGTAAGATAATCTCCGTTGTTCAAATCTAGTTGTGATCTCCACGATGCACGACGTTGGCTTGTGTTTTTGGGGGGATTTAAGTCGGGGACGTCCCAGGGTTTGATCGATTTGAGATCCGTTCTTCATGGACGCGAATCGTGTTTTTTTTTTTCAGTTCCTAGTTCTAAATCATTCTCTTGATCTCGCGTTTGATTCTACGTAGTTGTGTGTGTTGTGATCTGATTTGTAGACCGTCTTTAGTCAAATGAATAGAACGTAACAATCACCTTGAATGATCATCGTTTTTTGTAATCGCTCGCTTTGTTCAGTGCCATAGTTCTAAATCGTTCTCTTGATTTCGCGTTTGATTCTACGTTTTTGTGTGTGATCTGATTTGTATACCGTGTTAAATCATTGTAATCATCAGCTTGAATGATCATCGTTTGTGAATTTTGGCTTTTGTAATCGCTCACTTTGTTCAGTGCCATAGAAGATCCAAGTAACATATGAGGATGCTTCCTTGATCTTGTTATCATTATTTATTTACTCGGAGTTCTTCTCAATTGCTCAATAAAATCATCTGGTCTTGATTTATAAATATGATAATGACGTTTGAGCTCCTGCTAGTAAGTGAACTGTAGTAGCTTACCATCATTATACCCACTGTTCTTTGTTTACCCACTGTTCTTTGTTTCATGATCCTCAGGCCACAATTGGTATTGATTTTCTATCAAAGACAATGTACCTTGAAGATCGAACAGTCAGACTTCAGCTTTGGTAAGATCTTGAGCCTCTTTTTGTTGTCGAACGCTGATGAATATAATATCAGATTTCTCATGATTTGGATATTAACATTGAGAGCCGAAAACATATGACAGGGATACAGCCGGGCAAGAGCGATTCAGGAGTCTTATTCCGAGCTATATCAGGGATTCGTCTGTTGCTGTTATTGTGTATGATGTTGCAAGTATGCGTCTCTTCACTCTTTCATTGCTTTCTCTCAAACAACATGAGTATTTTCCCATATCTGAGATGTAGTGGCTTGTGATATTCAGTAATTTTATGAGTACATGCATTTTTATTCAGCATGCGTTGTGAAACTCGAGATTTATTTTGTTTTCCACTGTCATATAGGCAGGCAATCCTTTCTAAACACTACTAAGTGGATCGATGAGGTTAGGACAGAGCGTGGTAGTGATGTGATAGTTGTGCTTGTGGGAAACAAAACTGACCTTGTGGAGAAAAGGTAATAGTAATCCACTATCTCTTCTTTTACATGTTTCTATGCAAATCACACTGTTCAATAGCAATTGAGACTAAAAATTTAGTCCTCTTTCTCGGTCTGGTTTTGTGAGTATGTTTCCTATTCGAATGAGTGTTTTTTGTATCAAACCGCTTCTTACTTTTTTGGTGGTATTGAGTATCTTTCAAACGACCCTACAAGATATTAAATGGAAAATCATTTGGTGCTCAACTGCATAGGGTTTCTTATAGTCAACACGC
Organism: Camelina laxa; assembly: GCA_024034495.1. NCBI lineage: Eukaryota > Viridiplantae > Streptophyta > Magnoliopsida > Brassicales > Brassicaceae > Camelina > Camelina laxa. The sequence goes on from CM043882.1 coordinate 1,465,829, forward strand.
TTTGACACTTGATGGTGCCTACTAATTGTTCTGTCAATGGGCCTTTTGTAATAAATTGTTTGTTTCTCAGGCAAGTGTCAATAGAGGAAGCAGAAGCTAAGGCTCGTGAACTTAATGTAATGTTTATCGAAACCAGTGCCAAAGCAGGCTTCAACATCAAGGTAACAAAGATTTTCGCTCCACCTATTTCTGAGGGCTTCTTGAACAACAAAAGATTGTTGATTAACCTAGACTTTTATACCCACCTGCTAACTGTTACATCCGTCTTATTCGTATGGATCTCTCACTGATACTCTCTCACATACTCTATACCCATCCTGCTAATGTTTTCAACCCTTTTTTCCATTGATAGGCTCTCTTCCGCAAGATAGCAGCAGCTTTGCCCGGAATGGAAACATTGTCTTCGACAAAGCAAGAAGATATGGTTGATGTCAATCTCAAGTCTTCCAATGCAAATGCATCTATGTCTCAGCAGCAATCAGGAGGATGCTCTTGTTAAAATTGGCAACAGCAACAACAAACCGATAGAGAATTATAAGACAAAAAAAAAAAAAAAAAAGTCCCTCCAGCCTTCGCATTATCCAATCCGTTATTGTAAAATTTTTGCTCAACTGCTTATTCGACTTTTTTTTTTTTTTTTTTACATTCATCAGGTTGTTTTAAGAAAGACTTTGTTTTAGCTATGGTTTGTCCCTAACTCTGATCTTTTGGAGCTTCAAATGCTCTCTGCTTCAGTACTTTTGTTTAATATTGTCTCAGAACTATGATTTGTCAGTCTATGAATTTTATAACATAAATACAATCTTCTCGTTTCTTCCTTCCATGTGAAGACAGTTGAAGAGAGAAGAAGGATGCATAATAGAATTGTTTTTATGTTTGACCCATATCATAAAGAAACAGAGAATTGATTTCGTACACATGTCGTTAGGTCAGATCACTTAAATGAGCTAATTAAATTCAAAGGTCTCACTGTTCCCAGGTATTTTTCTCCAGTTCCACCACCTTGATAACCTTGTTTAAAGAAAAACCTAAAAGAAAATAAACTTATTCTATCTTGGTGAAAAGCTCTGATGGGGATTAATGCAGTAATGTGTATACATTATTACTCAGCGATGATCCCATTCTTACGGTTGGGTTTACGAGTAAACAGAAGTAGATATTAGCGTTAAATAACTATGAATTCGGCTAGTTATTGCAAAAACAACAACTAACATTCACAAGTTGACGGGATGTACACTTCTCTAGTGATTAGGAAAAAGCTAATTAATTCTTTTATAATGTCAATACTTAATTATGACGCATACATTTTGAAAGATAGATAAGAAACTTGTAGTAGGAGTGGCTTTCTTTTCAACGCACCTGAAAAGTATTTTTCATATGTTTTGAACAGTCCAACTAAAAATAAGTTATTCGAAATTTTTGTTAAAGTTGTTTCTTAAAATGACATTCATAATCAAGTTTATCATCCATAAAATACCTCATACATAGTACCAACTGATAGCTTAAAATTAGTCCATTGTACCACCAACTAATAACTAGAATGAAATTATAAAGGGCACTTTTCTGTGTGCTTTATTTGAATTTTCCCACTCTCAGCAAACAACACATAATTCGCAATAATGACAATAATTAAAGAAGAGAAGCTAGAGACCACTTAAAAAAAAAAAAAGAGAAAACAGAATGAGTAAGTTGAAATCAATGAAGATGGTATGTAGGTGAGAGGAGAAGGTAGAGCCACGAAAGAAAGAAGACTACTAAACTATTTTCTCAACAAAGCCAAGCCAAAGCCATCACACGTTCATTAAATGCCAACTTCCCTTTTATGACCGTTAATGCTCTCTGTCCTGTAAGATTTAGACGAAATATCAAATTACAATTCAGCCCATCCATAGAGAATGATCGTATTTGCATTGCTCCTCCTCACTCACGGCTAAGGACCCATCGAATTTAAAAACTTGGACCCACTTCGTATATTGTGTATTAAAAACTCTCCTTTTAGTCTTTACCCTTTTAAACCTTTGAAACTCCCTCTTCTTTACTTACGAGTTACGACGGGTACTACTTGGAAGATCTTACCAAAAGTCGTCTAAACTGATCGAAACTGAGACCTATATATATGTTATTGGACCTATATGCCCGTTTTTTTTCCTAGCTTTCTGTATTAGGTTTTGATGTGTGTAGTGAGACTAGTAAATTGGGAATTTGTGAGATTTTTGGTTTAATTTTTGACTTTGCCTTCCCATGTCTAAAGAGAAGTGTTGTCAGAATTTTGTTTTTCTAGATTAAGGGAAACACAAGGTTATGTCACATTTATTACCCACAACAAAACATTGAAATTTTTCTTCTTCTTTTTTTTTTTAGATTTGAAAACTTCAAAGAATTGAAAATATATTACAATTCTGACATGAAAAACTAGTCATAGGTTTCTTCTTCTTTTATTATCTGTCATTTTGATGTGCACATCCAAAAATAAATTGATATTGAAAAAAAAAAAAAAACAGAGGCACATTATAGAGAGACTATCCAAAACGACGACATTGTTCTTCTAATCTCTCCTAATTAAAATTTTTTAAAAAGCAAAACGAATAAATCTTCCTTTTAATATACACAATCAGAAAACATTATTATTATATATAACCAAAAATGGTAATTTTCACTCTTTTTTATCTGTTGTTGGTAGTATAGTAAAGTGCACCACATAAATATGAATCTTGTGAGGGGTATTTAAGGTAATAACTTCACAAAAAGAACGGTCAGATTTTAATCTCAACCAAAAAAAGAAGAGAATCAACGGCGGTGATCAAGTCTTCCTAAATCAACAAGCTTCTTAGACCGGTTACCACAAAAAGACGCCGCCGTCGAAAGGTGAGGCTTCGCCGGTGATTTCAACTCCCCGGAATAACCAAAATCCGGCAAAAATCTCCCTCTCCAGTTAGAAGAACAGTTAGACGATGGTTTAGCTCTCACTAAAGGACTCAAACAAAAAGCCATCCCTGAAACGCTCCTACCAAACCCAACCTTAGGTTTCCTCCCCGGAGTTCCCATCGCCGGCGTTCTTCTTAACCTCCCTGGTGATTCCTCAACTGAGTCTTCGTTCGTCGTTGATTCTCCTGCCGGTGACATTCCTCTACAATATCTTTGTCTAGGTCGGTTCTGATGATGATCGGATTCAGCAGCGATCAAATCCTCGATGTAGCAGGTCGTTGTGTTTGACTGTTGCTTCTTTGATCGAACTGAGAGAACTTTAGAGAGCCATGACTTTGACGATGATGTTGACGACTGAGAAAAAACAGTGGAGGCGTCGTCGCATGAATCGCGACGCGAATCGTAACCGTCAGATCTCGTCGTCGGTCTGAAGAAGCTAGAGAAACGAGATAAACCGCTTTTTTTGTTCTTCTTAAATGATGATGATACGAAGACTTTTTCCGATGAGGTTGAACCTCTTCCTCCTCCTCCTCTTCCTCTTCCGCTTTCTAATACTTGAGGCGTTGAGAAGAAGAGTCTGTTATTAGAAGAAGATACTACAGAGTCTCCTCCTCCGGCTCCGGCGTCTGATTTTCTCGGAGCAACGTAAGGAGAAACAGAACGAGGGAAAAACAGAGGAGGTGGAGGAGGAGAGATACGAGAATGATGATCGTCGGTTTGAGAGGCGGCGGTTGAAACGGCGAGAGAGAAGAGACGTTCACGGAGACAAGAAGCACAAACGCCTATACTGCTACTGAAATCTACTGTATGTCTCTTACACCTCATCGGAGTACCCAAAAAAAGAACTCTGCAAAAAACAAAAAAAGCTTCGATTTTTATGAGAAGAAGAAGATCTGATGAAATAAAAAAGATTAATTTGTCTTCTTCTGAGAGAGAGAGAGAGAGAGAGTCTCTGAGATTTTCTCTTTTTTTGGAGAGAGAGAGAGAAGAGAATCGCCGGAGTAAATGAAAATTTTTCTGATTTCTTTCTTTTTATTTCTTTCTTTTTTTTAAGAAGAAATGTTTTTCAGGTAATAAAGTCTTGACACGTTAACCATTGTTTTTGCTAATGAAGATGATGATTATACATTTATATACTTATGGTTAAAGATAAATTATACTCTTTTTTTTTTTTTTTTTTTTTTTTTTATAATAAACGTCACTATAGAGTAGTAGTATTCTTTATGGGTGTGCTTTGTAAGTGGGAGGATGAACATTTCAATTGTTTTCATCATAATTCTTCCCATATTGTCGTTGACATTGCTTTGTCAAAACAAACATCACTTCATCCATCACCAAAACGGGTGTTCTATATATATATATATAATGTAATGATTAGTTATTACTTTCATATCAATTTGGTTTTATGTTAATCATCATTACTTTAAAATATACTGTACAACAACTACCTTGTTAAACTAAAACTAAACGTCCTCTTAATTTGACTCACTAAAACTTACTTACTTAAGACATCGTATGTCAACGTTATATATACCACCAACAACAATTTCCATTCGGAAAACTACCAAATTAAAGGTCTTTCTTTGGTTGTTTTCCTTTTTGTTTTTTGATTTGTATAAAACAACAACAACAACAACACGTTTAAATATTGGACATTAAGTGTATGTCTAATTATGTTATCAGTCTATATATATGTGCGTTAATACATATCTTGAAATAGTTAATGATAGAAATTATGTATATGAACATGATCCGGGAATTCAAAGATACGGTATGAATCCAATTCAAGATATATATGGAAAAAGTAATCCCACTTTCTCTTACTGTTAATCATTTAAAAATGACAATCATGAAAATAAATTTGTTAGTGGGAGAGATATTGGGAGGGACGAACAAGTAAAAAACAAAGATATCAACTTCATCATCCCCCCCCCCGATCAAATGTAAAAGGGAAACGAGGCATGTGACTGCAATGGGAGCTCGTGGATGGTGGAAGCCGACAAGTGTTTGGTGATACTACACGTCGTCGTTTTCCTCCTCTATCCAAATCCCACACACACGCTTGTTCGTCCGTTTCTTCTTGGGTTAGTAGCACGTGGGACGTGGCCTCCCCCTACCCTATTATTGGGCTTTTATAATGGGCTCAACTCTTACGGGTCTTAACTCTATATTACGGTCTTGAGGTTTATGTGCATTGGCTTTTACCCGAGGAATGAGGTAGTCCGAGTCCTTTTACTATGAAAAATTTCAGGATTACTCGTACCAAAAATATCCCACCTAAAAGTTTCATAATAAAAATGACAGATTCGCTGGAAAAAAAACAGTACGTAAGGCTCTTTCACCTAGAAGAAAGTGAAATGATGACTTGTTAATTTGTTATACCGTTATTGCTATAAGTGCCACAGTTGTTTTGATAGCCATCCTGAACTTCATCTCAGCTTCCTCCAGTTTATCCATCCAACTTTCAACCTATAAGATAACATAATCAAGGAAATGAAGGACGAAAAATGGCAAGTCTTTATCACTGCTAGACTACCCATTTGTGAACAGAGTTTATCACTAAACTACCCATTTGTAAACTATCCAATGTAACATTGTTAGACCAACCTTAATTAATTATAAGAAACAAGTGTGTATATAAGATGTTGCTGGAAAACAAGTATTGCTTCAAGTCTTTCAATCATTTTGCTACGTTCGTATCGAAGATAGGAACTAATTTGCGGTTTGCTTTAACTTGCGTAACGATTATTTGGGTCGCTACCTTTAATTTGAGACAATGATGATGTAATTCTCAAGTCAGCCTTGATGATGATAAAATTAAGTCTTCTATTACCACCGGTCCACTGCAATCAAGCATGAAAAATCCTTTTAAAACTAATTTTAAACTACTTTTCTTAAACTTTTTAATATTTAAAAGTTTTTTTGCAAATATATTTTTTAAAACTAAATACATCACCAAAAATTATAATCAGACGAAACATTTTTATTTAATAGATTGACAAACTGAACTTAAAATTTGTTAAAAGTATTATAGTTCAATCACAAATTTTAAATGTCTTAAAAATGATTTTTTTCTAATTAAAAATTTAGGTAAATTAAAACACTTAAAATTTGTGTGATGGTTTTAATTCGGCTCAAAGCTGAGATTTAATCCTTTATATTGACTGTTTTCTTATATTTTGGTTTGAATAACCATTTAATTTTATAGATGGTAGAATATCTAATATATATTAAATGGTTTTCAGTCAATTTTCAAAGATTGCTTATAAATAATAATAAATAAATGGATAATTACAAGTAATAATAATAATAATAGGTTTGTTTTGGTTAATCATATTGAAAACGCCCGCTCTCTGTTTTCTCGTGTCTCTCTCCGGTCCATCTGCGTTCATCTCAAAGTCGTTGCATTCTCTTCTTCATCTCCGTCTGTGGATATTTGAATCTCTCTCTATCTTACGAAGCATACAGCGCCGACAAATGGAGAGTTTGATCCTGTTGATTAATGAGATACAGAGAGCATGCACTGCACTCGGCGATTATGGCGGCGGTAATAACGCTCTCACTTCTCTCTGGGAAGCTCTTCCTACCGTCGCCGTCGTCGGTGGTCAGGTAACCCTCTTACTTAGGGTTCTTCTCTTAAAGCTTCTTGCTTTTTAAGGTTTCTCTTCTCTTCTTATGCATGAGTGTAGAGTTCTGGAAAATCTTCGGTTCTAGAGAGCATCGTTGGGAGAGACTTTCTTCCTAGAGGATCCGGTTTGTGGATCAAAAATCAAAACTTTCGATTTTTTTTTTTTTTATTATCTGTGGTTTGATTGATTGTTACATTAAACAATGGGGAAGATTCGATTTTGTTGTAGGTATTGTTACGAGACGGCCTTTGGTCTTACAACTTCATAAGACTGATAATGGAACAGAGGAATATGCAGAGTTTCTTCACCTTTCCAATAAGAGATTCACCAATTTCGGTATGTACTTTGTTGATATATTAATATGAATGGGTTGTGTGTGTTCTTTTGTGGCGTATAGTGAAAATGTATTTCGTGTTACAGCTTTGGTTAGGAAGGAGATTGAGGATGAGACTAATAGAATCACTGGAAAGAACAAACAGATTTCTCCAGTTCCTATTCACCTTAGTATCTTCTCTCCCAATGGTCAGTTTCTTTATCGTTTCTGCGTGATGCTCTTGTTTACAACAAGCCTTTTATTTCACTAACATCATGTTTTGTTTCTTTTGGTGACCAGTTGTGAATCTTACTCTCATTGATTTACCTGGTTTGACTAAAGTTGCGGTTGGTATGTGTTTGCTTGGCTCTACTTCCTTTGGATCTCTCTCCTTTTGTTTATATTACTTGTTAACATTGTCAATTTTGTTTTCAGATGGACAGCCAGAAAGTATTGTTGAGGATATTGAATCAATGGTTCGCTCATATGTCGCAAAGGTGAGTAGTTGCTACTACTTCTTACATTTTTCTTGGGTTGGTGCATGATGCTAACTAATAATATGTTCCAGTCACTTTTAATTTGATGGTTTAGATATATGTTTTGTTCACAGCCCACCTGTCTTATACTAGCAATATCTCCTGCAAATCAAGACATAGCCACATCCGATGCGATGAAGCTAGCGAAAGAAGTGGATCCAACAGGTTTGTTTTTAATTTTTTCAGCTAATGAACTCTGGATTGGGGAAAAGAAATCATTCTCTCTTACGAACAATGATACTGTTTTTTTTGACTTTTTTGCACTCTCTTAGGTGAAAGAACGTTTGGAGTTCTGACAAAGTTAGACTTAATGGATAAGGGAACTAATGCATTGAATGTAAGTGTCTCCCAAGTCTTGTTCTTTCTTATTACTTTGTTTCTGTTGTTTGAAATCTTGAGTGTTACATATATTATTGAATCTTTTGCCTGGATAAGGTTATCGAAGGAAGATCATACAGGTTGCAATATCCTTGGGTTGGGATAGTGAACCGTTCACAAGAAGATATTAATAAGAATGTTGATATGATGGTTGCGAGAAGGAAAGAGCGAGAATACTTTGAAACCAGCCCTGACTATGGTCACTTGGCCACCAGAATGGGTTCAGAGTTTCTTGCAAAGCTCCTCTCTAAGGTTTTTTACTCAAACCAAAGCCTTATATACACATGAATGAGTTTTGTTTTTTTGTCGTTCTGTTTAGTAATACGTGGTCTTTCATTTTTCCAGCTCTTAGAATCTGTTATAAAGTCCCGTATCCCAAGTATCCTATCCTCAATAAACAAAAACATTGAAGAACTCGAAAGAGAGTTAGACCAATTGGGCAGGCCAGTCGCTATTGATGCTGGAGTGAGTACACACACCTTTTTATGAAACTATATGAATTGTATATGTCTGTGGTAGGCTAAAATGTGTTGGTCACAGGGTCAACTATACACTATCTTGGGAATGTGTCGAGCATTCGAAAAGATTTTCAAAGAGCATTTGGATGGCGGGTAAGAAAACACACAGTTATAGGTGAGCTTTCTCTCGTAATGGTGGATAAAATCTTGCTAAACTTTGATTGATGGAAAAATCTTAGGCGTCCTGGAGGAGCACGAATCTATGGAATCTTTGACTACAACCTCCCGGGAGCCATTAAACAGCTTCCTCTTGATCGTCATCTTTCATTGCAAAGTGTTAAGAGAATTGTCTCAGAATCTGATGGCTATCAACCTCACTTGATTGCACCAGAATTGGGTTATCGTCGTCTCATTGAAGGATCCCTAGATCATTTTAGAGGTCCAGCTGAAGCTTCTGTGAATGCCGTAGGTTCTTTTTTTCACTTCACTTTTTTTTTTTTTTATCAGCTTATATATAAGAAGACCGTAACAATGTGATTGTAACAGGTTCACTTTATCTTAAAAGAGCTTGTACGGAAAGCAATCGCAGAAACTGAGGTGAGAGATTGGTTGTTTTTGAAAGATTTATAGTAAATGGAGAAATGGTTATTGATTCTTGTTCTGCAAGTAATTAATGCAGGAGCTAAAAAGGTTCCCTTCACTACAAATTGAGCTAGTTGCTGCAGCAAACTCATCTTTAGAAAAGTTTCGTGAAGAAAGCATGAAGTCAGTTCTTAGATTAGTCGACATGGAGTCTTCATATCTAACTGTGGACTTCTTTCGTAAGCTTCATGTAGAAAGCCAAGCTGTGTCTATTTCTTCACCAACCACAACAATAAACCAATACGGTGAAGGACATTTCAGAAAGATAGCTTCAAATGTAGCTGCTTACGTCAAGATGGTTGCAAAGACTCTTGTAAACACTATTCCTAAGGCTGTTGTTCATTGCCAAGTCAGACAGGCGAAACTCTCGTTGCTTAATTACTTCTACGCACAGATCAGTCAGAGTCCGGTTAGTCTCTTATTACTTCGGTTATGTTGTTAAGTTTGGTTTTTTCCGGCTTGGTTTAAGGATTTGGGTCTGGTTCTTTTTTGGCAGGGGAAACGATTGGGACAGTTGCTAGACGAGAACCCGGCATTGATGGAAAGGAGAATGCAGTGTGCAAAGAGGCTTGAGCTATATAAGAAAGCTAAGGATGAGATTGATGCTGCGGTTTGCGTTGGATGACAACATTTCAGAAATTTATGCATCTCTCACTCGATCTCAAATTAAAAAAAAAAGTTTTTAAAATATCAATCATCTTATCCAGTAAACAATTAAATACATCTGGCTTGTAACAATTCGATTGAGCTTCGGCTTATTAAATCAACCTGTGGATCCATTATAAATTGAGCATGTACAATACACATAATAACAATAAAGTTCAATATTATTTAAATACACAAACAATTACCTAATATATTAAAACATGGTTACAGGTACAGATAATTTCAACATAAATACCGACATACTCATTGTGTACAAATATCAAAAAGAGCACCAACAACAATAGAGGAAAAAAGAAGTCTGGGCTATTACTGGAAGGCCAAGATGATATCAACACACTAATATTTAACCAGATTTACTACCATAAATGTATAACTACTTTGTTACATGCAAACACAAATTGTCTTATATTTTAAGACAATAGATTTTTAAGTTTACAACAAACACATAATTTATGCAATTGTCTCTACATAAACATAACAAATCAAAATAAATAGATAATAAAACACCCGTAATGTGGTAGAATAAAAAAAATTGAACAAGTGAATTGACTGACACATGTGAGAAGTTGAACGAACTTACCTTCTCAATTTGAGTATGAACTAACTTGTTAATGAGCCTTAATTAATATCAATTTACAAACAAATATGTATTTATTTAAATTGTGCTTCAATTATTGGCCAATGGCCATAATTTAATACTTAAATTAACCACATATATACAAATCTTAAATAGTATATGAACAAATAAAACTAATTCGACAGATAAAAAGAGATATTTTACAACACTATTGGATCACTTTAGTTATATACCACATAAAAATATAAGAACCAATGTGTTTTAGTTGGAGAATGTTTGGGAGGGGTGATCCAGTAAATTGTTGCTAGCCTCGCTGGACAATCAAATTTTAGAGCTCGAATTGTAGCAATATTAGCAGGTTATAAAGATGACGAGGACCATAGAAAATGGTTTGTATATATTGATCGTTTATTGTTGGTTTGTGGGTTCTAGACAAAGCCTCTATTGATAGTCTATTGTTGGATTTGATGGAAGACATTGCTAGAGGTTTGAAGCACCTTCATGAAATGGAGTATGTTCATCGAGATTTGAACCCACATAATATAGTCATAGTGTGTGGAACCACATTTATGACTGCAAAGATTGCCAACTTCTACACCACCGAAAATAGCAACATGAGCTTTCTATCTCGATTTCGATTCAAAACAATAAGTAAGTGAATTTGTTTTGATGAATATTATGAATTTCTTTTTGGTTGTTGTTGAGTATACTAACTTGTGTCTTTGTGCATGCCATTATCAAACAGGTTTTCAACCTCAAGAACATATAATCAGCAATAGACAAAGGCAATACAATATGATTGAGAGTATTTAAAGGCAATCCAAGGCTAAGAAGATTCTTCCGGAAACTAAAAAGGCAGATTTGTTTAGTTTTGGTTGTATATTATTTTACTCTATCCTTTTGGAGCTTCTCAAAAACCTGAAATATTAGAAAAATATATTTCTGAAAATAAATCAAATGTGAAAGTAAATAAGCATAGAACATGGTTTGTATATATTTATTATAGATAACTTAATATTGTAAATCTTTGTTTACGTTATTGTATGAACATGTAAGTCCATATAATTTCACAAAATAGTACATGTTAAAATTTTAAAATACATGAAAATACACACAAATTGAGACAAATGTTTGCATTTTTTTTTAAAAATGACGCTGTACAAAATGCACACACCCAATTCTCATGAATCTTAATAAACGAAGTTAATTCACAAAAAGATAACTAACAATAAATGGATCCATTTATGTTCTAATCGTTCATTATATGTCACAACATTATATTATATATCTTGTAGACAACAGATGGAATTTCACACTATCGTAATAAAATTTCACTAATGTCACAATTCTACTATAGTAAATTAAATTTCACTAAAGTCACTCAGCACCATGGAATTTAGTAAAAATATTTTTATTTGTTAAAAAAAAAACCATTTTTATTCTCTACGATAGACAGACAGTGCTTTAATAATATCTTAGGGATTTCGTGATTACTCACTCTCTCTGATTCATCGTGACATTGTTAATGGCAGAAAGAATTGGAGGAGCTGAAGCAGTGATAAATCTCAAACCTGGATCTTCAATTCCAATTTCGTATCACCCTTCTTTTGGCCCTCACGATGATCTACTTCTTCTCGAAGCTGATGACAGTCTCGTCTCTGATATCTTCAATCAAAGGTACCATTTTTATTTATTGAATCTTCCTTTTGATTCTTTGATTATGTTATTAGGATTATTAAAAGGGTTTCTCGATTTAGGGTAACATTGAGGGGACTTCCAGATGAAGATGCTGTTCTTTGCACCAAATCCAAGACTTTTGCTATCAAATTTGTTGGTAATTCCAATTCCATGTTCCTTATTCCTCCTTCATCATTTGATGATGATACTAACATCAACAACCGTCAGCTTGTGTCCGTTCTCAAAATTGCTCCTGGTAATATGGAACTTGTTGAGGTTTCTCCTAGGCTTGACAAACTCAAGCAGCTTTTATTAGCTAATCCTTTTGGTGCGTCTGAAGTAGACGCCATGATGGATGATGATGATAATGACTTAGACGATGGTAATAATGAGAAGAGGGGTTTAAAGTTGTATACTTGGCACGATTTGGTTAACACTGTTCAAGCGAGTGATGAGGAGTTGAGTGTTGGGTTGGAGAGTCTTTCTGCTGTTGAGATTGATGGTTACTGGAGGGTTATTGATGAGAATTACCTAGATATGATTCTGAGAATGCTGCTTCATAACTGTGTTCTGAATTACTGGTCTTTTGATGATCTTGATGAAGATGAAGTTGTGAGTTCGTTAGTAGCTGATGAGTTTCCTAGTAAGCTAGCGAGTCACTGCTTGCGCGTGTTTGGTTCTAGAGTTAATAGTAATGGAACTGGTAAGTGGAAGTTGGAACCGAGGCTTGTGTGTTTGCATTTTGCTAGGCTGGTACTGAGAGATGAAAAGATGAGAATAGAGAGTTTTATGGAAGAGTGGAAGAAGAAGATTCCGGATGGGATGGAAGGAAGGTTCGAGATGCTTGAAGGAGAGGTTTTAACAGAGACAATAGGGATCGAGACACGGGTTTATACATTCAGCGTACGCTCTCTGCCTTCAACTCCAGCTGAGAGATTCTCTATACTCTTTAAACATAGATCAAAATGGGAATGGAAAGACTTGGAGCCTTACTTAAGGTAACTAAACAGAACAAATTTTATGATGTTAAAGATTTCATTAGGAGATGAGTTTATATTTATTTATGAATATTGATTTGTGTTGTGTTATGTGTTAATTGCAGGGATCTTCATGTTCCTAGGCTTTCTATGGAAGGATTGCTTTTGAAATACACACGCCGAGCTCAGCCTAAAGCTGATGCACCACCTGTCTTTAGTGCAAGATAAACGATAGTTTCTCTATATTTCTAAACCTTTAGCTCTTTGTTATAATCTTTTTTAGTTGATGTTAGAAGACAAGAAGTGTGGTAGAGTGTTAGAGTTTTGTGAAATTACAGGTCGTTCACACAGATCATCCAATTTATGTGGTTTAGTTTTTTTTGGTCGGCAATTACCACTTGCATCCAATTTGCATAAACGTTAAAAAAACTATATTTATTGGCTGGGCCAGAATTGGAAGAGATCGACTTGGGTCCTGGTTTATCTTTAATAGGCTTTCTTTGTCCTATACTCATAAAATTACACGGTTCAACATCAGTTAAATGAAAAACATGCTTTATTTGTTTTGTGGAGAGCAAGATACTTTGTTTGAATGTACAACTACAAGTAGAAAAGTAGAATACGTTCCTATGTATTTTTAAACTAATTAAGTTTTGACTAACCCCAAAAACTTTAAGGAAACATACTAACATAGAGCCAAGCTCAAATTCGTTTTTCTCTATATATTAGCATTGTTTAATACTCCACTAATTTTAGTTAGCCTACAGAATTCGAATGGACTGACCAAATACTTGAATGACTTTTTATGACGAAGTCAAATTCAGGAGATAAAAAGTGAGTTGCTTCGAAACTACAACAAAGTAGGAAGTATATACTACTATAATACTAGTATAAAAGCATTAGGAATCACCTTTCTTTTATTTTAATAAACCATAATGAGATTAAACAAAGACCGTCGATCTCACCCACGATACACCTTACAGTATATATACACACAAACAGAGAGCGTTGTTACTTGTGCCAAACTTATCTCTAAACAATTCTTTTTTCTCGAGAAAGAATGTTTTCTGACTCTCTCGTAAGATTCTCAGAGTTCGTAGCCGACTCAATCATCATCGCGTTCCTTGTCGTCTTCTCTCTACGTCTCTTCTTTAGATTCGCTAGTTTCCTCGCGAGCCGTTCTTGGCGACGTTACCGTACGTTCACGGTCCATCGCCGGAGATGGATAAGAAGAGCCGCAGCGGATGAAAAACATTCCTCGACGACGTATTGTACGATTTGTCTGGAAGACGCGGCGGAGGGAGAGAGGATGAGGAGGATAACGGCGTGTAGCCATTGTTTCCACGCTGATTGCATCGATTCGTGGCTAGAGAAGAAGTCCACGTGTCCTCTGTGTAGAGCTCAGATTCCTCCGGCGCCGCCCGGGAACCCTCTGCTCGCGCTTATTGTTCCTCCCGGTGTGTTCGATATGTTTACCAAAGGAACCTTCCCGGACGCGCCGTCATCAACAATATTTGATTAATTTAATTATTAGGACACGAGTTTATCAATGTTTTTTAAGCAATTAATTAAAATACTCATTCATTTTTATTGTCCTTGTATTTTTGTTTAACTGTATAGTTCTTTTCATACCAAAATGATAAAAGAGTATGTAACACCCTGAAATTTGGAATATTGAACTCTATGAACAAGACAATACAAACCTCTAAGTACATGTTATCTTGTGGAGAAAATGACAGTATTATTTAGTTAGTGTTTTTATAATACACTTCCCTAAAGATGTTTGTTTTTCTTCACCACTTTAGAATTTTTCTTACCAACTATTATCTATAATCCACCACCCAATACAGTTGCTTTTTTGTCTCCAACAAAGTGCTTCTAGTCTATCAAATAGTGGGTTTGTCCGTCTATCAGATAATTGTTTTTTTTTTTTTTAATTACTTAGCCAACAAATAAAACAAAACAAAGGAGTAATAGTTGTGTTTTTCTTGGTCAACTACTAAATGTTATTCCAAAACCCCTTAAGAGGCAAATATCGACATAAGAATTTAGGAGTAAGTTAAAACTGCCAACGAATCCGGCACTACGTGTGGTAGAAGAAGGGAATAACTAAAAAAACAAAAACAAATTAAAAAAAGAAGAGAAAATAAATTTCTGATATCAGAGAAATTAAATATCCTAATCTGAACTCAATAGAGCAGATATAGTGATTATTGCACTTGTAATTAAGTCAGACTATTTAACTATACTAGATAATGATCCTGGTGGAATTTTTTTTTTTATTTTGTTATTTATTAATATTATGTTTATGTTGTATTAAATGATACATGTTATATAATTTAGTACTATATGGTCAGTTGTAATTCATATTAAACTACTAATAGGTAGGTTTGGAAACTACTACCGATACCCGTATTTTCGAACCGTTTTTTGGTTTGTATCCGTCGCAAAAAAGGTACCCGCAGTTTTAGGGTCGAGTGAAGGATATAATAATTATATTATCCGTGAATAATGATCGAGTATCGGATAATAATTTAATTTTGAGCGTCCTTTTACCCGTTTTATTACCCAACTCATAAATACACGTTAATATTTTGTAAAATAATGTTACCAGCGTGAGGAAATATTTATGTAAATTTGGATTTGTTTGTTACAAAATAATAGTAGAAAATTTATTAATTCTATACATTTTATGAAATCATATATTTAATTTATATTCTGATTTCGACCTGTAGTTGGTACTACTATTTTGGTTTGGTGCAATATCAAATTCGTTAATTATACATTCGGTAAAGCTAAAACCCAACAAAACATGTATTGACCCGTGTTTTGGTATTACAAATTGATATGATCATGTTAAGAGATCTTAATATACCAAATTTACAAATTGAAGTTATTGGTATAACATGTTATATATTAATTTTATAGGTGAAAATTATAATGATGTTATGTGTATTATCAACATTATACACTTATTATTGTTTATATAGTGAATATTATGTATAAACAATTAAATTTTAGCCAATTAAATAATTTTTTTATTATTTCATAAGATTTATGAAACAATAAATAAAGTTTTATTATTTTTTAAACAAATCTAAACTTTTCTTCTGTTAGTTATTAGAATAATTAAAATATAATAGCATTTTCGTAATATGTCACATTAGAACTGATTAAATTTTTAACAACATAGCTTAAGTAAGTATATAGATATATTTTAAAAATATAAACAATGTTGTATTCTAATTTTAATATATATTTGTTATTATTAAATGATTTAGATATGTAAATATCGTTTAATTATTTTATTACATAATTTCGAAATTATTTATTACTATTTTATTAAATAATTTCGAAATTATTTTATTAATGATTTCTTGTAATCAAATAAATTAATAATTGCTATTTTTTTGGATACTTATTTTTAGGTTACAACAAATTGATATTAAAATTTTGTTATTATATTTTGTATTAAAATACGGTGGTATTTTGTGTAATATACCACATGGGAGTAAGGTTATTTGTTTAAAGAATTGCTTAAATAATATAGTAGAGATATGTGAATGGGATCGATGCTTTTTGCTAGAGTATATTGTTAGCGCAAAAGCAAAGACATATTATTGGTCCGAGATTCTTGTAATAAAAGATCATATTAAACGTTATGAAATCTCCAAAGTTTTATCATCAAGCTGCGTCGTACACTATGCAATGTGTGTCACCCACAAGCAGATAATATACCGGTTAGATTACTTTGTTGGATTCCATATTCGGTTTGTGTTAACAATTATACGAAATATTGGTGGACGGACAATCATATGAGCTCATTTGATCCATCTGAGAAGGTTCACTCTTGGAACGTGAATTAAGTAACACTTCCATACTTTTTTGACTTTTCAGCCTATCTTTCTCATGTTAAAGTATTTAGAACACATTTGGGAATTTTTTTTTTTTTTTAGTAGTTAAAATATTGGAAATGTACCTTGGCACCTAAATTTCTTTTTCATCTAAGCCAATCCCCTATATATTATTAGAGGAACATTTTCTTTTTCAGGACACTCTTTCTTTTATTTGTCATCCGCCTTTTAATTATATTTTCATAAAATCTTTTGAATTTTAAGAACTCTTTGTTCATAACTTTCACGGGTTAAATTTAATTATTATACAAATTTTTATATAGATATATACTACACATTCGAATTTTAAATATTTCAATTACTTATAAATATAATAGATTTTGTAAATAAAAATTACAGTAAAAACATTAAATAATTATTTTATACCGCATTATGTGCGGGTTGTTACCTAGTAATTAATTAAAGACGCAAGAGTATAAAGTTTTAACAACATGCATTATACGAGTTTAAATTCAGACGGTGACACTGAAAACAACGATATTTAAGTAGTACATTGAAACTTTTATATATGTTGCCTATTCCATGAAGATTTAGTACATTGATCGAGATCGCCAGAAGTGATACCATTCCATTATTTAGAATCCAAAATTCCGCTCATGGCTCATGACATTTTCTGGTACCGTCATTGATTATTAGACGATTGAGAAAAAAATACACATTTGCCCTCATCAATTTTTCTTTTTTTTTAACCGGGGGTATTGGTTTAGGATTTAGAAAGAATTTTAATGATTTTAAAAATTATGTAAAATATGTTGTTATTCAATCAAGACTTTGTAAAACTCTTTAAAAATTTGGTGTTATTGGTTGTGGATTTGTAAAATGTTATTTAAAATCTTGATAAATCTAGTGTTATTGGATTAAGAGTTTTATAAAGTCATTAAAAGTTTTATGTTATTCAAGTAAAACAAAAGAATTTTGGATTGTTAATGAATTCAAATTTTGTGTTATTGGTTTAGGATTTTATATCATTTAGTTCATAACAAAAGTTATGAAAACTCTTTCATCAAATAGAAATAATTTTAAAAGATTTTAAAAAATTAGGAAAAACAAATCAGCAAGATTTAAAATAACTTCCTAAACAATCTCTTATAAAATACTTCATTTTTACTTTCTAATTTTCTATAATTTTAAAAATCAGTAAGATTTTTGAAAACATAAAATTATTAAAATTCTTTCTAAATCATAAACCAATACTTCCCCTAATAAGTTCCTACCATTTTTTTTTTTGTTAAGTTGTGTTTGACCTGGTTTAAATTTCATACTCTATATAGTCTAAAGAGGATCAGGATTTCTTTCCATATATACAATTCATTGACTACATATAAGAGAAATTAAATGTCTTTTTAGTATATAATATATGTGTATATATATACATATTTAGTATAAATATGATATATTTGGATACAATCGAATATATGCACAAAAAAAAAACGTTTGCAACCATGTCTAGTGTATCATCAGAATGTTTCACCAAAATCAAAAGCATTAGCATTGTGTTGTTATTATTATTATCGGTGGTTACTCGTGGAGACGTTTCTGAAAATGCAAATTATGCAGACGCTCTCACAAAGAGTCTTTTGTATTTCGAAGCTCAACGCTCTGGAAAATTGCCATCGAACCAAAGAGTTACTTGGAGAGGAGATTCTGCACTCAGAGACGGTGCTGATGCTCATGTAATTTTATAACCCAATCTTTTTTTTTTTTTTTCTATCTTTTCGCATTATCTTTTGTGTGATGAATATTTTTTGAAGTAGTAATTAAATCTAAATATAAAAATAGGTTAATCTCGCTGGAGGGTATTACGATGCCGGAGACAATGTGAAGTTTGGATTTCCTTTGGCGTTCACGACGACCATGCTAGCTTGGAGCAGTGTAGAGATGGAATCGAAGCTTAAAGCCCGCAAGGAGCACCAAAACGCACTCGCGGCTATCAAGTGGTCCACCGACTATCTCATTAAAGCACATCCTCAGCCTAATGTCCTGTACGGACAAGTGGGCGATGGTGCCTCGGACCACGCGTGTTGGATGAGACCCGAGGATATGACCACTCCACGTACTTCATACCGCATTGATGCTCAACATCCAGGTGCTGATCTGGCGGGCGAGACAGCAGCAGCGATGGCCGCAGCCTCCTTGGCTTTTGCCTCGTCTAATGCAGTTTATGCCAAAACACTCATTTATCACGCAAAAAGTCTGTTCAATTTCGCTAAATCTTACCCAGGGGTCTACCATAGCTCTATTCCTAAGGCGGCTGGCTTTTACACAAGCAGCGGCTATCAAGACGAGTTGTTGTGGGCTGCGGCTTGGCTTCACCGGGCCACTGGAGAACAGACATACCTCGATTATTTAATACATGCTTCTAGTAGCGGAGGTGCTTGCTCCATTTTTTCGTGGGACAATAAGTTCTTGGGAGCACAAGTCTTGGCAGCCAAGGTAGGTTACGAGAATCCCCTAAAATAGAACATGCCCTTATTACTTGCACGACAATTGACTAACTTTTTTTTGTGTGCAAACGTTAGCTTGTTTTGGAAGGGAAAGTGAAGAACGTAGGGAAGATGGCTGAGTACAAGAGTATGGCGGAGCAATTTATCTGCAATTGCGCTCAAAAGGGTTCCAACAACATTAAGAAGACTCGAGGAGGTTTGCTCTGGTTCTTGCCATGGGATAACCTCCAATACACAACCGCCGCTTCTTTCGTCTTAGCCACTTATGCAAAATACCTTGACGCTGCACATACATCGGTCCGATGCCCCCGTGGCGTCCTTCAAGCTTCTGAGCTTCGTAACCTCGCTCGGGCCCAGGTTAGGCAGGCATTCGTTTTACTCCTTATTCAAATTTAGTCAAGTTTTGAGACTAATTAATTAAATCAAGTTTTGAGAATCCTCAAAACTTAATTTTAACAAAATATACAAAAAAGAGACAGTATGCACTTATAGATGTTCGTAATGGCCACAGCCAACAAGAGAGAACAATGTCTTCGTAGATATTAGAATTTTTACGTGAGGATTAATTAAAAGTTTCATACGTCAACATAAAAATAATATTTTACATGGTCCATGTAACAGGTTGACTACATACTTGGGTCAAACCCCAAGAAGATGAGCTACATGGTTGGATACGGCACCAATTATCCTAGAAGACCACACCACAGAGGAGCCTCCATAGTGTCAATCAAGATGGATCATAGACCGGTGACATGCAAAGGAGGGTATGGAACTTGGTTCAACAATCCAAAACCGAATCCTAATGTTTTGGTTGGAGCAATTGTAGGTGGACCGGACGAGAACGATGCTTATGGAGATAACCGGTCTGATCCTCAGCACGGTGAGCCTGATACAGTCACGGTTGCTCCTTTGGTTGGTGTTTTGGCTGCCATCGCATGACCTTAGTTATATCTCTATTTGTTTCTACCTAAGGATGTATGACTGTCTTTGAACTTCATTTTCCCTAAGACGCTCTAGCAACTAACGTTTAGGTCTAAGGGTAGAAAAACAAATTTTGATATGTTATAATAACTTGATGTATTGTCAAAAAAAAATAATAACTTGATGTAATGAAACTTTCGAAACTAGTGATTTCGGTTCAGTTAAGGTGTGGTTATAAGTGTTTAGTTTGGTTCTCATGGAAGTTGTTAAACTCTCTGTTGATCGCCTTCTAACAAAAATTAAAAAAGGAAAAAATTCAAAGATATCTAACTTTTATAATACTGTAACAACTATATAGCTACCATCATTCAATTAATCAACAAATGATGAAAAACCAATACATTTAAATGATGTACATCTTATACAAAATATATTGTACCTCTTATACCGAAAAGTAATTTTTTACATGGATAAGAATTTTTCATTTTAAACTTCAAATTCTTTTTTTATTATATAAAGTTGAGTTTTGAAAGTTAACCATTAACAAGATTTTAACATGTGTCAAGTTATTAATCTCAAATTTTGACATGTGTAAAAGTTAATATTTAATAGGAGAAATATGATTACAACAAAAATAAAATATTTTGTTTTAAAAAATATTAATAATGTAAAAAGATAATTATCAAAAATTACAGAATTTATAAAAAAATACAAAGGTTTTTTAAAATAATAATAAGGAGATTATATATATATATATATATATTTCATAAAATTCGAAATTATAAAATTATTTACTTATTTTAATTTTAAATTATTAATTCTACAAAAAAAGGGATTAAGGATAAGATACAGTTAATTATTAATTCTAAAATTTTGTAAATACTCACTTTTATATAAACATAGATTGTCTCATAATTAAATAATTTATTCAAAAACACTGCTTTCAATTTTATTTAATTAGAAATTTTAAACTTTCAGAACCCAACTTTATATAATAATATATAAGAAATAGCCTAGCTAATTTTAGTTCACATATCTTATGGTCTTATCTATATCTTTTAGGTAGGATATTTGAGAAGATGTCTAATATGAAAAGTTTTAGGCTACAAATGTTAAGCTAACTATATTGTTCTATTTTGTAAAGATACGAATGTGAATGATCCTTAATTAGCCATGGATTCCATCTTATAGAGATTCTCTATAAATAGTTGAACACATATATACTACAGAGATATGACAAACAGAAGAAACAAAGTAAAATCAGTTGTTCGTTCAAATTGGTCTTGAGATCGTCTAATTTTTTTATTTTTTTCAAACGATGTCTCAATTGAAAAATGGATCTTCACAATGCTTATGGACAAGTATTTGCATTGTGTTATTTTTAATGTCGATGGCTCGTGGAGCTGTCTCTACAGATTATGGAGAAGCTCTCACAAAGAGTCTTTTATATTTCGAAGCTCAACGCTCTGGAAAATTACCACCGAACCAAAGAGTTACTTGGAGAGGACATTCTGCACTTAGAGACGGTTCTGATGTTCATGTAATTTAGAACCCAAATCCTAAACTTTGTCCCAAATATTTTCATTTTTTTTTTAATGTATATTTGTTAGATTTAAGTATGATATTTGCTAATTGTGAAAAATCATAGGTTGATCTCACCGGAGGGTATTATGATGCCGGAGACAACATGAAGTTTGGATTTCCGATGGCGTTCACGACAACAATGCTAGCTTGGAGCAGTATAGAGATGGCATCGCAGCTTAAGGTTCATCAGGAGTACGAAAACGTCCTTGCGGCTCTCAAATGGGCGACTGACTATCTCATCAAAGCCCATCCCGAGCCTAATGTTCTTTACGGACAAGTGGGTGAGGGATACTCTGACCACGGGTGCTGGATGAGACCCGAGGATATGACCACTCCGCGTCCTTCATTTCGCATTGATGCTCAACATCCAGGCGCTGACCTAGCAGGTGAGACAGCTGCAGCAATGGCTGCCGCTTCTGTAGCTTTTGCACCATCTGATGAAGTCTATGCCAATATACTCATTGGTCATGCAAAAGATTTATTTGAATTCGCTAAGGCTCACCCTGGCGTTTACCAAAACTCCATTTCTAACGCGGGCGGCTTCTACGCGAGCAGTGGATACGAAGATGAGTTGTTGTGGGCTGCAGCTTGGCTCCACCGTGCCACCAACGACCAGACTTATCTCGATTATCTAACACAAGCATCTGGTAGTGGAGGTCCAAGGACTGTTTTCGCGTGGGACGATAAGTTTGTGGGTGCACAAGTCTTGGTTGCCAAGGTAGGTTATGACTATTTCACTAAAGAAAACATATCAGTAAGTTATGTAACAAGAAACAATTATAACACAAAGTTGTGCAAATGCAGCTTGTATTTGAAGGGAAAGTAGAGAGCAATGGAAAGATCGCAGAGTACAAGAGCATGGCGGAGCAGTTTATCTGCAACTGTGCTCAAAAAGGTTCCAATAACGTTAAGAAAACCCCGGGTGGTTTGCTCTGGTTCATGCCGTGGAACAACCTCCAATACACGGCTGCTGCTTCCTTCGTCCTCTCTGCCTATTCTAAATATCTTGAAGACGCAAAAGCCTCCATCCAATGTCCCAATGGCGCTCTTGAAGCTTCTGATCTTCTCAACCTCGCTCGTTCTCAGGTAGTTCAACATAATATAGTACCAAACCATCAGACATTTTCTTGAAATGATATCAAGAGTTTTTCATATAATATTTACCTATTTAATTGTCAATGAATGGAATGATGATTTATTCTTATACTATTATTTACTAATATCTTATGTCAATGAAAATATCATATAGGTAGATTACATACTTGGGTCGAACCCTAAGAATATGAGCTACATGGTTGGATTTGGGACCAATTATCCCCAAAGACCTCATCATAGAGCAGCCTCAATTATATCGATCACCAAGGACCAAATACCTGTGGCGTGCATTCAAGGGTTCGATGCATGGTTTCACAATCCTGCACCAAACCCTAACGTTTTAGTCGGAGCAGTCGTAGGAGGACCCGACGATAACGATGTTTATGGAGATGATAGGACTGATTATCAGCAGGCTGAACCTGCACCAGTCACCGCTGCTCCACTTGTTGGTGTCTTGGCCGCCGTTGCTTGATCTTACCTCTCTCTGTTTTGTAAATAATATCGTTTTTAGGCTTGCAAATAAAACATATTTGATATTTTAAGAAAATTATTAATCTTGAAATGTTAGCTATATTTTCTAAATGATTGGATACAAAAAGACAAAAAAAAAAAAACTGTATTCTTAAAAGTTCGAAAAGCTGGTTCCATTACTCTCTTCTCTACAAAAGTGTTCTGTTCTTAACAATCATCACACTCACGTCTAACATTTACAACACAAAAGAATTTGTACATTATCAGAAAATTCATACTACTGTGAGAGTCTGTAAGTCGATCCTTTACCGCTGTTGCATACTCCTAATCAATCCCCAATGTCGAAAATGGCTCAATGGCTCCCTGAGAAAACCAAAACAAAGTTCGTTAGACCCACTTTTTCTCTTAAAACAAAAGTTTGCTTTTGAAGTATTGTTTTTGTTTACTCACGGAGCAATCATCGTACACACGCCATATGGTCTCCCCCAAAAGGTTTGCTACTGAGAGAACTGTAAGCTGAGGAAAATAGTTTTGCTCTGACAATGGAATCGTGTTGGTTATGATCACCTCTTGAAACAGTCCACTCGATAGTCTGCTGATTGCAGGAGGGCTGTTTCCGAATATAGACAACAAATGGATAATATAAGCTTTTTTCTCTATTTATACGTCCAGCATATAGAAACATTTCATGGACTTACCTAAAAACAGCATGAGTGGTACAGGCGTATACTTCTCTTGCTCCTTCTTGGTGTAAGAGAGCCGCACCTTTGCTTATAGTTCCTAATTTGTTAAAACTTAAGTATCTAAGTATAGCGGAGAGTGAATACGAATTTATATGCAGATAGATACAGACTTATATAACTCACCTGCTGTGTCAATCATGTCGTCTACCATTATAGCTACTTTCCCTTTAACATCCCCAATTAAGTTCATCACCTACATACACAAGTGGATTGTTAAATGTCAATTCCAGTCTTGGTTAAAATGAAGATGCAAATTGGTTGTTACCTCTGCAACATTGTGCCCATGACGTCTTTTATCAACTATTGCTAAAGGTGCATCAGATAACTTCTTGGCAAAAGCACGAGCCCTTGCGACACCACCAACGTCAGGTGAAACTACCACCAAATCATCAGAGGATATGCCCTTACTTGCTAGGTAATCAAGTATCACAGGCTGTTCATGAGTATTAAGTACAAAAACAAGTTACCATAAGAAAATCCATTGTCACAAAAGGAACTCAATGCTTTGAGGAATCCATTAAGATAGAAACCTTACCTGGCCATAAACATGATCAACTGGAATGTCAAAGTAGCCCATAGACTGTCCTGAGTGAAGATCACAAGCAAGGACACGGTCGGCACCAGACTGTGTTATCAAATTTGCCACAAGCTTAGCTGCAATAGATTCACGTCCTTGAGTCTGCAAAAATTTGGAGAATGACAGAGTCACATGAAAAGTCTGTTAGCCATCAACGAGAAACTAAATGGAGCCACAGGAATGAGACAATTGACGAACTCAAATCAGCTACATAAAGAGAACTAAGCTACCAATTTGATTACATTTGAATAGTAACTACCTATACTGACAATTGAATTGATTACTTCTGGAAACGAAAAGGCATGCGTGTAAACCAAGATGCAACATTATAAAAGAAGATATCATTCCAAGACAGATTTTAAAGAAGGGCTTGCCTTTCTATCAGCTCGAGCATAACCAAAGTAAGGAATCACAGCGGTGATAGTTTTGGCAGATGCTCTCCGACAAGCATCAATCATAACAAGCAATTCCATAAGGTTTTCATTAGCAGGTGGGCATGTAGGCTGTACAAGGAACACATCACATCCCCTAACACTCTCTTGCAGCTGAACATAGATCTCACCATCAGCAAAACGTTTAATCTTGATTTTCCCAAGATCCAGACCCAAATAGCAAGAAATCTCCTGTATCATCATCGTAATAAAACATCCAATGAACAAACGACAAAATATCACACAAATCAGTTTCTTCGTAATCGTTTAGCAAGCAATTGAACAAATCCAGTCAAAATCCTACTAATCAGTTTGTTCCTAATCGTTCCAAACTTGCAACTTAAATCTGAAGAAGCATGAATTAAGAAAGAAACCTGAGCTAAGGCAGGATTAGCAGTGCCGGAAAAGATACGGAGGCGTGTGGTGTTCTTGTAAATCGAATCTTCCAAACGAGTTCTCGAAAAACTTGCGGGAACGGTGTCGCCTGTAAGCAGATGGAAACCGGAGGAGTTTCCGCCGTCGAACTTGTACGGATCCGCCGCGTTACACTTCTGTTATTCCACACCCAACATTAACAATCGAAGAAGAAGAAGATTCATCAGATACAAGCGAAGACTGTAAAAAAGGCTACTGATACCAGATAGAGTCGGAAGAGTGAGAGAAGACTTACGAGAGGAAATCGAACCGAAGAAGAAGGGGGACGAATCAGAGAAGAACGGCGGAGATGTAGCGCCGGTAAAGTAGGCGATGGTTGAACAAGAGACGCCATGTTTTCGAATTGGATCCGAAGAGAGAGATTTTAGGGTTTTAAGAAAAGCTCGTCGTCGTCGTAAACACAGTAAAAGAGTCTTTTCTTCTTCTACTTACTTTTACTTAGCCCGCGAGATACGAAATTGACGACTAACCGTAACGATTTTGTTAAAAATAAAAATACAAATACTAACCGTAACGATTTCTCTGTAACCAAACAATAACATTCAGAATCTTGAAATGTCTCATTCATTGCTATAATAAACCTGAGGAGAAAATTTTGATACATCTCTTTGGGAAGATGTGAAATACGAGAAAAAGTCTGGCCGATGTTACAACGTATGTCTATATAGCTCAAAGGCAAGAAACAAACACTGATGAAGTTCGGTTTATTTTAAAAAGAGATTTCGAGGAAAGTCTGATCACAATCATTTACAAGTTTAGAGAGCTTCAGAGTGGTTAGTTTTTGTTTAGGAAGTAACTCCATATGGAAGCAATGCCGCAGCAACGACTCTTCCTTCTTCATTCAGAATGTTGTAAGTTGATGCAGCATTTCTCTGAATTAAATGTAATCGACATCAGTGCATAAGAAACTATGAGCTAAGCTTGGGGATAGAGAAGCTTTGTAAAGGATTAAGAAGCTTACAGAATCAACTGTTTCTAGTTTCATGCCAATGGACTTCACAAACTGACGAACCTCGGGAGTTACCGGGTGAATGTCTCTTCCACAACCAATAATTAAGAGCTCTGGAGGGTTAAACACACAGTCAGAAAACCATTGATGATTTAGTTTAGACAGTGTATATCAAGACCTGAGATTGATGCTAATATGCAATAGTAAAGTTCACCAATGGCAATGCGGTTTGTTCAAACTCAAGAGTCATTAGTTCAACAACTAGACTTCACAAGTAATGAAACAAATTTGTTTTCAAGACAGAGAGAAATGCTGTAGTTGAATCTATGAATACCTGGAATCGGTCGAACTGTCTGGAAGATAGACAAGCTGCATCCACGGAAACAGAAATGTACAAACGTTTAGCCACTGCTTAAGGACAGCATTTGTTCATAAACTTCAAAGAAAGAGCACAAGAGTAACAACAGCAAAGAACGCTAATCGAACATAGTTCAATAAGATAAAATCCATAAAGCTTTAAAATTCCTCTGATGACACTGAACGTTGTAAACTTGTTGAAACCAATCTTTAATTAAAAGCACAAAACTTTCACTCCAACACAGTCATACTAAGTCGGCTATCAATAAGAGGTTGTAACAGCACATTGGTTAGAATCTAGGAATGAGAAACAATGACTGATACTAACACTCTAGTAAAGCATCTACATAGCTCAAGACGACCACTTTCCTAATTAGAGAGAAGAGGGGAAAGTAATACCTATCAGTGGTGATCTCGGAGAATTTACGAGGACTCCATGACATTAACAAATTCCCAACACAGAGTAAGCTTCCTTCGTATTTGACCCCATTCACCGTGAAACTCGTTTCATTAAATCTGCAAATTAATCAATTAAAGAGAACCCAATGAACCCTAATCATAACCATTCAATCCCAAAACCCAGAAACTGTGGGTAAAATCCAAAATCAACGATGAACAACAAAGAGTTTTGAAAATAATTACTCTTGGAAGCGAAGCTGGTCTTCAGGAACATTGTCAATCAGATTGATCTGATCATAGAGAGAGAAAGCTCGTCTCAGAGATGGCAACACAGGATTCGAGTGCTTCGGAACTTCTTTTCTCATACTTTGAATCAGTTTCGGCAAAGTCGCCATTGTTTTCAACCTCATCGCCATCTTCGCGGCAGCTCAATTGCCTGAGAATCCCGATGGCTCCTGATTTTTGCAGCCGTCGAGACCTTTAACTAACCCGGTTTAACTCTACCAATATCGGTTATCTGATATAATTACCTAAACCAAAACCTAACCAAATTCGTTAATACTCGTAGGTTTATATTATTCCTAACACATAACAAGAATCTCGCTTAACCAGAGAGTGTGTATATTGTTTCATATGAAACATAACTTTGGAAAAATACAATATTGTGGAGCAAAAGAAATATAAAATTTGTATGCGTTCTCCACTTCCTTATTAATACCCACAAAGATGTAAACTCAAAAACAAAAAATCAGAATGTTCTTCACTTCTGTCTCCAAAAAAATTTCAAGAGCTTGCTCAATGGTTTATTATGGAGAATAGAAGGAAGGAGCTGGGAGGAAAGGGAATGGTGCAGCTGAAGCATAAGCCACTGGAGGTTGAGCTACACGTTTCTTTCGCCTGGGAGCTTTTACTTCTTTTGATAAACCGGCTTCTTCTTCTTCTACGAGTTGTTGCTGATTATCATTTGAGACTCTGTGTAGAAGAAGACCAGACATGAAAACAGGAAGGAAGAGAAGACTCGCATGGAACATCTTCCTTGCTTTATGCATGGTCCGGTCTCTGTAGAATGAAAATGCTGTTGCAGCTATTGCTATTGTGAGAAGTGTTGATTCGAGGCAAAACCAACTTGAGGTTAATCCCCCTGTCACAAAAAATGGAAGGAACACCAATAAATCAGAGACAGTAGTAGTAGTGCAGCCTTTGAACTAAAGAAAGATGAATCCACAAGACTCACAGTCATAGGCAATGAAACCGAGAGGGACCATGTAAAAGCAGTTCCTAAGAGCCACTGCTGCTAGTCTCTTCCCTGACGGATCAAAGAGTGACAGCATCTTGTAACTGAAAACAAGGCAATATGACACAAAATCAAAACTTGGCTCTTGGTTGCTATATTTTGCGAATGTTAATTTCTAAGCAGAAGAAACTCATTATCAAGCCACCAGAAAGTAGACTGCTGTGACACTTTACACTTTCTATTATCTAGCACTATCTAGGACACTGAGATCATTCAACAGACTTGAACTCTTTTCAAAGATCAACATTACATGGGAGGAGACATTCTAATCTTATATGAAACCATATGGTCTTACCCTCCAGCTGCATAATCATTGCGGCAGAGATGCGCAAGGGCCATAAAATGAGGGATCTGCCAAAAGTAAAGAGCAGCTGGAAGTATCATCGAATTGTATGAAATCTGACCAGAAGCTGCAGCCCACCTGAAAAATCAAAGATAACTAAGCATAAATATGGCGAACTATGATTCCATTTTGAAGAAAAGCTATGAAAGCCTTACAAAAACAGAAACTGCTTATATAAATTTGATAAAACTCGGTCATAGAAACTTAAACTCAGGAAAAAGCAAACATGAACTAAGCGAAATAAAGAGGAAAGGAAAAACAATTTACCCAAGCAATGGTGGTATGGCACCAACAACAGCCCCAACCCATGTATTGATAGGGTGAAGTTGCTTCAACGGAGTATAAACAAATGCATAAAGGACAAGATTGGCAGATGCAAGTCCAGCAGCCAACATATTAGTCTGCAATAACCTTGTCGTGGAAGCAAAAGATTAGATTCATAATCTCTCGAACTTGGAGTTATTAAAACATAGAAACAAACATTCACCTTGCTAGCCAACAAACAAGCACCAGAAGCACCAGCAATAGTTGCCCATGCAACAGCGTGTGGAACACTAATACGTCCTGAAGGCAATGGCCTTAGCATTGTTCTCTTCATCTTTGCATCATTGCTTATCTCAAAAATCTAATAAATGGATAACAAGGAAGCAACATCAACTACATAAACACAACAATGATTCCAAAATTTTCAACATTTCAATGTCTTTAGTACTGTAATAACAGCTTTGTTCCAAGATTATAACCTGATTCAAGGAATTAGCAGATGCAGCAATCATCATAGTTCCAGCACATGTGTAACAAAGCCCCGGGAAGCTAATCGCAGCATTTCCCGTACCCAGAATATAACCAGTGCCAGAAGTCGCAACCACGAGCATACTACAAACATCAATCAAACAAAATGAGGATTTTGAATCCAAAAAAAATGGAAATTTCCAATTTTTTCAAAATTCCCATGAGAAACGAATACTAAATACATACCTAAGTCGAGCTTTAGAAAGTTCCCAATAACAACGAGCGTAGTGATGCCCTAATCCAGCCATAGCAGCAACTCTAGACGAAATCTCACCGGTGGTAGCTGCGGCGGCGACAGTACCTGAGGCAAAAACTCGATTGGCATCGGATCTAACCCCAGTGATCCCTAACTTAGCAGTTGAATCTGACGGAAGCGGAGGCTCGGTGAAGCTATTAACGACACACAATTCGCGAGACCAAGGAATCAGTCTAGGGTTTGTCGGTAACGAAGAAGAAGAAACAGAGATCCTAGACGAGATACGTGACACAACAGATCTTCGCCACATCTTACGAAACTAAAAACGTTCAGTCGTCTGAACCTTTCTTCTACGCGTTGAAGGAGATTGAGAGACACTTCTTCATTTCATATGAACAGATTTTGATTTTTGGCCTCAGATACTCGAGTCACGGTGGCTCTTTCACTTTTACAGGAAATGAAGATTAAATTTATTAGATATTTTGTTTTATGGTCAATTCGAACATTATCAGAGAGTTCAGGGGTACTTATATAAATAAATCAACATTATGGACTATAACAATTACTCGTTTTGCTGGGCTCAGGCCCATTTATAAAAACTCCATTAATGTTTGGCATGTCATACACAAAGGGACAAAAACACATTACACTTTTTTTTCAGTCCTCATCGAAACAAAAAATGAGGACGCGCCGTCGAACATACACGGCAGCAACTCCGCCGTCTTTGGTCACAGTGAAGCCCACAGTTGAAGCAGTTGCCGTTCCAGTGTCCGATACAAAAAGAAGAAGAAGAAAGCTCCAATCGTGAGTGTTTTCTTTTTCTCTTTCATTCCAATCAATATATATTAGGGTTTATATGCTGCTTACGTGAACATACCTAGAGTTGGTAGCTTTCACTATACCAACACACTCTTAGCATCAGTGACAAGTCCACTCTAGTTTTCTCTTAGTTAACTCACCCCAGATTCTTCTTTCTTCTAATCCTCAGATGCACTGCAAAAAAACCTAAGGATGGATCGAACAAGTGTGATATAGGAGGATTGTGGGGGAATCTAATACCCTTAGATCTCCTGCGGAAGATACTGTCCTCCGGCCTTGGATTAAAAGACAACATACAAGCTTCCGCTGTCTGCAAGGCATGGTGCGAAGCAGCTGTCTCTGTTCGCAAGTTTCAGCTTCTTCCTCCTCCTCCTTTGCTTTTTAATTCACAATACTCATCAATGCCTATTTGTGGGGTCGGTATCCCTCATCACCCATTACGGTTTCCAACATGTAAGCTCCAATTCCCAGGGACGTTGCATAGGTTCCATATCCCCGCTTTTTCAAAGGATGGTTGGGTGCTTTCGACTCAAGACCTCACCGTTTGTGTTAATATACTTCTTAACCCGTTTACCGGTGAGAGCTTCTACTTACCCCCAATGAGTCGCAAACACAGCTCCCGTTGGTTAGCCTTCTCAGCCGCTCCTACATCAGCTAGCTGTATGGTGATCTCGTACACCCAACTAGAATTCCTCGCAACTGTTGTGATCGAAACTTGGCGGCCTGGTGAAACCGTATGGACTACGCACTCGTTTAGGAACCAGTTACCGTTTCGCATTTGGGGGAAATGTGTCTTCTCCAACGGCATCTTCTACTGTCTCAGTACCTGCGGCTATCTTGGGGTTTTCCACCCGTCTCAAGCCACATGGAATGTTCTTCCAGTGAAACCATGTCCCGCCTTTGACTATTTAGATGACTTTAACCCAGTGTTTATGACGGAGCATGAAGGAGACATCTTCGTTATTTATAAACACAACAACAAGAGAAGAGAGAAGAGAGATCTAAACGACAAGAGATCTAAAGGAGACAACAGCAACCCAACCGTGTTGAAACTAAATTCTAAACGCATGGAATGGCAAGAGAAGAGAGATCTTGGTGGCTTGACAATATTTACAAGTTTGCCTGCCTCTTTTGTAAGAGCTGGTCTCTCCACGGAGCATAGGAACAAAATATATTCCTCGTGTATTGATAACTTTGAGCGATACGGCACGTACTACTCCCTTGGTGATCCCCCTCCAACACACCGAGCGTCTTACCACCACCTTTGGGTGGAGCCACCTCCCAACAACAACGTTCATTTGTGACTTACATTATGTTTTGTAATTTATTTTGCAACAAACAGGAGACATCTTTGTTATTGCAAGCAACAAATTAAACAGGATTCTAAATTGCAACAAACAGGATTCTAAATTGCAACAAACAGGAGACATCTTTGTTATTTATACACACAACGACAACAGCAACCCAACCGTGTTTAAACTAAATTCTAAACGCAAGGAATGGCAAGAGAAGAGAGATCTTGGTGGCTTGACAATATTTACAAGTTTCCCTGCCTCTTTTGTAAGAGCTGGTCTCTCCACGGAGCATAGGAACAAAATATATTGATGAATTTGAGCGATATGGCACGTACTACTCCCTCGGTGATCCCAAAAGCTCTGATCCCCCTCCACCATACGGAGCGTCTTACCACCACCGCCTTTGGGTGGAACCACCTCCCAACAACAACGTTCATTTGTGATGCATTTCTTTATGTTTTGTAATTTGGCGTTACGAATAATATTTGCTACTTTCACAATGGTGCTACGTGTAATTGTTTGATTTGGAGGTTTTAAAAATGAATTATCAGATATAATGTTTTTGAGAGTAACATTGTTTCCCATAAAACAGAGCCTCATAATTTTGCAGGAAATACACACAGTAAAAATGTTAACCAAATCAAAACTGGGGGGAATCGATACAACTGAATCTTTAACGAAGAAGGAGAAAAAGATGCTCATTATTGTTAATCAATGAGAGAGTTCAACAGCTGTCTGAATTTAGGAATCTTGTTTGCGTCCACGGCCATCACTAAACCCATCAGCTGATAATTCTTCATCTGTAAGAATCGCCAGTAAAACCAAAAATCACAAGACAGAAACAATTAAAATCAAAACTATGTGTATATTAATAAGCCGGAGAGAGAAAACTTACTTCTTGAGAAGTAACGAGCTGTGAGCACATGGGGAATGTGAAGGACCAAGAGCTAAGCTGCAAATGCAATTTTTTCAACAAAATGTTTAGAGAATAACTAATTTTCCTTTACCACACACAACAAATCGAGTAAATTTATGTCATGAATAAGTTACCTCGAGGAAAAGTTCATCTTCAGGCTTAAGAAATATTGTTTCTTCAATGTCTTCTTCACCACGGCGAGGTTTTCTCTGCTGAGGATTCTTCAGCTATATATAACCAAGAAGACATATCACATCACTAATGCAAACAAGATAGCCTGAAAAACCAAAGTCGTAAAAGAAACAACAAATTACCTTGTAAATCTTGGTGATTAGAAGATATGACTTGAAGCGGAATGATCTACGAAGCTCTCCTGTAGGCTATATATATAAACAGGAAAAGAACTTTAAAACTGTTAAAAATTGTATTGCTCATAAGGAGTTGTTACACTAGGAGTTAATATGAAAAAGATGGAAACCTCATCTTCAGTGGCCCAGGAGACTTCATCGAACAACCCATCATAAAGAGGAGGAAGAAGTTGTGGGGGGAGATTCATTACTCTTTGAGAAACCAATAAACCAACATCTTGTGTTTTTTTCTCCAAGAGCATTTCTAGATCCTTCGTAATATTCTTTTCAGAACACACTTTACGAAGGAATTCTTTTACCTCTCTAAAGCACATATTGTCCTGAACCAAATGCAAACAAATACATTTCAGGATTAGAAAGTTACTTCAACAAAGCCTGAAAACCAAATTAACAAGTTACATGTAATATAATACAGAGCAAACATTAAAGTGAGTTTTATTTTTGTGACTTGCCTTATATCTTGCCAAGTTAAGAGCAGTGACAACAGCAAATACTGACTCGTCCTCATCATCTGCTACTTTCACAACAGTTCCTACAGTTGTTTGTTCCAGTATCAAATCAACAAAATTGCTCAAATCCCACTCCTTGTCATCGAGATAGTTCTGTAATAGGGTCTTAACACCATGAAAGTCTGTAGGTTTTGGATCAAAGAACTCAAAGTCTGCTTGCACATCTCCCTTTAAAGATCAACAAACATTGATAAATTACATAGCTTTTTCATCTACAAAACTAACAGAAGAACAAATTAATTCCTCTTACCTGAGAGTCTTCTTCATCAGACGAGTCCGAACTTTGTTCATCTTTCTCTTTTCTAGGTAACTTAGGGACCTTTTCCTTTTCATCTTCAAAATTAGAATGATAGATATAACATCACTACAATTTTACAATGGTTGTGAACAGAAAGGTCTCAACTATAATAGTTTACTTACCAAAAGAAATCTCTTCAGAACATTGACAGTCTTCAGGATGAGGCAAATCACGTCTAGACGTTGAAGCAAAAGCAAGTAACCGCATAAACGGTGAAAATGCTAAAGGCTGATGCTTTACCAATCGTCTTCCTATTGGTCTTCGAGGCATCTATTTCAATTCACAGCTAACAACAATTCAGACTAATTCAACCAGAAAAAAACGATTAAAGGTTCTTAATTTGAGTTCCTCTAATCAAAAACAAAAAACCAGAAAACGAAACCGTACCTGGAAAAGCTGATTCTCAACAATACGCAAAAGCCAAACCCCAACCCTTCTGAGATGCGAAGATTGATCAAACACGAACGACACAGAACCAGAAAGCTTAAACCTCTCTGTCTCTCTCAAAACCCGAACAAGACTGTTTTGACTTCAATCTATGAGCTTAGAGAAGACAAACCAAACGACGTCGTTCTGTAACAAAACCCTAATCGAAACGATGACGTTTAATCATCAAGCCAAACACAAAACAAAAAGCCCGTTAAGCGCTATTGTGTTATCTTTCGACCCGTTCAATATGTTTGCAGTTTGTAGTTTTGTGAAGCTGTAAACCTATGGTTAGCTGAATTAATCGAAAAAAAAAGATAAGCAAATATGATTAACTGTTGCTTTATTTATATAGTACAAGCAAGAACCGTATACAACTTCTGTAATATATAATTACAGCCAAAATAAATCGAATCAAAGAATCATATCTTATAACCTGTCTCACTATTCTACTTCCCACGTATACCGTAAAAAAAACATGTAAAAAAGAATAACCTCAGTTGAAAGAAAATAACCAACATATATATTTACTCCCAAAGATTTGAACTAAAAGAATATCGCACGAACCACCACCATGAATCTTCTTCCTCACTAAAGCTCCGGTGATCGGGAAAAAATCGGCTCTCATCTGAATCTTACGAGTGACCAACAATGTGACAATGACCAATCCCCTGCAGGGCTTAAGCATCGGATTACCGTTGTTGTTGTTGTCTGTCAGAGCACATACACTCTGGAACAGGATGTTTTGTAACATCTTTACCAGCTTTGCTCATTCTCAACTCCGGCTGTCCTAATGATTCTCGATGAAGATCTTTCACAATCCTGTTAAAATCCGATTCTGGAAGCGACGAGTTCATGAAATAAGGAAGCATCTGTCTCTTATTTGGTGTGATGTATTTCTTGTGACCAGCGTAAGCTCGTTGCCCTTGTAACGCGTGTCCCATGTTTCCACCGTGAGACGGTATGAAAACATCACTGTTCTCGCAGACAATGTAGTCGATTGCAGCCATAACCGAAGCTTTCTTGGCGAATGGTTCAAGCTCGCCTGGTAAAGCAAGATCATGCTTGTTGTAAAACTGAGGGAACTCTTTAGTTAATGGTTCCAAAACCTCTTTCCCTCCTAGAGGCTCTCCTCCTGCCCAATAGATTCTCGCATCCTTTGGAGCTTCTAATGCTTTAAGCAGCCTGTGGAATCGCAATAACACTGTTAAATACAGAATTGTCCAACCATAAGCAATAAGATATTGTGGACTTTAGTTGGTACTATACCTTGTGACTTCTAGAGCAGTTAAAGGGCATAGACCAGCGAGTTTTCTTTGGTGATAAGTCATGTTTGATCTACCAGTAAGAAGCTCAGGATGACGTTCTCTTTCGCTGTTGACTATTTCATCGTACTCGGGAGTTAAACCAGGGAGACAACCAGTTCTAACCCAAACATCTTTCTCCATTCTTAGATGAAGTGAGAGATACTGTCCTTGGTTACGCATCCTTGAAGCTAGTTTGTTACCGAGTTCAAGAATCCTTGGGGAAAATCTCAGCGCTTGGAAAGCTACCTTGCATCGTAGTTTCTGAAGATCAGAAGGAAGGTCCTTGGAGAGTCTTGAATCGAGACCACGGAGAAGTAGAACTCTTTCTCTGTTGATCTGCAAAAACAGAGGAAAGAAACACTATTATTAGCTCAATCTATAGTCAAACAAACACATACATCCAATTAGAGATTGTTTTGGTAAGAAATCTTACTCGCTTGAGGTAATGAGCACGGATCCATTGAGGAGAAGCATGAAGTGGAGTTCTCTTCTCTTCCACAGGTCTCGTCATTACATGAGTAGAAGGTAAAGACGAAACTATATGGACATCATCAGCTAACACATTCTTGAAATGCTCCAAGTCAAATATATCCGCAAATTCACTAAAATTGCAACAAACAAACAAGACAATTAGATCAACAGCTTCACATTATCCTAACCTCTTCTTTCAAAAATAATGAGTTTTAAGTATTATACCTTTCGTCTCCCCAGATGACATTGACCTGCAAAACAGGAACAACAAGAGAAGCTCCAAGGATCCTAGCGATGACAACAGCATCAACAATCTGATTCCTTTGCTGATTCATCCCACCAGAGACAACAACAAGAAGATACTTCCATCTGTTCTTCAAAATCGAATTGCTATCTTTTCTATACTGACTTGTAAATCCCAAACAGGGCTTAAACCCTAACCCATCAGGTTGTTTCCAGAAATCACCTTCCTCCGCTAACAAAGTCTTATTCTTTCCACCCTCTGATTGAGTAATCTCACTCGAATTCGAATACCCAGAAGACGAATTAGATTTTGAAGCCAAACCCAGATGAGATTCAGCTCGTTGCTCACCATCGAAGCTTAATGGTTGATTAGTCGTCGAACAAGGGTAACGTGAGAAAGGGAGAGAGATTGGGTCAACGTTGAATCCGAGTTTCAACATACCAAAGAGTGAGAAGAGAAAGAGAGTAAAGAACCAGATCCTAGGGTTTCTGTAAGAGAAGCTGAATCTGTTGGTGTTGTTGCTTCTTGATGATGATGATTTCTTGGGAGAAACAAGAAGGGATTGTAAAGAGGAAGAAGATAATGAGTTTATGATCTGAGAAGGGACTGAGATGTACGAAACATTCTTCTTATTGTTGTTGCTGTTACTATTTTTCGATAACGCCATTGAAGCAAGAAAAGAAAAAAAAACAGAGTGTTTTGAAGAAATCTTGTGATTTGGGTTTTGAAAAGGTTTAAAGTTGAGAAATTTGCAATGTTGATCGGGTCACACAGCTACGCCGATGAATTAGGGAGAGACAAAAAAAAAAAGAAACGTGTGAGAGAGAAAGAGATGGGCGGCGGGAACGCGAAGTCTGATCAAAGTCTGCAACCGCGTTCTTAAAGGAAGAGAGAGAGAGAGAGAGAGAAAGAAACAGAGAAGAAGAAGATACCACATGGCAGTTTTATTTTTGAATTTGTTTAACTGTTTTACTTATTAATTAAAAAAATAATTAAATTGTTTTGACTGTGATTAGCAAATGTGTATAAAGAAGATTAAAAAAAAACCGTGATTAAAAGGATTTTAAATGCGTTTTTTTTCTTTTTCTTTATGTGTTATATAATAAAGGGAAATAATAGAGTTACTGGGAGTTTTTGGTAGGTCCATTAAGCTTTTTTTAAATTCCTATGAATAATGAGATATTCTGGACAAATATAATATGGTTTTAATGAGAAAAAATAAAATAAAGTGTATACAAAAATGTGTTCTATATGTGCTTTACGAGTTTTTAGGATAGAGACCAAATGGGAATGATAATACAATCATTTTTTTTTTGTTAACCAATTATAATCGTAGGACGAATAAGGTGACAAATCACATCATTGTTTTCTATATATTTATAATTTTTTATATGTTTGGTTAGTCGGTTTTTTATTTTAAAGTCATTTGTATATGTTCACAGAAAAAATAATACCAAATAAATATATAAAAATGTATATATAATCGAATTGAACCAAAAAAATTATGGATTTCAAACTTGGCATTTTCTTTGTAATTTTATAAATGCTTATAATTGAAGTTTCTAATTTATATTAGATAACTTGTTGAATAATTTTAATTATGAGTTATATGATAAGTTGATAACATGGGATAAGAAGAAAAAAGGAGAAGTCCTATCAATTTTGTTTTTTTTTTTTTTTCGAATTTTTGAAAAAAAGATGTGTGAAAGAGACCAATTTAAATTGATGTCAAAGTATAAAAATTAAAAAGAACCATAATTACGAATAGAAGAAACACAAAAATGTGTATTTATCCTTTGCGTACACCAACAACGATGACAGTGTCTTGTTGCGATACGGCCAGCTGTTTATTTTCCATCATTCGAATTTCGAAGAACAAAAGTTATATAAAGCTCAGACGACAGCCTGTGTATAATATATACACTTCTCCTTATACACGACCTATACCTAATCAATTCATTTAAAAACTATACTATAAAAGGAAATAAAAATATAATTCTTTTGCCTCCTCGAATATATACCCTTTGTGAAAATGATTAGCTAGTAAATTTATCTTAGTTTGGTAAACAAGTGAGTTATCTACAAAAGAGTTATCGCTTTACACGTAAAGAATGAGATAAGAGAGTTTATTTACTTCACAAAAATGGATTTATTGCAATATCTTACAAACAAAGTAAGCTAAATAAATGTTATGGACACACATGTTGTTTTATTAAGGTAATTTATAAGTTGTTTTTAAAAAAAAAAAAAAAAAAATTGTTGGATTACTTTACAAGTCATATCCCAACTCTTTATCAAAGTAGATGCCAGCTGGAATCCACTTGACACATCGGTATTCTCGTCCACGTCGGATCAACTAAACGTTTTAGCATCTAACACGTGTACATCTGCGCCACTCGCACATCTCAAGACGACTAGTTTGATGGAGTATGCATATAATATTGGAAAATTAAAAGTATGACTTTTTCACTGTCTAATATTCTTATTTAACCAAAAAAAACATAGAGATTGATGCGAATTATTTTTGTTTTCGTGACTATATATTCGTTAAAAAAAAAGAGAAAAAAAACAATACTATACTTTAACTTAATCTTCCATTGTTCAAGAGCATATGCAGTATATATCTTACGCTGAGTGGGTAATTTAAAATGATATCAGAAGCACTTCAACTAGTTTTTTTCAGCATCTCAAGGAGTAGTTTTTTAGATAAAATATAATAGTATATAATTTTTGGTTAAAAAAAAGAACATATTATAGTTCGTGTAATTAATTCCTTTAAGCAATATCAAAATTTATTTTGATTTTTTTTATTTTCAAAATGTGACTAAATTGATTGTTTTACCTCAGTTACACTATATGGTATAAATTTGTACGCTACTATACTGTTGAAAGTGGAACAAAACAAATACTCTAATTAAACAGATGACTAAAAACGTGGTTGTTGCGTTTGTACCAAATTACATCCTTAATTATTCTTTACACATCCTAAAGACTTAAAAAGTGTAAAAGTCTTTTCTCTTTACAAAGAAAAACAAACGAGTCCAGAGGTTTTTTTTTTTTTTTTTTAATATACTAGTATATATTAGCAACTTGTGAACATCATATGATGTAGAAGTTTGAAGAGTTCAAGGATACAATAGTATTATTATGTTTATGTATTACGTGTGGACTTGAATATTCTGGTTTGGTTACTGAAAACGAAATTTAATAAATTAGTAGTATTACTTATTAGATGGGCTTATCATCATCGTTTGGCCTTGCTAGATCTGTCTGTCCTCAGTGTCTGACTATCCCATTTTATTATATCTATAATTAAGTACTGCTTAAAAAACTAATTACGAGTATAGGTACATCAATATGAAGCCAAATTATAACAATATACCATACACACTTTCAGACGCTGACCAAGTTTAATAATAACAATTCTCATGCTTCTTCTATACAAAATACAAGGATATATCCCGTGCTTTAACATTTAAAAATATATATATAATATAATAGTAAAAATTATCTTTTATTTTAAAAAAAAATTATAAGTATTATATGAAAATTATAAACAATTTGTAAATAAAATAAAATAAAGATGATAGGAGAATCATAATTTAAAATCTTAACAAAATCTTCGAATTTAGTTATTAAAATAATTGTATTGTATACTTGGATATAAAATCTTGGTTTTTAAAATTCTGATTGGTTTTAATATTTTTTAAAAAAAATAATTAGTAATTTCGTCCATAATTTATTAGAGAGAAAATATTTTTTTAGATTTTTTAAGATTTTTTAATATTTGATATGTGAGTGTTTTTTATTTTTAATTTAATTATATTTATTTACATTAGTTAATTAAGCATAATTAATTTTTTCTAATGGCAGTTGAATGTAATTTTTTACACATTTTAATGTTAGTTTTATATTTGTACTTCTCAATTAATATAGTAGGATACATTAATGTAAATTCTTTAGTGTAACCAATTAGACAAGCTAGTAATGTAGAAAGAGGATGTAATTAATCTTTTTTTTTCTTTGGTCACAAAGGATGTAATTAATCTTAGTATCTCATATTTGGGAGTGGTAATTAAATTATATATCAACTAAATGTATACATATTATGATTAAAAAACTTATAGATCAATTTCAGAAAAGACAAAATTTGTATGGTTAATGAGTATACTAGTTTCCGAAACGACTATATATTTTGTATCAGTTCGCATAATAATTATATATTAATTGGCTCTTATATGAAACTTGGGATGCTCAAACTTGGTATATATATAAGAACAATATAAACAAGGGAATGAAAACAAAACATCCAATAATATATGATCAATAATATAATTTATTTGTTTAGTATTTGGGTGGTGATGTGAGAGATGAAGACGAATTCTTACTTCATGCTTCTTTCGTCCTTATCCAAATGACATTATTCGAAGTTGATGAAAAAAAGAGAAAAAAAATAATAGGCGTATTCACAAAATATTACGATTATAAATTATTCGTCGGAATTGTAGGGAACCATCAGAATAGTGGAGTTTTAGAATGTCATCACGTTGTACCATTTCCTCATCGGCTCTGACTTGCAACAAAATGCGAATCTTACCGTAAGATTATAAAGCATAATATTCAATCGTTTTGTTGATTGTTTAATCTCAATTTCATGTGCTGCTGTGTT
Organism: Camelina laxa; assembly: GCA_024034495.1. Classification (NCBI taxonomy): domain Eukaryota; kingdom Viridiplantae; phylum Streptophyta; class Magnoliopsida; order Brassicales; family Brassicaceae; genus Camelina; species Camelina laxa. The sequence continues at coordinate 1,506,874 of CM043882.1, forward strand.
ATTAGATCTGCCCTCACGTTCCGCTTTTACCGTTTTTATATCCAATAAATACACAGAGAAATTTTATTATTTTGTACACAGAAAAAATAAGTGTTATTTCGAGTCCCATTATACTGAATAGAATTTATTGATCGCGAATAATAACATATTCTCGAAATATTTATGGATGGAATTATTCGCAGTTAACGTTATATGTACAAGAATAATAATATCAAGAGAACTTGCTCAATAATTTTGAGAATTTTATCATCCATTTTTGACGGCAATGAATTTGGACCTACGTGCAACAAAATACACGATAACCAATATGACATATTATATGTAACTCAGCTGAAGTTTACAATATGGAATAATTAATGTAACGTTACATAGACATGAATGCTTATAATGTTACATGTACCAAAATGAATTTTAATCAAAATTATCGGTGTGTAAAAGCTTGATCGAAGGAAAAACCAATATTCGAACCAAATTTCAAATATTTGAGTATATAATCAAACTAATGTTCTATATCATTTTTGAGCATTGGTTTGAAGAGAAAGAAAAAAAACCTACACTCATATCCTCTATTTTTGGAAACTATAACACGAATTGAGTGAACCGAATCAAACGAAAACTTAAATATATGTTATTACTTTTAAAATACTTTTAATAAACGACTACTAGCAGAATGCCATAATCTTAGAGATATTTTTGTAGTAAGTATTTAAACTCATCAAACTAATGCTCTATATCATTTTTGAGTCCAATGATGACTAGTTGACTAGCTAAGCTAGTACAATATCGTTGTCTCTTAAACATAATTGGTATACTGGTTACCTACAGAGAATTCCAGAGGTTTTAATTAGTTAAACAATACAGACAAACCCTAATCATTCAGCAATAAGGACGATGCTGTCTTAATCATCATACTAACTAATTCTTTCATTTCTACATTCAGTCGTCACTTTTAACAACTTTAATTACCTTAACAACTACTAATACTAGCTATAGTTAGTATAATGTTTGTTCTTGATTTGGTGACGATAGTTGGTGTATTTTTCTCTTACAATTTAATTTCCATATACGATTAAGTCATCTAATCCGTCTCCATACTGGTTTAAATTATATATACATATATATATTTCAGAATAATCTACTAAGTTTTTGGGGTAAAAATGAATAAACAAGTAAGATTAACAAAGATGCATGCAGAGAGATGTCGCTATTGGTTGGTACATCAACTTGGTTAAGAATTATTAGTTTCGTAAATAATTAATTGCGTTTAGATTTGATACTAATTAAGTACTTGGAGGATTATTAATCTCCGTTGGCTTGATGCGTTGAGGCATTTACGATGGAACATATCGATGACAACCAGGAGTTGAACCACCATAAAGACCTTTTTTTTTTTTATGGTTAAACCTCTAATTGAGACTTTTCTTATTAGAACAACCTATCTCCTCAATTTTATATCGCCTAGGATTATCATTAAGAAAGAGAAAGTAGTAGTTTCACAAGTTGTTTCATATATCATTGACATATGTATACTTTGTTCAATATACAGACGGCTTACTACGATCGATAATTTCTACGGCTACTTACAAGCAGTATTGTTATAGCCATATTATATATGTATCTCAAAACTCAAAAGATATTGATGTTTTTACGAAGTAATCTTTGGGAGGATCAGTAATGACCTCAAGGACATTTTCTATTGTTAGAAAAAGACAAAAAAAAAAATAATCTATATATAATAGAACATAAAGTTTGAGATTTAACCATTACTCATATAGATCGGTGAATGATATGAGACTAATTGGCATTCTTATAAGAGAAATGTAGGCAACTAAACGTTTTAAAGTAAATTTCAACACAACTTATTAGGAAAAGGGATGAAAAAGATAACTCGTTCGTGTTAAGCTGTTATTTTTTCTTACGTTACAAACAAAAAAACTATAATGATGCAATAATGACTTTGATTTTCAAGTCTTGGTAATATATTACACATTGCTTCCTTGGGTAAAATAATAACAGAGTGCATTATTTAGCTTCACTTATTGCAATCATAGTTGAGAATGGAGATGTTTTTTTTGCGTATGAAACACTAATGTACTTGCGTGTTTACTATGTTCTGTGGATTTGTGGAAATTTGCCTCGTGACAAGTTTTGATTCGAAGCTTTAGGAGATGACACATGCTTAGTTTTTCTAAAGTATTAAACAAGCTATAAAAATAAAATAAAAGTGGGAAAGGTACTTGGAACTTGAAAATAAAGTAAACACGATCTATATAGGTAAACTAGAAAAGGGGAAATTATTTGTTTTGTGCGCTCTTGATATCATTACTCTAATGAACTAAATTAATTATGATAAGGCTTTCCACTAAACCCAAGATCCAAAGTTTCAATTCGTTCGTAGAAAAAGATTAATTAAAATTTAAATAGTGATATCATAACGAAGAGACGTTGATGGTCCAAGTTTCAATAAACTATGTGAAAACATGATGGGACCATCCTCATGTGAGAAAAACTGAGCACTCTGTTCTCTTATCCCTATCGCAAGGTAAGGTGATCACTTTCTCATGTTCTGAAATTAATATAAACAACATAGACATCTTTGCGACTAGCCAAAACACTTACGTAGTGCGTATACTAATGTTCTAATTAATCCAACATAATCAATTGAATCGTATTGCAGTCTTGCAGATAACTCTCGCTCTGTTATTTTATGCATGCTTAAATTTACAACTACATTTTTCAATTTTTATCGGGTTGGACAAGATCGAACCATTGAATAAAAACTATTTTATTATCAAATGTTTATATAGACTTGGACATTATTGGAAAAAAAATTTAATCACATTTGTATGATCTATTCTAAGGGAATGGATTAAGTATAGTAGTTTGTCCGATTCAAGGTCGATAAGATCCCCACAAGGTGCCTTGTTGAGTAGGCAAAAGTAATTAATGCGATAGACCAGTTTTATATAAAGGTGGACCAAAACAGATAAAAGGTTTGGTCTTTTGGTCTCATTCACAATACGCCAATCATATGGGAACCAAAGACATTATTAACAAACGCTGATTTGGCCAAACTTAGTGGCCAACCACATCATCCATCGTTTTCCAAATATTTTCTCCAGTTTTTATCCTTGATTAGAAAAAGCCAATTAAGCCCCTTGACTTTAAACACACAAAAAGGTCAACGCCGAAAAGTCTGAATGCATGGTAAACAGACAGCATCAAAGGAGAAAAAAGGTAAAAGAAAGAAAAACAAAGGGTGCCCCCAAATTTGATGGCTCACATGAAGAAGTCTCTCACATATGGGTTCCTGGCCCATTTAAAGCCGACGACAATGTCTTATCCATATCATTAATTACCAACTAGGAACCTGGACTCTGTCAATTATCATTATCTTAATTTCTAAGGTTTTTGTTAGTCGATCTAAGGTTTGAATCGAATATCAATCCGGATATTGTATATCTTATTTTACTTAATTTACTAGAAAGTACAGTACTTGGTCAAATTATCCTAAAGAGGTGAATGTTAGTAGCTTTTTGTTTGTTTGTTAAAAGGAAATGTTAGTAGCTTTTTGTTTGTTTGTTTGTTAAAAGGAAATGCTAGTAGCTTAAGACTTAAGAGACACCAAGAACGATTTGTGCAACATATGGAAAGGACGTTCGATGCAATTTTCAAATGTATCATCAACCGTTAGTCCAGTATTTAGAATAACGCTTTGAAAAAATGTCTAAAATTTTCTTGGCTATTAAAAACATAAAGAACAGGAAGAAGATAAGAGAAGAGAGTGAGAAATAAAGATGGGAACAAGAAGAATGGAGGAGTAGTAGAGAGGGAACAAACACTAGAATTATGGCATGTGGCCTTTGTCTTCCCTTTTTACTTCCCATGTGCTTTCTTTATTGCTTTGTATTTGTAGCAGTACGTACCTCTTTTATTTTGCTACAGTAGAGTTTATAATAATTCCTACTGTATTTTATAATTCTGATCTAAATCAGTTGGTTAAACTTCAGTCTAAATTAGGCTATTTTTAAATCTATTTGATGATTTTTTGTTTAGTAGAAAAACTCTTTACAAATTCGATAATTTATCAGTCTTTTTTTATTTCGATGATATACAAACTGATGATATTATACAAACTGTATATCTTAAACAGGAGAAACACTCTTTCGATACCCCAACAAAAAAAAACCATGCTTAATACAGTAAGCACTCAGCTGTAAGCCTTCTTAACAATATATTTGATTAGCTTCAAAATTCTGGAATCTTTTAATCCTTTTCGATCTCGGTTAATTCATCATGTCTTCTTCTTTTTTCTTCAAAAAATCTTTGAACCACATTATTGACATTAGGATATCGCTTAAGCCCATCTTCGTAGTCTACACAGAACAATCCATATCGTAATTCATACCCGCAATTATCCAACAATAACCATGCAAAATATCCATCTACTTGCCTACTTGGACCCATCCTGGCTACGAGAACATTTCATTTTCAACTAAGATTTGTGTTATTTATTTTTGTGAAGAAAATAATTTGTTTATGACAAAAATAAGTAACTAAGCTCGATGAAGGCTGTTACTATGTTTCTTGTGATATTTTGTGCTCTTCATATCCATTAACTCCTAGATAAGGGCTTCTTTTCATAATATTAAAATTAGATACTTTAGTTTTGTTAAATATATTTATTTTGTACAGTTAAAATCTTAGTTATATCAAAACGGTTTTACATATTAGTTATAAATAAAAAATAATCTAAATTTAAGTATTAAATTCATATTATCTGAAAACGTATTGAACTTATAACATCTCTAACGGACCAAAGAAATCTGAGGACGGGATATCAAGTCCAGTTTATTTCCATGATACTGAAATTTAACACTTTAATTTATTTTAAAATAAAAATATTTTGTATAAAATCTTAGTTAATCAAAACTGTTTACATATTAGTTATAAATGTGAAAATCAAAACTTAAGTGTTGAATTCACATTATGTGAAAACAGATTGAACTTAGAACACCTCTAACGGACCAAAAGAAAGCTAAGGACGGGATGCCAAGTCCGGTTTGTTTTCACAAGATTGGAGTTTAACACTTTAGTTATTTATTTTATAATTAAAAACATTATCAAATAAAAACAATTTTTTGAAAACACTAATTTTGAAATTAATTTTTTATCTGAAATTGAAAACCATTTTCTTACCATGAAAAAAAAAAAATATCTATTGGCTTATAATAAAATTTGTAAAAGAAAAGCAGAGCATAGAATTCGTTACCATGTCCTTCTGTATATCGTTCCACAAAACCAAACAGTCTTGCGCTGCTGACTTGGCGTATCAAGAATAGGAACCTACATACAGTAACAAGAAAACTAAAGGTTAAGAAACATAGTTGAAATAAAAACAAAAATAGATCATGTCAATTCCGTCAAACTACAAGAGAGAGCCCGAAGATACTTTTTTTCGTCAGCACTCAGCAGACAAAGCAAGTTAGACTTAAATAATAAATCCAAAGTTGCGAGATCAAATAGGAATAATGACGAATCGTTGTTTCAGAAGCAACTAACCTGGCTCTAGTAACAACGGCGCGTATGATGCATGCATCCATCATCCATGTGTTGCGTCATCACCTCGGAATAAGAACGGTGTCGCGATCATTGATCGTGTGATCAAAGACGGGTAACAGTTCCCACGGTGTTGGTATAGATGGTCATCAAGTTTGATGGTCTCGAGATCGGGTGAGTACTCTCTGTAAAACATTAGCACTACTTGCTCAAGATGAAACAGAGACTCCAAAGAAAAAGAAGAAGAAGGTATTTTTTTTGCTTTTGAAGAATTATGATTTCTCAAATACAAGCGAGCAAGGTGAGGGTTTTGTTTATAAAGAAAGGTTAGGTTATTGAACAAAAAGGAAAATTTCTTATTTATTTATTTATTTATATTTGTAAGAAAGGAAATTACTCAAACATAAGGAAAAAAAGGAAATTTAATAACAACGGTCATAAAAAGTTACCGTTACAACGATCATATTTATTTATTTATATGATGTGACTTGCGTTTGCTGTAATTTGGCTATGTGTTAATTTAAAGATTCAAATATTGATTACTATAGCATCAATCTAATGACGAGAAGTGTCGAATAAGTCAACTTTCGCCGTCGATTTTTTTGTTTTTGTTTAATGTAAGTGATTACGTGTAATGTGTCCCAGTCTCGGATAAACACCGTTCGAGTTACATGTTTTGTTTTATTTTTAGGAATACATATAACAACAAAGTTGAATAAATTTAACATATTAAATAGTATTACTCGCTACTAGTCCATTATTAGAGGAGGACGAGTTGGATAGGAGAAACTGATGGTACCAAAGAGCAGAAGTCTTGAGATATCGTTGAAGTCCATCTTGAAAATCAACGTAGACCAGTCCGTATCTATATTTGTAACCAAACTGCCACTCGAAATCATCCATTAATGACCATATATGATATCCTCTCACATCTGCACCTTGACTGTTTTAATGTTTCCAAAAACAAAAAAAAAGACATCAAACAACTACATTATTAAAAATTATGACTGATCTTTTTGGATCCTATTTGAAATATAGTTTGTATATGAAGAATTAGAATACTAACCTGACTGCATCTAGAAGAGCAGAGAGATGGAGTTGGTGATATTTGATCTTTTCCTCGTCATTTAGAGCTTCGTTTAAGGACAATGACTTGTCGCTAGGCATTCCTAGTCAAGTACGTAAGCAGCCAAAGAAACAATAAGTTGAATAATATCTCAGAATGATTAGGGCCAAAATAATAAACTACACAACTCAATACTAAAAAATTGTTTTTACCAGTTGATCCTATCTAACAAATTTATTGATTAATTAAAAAAAAACTAAAATTCGTGAAAACCAAAAGAAAACAGTTGTTTTCTATTTTCTAAATAACATAAAGTAATTTTTATTATATATACATTAACACTATATATAGATGTATTTATAGCTATTTGTAAGCAATATATGTTGCCTCATTGCTAGACCTCACACGTTACCTATATAACCCATTTACCTACCCAAAAAAGAAAAAGAAAATTTACCAACCATTCTCGGTGACGAGGATTACTGGGTTTTGATACTTTGACTTAACGTATAATAGAAGGTCTTGAAACCCTTTTGGGCATATAAAGAGCCAATCTACACTCGTCTGAAAATTTAAAATTTCAAAATTTATGATTAATTAACGTAATATACTATACTCTAAATATATTACGTTAAAGAGAAAAAGAAAAAAAAAAAAAAAAACTTTAAATCAGTCTACGAGGAAGAAAAAATCTTACCGGTTCACCCACCGGAACTCCGTTTCTCTCCGCTGTAATTTACAACAATACGTTTTAAACAAAAAAATTTAAAATTATTGGTGAAGATAATTTGGTAAGTAATTTGTTTCTTTTTTTTGTTACTTGTTTGATTGACGCGACTGTCCGTTGTGTAACTGAGATTGGTGTTAGAGTAGACGATAACATCTTCAACGTATCTTGAAGTGTAATAGTTGATGCCAAAAAAGTCAAAGGATCCTCTCACCATTTCTGACTGCTGTTTTGTAAAATTTGGGAGTCTATTTCCACCAACTCTCTCATTATCTTTGGATAATCTCCGTAAGTGATCGGATCAGCAAACCTATCTCACCCACACATACATATATAGGTGTAAACCGACCCACGTTACAAGTTATATTGAGTGAGATCTGTATTTGGTCTCATTTATAGAGAAAATTAAGATGATAAAAATCTGCATAAAAAGGAAAATAAATTACCATCCGAAGAGGAAGTCAAGAGCCCTGTTGGCAGCTTCTCTACAAGCAGGAGTGTTATATTTCGGAATCATCCAATATGTTTGAATGCTCATTCCAATGGTTCCTCCGTGAAATCTCTGCTTTATAACACAAGTGACGATATAAAGATATATATATATATATATATATATATATATATATATTTTCGAGATAGTGGTATCGTTATGAATATAATTTAAGCCAAATATATATATTTTTTACTTTTTTCTTGCAAAGATACTAATACTACTTTAGTCACCAATTAATCAAAATTTATTCATAGAACAAATTAATAAAAAACTTACAAATCCAAAACAAAAAGTTTTAAAACAAGGAACCTGATACTTCTCTCTGTAGAGTTGGACTGCAGCAGCATGAGAAATGATCAAGTAATGAGCCACGAGGTAAGGTTCAGTGGCTGAGTTTCCAACCGTGCAGTTTTGGACAAAGCTAGAACAACGACCAGGAGCACTTTTACCGACACTATAACCTAACATTGCGAACATGTTAGGCTCGTTGATTGTTATCCACTCCTTCACTCTATCTCCAAACGCTTTAAAACATATATCAACGAATTCTAGGAAATCTTGCCTGTTCAATCCCAAATTTTTAATCAGATCCATATTTTATTTTACTTCAATATGTAATAATAGTTTAGTTTGCAGATTCTTACACAATTTGGGGGTTTAAGAATCCGCCATATTCATCTTCAAGTGCCTGAGGTGTGTCCCAATGAAACAGAGTAACGAGAGGCTTTATACCTGTTTTTACACAATAATATTGTGATATTTGCACCCAAAAAAAGAAAAAAAAAATAATATTGTGATAAAAAAGAATGATAATGTGGTGTTGTAGTTTAGGATTAAAATTAATATTTATCGCAAATTTTTAATAATAGTAAATATGATCTAAAAACGCAGTTTAGATATATAAATGCACTAACCATTTGAAATGAGTTCATTGATGAGATGATTGTAGAAGTTAATTCCCGCCTGATTTACGCCTCCAGCAATCCTACCTCCTAAATTGGACCAAATTGGTTTCGTTATTCACTTATTTGTCATTGACGTACTAACTACAATTAACCAAACATATAAGCAATCGCTAGAAATCACGGCTACGTAACGAGTAAACACAACGACTTTAATTACTGATTAAAAAAAGATCATACGTGGTAGTATTCTTGACCAAGAAATCGAAAACCTAAATGAGTCCAGCCCTATTTCTTTCATAAGTGCCACGTCCTCCTGACCAATAACATATCATGTTAATATTTTACTATAAGAAAAAGATTACTGTGGATTTTTCAAAAACAAAACCTTGAAAAAGTAATAAAACTCGTCTGCGACGTCGCCATTGCTACCATCCGAAATCTTTTCTGCAGTCACAAGTTTTAACTGTTTTATTAATACTTGATCAGTTTATCCTCAACGTGTATGTATACGCGTGAAATTAATAAAGAGTTCATGAGTTGTATCAAACGCATCGTTTGGGTTTGAAAATCAAATACAAACATAAATGTAAAAGTCATTTTTCAATTACAAATATAAAACAACGTTATGCACACAGTAAACATAAACAATTTGATATGACCAAGACTGTAGCATGTCGTCTGAAATATCAAAATTATGTTAGCTCTTGTGTATTTATTATCTAACACATATTGAAATAGCCAACTAGATAATAATAATAATGTTGTTATATGTAACTTAACATACAAGGCTAGCTAGTAAAAAACGAAGAACCTGGATATTGTTTAGTAAACGTATCCCATATGCTTGGTTCTTTTCCGTCAACGTTGGTTGCTCCTTCGCTCTGTACAAAATCGAATCCTATATTAAATTGACTCTAAATACCGGTTTAGGAAAACCGGTTATATGAAAAGAAAGAAGATGAAGTTTACTTGATAGGCACTTGAAGCTGCGCCAAACTGAAAATCTTGAGGAAAGCTACTTCGATGTAGAGAGGTTGATGAACGAAGAAAGGAAGCATCCAAAGCATAAAGTTCAGATATTGATATGATGATGCTGATGATAAATACGGATTTGATGTCCATGGTGTCTTTTTAGTTTTAGAATTTTATGTTTTCTGGATAAAGAGAGAGAGATAATATGCAGAGCAGATCTAGAGGAAAGTTAATTTTTACAATTGGATCAAAAGATCTCTGTTGGGTTTAGTTACATTTATGTAATTGCTTTTTTTTCTTTCTCTCCCTTGAGAAACCCATGTGTTTTGGGGATTTATTTGGTTAATGTGTTTTAACTAGTTACAGACGCTAATTCACGTGTCGACAATTTGTGAATACAGATTTTGTAAGCAATAATTTGAGTAGCATTTCACCTAATAATTACCAATATTAATTATCTTTTTTTTTTAAAAAAAAAGGTTGGACATTAGCAATATATATTGGACATTAGCAATATATATATATATTATCTGACCTAATAATTTCTTAATGATAATATATCATTTATGAGAGGGAAAGGGATGCTAATTAATCCCATCTACTTAATTATTAGCTGTTGACGTAATAATGGCATGCTCATGCATGTAACCTGACGCGGTACTCTCGCACCTTAATTATTTTCATTTTTCCCTTCGATACAATGCTACGGGAAAGGTATTCCATTTCGGGTGATCGAGCCTTGTAATTTCTTGATAAATCAAAGTGATAATTTTAAAAAGTTCAATGAACTTAGCGCCGCGTTGACCATTTGACATTTGTCAAAGTTCAATTTCTTGTTTCTCTTATTTTCCCAAAGAACTTAGATCATCTACATGCATGCAAGTATAAAAACCAAAAAAAGTATATATGTTTTATTGAATGAATCAAGATATCTGCAAAATAACAAAGGATTTTACAAAGTTGATTGTGTATTAAACTACTGAGCTGAGTAGGTCCGAGTAGGATGTTGAGTTGCCGAACAGGTAATATGGAGAAGTTGTTTTGTGTGAGCTGAGATGGTGACATGTATTGTGTTTGTCAGCGTGAATACCGGATTACAATAACCACAACAAATTTTGCAATGTCAAAATTATATGGTATAAATTAAAAATCTCACTTTCTTTATCTATTGCTCGAGTTTGAATATGAATTTTCTTTGAACCGTAGATTTTGTTTAACCTATTACGCCTAATTACCTTAATAAAGGTAAAAACATGCATGTTGGGAAGAAATGATCTTCATTTGGATTTACTATATCAAATCATTATTTTACCATTTTATGAGACTAGGCGTAATTCTATTTGACATCGTCTCAACAACTTATTTGACATTGTTTTCTAAGGTATTTTGTTTGTACTTCTTTTGAACATCATAGAGTATTAGATCTATGTAGTAGGAGGGATGTTCTTTTTTTTAATCGTCTTGACGAGTATATGGCTGCTCATGAAGTAGACTCCTCCACCTCAAGAAAATACTGAAAATACTCTTCGCTAACCATAAAATCATGCCTATCAGTCAATACCGTATCTACAACCTCGTCCTCTCATCCTCTTGCTTTTTCTTGAAAACATTAAAAGCAGTAAAAAACCCTTCAAGAACAGTTTTCATGCGGGCTGAATACCCGTTTTCAGCCTCATTCCCCAACGCTTTATTACATTACCATACGCAAGAAGAAGCTGGGAGAAAAGCTTATACCTTCCCATATCATTTCCAGTATTGCTCTTCATAAACTGAAACTCTGGTCTGGTGGCACCATGAATATAACAACCTGAGAATGAAAATCATGTATATCATCCATCATGGCCATTGGAGATTCCAGAGGTGGCAAGTATTTGTTAGCCGTGACGCCAAGAAGAAGCTGATCGGAGAAACAACGACGAAAATGGGTTCTTTTATTTTTGAAAGCGAATGTGCCACATAGCTAGATGACTAAACATCTTGTGTAACCAAAAATGTACAAAAGATAACGTGAATAACTGCAGCATTCTCTGATCGACACATCAGTTTTTAATGACCATGCAAAACAAGGAATTTTGCCATTTATTTTAATTTTAAACGATTTCTATTTTAAATGATTTTATTTACTATTTTCCTTTCCTAAAGATTTTGTTTAGAATACAAAGGGAAAAATACTTTCTCGCTTTTATTACTCTCTCAAAATCCTTTTCTCTTCCACTTCTTCTCCTCCAGAATCTCCACGAACGCTTGGTGTGTGTATAAAATCTCAAGGATGGTCTTCTCAACATCTTACATCAATTGTTCTCAGAAATCAGGTCTTTTTCTTCTTCCCGAAGCCAATTAACCATATCCTATTACTGCTTTTATCTCTAGTATAGCTGTATATAAGGATTCTTTATCAACAAACGAAGGTTTCATACATATATATATTTGTCCTCCATCTATTTGAAATTATATACCTTTACTCTTGATATCCTGGTTTTTTTTACGTCACGTTTCTGTACTGGATTCCTTTTTGAAACACTATGTCTTTGATCCCAACGGAATAAACAAGTATGCAAAGTTGCGTTCATAGTCTCATAGACCATGACCAATCTGCATGACGACAAAAAATAGCCCATTTGGTCTGTTTATGATGACAAATAGCCCATTTCGTCTGTTTCTCATCAAAATGATCTTTATATCTTGAAAGATGTTTCTCATCCAATTACCAGTGGATAGATCAATCAAAATATTTGACCCTCAAATCAATATTCATAAGCACGTTTGTAGAGACTGGAATTCTAGGCTTATTATCAAAGATCAATTTATCATTAATCCAAACCAAAGTAGTGTTCTCCCCTGGTCCTATTACCTTTTTCAGAATCCTCCTCCAAGCAATGTCAAAATGAAATCAACTTTTTAATCAAAAGTTTTACTAAAAAAAATAAAGCTCTTTGTTTTCAAAGAAAAAAAAAAAGAATTATAAGAACAGAGCAAGAAAAAGAATTATGCATACCACATTAGTTGTTTAATTGTTTTTATTTCCATTCCATATACATAATTGTCTTCCTACACTGGCAATTTTGATAACTCATAAAAAAAAATTAATGATACCTAAGGGCTACTCAACAAAACCTTTTTCTAAAATCACAAAGAATTATATGGTCCCAACAAGAAACCTAACTGATGATTAAGATTTCCAAGAACACATCGATCTCTCTCATTATCTTCTTCTCTTCTTGACACGTTCGTCATGAGATAGAGAATCGAACCAACGGATGCCTCGAAACCTTCTGAATCATCGAAAGTCTTATTATACCTTTCTTCACGTGACACATCCCACACTTCTTCCTCCTTTGTTTCTTCATTCTTTACCACCGGTTTGTTGAGAAACTGCTTGAACCAGTTAACCGAATTTTTGGGATACCGAGTGAGATCGTTGTCGTAGTCTACATAGTACAGACCAAATCTAGTGGAATATCCATGCTCCCATTCGAAATTGTCTAGTAAAGACCACACGTAATATCCTCTCACGTCACATCCATCATCTCTGTTATAACAGTAGAATATGTTAATTATTATTGTTATACGTTATAAAAAATCAGATCCGTTTTTGTAAAAATGTTGAACAAAATTTACATTATAGCTTTGTGGAGTTGTTGGATATGGTCTTCATGGTAGTTCATCCTAAATGTATCATTGAGAATCTCCTCTCGTGATTTTGTACCATCGTCATAGTCATTGATTCCTGTAAATGTAATTTATCAAATAAATATTAACAAAGAGCGATAATTTACTGTTTAATAGAAAAGTATATATAAAAAATTCTTAATTACCGTTCTCTTTTATATAGACGATAGGGTTATTGTATTTATCTTTGATGTAGTTGAGAACTTTTCGTAAACCTTCTGGATGTGATTGGAGTATGCCTCGGTCTTCCTGTGTGTCAAAATGAAAAACAAACGTTAGAACCTTTGGAGGGGAAAAAAAACACAGAACGTTGATTTTTCTTATTAAAATAGTCAAAAATTTACGTACCCCTGGTCCGAATTGGTGATTACTGTGATTTGTAACTGTTCAAAAATAGACATAAAACTTAGTTAGGAATTTACCGAATCTCATATATACGAAGATAATAGTCGTCGGGCATTAACATTAGCGTTCTTACCTGTCCATTTCAGCTGTTGATCGGTTACGAATCGAGGTCGTGCAAGGTCGATGTGTGGAAGATGAGCAATGTAACGTGCAGTATAGTAGTTAATTCCAATGAAATCAGATGAATTTTTCAACATTTTAGACTGTTCCGGAGTGAAAGAAGGTAATCTGTTTCCGATGTGTTTCTTCATTAATTCTGGATAATCCCCATGAATAACTGGATCTAAATGCCTGGTACACATGTTGGAAAAATGATACGTAAATATCTTACGATTATACAACAAATATAACATTACTTGTTTTACACTTATTTATTTATATAACAACTTACCAATCTAGTTCAATGGCAAGAGCTCGTTTAACAGCTTCGTTATCGGCAGGCGAACTAGAGTCATAAGGCTCAAACCACAAAGGCGACAACACTATCCCAATCTGACCATCTTGCGTCTGTCAAACAAATTATTTTGATTAAATTTATAAGATCAAAAGCAAAGACACTAATCAAATGTAAAATATTTTTTTTTCAACTATCAAATGTAAAATATTCGAAAAGTTAATTTAGAAACTTTCATAAACCCACCTTGTTACATTTTCGGAACTCTTGGACAGCTGCTGCATGAGCAAGAAGAAGGTGATGTGATGCAATGTAAGGCTCGGTAGCTGAATCGCCGGCTTGACACTTACTATTCACCCATTTAGAGCATCGCCCAACCGCTTTGTTACCCGCATCGTAGCCAGCAACAGTTATGACATAAGGTTCGTTTATAGTAGTCCACATCTTAACTTTGTCTCCGAATTCTTCAAAACATACTCTTGCAAAATCTCGAAAGTCTTTTCTGTTAAGAGAATTAAAAATTGTAATTACTAGTTATTTCTTTAATATCTATATTCATGAAAACATTTGATTATGTTTTCTTAAAGATTAATTTGGTAAATTCGCTTACACTATTTGAGGGTTTAAAAAGCCACCATACTCATCCTCGAGTGCTTGAGGATGGTCCCAATGGTAGAGGGTCATCGATGGTTGAATGCCTGAATATGTTTGTTCATTAGACCATATTTAAAGATCATATATAAAAGATAATGTAATGCATAATATCTTTAACAAATAAAAAATGTAACGCCTAATATAGTCATTAATTGATGTCATTTAGAGAGGTTTGGTCTAGCTAATTAGTCTGCTTACCGTTAGCAACAAGCTCGTCGATGAGAGCCTTATAGAACTGTACACCTTCTTTGTTTACTCCATCTTTTACTTTTCCACCTTTAAAAAATACCAAAAGTTAAATAGATTCACTAAAATATTTACATAAATATTAATATTAACTAAATGTATATAATAATAAAAGATGTAAATTTACTTACTAGGTATTAGTCTAGCCCATGAAATAGAAAATCTGAAAGCGTCCATATTTAGGTCTTTCATCAATTTGACATCATCCTGCAGTAGGTCCATAATATATTTATCGACCTTGATAGTAAAAAATAAAATAAAACAAACAATATCGTTTGTGCACCCAAGAAACTTACCTTATAACGATGGTAAAAATCAACCGCTACATCTGCATTCTCCATACTCGTCCTTTCTGCATTTGGAATACAACTATTAGTCATTAATATATAGATACAATTTTAGTACACAGTTTAAGATAATATAAAAGAGACCTGGAAAAGTGTGGCTGAAGTAATCCCATATACTTGGAGACTTCCCACCTTCACTTGTTGCACCTTCGTACTATATAATGGGCAAGTTTAATTTTAGTGACAGTTGATCCTTTTTAAATAAAAATCCAATATTACAAACTATTTGAAGGTGGAGAATAAAAAAACCACCGACATCATCTTAACTGTAACAAATTGATAATTCGGCTGACTTATATGGCATGCAAAAATTATAAACTCTTGGAACATCAATGAGAATTATATCTACAAAGTAGGTACGAATTAGATTCCGCATAATTTGTCAACGTCTCACAACTTCCGTAAGGAATTGCCGTTTTATAATAATTCTTTTTAAAATCGTATATACCAAACTAAAATATTACCTGAAAAGCCGATGCAGCTGTTCCAAAAACAAAATTATCCGGAAAATCATGACGATCAAGTACTCTAGATGAGGTAATCTTCTTCGAAAACCATGAGAGTATAAGGAGGATGAAAAAATGCACCTTCATATTATTCTTTTTTTTTTGTGCTTTTGATTTGAAGATATTGTATGTGTTTTCCTCGAACTGTTTCAAGCTGAGATTTGTAGTTGTAACAAACGAAGTGTTTCTCTTCTCATATATAAAGAAAGAGCTTCGACTCGTGATGTTGTTGGTCTACGTGGAAAGGTATATATATCCTTATAGTCATATAAGTAGTATGTATGACAAAAGTAACTTAAGATAAAAACAATGATTTACCGTAATAAGAAAATTATGGTAATTAAGAAGAGAATTCAATTTTGGTTTCCTCTTCTTTTACCCTCAAATTCGACCATATTCTTAGCTTATGTTCATCTTCATGTTTGAACGTAGTCGGTATTACAGCTTACATTCAGATCTATATGAATATGTGTGTTTTTCTATCCTATGCATGTATGTTTCTATTTGGACAAGTGGAGATTGAACGTGGTATGAATATTTGACTATGTTCATTGTCCTGTCTTTTAGCATGTAAAACTCACTGGGCCGCTTACATCTTTCACGTTCAAAAATGCTGGCGTTGCCTTTTACGGACTTTCATGATATCGTGGCCGTTGAGATGGAAAATTCATTATTTTCTTTCTGATTTGGAATTACAATTTCTTTATTTCCAAAGGAATTGGAGTTTTAGTTATTGAAATTAAAAACAAGCTTTCATTTCTGGATTTCTTCTGAATTTAATTAGTCTCTGAAATTTTTGTAATGCTTATCAAAGACCTCTAATTCCAAAAGAAAAAAATGGAAAGATTAATACCATGTGAAAACAGATAAATATAAAAGAATATTCGGCAGTTAATTAGTTAATTAGTCCAGATATTGCTTTAACTTATTGGTGGATGAACACCGTACGTCTCTTGAATGTTATCCAGATGTATAAAATATGATATTGGTAATGTGAATATAAAAATAATTTTAAATAGTTCCTGACAGTGTTTTTACATTCTAGCTTGTGTTTAGCTTGCAACGAAGCTCGGTAGCCCATTTACAATAATTGTCTTCAGGATATATCAAAGCTTGTAACTCAACGTATATGGGGAAGGAAGTGGTGCAACAACCATTTGTGGAGGAGCAGATAGAATTATTGTTCGGCAGCACGAATAAGAAAAATTAGTCACAGAAGCTTAATGCTCTGATACCATGTAATATGATGATATACGAATGTACTTCTGTATTTTGTATTCAATATGTTGAGACAGTATTTATACATAGTTGCCCAGCTAGAAGATAGACTCATATCTACGTGAATATACGAACCATACGATTTACACATATCCGAATACTAAGCTACTATTAATTTTTATTTCTTGTTGAATTAATCTCTGAATATTAGCATTTGCACTCCACTTTGGCCCGTGCCATGAGAAGCTGTACACATGCAGGCAGTGTATGTTGCATAGAACATATAATGTAATTAATCAGTTTGAATATGGTCGCAATCATGTCTTCATTCATAAGTTCGTACTATACGTCGCCGCTAGTTACAAGTTGGGAACCTTTAACCCAAAAAAAAGAAAGAATAGTGACCTATATAATGTAATTAGTTTAACATGTAAATACTTATGAAGTTGGGCATTGTCAAATTGGTAAAGTTTTAACCCATTAGGCCCAGGCCCAGCTGATAATAATTTTTGATAATGATTCAAGTGTTACCAAAGCACTGCATAGTTTCTCTGACCCATTGATCAATTGATACTGATATTGGGATTCAGACTATATATGCGCATAGTTGCCTTTATTGACCTCTTGTTAGTTTTGAACGCTTATGCTTTTCTTTTAGTCAAGCGGCGCACACAAAGAATTACTTTTCTTCGAATAATAGCGGGGTCGTTATTTGTTAAGGAAATAGGATCCTTTGTGTGAGAAAATATGTATCTAAAACCTTGATAAGATTAGAAATTAGTGAAAAGAGTTGAAGCTTAACTTCACTCCTATATCCTGAAATGAAGTAAGCTACTTATTAGCAGCATTTTAGTTCAAGTTGATTCAAGTAAAGAAAGATGCCACTTTGTCATTTAAGGGAATGGGAGACAAAACAAAAAAAAGTGGATCGGAGATGCTATCATATTTAGTGGGCATTCTATTTGAATGCGTATAATTGAGAATATTCCACATCGACGCGAATAATTGTTAACACATTATAGCATTACTGTCAACTTCACACATGCTATATCATGCATCAATAAAGGAACCATCACAACTTCACAATCTTAAAAGTAATATCTAAATTTCCAAATAATCCAACTCATAATACCAAAAATGAACATCGTTAATAACGAGGTAATCAAAAGGAGGATGAAACAGTGCACCTCTTATCCATTTTGTTCTTTCAAAATTTTTAAAGATCCAACTTATTTTTTCTCAAATTGATATAAATAAAGCTGAAACTTGTAGATGTTAACAAACTATGCCTATATCGTTTTCCAACGAATTTAGTATTAATTTTCCTTATACATCGTACGTAACATCGAAAGATGGTATAACATCGAGTAATACATCAATCCGGTTCGATGTTAAAATAGCTTAAACCATTGTCATTATTTTCAACGGAGGAAAAGTTATAAATTTCTCAATAATCATTGTTATAAACGCCATCTTTATGTTAATCATCAATTGTTTTTTTTTTTTTCATTTAACAATTCTTTGAACCACTGAGCCGATTTCTTGGGATATCTCTTACTTCCATTGTTGAAATCCACGTAAACCAGCCCAAACCGGACTGTATATCCCATTGCCCATTCGAAGTTGTCTAGCAACGACCATGCGAAAAATCCCTTCACGTTTGCTCCAACCCTAAATCATTAACAACAGAATTACATAAATTTGTATGATTGATTATGTAGTGTGACAGCTTTAGGAGGATTCTGAACATTAATTAGATAATAAAAGAGTGCTTACGAGATAGCGTCTTGAACCATTTGGAGATGTCTAGCGTAGTAATCAATCCTATCACCATCTTTAAGGAAGATTTTACCGGAACTGAATTCATCTCTCCCTGCAAAGATTGGTACAATATATTAGGATGAAACCAAAAGAAGATAATATATCAAGAACTGAAGCTGTTGGTTGTGTAAGTGTTACCATTTTCAGTTATGTACATGACCGGGTCCTTAAACTTGTATTTTGCATAAAGGACGAGATCACGAATTCCCTTTGGATATATTAAAAGCCAATCTGATGCAGCCTATAAGATCAAAAAGACCCACACGTACATAGTTTTTAGATTGAGAAAATTCATAAATATTGATAACCGGTTGCAACGTTTTATGAGTCTAGCCAAAGTACCTTTGGACCGATGGGAACACCTTCTCTTACACCTGATTCAAAATACAAACCCCACATTTCAGACTCGTAACTTAGTTTATAGTGCTTCAAAAAAAAGAGAAATTTGGATGACACGTACCTGTGACACTGGCACAAGGATCAGAGAACATAGTAACATCTTGAGTGGAGCAGGGAACATCCTTTGCGTAAGTGGAAGAGTAATAATTGATGCCAATGAAATCATATGAGCCTTTCAGCATCTTAGACTGTTGTGCAGTGAATGTAGGTAAGCGACCGCCTTTTACGTTGTTGACCATATCAACCGGGTATTTACCGGTCACAAGCGGCTCCATAAAGTAGTCAAATGTGAAGGCCATGGCTCGTGCCGCAGCCGATCTATCCTCAGGTGATTCTGTATATGGCAAGTTCCAAGCCGCGTTCAAAGCAATACCAACTTGACCTTTTTGAGTCGCCTATCAAACAACAGAGCATATATAAACGCCATATTTTTTTTTTTAGTAACTTGATGCTTAAGAAACAGAGCATATATAATTTTTCTAACCTTGTATTTTTCTCTGTAGACTTGGACGGCGGCTCCGTGAGAAAGGATGAGGTTGTGACCAACAATATAAGGCTCGGTGGCTCCATTTCCACCGGTGCAGTTAGGGTTTGTGAATTTGGAGCATCTTCCTGGAGCCATCACACCTGCAACATACCCTTGTTGCACCACTGTCAAGGGCTCGTTCAATGTCATCCAGTGCTTCACTCTATCTCCAAAACTCTTGAAGCAAACATCCGCATAATCACGGAAATCATTCCTGTTTCATTACAAAACAAAAATTTAATTAAATTAACAATTCTTTTGGCCACTAATATGATCTGTATTGTTAATTGTTGACTATAGATAGATAGATAGTCCACTAGGAGGACTTACACAATCTCGTCACCAAGGAATCCGCCATAAGCATCTTCAAGGGCTTGTGGTGTATCCCAATGAAACATGGTTGCAAAAGGTTTAATTCCTGTATATACACACAATCACATAACATTTACATTAGTGCTTACGTTGCGTTTTATAACTATAGTTTAAAGGGTGAAAGAAAGATGATTAGTCACTATCTCTCTAAGATTATTTTTCTCAAAGTCAGAAGATTCATTCAATGTGGACTACTACTAATTCAGTGACTAATATGTAACGTTTCCAAATCCATAAAAGTTTTAAAATCCTTTTTAAGACTAGAATTGAAATTTAAATTCATAGGAAACAGACAGCGTTACTTAAAGAGAGCCTCTGTTTTCAAACTGGAATTTGTCTTTTTTACCTTTGGACAAAAGCTCATTGATCAAGTTGTTGTAATAGTCAATACCAGCCTGGTTGATTCCACCTTTTAGATTCCCACCTAAACAAGGAAAAAGAATATTGGCACAGAGAAATAATCAACATCTCATGTGTGAATGATTGATCATTTACAAAGAGAAGAAGACGGAACTTACGAGGTAAGATCCTGGACCATGAGATTGAGAATCTGTATGCATTGAATCCAATTTGATGCAATAAAGCTACATCTTCCTATTTTAAATATATGAATATAACATAATCAAATAATGTAACTGATTTTTGAAGCCAATGGAAATAAAGAACAACTATTTTAATTGTAACATATTTATTACCCAACAAAAAAAAAAAAAAAAAAGGAAAATTACCTTGTAAAGATGGTAAGAGTTATCAGAAACAGACCCATTGCTACCATCTTTTATCTTCTCTGAAAAAAATATTGAAATTAAACTTTGAATCAGAACAGATTAAATCAGCTTTTTTGTTTGGTCGAATGAGATAATTCATATTTTGATCTAGAATTCTCAAAAGATCATCATCATCATATACAATAATACATCTACACTAGACTAGATTCACGGATCTTGAATCTAAATACACATATAGATCCTATTTCCTAACAACAATGTGATTAAAAATGAAAAACCTGGGTATTTCTCAGAGAAGGTATCCCAGATACTTGGTCCTCTACCATCTTCATGAGCACCTCCTTCAACCTACATAACGTTTTGAAAAAGAAAAGAAAAACTTAAATCCTCTAACCAGGTGATCGGACTTTTCTTGTTTTTTATTTTCTTCTAGATAATGAACGAGTGGTCGGAATTGAGTTTTTTTTTATAAGGACAACACTAATAAGAAGGAAAATAACCTGGTAAGCAGAGGTTGCAGAACCAAAGATGAAATCTGCTGGGAAATCACTTTTTCTTAGTTTAGGCGTTGAAGAGTTGTTGTTGTTGCTGGCAAGAACTTCACTCGAGGCTAAGACAATGATGATCACTACTAGTAAAGAAAGATATTCACCTCTCATTGTTAATTTTTTTGTATTTTGATTACTAGATCTTGTTTTTGTTTCAAGAAGATGAGAATGAAGTGGAGGTTTGTTATATAGGGGAAGAAGAATTGAGAAAACATTATCTGATTGGGGAAGAGAGAGAGAGAGAGTGATAAGTATTATACTTTTCTCAATTAGTAAACCGGAATAAAATTAAATGACCTTATCAAATATATCAAGTTATCAAAATAGGTAAAGAATAGTAAAACTTGAGTGATTTTTTTTTTTTTTAATTACAAGAAACATATCTAAATAAAAATTTAAATGTAAAGATGTGAGATTCATAAAAAGAATGTTAGAAAGCAAAGCATCATTGCACGTCTTGTAGTGCAGAGAGACATATACGGGGGGATGTGCTAATTTTCTCAAGGGAAAACGTGAAGACGTGTGTTCGATCGAATTGAAAAGTCTATTTTCGTCAACTTTTGCGTAAAAAAACAAACGCCCTTATTGATTAAAAACAGCGACAAGTTGTTTTCTTGTAACGGCTATTTATTTCAAACTCTTTTTGATTAATTTAGGGACTTTTGTTTTTTTTTTACTTTTCTAACGTTTGTTTCAGACAAAATATATTTATTATTGGCTTTTGTTTTGTTGCGTAGGGTTATTTTCACAGGGTTGGTGTGGGTCTGGACTCTCTGGAACGCGTTTGGATTTGTCGGTCAATATAACATTTATACGTTTGGTTATGCGAACCTAACACGATTTATTTTATAGTATTGATAAGAAAGACTCTTTCTGATTTCAAATGTGACGACTGACGAACCTAGTCATTATTTGGTCTGAAAGGATCGTATATTTTTCCACTTTAATGATTAGTTTCA
This sequence comes from Camelina laxa, assembly GCA_024034495.1. Classification (NCBI taxonomy): domain Eukaryota; kingdom Viridiplantae; phylum Streptophyta; class Magnoliopsida; order Brassicales; family Brassicaceae; genus Camelina; species Camelina laxa. The sequence goes on from CM043882.1 coordinate 1,529,388, forward strand.
AAAATGGGAACCCCTCAGATGGGCAAATCTTTAACCAGTTGTATATTCTAATCGGGACAGTGCCGTATAAAATGATCTAGGTTTCAAGCATGAAAGCAAAAACCGTAATCAATTTTGATGTTTGTTTTTTGTTTTTTGTGGAACTTAAACGCTTAGATATGTTAAAAAAAAAAAAAAAAAAAAACAGAATTTCCTATAATCTTATGAAATCAAAATACGTGGTGAGTAATGTGTTATACAGTACTTATACATATCTTATCCATTACATTAAATAAATGTATAAAAAGAGTGCAAATTTAATATGCATGAATATAAAATGAAGTCAAGTCAAGTGGAAATAGAAAATGCTAACCACTAAAAAAAAGTTTACTTTGGACTACACAATGATTTTACTTTAATGATAATTTCATTAATCAAAAAAAGCAAAAAACAGTTCAAGGTTGGGATTCGTTTATTAAACCCGGTTAGACCAATTCCGGTTCCATGCATATATATCAAAGAATTTTTGGTCAGCTATTTCACTTATCCCGAAGTTTGAATAAGAATCTTCTCATCCATCGAAGGAACAACATACATTATATTATTTATCACATGATATTTTATATAGAGTTTTCGTCGTGATTTCATCACTTTTTTTTCTTCTGACATATGTTAATGATTAAAAAAAAAACAAAAAACAATTGAGATTTTTAATCATACATATCTTAAATTATTTATATGGGCCATAATATTAACATTTTGTTGGGCCTGGGCAAGACTTAATCTTTTTTACAAAGAATCTGAATATTTGAGATTTTTTTTTTTAATTTACTTAAAATAAAAGATCTAAGCGAAGAAACGACGGTGTTTTGATTCCCTCGTAATATTTTGATAAATTTAATAAGAATGAATGAATCTAAAAACTTTATTTTTTTTCTTGGTTTTTTTGGGTAATGTGTTCTTATTTTGGCAAATTATGAGCTTTCGGCAAATCTGTATAATCTAAGAAGCTGAATCAATCACTTCTTTTTAGTTTTGAGCTCTCTGATTTGTTGCTCAAGCGAGAATTTGATCTTTTTTCCACAACTCTACAAAAGTTCAAAATTGAGCTCAACCAAATCAAAATCGAGTCTTTTTTTTGTTTCTCTAGTCAAATTGAAATCAACATCGAAATTGTGCTTTCTTCTTTGATTCTTCCGTCTTTGAGATTAGTCTCTCTTGAATTGGGAGATTTTAAAGCTTCGTGATGGACTTCGAATCGTTTGATAGCAGTGGTTAGTTCCCAAGACTCTCTAGTAGAGATTAGCTCGTATCGTTCTTCTCTATCATCAGTTACTGAAATTAGGGTTTGGGATTTCTCCGTCACAGTGCTGTTATACATTGTGGTTTCTGGTGAATTGGTGTTAAGTTCTCGTTTTTGTTTTCAGTTTTTTTTGGTGTTTCTTGAAGATGAAATTTAGGTTCTTGTTGTTTACTGTTAATAAGGAATGTGGGAAAATTGTAGGTTTACTTAATGTAGAAACCGAGATTGAAATTGACCTTTACATATGTTGTTTTGATCTTAAGCTGAAACCTTTAGAGTGTGAGTTGTGTTATAATTGATTTGTAAGTGGTGATTACAAAGGGTTTGATTGGATAATGCAGGAACAGATGATGATCTGCCACCGTCTCATAGGGTTCCACGAGGAGGAGGAGTAGGAGGAGGACGTGTGTCTGTTAATGGTAGACCTGCTAATCTTCCTCCATCTTACCCTAAAATGTATGACGAGGTTGGTGCTGATATGGAAGCTCAGATTCACCAGATTGAGAAAGAAGCATACATCTCTATTATTAGAGCCTTTAAAGCTCAAGGAGATGCTATTTCATGGGTATTTTTTTTAATCTCGCTCTACTTTTGATTACTCTAGTTGTGTTAGATTTTGCTTAGGTGAAATGACATCTCTTTTTTTAATGAATGGATCGGATCTTGTTCAGGAAAAAGAAAGTGTAATAACTGAACTACGTAAAGAGTTGAGTATAGCGAATGAGGAGCATAGAGAGCTTCTAGGTCGTGTTAACGCAGATGATACAATACGAAGGATAAGGTGAGAAGCTACAAACCTAAGCATTAATCTAGTAGAAAAGCTTCCTTCTTTTTTTCTAATCAATAACATACTGTTTTTTCGGTTATTAGGGATTGGAGACAATCTGGAGGAATCCAACAAAGTATGCGCAATGCTGCTCAACTGGTTCACGATACATTACCAAGCCCTTCTGTTTCAGTTTCTATGAAGAAGCACAAACCAAACCAGCCTATTATTCCTTCTCAACCATTCCCCAGTCCGTCACCTTCTTTTCATCCTCAAGCTGATCCCACTCACCCCTTTGCTTCATCGGCAGCTAAACGAGGATCTGTTCCTATTGTCAAAGGCAAAAAGCATAAATCAGTGAGTTAAAAACTTATAAGCTCAGAAAATTTTGGAATCTTTTGATTTTTGAAATTATTTTCTTACAAGTTACTTCTGTTTCTAGTTTTTTCCTGGTTCGTCTTCCGCAAAACCTGTCTCATACAATCCTTCAGATCAACCTCCACGAGGACAAGTCATGAACAGATTACCATCTGTTCCGACTAGTTCAAGTGAACCCACAAACGGAACCGATCCTGAATCTTTTATAGGAAGAAGAGTTAAAACAAAGTGGCCTGAAGACAATACATTTTACGATGCTGTCATCACCAAGTATAATCCAGTCGAGGTGTGTGGCGTCTTAAATTGGCATAAAGTTTCTGTTTTTTTAATAAACTAAGAAATTTTACTTTACATGTTTAAATATTTTACTAATCTTGATTTTTAGGGTCGTCATGCTTTAGTTTATGACATTGGAACACCTCATGAGACATGGGAATGGGTTAAGCTCTCAGAGGTAATTACTATTGATTTGTAGTCTGCTGAAAATTATGAGGCGGATGTTCAAAACTTTGGTCAACAATTATTCTTTCTTAGTTTGTAAAGAAGATCTCTAATTCTTTCACAGATATCTCCTGGGGATATAGAGTGGATAGGAGAGGATCCTGGGGTTGGTAATCGATATGGTTATAATGGACAAGCTCATGGACTGAATAGTACTACCGGACCCAACAGTGTTCCACAACGAGGAAGCAGTTTGGCGAAGAACACTATTAGAAAGGATTTCAGAACATCACAAAATGGAACTGGGAAGAAGAAACATCACGATATACGGATCCGTCAAACAAATGTCCTAATCAGAGAGGTTAGTATTAATTGATTACTAGGCAAGTTTTACAGCGCGGTAATTATGATTGTTTCTCAAATAATGATGGTTCTCATAGGTGGAGAGAGTTCTTCGTGCAAATAATCCAGATCCTCAAGAAGTTGAAAGGGCTAAGAGAATTTTGGAGGTTCGATTGCTACACCAACAGAGATCCTTTTTTTCATAATTTTGTGTTTATGTTTAAACATACAAAAGTCTCAAATGATTTACCTTTGATCTAGGAGCAAGAGCATGCACTTGTGGGCGCCATAGCAAAACTTGGAGATGTTTCCGATGGAGAAAACGGCAAGTTTTTAGTTTGATACCATTAACTTAGCATCTTCAAGCCCTTTATCCTCCAGTGACATTCTTCCATTTAAGCAATAAGACTGAGCTTGTAACTCAAAATCAAATACATTCACTGAAATTCACTTTCCTATTCTTTTGTACAGAAGGTTCCTTTCGCCGATAGCTTATGCTTAATTCAAGCCATTTTGCCAAGGCACAGTGTCATGTAAGGTCCACTGAGAGCAGGTGAAGAAGAGATCTAAGGTCAGAGTCTCAACTTATGTAACCCTTTTTTTGGGCATCTGACTGTAATTTTTGCTTGACACTAGGGGTCAGAGTTCTTGGTTTTGTTGGATATATGTTCAATTGAATGGTTTCTGTATCTGGTCTTTGTAGCTCTAGCTTTTGTAAGGGACTTAAATGGTGGAAATGAGCAAAAATATAACAGAAGAAGGAATGGATATTACTGATGCCAACAAGCCAAAAGATACTTTCCTAATCCGTAACTATGAGAATATGATTTCTAATGTTAGAATTAAGATAATATACTCCAAAGCATACGCTATGGATATACATACCTTGAGCTCTTAAGAAAAGCCAACAAAGGGGCAAAAGATGTTTTCAATTCTCACTTTCTGATTCTTTTCTTTGGCTGTTTATTGTCCTTTCCCGTGCTTCCGGTATCCCTACCCCGTTTTCCCGTGGCAGATGCGGTTGCAGTTGCTCCTGCCTCTGTTGTTTTCTTCTGTGGTCTCCCGGGGGCTCTTTTCACCGGAGTATTCTCTACCTCGGCCTTCTTTTTACCCACTCTGCTACTTCTAAGTTCTCTTGGTTTTGTTTTATTATCTTTCTTGCCACCTCCACTGCTCTTATTCTGATCTTTACTTTCTTTCTGTGGAGAGTTCTTCGTTAATCGCTTCAAGAAATCAGCCACACTCTTCTTCTTATCTGATGAAATCATCTTCTTCTCTGTTTTACCTGTCTCCTGCTTACTACTAATATCATTCGACGGGTTTGTTTTCGACTCCGTCTGTTTCTGTTTGTTCTTGCTTTTACCCTTCTTGGTAATGTTAGAGATAGCCGCAGCAGTAGCAGCAACCACTTTGTTGGCCCGTCTCGAGCTTCTTACACCAGTCACAGTGTTCTCTTTTTCCTCTGATAATGACTCTTCTTTCGTCTCCTCTTTCTGGCTAAAGCTTGACGACGAAGGAGAAGCCTTAGTCGAAACAGAAGTCCTCTTCTTACAAACAACAAGAGGAGCCGAAGATTTCTTCTCTCTAGAGAGAGACGAGTCTGACGTTTCAGCATCAGCTTGGCCACTATCCATAGCCGATACTTCCCGGTTTATTATTAACCTGGGACCAGATTCCCCGGTCTCTTTCCTCATTTCTTGAAATACAACGGCTCTTAGTTCGTGAGCAGCCATTGATTCTGCGGAAGATAAAGGAAAGAAGACGATGGCGTTTGTAAAGAGAAGCTGTAGATCTCTGTAAAAAGTGAGGTTTGAAGAATCGTAACATCCTTGCTTAAACTTTCTCTGTATTGTCTCAATGTCCAAATGTTGCTTAACCATGCTCTTGTAATCCTTAGCTTCCTGCGTTTTTAATGGACTTTACAAACGTAAGTCACAAAATAAACATAAGGCCCAAATGTTAAAAGAAGTTAGCGGTCGGTGAGACACGACAAAAGCCATGCTACACCAAGTCTCTGCCACGTGGACTAGATTGAGTGATCAAAACGACAACGGTGAACCACGAAAGAAGTGGGTTCGTTATATTAAAATTCATTTTTTTTTCCCTCTTCACTTTCTCTCTCTCTCTCCATATTTAAAAACATTCACTTAAATTTGTCCAAAACTAAACGTAAAAAAGGTAAAGATTCCATATAATATACGGAATATCTCTTCAAAATATTCCTAAAATACAGATTATCTCTTCAAAATAGTATTTGTAAGAAGTTTTTACACAGAACGAATATTGTTAAATTATGATTATGCATGATTTCTATAATTAGGTACGAATTAGTTCGTTTTTTCCTCTACTTTTCCAATTAGTAAAAGAATTAATTTAAGATAATTTTCCGATTTAATTTAAGATTATTAAATATAAAAAAATGGAAAAAATTAAGATAATGAGCAATACCTGGCTTCGAAGCCGGCGTTCGAACAAAGATCCACGCGGATGGGACCGAATCAGATCAAGAAGACATATCAACGGCTGTGATTTACTCTCATGATCCGATCTGATCTCGTCGGAACCACCGTGTTTCCTTCGTTTCCGTTTCCACTTTCTTTCCGACGTACCTGACTCGCCTAACTCGTCTGAGTGACTCGTTCCCGATCCTCTACTAACCGATCTTTCCTCCTCCGCCGTATCCTTACTAACCGGATCAGGATTATTGTTATCATCATCCGGTTCGTTTCCGCCAACTCTCTCGTCTTCTCCGACGGTTTCTGTAGAGTTCGACTCGTTCATCGAACCGTTTTCCCGATCAGATTCCTCCGCCGCTGAAACCGCCTTCTCACCGTCGTTCTCCGATCTCTCTGTTTTCATCTCATCTTCCAGATCTGGTTTCTCTTCTTCTCTCTCTTCCTCTAATTTCTTAACCTTCAACTGAAGCGATCTAAGAAAAAAAAAAAACCAAATAAAAAAAATTCAAAATCGGAAAAAAAAAAACTCAGATCCGTCGACGGAGAGAAGAAGAAACAGAGAATCCTGTTTTTTTTTTTTTTTTTTTTTCGTACAGTATTGAAACATCGTATCGTTCAACTTCACGACGGAGCTCAGCTACACGAAGGTTGCGGAGTTGTTCAAGCCAAGATATATTATTATTATTACCGACTTTTTCTTCCTCCTCCTCCTCCGCCGTAGCCACCGCATCGGTTTTTTCTTTTTCATGAAATCGACGTTTGAGATCCCGATACTTGTGTTTACAGTTATTAGCGGAAACAAGCTCGGAGAGGGAGCTCCGGGAACGAACCTCCGTCGCTACGGAGTCCCAGTCACCAAATCCGTGTCGCTTAACGGCGCATGCTAATAACAACTCTTCCCACGTGCCCCATGCTTGTTGTGTTTGGCTCTTCTTATTAGTGTTCTTGTTATTATCATCGTCTTCTTCATCAGTGCAAATATAGTCGTTGTTGTTGTTGTTGTTGTTAGTATCGTCGACGTTCATGCTTCTTCTTCCTTGCTCAGCTCTTTTTTTTTTTTTCCTTCTTCCATACAAAAACTCTTCTTCTCTCTCACAAACAAAAACGCTCGCAGTTTTAGGGATTTTTTTTTTTTTTTTGTGCTTCCTCTTATTAAATAATACTTTTAAATTTTAAATTTGTATTGTTGCTTTTTCTTGTCTAACTCGCTCGCTTTTTTTTTTTCACGTTTATTAGGGTATTTTAAATTCCAATTCCAAAATCAAAATATCAGAGTTTAAATTTGTTTCCTATATCCAAGCAATGAGATCTGTGTACTTAATACAAGCATACGAGACTAGTAGACTCACACCAATTCAATGAAAGGAAGTTTTAATTTCTTTTAAAGGGAATTTATACCAAAGTAAATTTTGTAAGATACTAAAACCTAAAAGTAGAGTAAGTAACCCTAGTTTTAACCGCTGCTTTTTTAATCCTTTTGACCCTATCCCTTTTTCAAACGATTAGGGCAAACGAATTGTGTTTTAATTTTAGAATGTAAATTTTAAACCCATGAAAGCGAGGCCGGCCCAGTTAGGCTTCGTTCAACATCTTCAGAAAGAAAGTCTGTAGACATTTTACATGAATGCCCCTATTTGATTACTATAAATAGAGTTGCTTTCCGTCATGTTTTGTTGGTGAAAGTTAGGTCGGGGTACGTTTACGAATCATGCTTTGTGTGTTAGCAGCGTAGGATTTTATTCAATCCGGGAGAAACCTAAATAATTATGATAAAAAGATGTTGGATAAGTTAGTCTAGTTAATCTAAGTTAATGAATTCGAACCAAATTTGAACCAAAATCCGGATTAAATACCGTATACGTAGGTGGATAGCTCGCATCTGAATAATTTGCAATTGAAATGTCTAAAGAACACCATGGGCCTCAACAATTAGGCCTAGCGGACCCGATCGGTCCCATCAGAAACCAAACTTACAATGCTTGTTACAAAGAAAAAAAAAAAACATCGTGTGTGTTCAAGAATCACATATTCACATGTGTTCTTAACCATTTACAGATTTACGATTCATTCCCCCGCTGCAAACAATTCCATTAAAGTAAATGTAGATAGATACACTCAAACCGTTATTTTATAGCCAGATTCGTGGATAATGTCACCGATTAGGGTGAGACAGTTAGCATTTTGTCCAGTGTCCATCAGCAGTCCTTTCAAACACACGTGGTTGTCTCCTTGGGAATGTTTTGCTCCACTCTGGATATTTTAGTAAATACTCCCAAACCCTGAAAACACACAACAACATAGGAGAATGTGAATCTACTATGTTCCGTTTGTTCTATATTGTGATCCAATAGAAGCTAAAGAAAAATGACAAACCTTCTTGAATTGTCTACGAAGTCTGGACCTTCAGCAGAAGGTGAGGTAGAACAATTAGTGAGGATTTCTTCATCAGAAAGCTGATTAATTTCCCAAACATATTCAATCAGGCGCATTGTCCTGTTTCACAAACATAAACGCAATTCATGAAACTGCAATGGAGAGTATAGTAGATATAGTGTTTACTTAAGTTCTGGTGAGCAAGACTATATATAATGGTCGATGAGATCATATGAAAAAGCGACAGAAGTAGTGTTTTGTTTTTACCAGCGGCATGGTGCGATAATGAATCTATCAGTTTTTGTGTCATATGTGTCAAGTAGCTTTCCCTTCCAGCTAGGATCTTCAAATGACGATGAAACTCGAATCCTACGAACAATCTCATCCGGACATCTAGATGTTCTGTCGAAACTGGCTGGGAAAATTGAACCGGTGGAGGTATTCACCTGATAAAAAAGGTTTCAAAGAAACAGCTTAATGCTAATTACCAATTCATATGAAAAAACATTCAAGCAATTATATTGTTCTACAGTACACTAACAACAAAAACCAATCACAAAAGCGTAATTTTTACATGTCACCTAAAAAATTTAGATAAACAATGGTCAATTCTCGATTCTTTATTTGTTGTAAAGAACCAATTAGTACATACATCCTAAGAAAAAAAGGCATATGGTGTAAACAGCAGACAAAAGTAGACTAACCAGACATCCATTGAAAATGGGGCACGTATTCCCTTGTGCATCCAACTTGGTATTGTGCCCAAGAATAAAGAGGGTTTGAATGTGGAAGTTTTCTCGTCTCCTCTGGAAAGTTTCTACTAATTTGCAACACAAAGGATAAGAGTAACCCTCTGGTTTGCCAGAGTCACTACCATCAGCATTCTGCACAATAACATTCAATACATTAAGCTTAATACCACTTAGAGAGCTTAGTAGTAGTAACTACACTGAGAAATAAATAATACTAGTACACACTTTTATGTCAACATCTTCATAACCACCAACCATATGTACCTGCATACAAAAGGCGTGGACATATCACAAAATCACTCAAAATAAAATACAGAACGTTTACCATAAGCTCAAAGACACTTGGTATAAAGTCTAAAGGAGAGAGATAATGTACATCTAACTCAACATCTTCATCCTCTAAAACCAATGATAACATCTGGCTTAACCCCAAATCCACAATTTCTGGCGAATCCATGTGTGCAATAGACGTCCTGCAGTTTCAGATGAATCATAAAAATTAGATTTTTAAAAATTGATTGTGCCTTATCCTCTAATAGCGTATATAAGATCAGTCCTTACATTCCAGATTTTCTGTTGCGGATAACAAGCCCTACACAAGTGGTTGCTTCATCAGTGCCAACAAACTGATTCTCATCAATAAAACAACCAGAAAAAAAAAATCATTAGAGAACCAAAGAACACTAGTGACTACCCTTTATAGATGGAACTGGTGAGGAAACAAAAACATACATCAACAAGCGCTGGATTCACAACAGCAAATTCGCTTTGGAATACATAAACATATCTGTCTTTTGTTGAGCTATCTGAACCTCTTTCACCGAAAGAAACGTTCCGTTCTTGAATATTCTTAAAAGAACCAGAAGCTGAAACTATCACAGGATGACTCATTACATCAAGAAGCAAGCTACTTCCCTGTTAACCAAAAAATGATGTTTATGTATGTAAGCAATTTTGTTTTAAGAGTTTTGGCTAAATAAAACTCAAGCAAATTGTGGAGTCAAACTTATCAGGAGATGATAGCAAAAGAAGATCAAACTGAGAAGAACCAATTCCAGGTTTAACGATCTAGAACCACATTACTAACTTATAAGCAAAATCCTAGTTAAACCCCTAAATGCAGAGATTCGTGAGTGAGAGACGACGAAGAAAAACTAAATTCACCTGCGATGAGGAAGACAAGGAAGATGAACTACTCTCATCTTGAATTGGTTTTCCATCAACATAGATCATTATCGCCGGCGAGAGAGTTCAACGACGGCGATGACAAAAGATTATATCAATCGCCGATGACTTTTTTTTACAAGTCGCGTTTTATATACAAAAAAAACAAAGTCAATAACTACTTGCCGTTTTTAGTTTCTGATGTAAACAGCGTGACGTTTACACCCCCCGGTTACAAGATTTTATGGTAAATTACGAATTTACCCTTAATTTTCTTTCCCATCCATGAGTAAAGAAACACAAGCTACTGCACTTGGGAAATCTTGAATTCTTGTAACTTCATATCAAGCACTTCAAGAAATTAAGTTATACTTATATAAATTATTTTCCCAAAAAGAACAAACAAAGCTATGATATCGAGAAGTTTAAGAGGCTAGCAGAAATTACAAGTACACACATAGAACGTGCATACATACATCAGACAGACATGGTGTGTCAAATGTGGTTTTTAGTAATGAAGGAGATTCAGCAGGAGTCCAATATCAGACAGGGAGTCAAGACTCTGGCCGACGGTTTTATTACATTTACCTCAGCCTCCTTCTAGACCTGGTCCGAGGTCCATTGTTTACATCTTCTGTTCTTCTCCTAGACGATGAAGCTGAAGTACTCGATGTAACCACTTCAGTAGGATTTACAGTTTGGCTTCTCGTCGCAATGGAGGAGCTCGGAACAGCAAACCCTCTAGGTGATGATGAAGCTGTAGAACCAAGCCTGAACGAAATCGTCTGAGAATCATTGTTACTTCGGTTTCTCTGATAAGACGCAGAGGCTCGTACCGCTGGTGAAGGTCTTCTACGGTTTCTTCTCAGACTAGTTGTGTCAACAAAACTATCAACATCAAAAGCATCATCATCATCAAAGGGGGTTATGTCCGAGGTATCAACTACAAGACCTGGGAAACTAGCAAACGGTGTCATTAACCTCAACGGTCCTAAAGCCAGATGATGATGTTGTTGTTGTTGTTGCCCACCATTGTCTCCTCCATTGTTTATTATGTTTGTCAAACCAAACTCCTCGCCTTGAGCTAACGCTTGTAGTCCTATGGAGTCAATGGTTCTCCTAATATGTTCGATTGTTTCGTGATCGGCCCCATGGATGAAAGGAATCCCTCGGTTAATGATCTTTTGACGAACACTTTCAACTCTTTTAGCATTAGGCCTTGGAGGTAGAGTAATACCACAGTCTTCAAACTTGGGTTTAGTACTAACACAATCATCTCCATTACCGTATATCGGAATCACCTCAGCGTCTGTCACTTCTCCATCGCAAACCGGACATTCCTTTATGTTTAAGTAAATCAAAGGCAGCTGATAGAAACAACCCCAACAGAACAAATGACCACAACAAGTCAAAATAGGAGATTCAGCTTTCTCTAAACATATGTTGCAGTCAAAGAACCCACCAGGAACAGAACTAGTCTTCTCCATGTTCAATGCCTTTGCTATCAAATAAGTCTTGTTTTCGCCGTTCTCGACAAGTCTCTCTCTAGAACGCTCATGTATAACTCCAGCAGTTGAATCTCTATGTTCGTTAGACGAGACCAAAGCCGGTGTTGCTGTTGTTGTTGCTGTTGTTGTTGTTTCTCGTCCCCTGATTCTTGAAACTATAGCTTCAAGCTCTCTTATGCGCTCTTCAATCCGCTCTTGTGCAGATTCAATCTCATTTAACCAAGGAGAAAGCTCCGTCATCAAACTAGCCGGAGACTCAGAATCAGAAGATGGTTCTTGATTCAAATCAAGATCCATTGTCTCTCCTTGAACACTACTGCTCATGATAAAGCTCAAAAAAGCACCAAGATTTACACAGATCAATCAAAACCCAGAAACCTCTCTCCGCAAATAAGTTAAAATCAATCTCATCGTTTCCGATCCATAGCTGATAGATCCCACCCGATTCTCCCAAATCAGCTCTTCTTTTTTTTCAATCGATTGAATTGGAACTTCGTAAAATTCCGCAATCAAGCAACGCATGCATCTGTATAAAAACCAAACAACACAATCAAAATGAATCAACTTTGAACTAATCTTTCTTCCCCTATCGAAGAAATTTAAGAAAACAGAGAATTGACCGCACAATCGAAGAAAACAGAGACACATATGAGTTCTGAAGAGAAAGAAGAGACCTTTTGAGATAGATAGAGAGAGAGATCAAAAGAAGCGGCGGATGACGTAGATTTCGAGGGCGGTGGTAGCTCTCGTGATGATCGGTTGCAAGAGAGAGAGAGAGAGAGAGAGACACACCGATAAATAAAAAGGAAGAGAGGTAGAAGAAGAAGGGGAAGTAGGTCTTTTAGGACAATTTGAACCAAACAAAAACTTTTTACGACATATGGTTTGTCTTCCAAATGTTTAAGGTTTGTGTGGTTGCGTTAGTTAATTACTTAATTGTAGTAGTAATGTTGTCTGTTTGATTTATGTTATTAGGTTAAGGTTTACAACGTTCCTTTATATTTTATTAATTTATATATCTTTGTTAAATAGTGATTAAAAAATGTATTTTTCATTGGCATGAGCCTTGCAAAACATTAGAATACTATTTTTTATCTAAACTAAATATAATATTTGAACATATAAACATATATAAAAAGAAAAGATTATTACATTAGTTTTAGTCTCATCAACTTTCTTTTACATCTTTGACATAATTACTTTTGTAGTATCATCAATTTTTTTTTTTACATATTTTGTAGTATCACTAGTTTAGTAGCATAGTAATGGATGTTATTAATTTGACTAGTCAAAAGATATGAAAATATATTATATAAACGTATTTTGAGATAATGCTTTTGTCGACAGTTTAAAGTTAATTACTTTCTTATTTACTAAAAAACAATTTCATCAATTTCATATCTTTAATGATCAGTAACATTTAGCTGATTATACTAATAATGATGTGTATTTTTTTTTTAAAAAGTTACATAAAAGAAATTTGTAAATGAGGAAAATAAACATAGTTATATTGTGATTATAAATATACAAATCTTTCATTGAATTTGTGCATAGAATGCTGTCCTAATACATCATTGCTTCTTTTTACCATACTTTTTAATTGCGTTTAGGCATTGCTTTTTATATCATCTTTTTTTTTTTTATAAAACAAATTAAAATCCAACTTTAACATCTCACCAGGCCCTGCCAACGGTATTAAAAAAAAAAAAAAGAATGTCTCCGACCATATGGATAAACCTAACATGAAAAAGAGATGAATGTATGAAACCATTTTCTAATTATTTGAATTATTCATATACGTACGTATATTACCAAAACGCAATACCATTGTGTCAATTACTCAAATTATATTTCACTAGAAACGTAATGAATAAAAATAGATCAAAAGGATCAGATCCGGAGAAGAAATACCATCAGCAATTTAATTTAGCAAGTTCGAAAACATTAGGAGAAGAAATCAAGTCCGGAGAATAAAGTAGAAAGCAAAGAAGGATCAAATCCAGCAAACACCGACAGGTCAACTGATGTGAAAACCGACGGATCAAAACCGAGAAAACCAGAAGATGAAGATGAACCGGATCCATCAACCGGTCCGCCACTGCCCATTCCCAATGGTCCGAGCAATTCATGAAGCTGAGAGACTTGGCTTGGATTTTGCGGTGTATTGGTTACAAGATTATTAATCATCTCACTAATCATCGGTCTAATCATAGGACTCGTAGTTATCGGCACCACCAAAGGATACGGTTTATTATTGATAACCGGACTAGGAACATTAACAAAAGGCGTCGTACCAATTAGTTGCGGTTGCATCCGGTTTTGAACATGTTGGACCAAATTTGTAGTAGCAGCTAATTTTCTTCTAGCACACAACAAATGAGCATCGAATCCACCACACTCCCTGCAGCTATAGAGCCATGAGTTAGACCCTAGACCACGGCACACGCAACAGCGGAAGCTAGATGCCGTAGCGGATCCTGGTCCGCCAGGTGGAATGGAAAACGTTAAATAAAGTTGATGGTGAGGGTGAGATTGGTGGGTGACTCGAGAAGGCATGTTGGCACAAACCGTGTGAAGATCGATTCCGCAGTCTCCGCAGTGGTAAGCGAAGCCGTCACCCTCTTTCCCGCATGCATCGCAGCGGTATCGTCCTTCTTGGTATTTGGGAGAAGGGATCAGTGAGAGGAGATGGTTTTTGTCGAAAGGGTGTCTGATTTTTTGAGGTAATTCGGAACATTTTAGGTGGATGTGGTAATTGCAAGGCTTGCATGAGTACGATGGAAGATTTAGGAGTTTTAGCTTGCAAACCACGCAACAAAATGAAGAAGAAGATTGGTCTTGAGGAATAAGAGATGAGTTGAACAATGGATGTGGATGACTGAAATGTCGAATTGAGTCCTCTGGTTTTGGCCTTCCCATTGCTTTGGTCAGAGAGATTTAAAATGTTATTTTTAATTTGGTATATGAAAATAATTTCAATGGCTTTGGATTTTATATATAGGAAGACTTATTTTGTGGTAGTCATTTGTTACCGTGTGAAATGAATCCTACACTTTGAGAGTCGAGAACTCGCTTGGCGACGACTTTGAAAGTCAACGGTTATATCGTTTGATCAAGTCTTACCACCCACTTGGATTATATTAGGAAGCTCAATAATTGAGGAATTCTAATTTTTCGTCACTATTTTGCTAACAATATCCCAAATTGGAGATTTTAAATCAGATATCTGTATATTATTTGCAAGTCAAATGTCAACCGCCTTGTTTATGTTATTAAACTACAACTTGGTAAATAATCAAAACTAAACTGAGAATTATTTTAGCCGAAAATGGAAATCACAATTCACAAGTCATCCAAATATTTTGCTATTTATAGTTTATGAACCTTTCTTACACTTAAACAACCAAATCCAGGAACAATGGCTTCAAACAAACCGGTTAATCGCCCATCTGTGAGGCACCCCAGTCATAACCATCCGCTTCGCATCTTTAAAGCTCGAAGCAAAGATGAGGTTGTTTGCTCTGGATGCGAGCTCGAACTAACGGGACAAGCTTTCAAGTGTATGAAGTCAGACTGTGATTTCTTCTTGCACAAGTCATGTTTTGATCTACCTCGTGAAACCAATCACAAGTCTCACCCAGACCACTCTTTAACCCTGCTTCATTCCCCACCGTATGGTCAGTCTTACACATGTGACGCATGCGGTGAGTACGGATCCGGATTCACTTACAACTGTTCTGAATGTCAATACGATGTTCATGTTGGTTGTGCGTTTATCCCTGAGACCGTGGAGCGTGAGGATCACGAACACCCACTCACTCTTCTCTACAACACACCATGCAAAGGTCGTGAGGATGGTGCGATGTTCATATGTGATGTTTGTGAAGAAGATATGTCAGAGAATCTTTGGGTTTATTACTGCCAAGAATGTGATTATGGAACGCATGTACATTCTTGCGCGGTTTATGAAGACCATGAGCCAAAGAAAAAAGTAGGAGAAGAAGGAGAAGGGAGCTCTGCGGTTTCAAGGATGAGGGAGTTAATGAAGGCTCAAGATGAGATGGCGGCGTTGCAGCTCGAGGCACGTATTAAGAACGATACTAATAATGCTATACCCGATTTATGGGATAGTCCAAAACGGCGATATTATTGGTAATCAAGTCAACACATAGCTTGTGATTGTTCTTTCCTTTTGCAAATTTCGTTTCCTCGTGTGACGGTGTGAGTTATTGCAAATTAAGTTTGTTATTTCATGTAATTTTATCTGTAATTGTTATACAAATTTTTTTTCTCTTTTATGTACTCTCTTTTTTTTTTCAATAAAGAGGTTCCGGACTAAGGTCTATAATCTATTTTGAACCGAGAATCAGAGCCAATATTCACAACTCGAGACCCTTTAGGTTGTTATGAGGTTCACCGGTTAAGCTATCTCATCAGCACAAAAATAAACCAATGGCTTGCCAGCTTGGATTGATTTGCTGAAAGTCTTTGTTTTTTTTTGTTTGTGTGGTCGTCAATATTCCTACTGTGTGAATGTGGACAGTGGATCCTACACTTTCACTCGACGACTTCAAAAGTCAACGGCTGCAATGTTTGAGTAAGTCGTTACCACTTGGATTTATACGAACCTGAATTATTGATGAACACTATTTTGTCACTACTTCCTAACGATTACCCAAATTAGAGATTCCAAATCACATAAAATCTTACAAAACTAAAGGTTCCGTGTTTAAACTTTGCAACTTTAATGTCGGCCGTCTTCTTCTATATATTAAACTACAACTTCGTGGGATAACCAAAACCCAAAACTCAAGAGTTTTTAGCAGAAAATAAAACCACAAGTGAGACACGATGGCTTCAACAAACCCGGTTAATCGTCCATCGGTGAGGCACCCTAGTCACAACCATCCACTGCGTGTTTGGAAAGTCCGAGGCGAAGATGAGATCATCTGCTCCGGATGCGAGCTCGAGCTAACCGGACATGCTTTCAAGTGTACCAAGTCAGACTGCGATTACTTCTTGCACAAGTCATGTTTCGACCTACCCCGTGAAATCAACCACAAGTCTCACCCTGAACACTCTTTAACCCTTTTTCATTCCTCACCGTATGGTCAACCTTACACATGCGATGCTTGCGGTGAATACGGGTCTGGATTCACTTACAACTGCTCTGAATGTCAATACGATGTTCATGTCGGATGTGCGTTTATCCCTGAGACCGTGAAGCGCGAAGGTCACGAACATCCACTTACTCTTCTCTACAACACACCATGCAAAGGTCGAGAGGATGGTGCGATGTTCATATGTGATGTTTGTGAAGAAGTTATGTCGGAGAATCTTTGGGTTTATTACTGCAAAGAATGTGATTATGGAACACATGTGCATTCTTGCCCGGTTTATGAAGCTCACGAGCCAAAGAACAGAGGAGGAGGAGAAGCAGAGGCGATTTCAGAAGCTTTAAGGATGCAGTCCTTGATGGCAGCTCGAGATGAGCTTGCGGCGATGCATATTAGAAACAAGATAAAAAATTCCGTGATCCAGTTTGGGGATGAACCGAGATATAAATGGGTTTATGATTAAAAACACCATGTTGATATGATGCTCTTGACCAATCTTGTGGTTCGTTTTTTACGTGTGGGTTTGTTGTAAAAGTTATTTTCATATGCGAATAAAAGAAAGATAAGCTGATTGATGAACCATTCACATATATGAATGAGGGTGGTGATCTTGAAACATTATTGAGAGATGAGAGGACCAAAGCTATTTGAAAAATAAACGATTTGATCATATTATGACCATGCATGTCCATTCTACTGAAAAGTTTGATTACTTCATCAGTTTAAGCTTAACATATATGAGACGGATAGACATACATATAAACTTACCCCTCCCAAAAAATATAGACATTATGTTATATTAACCGGATATCATTAGACATTAGATATATATATATATATACGAAGGTATTAGATCAAGTTAGTCACTGAATGATTTTTACCTGGAATTCCATCATTAGTCGTCATCAAGATAGATGATTTCATCAACATCGATAATTTTATCAACATTGACGATTTTTGCTGAAATTGAAGCCTCAGTTGTTTCTGCTGGTACTCTACCACAGGCCCTGACTTTGATCTGTATACATCATACATTTAATGTTAGACCATTTCCATCTGAAAGACACATAATAGTTATAAGGTGTTGTTAAAACTAGAGTAGAGGAGTACTAACTGAATCTGTACATGGTGTGAAACCACATGCCTGCTCTTTTGGGCTTCCTGATTTATTTTTCTATTTGGCTCTGCAGATCAACACACTGTTCTTGCCAAAGAAGCTGAAAAGAAAATATCAAGAGACATTAGCTACATATACCCACAAACTTTTTACCATCAAGTACAAGGCAAGAGGAGAGCAAAAGTGTTGAACCTTCTCAGTCTCAGTATCAACAACTTTTTGCTTCAATGAAGACTTCTCCATTTCCAGCTTGTCCATCTTTTGGACGGATCAAAGGTTAAGCAAGAACAGCGACAATGGAAGAAACTAAAGCTACTTAAATAGTGGTTTTAGTTGTAAGTAAGGAAAAAAGAATTGCACCTTATCCATGAGTTGCTTAACAACAAGAATAGCTTCTGGATCCCTGATTACAACGTTCTCATCGCATTGCATATTTCCAAGGACTTCACATACTAAATGGTTGCTTTTTGCTTCACCCAACTTTGCCTTGAGAAACTCAATTTGTATCTCGTTGATGGTTCTCTATTCAAAGGTGAGGAGAAATTAGACATTAAAAAGATGAATCAACTACTGATATTGAGAAGGAAAAGCTATTACCTCGGTTTCATATCGCACGAGAAGATCCTCATACTCCCTTTGAACTCTGTTTAACTCGTTTTCAATCTGTGAAAGCATAAATAAGATGCCAGCTTTACATCAAGAAAACACAAGATACATACAAAAGAGGAACACTAAAGCACATGGATTTGGAAATGCAGAATCTTCAAGGGTTCCAATAATACTATCTTTAGTTGCAATGTTATATAAAAGATTCATTTTCTACCAGTTTAGAAAGGTACCTTAAGTTTGGATCTTAGCACCTCTATCTCCTTATTTTGGCGCTTTAATAATGCAGTATCAGTCAATATCTGTATTGGAAAACAAGAATAGATGGATTACAGACTTAATCAGAAAATATGTTACAAACATAGAGAGAATAGTGGAAAAATTACCTCATTAACATGTGCACAGTTAGTGACACGCAGAGCTCGGCTAGCGAATTGAAGACTGCTCTTGGTTTCATTTACATGAACCTAGCATCAAAGCATAAATTAAGTGTTACTTTTACCAAACAAAACATACAGTAAAATGAAGACTGCTCTTAGTTTCATCTCCCTAGCTTATCTTAATGTCATACCATAGATGATTAATAACTTACCAGTGCAAGTGTTATATTGCATATGATTGCTGTATTTGCATTTCCACCTAAAGCTGGCTGCAAGATCCTAGTAAGCTTGCTGTCTCTATATGGGATATGTCCACTGATCCAATCATAGAAATTGAAAATTACCAATAAGATTATATATACAATTAATGATCCGCTGTTCCCTAACAATATTGGACCCAAAAAAGAAACCTTACCCTTGACGGTCAACTCCTTCACTCAACTTTTTAATAACGGTCCCGAGTGTCATCAAGCTTCTGTTTATATGTGTGCCTTCTTTCAGCCTAACACTCTCTGCACCAGTTTTTGCAGCCCGTTCTGAACCAGCTAGATCCACCACATTCTGCAAGTAAGAAGAAAGATGAAACAAATATATAATAATAGGGTTAACATGTTACATAAAAGGTAATACAAAAAACTAGTTCCAGGAGATCTTACCAGAACAGAAACACGGACTGGATCACAAACGTTTCCAACACCTTCATCTTGCTTCCTCTGTCTACTTTCTATAATCTGTTAGATGAAAAAACTGGTAAGTTAAAGCTCAAACTTACATTGAATAGAACACTAAGGTTTGAGTATATATCTATCTTTACCATGCGGAATATTGTATGAGACCTACTACTGTAGAGATTCATATTAGTCTCCCCAATATGTCTATGAGCTGAAAAAATCATCCCAAAGACACAAATGAAGCTCTATTCAGTAAATATAATCCTAGTAAAAAACAAGATTGAGACAGAACAGTGAGAAAGAAAAGAGAAATTACATTCTCCAAGTTCCATCAAATCAAGAACTTGTTGAGGGGAATCAACAAAATCTTCTCGTAATCCAGCTACAAACACTCCTTTCTAAAAGTCATTGAGATCACCAAAAACAATCAGAACTGCTAGCAAATTTGTTAAAGAAGATACTAATTTTCTAACAAGACCTATAATAAGTAAAAAGTACCTCAAGATTCTCATGAATCTGAAGTTTCCGGTTGCAAGGATCCAACAAATCATTAATGTTTTCATTATATATCTCCAAGTACGACATACGCAGCAAAAAATCCCTGCTCGCATCCTAAAAAAAAACACCAAATTTTTTGAAGTAAGTCCACATTTAACAGAACATAGAAACATAAAATTAGTAAGAAGAGTGATTGAAATAGGAACCTGAGTAATAATATCAAACAAATCATGAACAGCAAGAGAGATGATTCCAGGTTCAAGAGGTGAGCCTCTCATTGTATGTGTCTTACCACTATTTGTTTGTCCGTAAGCAAGAACAGTTCCTTCAACACAAATTCTAAAGATTCTCAGCACCGAAACATCAAACAATTCACAGCAAATGAAAGAAAAACAAAAAAAAAATCGAACAGCTAATCATACCGTTGAAACCACGAACAGAAGCAGACACAATCTCTTTGGTTCTAGCTTCATACACATCGATAGTTTTGCAATCTTCTCTAAAAATCCTATCTGTTATTGAGAGAAAATGAGAAATTTCAAACAAGAAGTATGAGAAAAAAGAGAAAGTGAGAACAGAGAGTACCAAATTTGAATGCGGGATGATTCGGGAGAAAGATTGTATTGGAAGAGGTCTTCCAAGGACTCGTCTTTGCTCCCTCTTTGGAAATTGGTCTTGCTCTTACTGAAACATGGATTCTCTCCATCTCTCCGGTTTCGATTTCCGTCTCCGGCCAAAGAAAAGACCTAACTACTGTGTAAACTCAGGTTCGAAATTCGAAATTAATAAAAATCCGTTCATTTTCCCACTCAATAAAAATAAAATTGACCGGATAAAACCGGTTGGTTAATAAACCTAATGAGAGACGTACCGGTATTGGAAATTAAGTAATTGGAGGAGACGTTGCTGATGTATGGCACTGTCGTTTGGTAAAAAGCCCATTCGTTATTTTCCAAAACCCAAATCTTCTTCTTTTTTTCCTTGGGCCGATACTGCAAGATCTCGACGAAACTCAAATTCATCTTCACTCATCAGCCGACTCGAATCGTATACTACGTAGTAATTTTCCTTTTTTGCGATTATGCTGCAACAAAAAAATGGGAATCGATCACAACGGTAAGAAACAATTACCTTTACCGTTACAACAACAGTAAATTAGCCATCGATATAAATCATTACATTTACAACGGTCATATACAATAAATGGAAAATATTTATGATGCCTAAAATTAAATTATTTTAAGAATGTGTTTCCTTATTCTATCATAAACATGAATACATGCTTATGATAATTTACATATTATTATTATACAGGACGTTTGACAAGTAGATATGTTGAAAAGAGAGACCTTCAAACAGTGACTACTACTTTCATCGCAATAATTTGTTGATGCATTAGCAAGAGGACTCAGCGTAGTTAATTGACCTCACATCCTTCACTATATGTCAACTCTCTATTGTATACATTTTTTCCAGCTTGATAGTTCTTAAGTTCATAATATTTAATTACAATTAGCTATTTAATCAATTATAATTTACTAATACAATATAAACTATACGGAGTTATGGATGGGATCAAGAAAGAATAGTTCCACCAATTGACTTTGAATTCCAAATGAGAATCAATCTTGTTTATATCATATCATCATGTAAGCGCGTACTGACATTCTTGCCCCAATATAGCTAATATATAAGCTACAACTTGGTAAATATTCAAACCAAAACACATCACTAATCCTATTCTAAAGAAGACTCATTACCACAAGTCGTCTTACTATTTTTTACTATAAATACTTTGAAACCACCTTAGCTTGATAAAAATCACAAACCCAATCGAAGAAAACCTCCAAACACACAGAAGAAGAAGAAGATATAAGCTATAATGGCTGCAAGAAAACCGTCGGTGAGGCATCCAAGCCACAACCATCCATTGCGCGGTCACAAAGCCCAAGTTGAAGAAGAGATCATCTGCTCTGGCTGCGACTTAGACCTGGTGGGTGCAGCTTTTAAATGCACAAAGTCAGAATGTGATTACTTCTTGCATAAGTCATGTTTCGAGCTTCCACGAGAGACTCGTCACAAGGCTCACCCTAATCACCCTTTGACCTTGCTTTATTCCCCACCATACGAGTCAACTTATACGTGCGACGCGTGCGGTGAGTATGGATCCGGATTCACTTACAACTGCTCTACCTGCCAATACGATGTTCATGTCGGGTGTGTGTCCATGCCTGAGTCTGTGGAGCGTGAAGGACACACGCATCCGCTCACATTGCTCTACCGTTCTCCTTACCAGAACGGTTTGATCTTTAACTGTGATGTGTGTCAAGAGACTGTACCGGATAACCTATGGTCGTATTACTGCAAGGAATGTGATTATGGCACGCATTTACATTCTTGCGCGGTAGAGGAGGAAGAGGAAGAAGAAGAGCCAAAAAGAGGAAGCGCAAGAGGAAACACAAACAATGGTGGGAATAAAGGAGGAAGAGGGTCAGCGGCTTCGGAGTTAGCAGCAATGTTGGAAGCACAAAGGGAGATGGAGAGGATGCAGATAGAGTTACATATGGAGATGCAAAGAGCTAAGATAGCGAAGAAAGCGAGAAAGGCTTGTCTCAAGTTGATCTAATTATTAAAAACTTAATTAAAGTTTATCTTATAAAAAAAAAAAAAAGGAAACTTGTACTGATCATATGAGATACGTTACTCTCGAGCTATCTCTTTCAGGATTTGTTGATGCTTTTTAATTGTTTCTTGTGGATTGGGACGTTCTTGTTTTTTTCATTGAATTGTTGCAAGCTTTCATGTTTGTTATTATATCTTCCTTTGAATAAAAAGCCTTTTGACTTTATTTGCTCTAGTCAGTCAGTCATTCATTACATACATGCATCACCGTCTCGAATTACATACATTCATTAGTAGGTTGCGGATAAATCATATATAGTATTCGAGGGAAGTGGTAAACGATGATAGTGAGTTAGTGACCTGCACCGAGTTGGTGGCTGACTGGGCTTTTTCCTTGATCAAAGCAGATCAACTCGCCTTCTTTCTTGTTACCCAAAACTAAAGTTAGCGTTGACATGCACAAACTAGTTAAAGTACATTCTCTATTTATGTCCGTATATATTAATCTAACAAGAACAAAACGGTTGTGTCACATTATTTAATTGTTGGGTGGTCCGGTAGGAAAAGTCAAAGTCCACGCCAGAGATACAAAACAAACAATTAAAAAAAAAAAAAAAAAAAAAAAACACACAACTATTGCCGTGAGATTCACGCGCGCCGCTCCCTTGATCCTTGCTTCGTCTGTTTCAAAGTTACCCAACTGCCGCTATCAGATTACCCACGACGATCACACAAAACCCATCATCAGAAGGTCAGTAATTACATCTAAGGGCAGAGAGAGATATGGCGAATGAGGGTAAACCCGACGAGCAGCTTTTTCAGCTTCTTTCGGGTCTTCTTCAACAGGTTTCGATCTCGATTTCGTTCGTTATTCATCTGTCCGTTTCTTCTTGATTTTGTCCGACAAGTTTCTGTTCGTTCGAATTTCAATTTCAATTTGATCTCAATTTCTATCAATTGTTAAAATCATGTTAATTTTGCTGCTTCGATTGATGATTTTTTTTTTCTTGAAGGTGGAATCATTGACAAACACAGAAGAGGTTGAGCTACGTTCTAAGATTGAAGCTCTTGGTTTGGAAGTAACCAAAGTCCCATCTAAGTCTGCCCAACACCTCAATGAGGTCTGTCTCCTCCTCTCCTCTCCTTTGTTCATTCATAATCTTTATTGACATTGTAACGTAAAATCTGAGGTTTTGTTGTGTGTGGTTCAGGTGGATATAGCTAATGAGTTGGATAAGTTATCAGCCAAATTAGACGATGTTGATGAGATGATATCATCAGCTATTGCTTCTGATCCACAAGTTCAGACGCTTCTTAGCGGCACTGCTGATGTTTGGTTGCCTGTTATTACTGCTGGCACTGAGGAGAGACTTAACTTCACTGCCTCTCTTGCTGCTGCTGCTTCTGATGATGATGAGCAGCTTCCTAATAAGAATAAGGACACTACTACTACCAACAAGACCAGCTTTTGATAAATCTAAGTTTTCTCTTTTGCAGTCTTGTTCATAAAACTTATATTCATGAGTGATATTGTTGATGTTGGATGTTTATGCAAATTCAATACAACTGTTTTTATTTATTATCATCACTGAGTTTTCCCGAATGCAAATTTGCACCAAGCAATTGTTTCTTAAGCAGATGAAGCTTTCTGAAGCAGTGAGCCTCAAGTCAGTCCCATATTAACACTCTTTGGCCTCTCTAGTGCAAGTCCCAAGAGCTCGGTTCCATATAAGTTGTGTGAACCAAACACAATTGAGAATAGTGTGAGAATGTGAGTTATGTTTCAAATGGTGTGTAGCAACAAAGGCGTATTGTGTAAATATATATAATACCTGAGAGCAGATGCCAAGACTCCTTGAAACACCAAATAGTACGGAAGAGAACCTATAAAACGCACAACGTTATGTGATTTTCAGCACTATCCTAAGGCGGCAATGATACTTTAAATGAGATATCTGCTGCACCAAATTCCAAAGATGTATCTGAGGGGATGGAATCACCATTCTTGTACATCCTGCAATGTTTGAGTGGAAAGGTAAATAGAAAGAATGAACACTTATGTCGCAATCCTCTTTATTGAAAGTTTCTCGATTGATTGATATTGATTTTACCCAAATTGAATACAACTCTTTATTTTATTATTATCACGAGTTTTTCCGGAGCATCAAATTTGCAATAAGCAATTGTTTCTCAAAGCCAAAGTAAATAAATAAAATCTCGAACGAACAATTTTCTACACCAACAATGGGTTCTTCTGTTGATAGAAGGTAAACAAAAAAAAAACTTTTCAGTGTGGACCAGAACGGCTTTTGCGTAAACATGAGAAGAGTGCGAGACTCAGCAGGACTCAGGTGGTGGCTTAAGCAGATGAAACTTTCTTACAGTGGGCCTCAAGCCAGTCCATGGTAACACTCTTTGGCCTCTCTAGTGCAAGTCCAAGAGCTCGGTCCCATATAAGCTGTGAACCAAACCACAATTAGGCATATGAGTTATGTTGAGCTGTTTTAAATGGTGTGTAGCAACAAAGGCGCACTGTGTAAATATAGATACCTGAGAGCAGATGCCAAGACTCCTTGAGACACCAAAGAGCACGGTGTAGTACCTATAAAACGCACAACATTATGTAATTTTGAGCACTATCCTAAGGCGCAATGATACTTTAAATGAGAGATCTGCTTCTTACCTTGCTTCGGTTAGACCATAGTGGTTCAGCAAGACCCCACTGTGAGCATCAACATTTGGCCACGGGTTCTTCACCTATAACAAGCCATCATAGGATTTGCAAGTAAATATCTATTCAAATTTGAAAATGATCGGCAAGGAAGTTCACAAGCCTTGGAGGATATATAGGTGTTGTCGAGTTGTTGATGGAATATTAAAGATCCTATTATCTCAGGCGTGTCATACTTTCTATGTAATCCATTACATGAAACGACACCTCTATTAAACGCGAAAGGATAGAGATACTACCTTTCCAAGCTCGGTGAGAACAGGAGGCACAACTTCATAAAGCTTTGACACCTACAGAGTAGGAAGGATTTGTAAGCCACTATACATTGATAGAATTTTGAGAGCACAACAGTAACGAGGGTAAAAAGAAAGTACCAGCTGGAAAAGAGGGTCATCAGGTAAATGCTTCAAGGCAAACTCTCTTTGGCATACATATCTTGGATCAGTTTTGCGCAGAACACCGTGTCCATATCCTGGAACAACCTGCAGACAAATCATGACGGGGCTATGACAAATCATTACAGAGATATTTAGTACACTGTCCTCATAACATTACAACTTTAACTAGGAGAAAGCAAGATAAATTAGTTATCGAAATCTCTTATCGCGGTACGAAGCTATGAGAATGATAGACCAAACTTTGAGGTGATAAATATGAGGACTCATAACAAGATTTTAATTCATTTAAGCATGCTCCGTCAATACAAAACTTTCATCAGTTTTGTTGGTTGGCTTCAAGACAATAAAGCAAAAAATGACAATGGAGAGGAATTTCATGTTTTTACCTTGCCACTGTTTAATGTCTTCCAAACATATTCTTTCAATTGCTCTTTCGATATGTTTTCTCCACATTCCTCGACAACTGATTTGATCCAAAGCAAAACTTCCTGTTGTAACAAGACATATAAGAGACTAAGAATCTGTTCTCACCAACTTATTGATGTAGTGATGTACCATAAAACTATCACACGCTACCTAGATATTATAGAACAAAGAAAACTCATGAAGCTCTGACGTAAGTTGAAGAATTTAAATCTATTCAAGATATAGACAAGAGAGACAACCTGATTAGCCAAACCATGGAGTGGCCCAGCTAATCCATTTAATGCAGCTGCAAACGACAGATATGGATCTGAAAGTGCACTACCGACCTATATGCACAAGTATTATTATCAGCAAAAGATGAATCATCAGAAACATTAAGAAGGTCAATCCTTCACAGGACACATGGAGAGGCTGTAAGAAATGCATACCAGGTGACCAGTGTGCGCGCTAACATTTCCACCTTCATGATCACTATAGCAAAAATAAAAAAATAGAGAAACAAAATATCATGCTACGGCATATTTTGAAGTCTTGAAAACAAAAATAAACACAAGACACTTAAGATTGTTTTAGGAGAAACTAATACAGACCTGTGGATAGTGATGTAGAGCCTCATGAGCTCTTTCATCTTTTCATCATCAAATCCCAACATATGGGAAAAATTTGCACCATAATCCAAAGATTTATCTGAGGGGATGGAATCACCATTCTTGTACATCCTGCAATGATTGAGTGGAAATGTAAAATACAAAGAATAAACAAGGGATGACAAAATTTCCAATAAAGGGTACACTATCAGTCAAGAAAATTCAGAAGCTACAAGAAAACTGAAAAAAATATATATATATTTTTCACTACCTCCTATAAACGTATGCAGCTACAACAGGAACACGAGCAATCAGGTTGAGGCAATCCTCATATGTTGGCTCCCAGAACCTAGAAAGAAAGATCTTTGTTATGATGCCAGCTACTATAAAACGTTATCAATATCTACACCAGAAACTACAAAAGCATACTTTGACTTGTGAATTCCACTCTCATATGCCTTTTGGAACTCACTTTGCACCTGGATATCAGGTACAGAAAATTAGCATTCTGCTTAACATTGTTTACTTATGGCAAAAAAAGAGCCGTTAAACCATCTCATAACAAGAACAAACGAACAGCTATATGAGTAAAGAGAACCAAACCTGAAGGGCCATAACACCGCTAGCAAATTGAGTCATTGGATGGGCTGTGGAAGGCAGGGCATCGATGGCATTGTACACATAATCTGCATAAATGGATACAAGTTAAGAATTGAGTGAAGAGTAAGAAGACAAAAACATTTAGTTTCTGTCAAGCAATTTCTTCAAAACATTTATGTCGAACAAGTTTGGATGAGCCAATAAACAAACTGCTTTTTTGCAACCAGCCAAAGCCAGAAGGTAAATAGGCAAACCTGGCACAGCAGCGCGGCTTGCCAAGTCTTTCGACAGTGCTTCAACTTGCTCTTTGCTAGGTACCTTTAAGAAATGGGGTAAAAAAGAATATCACAAGATGATATATTGAGGGAAGTACCCATGACCAACTTATAGAAATGTACAGTAGTCACACCTTTCCAGTTAAAAGAAGCCATAGAAGACCCTCTGGCAATGGTTCAGCTCCAGAAGGGGCAGCAGGTAATACTTTTTGGCACTCAGGAATTGACAAGCCCCTAAAGCGTATACCCTGAAATAATGATAAGATAATTGCATCAACAGACTTAGAACGGAAAGGATGGGCACTTGATATCTAGGATATAGCTCAATGGTAATTATAACTGTAAACAAAGAGTTATCAGTACCTCATCTGCATCAAGCAATGAGGTTTCCCAAAGCAATCCAGTCATCCCTCTCATACCACCAATAACCTTCATTACACAAGGGTATTATAATGAGCAAGGTGAAAATCATATAAACAAACCAAAAACGTGGAAACCATCATTGTTTCTACCATATCAACAGTGATGTTTCCTAGTTGGACCTTCCCATGCTCTGACTTCAGTTTCTTCAGACGGTCCTGAAATTCGGAAAAAAAATCTTATGAGGAAAGAGGGAACTAGAAAAGCCAAAAAGAGATTCACTGCAAGTAGCATTTAAGAACAATCTTAACCATCATAACTACAATAGACAAGTTCATCTTTTCATTTAATATAAAGGTGGGGGTCTAGTCTACACTAACCTGCTGTTCCGGAATTAACTCTTGCAGCTGCGACTTCAGGTCCTGCAATTGCCACCATTTATACAAAATGAATCAAAAACCCCCACAAGCAGCAGGTACAATATAAAAACAGAAAAGTAAAAGACCATTCTCTCAAACAATTATTGGACTCTGAATAAATCAAACATACATATGAAGGTTAGTAAAGCATTTAAAATAAGCTTGAGACGCAAATTACCAGGTCGGTAGAGCTCTGCATCTGAAGCCATCTAACTGAATTGCTAAGCGAAGATTGTTGCCCCTAGTTACATAGATCCGATCACAAATCGATTAGCATCAAACACAAGAGATCAAAACGGGAACAAACACAAAAGCTACAAAAGCAAGATTTCAGATACTCACCACACGAGACCTCAGCCTAGATAAGGCCGATACGCTGCGGAAAAACACCATTCTCCAAAACTCAAAACCTGTGACAGACAGTATCCACCAAATACTCAAAACAAAGCCGATCCGTGGGAAACTCAAACGATCAACACTCACCAAAATCAGAAACAAAAAAAAAAAAGAGGCAAGGTTTATCGCCGAATCAAATAAAAAATCAACGAAACTCAAAAGATTCGATCAGCGCAATTCACCGGAGATTTGAGATTCCAGAAGAAGGAATAAAGCGTAGACTAGATTCTCCGAAAATTATGGAAGATAGACCAAAAGGTAATGAGAAACTGCTACGAAGAAGCGACGAAACTTACCAGAGAAACGGGAGGAGCTTGACGGAGATCGAGAAAAAAATAACAAATAACTAAACTGTGTGTCTGCTGCGTGTGTGATGTACAAATTAATAAAACGGCGAAAGGTGAGCAAAATGACATTTGTAAAAATAGAGCTAGCCTGGGGGAGGTTTATAACACTAAATTTCCAATTTTGACCTTCCAGAACTTTGAGAAGGCAAACCAAACTAAATAAACCGGGATACAGAATCGTTGCGGTAAACCGGAATAATTAAGGTCAGTTCCGTGCACTTTTTGGCTTTTGAGGAAAACCAAAATCGAATAATATGGATTTAGATGCGATCATGCGACGGGTCATTTACAAATCTCAAATACAATTTCAGTGAACCGGTGTGGTTCTTTTCGGTTAAGATCGATTTCCTTTGCTATTATATTGTTCATAAAATTACTATTTTATTTTTGTTCTTACTTATATGAGCTTTTCAAGCAGCCGGAACGTTTCCAAAAACGTAGAAAGTCAAGTTTGAAACTTTACAATGTTTTCATCTGATATTATGCAATGTAATGACTGAAAAGGTAGACTAATCAATAATTCTAACATATGCATTTTGTACAGAACATTACAAACCAAGAATTAAAAAGTGTTGACGTTCGAGAACTTTGAGAAGGCAAACCAAACTAAACCCGAAACACTGGATCCTTCCTAGCAGTAAACCGGAATTATACGCTAGGTGCCAGTTTTTTTGGCCGTGAATCAATTTAACATTGTAGGACTGGTGTTGTGTGCACACTACGATTTAAGTTCGGTTAGAGCTGCGTTGCATATGGTCACTAAAAGCTAAGATAAACAGATCGATCAGCTCAGGTGTTTGCATATTTGATATTATTAGATCTTTGTCGCTAAGAGTTGACTTAAAAGTTAAATTAAACAAATCACATTAAAACAAAAACAAAAATAACAAAAAAAAAAGTTGATATAGATGTAATATATCATTTTTAACATCGTAAATAAATTAATATCAGTAAGTTTAAATTATTTTTGCTTTAACCAAGAGTGACATGCACAAAGAACACATGAATATTCCTTTATTCTTGTTTCTTTCCATTTTAATTTAGTTAGTGTAGCTGTATACTTTAACCGTTGACATATGTAATGTAATATATATCTCTATAACAATCGAAAACTAGTCAATCAGCTTTGTTCTAATTAATTAGCACACAAACTTTTTCCCCAAAAAAGTACACACCACATATATAGAAAAATGCACACCAGAGAATTAATACACACATCCGATAATTAATAGCACATCAATGAAGTTACATAAAAAACTAGGGTTTTTTAGCCGACGACGATATATCTCTTAATTAGATTTAGATACAGTCACTTCTCCTAGAAGGGCTGCACGTAAGTTAAACTCTTCCTTCACCTCAACTCGGCAAATTCAGTCCACCAAAGGTTAAGTTTCTCGTCGTATCCATCGACTTCAAAACTTTAAAGATATCTATATACAACTTCTAGCCCTTTTCCCCCACAAAATATGATCTTATTCGTCGTCGTTACGATAAGATCTCACCAAAACACGATTTTGCAGAATCAGCCTGAAAACCCTAGCTAGAAATTAAACTGTTATCAATTAGGACGAATTATGACCCTTTGTATCGAAGTTGTTGCTGTTGTTGTTGTTGTAGATGAAACCTTCGACTTGTGAAGTAGAAGAAGATCTCATGGGGAAGGAAGAGAAGTAATCTTCTCCGACATCTTGAATCAAACCTTCTAGGTCAAAATAAGTGTTTGTATTCGAAGTGCTCTGATCACCTGATCCCCACTCTTCTTTCACCTGTTGGTTTCCTCCGTTTGCTAATAAACCGGAGAAACCCGAAAGCCGGTTGACCTGCTGATGATCTCCGCAAGCCGGTTCATGGGACACTGGAACTCTCGGTTTGGTTCTCTTTTTACCGGTTTTGGCCTCTCCGGGAGCTGGTTTTCCGGTTAGGCTCTGGACGAGTGAACGGAAGTTCTTGACGTCGGTCTTGATGACCTCCGGTGCGAATATGTGGATTATGCGAATCTTGGGCTTGATCTTGGATATTACTTGTGAGTTTCTATTTATGGAAACCCTAGAACTTGAACCTTCATTGAAACTTTGATATTGAGTAATCTCCATATTAAATCTCTCACGATTCACAATAGAAACCCAAAATAACAGAATTTAGAAACGTTTGAGAAATGATTTGATCTTTGAGATGTTTGAATAAAAGGATATTTCGTATGCCGTGGAATAATTATACTGCGGCGGTTGGGTGATTATATATATAGATAGTTATATAAATTGTAAAATATCGGATTGTTGGTTAGTCAATAACATTAAAATAAAGACAAACTTGAATATGAAAATGACAAAGAAGATGTAGGACGAAACAGCTATGGACCTGCCTCCATGACACACAACAACAACTTGATTTAAATAAAGTTTTTATGTGTGTATATCATATTATTTTACATGAGAACATCTTAGTTCTATATTTTACAGTCGAAATAAAATAATATGTGCTTATGATTTGTAATTAATCAGCTGACCATAAATCTAAACTATAATATTACAAAATATCATAGATAGCGTGAATCATTTATATATCGTTGGTAGCAAATTTGTGTGTGTGTGTGTGAGAGTGTGTAAAAGTGTTAATTGTCGGCATGTCTGTTCTTTTCTGGTTTTGGGATTTGGCTTTCCTATAGTTTTTGTAGAAAACTATTAAAATATGATATCTTATTTCTGTTTTGATATACATGTATACTTCTTTTACAAGTTTCTTTTTTGTCTAACCGATCGATATGAATCTACGAGATTGGGCGTCTCTTCATGTTCAAAGGATTGATAGTTTCATTATATTCTTTTGGCTAATGACGTCGTGTGTGGAATTTAACTTTATCACAACTTATAACAATATTAGTAGATGGAAACTAAAATCTTATGCAATTTTAATATCAGTTTCTTTAGTTTGTGGGGTCAAAATCTGACTCAGGGAACTGTCACTTGAAAACCGACTTAAATCAAATCCCCTACTTCTTTAGTTAAGTTGCTTCGGTTTGATGATGCTTTCTATACCATATTTTTCTTATATATATATCTTATTGAAGATCTATAACTAGGTAATAAACGTGAAGAAACCAGTAGATGATTGGTTTTCATATCATCTTATTTAGTTCGAATATAGGCTATATTAAAACCAAAATTTTCCCTTGAATAGCTTTGTAAATGTCCACTCCTTAATTTCATCTCTATGTATTTTAGACACGAACATATATATATATGACATCATTCATCTACAAACTAATGTTTGAGGTGTCGACACGTAGATTAGGCCATATGGTGTGCTTAAGAAAGCAAATACAAAAAACTCTTTTATCGTTTTGGTTCATTTTTTTTTATTATTATTAAGAAGTAATTTAAAGTTTTGCACAGAGAAGCGGATGCACGAAAGAATTATTTTATACAAAAAAATGACATACAAAACTTTACAATAAAAAAAATTCAAAAGGTGCAAACTCATAAAATAATAGTTGACTTTTGTTTTGCCAAAGAAGCAAACAAGAGCGACAGGGTGGATTTCACCTCCGTTGACTTTACGTAAGTTTGTGGTTTATTATTATTTTAGAAAAAAAAAATATTTAGATCATATGGAGAGTCGAATGTAGTAGACTTCGAATTCTATTTTATTTCTGTAGTCGTTACAATTACAACAAACTAAAGCTTATCATTTCTACAAAATTACATCAATTTTTTTTTTGTTTGTTAAAAACATAATTACATACATTTTTACAAAAAGGTTAAAGAACATATTTTTGTTTTGAATTGATTGGTTAAATAAAAAAAAAAATTAAATTAAAATAAAAATATTATTATTTAATTCTTTTGACACTCAAATGGTGGTATGACCAATGTAATTGCTCTAAAGAGAAGATGTCTTGAACTATATACTATACTACCTAAGTAGTCCACCGTTCGATGAAGCTTTGGCCCAAACGATGAAATTTTTGGTATACCAGTATTCTTTTTTGGTGAATTCTTATACGATACACCACTATTTGGTGGTTTTTGACCTTGATTAATTAATTCTAGTAAACATTGGCATAAGATCATAGGGAGAGGTCATATTAGTTTTCAATATTGGTAGTTATTCTATTTAAATTAACGTCAATGGATTTTAAAGTCAAACTTATTTATAATGGAAAACAATATTTGATACTGGCGCGTTTGGTTTTTTTATAAATCTTAGAGATTCGATATATGTGCAGATAAATAGCTGTATGTTGTTATTTATTTAGGTGAATAACATAAATTTGGGGGAAAAAAATCTATGTTGTCATTATTTAATGCCATTACGCGGACTGAGAGACTTGTTCTATATGCAAAAGCTCTAGAGAAATCATATCATCCATCAATTTAGATATCTAGAGAGAGTGGAGTTCATTAATTTTGTTTACTATATACTCGCATTTAAAATTGTCTATTTATTTATTAGGAAGACCCAAATCCAATTATATAGTAGTTTTAGCTACTCGTGAATAATAGAATATATTTAATCCCAAAAACACTATAGAGATCCTGTATATACCTTCAAAATTTAAATCACCGGACTACGTTGTGTTAATCTGTTTTCGATTTTTCTAAATAAATCGACATGGCTAAATAAGAGACACATTAAAAGTAAACTAAATCTAATGTTATTAAACAAACTGAAAATGGTATTTCTGATTTTAGTTATGCGCTAATTATTGAACTGAAGCAGTGTCAAGGCTGCAAAGGACTCAAACCACATTCAAATGTGGTTTTAGCACCAAAGAGGAGTCACATGTGTGTTAAGCTCACATGCACCCAAAGTGACTGACATTGAAGAAGAAGCAACTTGCAAGGAGAACACTCTTATCATTCAGCGGACACAAGGAAGAAGCAATGTGGCCGTTGGAAGTACAAGCAAGTGGGAGACAACACAACTGTTGTAGTTCAATTTAAGGTGGATCTAAGCATTAGGTTAGAAAAGGGAGACAACTACTCTCATCCATTTTTGTATAAATATGTATGCTTATGCATTGAATAAACTAAGCTCTCTATTTTGGAAGACTTCCCCTTATACAAAATCAGTCTCTTATACATTAAAATGGGTAGATTAGGTTGATACTACTCTCATGGAGAGCCCAAGCCTTGGCAATGCTTGGTCTCTAGCTACCATCTAAATCTCTTCCATTCTCTTAACGGTTTCTATAAGGGTTATTTGGGTTCTTTTTGGTGTGAAAGTGTTATTGCCTCTCATGCTTATTCTCTAGGTATAGACAGCTTGTTAGGCTTGTATTACTCTCTTTACACATTTACACACAAACTCTGTTTTTTGGTGTCTTGTGAGTTTATTGGAGTAGAGTGTTTTTTGGAGTTGTACTCTCTCAAAATTCTAACACTAGTTTCATACGAAATTACGCGCTCATTTTTCAAATCCATATATTTGAAAACCCTACAAAGTTAGCCGTCTAAACTTTGGTAATTGAGAGTGACTCCCGTATCTTCTTCTTCCAAGTCGTCCCCTAGGGTCAATACATCGAACCGTATAATCCAAATCACGGGACTACGTTGTGCTAATCTGCTTTCTATTTCTCTAAAATAAATGGACATGACTATATAAGAGAGACATATTGAAAATAAACTAAGTGTAATGTAATTAAACAAATTCATAATATGAAATTATATTTTGAAATCAATTACACTCTCATTTTCAAATCCACATATATATAAGTCTATTATTATCAAAGAAAATCAATGTAAATGTGAAAAATGTTTTAAATGTTATCAATCTTTAATAACCCTATATTTCCGTATCTTCCTCCAACTCGTCCTCTAGGGTCAATACATCGAACCACAAGGTTAGACCATCCTCAGTAGATGAAACCGAGAGCTCAAACCGACAGAGAGGACACGAGTTATGACTTGTGAGCCAAGGAACAATGCAATCTTCATGGTACAAATGGTTGCATGGCAATTTCCAGGCAGGTTCTCCGACGACGAAATCTTCCCTGCAGATGGAGCAAAGTAAAGAAGATTCGTCTGATGAGGACAGCATTGAAGATGAGATCAGAACAGTCGTAATTGGATCGAGAATTTGAGCCTCCTCGTCGTCTTCGTTATCATCATCATCATCATCATCATCATCATCAGGACTAACTCCAAAAGGGGTCGAAGAAGTAAAAGTAGAAACGAGATTACACTGAGGACAACGTGGAGAGGAAGAGGGAGAGGGAGAGGGAGATGATGAGAGAACCGAAAGGATGATGTCACATTCTTGACAGGTGTACTCCTGCAGCTCCAGTTGGTTTTGGGTAGAGAAGGACGACATTGATGAGAGAAGTTGGGTGGTTGAGGGGATTCAGTAGAAAAAAAGTTGGGATATCTTTAGATTCTTATAATATAATGGGAATGTTAGTTATATGGTAAAAATGGGTGCGTATCTCTAAGTTTTGGACTTTGGTATCTCCTTCCATTCAAAGATTTTAAAATTTATGAGCGTCAATTAGTTACCTCTTATGGTGTATTTTGGTCAAATTGCAATGATTTTTTTCTACAAAAACCAATCAGACTTCCAATTATGTATGGTTTGATATTGGTACATATTCATGTAATGCTCTAAGTAGCTAGCGGTCAAGATTGATAAAATCTTTAAAATTTAAATTTCCATATACATAAATTTACTAAGAATAGAGACACAAATTAATCGACACATCTATTGAACAAGTGCATGAATTTAGTTTGAAGCATAGTGGTTTTTAGTTTTATTAGTGTTTGCCGCCACATCAAAAAGAAAAATTTGACTAAACTGTGTCGTTTTGTTTAGAGAAAAAAAAAAAAATAGAACAGGGCCACGGATCTATAAAATTAACAACAAGCTGGGCCAACCCTATAACTTTAAGCCCGTTATAACAACCCTATGCACGACACAACAAAAAAAAACATCAGCAAGCACATCGATTGGTTATTAAATAATAAAGTGTCGGATTTATCACAATACGTCGCTTTGGCCGAGTGGTTAAGGCGCTCGCCTGCTAAGTGAGTGGGATTTTCCCGCGAGAGTTCGAATCTCTCAGGCGACGATTCTTTTTTTCTTTTTTCAAAATCTCACAAATTCAAAGTCTATTTTTATTATTCATACTCTCGCTTACATCAAAACACAAGTGAACAACCAAAAAGACAAAGACAGTACTTTCAGAAGATCACGAAGAAGCCTTCTTCTGAAGCTTGGAAGCTTCCAAATCAGCAGCTTTCTTCAAGATATTATCATCACCATCATCCAACACCATCGTAATAGGACAAGACCCGAGCCCATCAGCGATAGCAAGCACGATCTTCTTCATCTCCGATCCAAACTCCTTTAGATCCACTGAACCGCTCTGATCCGTATCAAACTTCTCGAAGATCGAGTCGTAAAGCTTCGTCAGCTCGTCCGGAGGAGTCACCACATCAACTCCGAAGTGAGATTCAAGCAGCCTCATCGATTCGAACGCCTTTCGTAGCTCCGATCTCGATAAAACGCCGTCTTTGTTCAGATCTAGAGCCGCGAACCTCTCGTTGACACTCTTCTTGAACTGCTCTTCGTCTTCCACAAATGACCGTACCGTTGATCCATCGATCACTACTACTCCCATTTTTTTTTTCTTTCTTCGTAATCTGATGAGTCGTCGGTGAAGATCAGAAGGAATCTTATTTATGCATATATAATAATATATAAGGCCTGTTGGGCCGTAGAAGTAAATGGGTTTTACATGGGTTATCTGAAGAAAAAAAGGCCCAATAAAGCCTTAGAAAACGGAGTGAGTTCTACGGTGAAGGCAAGAGTGAGTGACCTCATTAATGACGCAATGGTCTCGTAGCTTTTGTAGTTGTAGGTGTGTAGTAGGGTTTCCAAAAGACTGCACCAGGTGTCAACGTATACAATTCAAACACTGAGACGACACTCCAACTCAGTGGGTTGTTGTAGGTGTTACCGTGTTAGTAGTGATCGATGGTCCCTTTCCTCTTCTCAACTCGATTTCTTTATGCATTCCCATAGCTTTTGTTTTGTAGCTTTGGCAATTATTTTATTTATTTATTTATTATAATATTATGATGGAGGATGGGTAGTGATTGTGTATGAATACTTTATACTAAAAATGAATTATTAGCTATCAAAACATCTCGTGAGCTACTTTTTAGGGAATAACTTTTTTAAAAAAATAGCTTTATGACAACAAAGAATTGCTATCAAAACATTAGTGATGTGATTTTCAGTCTTGCATATAGATATTCAATAGTTTTGTTTTCTTTGGAATTTTGCTGTTTTATAATTGAAAATGTAACTAAAAGAAAGAAAGAATGATAAGTGATATAACACATATATTTAATTCTTTGATTAATTCATTTATTGTTATTGTTAACGAAATTTTATTTTAAGTAGATTATCATGTTTTAGTCTGGGTTTTTATAATAAGGCGAAAACTAATGGGTAGCTATCAAACTGAAAAATAGCTTTGTAGAAACTGAAATTTGACAAAAGAGAGTTAAAATTTGACTTATCAAAAATTAGTTTAGTATGGAGATAATGATGTTGACATTTGAGATCACATGTTCGTTCGCATGTATATACGACACAATTACGCAGACCGATCTAGTGTTCTCACAATTTTCCATCACCAATATATACTCCATAAACTTCTCGTGACGACAACGCATACAACGCAATCATCGCGTAAATTACTCAAGAAAATAAAATTAAAAAAAACTTATAGAAAAACCCTTAAAAGCTCAAAAGTGCTATATAAATCGTAAGAGAGATAGGAAAGGAATGGTAGTGGAAATCACAACAACAATAACACTGAAAAAAAAAAAAAAAAAAACAAAAACATCATATACAAAAAAAAAAAAAAAATGAAGTCATGGAGGATTAATCTAATGGCGACAGCAATAGCTTTGATAATGTTGGCTATGGTGGTGGCTGCTGGAGATGATAAGGCAAAAAATAAGGATGAATGTACTGAGCAGCTGGTGGGTATGGCCACGTGTCTTCCATACGTCCAAGGACAGGCAAAATCTCCGACGCCGGACTGTTGCTCCGGCCTCAAACAAGTTCTTAATTCCAACAAGAAGTGTCTTTGTGTCATCATCCAAGACCGGAACGATCCTGATTTGGGTCTTCAGGTCAACGTATCTCTTGCTCTCGCTCTTCCTTCTGTTTGCCACGCCACTGCTGACATCACTAAGTGCCCTGGTTCGTATCTTTGCCTCTCTACAATTCCACCATCTAATAAATAATTTGCGACGTCGACGTTGAATTAGTGAATAAATTAAAATTATTAGTTTTTCTTTTTTGATATATAGAAATTTTGTGCTAACTGAATCCGAGTGTTTATGATTATAGTGTAGAATCATTAATGTTTTTTGATGTTTTAAATATTTGGGTGACTTTTGTAAACTATATATCATTGATTTATAACGTTAGAATTCTATCCATATAACATTTGGACTAAATTATATTAGCTGATTTGGTGGAATCCTACAAAAAAAAACCAATTTTTTTTTTTGTAACGAATCCACCATAATAGTTAGTTAGTTAAAAGTCATTTATGTTACCATAATACCATCTAATTAAGCCAAGCGTATAACATGACTCACGTTACATTAGTTAAAGTTGTGAAGTAATTTAGTCATATGTTAATGTACATCGATATATAGCACATTCAAGAATAAAAACAGAGTATGCGAATAGTATGTTTAGTAAACAAGTTTCTGAAAGGGATTATATATTAAATTAGCAAACTGATGTTTTTATGGGATGGGTGTTTTAGCTTTGCTCCACTTGGACCCCAATTCTCCAGATGCCCAAGTGTTCTACCAGCTAGCAAATAAAACCGTCTCAGCCTCTGCTCCCACTGGCTCGTCCCCTGGACCCACTAGCTCGTCCTCTGGACCCACTAGCATGTCTCCGACCGCAGGATCCGATGATGGTAAAAACAGTGGTCGAACGACCTCTGTACCAGGCTCAAACCACGCTCAAAGCTTCTATAAACAATGGCTGGGACTCGAAGTTGTTGCCCATTTCTTCGTATTTTCTTATATTTTCATCCTCGTATAGATAACAATAAGTAATGAAAAGTGACAAAGTATGTAACGTTGTTTTGCGCAATTGGAGAGTGGCGCTGGTTTTTGCCGAAACTGTGTTTGATTGATGTATTTAGTTCTGCTTCGTGAGACCTCTTTCTTTCTATTTTTGTGTGGCGCAAAATAAGAACGTACGAATTACAGTTTTTCTATGTCTCGTTTAATGCTTTTATAAAAAAAATTATTTGAAACACTAAGCTTTGATATTTTATTCTTTAAGAAATACAATAATTTATCAAACCTAGTTAAGAACTAGGGTCGACGTTGGTTTTGAAATGACTCAAAAACAAATTGATAAAGCCATAAAGGCAACGCTGAATGGATTTTGTTTCGTTGTTAAACTTAAAATAGACGTTAGACTTACGCACGACATCTAAATTTTAGCGTCAAGTCAACTACATTACTTTTACAGTCCTTTATAATCCTTGACTCGTCGAAGACTTGGGTTTAAATATTAAGTCACTTGTAAATCGAGAAATTAGTAAATAGATCTCGTTCAAAAAAAAAAAAAATCTTCTAGTAAAATATCTTGTAGAGTTGTAGTGACTTGTGAAGAATTATACTTTGTGACATATTTGAACATTCTTTTAAAATCTTGAAAAATGAAATTAGCAAAAAAGAAAAAAGAGATCGGCCAAAACAAAACAAAGAGGGTTGAAACTTGACTTACCAAAGTCTTTATAAAGTTGATAAACTTTTGTCTTATTGTAATGTTACTATACACAGATTCCGCGTTATGGAGAGATAATGATTTTGATATTTGAGATCTCTTGTTCTCACAATTTCTTTACAAAAAGAAAAAAAAAAATCAGAAAAAAATTGTAAAAAGAAAAAAAAAATGGAATCATGGAGAATTATTTTAGTGGCGATATCAATAGCTTTAACAATGGCGACTACGGTGGTGGGAGGTGGAGACGATAAAGCAAAAAATGAAGAACAGTGTAGGGAAGAGCGTTTGAGTATGGGCACGTGTCTTCCTTACATGAAAGGACAAGCAAAATCTCCGACGCCGGTTTGTTGCTCCGGTCTCAAACAGATTCTTGATTCGGACAAGAACTGTATTTGTGTGATCATCCAAGACAGGAATGATCCTGCTTTGGGTCTCCAGATCAATATCTCTCTCTCGTACACTCTTCCTTCCGTTTGTCACGTCACTGCTGATGTCGCTAAATGCCCTGGTTCGTACCTTAATCACCTTTCTAAGACTTTTACGGCATAACAGTCATTCTCATATATGTGGTTATTTGGTTGTATGGTACATGTTACTGTGGACATTAAGAAAGTTCTTGCTTAGTTTAAATCTAACTTTTTAATGTATGGGTCCTTTTGCATTTTCTTGTGATTAAGTTATTACTTATTAGCAAGACCGTTGGTATTTTTTTAAGTATTCTCTACTTATGAATTATCTTGAAAATTTGATTAATAGAAGCAAAATTAACGAATCCATAATTTGTGG
Source organism: Camelina laxa (assembly GCA_024034495.1). Classification (NCBI taxonomy): domain Eukaryota; kingdom Viridiplantae; phylum Streptophyta; class Magnoliopsida; order Brassicales; family Brassicaceae; genus Camelina; species Camelina laxa. Next base: position 1,569,959 of record CM043882.1, read on the forward strand.
TGGAATGGGTGTTACAGCTTTCCTTCACTTGGACCCAAAATCTCCAGAAGCCCAAGTGTTCTTTCAAATAGATCAAGCTTTACACAAAATCGGCCTAGCTTCTGACCCACCTAGCGCACCTCCAACCGCAGGATCTGATAACAACAACAGTGGTCGGACGACCCATTTATTTGGTAAACGATGGCTAGTTGTTGCCCATTTCTTCGTCATATTTTGTATTTTCATCCTCGTTTAGATAATAACAACGAAACGTGAAAAGGATGTCACGTTGGTTTTGTGCTATTGCGGTGGCTTTGATTTTGTGCCGTTGCTGTTTTTGGTTTTGACTGATGAATGAAGTTTTCACTTTGTGACAACTCTTCTCAACTATTGTTTTTTTCTTTCTTTGTATGGCGCAAAATGAGACACGAGCTAGCTACAAATGACAACTCTTCTCTCTATCTTGTAGTATGATTTTATTAATTTTATTTTTGTAATATTTTTTTACTTGAGAAAAAAACTCTGAATTTTTATTCATTCAGTATGAATGTATAATGGTTTTGTTTGAACTGAAGTGAACCGCATCCACACGCAATTTCATTAACCGATAAGCCTCGTAGCGACAGATTAATTCTTTTGAGTGCGAATCAGATCCACAAGAAAATAAAATAAAATAAAAGAGTGAACCACAAGGATCAAATGGAACATGATCACTAAAGTTGTGGAGATCCAAGTTGCCATAAACTTATTCTTTTGTTTTTGTTGTTGTCATATTGTAAAACAATCAACTGGACTACTAATCGATCAAGGACTTCGGTTCAATGAGATATCATTTATTAGAGTGGGATTACAAAAACTTACTCAACAAAAGTTGGTTAAAAAACTTCGGCAAAACCTGAATTTAGGCTATACCTAATTTGTATACTTAAAAAAGTATAAAATACTATTGTAGAGACAAGTAGTAGCGTGAACACACAGTAATAGTGTTGTAAGAAATTGTTAGTTTGCACTTTGGCAGAGACAGGTAGTAACACCAATACACAGTAATAGACATAGTGTTGGAAGAAACTGTTGCAACTTGCAACCATTTATCATAGTATATAAATTATCCAAAGTGTCCCCATACTAATAAATCTATAGAGCAATCACATGACCGCACGGTTTCCTATATTATCTACTACGGTCAGTTTCGTCTCTCTTTCATGGTCGTGAACTCGTGATTCCCTTCTCTTTTTTTTTTTTTTGGTCAACAACATTTAATTTCCTTTTTTTAGTAATTCATTCATTCTTCTTTAGTCAATAATCAAATTTGAAATCGCATGAAAAAATTAATAATGACGTATTTAAGCCGGAAAGTATTACTATAATTTTTTTTTTTTTTTTCAAGTTTCTCTCGTTAAGCTCGCTCACACAACCGTTGTCTCTTTCCTTTTCTTTGGTTTCTTCTGATTCCCGTTTCCTTGGGAATTGGATAATCTATTGAACAGATTCTTAAAGGGTCTCTGAATCAAAATTCGATTTTGGGATTGCAAGTTTCTTCCTTTTTTTTTTTTTTCATTCAACAGGTACGAAAAAGTTTGTTCCTTTTTTCTTTCTTTTCTCGTTTCTTGAAAATTTCTCACCTTTCCTCAATTTATTCAATCTGAAAGTTCGTGTTTTTCTAAGATACAATTGAGTCTATTTGAGGTTTTGGGTTGTTTTGAAAATCTTCGATGTGTCTTCTTCCATGCAGGTTTCGAATTGTAGGATTATTATTACAAAAATAAAAAAAAAGTACAAAATTTGTCTCTTCTGAAAAACCAATTTGGTTGATGACGTCACCTGTGATTGTCGGAAGGAACGATGAGGAAGAGGATCCATCGACGAAACCACTTGGAAGGTTGTCTGTGTTCTATTATGGAGTTGGACATATGCTTAATGACATTACTGCTTCTTGTTGGTTCACTTACCTCCTCTTGTTTTTAACCCAAATCGGTCTCTCCCCAAGGTACACCGATACCTTCTCCTGAGTTTTTGTACCTTAATCTGTGGCATTAATAGTGAGATTAATTGAGCTTCTCTTCTTCTGTAGGGATGCTGCAATTGTCATGCTCTCTGGTCAAGTTGCAGATGGTTTTGCTACTGTCTTCGTTGGTGAATTGGTAAAGTTTTGTTTTTTTTTTTTATGTTTTTGTAGTCTTGTTTGATTTAAGGTAGTCTAAATTGAGATAAAATTGATTGATCTTTGTTTGAATGGAACAGTGTATTTTAGTATCTCACAAAATCTGTCTTTTTCATATGACCAGATTGACAGATTTGGGCATTTCAAAATTTGGCATGCTGCAGGATCCTTACTAGTTGCTGTCTCATTTTCATCTGTTTTTGGCGGTTGTTTGCCTTGTACACTCCTCAACAGTAACTCTCTAACTGTTGAAACATTATCGTACAGTATGTTTGCAGCTATCTTCAATATAGGATGGGCTGCTACTCAGGTTTCTCACATGTAATAAAACAATCTTTCTTTTTTCCGTTTGATCTCCTTCTCTAGATTAAGCTCAAATTTACTCTGTGAGATCTGTTCATCATGATTTATAACTTTATGTTCTTTAGGGCTATGGTAAATTGCATTACACTGAACTCAACAAGCAGAGTAGCACTAACAAGCTCCCGTAACGCTTTTAGCATGGTTAGCTCTTTCCCTTTGGTCTTATTTGAGCTCTTTAAAATGTCTTTTAGGCTTATACTTAACATTTCCATTAACTGTTATTTCAGGTTGCTAATTTAGGCTTATACGCGATTGCTTTAGTTGTCTTTGGTGTTAGTGAGGCCGGGACAAAAGAAAATACCGAAACTCAGGTTTGTGCTTCTTCTATGACTTGTTTATGTTTAATGCCTTTGAAATGATTCTAAGTCTGCCTAAGTTTACAGTATCGTTGGATTGCTTACTCATCCATTACCGTTGGCTGCTGCTTTGTGGTCATATTTCTTATGGGGATAAAGGAACCAAGGTAATGCACACTTTTCTCTGCAAATGCCTAGATCAGTTCTTACCAAAGTGTCATGCATGATGAATGTTATTTTTATTGAAAATGAGTTGGTTTTTATGTATTCTCAAAGGCTGCGGATAGATCTAAGAGAAACTAGCCGAGCAAGAATACCGTGGTCTTACTGGTTCCGTAAAATTCTATATTATCAAGTTGCTATGGTTTATCTCCTCACTCGACTAGTATTGAATGTTTCTCAGGTTAGCTTCTGCATCTTTCATGCATTGCTTCTTTATGATACTATCAAATACTTACATTTCAGGATGTCTTTGATATTTGCAGGCATATCTTGCATTCTTTGTCATTGATGATTTGCAAATGCCTCAATCCGCTAAAGCTCTGGTAAAATCAATACAAAAGCACTGCAGTAAGCTTTAATATCTATGACTATGATATGATCACTGATCAATGTTTAATTTTCAGATCCCTGCAATAATCTACATCTGCAGCTTTGTTGTATCGGTTATGCTTCAGGTGACAAAAAGTTCAAACGCATTTATCTTCTTCTTCTTCTTGTCTAAACTTTGTCCTTTCTTAGTGTGTTATGTAACAACTATGTTTTCATAATTGTAGGAGATTCCATGGAATGGAAAACGCCTCAAGGCATATTATTGTGCGGGTGGTATCATTTGGATATTCTGCGGTGTAGCAATCCTCTTATTGTCCAGAAGCATTAACTCTTACATGTATGCCATCTCTATCTTTATCGGCATCGCAAATGCATTAATGCTGGTAAGACAATCCTTTCTTAGATCTGACGTCTTCATGTGTTTACATGTTACTTAGAGATCTGTCTTTTGATGATCACAATTTTTTTCACAGGTGACAGCAATCAGTATGCAGAGTGTGTTGGTTGGTTCGGAACTCGGTGGATGTGCATTCGTGTGTGGGTCATTAAGCTTCTTAGACAAAATGTCATGTGGGCTTGCTTTATATGTTCTTCAGTCACATCAAAGTAAGTTTTTTTGTTTTTCTTTCTAAAATTATCTTAATATCTAGAGATTGTTTATAAAAGTGTGATTTGGAAAATGGTGCAGGCACTTCACCAAAGGTCGATGTAAACATTAACCAACATTTTTACTTCTCGGTGACAAGATATGGGTTAGGACTTGTTCCAGCTGTATGCTCGCTTATTGGAGTTGTTGTAACATATTTTATGGAACTCGATAGCACAATTCTAAAGCCGCTGCGTCAACCACTACTACTAGAATGAAGAGAAGGAAGATATGCAACGTTTCTGGTCTGGTAAACATAACTCAAACTTGGTTACTGTTTGACAGTATAATGTTTCAGTTTTTAGTTCATAAGGATAAGCTTAGATCATACTGCAACAGGCAAAACAATGTACAAAAATTACTTCAAAGTCATTAAAAATTAATACAAGTTGATTTCTTGTTCCATTTTGGCTACTCGTTAGTCGCTTTCTTATCTGTATCTTCCTTGTGTGAGTCCCTGAAGATGAATAAAGAATGAGTCTTGTGAATACTCTTTGTTTTCATTAGAAATTTAGAACATATCAAGGTGGAATAGGAAGAAACTTCACTTGATCCATTACAAAGATTCTCTATATTACAGATTCTGAGAAATAAGGATATTGATTCATAAGCAATTGATCATACTGCACCATATTTTGGATTTAGATGAATTTTTATCGTTCTTTGTGATGTAATGTTAAGCAGAGAACATAACAAGTAGAGAAACAGAGGCCAGAGAAAAATGGAGCACCTAAAGAAACAGAGCAGAGAAAACAGAGTAAAGTAAAGTGAAGAAAACAGAACACCCAAAAGAGAGCAATAAGATAGACTGAGCAAGTAAAGAAACAAAGCACGGAAAACAGAGGAATAGGAAGAAACTGAGCAAGTAAATGTAAATTAACTTCTCGGCTGAATGAATCCTCCTCTCTCATAAGAACGCAGATAACATGTGTCAAACGCAGGCGCAATACAATTACAGACGCAATGCCTTTACTCAAATGACGTCGTTTAACTCTTGACTCCGTATTCCGTCAAAGCCCTTTTAGGGCCCATATAGACAGAAAACGATGGCGTTTCATCATTCTCTGACTTCGTCGAGTTTAGGTCGCTTTTCACCTCCGACAAGCAGGAGGAGCTCCGGTGAGAAATGGAGGCTAAGAGCAAGAAAGCAGGAGCCACTCGTCTCTGCTGCTTATGCAACCTGAGACGTCCCGTTCTCAAACGTCCCAAAACCCTTCAACAGGTAACTCTACTCAAACTTCTCTTGTTTGGGTTTTAGCTAAGATTTTAAGAAGAAGCTTGGAACAAACTTCTATACTGTAAGATTTGGCTCTTTTATGAATTCCACTGGTTTGGGTATGAGAAATCGAATAAAAAATTATCGATCTGATTCGTTGGAATTGGATCAAAATCCAATCTTTAGTTTCCCAGTGTATTGTTTAGTTGCTAGAGTCTTCTCTTTGGGTGTTTACGTATGAGTAGTGATTGAGTCTGTGTGTTTAAAGATATGCAGAGAGTGCTTCTATGAGGTTTTTGAGGAGGAGATTCATCAAGTCATTGTTCAGAATCGTTTATTTAAATCCGGTGAACGAGTTGCTATAGGTGCCTCTGGTGGAAAAGGTAATTGCTTCTCTTTCAACCTTCAAACTTATGTTGATCTTTTGCTTCAACATAATACTGTTACACATTTAAATTGTTCTGGATTTGATTTAGTTGATAGCTGGTTCATCAAATAATTCAAAAAGCTGGGGCTTTGTTGTGCAGATTCTACAGTTCTGGCATATGTGTTATCAGAACTAAACAGACGGCATCAGTACGGGCTTGACCTCTTTCTCTTGTCCATAGATGAAGGGATTACGGGTTACCGTGATGATTCACTTGAGACCGTTAAACGGAATGAAGTCCAAGTAAGCTTCTTTTTGAATCCTATGTGTGTGATAGGTGATTGTTTTTTTGACGTTTTTGTTTTCTCTTTATTTGATGGATTCTGTATTTCTTTCTTTCAGTATGGTTTGCCTCTTCAGATTGTTTCATACAAAGATCTTTATGGATGGACAATGGATGACATTGTGAAAATGATCGGTTTGAAGAACAATTGCACCTTTTGTGGTGTATTCCGTCGACAGGTAGGGAACAATTTTCTTTTGCTTGTTCTATTGTTTGTCAATAACTCTGAATAACAACAACAATTTTATGTTCTGTTTGATTCATCTAAAGGCACTTGATCGAGGAGCTGCATTACTAAAAGTAGACAAGCTAGTCACTGGACATAATGCAGATGATATAGCCGAAACCGTTCTCTTGAACATATTGCGTGGGGATATTGCTAGGTAAATATATCTTTTGATAATTGAAGATAAATTTCTCATTCCTAAATGAAATGGTTTTTTGTAATGTTGGCTATTGTAGATTAAGTCGGTGCACATCGATTACTACTGGTGAAGATGGTCCCATTCCAAGATGTAAACCTTTCAAGTATACATACGAAAAGGAGATTGTCATATATCCTTCACTATTACGTCCTTCTGTTTTGATTACTACTGATGGGTTTTTATTACTTTAACTTGTCAACCAAAAATATTTTGCGATATACCTTAACGTTGCTATACGTATGCTTATTTTAAGAAGCTGGACTACTTCTCTACTGAATGTAAGTGTGCATTTTTTAGTTTTTGCAGAGTTTTTTTCTCTGTTCTTAGATATCGTTTTTAGCCAAGACAACTCTTCCTTTGTTGACTTTGCAGGCATTTACTCTCCTAATGCGTATCGTGGGTTTGCCCGTGAGTTCATCAAAGATTTGGAAAGACTAAGGTTCTTTCTCGACTTCGTTTACCTCTCAGTATCTGCTACAATCATGAGTCAAGTAGGGATCATTAACTTATACAAAATGCAGGCCAAGGGCGATTCTGGACATCATAAAATCTGGAGAAGATTTTAGAATTGCGACAACCACAAAGATGCCTGAGCAAGGGACGTGTGAGAGATGTGGGTATATATCTAGCCAGGTGAGACCTGTCTTTATCACATAAAGTGTCAGTTGTCATGCATCATTAGAACATAGAGTTAATATATAGTTGTTTGATTGTTTTGGGATTACAACATGATATGCAGAAATGGTGTAAAGCTTGTGTTTTGTTGGAAGGACTGAACCGTGGTTTACCTAAGATGGGTATTGGAAGACCGAGAGGCGTAAATGGTGATCATAAAAAGGATACAAAGAAGCCTGGATCTGCTGTGAAATCTATAGAGAGCAAACAATGTGGATCTCTGGATTTCTAAAATTTTTGGAACTAAAAACTTTGAAACTCATATGTAAGTCATAACGAATGATTATATTGATAAAAAGAAGAAAATTTTGTTCTTTTCATAAACTTTGTAATTTTGGTTTTACTTTTTTGGCTTAGTGTGTGTATCTGAAATGTTTTATTATGAAGACTAATTTCCAATACTTTTTGGTTTTTTTTTTTTCACTTAGCCAAACATAGTGTTTTTCTATACATATATAAACATACATTTTTACATAAAGGTTTAAGAAGATTTTTTATAAACAAACTGTATATACAAAGAATAATCTAAAAAAAAAAAACAAATTCATCTTTTAACTTTCATCACCAGCCCAGTTTCCCTTAAGTTTAGGCCCAGTAGGCCCATCTTCACCATAAACTTCATTAGGAATCTTCCTAACGAAGTTAACAAAGGCCTTTTTCAGAAACCCAGGCAATATCTTCTCAACACTCTTAACCTGATCATCAACGTTATAATCAATCTTGGGTCCCCACTTCCTTAAATAATTAACCCACGGCGGCTCCACCACTCCTCCGCCGTCATACTCCGCCGCAATCACCTCATACCCTAATCCAGTATCAATCACTTTTTTACTCTTAGCCGTATCGTTCCTTATCCCAACACCATCGTCTCCTTGCAACACCAATCCAGGTTTCGGATACATCGCGTGTCCGTGAAGCGATGCGTAAGCTACAGGTTTGTTACTTCCTCCTCCTTGGTACTCTAAATCGCAAGCTTCGATCCAAACTCCACCGCTGTGCTGCGATAGAAACACTCGCCATAGCTCTCCGGTGAAGTTACTGATCCGTAACGTCGCGTGTTCCCAATCTCCAATGTGTTCTCCGATTCTCCCCAACGGTAGGTTTACGAATTTGACTTTAGCTCGTGCAGGACCATTGAAAGGGTAAAAGATCCAGATTGATATGTCTGTGAATGTTGCTCCCAGCATTGGTTTGATGTGAAGATACACTTTTGTGCTTTGTAAGTCTCCTTTTTTAACTCTCTCTTTACCGTTTTTGTCTATAGGTAGGTCTAGCCAGTATGATCCATCGTTTGATCCGCCTTGTGGAAGATTAGAACCGTTTGATTCGATAGGGATTGGTTTTGATTCTTCGCCTCTTTTGTATAGCAATGCTCCGTTGTTGAAGTACCAGTTAACAGAGGAAGGTAGATAGTCTTCGTCTGGGTGGAAGTAGACCCATGGAGAATAAGTTTGGAACAATTCTTTGATTTGGGGCTCATTAGGCATTGTAGAGAAGTCGAAATTTGTATTCTTTAAGCAAGATAATGATGGAGGAGGGGAGTTTTGGGTTTGCCATGTAAATGTACCTACACAGACACCTGTAGCTTGTGTTCCTCTTGTGGTTGGTCTTAGATTTGAGATGTTGACTCCGTTTGTTCCCCATATCCATGTATCAGCTTCACATTGTTCGGTTAGATCAGATCGAACGCAGCGTAGTTTGTCTAGAGGTGGCTTTTGTGAAGAGTTTGTGACTATTAGACCAACGGCTTGATATCCATCTGGTGGAACGGGCTGCCAGAAATAACTAGGTCCGTCTTGTTTGATCTTGAGTGATTCGGTGTTTCCGACGAGGGTGTAATCTACTGGGGGTTTCAAGGTGTTGCTTGAGAGATCTCTAGCTGTGAGTACCCAACCGAATAGTTTACGGTTGTTTGGTTGAGCATAGTGACCGAGGATGGAGAAACCGGAAGGGATTGATGATGGTTCAAAGAATGTGGCTCCGAGATTGTCTGGTCCTCCTTCATAAGTGGACCAAACTTTGTTGAATGTCGAAACTTGACTAACTTCCAGACCACCTCCCAAGTCAATGGTTCGTTTCGCAAAACCGTCACCTGATGATGCAAGTCAAATCAAAATCATCAAAGTAATTGAGAGAGAGAGGGATCAATGAGAAGCGATACAAACCTTGAGTAAAAGTAGGCAATGGTGAGGGAAACTTGAAGGGAGTTTCGACGGGAAGTGCTTTGAGAATCTTATTTGATACATCTTCAAGAGAAGGATCCGATATTGAAAGGCAATTTCCCATATTTCGGATAGCGGAACATACACAGGAAGATTGATGTACAGATATGTCTAAAAAGGATACCTTTTTTTGGTTGTTAAAAACAGAGGAAACTTGGAGTCATGGGTTATATAAATGCAAGTAAATTGGTGTCAATTGCTTTGAAACAAGAAAGACAGGATAAGTGTAAAGCATATGCTTTATTTTGTGAATGATAAAAACGCAAACTTAGACGTAGAAGTCAAAGCTGATCGATGATCTAACGGAAGGTGTCGTGCAAGGTTTTATACTAAATATACATAAATTTATCATATCCTTCTTTGTTCTGTTTTCTGCAAGTTACAAATCGTGCAAGGTAGCACTTGATAAGTGAATTAATGACAAGTGACAACGACTTTGTTACGTTTATCCAACAAAAGAAACGTGGTGCTTATTTAAAAGTCATATAATATTGATACGACTTTTTTACTTAAAACGCAAAACCAATTTGTTAGTCTTCAATAGTCTACACATTCTTTAGAACGCTATTAAGTACAATTAAAGATCTTGTTAACCTAATCTCTCATAGGCATTGAGGGTTATGTCCAGGACCACCATAGAAAATGTAAGTTCCCCACCTTCGGCTAGAGCCAACCTTGAGGTTATAGCATTCAGGCCGAGTAATGATAGCTTCAAGATTTTGAGGAAAGGGTGTGATCGGATAATTAAATTTGTCGATGTACTCTATGCTATTGAAATAAGCCGCCTTCTTAAAACCTTCTTCAGCGAAATGGCCACTCCCCATTTGTGGAAACGTGTCATCCCCTCTGCCTTCAACATAATGCGCAGTTTCACCTCCCCATACGATTTTCCGTGCTGAATCTGCTAGCTTTGGGACTATGAGGCTCGGCCAGTATCCGACTAGATATGTCTCAAGCTTAAGCCACCAAAGTCCGGTATCTTGATCCTAAAACAAGTTGTTTAATTAATTTAGAGATTATCCTCTTTGTCAAAAAATGTTATACGTTGTGTGTTGTTCAGCACTTCTAGATAAACTATACCTTCTCAATAGTTAGATGAAAATCATATTGGTCACCATTGTAGGTCGAGATAGTGGTGAAAGCTGCACCAAGAGAAATATCTCTGTTCACTTGAACAAAGCCTGGGCAGTCAAGGTTGTAGCAGCCGGTCTCTCCGTATGTATCGCTCTATATGTTTTGTATATTTTTTTTGTCGAATAATATTTAGTAAAACCTTCAACAATGCATGACAATTATAAGATTGATAAGAAAAAAAAGGAAACTTGCCGTCCAATAGGTGAAAAGTCTTGGATTATTGTCACCGTACAAAGCATGTAGGATCTATTATATAAGAGTATACAGTTATATATCAATTCGTATTGAGTAAAAAAGTCATGAAATTTTGCAACAATGCGACATTATGTCTCATGGATCCAATCCGACATTAAAAACAAAAAAAAACACACAAGAGAAGTGTTAATTAAAAAAAAAAAAAGAAGGACAATATGTACCTGCCAACCAGACTCCACAGTGTTTAAACCAGTGTCCCAATCTCCATTGGTGACCCATGTCTGAGCCAAACTAAGCTCGCCCGTATTTAGAACATTTGGTTTCCATATACTTATACGGCTTTTGCTGCCATGGAATTCACCATAATCGACGTACACACACGCATGCTACAATAATGTAATACAAAATAATAAAATATCAACCGGTATAAACTTTTCATGAAATAAAAGATATTCTGTTAGTTGCTGAAGGAGTTAAGGGTAATCTCTTACTAGTTTAACTGAAAAAATAAGCGTCCAAAAAATTATTTATAAAACCAAGCATATATTAAAATTTTGTCTAGAGTCGGGAGTCGGGACTATATGTACCTCATGAACTTCCGTCTGATCACCGTGGAGCTGATAAATAGTTGGAGAAATGGTTGCTAAACTCTTTCTTCCATAAGTTTCAATGGAATCTGATCTTAACAGATCTTCTCTTGTTTTTCTTCTGATGGGAATAGTGTTCTCAGGACATTCACCTTTCGTGCGCCACAATTGAAGTATAACGTCTGTCTTCTTATCTCCGGGCTTGTCCCTGAAGATGTCACTTTTCGGCCTCATCTTCCTCGAGAGAAACAAGAAGTGTTAGAGTAAAACGTAGAAGTAAATTAAGATGAACCTAAAGAGAGAAATAAATAAGAAAAAGTATTACAAAACCTGAATGATGTGGTTTTTAAGTAAAGGATGATCAACAGCTGGTTGGTGATAGATCCATACGCAGTCAATTATATCTCCATCTGGACTCTGTTCAATGTAAAAAGCAAAATTAAAGCGAGAAAATATTGAGAAATAGCAAACTAGAGGTAGCTGTTATTATTATGATATATATATATACATGGACAGATTTAACGGCAGGTTTGTTGAGTTGTTTCAAAAGTTGCTCAATTTTCTTCTCATGAATATCGGAGAGTTTGCTCATTCCAGCCAAAGTTCCGACTACAAGTGCTATTGTCACCCAAAGAAGGTGAAAAGTCACCGTATGATTAAGCATTATTCCTGTTAGTACGTATACTTAAAACTTTTAAAATAATTGTTGGAAGATGATTTGGACATGGTGTATATATATATATGGGCCTTTGTGTTTTTTTTTTTTTTAAATATGGAAAATATCTTTAAAATCTAGCAACAGGAATAACTTTACAGTTGTTTTTAATTTGTATAGAAAATAAAGAAAGCTTTATAAAATACAAAAAATAAAGAAAGATTTTGTTAGTAATCTTTTTTATTTTTTCTTGGCAACCAATAGATATGTACATTAGATTTAAAATATTAATTGTAAGGATTACATATTTTTGTGAAAGGAAAAAGAGAGTCTATTTTACCCATTGATCTATTAAAACCTAATTTAATCACTTACTCCATTTGTTTCACAAATAGCGTCATTTTGACACGCTGCACACAAATTAAAAAAATTAGAATTATATAAATATGTCATTACTTAACTTAATAAATAGTTATTTATTTAAATTTAATAAAAAGAGCTTTGAATTAAGAGTAAAACAAAACATTTGATGTAAAAAATCACATTGTTAAAATTAAAGTAACACTCATTTTCAAACAAAAAAAGTGTAGAATAAAACTCTTTGTGAAACAGAGATAGTAATATATAAGGTAATCATTATAAACAAACAAAAACAAAATATCAGTAAACATGTTTAAATCTACTGCGCTAAAGTAATCTGAGCACACAAAAAAAAAAAAAGAACAGATAATATATGTAAATTAAATTCATAAAAGATTTCAAAAATGTATTTTAGAGTTCATTCACAGATATATACTATTTACAGGTGTGTTAAAAAAAAGTTTACAGAAAAAAATATTTAAAATTTAGTTCTAATTTATAAAATTATTTATATAATAAACATAATTATATAACTAAATATATTATTAAAGTATATATATAATTATTTTATGGGAGCTACGGATATCCTACGAAGGGCGTGGTTGGGTGGTTGATATTTAGTTAGCCTAAATTTGTGGATAGTATGGAAATTTAGAAATTGATATCTTACAAACAAAAATAATTCTGAATTTCGGTCCGTGATTTTTTTTTTTTTTAATAGATATTAGCTTAATTTAGGATTAGTGGTGTGAAATCTGAAAAGCTTTCACAGATACACATAATATCATGACTATGACGTGGATTTTTTTTTTCTCTTAGATCATGACTATCACACGTTCTTATTCAAATACAGACAGACACGTACATAACATATATATATATGTAAAATCCTCGATCGAAAGCTTTGAACACACAGATCCAAATCAAGCGCAGTTGTCGTTACGACCAGGACCCCCAAAGAAGAAATTAACCCCCCAGTCTGTCCCAGCATCTCCTGCCTTAATGTTGTAACATGAATCATGACCAGTTTTTGGATAAAGCCCTAGCGGTTCCTTCAGAGTATTGGCTTCATCATATATCATAAGATTCTTGAAATAGCTTGCTTTCTTGAACCCTTCTTCTGCAAAATGTCCGCTTCCCATCTCGGTGGTCGTGTGTTTCCCATCTGTCATCGTATTAACAATTTCACCTCCCCATTGAACTACCGTAGCTCCATCTTTTAGAGAAGTGAACAAATCGTCAGACCAGTACCCGACGAACTCTTCACCGATCTTTAGCCACCAGTTTTTGTCGTCATACTATAAAATCGGAAGTCCATTAATTTTGGGTTCAGATGAAGATATATAATAACTTAGGGAACGGAGCAACTCATGCTACCTTCTAATATACCCGTATATAGTTATGCCGGGTGACCAATAAACTCATATGATGCTTTTATTCATAAAGTAAAGAAAAAAAACATGATATTTTTCTAAAAGCATCTGTGAAATCCAAGCTTTATGCTACCTCCTATTTTGTATGAAAGTACTGTTTTCGCCTTTTTAAGTTTTTATTAAAAAAATCAGTTTGGACTATTTTGGTATTAAATTTATTTGGCGAAATAGATATATTTTGATGACCGAAAAAAAAAACTAAAGATATATAATCAGATATATATATATATATAGATATATCTATGAGATTTACTGATTTAGTAATTAAAAACTAAAGATATATATTCCTTAAATACAAATATTAATTAGTTTCATACAAAATAATTTATTTTTATTTATTGAATAAACATAATTTATAATGGTTTACAATTTTTTCATGCAATGGAGTAAATTATATATCTGAAGGATAATCATTCTTTTTTTTTTTTTTTTTTTTGTGACAGTAGTATTGTTAAGAACTTAAGATTTGTACCTTCCTTATATTCATGGAGAGCTCTTGTTGTTCTCCGTCGTATTGTGACACGGGATTAAATATTGTTCCACCTACAACAAAACGAGTGCTCACCTGAACAAAACCATGATCTTGGCAAGCCAGATTGTAGCACGAAGGTCCTTGGTATCCATTGTTCTACAGTTTCAAAATTTTAGTTAATAATATATAATTTTTTTTCCAACAACGTGAAATTTCTCAAATGATTAGCGTGCTATATAGTTAGGGTTTTTTTACACACAAAATTTCATGGATTTGGGAACTTACCGTCCAGAAAACGAATAATCGAGTATTACTATCAGGGTATATTTGTTCAAAAACCTACAAATTATGGCAAAAAAAGATAGGTGTCAATTAAGTTTTTTTTGCATGTGAGGAAACTAGTTTATTTAGAATGGAGGACTAGGACATGACCTGCCAACCAGCTTCAATGGTGTTAGTATTAGGGCCTTCTCCAGACCCAAGCCAAGTCTGAGCCAGGCTGAACTCATTTGAAACTTGAACTTTTGGGTTCCAGATATTTATTGTAAATTCTGTCCCGAAAAACTTTCCCGTCTTTAATTCCATGATTGCATACTAAAACCGGCTCCAGAAAATGGGAAAAAAATGTCAGTAACGCCACATGACAGTACTTAACACAAGGACAATTGAAATAAGATGATGTACCTCATGGCCTGCATTTGGACTTTTATATTCAGCAGTGCGTCGTCTATGAGTTTTTCTCCTGAAACTCTTCAAAGATTGTGCTCGTAAAATATCTTCCTTCTTTGTTCTTCTTATAGGAACAGTGTTTTCCGGACAATCTCCACTCTTGTGCCACACCTGAATTATAGGCTTTTGTTTTTTCTTGCTGTTCTTAGATTCATCTTCCGTGATAGAACTTGGTCTCATCTACGTGCAAAAAATTCTCGTCTCAACATGATCATGCATATATAAACAAAAAAAATATCGTAAATGAAGATAAACCTGTATAGTATGGTTTTTAAGTAGAGGATGATCCAAAGCTGGTTGACTAGTTATAGGAACACAATCTATTATATCCCCATCTTCACTCTGTAAGAAAGATTAGAGCAAAAAGTATAATCTCAACAATTTGTTGCCTGCGAATATTCAAAGCATGGAGTTTTTATATATGTATATAATTTACATTTGTATAAGATATACCTTAATGGATTTAAGAGCAGGTTTGTTGAGCCGTCTCAAAAGTCTTTGTACTTTAATTTCATGGGGATCGGAGAACTCTTCTCCGTAAACACAAGGAGAGGTTATTACCGTTATCATCATCAGAGCTACCGCAAAAGCGCCCACTCCCATCATGTTTGATTAAGTAAAATTCCTCTAATATATTCTACGTACGTACTATTTCGAGTTTTTGTTTTTCTATTAGCTACTACTTACTCTTGGAATTTATAGGAGTAGATTGCTCATATATTCTATAAATTAAGAAATAAAATAACATTATTCACGGTGGTTATAATTACATCATGAATGAAGACTGACTTATGACTTAAGCATTACCACAACCCCTCCTGACTTAAAAATCTATGAAAATTGACTCATGAATTAAGCATCATCACAACCCCTCCTGACTTCTAATCGAAAATTTGGCTCATGACTTTCATCAGTCAAGGCTTAGCTTAGCTTCATCAGAGCAAGAAATTTTCTCTTGTTATACCAAGGCTTATTAGCTTCATGTTGTCAATTCATTCCCTTTCATGTGAAGTGCATCTATCGTCATAATGAACGTAACCCGTATAAGATGCATGTATGTATGGCTTCTATTTCCACAGATCCTTGTCGTTGATTAATTCTCAATATATATATGGCTACTTCTCTTTCTAATATCAAGAATATTCGTTGTGAGGATAATTTGCCGAGCTATCTCATGTAATGCTCCAGTTAGGGTTTAAATTGGCATATACACTCACAGATTTCTAGTAACAATATACTATCTTTGTGATGTTAACAAAACAATACTCTGCAATGGTATCTTAGAAAAACAATTCCCTGTGTACAGTTTAGCAATTAATAGTAACTAGAAAGAAAGAAAAAAGGATTTCTAGCAATTTTTTTTTTTTAATTATTAACTCAAAAAGATGTCTCGTTGATATGTTACTTTACGTGTTATAGTAATGTTCCACTATTCATTTGATTCTGATTGTGACAAATTTATAGAGTTTGAACGAGTCTCTATTATGACCAAAAAAAAAAAAAAAAGAACGAGTCGTCTCAATTATGACCAGGTAACACTGTTTTCTTTGTGAGGTCAATACTTAAAAATAATAATTTTCTCCCTACATTTTTTTTAATAATACAGACCCCGAATTCGATTCCTACTGGCCAATATAATTATGGCATATTGTAGGATTTAAAAATATCGATTTTTAGAAATGGTGTTCTAGACTTTTCAAACCGATCGAACTTTGTTTTATTTATTATCCGAAGCTAATACATAAACTCTGAAATTAAATTATAAGTAAAATGTTGCTTAATCTGTTCATATAATGTGTTCAAATAACTCAAAAAAAATCTGTCAGAACGATATTTTTTTTTGTGAAATGGAAGAATTATAGTATGTGTTACTGTAAATGTTTCACATAAGTTTTTTTGTAACCTTTGCTATGAAAACGGATATTTGATTTTTGTATTGTAAATAGACTCGTATTTTAATTTTACATAATACTTACGTGGGCGATCAATTCTCTACTTTTCCGTTAAATGTTTTTTTTGTTTACGAATAAATGCATGTGAACACATATATATATTCAGGAAAACTAACAAAGAAGACTGACACTGACCCATAGAAAATTGTCCGTATTGGTATTCCATACTTAAGCGGAGTCAATTCCAGCAAGTCGTATTATTCCACATATTAGGAATTCGATAATTATTGGACATTTATTATTTATTATGTGTCCAATAATAATTGGATAACACATTTTCTCTGTATTTTTCTTGGTTTAAAATGTTATTTTAATTTAAGGATCGTGAAATATAGAAGAAATCTATGGCCTATGCATTACTGATGAGGCAAGGAAAAACATTGTGAGGAGTTACATTAGTGTATTCAAATGATTAGAAGTTTAGAATAATTTTCTTCTCCAAGAACGTTCAAAACCTTGAATAAGGTTTAAAGAAATTAAGATCACTAAAGATTCAATAGTATCGTGTAAGAGTCTATCTGCAGTAAGCAGTAAAGCTATTGAGATTTGGTGTTAGTCATTCAAATAATATGAAATATGAACATTAGAATTTTTATTCAAACACGAACATGTACAAAAGCCTTATAGGCAGACAAAAGCTTTATATAAGGTGAAGGTTTGATAAAAACTTCCATATTCATATTTTAATATTTCTATTCTTTTTCTTTCTCGTTTTTTATTCAAACATACATTTTTTATTTGTTTATATTACAATCTTAAGAGGGCTTTTTAACACACTCGTTATATCAAGGACAGTTACCGTTTCGACCAGGACCACCAAAGTAGAAATGACTCCCAAAGCTTGTTCCACCATTTCCTGGCTTAACATTGTAACAGTTACCATGAGAAGCCCAAGGCCTAAGTCCTTGTGGTTCCCTCAGAGTATTGGCTCCATCAACTGTCATAAGATTCCTGAAATAACTCGCTTTCTTAAACCCTTCATCAGCAAAATGTCCACTCCCCATATCAGTGTCCGTGTGTCTCCCACCGGTCATCATGTTTACGATCTCACCACCCCATTGAACTCTCGTAGCTTCATTTCTTAGAGAATTGAACAACTTGTCAGGCCAGTACCCGACAAGCTCGTCACTGATCATTAGCCACCAATTGTCGCCGCTCTGAATAGTCAGAAGTCAATTTGGGTTTAGAAACATATCTAACTTGGGAGGCAACTCAAGTTACCTAGCTCTAGTATATCTCCTGTTGTTAAGCAGTGGTGGGGGATCTAAATTCATGTTTTTTTTATAGTTAAGACATATTAGTACGTAGGTGATAACGAAATAATTTAATGAAAGAATAGTTTCAAAAATTAGGTGTAACTAAGTTTAGAATAATATGTAACTGTCTTTTTTAGTTGTCTCCATGGTTACGTTGGTATACCTTCCAAATAAGCATGGGGAGGCTGTATTGACCTCCGTCGTATTGTGACATGGGAGCTAAGGATCCTCCTACAGTGATACGATTGCTCCTCTGAACAAAACCTGAGCAGGCGTGGTTGTAACACCCACTCGACTCTGACCCTGGTTGATACCCATTCGCCTAAATTTGTGGATACTAAGGAATTTAGAAATTAATATTTTTACAAACAAAAATAAAGTTTTGATTCGTTTCGTGAATTTCAAATACAAAGAAACTTGTCTATTCTATTCAAAATCCGAAAATCTTCAAATCATTAGCTTAGGTAAAATACTGAAGCTAAAAAGGAAACCATTAGAATTGAATATGGGAACTTACCGTCCAGTAAACAAATAATCTAAGATTATTATCACCGTACAGCACTTTACAAACCTATATAAAATTAAATTAGGGCAAACAAAGTTTGAGTCAAATTGCATATGATGATGAACAAGATGCAATTAGGGATGAAGGACCAAAAGCATATATAGAATACCTGCCAACCAGCTTCAATGGTGTTAATACCATTGTCAGATTTAGACGACAGCCAAGTCTGAGCCAAGCTGAATTCTGAGGGAACTTCAACTTCTGGTCTCCACATATTAATTGCAAATTGTGTCCCGTAGAACCTTCCGTCCCCCGAATCCATGATGCCATACTAAACCGGCTCAAAGAAAATAGGAAAAGTGTTAATTTAGCATAGAGTACTTAAAACGTCTTTACAAAATTAACAGTAAAAATTTCTAATATAGATATGCCATGTTACACGATACAATTTTTGTTTCTATCTATTTCAATTATATTCTGACATATAATAATAAAATAAAATATTTTATTATTTAATTTGATTTAAAAGATACAATTCTGTATTTGATCAAAGTAAGTACGATAGATATTCTTTGTATTTTAATTATGACATTAAGTAAAGTTTTGAAGGGTAAACTATTTAATTTACACGAGGACAATGCATAAAGCCACAAATTAAGTACGTACCTCATGGCCTCCAGGGGTGCTTTGATGAGTCTTTTTCCCGAAACTGTCGATGGATTTTGCTCGTAAGATTTCTTCTTTCTTTGTTCTTCTTATAGCAACAGTGTTTTCCGGACACTCTCCATTCTTGTGCCACACCTGAGTTATAGCCTTTGCATCTTTCTTGGTGTAGTGATCACCTTTTGGGATAAAGCTCGGTCTCATCTACGTCCAGAAACTTCCCATTTCAACACGATCATTCATATATATATATATATATATAGAAAAAGAGAGACCATATATAATCGAACGCAAACCTGGATTGTGTGGTTTTTAAGCAAAGGATGATCCAAAGCTGGTTGACTATTAATTGGAACACAATCTATTATATCTCCATCGTCACTCTGTTAAAAAAAATATTAAAGCCGAGAATTAGTCTTATTGTCCGCAAATTCCCAAAGCATAGTTGTCGAGTTATATTTGCATCGAATTGTATAAAACACCTTAATGGATTTAAGTGCGGGTTTGTTGAGTCGCTTCAAAAGCTTTTGTACTTGGCTTTTCTGGTGATCAGGGAGATCTTTTCCATAGACACAAGGAGATATTATCACCGCTATCACCATCAGAGATACTACGAATCCAGCCGTTCCTACCATGGTTGATTATAATCTTAAGCAAAACTTTTATATAGTACTCTTTAAATATTGTTTTTGTATCAACTACACTTTGGAATTTATAGGCGCATATTGCTCATATATTCTATAAATTAAGAAACTAGTGCTTAAAGACCTTATCATCTGGTCATAAATTTGTAAGTGGTTACAGTAGTAATAACACCATGTAATGGAAATTAGAGAAAATTGACCCAAGACTTAAACATCATCCAATATTGTGATGAAACGCATCATATCTTATATAAATTAAGAAATTAGTGCGTAAACCTTATCATTTTCGAGTCCCTATAGCATGACAATTTATCAGAACGTGTAATTTGGGGAAGAAAATTGATACGATCAGCTTTTTAAACATAAATTATAAGTGCGCTAAACATATTTAATTTGGATATCTTAGTACTAGGTAATCAATCAAGTGTTAGCAAAAACTTAAATGAAGAAACCAAATTATAATGGAAGCTCTCGTTGATCGGTGGTTCGAACAGTACATTATTTTACATTTTCATTTGGGAGCCATAAAGTCTTGTTGTGTTTTAGATCTATCATCGCTAATTCACTCGACTAGTTCCGGGGTCAACAGTCCTTTGTCAAGCAATTATTAATAGTTCTTCCATTTCTTGCGAAATTTTCTATTAAAAGTGACAATGAATGAAACTTAAGGAGGAAAAAAAAAATTATAAACAGAGGATTCGAACAAACACAAATGTTCTTATTGATCACAAACTGAAGCCTTACACATAGATCAAGAGCACCTTACTATAGATTATAGATAGGATGAAACATACATGCATGCAAAGTCTCAAAAGCTTTGAACACACAGAACAGATCAAGGGCAATTAACGTTCTGACCAGGACCACCATAGAAGAAATGAAGCCCAAAGGGAGTTCCACTATCTCCTGCTTTAACGGTGTAACAATTACCAGTATCAGCAGAGTAAAGGCCTTGTGGTTCTCTCAGAGCATTTGTCCCATCAACTATCATAATATTTTTTACATAGCTCGCTTTCTTAAACCCTTCCTCTGCAAAATGCCCACTTCCCATATCGGTGGTTGTGTGTGTCTCACCGGTTCGCGCATAGATTTCGCCTCCCCATTCAACTTTTGTAGCTCCATCTCCTAGAGTATTGAATAACGAGCCAGGCCAGTACCCCATAACGTCGTTGTCATTTATCTTTAGCCACCAGTTTCCTGTTTTTTGGTCCTGATAATCGCAAATTTCCAGTTTTAATTAAAAATTTTTGAGAAAAATACAAACAGATATAAACTACACGATAAGACCGTTGGTATAATTTCAACTGGTCTTGTGTATTTTATTTTCTTTTATTTTGGTAGAAAATTTCCATTTTCCTCGTATATAATTTTGTACTAACTATACCATAATTAATGTGACTTGTTAAGGTGAAAATGAATTACGGCATTATTATTACCTTCCATATAAGTAGGTTGAGATCTATTTGAGATCCGTCGTATTGTGACACGGTACTGTAGGATCCTCCTACAGCGTATTGTTGGTTCGTCTGAACAAAACCACTACAGATGATATTGTAGCATCCTGTATGTTGGTATCCATCGCTCTATCATAATATAAGCATGAACTTTCATTAGTAAAAAAGCAAAATATTATTTCTCAAAATAAATATATAATTTGAATTTAGATTCTTATCATTGATCTGGTTATGATGGTAATATATGTGGTGGTAATTTAGCCTAGTTAGCCGGCAAATTCTTTTATTTTTATTTTTAATGTTAGGTTAAAAATGGGAACTTACCGTCCAGTAAACAAACAACCTAGGATTATTATCACCGTACATTCCTGGATAAACCTATAAATTAAGGCAAACAAAAGTTGTGTTAATTATTTATGATATGTCCAGCAAATATATGAACAAGATGTCGTTACTATGTTAAGGATGGAAGACCAAACCTGCCAACCAGCTTCAATAGTGTTACGACTATTGCCAATTCCAGATACGAGCCAAGTCTGAGACAAGCTGAATTCGTCGGGAGTTGCCACATCTGGTCTCCATATATTTATCGAGGCTTTTGTCCCGTAAAATTTTCCGTTTTTCACACCCATGTACGCGTACTAAACCGGGGAAAGATTGATTAGGATCGGGCCGATTGGTCATATAATTAATATTAGTATGTAATAAGTAATAAACTAATAACTAACCGTTTCAGTTAGTTTCTTATCCGTTTGAGTAAAAGATTCCAGATAACAAAAAAAAAAAAGAAAATTTTGACGAAGTAAAAGAAATTACTATAAATCAATATTCCTCAGATACAAAGTAAATAACATTTTACTAAAATTTAAATGAAAATATACACTCTCTACTATGAATATATGAATAACTTGTACATATATCTCTTGCATTTATTTTAAACAAATAGTTTTATTTGCCAAATTAATTATTAAACCATTGTTTGTTTTAAGTGACGAAAGAATTATCTAAAATGTTTTATACTAATAATTTTTAAAAAATATATACATGTATTCAATCAAATATCCAAATTTTTACAGATATAAGTATAAACATTGAATGTCTGGGTAGCTTTAAAACGGATATAAATCAATAAAATACATAGAAAAAATATATCAGTTTAAACGGATCAGATATATGTACTACAAAAAATTAAGCTTTACGTACCCTTATAAGTGTAAGTGTAACTTAGCTAGAAAGAAAGGAGTATTTGAAAAGGGGCAACACAAAAATGTTGTACCTCATGGTGATAATTTGGATTAGAGGATGTATCTTCAGGAATGTATTGTTGATGACTCTTTTTCCCAAAACTTTCAAGAGATTTTGCTCGTAAGATATCTTCTTTTTTTGTTCTTCTTATGGGGACAGTGTTTTCTGGGCAGTACTCTCCATCTTTGTGCCATACTTGAGTAGGCTTTTTCTTCTTCTTGGTGTACGTCGCGTCACCTTCACCTTCCGGGATAAAACTTGGTTTTACCTACATGAAAAACATTCATGATCATGCATGTGTAAACAAAACAGAGATAGTAAAAATGGTAGATGATAGCAAACCTGAATGGTGTGATTTTTGAGCGAGGGATGATCAAAAGCTGGTTGGCTAGTGATTGGAACACAATCAATTATATCTCCATCTTCACTCTGTACGAAAGATTAAAGCAAAAATTAGTATCAGTTTTTTTTTTCTCTTTTTCTTGCTGAGAATATTCAAAGCATGGAGTAGATGCATATCAGGATATGGGATTTGTATAAGATACCTTAATGGATTTAAGAGCTGGTTTGTTAAGCTGCTTCAAAAATCTTCGTACTTTAATTTCCGGATGATGAAAGAACTCTTTTCCATCGGCGCAAGTAGAGATTGTCAGTGATGTTAATACCATCAGAGCTACCGCAAAACCGGCCATTCCCATCATGTTAACACAATACTTTTAGGTAGCACTCTTTGTATTTATATAATTTTAATAATCAAGTACTCTTTGAAATTTATAGGTGCATATTAAGAGTTGACTCATTGACTTTATCAAATATTCTAAAAATTACGAAATTATAGAGAGCTAAAAGACTTTTCTTGTTTTGTGATAGATTTAGTGGTTACTGGTTACATTAATAACACCATGCATGAAAAATCAATAAAATTGACTCATGACTTAAAAGGACGCAAGTAATTTCCGATCTTCTGAAGAAACGCGTTATTGATTTAAAAGGACGTAAGTAATTTCCGATCATGACAATTGAAAAGACTGTGTAACTCCTATAATATGCAGTCTGACCTATTCAAAATTGGGAATCTAATCAAATACGTACCCTTTGATTACTTTTGTCTATCTCAAGAGAAATAACTCAGTTTTCATACGTACGAGTTATGACGTAAAATATTATGTGAAAAGTTTTAATTTGAAATAGAATACTTTTTTCTTCTAACAAAACAAATTGATATTCTGAAAAAATATTGACAATACAAAAGAAAATACATTCTTGACCAAATCAGTTTTTGAGCAAGAGAAATAAAGGAAACCTAAGGCAACTTACGAAACATCACAAAACGAAAAAAAGGTGTTCTCATATTACAGAATAATAAGGATAGATTCACAAAACAAAACCAAGCAAATAAACGAGGGGATTCAAACTTCATCGCCTAACCAATTACGTTTCAGCTTTGGACCAGTAGGTCCTTCCTCTCCAAAGACCTCATTAGGCAATCCTTTAATCGCACTCCTAAACACGTTCTTAAGACTCTCCCCAACCATAATCTTCTCCAGACCTCTAATCTCATCATCATGACCATAATTAATTTTTGGTCCCCAATGTCTCATATAATTCAACCAAGCCGGCTCCTCCACTTGATCTCCTCCTCTCATATACTCCGCTGCAACAACGCTGAATCTAACCGCCGTATCAATCACTTTTTCACTCTTTCCGGTATCGTTCCTAATTCCCACATTGTCTTTGCCTTGCAACACAAGTCCCGGTTTTGAGTACATTGCATGTCCGTTCAAAGAAGCATAAGCCACCGGTTTATTTCCTCCGCCTTGATACTCGATCTCCGGAGCATCGATCCACTTACCTCCGCTGTGCTGCGACAGATACATCCTATGTAGCTTGCCGTTGAAGTTACTTATTCGAAGAGTGAAATGTTCCCAGTCTCCAATGTGTTCGCCGATTCTCCCCAACGGGATTGTAATGGCCTTCAGCTTGGCCCGTGATGGGCCGTTGAACGGATAAAACATCCACACGGCTACGTCTGTGAAGGTTCCACCGAAAACGGGTTTTATATGAAGATACACTTCCATGCTCTTTAAATCACCACCTTGGACTCGTTTTCTTGCGTCGGGAGCAACAGGTAGGTCTAACCAATAGAGACCGTCGTTGGATTCACCTTGGGGAAGGTTTAAACCGTTTGGTTCAACTGGAACTGGGTTTGATTCATCGCCTTTCTTGTAAAGCAAGGCACCATTGCTAAAGAACCAGTTGACAGACGCTGGGAGGTACTTCTCATCTTCGTGGAAATAGATCCAAGGGGCGTAAGCTTGAAACAGAGCATCAACCTGGGGCTTGCTTGGCATACAAGAAAAATCGAACTTGTTGTTTTTCAGACAGGGTAAAGCCGGATTTGTAGAGCTTGCGAAGAACGTGCCAACACTGACTCCAGAGGCTTGTATTCCTCTGTTAACAGGTCTAAAACTTGAAACCCTAAACCCATTAGTTTCCCATAATTGAGCGTCAGATTCGGATTGATCAGTCAGGTCGGAACGAACACAACGGATCTTGTCTAAAAGAGGTTTCTCATCAGAGGTTGTCACGATTAGACCCACTGCATTGTAACCATCAGGAGGTACAGGCTGCCAAAAGTATCCTGTTTTAACCTCGTTGTTCTCTACCTTTGTAGATTTGCCGCTCCAAAGAAGAAGATAATCCAGCGGAGGTCTTAAAGAGTCGCCGGAGAGATCCTTTCCTACGAGTGTCCATCCGAAAAGCTTGCGGTTATTAGGTTGAGCGTAGAAGCCGAGAATCGAAAAGCCTTGAGGTACTGAAGACGGCTCAAAGAAAGTGGCTCCGAGATTATCTTGTCCTCCTTCGTATGCAGTCCATACTTTTTTAAACGTTTCTACTTGGCAGACTTCAAGACCTCCCAAATCTATTCTGCCTTTCGCAAATCCTTCTCCTGTAAAATCAAAATAAAACTCCATAAACAGAGCAAAAGCAGAGCTAAAAACAGAGCTGAAAATACAGGACAAACAACAAGTAAAAAATCAAAACATGAACCTGAAGGCCAAGATGGTAATGGAGAAGGGAGAGTGAACGTAGAATCAATCGGCAAAGATGGTGATGTACTTTGAGCAGATGAGCTGTTACCCATTTTTGAAATTCACGAGTCCAAAATCGATGACAAATAATGTCTTTTTGATTGGTGTTGTGGTAAAGATAGACGTAAAGGGAAATGGGGACAGAATCAATACTGTTGGTCGAGTTAGATCAACCACATACAGATGATTTGGTCTTATCAACTACTCAGCACATGTTAGGTATTTATTGTGAAACGAAAAAGTCATCGCAAATCACTATTAGGACTGTTTGGCCTTTGATTCGATCGACGCTCATCATCATAGTTTGTTATTGAATTTGAGTAATGTTTTGCACGTTTAACCATTACGTATAATACTTCTCTTTTGTTTGTTGAGATCAATTTTTGTTTGTTATGAATAATACAACACCACCGGCATCATGGCAAAACATTGTAATTATTATACACATAATAGTAATTTAAAATTTTTAGATTAGTATCTTTTTTTTCGACACTCAATTAAATTAAAATTAAATTAAATATAAAAAAATGTTTAAGACACTTAATAAAAGATGCTCAATAATTTTTCCGACCAAACGAATCCTAGTTAAAGAATAACGAGCATGGTTTAATTTACATTTATTAAACGTGCTATGTTATACACATTTTTTTTTTTTTTGAATTTTATCTCAAACAGCTGTGTTTTAGTTAACTTATCAATATGTGTTGTCTTTATTATTCTCGAATTATTTCAATTCGTTGTTAACAGACTATTGAAATATTGTTTTTTTTTTTTTCTTTTGATAAAACCTAAACTGTGTTTGAAATCGAATTATTGATAGATAGAAACATCTCTGGTGACGTGGATTATTATTCTTCAATGACTATCACATGTTCTTATTCATAATATATACAGACAAATATGTAAAAGTCTCAAAAGCTTTTGTACACACACATATCCAAATCATGGACACTTAACGTTTCGACCAGGACCACCATAGAAGAAATGAGTCCCCCAAGAAGTTCCACCATTCCCTGTCTTTACATTGTAACAGTTGTGCTTATCAGCAAAGAAGTAAAGTCCTTGTGGTTCTCTAAGAGTATTGGTTCCATCAACTATCATAAGATTCCTGAAATAGCTTGCTTTCTTAAAACCTTCGTCTGCAAAATGACCACTTCCCATATCTGTGGTTGTGTGTCTCCCACCGGTCCTCGAGTTAATGACTTCACCTCCCCATTCAACTCTCGTAGCTTCTTTTCCTAGAGAATTGAACAACGTGCTTGGCCAATACCCAATTACGTCTTTGTCATTGACCCTAAGCCACCAGTTACCTGTTTTTCGGTCCTGATGATTGAAAATTATCCAGTCCGAGTCAGATAGAGAGGTAACTTGAGGGACAAGGTATATCTAGCCATTGAAGTTACGTTGAGTATAAGACTCTGATATTGTTAACGTGGAATATAATTATGTTATTACCTTCCATATAAGTATGGATAGGTCGTATTGAGCTCCACGGTAACGTGACATGGTGGTGATCGACCCACCGACGGTGTATCGATTACTTGTTTGAACAAAACCAGAGCAGAGGAGGTTGTAGCACCCTGTTTTTCGATAACCATCGCGCTATGTCCGGGAAAATACAAGATTTCATAATAGTCAAAGTCTTAGATGCATAATTTTATAGACCAATGTTAAAAGAAAGAAGAAGAAAAAAAAAAACTAGTTATAGTTTATAGTTCCATTCAAGATCGACAAACTAGTTAATCGTTTGAATTTTCAAAATAGTGTTTAATATATATAAGAGATAAGCATGTTAGAAGGCTTACCGTCCAATAAACAAAGAATCTGGGATTATTGTCATCATATAATTCTGGATAAACCTATATATTAAGACAGACAAAGGTAGATAAGCTACGTGTTTTGCATAAGAACAAAAAAAGATGTAGTCAAGAAGGAACCAAACAAACCTGCCAACCAGCTTCAATGGTGTTAAGACTAGAGCCATTTCCGGAAATAACCCAAGTCTGAGCCAAGCTAAACTCTTTGGGAATTTGGACATATGGTTTCCACAGATTTATTGCAACTTCTGTCCCATAAAATTTTCCATTCCTCACACCCATCAAAGCGTACTAAAGCCATTCCAAAATATATGAAAATTGTAAGCTACATGACTGTAACAACATATTAATAATAGTATAATACACATGATGACATGTGTCAATGTGTGTGTGTGTGCATGTAGTTGTACCTGATGACCTAATGTTGGATCAAAGGTTGTAGTTCTTGGGATGCTTTGATGAGACTTTCTCCCAAAACTGCTTATGGATTCCGGTCTTAAGAGATCTTCTTTCTTAGTTCTTCTGATTGGAACAGCGTTTTTGGGACACTCTCCCGTCTTGTGCCAAACCTGAGTTATAGTGTCGGCGTCTCTCTTGGTGTGCGTAGAATCACTTTCCGGGTAGAAACTCGGCCTCATCTACAAGTTTAAACTTTTTCGTCGCAATTGTTTCAAAAAGTCATGTTTTAAAAGAATAGAGAGACGGGGAAAAAGCCAAACCTGGATGTTGTGGTTTTTAAGTAAAGGATGATCAAAAGCTGGTTGATTAGTGATAGGAACACAATCAATTATATCTCCATCTTCACTCTATAAATAAGATTAATTAAGACCCAAAAAAAATCATCTATATAAAAAGTTGCTTTTGTCATGAAATCTGCTTATAGAATTTGTGTAAGATACCTGAATGGATTTAAGAGCCGGCTTATTAAGTCGTTTCATATGTCTATGTAGTTTGATTTCCTGTTGATCGAAGAATTTGTTTCCATCAACGCAAATAGCTGATATCGCACCTGTCACCACAGTCAGAAGTAGCACTACTATGAAACTGGTCATTCTCATCATTGTTACATACGCAGTTCTTAGCAAAACTTTTAGACATTACTCATTGGATTTTATAGGAGTAGATTGCTTATGTTTCATATATTAATATTTTTTTTCTCAACTCTAGCCATATTTTTTTATTTTGGTATTAAGTCTAACCATATATATTAATAAAATCCCAAAAATTTCCCTGTGAATATTAAGGTTAGTGCCTATATTGTGTTTGCCAAATCGTTGACTCAAAGTTTTTATAATGGTACTCCAGGTTTTTCACCACTCACATTATTTGAATCCATAAAATTTAGGTCCGGTTAATCGTTGATTTGGTTAACCGGCCAGATAATTTTTTTACGAAAATACAAACTGGCATTTGACCAAAACGATATATGTAACTAATCTAACTGGACCAGTTATCATCCTTTTTCACATATTAAAATTTAGTAACCTAGTCTTGGACGTTACCTTTATAAATTGTTTGTTAAATCACTTGTTAGTCTGTCATCATGAACCATTCCGTGTGAGGTCACGAACTGGTAACTGGATTAGTTCATTATAAAATTTTGACATGAATTTATAATATGGTCGGTACATTCTTTTCTTTTGATTACCATTGAATATTTTATTAAATTAATTTTAATTCTCTTAGTCTCTTTACTATGCTTAATTGATTATAAACTTTTCAACTGAGAACTCGTCAACACGATCGAAGTCAACTCTCTTGTGTCTTGAGGCCCACATTTTTTCGTTGACTTTTAAACAGACACCATGAGAAGATAGATCTGTAATCCACTTAGATGAAAATTATGAAATTAATTTGAAATTTAAGATTATTACTTTCTCAATTGTGAATTTAACTGCTAAGAAATAAATGTTAGAAATATTCATTTAATTTTCTTAGTTGTGTTTATAAAATTCCTATTGTGAATCTGTGTACTTGAATATATGTGTGTATTATTTATATGCACATCAATTAAATAAACAAATGAAGGAATTGAAAGTGTACACTGTCCTAACTTCAAATTTTGTTCCTGCATGAATATATTAATAGATCTATCTTATCTAGATAATATTATTTGGCGACTCTTTATTCGTATGATAATGTTAACAAAGAGAAACATTAAAAGAGATCTGTTTAGTCTTAAGAATTAACAGGGTTTGTAATTAATGTCAAGTCTAAATGAAGTTCGTCTAATAATTCCAATAGATACTGTTGATACATGACTGATGATTAATGAAGATCCAAAACCAAAAGTCCCATCTCCATGACTGATTACAGACAAAGCAATAACACAGGTCACACTGAAAACAAAGTACCACTCATACTCATATACAAAATTAATTAAATGTGATCATTTCATTTCAGTATACTACAATACACATGGGACCATGTTCTTTAAATGAAATTTTATCTTCATCTCTTCACCACTCCATAGAAACAGAGGAAAACACTCTCAAACAAACCAACTTCTGTAGAAATTTACTATTACCATAAACCACTCTTCAAACCCTGAAATTAATATACTTAAGAATGTGTATATATATATATTTTATATATGTTTTATACAATTGATTTAGAATGATCTGCAATGTGAGCAAGTAGATCACATCTTTTAAGGGCAATTAGGGTTTCGCCCAGGACCACCATAGTAGAAGTAACTTCCCCAAGAACCTCCATTGCCGTTTTTCACATTGTAACAGTTCTCTTGATCAGTAAAGACTTGAAGATTTTCAGGGTTTCTCAACTCATTCGATCCATCGACTACTTGAACGTTCTTGAAGTAACTCGCTTTGCCCCAACCTTCCTCTGCAAACCGTCCACTTCCCATCTGAGTGGTCGTGTGTTGTCCATCCTCGGACTGTGAGTTAACCACTTCACCTCCCCATTCGATCATTGATGCACTTTCTGATAAGTAAGAGAAGAGTGAAGCTGGCCAGTATCCAATTATGTACTTCTCTCCAAATTGTAACCACCAATGTCCTTCTTTTGGGTCCTGAGAAAAAACCAAAACTAATATTTCTCGAACTAATCCTAAAACCAAAACTGATCCGTAGCATCTAGTTTCAGAGATGGTAATAATTTGTGTATTTTGCTGTTGGTTTTATTACCTTCCAGATAAGTATGGTAATGTCATACTGAGAGTTTCCAAAGTTTGATAAAGGAGAGATTGATCCACCCATTGCTATTTCTCTGTTGATTTGAACAAATCCTGAGCATAGAAGATTATAGCAGCCTGTGCCTTGGTATGCATCACTCTGTTTTCAGAAGGGAGAAACAAAAAGAATGATATTTAAAAAACTAAGCCAAAACACACAAAAAGAAAACAAAATCTTATTGTTAGAAGCTTACAGTCCAATAAGTAAAGAGTCTGGTGCGAGTATCACCATACAATTGTGGGCTGACCTGAAAACACAAATCTTTGAGTCAAGAACAGTTTCTTTTTGTCAAAACATAATTACCAAAAGAACAAAAAGCAATACCTGCCAGCCAGCTTCAATGCTATTGAGATCAGAGTTAAAGTTTCCACCTAAAACCCAAATCTGAGCCAAGCTAAACTCATTAGGCATTTCCACATCCGGTTTCCACACATTTATCTTTGCTTTAGCCCCGTAGAACACCCCGTCTTCCACATACATTATCGCATGCTAAAATCAACACCAAGAAAGGGTTAGTAATGGACAGAACAAGAATAGCCAAAAACTAAATTCAAAATGTGAAGAAAATAAATATATTACCTGATGACCATTTTGTGTGAGGACATTAGGTGGCTCAAGAGATTTTTTAGGTTTAGGGATACTTTTCTGATTCTTCATACCGTAATTCTCGACGGCACTTGCTCTGTAAAGATCTTGTTCAGTGGTTCTTCTGATGGGAACAGTGTTCTCTGGACATCTCCCATTCACATGCCAAAGCTGATGTATATGACGAGAGTGCTGATTCTTGGTTTTTGATGAAACTTTACTCTCACTAAATACACTTGCTGGGTTGAAACTTGGCCACATCTATAATAAACATCAAAAACAACAACAATGTCAGAACAAGAGCCACACAAAAAGAGAGAGGTGTAAACAGAACAAATGAGAAAGAAACCTGGAGAGTGTGATTAGTAAGCAGAGGATGAGAAAAAGCTGGTTGGTCAGTGATTGGGACACAGTCGATTATATCTCCATCTGGGCTCTGTTTTTTAAAACCCCAAAAACAATCAGCTTAAAGAATAAAACTTTATGGAGTTTGTCAATTTCTCAGTAAAATTTTAATTACCTGAATCGATTTGAGAGCTGGTCTGTTGAGTCGTTTCAAGTGGGTACTGATTTTAAGATCAGAAAACCCATTTCCACCAGAGACAACTGAAGAAGAAGAAAGAATGAGAATCGCCACCATCATTACAAGAACCAAGAAGAAACTAACCCTTGTCAAGTTAGCAGCCATGGTTAAACAAAAGAAACACACACAACAAAGGTTTAAGCTTTCTTCTACTTTCTTTTACAGAAAGAGAGAATCTTTGAGGGAAGATGAGAAGGTTTCTTCTTTCTTCTTTATTTTTTTTTTTAATTTTTGTTTGGGTTTATTTTTTTGAGAGGAGAAGAGGGGATTTTTTGGATTGAAGTGGATTGCGTTTAATTCTGGGCACTAATAACACTTTGGCATAACCTTCATCAACATAAAAGGACCCTTTTTTTTTTTTTTTAATTTATATAAACAGAGACGACAAGTAAGAAAGAATTTTGGATTCTACTTTGCATAAGATTAGTTGCTTTCTTTTTTCTCTGTTAATATTTTCTTGTCAGAATCTTTTTCTGGAAATTTTCTTAGGTGGTTTTTAAAAAAAAATTAATTTACTGTCAACCTTTATAGAAAAAGGGATATTTTACTGAACTGGAACATTCTCCTCTTTTTCATACATTTTTTTATTGGGATTTCAAACTTTTTTTATTTTATTTGGGGAATTTTTACTACACAACTCTTTACTGGAATACATAGTGACAAAAAAATTTAAATTTATTTATTATAACCCCCATATTAATAAGACAAATCAAAACTAAATATCATCATTACAAAAATTTAAATTCAAATCTAATATTATTCTTTTTGTTTTTCATTGCCTAATGATGCTTATTTGAAAATATACTAACTAACTAATTTCTTAACTAATCATTTCTCATCAGCATGTACAATTCCAATTATTTATGGTATAGACTAGAGAATCTAATCATCTTTTTTAATACATATGAACTATACAACCTTACAATAATAGAGTACTCTTTTTTTTTTTTTTTTTTGGTATTAACTTAAAAACCTTAAAACATGTATGACAACAAAAGGAACATAAACATATCGGATAGTACTATTAAATTACTAGGTCAACTATTGAAGCAAATGTTGCACACTATGATCATCACTAATTTTTTTTTAATGTTTTACCTTTTAAATATAGAGAGTAGATTAGAAAAGAAAGGCCGTGATTGGGTGGGAGTAAGAGAGAGCACCACAACAATGTGAAAAAAACAGTAGTAAAGTCAAAAAAAGTCAGAGAAGAGGCCACTCACTTACTCTAATTGTCGGTTTAATATTATTAGGCGACTTCTTCATCTCTCAAATTCGCCACCCAATCAATTCCACATCTTTCGTTTTCCATTTCTGTTACATCTCCAACTTCATTTCCCACTTTGTATTCTTTTAAAGTCGGGGACTCTTATGTCCTAATACCATTTATTTCATATTGGCCAAAAATACATGCTGTCTATTTTGGTTGTGAATTCGTACAAATTGTCTCTCTTTTTTTTTTTCACCATAATATTTTATATGATTTATTTTCATTTTTTTTGTAATATTATGTACACCATTTTTTGAATATTTTTTTTCTTTCTAATATTAAGAATTTATGTGCACCCCTACAAAGACAATAGATATTTTATAGAAGGTCCAAATTGGTTGCATCTATTGTCCGTACTGATATCAATTTTTTACTATTTTATAAGAATAAATGCTAAATTTAAGAAGCTTACAAAATTTTGTTTTAGGTGATGTTTAAATATTTTGGCTTCGTACTTTGTACAAGTCTTCCGAATTTTCCACATGTGTAGTAATACGTACGATTCAATGTATATTTTCAAATGGTTAAATAATCTATACCTTTTGCTTGCAAAGTCAAAGTTAATACTAATAAAATTAAACTTCTCTACCAATAAAAAAAACATTAATCACAAACAATTTCTAAAACATTTATATTGATTTTTTTTTTTTTGACATTTTGGTTTATTCCGTAATACAACGACGTGATAAAGTGTAGAAATGACATCATTGTACATTTATGCCTGCCTACACGTGAAGCCTCCTTCCAAGCTTCTACCCCCCCGAATTGCCGAATCTTTTGAAAATATGAGAGGTTCAAATCTCACACGTCAATATGTTTCCCATTACAAACCACAATCTCCTCCTCTCTCTCTCTTTTTTTTTCTCCATCTAACTTTTTATATTTTGCTTTTCGTCCGCAACTCAAAATTTATAACACGGCAACGACCCTAGTTCAAATTTCAATTGGTCAAACTTGAACTGTTTTAATCTCTGGACATAATAAAACTTTATACTCGAAAGAAAGATGGACAAAAAACAAAGAAAATAAATAAATTATCAAAAAGACAAAAGAGAGAGTGGCTTCATCTCGTGGTTTCTTTAAAAACGCCTAAGTGGAATCTTGGAGTATTATGCTTAACTACATGTCACGGGTATTGATTGACTCATACACCTCATTTCAACGTCCCACTCACCTAAGGGCATCATTAATGGGGGAACTTTTTTTTGTGTTCTTAGATTAAATATATAAAGAAAATAATGTAAGATCAGTTGTTAAGATCATAGGTAAAAAAAATGGGGGAACTAATTTTGGTGTTTTTAGAATAAAGATTTACAAAAAAACATTGTAAATAAAATGTAAAAAAAGAATATTGTAAACATCATCCAAGTCATCAACAATCTACGATTAACACAATCAATAACAAATAAGATATCAGCAATGTAATTAAAAACGATTCATTCGTGGTCACAAGTATATTACCTCCCAAGTGAGTGTCACCATTTGTGGAGAGAACCTCGAACACTCCATTATCAATGGTCAATACACTGACATCAAAAGTACCACCACCAATATCAAAGACAAGGATGTTCTTCTCACCACCCTTTTTATCCAGACCATAGGCAATAGCAGCAGCAGTAGGTTCGTTGATGATTCTAGCAACATTGAGCCCAACAATAACACCAGCATCCTTGGTAGCTTGCCTTTGGGCATCATTGAAGTAAGCTGCGCATATTCAACACCAAATGAACAATCAATCACCAATCCAGATAAGTATATGTCTCCACCACATATAATGAAGCCGAATAAACAACAAGCTAACCTGGAACGGTAACAACAGCGTCCTTGATTTTCTTTCCAAGGTATGCTTCGGCTGTCTCCTTCATCTTAGTCAGGATCATAGCACTGATCTCCTCAGGACTGAAAACCTTAGTCTCACCATCCTTGATCTTGACTTGAATGTAAGGCTTACCGTCCTTGTTCACAATCTGGTAAGGTACAAGTTTCCTGTCCTTTTGAACCTCCTTGTCCTCAAATCTGCCATAAAAAAACAACAAAATCAATATCTGTGAAACATACAGAAACCACGCAAGAGAAAGAAGTCACTTGAGATAGAGTGATCAGTGAAAGATATATGAAACATAAAGTGTTCAGCAATCTCTACCTTGCAATTAACGCAGAGAAATGAGCCCTCCGTATATAAAGATTATGTTTGACAGCTCTGCAAACATCAACAACTTCAAATGCAATGTTTTCACCTTCCCTATCACAATCAAGCCACAGCACAAGCCAGTCACTTTTCCTTGCTTCCTCCTCCAATGTCTTCTTAATGTCCTTTTTGTTCTAAATCGCTCAAAACCAGAATTAAACAAAAATTGGAAATAAAAAAACCCCAACTTAATTAGAAACCAGAATTTCCCAATTTCTACTGTTGCGATTTCCAAAAACAAATCAGACCCAGGCAACAATTCCTAGTTCGAGAATCAGTGACCAAATCAACTACCCAAAATTACACAATCACGGGTGCACACACATACACAGGACATCACATACCTCGGGAACGTGTTTTAGTAGCCTAATTTTCCCGCTCTTGTGTGTAGCTTAGCTTATCTAACAGTGTTAAACGTGGCGGAGGATGAAGAAATCGATTTTGGTGTTTTAATCGGAAGATTTGGGTGTTTCTACGGCGAGGATGAAAAAATCGATTTGGAAAAGGAAGACAAATGAAATAAATTTCTCAGTTGCAAAAAAACACAGCGACTCACGTTACGCCACGTATCATAGAACTGAGCTCAAAAACTGTTCTACTTAAAGACCCAAAAATATGTTCTAAGACCACTATTCAATTTTTTTATAATTTAAATGGGCTTGGAACACCCCAACTGTTGCCCCATTAACGATGACCTAATATTACACAATACACAATTCAAATCCCACGCTCGCTTTGGAGATAAAAGACTGGACCACCCCATCCATAATGGGCTATGCCGATGGGCCTTAGCCTAGTCAGTCGTCCTCACGTATATCCAAAGATCAAAGAGCTTGATTCTCTGACAATAATAACCTGGAATCAGAAACACATAATGTCGGAAGAGTTATCAACATCCTGACCAAAATTTGCTAACCAGTTTTAAAAGACACAAACCTTGTTAAGTTTTGCCTTGTGCTGAAACGATATTTGCATCATCAGCGGCGAAACGCATTGCCTTCAGCTGCAGATCCACGCTGTGAATAATAGCTTCTTCGACGCACGCTTTCTTCGATAGTTGAGCTCCCGCCTTTCTCAATTCCATACACACTTTTATTAGCATCGTCCAAAAAGCTTTTGCCCGTGGATACTTTGTTCTTATCAGCTTCCACTGCATCAGTCTCATCAGCTTTCTTTATTCTTCTCCACCTTTGCTCCTCGTGTACCTCAGCATCCATTTGCATTTGCTTCAACCTAGCAGCTCTCTCTTCTTCTGATAGCTTAGAGCCACCTTTCCGGCGTCTATTCTGGTATTCATTCTCCTTAGAGGGACGCTCTCCATTGTCTAGATCCTCTATTTTCCTTTTCTTATCCTCTTGACCATAACTCTTAATGTTTTCCCTCTCCAAACTGCCTTTAGGGGAGTGATTCCTATATTTCTCACTGGCTCGAATTTCTCTATGACTTTCTCTTCCTTTTGCTTCGTCATCCAAACCTGACCTTCGTCTCTTGTCATGACTTTCTCTTCTTTTGGACTCATCTTCCAAATCTGACCTTCGTCTCTCATTGTGCTTATCATGACTTACTCTTCTTTTGGATTCATCATCCAAATCTGACCTTTGCCTCTCATAGTACTTATCATGACTTACTCTTCTTTTGGACTCATCATCCAAATCTGACCTTCGTCTCTCATAGTGATTATCGTTACTTTCTCGTCTTTTAAACTCATCATCCAATTCTGACCTTCTTCTCCCATAGTGCCTATCACGACTTTCTTTTCCTTTTGACTCATCCTCTAAATCTGACCTTGGTCTCTCATAGTGTTTGTCATGGGATTTCCCTGATGTTTTCTGATAGTGAGATTTTCTTCCATTATTCTCTTCATCAGAATCTTCCTCCGACTCAGAACTGTATCTGGATGAAGATTTCTTGTGATGCTTTCCACTTTTACGCTTATGCTTTTTCTTGTGCCCCTTTCTGTCTCCATCTTTACCCTTTCCTTTTTCTTCTACCTGTAAAAGAGAAAACTTTCCAACAGGTCAGTAGCTGTAGAGAAAAAGAAAGGCGAAAACATAAAAGAAATCCAATGAAAGCGATTTGAATTACAAACACACACAGACACTCAAAGCAGGACACAAAACCCTCCATGCACATAGGAAAAAAGAGGAACAAAATAAACTTACAGATTTGCGAATAAGAGCCATTTTCACAGGATTGTTCTTGATATTGGCAAGGGCATCCTGCTCACGCTGCTTGATGAGAAGCAAAGGATCAGAATGAAGTTTCCTCCAAGAATCATTAGCAGATTGCGCCTTCTCCTCAAACAGCGCACCAGGAGCTGACGGATCAGGCTTCTCACTAGCAATATTACCAGCTTCAGCTTTGGCTAAAGGCTGCTCTTCTTTCTGAAACGAAACACCATGACCTGAACTGCTCCCTTTCCCTACAGATAATCCTGAATCATACAGAAACTCCAATCTCTCTTGTCTCCTGAAACAAGATTAAAAAAAAGTTCACAACTTTAGACAAACCCACAACTTCAAATCACCAATCATTTAAAGATTCTAACCATAAAAGTATAAGACTTCAGAACGACCCACAAGTTCAAATCACCGATTCCATCGCCAATCGTTAATTAAACTAATCAAATTACCAGAAAACGATTCTACGCTAGAAACTCAAATCGCAAACCCTAATTCCCAAATTAGATATGACACAAATCAATTGCGATCGTGGGTAAGGAAAAAAGAGAAACTTACGGGATTAGGCCAGCCTGTTCCTGAAGAGCGCGAAACTCATTACGCTCCCTCTCCTGCGAGAGCTGGAGACGAAGCTCTTCAAGCTTTTTCTCTTCAGCCTCTTGTTTCTGCTCAGCCTTCCATACGGTCTCGATGTTACGGAGACTCCCCGTATGCCATCCCTTCTTGTTCAGAAATTTCATCCCCATGGCTACTCTCCTCTTTTTGTTTCTCCCTCCTCTCGCTTCAAAATCTTGTCACCTTCTTCTCGTTCAAATCGCACACACTCGTCGAGGGTTGTAAATTTTAATTTGCTCCGTCGCCGCCGTATATACTAAATAATGCAATGAAACCACAACCGTGTTTTCTAAAACTTGTTGTGGTGATGGGCCTCATGTTTATGGGCTTCTTATTAATGAATAATAATGATCGTACTAAACTAATTGGACCCGGTTTAACTTGGTTAAGTCCAATGAAAAATTCTCACTGCTTGTTGAACTATGTCCCTGGAACTCCCAAATACTCAACGTCACATCTGTTTCTGCTAAATTCTGGTTTCTGGATAAAAAATAATGGAAAAGATTATTGACATAATAAGAAAAACGGCGTATTTACAAATTCAACAAACTACTGTTTCAAACTAAAAAGCTTTGTTTGGTTCACTAAAGAGTATGCTTCGGAGAAAACAATCAGAGATTGTGTGTTATGAAGATTGATTGTGATGCCATAACACTCTACGCGGATGTTTTCTCACGTCGCTCGCTCCATCATTACCCTCTAACTTTTCTTTTCACCTGTAAAAGACGAAGAAACACAATCCAATAGGTCAGCAGCAGAATCCAAATCAATCACGATTTAAAATCGCAACAGCTCAAAGAGAGAGAGAGAGAGAGACACAAGTGAAGTGAAGTAAAGAAAGAAGAAAAAGGTAACTTACAGATTTGCGAGCTGCCTGCTCTTGCTGCCTGATGAGAAGCAAAGGGTCGGAGTGGGATTTGCGCCAAGAATCATTGGCAAAGTGTGTCTTAGTCTTATCATCATCTTTAAACAAGGCACCAGGAACCGACTGCTTCTGCTTCTTGTTCTTATTAGTAGTAGTAGTGGTAACACAACTAGCATCAGCTCTGGCTCGCTGATTTTGATTCTGAAACGAAACACCATTGTTTCCTTCTTTTAGACTTCCTCTGCTTCAAAACTTCTCATCCAAGGGGTTTTATTATAATCTCACCGCCGCCTTCAACAAACAAGAAAATAAATCAGAGCCGTCCGTTTTCATTGACTTCACTTCATCATTAGAAATTTGGGCCAGATCAACGTTAATGGGCCTGTTTAGGACCTATCGCGATAGAATCCCGGTTTACTTTGGTTTAATACTTTAATTATAACTCGACTGAAGTGATTTGATGAAATTTTGTTGTCGAAAGTTTTGAAACATTCAAATTTCAATTACTTAATTGCTCAGACAAGACTAATGGATCATTGACAATCACGTATTATTACAAGACAACTGATGTATATATACACATTCAATTGTTATTTGAGGTATGTAAGAAGACAGATTATGATGAGTTCGAAGTCAAACCGAAGAGATAGTAGTAACTATGCTAACTATGGCTCGCTTTTTTCACTGTATATAAGTAACGTTACGGGGAAAAAATCATCAATCCGAAGTTGTGCACTCTTGCTGAACGCATTTCTTCTGGTTCTGGATAAGCTGACTTCTGAGATAGCATTCTTCAATCTGCAGAAGAAAACAAACACTTTAAGATTTCATAGAGTAAAAACGAAACAAAGGGTTATGTCCCCAAAATGTATGTATGTGTATACCTGTGATGAATGTGTTTTAAGCAGTGCAACTCTGCAATCTTCTACTGATGCCTTTTCTCTGCTGCTTACTCTTGCTAGTTCCGACATCAAAGTCTCCATCTCTTGTGTCTGCAAAATACATCAAAAGACAAGTTGTCTCAGTTTCAACAGTTGCTTGTCTAGGAAAAATGTAAATAATTTTGTTTAATGTGAAGCACACTAGCTGATTGTATTTTGCTAACCTTAGGCAAAAGATTTCCAATGTTTTGCACAATGCCTTCCATAGACTTTGAAGCCACAGCAAGTGCTTCTGCTAACGCTTTAGTCTCAACCTGGTTTTGAGAAACAAAATCCAAATGCTTAGTACAAACGGTATAAAAATGGAACAGTATTCTTGCTTGTTGATGAGACCAAAACAATATATACCTTAGTTTTTGAATCGAGAGGTAACCGCAATGAAGCATTCACCAACGCTTCAGTTGTTTCTGATAGTGAAGTTGAGAATTCTTCTTCAAGGACAGCCCATTGCTCCAAAGAGGGAGTCTGCATAGAGTTAAATATCGTTTAGTCACAAAGTATCACAAACTACATATGTACTCAAATGTTGACATTTTAAGATTTTACTTACTTGAGACTCTACAATCTCTGTAACAGCCTTAACTCTCCGTAAACGTTGGAGTTCTATGCGTTTCTTCTGTACAGAATCGGACAACTCTGACATTTTCAAACCAAGGGAATAAAACATTCTCTGCAAGAAACAACAATTTAAAAGTTAAAAGTAGAGACTTATTGCTACTTCGTCCTAATTCATAAAATTACCATCACCTAAGCCACATTCATTTTTAAGACTGATGCTAATGTTTCAAACTTTGATCTATACACCAAACACAACTCTGATATTGTGCAATTCACTTCTTACACTGATGTTAATATCAGAATCATACTGATCTATACACCAAACACAACTCTGGTATTGTGCAATTCACTTCTTACACTGATCTTAATGTCAGAATCATACTGATCTATACACCAAACACAACTCTGGTATTGTGCAATTCACTTCTTACACTGATGTTAATGTCAGAATCACACTGATCTATCTACCGAATACAGTTATGAGACTCAATTCAAAGACTTCTGCTTATGTTAATGTTTCAAACTTTCCTGGATCTACATACCAAACACAACTCTGATACTGTGCAAAAGCTATCAAAATTATGATTCTTAGAGTTGAAGAACAGAAACTGACCTCGGCTTGTGCTTTCTGAGACTGTGTTTTGACCTCAGCATTAGCATTGGCAAATCTCCATTGCAAGTAGCGGTTATGGAGCAGTTTCAGAGAATGAACATCAGCTTGTTGTCCTAAAACTTTCTTCTGCTTCTTTGTATCAGCTTGAATCTTCGAATTAGGAGCCACCGGAGGCAACGACAAACCAACCCCATTTTTAAGCGACAATGAAGCTCTTACTTCTCGAAACATGGAAGCATCGTCGGAACTGAGGGATCGAGAAAGAGGTGAAGCGTTGGGAGTATTAAAAACCTTTGTCTGGTTCCTAATTGTTGGCAACAGATCTGAGCCGTTGGATTTGTTACTGTCTTCTTCACCGTCTGTAGACGAAGATAGGCTTGATCGGAGAAGCCTAGTCGCGGCGGATGCGGTAAGCAAACGCTGTTGATTAAGCCGCGATCTAGACGGAGGCGGCAACATCGCCGTCGCTGTTGGAGTGTCGAGACGGTGGCCGTTCTCTTTCAACGGCTTAGATCGAATCTGCTGCTTAGGGTTTTTACCACCGTCGAGTTGTTGAATTGGAAACGGCGAGTCTAAGCTACGCGCCGTATCAGTGGGACGATTCTCATCGCCGTCTTGCATTTTCAACTGCCGTCTCATCCTTTGAGCCGAAGTCGACCTCTGGTGTTGGTGATGATGCAGATCTCCGGCGGCGGAAGAGGAGGAAGATGACGAAGAGGAAGAGGGAGAGGGAGACATGAACCTCGAGCTCACTTCTCTCACTCTCGGCCGCCTCGTAGACGGTGGAGGAACAGGCGTCGGAGCAGTAATCGCCGGTGTAGATGGATGTGCCATAGATCGGCCGATTCTCGCCTCCATTACAATCGGGTCGGGTTTCTTCAAAAATCACCGGAGATTTTGGTTCCGATTAGAAACAGGAATTGTTCAAATCGGATTGGAAAAATTTCGAAACCCTAAGACGAAGAGAAAAGGGGGAAGAATGAATTAGAGAAGAAGAGACAATTAGGAAACTAGCCGTTACGTTATGCTTTCACAAGCCTAACGGTTCTCTTGTCCGTGAATGTATAAACACGATAGGTTTCGTTTTTTCAATTGCTTTATCAGATAAGATAAGCCAGATTAGTGTTAGTGGGCCTATTAATATTGGGGCCCAATAAGGAGCGTTAAGTTTCAATGTAGAGGGTTGTAAATGTGTATATGTGAAAGTTTTGTTGGGTAATTTGCAATTTCTGTAAAACTTTTTGACATTTTTTTCTTGATAGACGAAGAAAAGTTGGAGTGAAAATGGTAAAAAGAGTAGACTTTGACTTCTGAATTTTCTTTCTTGGGCAACTCTCATTGAGCTTGCTTGGTACGATTTCTCATATACAATATACTGTGTGTGCCTTGTTTAGAATTAGTTGAGATGATGATAGGAAACTCAGAAGTAGCAGCTATGGAGGATGAGAAGCATAATACTGAAGCTGAGTCCTCTAATAGAAAAGAGACTCAATTAGCTTCTGACTTAACCAAGAATCTTCTTGATCTTGCTGAAGATGAAAAAGAAGAATATGAAATGAAAGGTAAAAACCATTTCGTGTTTCTGATTGATCTTTTGGTTTAAGTGTGCAATCATGAGGGTAAAAAGATGGTTTAGTGTGTTCTTTGATTATTATAACTTAGATGGGAATTTGGGATCTTATGTTATCAAAGATGCTAACTTTCTAGGAACTAGTCTACGTCAAGTTGGTTCTGAGTTTCTCAAGTCTCTTCCTTTTTTATGGTTGGTTAATACTTTTGTCTTTTCATTTTAGCTGAGGCTTCAACGAAGAAGAAAAAGAAGAAAAGTAAAAGCAAGTGAGAACATTGTTTTTAGTACTATAGATTGTTCAGTGTTTTGCTTTGATGATCTTGCTCAAAACAAAAGCTGATGATTGTGTAATAGGAAGAAGAAGAATTCTCTTCAACAGACTGATCCACCTTCAATTCCTGTTCTTGAGCTCTACCCTTCTGGTGAGTTTCCTGAAGGTGAAACCCAACACTACAAGGATGAGTAAGTTCACATTACCTTTTCTAGACTAGATTCTATGTAACACTTTGTCTTGCTAGCTACTAAGTCTATAGTATTGTAATGTAGTAATTTGTGGAGAACAACATCTGAAGAGAAGAGAGAGATGGAGCGGCTGCAAAAACCGATATATAACTCTCTTCGCCAAGCAGCGGAAGTTCATCGTCAAGTTAGGAAGTATGTGAGAAACATATTGAAACCTGGAATGTTGATGATTGATCTCTGTGAGACTTTAGAGGACAGTGTTCGTAAATTGATATCAGAGAATGGTCTTCAAGCTGGTATCGCATTCCCTACAGGGTGTTCTCTGAATAAGTTAGTTCTACCTGTTTTCATTCTTTCTGCATTTCTTTGATCTTTGGCTCGATCAACGCGGCTCAGATTTACTTGAACTTTCCAGTGTTGCTGCTCATTGGACACCAAACTCTGGAGATAAGACTGTCCTTCAGTATGATGATGTGATGAAGTTGGATTTTGGAACACATATTGATGGTATGATCTGAACAAAAACATTTCTATCTATTTCTGAATGTCAAATGTCTCACAAAAACAATGATTATGTTGTTTTGGCAGGGCACATTGTGGATTCTGCTTTCACTGTTGCGTTCAATCCTATGTTT
This sequence comes from Camelina laxa, assembly GCA_024034495.1. Taxonomy (NCBI): domain Eukaryota; kingdom Viridiplantae; phylum Streptophyta; class Magnoliopsida; order Brassicales; family Brassicaceae; genus Camelina; species Camelina laxa. The sequence continues at coordinate 1,613,656 of CM043882.1, forward strand.
GATCCTCTTTTAGCAGCCTCGCGTGATGCAACATATACTGGTATTAAGGTACTCATTCTATCTCTATGGTGAATGCAGCCGTTCATTCTGTAACGACTTCTTCTTTGAGATTCTTCGTTATGCATCTTTTTATTGTTCAATCCAACTTAGTAAGTCCTTTGTTGGTTCAGGAAGCCGGGGTAGATGTCCGGCTCTGTGATGTTGGTGCTGCAATTCAGGAGGTCATGGAGTCTTATGAGGTTGAAATCAATGGAAAAGTATACCAAGGTAACTGATTACTTCAATGGTAGTTTCTATATGGATTAATATCAGAAAACTTTAACAATGTTGTATCTTTTGTGGGCAGTCAAAAGTATCAGAAACCTGAATGGGCACAGCATTGGATGCTATCAGATACACGCTGAAAAGTCTGTTCCTAATGTTAGAGGAGGCGAGCAGACGAAAATGGAAGAGGGTGAACTATATGCCATTGAAACTTTTGGATCAACCGGTAAGAACAATATATCTCACATATCAAACTACAAGATATGTAGATTTTGAGAATGCAGCAATAAACTGGTTGGTCTCTCGTGTCATTTTTGCAGGGAAAGGATATGTGAGAGAAGACTTGGAATGTAGCCATTACATGAAAAACTACGATGTGGGACATGTCCCATTGAGGTTACCAAGAGCGAAACAACTCCTTGCTACCATAAACAAGAACTTCTCCACTCTAGCCTTCTGCAGACGCTATTTGGACCGTCTTGGTGAAACGAAATACTTGATGGCATTAAAAAATCTTTGTGATTCTGGCATAATTGAGGTAAACTCCTAAAGACTATGTATATCCTCTGATCCTTCTGTTCAAGAACATTTTTTTTTTTTTGATGAAAGTTGGTTTCTTTGGGTTATTTGTAGCCATGTCCTCCAGTTTGTGATGTGAAAGGAAGCTATGTTTCTCAGTTTGAACATACAATCTTGTTGCGGCCAACTTGCAAGGAGGTTATTTCCAAAGGAGACGATTATTGAAATAGCTTATTTTTGCAGAACTTGGTGGCGTAGTTTGCCTTCTTCCGTCACTTTTTTAAAAAACTCTTTTCAAGCCTTTTATTGTAAGTCTTGTGCTCTAAATTTATATGTTCTTTATATATGGTTCTAATCAGAAAAGCTTATAAAATCCTTCTCTGCAATCTTAATCAATTGATCTACATGTTGGGTTAACATGGTTTACTGAAAGAATGTCAATGAGCATGACCATCAAATTTTTCAAGTTACCAGATGCACCGATCACTCCTGGATTTAGGGAAATAGAACGACGTGATCTCCCAGCTGTTACGGAGTTGTTCAGGAACTACCTTTGCCAGTTTGGAGTTGCGGCTGACTTTGATGAAAACGATGTCAAGCACTGGTTTCTCCCACGGGAAAATGTCATCTACAGTTACTTAGTTGTAAGCCCTGAAACTCATGACGTCACTGACTTCTGAAGCTTCTACACTTTCCTTGTACCTAACCCTGGTAACCGGAAGTACACAACTGTGAAATATGCTTATTCTTACTACAATGTAGCGACAGTGACCTCGTTTCCCCAGTTGATGAATGATGCACTAATTGTCTTTAAGCAAAAAGGTTGTGATATGTTCTACGCGTCGGATGGGATGCACAATGCGAGTTTTGTGAAAGAGTTGAGGTTTACTCCACGAACTGTACTGCAGCACTACTATCTCTATAATTACCGTTTGAGAAGTGCACTGAAGCCATCAGAACTTGGTCTAGTTCTCTAGTACTGTTAAAACTCCTACAACTCCCGATTGTGAGCAACTAATGATCATTAAACCAATGTGTAGCCTAAGATTCATATTCCTAGATATCTTTTGCAACTAATATGAACAAGAGGAAAGTTTAAAGCCTAGATTCCTATTCCTAGATTCCTATTTCATCTTTTGCTGTCTATAAAGTCATAATAACATTACAGTGTTTTGGTTTCGTTTTTGGATCTTTAAGGTAGTGAAACAGATGCTTATAATCAATAACATTATTGGCACATCAATACTATCATGGTAAAAAGATGTAAGAACCAAAATCCCAACATTTTTGAGAAATTACAAAAGCAAATCAGGAAAGCAGTAGGAAACGATATACTGTAATTGTTTCTTTTAAGATTTTCTCAAAGATCAGCAAAGACGGCGAATATGTTACCATTGATGTAATCGTTCTCCACCAAGCTAACCAAATAGTAGCTGTTCTTCACCTGCATTTTGGATCAAAATGTCCATTAGTCATCATTATAAATAAACCATTGTCAAGAGCAATAACTAATCCGATCAGAGCTTACCTCCTCGAGCAAGTTTCTGGAAGGGTCGGCTTCGGGGTACAAGTTAGCCCAGCTTCTTGACCAAGTCTCAAATGCTTCATCCTTCCATACTTTGAAGCTCGCGGGATCGACAATGGTTGGTTGAATGATTTCCTTAGCCGGGAAAACTCCCCAAGTAACAGCATTCACATCAGATTGAGCAGTGTTTGATATCCAATTTTCTCCTTTGTTCACAGCCATGTAAGTAATCGATGGCAAAGCTTTGCATTTCTCCACCACTGCATCTAATTTCTCCTTTGAGCAGAAGAACTCTAGATAAGCTTTTTGGTATACATATCCAACAGGACCTCCCCATCCTGCAAACCAAACACAAGCACAAGTATCCATGAATCTGGGATCAAAACTCTGAAACACTATTTGCTATGAGAACAGAACGGGACTGATTCCTCACCAACAGTTGGGGAATCAGATCTCTCGGCATTGACTGATGGCTGGCTATTGATGGTCAAGAAGCCTTTGGAGTTGATTTTTACCAGTTGCTCGTTTATTATCTTTGTCTCTGGCTGGAGCCCATCTAATTCAGACCAGGGACTGCTTTTTAGGTTTCCAAGGCAGAGCTCCTTGAATTTCTGTTATGAGGCAGTTTTATGCAAGATTATTGTAAGTGTCAGCCCTTTATTTTACAGGTGAAAGTGAGGGAACAGCAGTTTATGTGTGGTAGTGAAAGAAATGTTCTACCTCCTGAATAACTTCAACACTTTTCAGTGGGACAGCCCATTCTTGTTGAAGCTTCTTGTCACGTGCTCGTGGACGTGAGAACTGACAGCAAAAATATTTAAGTTCAGCAGAGAAGCTCACAAGAAGATTTAACATATAACAATGTAGAGCAAATCAATAAAGACCAATCAATGAAATTCCCTTCGAACCCCATTTGCTATGAGTCTATGACCTCCTGAAAGAGAGTATGAATTTAATGATGATGTAGTACCTGATGATCCGAGAGTGCACCATATGAAGCACTGCGAGAGTCACCCCAACGACCTTGTGGGAAGTCTTCCCAGCCCTTGGTTCTGGAAATGTAGCTCTTTGGACGGTTTGCCCTTTAAAAGATAAGAAGAAAAGCTCAAGTCTTATATTCTCCGGGGATTCAGATCTGTGGCCAGGCATAATCAGAAGATCAAAAACTAAGTGTGGTTACCAGAAAATGGGGCGCACATCTTCTTTAGTACGGAAAACATTTGCAGGGCGTCTCCATGGTAAAGAGCGAGAAATTTTGGACTCATCAATCATACCAAGGTTCTGCAACACCACCATGAAAGTTAAGAGACCCCAGTATATCTATATGAACCTTGAGGTAGTAGAAAATGAAGACCAACCATCAATATTGCCAGAGCTGACTTCTCCATGTTCAGTGTGTAGAGATGAAGAGACTTGATTCCATGAGCCAACATCTTTTTACACATCTCAGTTCCAAGGTGAATACCATAGGCTTTCACAGCTTCTTCATTATCCTTGATAGGCTCCAAGGCAGCCATGACCTCAACTGGTATCTACAATATGAAACGGAACATTAAAAATCTACATTAATAATGTGACTGTCACCACCATCAACAAAAGCATATGTTAATTCTTCTTCCTGTTGAGAGTTTTCATCCTACAACAGGAACTACACTACAAGCAAATCCCTAAACCAACTCAAACAAACACTGTTCTCTGAAACTAAGAATCAAGTTTACTCTAAACATAAGAAACCTTTAGATCAGGAAAAGTTATATACCTTAGTCTTGCAGAAACCAGTCATACGCAAGAACCCTCTGTAGTTATTAATAGGCATAATTCCAGGAACAATGGGACAATTTATCCCAATTTGCCGACAGTCATTCACAAATTTCAGGAATATATCCGTATCATAGAAAAGCTGAGTAACAATCAAATCTGCTCCAGCATCAACCTGTTCCAAAACAAACCCCAAATTCAAACACACAAATCATACAAAAAGTCGATGAAACATCAAACCAACAACAACAACAACAACAAAAAGAAACCTTTTTCTTGAGATACTCAAGATCACTCTGATAAGCTTCATTAGACGCAAGACCATTCTCACCAATAACATCAGGATGAGCCTCTGAAATTTTCAAACACACAAAAAAAATGGATTCTTTTTCTTTCTAAACACCAAACGAAGAAGAAAAAATTCGAAATTTTTGTTTAAAAAGAGACAATTCAACAATACCAGGATAACCAGCAACAGTGATACCAAAGTAATCACCATACTTGCTCCGAATATGATTAACTAGATCCAAAGCACAGCCAAAACCACCTTCAACCTGAACAAATTTATCCTGACCATGAGGCGGATCACCTCTAAGCGCAAGCACATTCTGAATCCCATTAGATCTAATCGTCTCAAGGGCATGATCAATCTTCTCAACAGGCATGTTAGTGCAAGTTAGATGCATCATACTCTCAACGCAAACAACGTTCTGCATCCTCGAAGCGATATCGAGGGTTAGATCTGCAGTAGATCCACCAGCTCCCCAAGTGATATCGCAGAACGTTGGACCATAAGCGACCATTCGATCCATCCGCTCAAAGAGATTGTCGACTCCATCTTCTGTCTTTGGTGGGAAGAACTCGAAGGAGAAAGCTGTTTTGCCTTCTTCGGCTAGTGACTGAATCTTGTCTATCACCTTCATCTTTCCGGTAAGAGAGATTTTTAAAAAGACGAGTTTGTTTGTTTCATCAGAGGCTCTTCGAACTCACTCAGTGCTTTATACTTAACAGAGAGATATATCCCAAAAAGTTTGGTGGTTTTTTTCGACTTTACCTTTACCCGTCCACTTCCTTCAATATATTTAATTTTTTAGACAAAATTATAATTATTTATATATATATATATATAACCAATTTTAATGTATGTTTTATTTTAACTATTAATCTTCTCAAAGTGAAAAGGTATTTTTTTAAAAAAATAGTTTTTATGTAACTCAACGATGTAATAATATATTCAAAAAAGAAAGTATTTAAAGAAGATGAGTAAATAATTTATATAATAATAACAATTTAAATAAATTTTAACAACAGTTGTAATTTTTCGTCATACTTTCTCGTAAAAAAATATATTATAATTTAAAATATGTTGTAATAATATGCAGTTGCGTCTGTTCATTGTATAATTGTGATTTTTCATCATATATTTTTCATTTTTTAATTACTAATTTTTTGAAGTAATTGTGTCTATTCGCTATTATGTCTTTTGAACTGTATATAGGTTTGTCTCTTCTTCGGTTACTAACAAATCATTTTTTGCTGAAACATATTTTCTATTTTATGCTGAATCAAAATAATTAAAATATTAATATCTATTATCTAATGTTATTCTATAATCTAACTAGAAATTTTAGAAATGATTACAGCAATATAAAATTTCAGTTTTATAATATAATTCAGAATTGCGTCTATTTATCTTAACACTTTGTAGAATACGTATTTTATTTTTAGAAGTTGTGTATTTTTAATATAATTTTCCTAGATATATTTTCACTAAAGATTACTTTTTATTATAGTTTTTTACTAATAATATAAATATTAATAACTGTTATAATATTTGCAACTCTTAATCATAATTCGTTACACAATATCTTATATTAGTAATACATTAAACAATATTTTTGGCAAGATTATCTCGATTGAGTATGACTTTTTGCTAGATAATTTTTTTTTTAAGTTATATCTTTTTGCCAAAATATTTTTTATCATGAACAATATTTTGGTTTTCATTTTGATGGTTGTGTTTTTATTAACATTTTATATTTAATATTTGTATAGATTTCGTACTACTTATATTTTTATTTTTTTAGGATCACATACTCTTAAACTATTCTATTAGTTTCAAATGAATTTATCACACACAAGTTTAAATTTAAATTTTTTTTTTTTTTTTTTTTTTTTTTTTGAAATTCTTCCACGATGTTGCGGTGGTCTAAATCCTAATTATTCTAAAGGAAATGTGATGAGTAAAAGATTTACCAACCACAGTTAGAACTTGTCCCTATCATTCCCCAACCATTATATGCTTTATTGAGTTGGTGAACCAGAATCATACACCCACATCGCTCACCTACCACCAAAAATATATCACTTATTTCACACAATAATTACATTAGAAAATCTTTCCATTGTTTATTTACTGTGTACCAAGTTAAGATTTTTTTTTCATTAATATTACCATTAATCTTTGCAAATTTTAGAAATGTAAATTGTTCTTGTAACTTTTATATTTTTATTTATGTAAAACGCAAACTCATTTTACATTTGAAACAATTGCAATCTAAATCGCGAAAACAAAACTGGTCAGATTTTGCGAGTACTGGCTTTTGTCGGCGACACCGACACAAGATGTACGAACAACGCTTTATTATCAGCACGTGCAAACAGAACAAACCGGTCTTTGCATACAAAATTAAAAAAAAAAAACTAAACCGGATATGTTAGCATTACCGGTTCTTACAAAACCAACTACTGGAAATAAATAGGAAAATCTTATTCATACAACCACAAAGTTCTTGCAAGACATCATCATTTCAGATGCTCATGAGAAGAAACTACAAATGTGGTTACAAGTAAATATATATTTTGTAAACATTATATGGTACAGTTAGACGCAACAGCAATGTCACTGCTGATGATCCCGAACGACCCTTTTTTTTGGTTACTTCAGTTAAACCAAAGATACATTACTTTGGTTTCTCAACTCTGCAGAAACATAGCAGCAAGGGTTATTCAATAATCTATGCTTTTGTTAGTTCTAATGTTTTCATTGATAGAGTGAAATCAGACAGAGTTTAAATCACCTCAAAACAATATTAGACAGTTACAATCTCCCAGTCTTCCCTCGACATGTCTATAAACTCCGTAACACCATCCTCGAACATCACCTGAGGCAAGTTAAAAGATGTTAGCTGAGGATGATTTTGCCAATTTTGAAGGTGAGCAAGAATCGGCTAAATGTAATACCGAGTGCTTTCTTGAATACACATCAAAATGTCTAACCAGGCCAAAACACCTGAAAATCTCAAAAAAGAAAAATTAATACATTGAAGAAGAATATAGAATCAGCCATAATACTAATTCAGGAGTCCAAAAGTATATAAAAATACCTATTACTCATGGGGCGAGATAACCTGATCACTTCACCAATGCAATTACGAGAACATATTTTCCCTTCACTAAAGTTGTTCCATGATTTTCCTGAAAAAACGTGGTCCAAAATTGCTTTTCTTACACAACCAAAAGGCAATGATCTCCACTCGCAAGTACATCAGAAAAAAATCTATACTTACCTGCATGTATATGTCCATTTTGATGCACCTAACCAAAAATGGAACAAAAGTAAGTATATAGACCTCCATAACTACACAGAATCTCACATACTATGCAATGGCAAAGACAAGATCTATATTTTAGATAAATTTCAACATACATTGGGCTGAGCCTGAGTCTGTGCCACTTCATGTGCCACTAGATTAAAAGCTTCATCCGAGGCTACCTTAGGTTTGCTAGGTTTTACCCCAAGCTTCATTCTGCAACCTACGGCTCCACAATGACAGTCTTGATCTGCACCAAACTGAACAAACCTGCTCTATATCTTAGTGTCACAACTCAACAGATACGGAAAAGCAGGAGCTATGAAACCAGATATGTTATACAGCAAACTTGAGTGGGAGGAAACTATCTCACTGATAATCATAGGTCAAATGTTCTCCCTTCTTTACGCCACGCGTAGCAAAGATGCCGATTCTTGTCTCTCCGTCAATAATCCTAATTGCAAGCAAAAGATAACCATATGATGACTTTGCTCTCAACTATACTGAACTAGAAAACAAGCACTAAAGATTGAAAACTAATAAAACAAACCACTTCTGCATCTGCGTATTGGGGTTGCAACTATGATTGATGTATCTAGATTTATTTCCCTTGTGAGTGGCATCAATCACCATATCTCTGTTAATCTCACATAAATAAAAGTTTGTCTCGCCACGGTGTTTCATCTTCCAAAGTCTCTCTTCACAAGTCTTATCATCTATAACTACATTGACCAAAGATTTCCGGAAGAAAAAACATCAAAACAAGTATAACAATAATATATTCAACAGCGAGACAAAACATCAAATAGTCAAATTACCTTCTCCAACATATTCAATGATAAACTCTCCTGGTTTGATTTCTTCTTCTGCTACAATCCCTGATCCGCATTTTTCTGTCTACAAGACACTAAGTCATATAACAAACCAAGTAACCCTAACAACAACAACAACTAAATCCGAGCAAAACCATTGATACATTACCTGAATTAACTTCATCTTCTTGACATGGCGTTGTTGGAATGGCTTATTGTTACACTCACTCCCACACTTGCAACTTGAGGAACAGGTTGAGAATAGCATCCTAACACAATCAGATTAAACAGAAAAATCCCAGTTCAATGTACTTAAACAAGCAGATAACCGAGGTCTTATTCCTAAACCAATGAAATGCTGAAACAATAAATGAAGAAATGTAAAATTGGAAAAGTGAGGCATACCCACAATGGCAGTTACTGCCACAAACAGTTGAAGAAGAAGAACCAGGGGAAGAGGAGGAGCAAGAACAGAAGATTCCATCATCTTCAACCCTCTTTTTGACTTTCTTCGTCAAGTAAATATCTTTAACTAGCTTTAAGGCATATAAACAAATTATATGCAGTGAAAAATCTACAAAATTTTCTAAAGATACTTGGTAAAGTAATAATAAGGATACTGCGCCTGATGAAGATGTAAGGAGTAGGTTTCCCTTTGTTCAACCAATCTGGCAACTCAAATTCTTGAGAATCTCCAATCTGATTCAATAGCTTATTGAACACTTTCCCTAAGTGATTCCTGTCCGAAATCTGAGAAAAAAAAAAAAAAAAAAAATCTCAGACATAATGAAGAAGTAAAAATTTAATGAAGCGGAGAGAGAGAGATAGTTCTGGAAACAGACCTTTTTGGTGGCGGGCATGGTCACTGGATCGATGGAGGGGAAAAAGACTAAAGCTCTAAATCAAAGACTTGAACTTTATGACCTATTGAGAGGGAAGACCAAATTAGGTGAAGTTAAGGCGAAAGAAGTTTAGAACTAGCAAGTCTCCTTCTGCTGTTGTTTCTAAACTCGAGTTATCGAAACCCTAATTGCGTTTTAAGTATTATTGTTGAAGAAAAAGAAGAAGATGAAGTAACAATGGCGGATCTGAGACAGTAAGAAAACAGAGAGATTGAAGAAGAATGAGCGGCAGTTGCTTACTTTTTTTTATTTTTATTTTCTCTCTTTGATAATTACGCCTCTATAGTGACTCTCTTTAAGGATAAATAAAAGCGTATACTTCGAAACTCGAGATATTATGTAGGCCTGGTTCATAATGGGCTTTTTTGTATCTGATCCAAATTGTTTCGACTAGCCCACTTAATTAATAATATTAAAATAATAATAATTTATGTCGTGTATGTTGTCATAATAGTAGTTGTAATCACATTTATGGTTAGCAACACTGTAAAAAAAATTGTGATCCCAAAGAATCAGAAAATATTATCCAGTGCTTAATGTGATCTGTAACATTTATTTATACAGCATAACCATACTATTCTAATTATTCGAAAGTCGAATTTATCTTCCACGTGTAAACAAGTAATCATTATAAGCATGATTAATGTGATATTAATTACTCCATAAATTGATGTCATTAGTTAAATTAGCTATCAACATCGGAGGATTGATTTGAACAAGGTGGTCTTAGAGAGAGAGAGAGAGAGATTCGCCCATTGAGTTTTGTGTCCCCAAAAGCTCTTTGCTGTAAGGTATATCTTCGACGGGACGTTGAAGCGAGCAAAATATACACACACGAAATCGATCTTCTTTCTTTCTTCTTCCCCCCTTTACGTTTTAGCATCTCCGTCGTCTGGTGAAACCAATTGATCGATATCTCTCTCAGCCAGGTGATCCTTCTTAATTGTATGACTGTATTGATTTGGGTTTTTTTTTTTCTTAATGTGTAGACTAGACGAGCTTTTGAGTTGATTGTTATCTTTGATTAATTTGATCATTTTCGATTAGACGAGCTTTTTGAAATGAAAAGGTCTTCAAAGCTCTTAAACTCTGCTTCTTGATTTTTGTCTTTTGTTATCTTGCTGATATTTTTTCAATTAGGAAGATATTCATGTCGAATCCGATTGCCTTTGATGACTTTATCTAAAAAAATCTAGACTTTTAACCCTTAATATCATGCGAGAAATGTAGTCTTTGTGCCTGATTTTGCTGTATAACGTTTACTAATGTAGTCTTTGAAGCTTATAATAACGAGGGCTGTTGTGCTGTGCCTTCCTGATGCGTAGCTCTAGGTTTAACAGTGCTGATCTAGAGTATTAACTTTCACAAAACTGTAGTTTTTGATTGACCCTTTTGTAACTGAGACTTGTTAAACTTCTCTGGAACCTTAATGTCACACACACTCACCCAATTTAGTCTAGTGGTTTCTGTTCATTGTAGAAAGTTAATTTTGGTTTGTTCTTACTTCAAGTATGTTCTATTTGGTGACTGTTATGCTTATAATTTCAGAAATAAGGTTCTCAGGATTTAGGTTGATTTCTATGAGACGGACACGTTGCAATTGGTGCTTCATGTCTAGGTAATGAAGGCTTTATGTGATAGATTTGTTCCTCAACACTGTTCTTCTTCATCAAGCAAGAGTGATACGCATGATAAGTCCCTTCTAGTTTCAGATTCAGGACCTAGTGATATTAAGTCCAAGTTTACCTTTTGGTCAAACGTCTTTACGCCTTCTTCCTCAGTTTCTCAACCATATAGGGATTCTTCAACTTCTGGGCATAAGCAAGATTGCACCACTCGTAATGGTTGGACAGCATTTGTAAAAAGAGCTTTTATGGCAACTGGCGCAATCAGGAGATTCCAGGAGCGTGTTTTAGGTCCTAATAGGACTGGTCTTCCCAGCACAACAAGTGACATATGGCTCTTGGGTGTCTGTTATAAGATATCCGAGGATGAGGCCTCTGGGGATACCCAAGCTGGTAGTGTTTTGGCTGCATTTCAACAAGATTTTTCATCCAAAATACTGATTACGTATCGTAAAGGTTTGTTAACTCAACTACAAAATTAAGCCAAAAATTAAGTCTTTTGCATAATATTCACCCATTTATTTTTTTGACAGGTTTTGAACCATTCAGAGGCACAACATATAGCAGCGATGTGAACTGGGGTTGCATGATTCGGAGCAGCCAAATGCTTTTTGCTCAGGTATGAGGAAGAGTATTTCTCTTGGCATTAAACGGTCAAGTTTATATAACATTTTGTGACAAGCCAAATATTTGCAGGCATTGCTATTCCATAGGCTGGGGAGGTCTTGGACCAGGAAATCTGAGGTAAGCTCAATGTAACATCTAGTTTATGTCATAATAATACTGAATATGCAACACTGTGAACTAAAAACTGGTTAATCAAATTGGTTCTAGTCCAGTCTTACGTCAAGTTTGATATGAAAATGCAGCTGCCTGAACAAGAATACTTAGAGACATTGGAACCTTTTGGTGATTCCGAGACTTCAGCTTTCTCCATCCACAATCTTATAATAGCTGGACAGTCATATGGTCTCGCTGCTGGGTCATGGATAGGACCATATGCCATCTGTCGATCATGGGAATCATTAGCGTGCAAGAAGAGAAAACAGACGGATTCTAAAACCGAGACGCTTCCCATGGCTGTTCATATCGTTTCTGGCAGCGAAGATGGAGAGAGAGGTGGGGCTCCAATACTCTGTATAGAAGATGCCACCAAATCTTGTCGAGAATTCTCGAAAGGACAGTCTGAGTGGACACCGATTCTTCTTTTGGTTCCACTGGTTCTCGGGCTTGACAAAGTGAATCCTAGGTTGCAATTGTAAAGTTGATTGTTTTGGTCTGTGTTTGTATTTGTGTTTGGTCTTTCTGACACATTACTAAATTCTGGTGTCAGGTACATTCCATCTCTGATAGCCACATTCGCTTTCCCTCAGAGCGTGGGCATTTTGGGTGGCAAACCAGGTGCCTCAACTTACATAATTGGCGTTCAAGAAGACAAAGGTTTCTACCTTGATCCACACGAAGTTCAACAGGTATAGTTGTGTGCCTAAATCGGATTAGTTGCCATAAGAACTATCTTTCTCTGATATGTAAATGAAATTTCACATTATAATTTCACTTACTTATACTTACCGTTTAATGAATGGTTTTTTAGGTGGTCACAGTGAGCAAAGAATCTCCAGATGTTGACACATCCTCCTATCATTGCAAGTGAGTTTTATCTAATCATCATGATATTTCAATCGATCTTTGGTTCAGTCTTATCGTGGTTTTTAATATTGTCTTGAATCTGCATCAGAGTTCTTCGTTATGTTCCTTTGGAATCACTAGACCCATCTCTAGCTCTCGGATTCTATTGCCGCGACAAAGGTACTGTGTTATTCCCACATTCTCTCAAGCCCCCAAAGTTTAAAAAACCTGTAGTATTATTAAAACTTCCATAATCTTCAACAGATGATTTCAACGACTTCTGTCACCGAGCATCTAAACTAGCCGAGGAATCAAAAGGTGCTCCATTGTTCACCGTAACTCAAACCCACAGTGCGATAAACCAAAACAACTACGGGTTTTCAGAGGAGGACAACATCGAGGAAGAAGGACGTGAAGATGACTGGCAATTGCTCTGATCATCATCATCATCATCATCATCATCATCATCATCATCATCATCATCAAAACATTTTAACAAATTTCAAAAGCAATGTTGTACTATAAATTCTTTTAAGATATTTCAAACATATATTGAAGCATGTGAAAATGGAAGAGTAGAGAAAGCTGAAGGTATTATTTGTACATCACTCCATTCTCCGATCTTCTTCCCCATCTTCATCATCACTTCTCCTTCACTCTCTTTTCTTCCACCAATCATGACCACCGCTTCACTCCCCAATCTTCCGGCGAAAACTGAACTTACCGTCTTCATCGGAAGCTGTATAGTTTCAAAATCCATTTTCGAGTTACTCAAATCACCTTCAGTTTCCCATTGTAACAACTCAGTGTCGTCAGTGAAGCACCATAGCCTTCTAAAGTCTCCGGCGGTGCGACCTCTCGGGCTAGTATCCGGAAACCGCCAGATGTTTTCGATCTTGGACCACGAATTCGTAGCTGGATCGTAAATCTCTCCGTCGGATCGGAATCTTCCTTGAGATTCAGTTCCGTAACCGCTCAATACGCAAAACCTTTGATCCGTTCCAATGGCGAATCCTTGACATTCGTCTCTTCCTTCCGTCATCGGAGGTATCGTAGACCACTCGTCTTTCTCAACGTCGTAAACCTCCGCCGAGCGCAAAGCGTTTTTCTGATCGTCGTGACCTCCGGCGACGTATACTTTCGTCGATCCGACGGAAGCGCAGGCGAAGAACGACCTCGATTCCTTCATCGGCGCACCTCGTCTCCACTTCCTTCCGGCGAATTCGAGGACGTAAACGTCTCTAATCGGCTGTAACGTCTCCGGATCCCAACCGCCGATGAGTAGAACCTTCCCGGCGTCTTGAAGCACGACGCACTCGCAGAAAAGCGGGATCTGCTCCTCTTTCGGAAACGCGACGCGGTGCCACGTGGACATCGCAGAGTTGTAAACGCTCAACCCAAAACGCGGCGTGCAGAAAACGCGCGGCTGCGATTTATTATTATCCTCGTCCACCACAACGGTTAACGTCTCCTCAACCGGTTTAGACTCTGGAGTTGGCGGTTTCAGCGGTTGAACGAGGCAGAGAAGAAGCTCTGCTTTGCCGCATCTACGTCGCTCTTGGATGAAGGAAGAGTCGGAGGAGGAGATCAAGGTTCGCCAAGAACGGCAAACGGATTTCATGGCGGATTGGAATTGGTACGGAACTCTGATCAAACACTCAATAGCTAACTCGGACGGTAAACCGGGGATCAAATCGTGGAAATCTCCAGCTTTCTTTTTAGACACTTCCATAACTTTAGTTTTGATGAAGAAACAAAGACGAAAGCTTTTTAAACTATAGAAATTGAGTTTAAAGATGAGCAAAGAGTGTAGAAGAAAAGGTGCGATTTTGCTTTTGAGTGAGTGTGAAGTTACACGGAGGTGGCAAGAGCCTCTTTATATAGGGAAAACGGAAAAGTTGAAAATATCGCGACGGTTCGTTTAGTTTTTTAAACTTAAACAAAACCAAAGATTCGTGTATGTACATATGTCGCAAAACGCAAACGTATCAAAAAAAATATTTAAGCTTACTTTTTTCTTGCTTTCTCATAAAAATTATTCCCTTTCGATTTCACCCAACAGTTAAGGTTAATTTTTGATGTGATTCCCATTTGTAAACAACAAGTGGGGGAAAACTAAAAGTAAAACATGAGGTTTCAGTTCATGAAGAAGACGTATGGTGTGTATTTTTTTTGTTAAATCAAACTTTTTTAGAAAAAAAAGCAGAAAGCTTCTAGAAGCTTTTATATGGACCAAAGAAGAACTTAGTAACAAGTGGAGCGCGACTCATGTCCAAAACAAATCTTGAATATCCATCAACCAATCAAAACTATATTACTAACTTTTGTTATGGCGGTAAATCTATATATATTTCGGTGGTGAATTCCTAGATCGCATCGACACAATATGTATATATTTTGTTCAAGTTCGAAAAAGAAATAGCTTCTGTTGTATTTTGCAAAAAAATAATAGGTTGAAGTTAAGTAAAAAAGAGACATATATATATAGGTTTAGTGAAGTTAGGTAACTTTATTGTATAGTTTAATCCATCAAGTGATATATATACTGTGCCGCGCACTATTACTAGTAGTTTGGTTTACGCTTTCACCGCACACACTAAACTCTATATAAAGGTTGTTTGAGGCTAATATATAGTTTTTTTTAATTAGCTTATCAGCTAAATCACTATTTTCTACCTTTCTGCTGGATACGAATTTGCTTTTTAAAACCGAATCTACTGTATTAACCTCGTGATAAAGTTAGTGAAGAAGACCAATTAAGCTTTTTTACCATTATTTTTCTTTTTTGAAAAAAAGAAATGGGCAAGCATCTAGAAGCTTTAGACAAACAAATGTTCGAACAAGGAATGAGTCGTACGCACTGACGCAACCGTCAACCGATGTATAAAACATATCTAGTGAAGTGTGTCAATGAAACTATTTAAACAAAACAAAAAATTGTGTTGAGTAATTCGGAATTAAATATTAGATAAATGTGATGGACATACTCATTTCAAATTGGCATTGTGCACGCACTACCAAACAAATTCTTTCACCAAATATAGTACACATATATAGATTCTTTCTTGCCAAAAGTATTGTATTGCTTAATTGTTAAAAGTTTTAATATCATCATCATCATCATCATCATCATCATCATGCATGTGTTTTTAATTTGTGAGGGCAGTTAGCCAGTTATATTATTTATATGAATGAATATTTATTGACCGATTACAAGGCTTTCTACTTTATAGCCTTCTAGAAGTACTCCTCATGGTTACATAATTGGTCTTATCCTTGGGTCTTCCTCTTCTAGATTATCTATCCCCGAATGTCTTATTGTTACGCTGACACGTAGGTTATGCGGTGCATCGACGCAAAGGTATGTGTATGTCTCCCGAACTTGTTAAACTTTAGTTCGTACCTCACTCTCATCATGGATATAGTCACTCGTGAATCATGTGTTATTAATCGATCTGAGATGACCTTGCCAACCAAAATTCTAATTGCCAATGGTCAATCACACGTACAACCGTATACAGATAGAATATAACTATATATACTAAGTAGTACTAACGAAAAAACTTATAGAGAAACAAAAAAAACTATTGTACAGTACTATGCATGCATGCGAATCATAATCAGCTAGATATTTTTCTATGCTTTATTCTATAGTCAATTGTGAATATGTATTGTTTCAAAGTTAAATTACAAGTCTTTAACTAACTACTGGCCGGAACTGCGATCAAGTGGTCAAAAACACGTTGCATGGCGTCTTGGCATCCCAGATTCAAGCAATATGTTTTGTTATAAGTTGGTTTAAATTGATATATTTTCATCATAGCTCAGTTGAAACTGATTAAAACATGTTTAATTTGGATGTAAGCGACATGAACATAGCCAAAAAGAAAACATGAAAGTAGTAGTGGATGATGAATACGGAAAAAGGAAAATAATAATAATGCGGTCGTAGAACAGGCTGGTCCATTGCTCTCTTATCACATTTTCCCCACAATGTCCTTTTCTTGTTTTGTCAAATGTCCTTTCTCTTATTATCACTCTCTCTACTCTACTTAATTACTTGCTTTTTTGTTTTTCTCTCCCTATTTAGGTTTTGTAAATTTTACTCATCATTACGAATTATTGTGAATAACGTAGTAGATTATTTTTGTTTAATTTCGCATATATAGACCAAGTTAACAAGGGAGACTTTTTGGTCTCGACAAAGAAAAAACAACTAATATCGTTAATTCTGTTTTACTTTCCTTAAATGGATGATTGATGTACTTAATCAACAGGTTTTAATCATTCTTTTAATTAATCATCACGACGATAGAAAGAAGAATTTGAAATCATTACGAAACTGAACAGGTTGTGTTTTTCTTTTTTTTCAACGAAGGTTGATTGATTTACGACTACGATGAAAAGGATTGGTTTCTAATTATTCTCTGGAAGTGAAACCAAAAATATAATAACAGTGATATAGTAAATCAAAAAGAAGAAATTTAGGGATAAGGGTTCTAGAAGAGCATTGATATTTTTTTCCTTTTGGGGGGAGGGGGAGTTGTCATCTTTATAGGAGAGGAGACGAGTGGGCCGAAACTGGCAAGCACTTGTCGTCTAGACCTCTCTTTGCTAGCTTTTGTCTTCTTTACGGTTACTTAAGTGTTTCTCTTTCTTTTCTTCTAGAAGACCATATCATGTGTAGAATAAACTTTTAATAGCTACATTTTGGTTTATAACTTTATTTAAGTAACTAAAGGTTTGCTCTTCTAATTAATACAAAAAGGAGTTGGCAATTAGATGTATAATTCATTTTAAAGTAGCATTATTACTGCTATGTGTTGAGCCAATGCAACAAAATAGGTTTTGGCATTTTTAAGTGTGTCTAAGGAGTTGTGTAATTAGCATATTTCTTCCATGAACATTATATAGGCAATAACTTATATTTATGAATCTCTGTTCGACCGCAATTATTTGATCAACAAGTCCAAACCGAGTTTGTTAGGAGAGTCCAAACCTAGTAAGGCCGTAAACTTAAAGCGAGAAGTTTAATTTGCTGAGAAGAACACAAAGTAAAAAGCCCACAAATGGCAAACGAAAATGAATACTATCTGCGATAAAATATCACTAGTCTCTGATAACTTGAACAAAACAAAAACTCAAATCCCAAAATCTATGGAATAGGTAAAAAGATAAAGAAGGAAGCTTTTCATTAGTTCATTCTCCTGACAAGCTCGTTGATGAAATTCTCACGGTTTCCAGCATCACCACCTTCGACGTAGTGGTTTCTCTTCTTCTTGAGGCCACCGAGTGGTGCCTTCAATTGGAATGGCCAGAGGAAGTTGTTGGCTTCCTTGAAGTGAGGTCCAACAGTCATGATCTCATGGATCAGATCCTCCACACAGATGATACCATGCTTTCCTAGAGCTTGATCCACTATGGAGTTGTCGGTAAGTGCTATCCTCTGGTGGTTCAGCTTTCCATATCCCCTTTTGTAGATCAGTTCCTTAACACTCTTCAAGTTTGGGTATCTGCACCAGAAATATCATTCGGTTACAGCAGCGCATCTTCTCATGGTAGACATATATATACACACAGAGAGAGAGTCAGATTACATACCCGTAAGTCACGTAAGGTTCAACTCGGCGCAACATGTTGACTGTTGCCTTGTTCACCTTAAGGAACACACCATTGAAGATCTGCACAAATATATACCACATGTAAACTTCCTGATAAGGTAAAGTGTCTATCTATCTACTCTCTTTTAAAAGAGATGATCAACCGGAAACTCTAACATGCTAGTTAAACATATAGCAGATCGATCTATCAGATAGATCTATCAGACTAACAAAAGGTATGGGACTAGATGAACATAACAAACATTCTGTGAAACCTACCTGTCTCAAACGCAGGAGCTGGAGAATTTTCTTGGTTTTTGGGTCAATGGCATTGATACTGCAAAGAGACAAACAAACAACCATGTACATGAAACAACAGAAACTGTTTGCACTATGTATTTGACTGTGAACATAATAGCAAACACATACCCACGGATACGAATGATAAAGAGCAACTTAGCCTCTGGGTCGACATAGAACCCTCCTTTCAACTTAGCCTCCCTCTTCAAACGGATCAACTCATTATCCTAGTACAAAGACAAATACAACATTAGAACAACCATCAACAGAACAGTCATCTTAATTACTTCCAAAACCAACAAAAGCATGTCTCTTTTACCTTCTCAGCATACTCTTTGGCATACTGCTCAGCTCTCTTGAAGATAAGCTTGCGGGTCTCAACACTCTTCTTCTTGGCAGCAACAGTTTCCTCTTTCTTGGCCAATGCCCATTCTTCTTGCCTCTTGATCTTCTTCAAGACAGACTCTGGAACCACTACCTTGGATTCAGCCATTTCTCCTACATAAAACAAAGCAAATAATAAGCTATCAAACTAATCCAAACAAAATAAATAAAAATGACACCTTTGAGCAATACAACTATCAAAGGGTAGAAATCGAAGCAAGGCAGAAGCATCTATGACAATGATTGAAAACCAAAGGTGTCACTGGGAAGAACATGAAACTTAACAGTATCATAAAGATGATAGATTTCATCGACTAATCAAAATGAATGTTCTACAATATAACTGCAACAATTAGGTTTTATATCGATCTCACAAACATCAGAACAACCAACTTTGCAATGAATCAAACAAGACTTACAATTAGAAACGAAACTAAACGAAGAAGATCAAAGAAAGAAGCTTACTTGAGATGAAGAGGAAGTCTGAGAGAAAAAGAGAGAGAGAGATAGTTAGCGGCGCTGAAGAAGAAGAACAAAACAAAGAAGTCGAAAAAGTGGGTTTAGGGTTTTTACTTCGTAACCCTAATTTTTCAATTTTTTAATGGGCCTTACTTACTTATATAGGAGGCCAATTTTAGCCTAAGTGGGCTGGTTAAATTGGCCCGAGTGATTTTAACAAATATAATTGGACAATTTGATACAGCCGACCGAATTATAAAATTGGACATGTTGATGTACCTATCGATTGACCGGTCAATTGGTTCATCGGTCGTTTGGTTAAAATCGGTTAAATGTATGTTATGTGAATTAATTACTATAGACTATAGTAGTCTACATATTTGGCGTTTGATAATTTAAAGAATTGTCCTTAGAAAATGCGGTTTAGACCTTTGACAAAGCCATATTAAAAATTGGGGTTAGATTAATATTTATCATCATCCTCTTATATGCAATACGCATTTCTATGCTATTAAACGTTACAAATATGTATAGTCAGAAAAATTCAAACATAGAGGACATACACACACTGACACCTCATACATATTACATTACTGTCATTACACCGTATATACAATGTATCAATATATGCAGGATGTGTATGAATACAACAACCTACACTTTCTAAAAAAGAAAGAAAAAAACCATAAAAATGAATATCACCTAGCGATAATGTGAACCTTTTAAAAATATAGTATAAAAGACACGTTCTAAGGAATAAGATGGTATCCATTTTGAAAATCGAAATATAAAAACTTGGTCAACATAACTAATCAACTCTCATTATATAATGCGCTACATACAATAGATCAAGAAAATCAAGAATCGCCGGAGCTCTAATGGCCGGAGGAGGAACGACCTTAGAGTTCACGCCAACATGGGTGGTTGCTCTCGTCTGCTCCGTCATCGTCTCCATCTCTTTCGCCGTCGAGCGTCTCCTCCATCGTGCCGGAAAGGTTATATATATTCACACATCTCTATATATATATGTGTTTATTTCTATGTATAGCTAGATATATGTTGTCGACTAAATGATTACATGTGGAATATAGCAATTTCGGAAGAAGGATCAGAAACAGCTTTTTGGGGCATTACAGAAGATCAAAGAAGGTGACATCATGTTTTAGCCCAACATTTATATAATTTAATTTCCTAGATTATAATTAGCTCATTTGTTTTGAAAAGTGCAACCTCCACCCTATGTTTATTTAACCTATTATTAAAGTAAACCTTGGTAATAAAGTTTTTGATCATCGTTCTAGCAAGATTCTTACAAAAAAATCTTGAATGGGCAACAGAGCTTATGTTACTAGGGTTCATATCGTTGCTACTATCAGTAAGCCAGTCTAAAATAGCAAAAATTTGCATATCAAAGGACCTAAGTGAAAAGTTTCTCCCTTGTGAAAAACCAAAGGATGATAAGTCCCTCAAAGACTCCTCCCATTTCCAGTTAAGCTTCACCGGCCGTCATCTCCTCGCCGGAGATTCAGCTGCCGGCGACTACTGCTCCCAAAAGGTAATTTACCCCTTTTTTAGTTTTTTTTTTTGTTTTAAGGTCAAACCCAAGATTTATCTCTCTTTTTTTTCCTTTTGTAATTTCTTTAGTCTTACACGTTTTCAGCATATGTTACATTCTCAATGATTGGATTTGAAGACGTGCATGCATAGAATTGACATACATAGATCGTCTATAATATGATATATTTTTGTTTTTAAATTCAGGGGAAGGTGCCGTTAATGTCGTTATCAGCTCTGCACGAGCTTCATATATTCATCTTCGTATTAGCTGTTTCCCACATTATTTTCTGCCTCTTGACCATTCTTTTTGGTACCATGAAGGTATATATTTACTTAATTACGTACCTTACTAAACTTCAACAATATTAATACTTTTGTCTATCTTCATTCACTAATGAATATCACTGAACGTACAAATGCTAAACTCTAAAACCAAAGCTCACACTACAAGATGCAATTGCTTACTTATATTGTTTCTATAGCCTAATAAAGAAATTGTTAATACTGTCTAGTGATTATAACATAATGTTATTGGCATAGATAATGCAATGGAAAAAATGGGAGGATCAATTATCAGAGAAGAACCACAACACAGACCAAGGTATAAAAGAAACTTGGAAAAATAAGACATATTTTACTTAATTACTAGAATGGTTTTTTTTGTTTCAGGGTCTTAAGAAATTTTCATTTTAGGCATAATTATAATCATTTTTAACATTAATCCTTTTTATACACATATATATCTACACAGTGATCCAGAAGAAATTCACACACGTTCAAGAACACGAATTCATAAGGACACGATTTCTTGGGGTTGGAAAAGCTGATGCTTGCTTTGGATGGGTGGTGAGTTTTTTTTCTTTTCATTTTTTCTACGAATGTATCTTAATCCTCAAGACATGATTGATGATGGCATGCAAAAGTTTTGAGTTTTTGAGTGTGTTCTTGCCCCATGCAGCAATCATTTTTGAAACAGTTTCTTGCGTCAGTCAATAAATCGGATTACATCACGATGAGGCTAGGATTTGTCACGGTATGTATATATCTCGTATTTTGATTCCTCCTTTAGAATTGAGTTTCTATATAATATATATATATATATATATAAAGAAAATTAAAACAACTTCTTTTTTCTTGTTTCCTATTAGACTCATTGCAAGACCAACCCAAAATTCAATTTCCATAAGTATTTAATGCGTGCCCTTAATTCCGATTTCAAGAAAGTTGTCGGTATCAGGTAAAAGATTTCAAGATTTTCTAAAAAGTAACATACTTGACTCGAAATGGTATTCTTGATTCTGTTCTAATGTATATATCAAACTCGCAGTTGGTACCTTTGGGTATTTGTGGTTTTCTTCTTGCTTCTAAACATTGCTGGTGAGATGACATCTTTTAACTTGGATCCAAACTACGTTTTCCTCTTTCTTTCTTTTTCGGTGTAAAATGATTATCGACTCCATCTTTCTTGCAGCATGGCATGTTTACTTCTGGATAGCTTTTATTCCATTGATTGTAAGTCCTTGAAACCGCTCCACCATGTCTAATATATAGTCTTCAAACCCATCGTGACCCAAGACTTGTTTTCCCCTCAGCTTTTGCTTGCCGTGGGGACGAAGTTGGAGCATATCATCACAGATTTGGCTCATGACGTTGCAGAGAAACACGTTGCTGTGGAAGGAGATTTAGTTGTCCGACCATCAGATGATTTATTCTGGTTTAAAAGTCCCAGGCTAATTCTCTTCTTGATCCATTTTATTCTTTTCCAAAACTCCTTTGAATTAGCCTACTTCTTCTTTATCCTCGTAAGTTTACTTGTACCATAAATCAATCTAAACCATTCTATAAGATATCAACACAGAAAATTTAACGCTGGCAATTGTCACAACAGTTTCAATATGGTTGGGATTCTTGCATCATGGGACATGTCAAGTTCATAATTCCAAGACTCATCATCGGGTAATAGTAGCCATTATTTAAATCTATCTCCTTAAAAGTTTCTTGATCTTGAAATGTAGAATCTTTTGACTCTGTTTTTCAGGGCATTGGTTCAGCTTCTCTGCAGTTATAGTACCTTACCGCTCTATGCACTTGTCACTCAGGTATGACTTTTACATCTCCTTTGTGTTCTGATATCAACTAGACAAAGACAAACTCAAAACCACAGCTTCTTCTTTTGGTGAAAAGATGGGAAGTTCATACAAAGGTGCAATATTCAACGATCAGACACAGCAACAACTTGTTGGATGGGCAAAAACGGCTAGAAAGGAAGTGAAGAAAAGTTCAACTCAGGCAGGTAGCAGTCATGGTGGCAGTCCAAACCCTCTTGCAGCTACTCCTTCACCTCGGTCTATTCAGTTGCAGTCCTTGCTAGGAAAAGGCTCGTCTCAACAAAACCAGCAGCTTGGGAAAACACCAGAGATTGTTGAGAAAGATTAATAAAAGCTTCCATCAGAAAAAAAAAAAACTTCGTGAGACTTTGTTTAGTATATAAAACTGATTTAACAGTGTTGTAAGAAATACGTACAGCAAAGATGCTGAATCTCTTTTGTCAATTTATCAAACAAACGACCGATGTGCTTCCTAAACAAGCCTGTATCATTTATAAAAAGATCTTCTATATGTAACAATGGGTACTACTAGTCTTTACGTATTTTATCTAAAAAACCATAAATGAGGCTGGCTGATCGACCTATAGACGACATCTGTATATCTGTATAAACATCGACCTGACTCTTCTTTACAATTACAACCTCCAATTTGATGATCAAACATCTAAGAGAAGTGCTATATAGCTAAGTAATCAGATCAGAATAACATTTTATTTCATGGTTTTTAAACTATAAACCATGCCAACAAATTATATTTTCTTTAGTTAGATGGCCCAGTTGAATTGATGTATACGAATTACGAAGACATCCAAAAGAGAGAAGTAAAAGAGGATTCTGCTAGCTTGAAAGAGCATTATGATATATGTCACTCCAAACAGGAACCACGAAATCCAACATTTTAGGTTTTAACACTGCGTTTATAAAACAGGGTAAAGGGAAACTGGTGAAAACGATGAGATCTGTATCTAACAGACAACATAACGAGGGGCGAAAGAGAACCGGTTATACATCATTTGGTGAGAGTACAGAGAGAGAGAGAGAGAGAGGAGAGATAGAGCTTGCAAATTTGTTTCCATCATTCCTCTGCAGCACTAGCTGCGTTAAGATCCACACTTAGATCCAATTCCTGCAACACAAAAAGAAAATGATCACATCTCAATCGCATAAGATGCCGCGGTGTATTAATACAACTCCTATATTAGTGATTCTAGAACATTACCTTTCCGGTGATCAATTTATACATGTTCAACACATCAACAACAGTTGTGTCAAAGTGTGTTGTAGCATCATAACTCTGTTAAGTACATGAACAAAAGGTTATTAGAAACAAGCCAACTTTAGATGCTCACAAAAAAAAAAAAAAAAGGGATAACTACACTAACCGTTGATATGAAGCAGTTGTCCAAAGTGGGTTCGTTGACAGGCTCATATCTATCATAGATGTCGAAGAACAGCTCATCAACAGGCCCCAGAAGGTCGATTCCAGGCTTGAGCTCGGTTTGAGGGTTATCAGTTTCAGCGTCTGTCGACACAAATGCTATGAATTTTCCCTTGGGAGCAACGTTGTGTGAATACGAACAACAGAAGACATACCTGTCAGTTACAATAAAGATGTAATCATGAGCCGAGAAACAAACATACCAATAGACTCAATGTATACATAAATGCAAGGTTTAATAGTGTGTGAAAATGTGCTGTAATCAAGAAAATATAGAGTTGAGAAGAGTCTCTTGCCAACATTCGTCTAAAGAGAAAGCCATCTAAATTTTACCTCACAGCTACAGTTTTGAATGAAGAAAGGAATCTCAGCAAGCTCAAGAGCATAATTCAGACAAAGCTTAGCTAACACAGAGAACAAATCCATGCAAATCGAAGTTTCTGTTCCTTCAAGTCATTCAAGCTCATTTACTTCTATAAGTGGAACCAAAGCATTGATAAGAGAACTCACATGTCTGATTTGCGGCCCAATTGTTTTTGGGGTAGGATGACTTGCACTGAGTGAGAATCATTGGTGTTTGGAATGGGATGGCTCATAATAGCAATTGCCCGAGCAACCCTTCCAATCTTCCTGACCTGTTTTATTTGGATTATGAAACATATCAACATTATGTTTACATACATAATCAGGAAACAGTGGGAGATTTTAATATGCCTAACAGACTCACATATTAATAGACCAGAAATCACAGATGGGAACTATATGCAGACAAACCTAAATGACAGTGTAACTTGTGGTCGCAGTCATTACCTTGTTGGGCAGGTAAGATGGATCGCAGACAACTTTCTTGCATTTGGCAGTCTCTCCCTCAGATGTAACACCAGTAACCTTACCCTCCTCATCGAACTCTACCTGTTATAGAAGCAACATCAGTTGCTGAACGATTGAAGCAAACAGCTGCAAAGATAAGGAAGCCAAGGACATACCTTGCACTCAGGTTTGTTCAACATATATGTCCCACCATAGACAGCACTAAGCCGTGCAAATGCCTGAACCAGGGAAGAGAAGAAATAAAATCAACGAGATTCAAGAAAATCTCATCCAAATCATCAGAATAGGTGCAACAGCTACATAAAGCATGTATATAAAGATAAAGACAAACCTGAGGCAATTCTCCCAACCCATAGAGAGGATAGATATATGGTGAACCTCCTTGGAAACGTGCAAGGGACTCCGCATAGAGCTGATAAAACATTCCAAGCAACAGTGTCAAAGATGCTTAACTCAGAGATAAATGCAAGAATGTTAAAACAAGGGGAGCCATAGTTTTACAGTCCCACAAGAGCAATTCACCTTCATTCTCATAACAGTATCATAGGCAGGCTGGTGGAGATGATTGTCATTACAGTGAAGTGCCACTGCATGACCGATAAAGTCAATAGTATCTTCACCAAGACCGAATGTCCTGCCAAAATGTAATCTTAATAGTTAGCAGCCGATAGTCTAAATCAAATATTGACAACACCATAATGATGAAAAAAAAGAACATCAACTTACGCAATCAACTCCTTTGTTGTAACTCTCCTCAAATCCATTCCATTATGTGTTTTTGGGTCCTTCTCGTCGTATTCCTGAACATAGCTGAAAAACTTTCCGGCTCGACGTTTCTCAAAAATACC
The DNA here is from genome assembly GCA_024034495.1 of Camelina laxa. Lineage (NCBI taxonomy): Eukaryota > Viridiplantae > Streptophyta > Magnoliopsida > Brassicales > Brassicaceae > Camelina > Camelina laxa. The sequence goes on from CM043882.1 coordinate 1,639,808, forward strand.
CATAAGAGGAGATTTGAGGGCTTCCATTGGAGTTGCTGGCACCTTTTGGACCTGCAGGAGATAAACAGTTAAGTATCTAGAGGAAGAAAAATTACTTAAGCTGCAAAAATCTGCAGCTAGAATGTTCAACAGAAAGAATGGGAGAAAGAAAGATGCACACATGAAATCTATGGGAAAAAGAAAAAAGAGAATGAGTCACAAGATCAAATGAAAATGAGTCGTCACTGTACCTTGCCTTTGACAAAAACATAGCTTCCATCAACAGCTTTAAAAGACAAGTACTTGGTCACATCTGTATGAATAAGGACACGAACAAGCTTTCCATTTGCCATCATAAACTGGTGTGCCACATTGAGAGAGAAGAGTTAAGTAAGTAATATGTATAGTTAATACAAATAAGCTAGCAAAGAGACGATTAAGTTAACCAAGAGCTAAAAAGGATACCTTAGGCATCATGTCAACATTGTAGTCTCTGCTAGAGCCTAAATGAGCAGGAGCCTTTTCTTCTCCCCTGAACTTATTCCACAGCTGTAAAAAAAAAAAACAAAGCAACATCAATAACGCTTTGCTAAAACGATAACTTATCACACCAAAAGTCTTAAGAGAGTATATATAGATTAGAAGAGAGAGAAGTTGACCTGATTGAGATTAAGAGATGTTGACTCTCCACCGTAGTAGTCATTCCTGTCCATGTGAAGTACCTATTCGGAATACACAAATCATTAGATTACTTAAAAAAAGTAAACTTGGCTTATTATCGATTGAAGACAAAGTCAGCTAGAAGGCATCTCTATCATTCACATCATGAAATTTAGTGTTTTTCCGCAATCTCTCAATAACCACAAGTACCAAAATTGTAAAAATCGATTGGTTCAATGATCAAAAAACCCATGTTGAAGCTCACAAAGCAATCGCGCTTAAAATCGGGAAACCAAAGCTAAGATCACACATAATCGGAGATAGAGTTCTCACCAAGATCCGTTCTCCGGATCAAGCATACAGGGATTCAAAAAGTTGCGACAAACAAAACAAGAGAAAGAGGAAGGAAGAGAGAGAGACCTTAATACCATCGACAGAGAGAAGACCACTAAGGATGCACTCCTTGAGACCAGTACCCAGAACAATGACTTCGTACTCTTCATCCATAGCTTTAGCCGATCCCCCAAAGTCTCACACCGAAAGAAAAGACTCCGACTTTTTTTTTTTTAGTAGTATAAGAAGATGGAGAGAGAGAGAGAGACACGGAGACAGAGAGATCGGTGATTGCGTTTCCGTCAATTTATCAATCTCCGTCGAACATAAATTTCCTTTTTATTTTTCTTTAAAAGAAATTTATTTTTCATTTATTCGAGAATTTTTACCATGGATAAATCAAAATGTAAGTAGGAGTTAAAACGTTGGCCCCGATTGGTAACGACTGTTATTTGTGGCGGTAAAGACTTTGACTGTAAAAATTTGGCTGTAGATATTTTCAATGTTAAAATCTGATTGTCAAAAAACAAACTTTTAAAATTGTGACTGTAATTTTATTAAAAACAATAAGTCAACACTAAAAAGTAAAAAAATATCAGGTCATAAAAGTAATAAACTGAATTAGGAAAAAAAAAAAAAAAAAAAAAAGAAGAAAAGGTCATGTGAAAGATTACGTGCGTTATGTAAATGAGTAAATCGTAAGAAATATATTGACTTTGAAGTTTTCCTTTTTCTATGTGTGTGTGTGTGTTGGACTTCGAATATATAAAGCCAGCGGCGATCGTCTCTCTTGATCAAATTAGAGACAATTATACAATGTTGAAAAGAAAACGATAATTCAAAGTTTGTTTCCGACAATTGGAGATCAACAAATTGAGTTCCAAAGTAGTATTAAAGAAAGACAGTTAATGTAGTCACGAGGTCCGGATGTCATTGATGTGGGCTGAAAACGAAGACAATTGTGTTGTTTTGGGGTCGTCAATAAAATTCGTATGGTCAAGTTCCATGATCTTTCTAAGTTCTAACCTTCAACAGCTCAGCTCCCCCCTCAAACATTTATGCAAGGGAGATTGTACCTCTCACACCCATGTCATCAGCTTGGTGGAGAGATTCGACAAAGACAAAATTCAGGGGGCATATACTAGCTAGCCCGGTTTGTTATGTAATTAATCGTGAATATGGCCCTAGACAAAGACAAAGCTGTTCTTTTTTTATTTAACAAGACTACTCTTTTGGTTAGTTGTCCCAACTAATAGCTACCAATTCAGTAATAAAAAAAAATAGACAAATTTGCTTTAAGTGAAAATTAAGAGAGAAAAAACAATAAATTCTCATATCAATCAATCAATCTTTGAAAAAAACAAATACTGTAACGTTTTCTACTCTTTTTTTTTTTTTTTTTTTAATCAGAGAAAACAAATCTCTAATAATTGATTTATTTTGCAGCGTCGTAACCTCTCAATGAAAAATCTCATCCAGGTTCGCTCGCTCTCTTCTCCCTTGTCAATTCTCATGTTCCTTTGTCATGTATTTGCAATTTCGCATTTTTCACAATTGCTCGGGTCGGCCATGGATTCTGATTGCTTGGAATAATCAGTGCCTGGTTTTGATCTTTTTTTTTTTTGTTTTCAGTTTTCGATGCTTATGTTGACTAGTAATACTTTATTGCTTTAAATTCAGACTCTTTGGAGCAATCTGAGAAGTGGCTGCTGATTCCGCCGCACAAGTCTGGATTTTTTTTTGGTATTGGTAATATTGTTAAAGGTTTTTGCTTTCTCTCTTCTAGTGTGTTGTTTGGGGGTGGATGGAGAACCAAGAGATTAGTTCTGAGTTTGAGCCTGATGAGATCGTTACGGTGGAAGGAGGAGCTGAAGGGAGTGGTGTGGTTTTTGCAAGAGCGTCACCTCTTATAGCTACTACAACTCAACCTAGTAATTGCTGTGATTGTTGTAGTGCAAAGAAACTGCAATGCAGGGGTAATAATAATGCTCATCTTAACAGACATGATAGAATCGAATTGGGTAGACTTTTCCAAGGTTCTGTTAGCTCACAGGATTGGCAACTTTCCGAGAGGTTCATTCGTCTTGCTGATCCTCAGACTTTGAATGATTTCTTGTGCATTAGTCTAGATTCTATTTGGTTCTTGAGCACTGAGCATGAGTTAAAGGGGATCACGGGATTGATTTCGAAGATCATATGTCATGGTGCTCATGACTATACTAGAGCTACACTTAGGACTTCGTTTCTTGCTTCTTGTGTTTCATCTTGCCACAGCCGGACTGCGAGTCTTGCTGATACTGTAACTCTTATGGCTCAAAGGTACACTCATTTGATTCTCTCATTAGATGGCAACGCATTTTTGGATTATTATTAGAGAATTGGGTTTCTATTATGATTCCTTGCTTTTTATTTTGCTTCATTCCTTCACCAAGTTGTGTCCTAGTTGTTACAGTGATTGGTTCTATCTGCCAGTCTTTTCACTAGTTTGTTAATTTTGAGCTGATTGAAGGATTTAGATACTGCTTGTACAATTCTCGGATTAGATTCCTTTGGTTTCCCTAACCTCTGCCTTGTTTGTTTGAAAACATATATTGCCAATACTTATGACTTACTAGAGTGTTCTTATATTTTTGTTACATGGTGATGCGATTCAAAGTTGGTTAGAGACAATGAATGTTTTAACTATGTGCTATTGAGTGTGGTGAGTTAGAAAAGAACGAGATGTAGCTATAATAGGTTTCTAGAGATGCTACTTTTGAAATCGATAGGTGATAGTGATGGCAGAAGCTGAATGTCTTTGCTTACTATATAAATCCATTTTCGCGTTTCCAGGTTGCACGAGCGTCTCCAAGAGTGTAACGGTGATGAGGTCCTCAAAGCAGAAGCTGGTGCCAAAGTTCAAAAGTTCACTGAATGGGCCCTCAAATGTATAGGTTTTCACTCCCGATGCCAGGGACCTAGAGATAAAGCTAACCAAGACTCAGCTGCTGAGATCCAACTCCAGCTTTCTGCTTTCAAGATGTTCTTAGATCTTGCTGGAAACCATCTATCAGGAAAGGATTTCACAGAAGCCTTTGATGCAGCTTGCTTCCCGCTTACTTTGTTCTCTACCTCGTTTAATCCTGGCTGGGCTTCTGGAATCTCAGCTACTGTCATTCATGGATTGCTTGGTATGTTGGTGGAAGGAGGCGCAGATAACGTAAATCAGTGCTTCCTTGAAGCTTCTCGTTTTGGTAGCACAGAACTTGTGCGCATCTTGTTGCAGGTAAATCTAATTCTTAATGATTGCTTGCTAGCTTCTTTGTGCAAACTAACTGAACTTTTTCCTGGTGCAGATTGCTCAAAGGAATAGCTTAGACGTGGATGTTGACTTAGCTTTGGGTTTTGCTTCGCATTATAGTAAAATCGAAACTATGAATTGCCTTGTGGAAGAAGGTCATGCGATTGCTTTCTTGGGTCCCTTGATGAGAGCAGCGGAGAGAGGTTGCATGCAAGTTGTACAGTGGTTTGTGAAAAGAGGCTGTCGTGAGATGGAGCTATGCTTAGCTCTCACAGCCGCCACTTCAAGCAGCCAGGTCGAGGTTGCTGCTTATCTCCTTCCTCATGTACCAAGACCCGTCCTCACTGCTCTCAGCATTGAAATCCTCAAAGCAGCCGGTGAAAGAAGTGGTGGTTCCCTCCACGGAGTAGAGTTTCTCCTAAAATCAGATTTCCTCCGGGACCCAGTAGCCACATATTCAGTTGCAGACACCATTGCAAAGTCAGAAGACGAGTCTGTTCCTTCACATCTTAAATCGTTTCTCCAAGAACACTGGTCAGAGGCTGCATTCAACCAAGGATTGAGGGAAAGCCAGGAAAACTTCATGAATTTCATGAGGGTTTTGAAACTTGGAGAGTCTGCAATAAGTTTAAAGGATCTCCCAGCACCATTGAGAGTAGCAATCGCCTACATGCCGCTGTACAGAGAGTGTGTGAAGGCGGGTGGGCGTCTGCTCTCACAGAAGCTAAGGGGACAGCTTGTTGAAGCCGTAAAACAGCTTCAAGGGTTCGATGTGGCCGCAGAAGAAGTAAAGAAAGGTCATCATCAGCTCATGGCAGTTTTGGAGCATCACCTTCCTCTATTTTTGGTCAAAGCTTCTTCACACTGAGCAGCAAAGGATCCAGCATCTGAGCTATTGGGGTTAACACAAGTCGTTTTCTTACAATAGTTGAAAAAATAAGAAGTGAGAAACAACCATACCACTACGGTTTTGGATTCCGATCCAGGTTGTGAGATGATGAATCAAAACTTCCAATGGGAATGTCTTTGTCAAGTCTCTCTATATCTGTCTTTTATGCATCCTAAACCATGGGAGAGAATGATAATGAAAGCCTTATATATTATTATTTCATCTATAAATAAATCAATGCAGATTATATTACTTCACCTGTAATCAAAGTTACTTCTTCTGTCTCATTGTCTTTAAGTCTCCGCAATCAAAGCATTTCAATATTAAAAACAATGTCCCAATTTAATCTGGTTTTGTTTCAAAGGCATTAGAAAAGTGGAAAATCATGAAACAATGGAACAATTAAATTTCTCTTTATTTATATAATTCTGCATCAACAAGAAACAAAGTTTTACAAATGAAATACTATTGATCTCATACCCTGAAACCTTAAAGTAAATGACAATAAGACAAAACTTCCTCTGTTTGTTTTAAAGGATTTCTTCAATTAAAGAAACGTTTTACATAAAAGTGGAAGAAGAAGAAGAAGAAGAAGTTACTACTACATGTTTGGAATTAGAAGAAGGCATGAAAGCAAGAACCATAAGCAAAACCATAATCCCAATAGGAACCAAAAGCAGCATAAACGGAGGAGGAGGCAATGGGGGAAGAATCAAGGGCAAGATCAAAAGAGATGCAGTGAGACCAACAAGCAGAACCATTGATTCCAAACTGAAGTAACTCGCTGATATTAGCCTCCTCGGACTATTCTGCGACGACAATGTCCGAAACAGTTCTTGCTTCCTCATGATCGGAGCTGGAGCTGATCCACGAAAACTGATGTTCTTCCGGTTATCTCTTCTCATGTCCATGTTGTTGTTGTTGTTGAGTGAACAGTGTTCTTGAATGTGTATGATGTCGTTTTGTAGACTTGAGATATCACGAATCATTTAAAGAAAGGTTCCTTTCTTGAGGGTTGATCTGGGGAAATCAGATCGATGTATGAAGAAACAGAGTTGGACTCAAATGCATTAAGCAACAAGCTTTTGTTCTTCTTCTTCTGCTGTCACAGAACAACAAGAAGATGATGAGATGGCAACGTTAGAAACCAAAATATATGGGTGATGAAGCTTTTATGAAAGGAAGAGGAAGACGAATGAAGTTTCTTTTGTAAGAAAGGAAAATGAATAGAGAGAGAGAGAGGAAGATACAGAGGAAGAAATAGTAAAAAGAAAATATAAAGAAGGATTAGACTGTTTTGTTGTGGAATCAGAGAAGAAACAGGAAAGAGAGGAAGGTTCACTGAATTTACAGATCTTTTTCTTCTTCTTTTTTGCCTATGTTTAAAAAAAAAAAAAAAAAGAAGGATTTAAAAAATTATTATCACTTTTATGACAAGTGTGTGAGAGAGGCAAGTTGCTGATTCTGGAAGGTCTGAAACAATTTCAAATCAGCCCCCAGTGGGTTGGGTTCTTCTCCCCTAGACACTTTCTCTCTCTCTCGAGATGACGTAGCCTGGAATTTTATTTGGGGTAAGCCTCTGTCTGAGGTCGAGGTTTCTAGTTTCCTTTACGAATACTATTCATTTTCAATGGGGTGGTTTGGTTTTATTAAGTAACCCCATTATACTAATAACGAATCTAAGCTTTTAACATTGCTCCTTTATTGTGTGTGTGTAGTCAAAGTTGTTTTATTTGACAAATTATATTTGAAAAGCAGTCGTGATTTTTTCCTTTTCTCAGTTGTGTGTGTAAGCTTTTTTTTAAGTCTCGTAAGTATTTTTAACCACTTGCCTTCTTCGTTGCATAGTTTATATATACTTTGAAATTTTGAATGATGTGAATTACCAATTTAATGTTTTTTCATAGGAGACTGTATATAAATATAAATTATGGAATAGATAATATGTGAATTAAATTTTTAAAAATTTCCCACCTAATAATAATGTTTGTCTATGTGTTTTATCGACCGATGATGACCCATATTGTTATTCCTCTCCTCGGCATTTTCATGTGGTGCCTCTATCATATCATCGTTCTTAGTGGGACAGTTGGTCCAATATTTATTTCTGTTTTCGGTATTATGCTTTTATTATCTAGTTATGGCAGTGCAAAACTTATATTTATATAATTTGAGAGACTCTTTCTATTTTTAATATATAGTCTAATTAATTAGGTAGACAGGTTTCTTTTCGTAGGGGTTTTTAAGAAGAAGAAAAAAAAAACTAAAAATAAGTGGTGTTTTTTATAGAATGTTTCAACAAAACCGTGATATAGTCTAAATCTATCGAATTATCAAGCATGATATTTGTTATATGCAAAATCATTGTCTTCTTTCATCTTCTTTTAAAAAAACAAAAGATAAAGAATCTGACGTTTTACATCCATCATTTAAAAATTAAAAGTATATAATTAAGTTGTCAATTGGGATTATATTTATACATATATACATACTTAGTTTTGGTAGCGTGTTCTAATTATGATCGAGGGAGGGACATGATAATTTTCCGCAAGCAGTTTTGTTTTGGCCGTTCGGGTATACCACCAATTGACAGCTTACCAGAATTGTGAATCCATTAAACCATTACTCTCTTTATTTTTATGTTTTTTTCAATCCAAAATAATGAAAAACACTTATTACTTATCCAAATTCAATGAATCGCATATATAACATCTCTGTTACGTCTTTCTAAAAAAAAAACAAGTTCAAACAGGAGGATTGTTTTCTTTTTTGTCAACCACTAGCTCATTGACATTACTATTCTACAACTATAATGGCTCAAGTAGGCATAACTCTAGGCTTGTAAAAAAGACAGTGATGCAGTCTTAACTTAACTAAAGAAAAAAACTTCAACTAACTATTATTAGAGTAATATAAATGGTAAGTACTAAAGTAGCATAGTGATATCTTCCCGATACATAAAAGATATTCATATCATCTTGTGGATATGTACTTGATTTGATATCTTTGATTTTATGTATACATGATCTTATGGTTAGGATCGATCATCGATGATGCCACTCGTGAATAACAAAGTATATGTACGTAACTACGTATGAACGTAGATATCTTGTTTATAATTAAATTTATAAATACTTGCTATAAAATGCATATCAAACTTGACTCAGAGTTCATGTTTTTGAAGATTGTTAAGTTATGGAAAAATACAATGTACATTTGGAGTATATTCAAGATCAAGATCACCCGTATAAATGTCAGTTGATAATATCTCGATACAGCATTGTACAAATGGCATGATACTGTTTCAGATTTATACAAAAAGAAAATCATATGAAAGAATTTAAATTATACAGAGAGCGCAATCTCTTATCCAAATCAGAAAAAGAGATTTTTATTCGTAGCCAAAACCAAGAAAGATATAGGAATTAGGTGAAATATATGAGTTTTTTTTTTTTTTTTTTCTGTTTTACTAATATCCTAAGGATTCTATTATTTTAATTCATGGTGTATATTTTAACTTTAGGAAAATAATATAGGAAAAAAAGAAAAAAGAATTGGTGGAAAGGGAAAGGTAATAGAAATGGCAACCCATGCATGATTGCCTTGAACATCGCAAACCCTCCCTTAGATTGCATGTCTAGTGGTATGTAATGTAGTGGACCTCTGCAACAATATTATTCAACAAAATATTTATATTTTATATACATTTGCATAATGCATAGACATAATAAGATCGAATTATTATCTCAATTAATTAGCGACGAGTTTGTATGATATGCCCACAGTTTTCATCACATACTTGTGGTTTTTAAAATGATTAAATTCTATTTCTCCATTAATAATTTTAGTGGTATACATATATTGAAGAAAAGAATATAAAGTATAACAAAAAAAATGTTGATATTAAAAATAAATAAGCAATGATTTAAAAAAAAAAAAGGTAGTGCAATGTGGATGAAACGGCACATGTCAGTGTCACGTGGCTAGTTCCTATCGATTCAATGCATATCTCTCGGACCAACTTGACTTATTAATATTCCTCGTACAACTCTCTCCTCCAATCCAAAAAAAAAGTCATCTTTCTTTCTTCTACGTTATGCGCGACTATTTTATTACTATAAATACTATCTCTATCTGCCAAAATTTCCCCAATATTATTGTTTTTAAATCTATAAAACACAGAGTATGTAATTATTTCATTTAAAGGTAATTTAGCTAACGTTGTTGTCCTAATAACATCCATTTTATAATACTACTGTACTTCTGAGTTCTGATTTAAAGTTTTACACGGTTTGTGTCTTGTGATATTAATTAGGTACTACAACCGTGGACGGTGGATCCTCATCACCTAATCAGTATAGTTATATATATAAAAAAATTCATATGCTTTAGTTAATGGTTAGAAATTAACTATAGTTGATAAATCAAACTCTAAAGTAGCTAGTGGCATGTCTATAAAGTAGTATTTATTATCTTCAGGATAAAGATAGGAATAAATATGGGGACATATACTTTTGTCTATTCTGTTTACAAGCTTTGTGCTGAAGTCTGAGCTAGCAAAGATATGACCAGACTGAAAAGGGAATTAACAGGAAGAGAAACAAAAATACGTAAAATACATGCATCTGCTGGTGAAGGTTATATGATTCATTGCACGTATCCTTAACGATTTTTTTTTTTTTTTTTTTTTTTGAGTTTCACCTCCCCTGTCATAAAAGATAAGAAAATTAAAAAATAGCTACATTAAGAAAATTAAAAAAATTCTTGCGTCATTTCATTTTTGATATAATTCAACTTTTGCCAGTACTTGTTCTGAATCAGTTAGATATTTTCATTTTTTTTTCTTTGGTTATGTATGAAAAAAAAAAAAAAAGCTAAAGAAACTGTTACTAGTAGATAAAATAAATAAAGGGAATAACAGAAAAAAAGAATAAAGATGAAAATGATGAATTGATATGGAGGAGTAGGACCCAAGACTGTAACCATGGTGGCTTGTGTGTTGTTTACTTGTTACAATCTCATTTTCAATCTTAATTCAAATTCTGTGTGCTTCTCACTTTTTTCATCTATTGAGTACTAATACCATTCTTGGTTTTTTAAAATGTTTTCAAACCCCCCCTAAACATCAACTTTTTTAAATTGTTGGTTGGTTGGACCAAAGGTAGATGTCAAATTGGTTTCTTCACTTTTTTTAATTGGTATAATACATAAACCAAAAAAAGCAAGGGTAAATCATATTGTTAAAAGAATAAATTCTGACATTTTTAGACTAGCTAAAATATTCCATGACTTTATTTAAAATTATGCAACTGTTATGTCAATAAATTATTTAGGAATATATAAAAGTTAGCATATTAGTATATTACCAACAAAATTATGTATTCTTTTTTCATTTTAATTCCGACTAATTTCCAACAGTAATTATAGATTAGTGAACGTCTCATTGCTGAAGAATAGAAATGTTCTTTGCTACAACATTCAAAGTTCCATAAGAAGAAAAGATAAAAATTCTGATGTCAGGGTATATTAAAAGTTTTAAGGGGTAATTAATAGTCAAAGAAGACATTTGTTTTGAACGTGTGTTTTTTTAGTGTGTGGGGATTGATTCAATGTATTGTTCCAAGTTCCAACCTGTTGACTCTTTTTTTTTGTTTCCTTTTCTGAATTTTACTTTTGATTTTAGACCCTTTCCTCGATCGAACCTTTTTACTACAGTGTCTTACTAAACATACGTAAGCGTATAACAACAATCTCTCAAAATTGCATCAAAATTGATTATGACAATATAAAAAGGCAAAAAAGATAGCAACTCTATTAAAACGTGATCGTGATAATTAAAAAAAAAACGTTTGATTTCGATTTTAAAACGTTTGCGGTGTTCACCCCTCTGTGTAAGAAAAATCATGGGTAAGAAAGAAACTATAGAGTGATTAGAATACACTAAAAACCAACTCTCAAAAGCAGATTCAATAAACCCTGATAGATTATTTCAAGAAAGAAACATTTGAAGAAATTGTAACTAGTCTTCTTCTTCTTCATCCACCATATCACATTTTTGCTGCTGCAGCTGCCAAACGCTTCTTCTTCTTCTTGACACTAGCGGATTTGTACCCGCCTTTACACGGTTTCCCCCACGGACTTGTTGATGTCCTTCCTCGGCTTCCACTACTTTTGCTTTTTCCTTCACCTCCACCGTGTGGGTGATCACACGGGTTCATCGCCACTCCTCTGACTTTGGGCCTTATCCCCAACCACCTACTCTGTCCTGCTTTCCTCAGCTTCTTCGTTCCGTGAGACGGGTTTGACACTGTGCCAATCGTAGCACGGCACCTGGCGTTGATCCACTTGGTGTTCCCTGATGGAAGCTTTATCAAGCATTTCCCTGAAGCAGGCTCCTTTAGGATCTTGGCGTTGGTTCCTGCAGCTCGGACCATCTTGGCGCCTTGCCCTGGGTTCATCTCGATGTTGTGGATGATTGTTCCGATACGCATCATACCTAGTGGCATAGAACTTCCTACCATTGAGTTGATGTCCATGTGGAGCATCTCTTCTTTCATCTGCGCCACCAATGATTTGTTCTGTGCATCAGCAAAACCTGCAAAACACCAACAGAGTTATTGAATTTTGACACAAAGCTAGATTTGAAACTCTGGATCTCCATATACCAAGATATCAAGTAGTTAAGTAACTTTCAAGCTGTATATACCCAATAGAGCTTAATCTTAATCGCGGAAACCACATAGACTAGAGAAACCAAAGTCCCATAAAGTAACCATTGTTAATGCACTCATCAACAAGCAAATCTGAGGTAGCCAACACCTAAGTTAAAGAAAAAGAACATGTACAGATAGGAGAAGAATTTGATAAAAAATAGCACTAGAGTTGCAGAGATCCAAGCTTAAGCTCTAAATTAGCAGCCATCCTATGTTCTAATGATCATGAAATCTTCCAACACAACAAGAGTATCTTAACATGGAGTAGTCATAGTTTCAGGTAACTAAATTGTCCAAGAATACTTATGAAGAAAAGATCTGATACAAGCTATTCTTTTATCATATAACAAAGAGAAGCAATCACACTTGTTCATCATCTAAACCACAAGTAACTTGTTGCATCCACAAGTTCATAACATTGAAATCCCCAAAAAAAAAAAAAATTCAACTTTAAACACTTAAGACAGAAGAAGCTAACAAGAATACTGCCTAAGGCAAAATCACTAGAACTGTAAAACTAAATGTGCAACATTCAACAAGGTTAATCAAAGCTATTACACTCTTTCCAAAAAACTCATTGATGATCCCAAATTTGAACATTCTCCGGAATTAAAAAAAAGAGTATAGGAACCAAACCTGTAGAGAAACTGCGAAATGCTGGACGAATAACGCTGTTGAATAAAGAAGACGAAGCAGTAGTAGCTCGAGCTCTGCATAACGCCACAAGCGCCGACATGGAAGTGAGACTGAGAACAAAAAAAGGTAGGGTTTTTATCGCAAAAGACTCTATAATTCCAACGACCTATCAAATAATCCCAAAAATAGGGCTTCTACGCGTGATTTACAAAGATGGGTAGAATGGCTTACTTTGAGATCGAGGACTAAACAACCTGAGAGATGCGAAATCGAAGAAGAGACGATATAGAGACAGGAGGCTCTCAACTGAATCGAAGACGAAGTAATCAAACCGGTTCGAACCATCCATAAAATCGGGAAAATATTGGATTAGACCGGTTCAATTGCAATTAAACCTAGTCTAACGTAATGCAATTAAACCTAGTTAGACTAGTTGCTATGGGATTTTAACATTTGCTTGCTCTCGATTTCTTCTCGGCTTTAATTTAGTTGGTGGTATTGGGTTTAATTTAACTAAAGGTTCATTCATACATAAGACCATAGATTAAAAACGTAATCGACAAATCACCATGCAACACCAACATAATCAAGCGAACCAGACCACAATAAAATCTCTAGCCTAAAAAAATCACACTAAATGTTCTATTAATCGCTCGTATCTTGCTAAGCCACTGAAAATGCCCCTCTACCATCTTATTCATAAATTCAAGCTAAATAACATAAGATTTTAATAGATTTTTTTAAAAATCATCAATTAAATAATAAAATTTTAAATTATTTGTTATTCAATTGATAATTTTTATAATATTTTAAAAATCTTCTAAAATATCAAGTTCAATATTTCCTCTAAATAGAAGTAAGAAAAGAAAGAAATAATGAATGATTATATTAACAATGTGTACATCACATGTACAATAGACATAGTTAGTTTAAATATGACTAGATTTATTCAATTTTTTATTTGTAAATCTATTGAGGATTTAAAAATTTTATTGACTTTTTTAAAAAACAACATATATTATCCACAAATTTGAATCTTTATATTTTTCGATTTCAAATCCACTCAAACATATAAAATTAAATTTTGAAATCCAATAATAAATCACTAATGAATAACATAATATTTTAACTAGTATTTATAAATCATAGAACCAATAGCATATGATTTTGATAAAAAAAGTAAAGTTTAAGATTGAATAATATATTATTTTTGTTTGGATTTGCAAATCCTTAGACAATCAATTAGATTAGATATGTTTATACATTTGAATTGGTTGGTATTGACATTTTTTGACACACAAAACCGAATCGTAAGTATATAAGCAAATTACTTTATATATAATAATAATAATATTAGATAAGTTTATAAATTATTCATGCTAAATAACATAAGATTTTAATAGATTTTTTAAAAAATCATCAATTGAATAACAAATTTTTAAAATTATTTGTTATTCAATTGATAATTTTTAGAATACTTTAAAAATCTTCTAAAATATCAAGTTCAATATTTCCTCTAAATAGAAAGAAATAATGAATGATTATATTGACACAATGTGTACATCACATGTACAATAGACATAGTTAGTTTAAATATGATTATATATATTCAATTTTTTTATTTGTAAATCTATTGAGGATTTGAAAATTTTATTGACTTTTTTAAAAAACAACATATATTATCCACAGATTTGAATCTTTATATTATTCAATTTCAAATCCACTCAAACATATAAAAGTAAATTTTGAAATCCAATAATAAATCACTAGTGAATAACATAATATTTTAACTAGTATTTATAAATCATAGAACCAATAGCATATGATTTTGATAAAAACATTTAAAGTTTAAGATTGAATAATATACTATTTTTGTTTGGATTTGCAAATCCTTAGACAATCAATTAAATTAGATATGTTTATACATTTGAGTTGGTTGGTATTGACATTTTTTGACACACAAAACGGAATCGTAAGTATATATGCAAATTACTTTATATATAATAATAATAATAATAATAATAACAGTAAAAATAATAATCCCTCCTAGTAAAAGTTTTTTTGAAAAACAAACATTGGTTTTGTACTAAAATTAGATTCAAATGCCCATTGGTATGAAAGGCAAAAAAAAATTCATCTGTGCCAAGGGTAATTTTGTCAATTTCGCTCCTGTATGAATATGTTACACTTACATGTATGAGTATGATTGTATATGGCTTAAAAGTAGTATTTCAGTATTAAGAGATCATCATAATTGTTCTGAATTCAATGTGTTGAGGTTAAGTTTTGAGGTTCGAGTTTGGTTATAAGTCCCTTAGTTGAGAGGTTGATTAGCCGGAAGTGGATTTCCAACTGTATATAGTATTTCCAACTTCTTAGAATCATTATAATTCAATCCTTTATTCTTAGAACAAGATAATACAACTATACAAGTTCGTAATCTTTGCTTGTCAACAAAATCGTCGCTGTGCAGAATTATAAAGTTGAAATCCCATTCGGACACAACAACTTCAAAATATTATGATTCATGACAAAAGAAGATCACATTTTTTATTGGAGCAGAAAAGATCCAAAAATTCAGAGGAATTATTATTATTACCAAAAGAAAGACCAAAAGCTTACTTAAGCGTTAAAATATCTTGACAGCATGTAGTTCTCATACGTGATCATTGTTCATCCACGTAACCAGTAGAGCTAGAGCTAGTTCAGGTGGTGCTCAAACAGAGACGCCATTTCGAGCTGAAGAAAGAGCAGAGAGAGAAAATTTTCAGGACTTTACCAAAGAGACAATAAATCAAATGACCACTTGCGTAAATGGAATGATTAGAAAATTCCATCTTGTTCTAAGAATAAAGGAATGAATTATAATGATACTTACCGCTGTCAAAGCAGTTTCAGCTCCCTTATTGCCGGCTTTGCCACCAGATCGATTCAAAGCCTAGTTGACCACAATAGCAACAAGTTCAGTGTTTATCCATATGATTAACAAACTATATATCATCAACCATTGCATAACAAATTTTAACCTGATCCATGTCCTCGCAAGTCAGTACACCAAATATGCATGGGACCCCTGCAAATTAGGAATTTGTAAGCTTTAGTTACTACTAGAGTGAATAGTGCGTGAACAACCAGAACAAAATTTGATGAACTAGTTCATGATGCTGTAATTAAATCATCTAAAATCCCAAGAAACGCAAAAAAATGAACTACCAGCTCTTTGAGATTCGGAAGTATCACAAAAACAACCTTTCACTGTTTTCAAAACAATGTTACATAAAGATGTCTAAAGATGCATATACCGCAAACGAATATTAAGATAAACCTGAATTTATGCCAGCAGAAAGTACTCCGGATGCAGCAGAGTTGGCAACAGCATCATAATGTGTGGTATCTCCTCTTATCTAACCCACAACAAGGACAAGAGTATATCAAAAACCAACTTTAATAAGCATGTGTGAGAAACTTTCTATAACCTGAAGAAGTCATTTGAGGTAATAGAATTGAATAGCAAGAACCATACCACAGCGCCAATGCATAAAACGGCATGAAATTTTCCTGATTTCCCAAGGTTTTGTGCAACAACTCCAATCTCAAAGCTGCCAGGAACCCAAATAACCTGAATAGAAAAAGACTCTTCGTTAGCTTTGTGAAAGCTCAGATCTTTTTTTTTACTCTGATCTAACATAACAAGCAAAAGACTTTTACTTCGATGTCTTCTTCTCTGACTGAATACTTCTTGAAAGTCTCAATCGCTCCTTCCAAAAGCAACTTAGTCACAACTTCATTGAAACGAGCTACAACCTTGAATACAAAATTTTGAATTGACAAAAAAAAAAAAGTCAACACAACGCTCAAGTTTTAAATTTTTACTACAAATCATCCAAATCAGAACCAATTCACCAAATCTAAGCAGCGCACGAAGTAAAAAAAGAGCGATTCTGAGAACTCACGATGGCAAATCTAAGACCTTCGCCTCTTATAAGAGACCCAGTAACATGGCGAACAGCAGCGGTCTGTACGAATGAAGAGCGTAGTTCCTTCTCTACAGCAAGTGGTGACGCAAACCCTAACACCAAATTCTAACATTTCATTCACGAACTTGAGATATTATAAGAGAAGTCAAAGCAAGCTTACCGGATGCGGATGAGGAGAATGAGAGGTTATTGGATTTGTTTGCAGAACCGCCACCGTGAATATAACAGGCGGAGGAAGATTGACGCGAATTGAGCTGACACGGCGCCGGTATTAGGCGGAGACACGGCGGCGAAGTTAAGGACTTCATCTTTCGTTCGTCGGTTTGTTTTTGAGATGGTTCGTATTCGTTAAGAGTGAGACTGTGTGTGGTTAACATCAAGTTTCTCTTATCGGTTCCAAATTCCCGGTTA
The DNA here is from genome assembly GCA_024034495.1 of Camelina laxa. Taxonomy (NCBI): domain Eukaryota; kingdom Viridiplantae; phylum Streptophyta; class Magnoliopsida; order Brassicales; family Brassicaceae; genus Camelina; species Camelina laxa. The sequence continues at coordinate 1,656,686 of CM043882.1, forward strand.
GTATTTAAATTAAATCCGGTTTATTAAATCTACTAGTTTGGTTTAGATATTTCCGGTTCGATTATAAAACGATAGAGCTAAACCCTAAATCAATCCCTCGCCGGCCGGAAATTTCAGACAAAAGTGGAAGATTTTAACGATTTTGTCTTGGCGCAATAAAGAACAAAACTTTCGTCTAATCTAATCCTTGAATCAATAGGATATGAACGGGTACGTTTTTGAAGCTTACCAATCTCACTTCAAAATTTTTGTTTTTGATTGGATTGATGGAGATGAGCTTACTCTGTAAAGAAAATTTCAGGTTAATGGCGTCTTCAAGTGTGTTCCTTCATCGTCCAGTGGACTCGCGTCTCGCATTTGCTTCTAGAACGAATCACAATGCAGGAAAATGCGGTAACGGACGTGTTAGTTTCATGGGAATTGGGACACGTCGTCTTCCGGTGGTTTTATCGGTGACGGCGTCGGCAGATTCCGGTGACGAGGTCGTGAAGTCTGTTTTGCCTGGAAATGGCATATCCATCATGGTAATCTGATTATTTCCCTTGGACACAGAGTTGTGTGATTTGACTTTGCATTACAGTTTGAGATGTAGAAATGTCAAAGGTTGTGTCTTTTCTTCGATTACTAGAAATGGGGAATTGTTTGGGAGTTAAGCCATTCGTTATCTGTTGTTACAACAGGTGAATGGATGCAGTGGCAAAATGGGGAAAGCTGTGATCAAAGCAGCAGAGTCTGCTGGAGTAAATATTGTTCCCATATCGTTTGGTTCTGCTGGTGAGGATGGTCAGACAGTTGAGGTCTGTGGAAAAGAGATTACTGTGCATGGTCCTGCTGAAAGAGAAAAAGTTCTCTCTTCTGTGTTTGAGAAGCACCCGGAGCTAATTGTTGTTGACTACACAATTCCTTCTGCAGTAAATGGTATACTTCAGAATCTCTCATTTCTACCAACAAGAGACAATTGTATTCTGGATTTCTTGATATTAGGATTGAATTCTGGTTGGGGGGGAACGAGCTTTGTGATCCATTGAGTTAGTTTAGAATTTGTGTAAGTGCAAAATCATCTGTTTGGAGTTTTGTTTGTCTCTTGTTAGTTGATTTCAATTTTGGAATTTTTGCAATGTGTAGATAATGCGGAGCTGTATAGTAAAGTTGGTGTTCCTTTCGTCATGGGAACAACTGGTGGAGATAGGAACAAATTGTATGAAACTGTTGAGAAAGCAAAGATTTATGCAGTGATTTCCCCACAGATGGGTAAACAGGTATGTCTACTTGGATGTTTCTGGAAGAAATGATTACTTATACATGTAAATTAAGATCTTTAGCTCTCATATCTGTGTGCTTTGTTTGTCTAAAGGTTGTAGCATTTCTTGCGGCCATGGAGATCATGGCTGAGCAGTTTCCGGGAGCCTTTTCTGGTTATTCATTGGATGTACTTTTCTTACTTCTTTTATAAATTCAAATTCATTTTTCCTCCCGTTAGTTTTGTATAACTTCTTGCCACGTCTAATCAATTGCCAATCTATGTAGGTGATGGAGTCTCATCAGGCTAGTAAATTGGATGCATCTGGAACAGCAAAAGCTGTTATTTCTTGCTTCCAGGAATTGGGTGTGTCTTACGACATGGATCAGGTGCATTGGTCATCCTCCATTGTTTACTTCTCTCGGCAATGACTTATTTTATTTTCAAATATGAATTTTCTGTATATACAACTTTTGTGGTAGATACAATTGATTCGGGATCCAAAACAACAAGTAGAGATGGTGGGTGTTCCTGAAGAGCATATCTCTGGCCACGCTTTCCATCTTTATCACTTGACATCACCCGATGAAACGTAATGTTGTTTATACTTTTCTTTACATTCTATAGTTAAAGTGTGTCTGTTCCATAACTAGCTCCCTTTTCTCTGTCTTTCTTTGCAGTGTCTCCTTTGAGTTCCAGCACAATGTCTGTGGCAGATCAATATATGCTGAGGGTACTGTTGATGCCGTGCTCTTCCTCGCCAAAAAGGTTATAAAGCTTACTCCTATTGCTCATCATGATTCTGCGAGATTGAATCTCAGCTTACTCTGAGTCTCACCTCACCACTAATCTTTATTTCTAGTCCTTGATTCAACACTTTTTGTGGAATGCAGATTCGATTGAAAGCAGATCAGCGAATCTACAACATGATCGATGTTTTGAGAGAGGGAAACATGCGTTAAGCTTCCGAGTTGTGTTAGTGCATTAACCAAATGGTGGTTCTAGAAGAGCTGAGATTAGATTTACCAAATCAGCAGCTGTGAAAATTAGATGTTTGGTTGGTTCCCACTTCTTCTGCCTTTAACACAGGCTTTTGAAACTCCTTAGTATATTACATGAACTTGTCATTGTATTGTTCATGTTCAGACCTACCTTAAATGTTATTCTTCTTTCTTAATCATTGAACTGAAGTCTTACACAGGAATAAAAATTCTCCAAATGTTATGAACAACGATCTCAATGTATGATCATCACCATCAGTACCAAAAAGTTGTAAATTTTGTGTTTTTTTTTTTTTTAACTATTTTAATATATGGTAAAAAAAAAAAGAGAGTCTGAGACTCTCTCTCTCTCACTCGCTCTCGTTAGGGCTTCTCTCATACGCGCCTTTCGTATTCTCTCGAATAGCTTAACTCCTTCAGACGAGAAAGCGATAATTTTTTTCTACTTCCCATTTGATTTTGATTGCAAAGTCGTAATCTTCTTCTGGGTCTTTCCAGAATGAGGTATCTTCTTCTCAGGAGGAACAAGTTCGTAACTTTGATCAAAAGAGAGTGTTTCATCTTTCCGATTATATCATCATCCCCTGAAACTAAAACCCTGATAAACCCAGATCCTAATATCCCTCAATTTCAAAACCCTTGTTCGATTTCAAGGATTGCTCACTATGCAACTCAATCTTCAAAGTTCCCGGAGTACGAGATGCCTACAGTCACATGGGGAGTCATACAAGGGAAGAAAGAGAAGCTCGTGAATCGTGTCAAAATCTGCGATTATCTCAAGGGTTTGGGTATAATCACCGATGAATTGGAGAGTATTGAGTTACCTTCCACCATTGAAGTCATGTGTGAGCGTGTTGAGTTCTTACAGAAGCTAGGGTTGACCATAGATGATATAAATGAGTATCCTTTGATGTTAGGCTGTAGTGTGCGTAAGAATTTGATACCTGTCTTGGCTTACTTAGAGAAAATTGGAATCCCGAGATCGAAATTGGGAGAATTTGTTAAGAACTATCCTCAGGTTCTCCATGCAAGTGTGGTTGTTGAGCTTGCTCCTGTGGTTAAGTTTCTTAGAGGTCTCGACGTTGAGAAGCAAGATTTGGGGTATGTTCTGATGAAGTACCCTGAGCTGTTGGGGTTTAAACTCGAAGGCACTATGAGCACATCCGTTGCGTATTTGGTAAGCATTGGTGTGAGTCCTAGGGATATTGGTCCAATGGTGACTCAGTATCCTTATCTTTTGGGAATGAGAGTTGGTACCATGATCAAACCTCTTGTAGATTATCTAATTTCCATTGGTTTGCCGAAGAAAATTGTGGCTAGGATGCTAGAGAAACGTGCATATATAGTTGGATACAATCTTGAGGAGACTGTTAAACCAAATGTAGATTGTTTGATTAGTTTTGGCATCAAGAAAGAACTACTGCCTTTGGTTATAGCTCAATATCCTCAAATTCTTGGGTTACCGGTAAAAGCCAAGATGTCTACACAACAGTACTTTTTCAGTTTGAAACTCAAGATTGATCCTGAAGGATTCGCTCGTGTGGTAGAGAAAATGCCACAGATTGTTAGCCTGAAGCAGAATGTGATAATGAAACCCGTTGAGTTTCTCTTGGGCAGGGCGTTTCCAGTTGAGGACATTGCGAAAATGGTTGTGAGATGTCCTCAGATCCTCTGTTCCCGAGTCGAACTCATGAAGAATAGCTACTACTTTTACAAGACTGAGATGGGGAGACCGATGAAAGAACTTGTTGAGTACCCTGAGTATTTTACTTATAGCTTGGAGTCAAGAATCAAACCGAGGTACCAGAAGCTACAGAGCAAAGGAATTAGGAGTTCATTGAACTGGTTCCTCAATTGCAGTGACCAAAGATTTGAGGAACGGTTGCAAGGTAACTATATCGATCCAGATACTGAAGGTCCAACATTTGACATGGGTGGGAAGTTAGATATGCCTGGTGGCGAGATTGTGTCTGATGAGGAAGAAGATGAGAGTGATGATGATGAAGTTCTCTACAAACGCACTGTTACATTGTAGAATAATCTTAAGTTTTTTTTTTTTAACTTTATCGAACTTTTTCATTTAGCTACACTTGTTTGAAGCATTGTGTTCATTTTGTTCTCTGTTCACTTGATTTTGTCGCACAATTTTAGATGTTGAAGGTTTCTCTTATACACACCCAAAACAATGAAAAAACAATCTCTATTCATCCAATCCAAAGCTAATGTATATCTACTCAGCAGTCTCTTAGTCAAATTATGAATTTGGTTGATTAAACTAAGTTATGTTTTTTGGTGTTATCTTATGGTGAAGGAACAAGTTTGAGTTCTGACCCGTCAAGTCAACTACGGGATATGGTCAAATATGGATTAGGTCAACTAGAACTTTGGAGAGTTAGTTTTAGCATTATTTCGAGTTTGGTCCATACAAGTTTTCACTTTCTCGTTTATGACTTTACAAATATACATTTCAACAACAAACCCCAACTACAAACTTTTACGTATACATCAAATTATCGCAAAAAGAACGATATCTACATGATTCGTTGTATATAATATCAAACACAAGACGAAAGAAAATACAAATTTCCTTTTTTTTTTTTTGCTTCGGAATATTCTTGACTTGATAAAGTTATTGACCTGAGATGCAAGAAAACAATCTATGGCTCTTGAACCTTACAAGCTGATGACCTTCATGCGGCGGAGAAAAACCTTTCTCCGGAGCTACGCCACCGTTTCTTTTTGTTTCCCGGCTTGATAACGATGAGAAATCTCCCATAGACCAGCGACGGCGGTGGTGACCGTCGACGTTCATTTCAATATCAGAGACGAATTCGTAAGACTCACGAGTCGTGGCGGAGGAGGAGAGACGTTCGTAACGACGACGAGTTAGGTTCTTCTTCATAGCCTTATAGGCCATTGGTATTAAACCATCCATTAATTGATGATTCACTCTTGTTCTTGTTTTCTCTCTTTAAGGTTCTTTTGAGATGAAGCTAGCAAAAAAAAAGGTTTTATGTTTATGGTTGATTGACTTGGGTTTGGTGCTTAGTTACCTTCCAATATTCTTCTTTTATATATGTTTTCTTTATACAAGAAATCTCATCTTTATATATATATAGTATTGTTTCTTCTCCCATTTGATTTATATCTCAAATTATAATAATTAGGGTCGTTCAATTTTAAATCTACCTATGTGGAATTCCACAGTTTACACAATAAATTATATGAACAAAATGATTATCTTTAGTTTGAACTTTGAAGAGTTATATGGTTATGGTGTATCTCTTGTTTTTGGATTTCGTGATCATTAATTATTAGGTGGTCAAGTTTAAAACATTTAACAGTATATTTTAATGTAATTGAAGTGTTTACCACCTAGTGGTCTGGTCGTGAGATTAATGTATTTTAATTTATACTTGATTTATGATTCAAAATTTAGATTCATATGAGATTATCGATGCAGGTAAGCGTTTAAGTTCAAAAGTTTGTAGCAAGTTGCAACATCCATCCAGCCATCAGAACTTTGTATACTTGAAATTTATTGTCAACGAGAAAGAGAAACGGATGATTAATAACAAACTTAAACGTGTCTCGAAAAAGTCCAATAGGCCACTTGTTTTTTTTAAAAACGATTTAGCTGTTGCACACGTTACCCACCAATGATCTTTGACTTTTTATTTGTGTATGGCAACAATCCAAAATTACTTAGAGATTTTTTTGGGACTTTTTCTTTGTATTTTTAGTTTAATATAGGTTTATCTCCACGATTTATTTATTTTTATGAAGAGAAAGACTGGTTCAAGATAAATCTTTTAGGCTCGTAATGAAAGTGTGTTTGTTTGCCAAATACAAAAGAGTGTTTTTTTAAAATTTTTTTTTAAAATATCAAAATGGCAAAATCGTATATGGTAGGATGATCAGAATTTGATGTGATTGAACTATAATATTCTGAATTCTGACAATATTTGTTCAAACAGTTGTCATTCGCAATATGGACTGTTGTATCAAATAATAGCTAAATATGAATTATCAAAAAAATTATAGTACCTAAATATATTAGTATTTTTACATGTGATAAAATTATACAAGTAACTAATTATCTGTTACAAGTGAATGAATGATTAGGGGTGGAATTCATATGTAAATTATTCCGATCCCAATGGAATTCATATGTAAATTAATTCATATGTAAATTAATATGACTAGAAATTAGGTTAGCGAAATGATCTAATTTCATTTCTATAAGAATAGTATTGATGTGAACTCATAGCCAAGGAAAGTATTGATATTTGATCATCTCAATTTTTATTTAAAAACTACCACTATGGAAAATGTACAAGACTTGATCATAAATAGAGTTTTAATTTGGCTCTTTAGCTATGAAAGTATAAACATATGGGGCATGAATGGTTAATACTTTGTAGATGGTTTTTGGTTTTTATATTTTAGATTTTGGATTTTGGTTTTTGATTTTTAGGTTTTTAGTTTTTTGGTACTGAGTTTCAAATTAATAAATAAAAAATCAAAAATTCAAAAATAAAACATGTTATCGTTGAAAATATTTTCTTTTTACAAATTAAAAGCATATTTTTTACAAATTAAAACCACAAATTATGGTTTTTAGATTCTTTTTGAAATTGGAAAAAACCACTGAAAAACTAGTTTTCCTAAATTTAAGAGAATCTATTTTTTGAAAATCTTGAATGACAAAAAAATAAATTTTCAAAGAAGCAAAATCCAAAAACTATCTAAAAACTAGTGAACATTCAAGGCCATGATAAATTAATATCAAGTCTTGTGATAAAGAAAACTAAATTATTCCTATATTCACCTATAAATATGCTAATATAACTCAAAAGGTTAAAAAATATTAATAACCCAACTAAAGGCAGTATTTGAAGCCATGATGGCATTAATTAACCTAAAGCTCATGAAGGTGGAGCTTTAAGTATCAAAAAAAGATATATAAATGTTAATGGCATTATCTTCTGAAAGTGCGCTGTGGTGCAGTGGTCTTGTCAGGATAATTATACATAGAGGTTTCCAGTTCGACCCATAAATAAGTCATTTCTGGGAATTTTTTATTATTTTGTTTTCTAATAGGTTTAAACTTTTTTTTTTGCTTTAGGTATTAAAATCTTTTCCGCCGGCCCAGCAAGTATGCTTGCGTTGCGTCCAAGGGGTATATGCAGGGAAGTAAATTAGTAAAAAAAACTAAATAAGATTAAGCAAGAGTGACGACAAAGCTGATGATGTTTCTTACGCTAACAAATACTAACCGTATTGAATTATTATTATTCTAAAGCGACACTTTTTATCTGATTGAGGTTTAGTTTTATGATAAAGAAAACTAAGTTATAGTTACTTATAAATACGCTAATATGTATAAGCTAAAATGAAAAATTAGTTACCCAAAATGGCGTATGGAACAACCTAAGAGTGTATCATTTACACCACAAACGATAAATCACCTCATCTTTCAGATTAAGATGCATAAGACAATTCAAATTCACTGTTCTCTTGTTCAAAGCCTTCAAGTGTACTTCACCTCTCAGTTTAGCTCTGGTGTTAAGGATTATTAGCCTTCTCTCAATATCATTCTTCAACCAAACAGGTGATCTCTGATTCCCATTGTATCCCACTTCTGTCCTAACCTCTGTTCTTATGGAACCAAAAGAAGCCACTCGTTGTCCACTAATCCTCATTTCACCAACAACTTGGCCGTTGTACAAGACATCTCCTTTACTAGTGGGAAACTCAAAGAACCCGAGATTAGGATTCTCAATTCTGATTTCCATAGCCAGTGTTGAGTTGAAGTAAAGCGATGATGATGTATCCTTGTTGTAGCTGAGGCTTCTTACAGCAACAGATGTCAAGCTTGCTTTCAGTGGCTTGGCTATGAAAAAGAAACCGATGATGATGAAGATGAAGAGCAGAATGCAAAGTCCAGCAAGGGTGAAAATGATGATTTTACCGGCGATGTCACTCTGTTTCGGTTGGTAAATTCTGCGAGCTTCATCAACATCTTTGCTCCTCCTTCCATATGTAGTTTCAGCATAGTGTGACATTGTTTCCTTAGAGATGGTTATGACTCATAAAAATTTGGTTTTGTCTAGAGGAAATTAGATTATAACAAGAAGATATATATATATTACTTAATCAATCAGCAAAGCCAAATCAGACAAATGAAATGGCTGAATATGTGGAAAGTAGAAAGTATCAATGGATTCTTGATCAGCATGACATTAAAAGGTTATGTGTGGTTTCGGAAATAAGTAAAAGTGCTTAAAAGAATCCTTTTTTCTTATCTTTGTTTCTCCTTAAAGAATAAGCTTTTTGCCCAAGACCTGAAGCAAAGGAAAGGTATCACGTAGAGTTTTAAGTATGAAACAACAATGACAATGTCCTTTTAAGAAACCAAAAGACAAGAATATAGCAATCTCCATAATCGTGTGAGAATCCTTCTCCTGTACTTTAAGAGCTGAGAGGAACCAATATATTCAATGATTTACGGAAAGATTGTATAGAGCTATATATTCTCAAAGACTTGGCTTTTTACCGAACCTGAAGCAAAGAAGAAGTATCAGGAAAAGAAAAGTATCAACCTTTTATGTAAAGATATTGAATTAACAATGTCCGTTCAATAGAAGAAACCAAAAGAAAAGAATATAGTGTGATTCTTTCTCCTTTAACAAACTAACAATCATGATAGCCGTGTGAATCCTTCTCCTGTACTTTGAGAGCTTGGCAACAGAAAGTTCAATGCTTTACCAAAATACTGTAACAAGTTTCAAGAATCTAGATGCACTCATAAGAAAAAAAAAATGCTGTTTATAGTGGAAATTTTAAAGACAAGTCAACGAGTGAAACACAAATACAGAAGGAAATTTCCTTCAGCTACCTGCTAGCGTGAATCTACTTACAAAGAAACCGATGCTATATATCTATTCGTCTAGGAAGTTAATTCTTGTAGCATGCCATCCAATTTGAATCCTCAGAACAAATCAGACCACCACCATCAGTGCTTATCGACTCCGCAGCAGAGCATGGAAGCAGTTCCCTTCCTTTTCCTGGAGGAGCAGAACTTTCTTTGTAATTTTGCATAACGAATTCAGTATCTGTAATCTGTTGGGATTTCACTTCAGGCATGTGGCTATTTAGTTTCTCTAATCCCACATGTGTCCTTGGCACTTTATCCAGTGCCACATGAGGATGATGAAAACTCCTGTCAACTAAAGCTCTCTGAAATTGTGAGAGATCAATGGAATCAGAAGATGTGGCCAAAGACTCAAAGTTGAAACTTGAACAGCTCGGGTCCTGTGATGAAGCCTGGATCCTTGGTGACAAATCAGTTGACTGAAAAGTCCTTGTCAGTGATTCCAAATCTGAGCCAACATCATGTTTCTTTTGGATTTCAGCTTGGGAACACGAGAGTCCAAAATAATCGTCAAAGCTTGAGTTGGATTCAGGTGTTTGAATAACATTCTCGCTTCCTAGTGTATCAGCAGATAAGGGAGACAGTTTGTCTCCTTTCAAATGCTCAGAAGGATCCAGCTCACACGTAGGGGTAGTGTCGAACGCTGAAGCTTCACCATCACAGGATGAGAGATGAATAAACCTTCTGAACCGAAAAAGCTCATTTGGAGAAAGCGAAGAACTGATCCTTCTCGTAGTCTCTTCACATATATCCATGGGTGAAAGACTTCTGCCGCTGCTAATGTTGCATAAATAATCCGGAGAAGCACTACGATCTGATAATGGCGAAGGAGTCTCATGGCCAACACACTCAACAGTTTGAGGAAACTGAGAGAAGGCATCTTCATATATTTCCTTCTCATGTTCTTTCTCCTCATCACAAGGAGATAAAAGCCAGTGCACTGACGCATCCACAGGCAAAGGCATCATAGAAGCGTTATCACAACTTCCATCATCATTACCCAAATCTCCCTCAACAAATTCATCAGAATCATTCAGTATCTTTCCCTTACCAACCTCAAAAAAACCATTTTCACCGACAGTGAGTAACCCTTTAGGCTTGCACTTCCTCTTATCACTAACACCTGAGAGTAAATGGCCAGCAGCATAACAAGCTTGTGATTGAGTTGATGCAGACAAATTCATAGACGATCCACACTGTATCTCTGGAGACACCGAAGCTTGAACAGGTGGTGTCCTCTCTTTATTACTACTACTGTTGCTACCACCATCATCTGTAGCTTCACCCTTGCTTCTATAAAATAAATCAGATCCAGTTCCTAATTTAGACACAGGAGTACTCTGAGCAATACTGTCATCTACTCTAATCGTAGTTTGGCTATCTCTAAGCTGCTTAACCTCTCTAGAAATAGAAGATTGTTTCTTCAAAACTGAAGCTTTATCATTACAAGTTGGTCTCTTTCCAGATATAGGATTAGTCTTACATCTCTGAGACTTATGCAAATTGGGTTTGTCAGTAAGAGTTGATTTCAACTTAACCTCCTCCGTAGACCTTGGTTTCTTTCTAATTAAGGGTTTACTCACAACTGGAGCAGATTTGGGGGTTTTAGCCACTGATTTCAATGGTCGACGAGGAACAACTCCTAACGAAGAATAAGATGGAGAAGACGATGAGAAAGAATGAGAAAGCAAGAACCTGTGACTACCATTGGATGCTTCACTCGCATTGCTACTACTAGTGCTGCTTCCAGAGCTTCTTGTACTCAAACCTCTCAAAGGGTTCACCGGAAATCTCTCACTTTTCAGGTTGCTCTCCTTTTTCTCCGGCGGCTGCGGCTGCGGCTGCGGCTGAGAATTAGAAAGTTTCTTCTTCGTTTGCGCATTTGAAGAAGATGTTACTCGATTCATCTTGCGGACATTCGATTAAAACCCCTCTAAGTAAGTATCTCTCTTTCTTCGTGTCTCACTCTCAAAGTTTCCGATCTACTTGATCTGAGTATTTCAAAATGTTTTTTGTTTTTTTTTGTTTTGGCGGAGGAGGCTCAGGGAGAGAGAGAGACAAACAACAAAAGAATAAACGGCGAGGTTTTGCTTTTGTCTTTTTATTCAATTACCGAAATAACCCTCAACTTTATATCTTGCGCTTAACTATAGTGAGGATAATACTGTCATCTACTTAAAGATCAACACATTATGATCGGGTTTTACGGCTAAATTCGCCACCAAAATAAAACACTCATATAAATCTTTTTATTTCCACAAAACCAAATGTATCCGACGTGTGGCTCTTGTCTGACCTCGGATAACTGAGTTGCAGGCTCAACTGGATCTTCAGGCAAACTCGTGTCTCCAACAGGTTGAGTCTTTATCTTCCTCCAAGCTCAATACATGAGCATTGTACCATGCAGTCTTTAGTTCAGGTCCTCCCCTTGTATGATTCATAGGAATAATAGAAAGTTCTTTTTATTAAGTTCAAAATTTTCAACAGTACTAAATTTTGATTTTTTTACATTATTACTATCCAAAATTAACCTTTGGACAATTCATATATGATAAAAGCGTATATAGTAATGTTTTATTACAAAAAAAGAAGAAGTTCTTTTCGTATTATTCATTGTTAATAATGATACGTAAAAACTCAAGTCCATAACAAAAAGAACATCAACTGCGAGCAGTTAGTGTATATATGCAAATATAAGACAAACCTTTACAATAAAACCCTCCTTGATGTCATTATTCTCATTTTGGTTGTCAAATGAAGATGTTGACCCACTTTCCGTCATTGTGAAAATATTACAAGATCATAAGTTAGATCCATGTTTATCACACAAATAAATCAAGCAAAAAAAAAGTTTGAGGGCAAGGGCGAGGCCGGTGAAAGTGCCAGAGGAAGGTGACATATTTGTCAATAAATTAGTAAATACTATTATCAATTACTATAATTTTCACCATAATATATCAAGTAAACTTATTTATATGTTAATAAGTTGGCGTTGTACCAATCATGTCCAACTATAAAATTAATGGTAGTTGTTTAAATTTTGACAAAGTATTCACAGCCAACAAATAATTTTTATTTTTTAACGTTATTTGCATGAGTTTATCTGATATATTTTAGTAAAAATTATAGATAATTGATAATAAAAATTTTAAATTACTATTAAGATAAAATAGTATTCAAATACTTAATTAAAAATTATAAAAATTAATTTTATTGAAGAATCAAATATGATCATCAATTATGTTTTTGTGCTTTATTTTATTTTTTCTCACTCACTCCTATTAGTAAGTGAGATGGCCGATTCCAATTAGTCGTTTAGAATCTCACGCTGGATGTTCCAACTTTTTAATAGTATACTAGATTTTGAACCCATGCTACGCGTGAGTTTATTTGATATATTTTGGTAAAAATTATATATGATCGATGACAGTTATGAAATATTAGTTTATATAAAATTTTAAATTACAATTGGTTGGTGAAATTTTTAAACTTTTATTTCAGATACAAATTTTTTTTAAAATATAAAAGTCACTTGTGTTAAAAATTTAAATCTGATCAAAAGAATCATGAAATTAGTTGAACGTCCAGGCGAGGCGGATCGAACTGGTGTCCTAGCATATCCTCAACCATTTTTTTATCAGACAAACAAAACATTTTTATAATCATGAATTAATCTTGTTTTTTCATATTTAATTGACTACCATCATCTATGTCTTCGTGATTTGTTATTCACTGTTTTCTTATTCTTCATATTCTTTCTCATCATTTTCATTGTCGCCTTTTCATAATAAATATCATCATTACTTTTACCGTCTGGTTCTTTGTTATATTCTTCTTCTTCCTCTTCCTCATCAGCTTCCTCACATTCTTCCACTGAATAATCATTTAAACCATTTTTTAGACTACCACACAACTTGTTAACTCATCAACTCTAAGACCAAAATCATTACCTCTTGTCTCGTAAAATTTTTGCAATTCACGGACCAGCTTAGTCACTACATGCACCCAATTATTAATACTTTCACCTATATAAATTTTGTTTAAATTTTGACACAATATTCACAATCAACAAGTATTCACAGTATTGGCAATGGGAGACGATACTGGTGACTGGTTTTTTAGCACGTATATTAGGTAAGCTATAAGCAGCTTGCCATATATCCTCCAAGTGAACCCTTCTAGTTAATTCCCGTTGACCTCAGACTTTTCTGAACACACAAGATATCTATCTTTACAAATTTGACAATCTCATCATGCACCCTAATTATCTCTGGCACGCCACTTATGTGTGACACCTGGTTATTCAAAAATCTAGAAGATACCCAAAAAATAATATACATAATATGCAAAACTGTAATAATAAAAAAATATTAATTATTTATATATTCAAAACAGTCAAATACTTTAAATAGTCAAAATATCCTAATGTTATTTGTTTATATTTCTCAAAGTTAAAATACTCTTTTGTAAAATCGAGCCAATATTAATTTCTAATGTTTTTCTTTTTGTATTTTTTAATTGTAGGTTTTTTGTTAATTTTGGTTAATTTTGGTTTTATTAGATAAAATTTGTTAATCTTAATAAAATTTTGGTTATTTATTCAAGTATCCAAACCGAACCAAACCAAAAGAAGCCGAACCAAGCCAAACCAAAATTTCTAAAATATTCGAATGGTTAATATATTACTATATTCAAACTAACTGAAACCAAACACAACCAAACCGAAACCAATTGGTTAACCGATTGCCCAGGTTGGCTCCTTAATTGTTGCATATATGCATCAAATTCATTTTGTCCAAAAAAAAAAATTATATACATCAAATTCATCTGTTTTTTAAACATATACATGGATTTTTAAAACTATAAAAAGGCCAAAAATATACATATAATATGAATCAAGACACATTTGAGAAAGTGCGAGAGGAAGTTGACATATTTTATACGTCAATAATTTGGTGTTGTACAAATTATGTCCATCAAATTAATGATGGTTGTTTAAATATTGACAAAATATTCGGTCAACAAATAACTGTTTTTTTTAACGTTATTATGCATGAGTTTAATTAATATATTTTGGTGAAAACTACACATACATAATTGATGATAGTCATAAAATACTACCTCATCCGTTTCATATATAATATATGATGTTTTGAATTATCCCACTTAGATTCGAATTATCCCACTTATTTTGTCAATAAAAGTATTAACTAGTATATGTTCTCATTATTCTTTCGTATAACTAGTCTTAAGAGCATCATTAGTGGAGTAATCCACCATAGTTATTCTCACATTAATTAATTATATAATTAATACTAAATTAATCAAAGCAACTCTAAGAGAACTTAAGTAAAATCATCTCATTACTAGAGAACCCCAAAGAAGATTACTCAAGCATTTAAATAATAATTTTTAGTTTGTATTTATTAATTATCAAACTTTAATTTTCTAAAATAATAAAATAATTATTTAATTTTTTTATATTACATTAAATAGAAAACAATATTTTACAAACTTTAGAATATTAAACATATTTTACAAAATTCGGAATAGTAAACATATTTTATAAAATTCAAAATAATAAACATATTAAACAGAATTTGGAATAAGATTTATTGTGCGGTTGCACCAAATTAGATATATCGTTTGTAATTTAGCTACATATTTTGGAGTAATTCATAGTTACCATACTTGATTCAGTCTTAACTTAATTATTCACCAAAATCAAAAATTGATCTTATGGAGAAAGAGCAATTCTTTTCTCAGTATATTATGGAAGTGCAAGTAAACCATTTAAATGATCAAATAAATATTTAGAGCCATGTGCATAGTATTATGTCTCAACATAGGTTATAAATTGTTTTTTTTGTAAAGTAATTGGGCAAAAACAGAGAAACGAGATGAACTCAGTATACTATCAAATTTTGTGAAACATTTGTGTATTTTTTATGGTAATACTCATAAGTACACATAGAGGCATGCCACGAAATATATAACAGCTAAAAAATCTGCAACCTCGAGTTTATTAAAATTTTGCGAACCTTACAAATCTGTATCTTGTGTTCAATATGCAACACAGAATAATCCCTCTCAAAGTATCAAAAGAATGATATAATAATAATAATAAGCAAATTGTTTTTAATCAAAATACATGAAATTTTTGCTTAAAGGTCTACAAAAATCCTCTCTAGCTACTTGTCCCCTGTAGTAGCAATCAGAATAAGCAGTGACCACCACCGTTGCATGTTAGAGTTTCAGAGTTTAGTCTTTGTGCGATATGTTTTCCGAGGGCAGAAATTTTGGATATCGGTTGGTAGCTTCAGTTTTGTGGTCATAATACTCCACCACAGCTGCTCCAGCCAAAGCGGGTAAGGTCAGTGCCTGGGCGTGCAACCTGAGAAGAATGAAAATGATGTGAAAATGTATCCACGTAAGAAGAAAGCTATAACAAAGGTAAAGCATATGAAGATTCTAAACTGAGCATTCTACGTTTACCTGGTGAACAAAATGAAGAAAAAAAGAAAAGAAAACCCACACATACACACATAAATTTTGATGCTTTCCTAATAGATGAAAGATTCAGATCAAGCAGCATGAAGTGAGCAATATAAAGCCAAGAAAGGGGAAAGAGCCATGGTGTCATATATTGTTTAAAACTAACATTGTTCATGGCCAAGGAACGAAATCAAAACTAAAAAAAGTCCACAACAAAATCATAACTTGGCGGAATCAAAACTATATAACCAAAATTACAAAAGGAAGAGTTGTTACCTAGCATGGATGATCTTGACTCTGGTTTTCATGGCAGGTTGAGACCAGTTGTAGGCGATAGAACCGGTGATACCAATGAGCCATAAACAACCTATGATGAAAGGGTCAAATTAAAAACAATAAAAATTTCAATTTCAGAGTCAGGATAAAGAACAATAATACCAAATTACAAAACAACAAAAGTAGATAGAATATGCATCCTCTCTTAATCTTTGCATGTCACAGAAGAATAAGAATTGAGGACCAAAAATGTCGTATAATCAAATCAGAAAGAGGCTAAATTTGTGTCATTTAATCGAGACAGGTACCAAAAAAAACCGTATAACGAAGAGAACTAGCTATATAGCAGAAACCGCAAAACGCTAATCAATTCTACTATATGACAATATAAAACAAAGGATCACAATTTACTCTAGATCCATAATAACAAAAACCAAAGTGGATAAAACGAATCATCACTACAAAAGAATTTTTCAGGTGATGATGATGATGAAACGACACAAGAAACCTCCGCCATCGTTTGTTGACAGAACCGAAGCGTCAATCTTTGGGTTACGCCGATTAATATAGCCATCGCCTCCGGTGACTATCAACCCTCCAAATTTAGACTGAAAATTCAACGAACTCGATGTCAATCAGTTGAATTTCCAGATTCTCGGACGAATCGTCTCTTCCATCGCCTTTTCAAACGAGAGAGAAGAGAGAAAGAGTCGGGGAAGAATGAAAGAGAAATATATATAAAAAATTTTTATTTTTATTTTTATGAACGAACCAATAAAGATCCGCCACGTCGCGTTACTAAAGGAATTGCTCAATTTCTTCCCAAAGTAACGATACTTTCATTTTTGGACTCGGAAATGGGTATTTAAATAGGATTTTGGGGTCCAATTGTGAGAGTACTCTTATTAAGAATATTCCCCAGTAAAAGTAAAGATGGTCTAAAGATTCTATGTATATAAAATTATCTTTCCTCACTGGAGCCACATCATCACCTTTATTTTAACAAATATTAATGGGCTAACAAATTTAACTTTTTAATATATAGACTATTATATTTGACCTCTCTTAAGTTAAAATATTTTCCAACCCATAACTTTCTCGGCCCAATCTACTTCAGAATAGCTAATGGTAATTTATTAAGTTCCACCCTAATAATCAGCTTCTATCGCTATCGTTCTCCACCTTATGTCACGATGGTCCGTTACCTATCTTCTTCTCTATCGTTTATGTCTTTCTCATCTTCACTACTATGGGGTTTCACCATCTCACCTTCATATGCATTCATTGCTATTCCAATAACTTCACTCCTCTTTTACTTAGGGTTCGTCGATTCCAATCTTCATTGTAACGGCGAGGATTCCAAATGGTAAGGATTGTTCTTCAATTCCCTCTTATTTAACTCTTAGCCCATTTCTACACCTTCTTATTGTCGTAATTCAGTCATTTGCATATAATACATCATCTCACTAATTCAATTTCTCACTTCCCAACCTGCCAAAAAAATCCATTGCGGCGATCATGGATCCCCTTTCGTATCTTTTGCAGAGCTTAAACCTAGCTGCCTTCGAGACTTCCATCACACTGTTAACAGCTTGCGTTTGTACCTGAGATCGATGAATCGGGCACCATGTCTTGCGGAGGTCTCTCTTTTCCTCGATTTTCTATATGTTTCTTCATAGTTAATTTGATGATCGTTGATCGTACTGAATTGTTTATGAAGTATTATGTGTTATCGAGCTTTGTACTCATGGGAAGGTAGAGACACTATGAGGAAAGTTGTTGTACAGAGTGAGTTCTTGCTTCCTTGAAGATATGGATTCTGAAGCTACAAGCACACTTATGGTCAGTCAAATGTGTTATATGTGTTAGTGCTTTAGCTGTTTTCTCAGTGCTGAATCTTTTTGCTTCAGGCTGCAGCAGATAAATGTGTGTCGGTTGACCTTCTTTTGTTTGAGAACGAGTCAATCCATCTAAGCCAGGAGAAGACCTCAAATGCTTATCGGATCTTAACAATTGTTCAATTCAAAAAAGTGTTCATGGTAGTATCCATATTACTAGATGCTTTTTATATTCTTTTTTCATACAAAGTAACTAAATCTCTCAGATTTTGATGACTGGTTCCTGCTATTTTAATTATTTGATTCTATTATGATTTATCTATAAAGAGGTATTGATTCCAGTACAAGGTAATATAAGAATAGTTATGAAACTGATATGTTCTATGTATTCAGATGGAAAATCACTTCTTAGTCTTGAAAAGAGATGGCTTCAGGAGCTAAAGGATGACACTAAAGAATAACTGCTGGCCAGCAGATGCAGTGTCTGGTGAAGAAGAAGGCACGCCTGCATCTTCTACTGTTGCCAGCATGTATAGCGGAAGACACAAAAGTGCACCTAACCAACGAACTACCAAGAAAAACCCCCAACCAACGCTGAAACGGAGGGGCAAAAAAACACAGCAAGAAACTAAAAAAACTAACCAAAAAAAATCTTATACCTAATAATAAAATCAAAGAAGCTACCCGAGAAAAATCACATCGGAAACACAAATCAACTGTGGAAACGTTCAATTGCGGTAGCAGAAGTCTGTTAGTCGAATCTAAAATAAATTGGCAAAAACAAACAACATTATGTGACTCAGAAAAAAGAGAATCTGAAAAACGAAAGAAAAGTGGGTAACCCACCTTAGGAGGCCAACGACAATATGCTTTTAGACTCCTATGGACCTAAGTTTAACGATTAAAAGAAAAAAAAAACCAAATATATAGTACAACTAAGAAAACAAACTAAAGGAAATAAAATTTGGCAATGTAGACAACAAAACAGAAAAAAATATATATTCATATAAAAAATTAAAAAAAAAAGCAAAAACAAACTCACGCTGGAAAGATATCAAAAAGGCGTTACACAGAGTCAATGCACAAAGTCTACCATGCTATTACACTACTTTGGCAGCAATCAGATCAACTATCAACTGCACCGTCAATGACATGGAAAATAGATGCGCACACTGCTACTACTACAAACAAATGCTCAAGTTTGTTTTTTCATTTAGCTTAAGGAACAACAATATGGTTTACCAATGTTATTAACCTTAAATCAATTCTATAATTCAAAATAGAAATCTCTGTTTTTCTCCTTCTTAAACAATAGCGACGCCTCCAACAGAATTAAAACAAAAAAACAAGGAACAACCCTGAAAGTATAGCAAGTAAACAAAAGATGCAAAAAAACAAATTTAAAGTCTGCCGCTTACCATCACATCAAAATCAGAACATAGAAGATCAAAATATGATGAAGAAACTTCCAACAATCGATCTCAAGAAAAAAGTCTCCAAGTATTACGACGAACATGACATAGATATATGCAAAGAGATTTTTACTTTCAAAATAAAAAGAGATGTGATGGTAAGCCTTACAGTGAAGACAAACAGAGATTCAGAAATCAATTAAAATTTTTTGGCAGCACTTCACAAATCCATCACCAAAGACAAAGAAGCAAAGAGATGAACACACCTTTAATAAACTAAAGAGATTCAGAAATACGAATGCCACAATCAGTTAATCGTAATACTAAATTATATGAAAAAGAAAACCAAGCCAACAAAAAACAATCCGGACTGTATAAAATTACAGCAAGATAAACAAGAAAATTAAATTTTCTCAAAACACAACTCACATCGAATCGAAAAAATCACTCAGAGGACACAAGAAAAAATAAATTACAACTAAGAACAAAAAACAACTCACAACTTAATTAGGAAATCTAAGGAAGCCAACACATTTTCATATAAACAAATTTGCAACCCAATTCACATTTACCTTTGACGAAATCAATAGGGGGATAACCAAATATCCCCTAAACCCGGAAAAAAAAAATATTCAAGGGAAGACGATTACGAAAGAGATGACTGAAAAAACGATTACGAGCATCAAAGACATAAGTTTAATCCTCATATTGTCCTCTAGATCGCAAACATTGCTCTTCTCCTATCCGTCCATGAGAATATCAAATTTTGAAAAAGAACAAATCCATTCCCAACTCAATAACATATAAATAATGACCCAAACCAACACATTATAAGCCTTCAGAGAAATTAGGCCCGACTGAAATAATCAAAAATAGCCCAAAAAAAAAAGAAATGTAAGTTATTGATTTTATTTATTTTTCTTAATAAAATTCAGTACCTTTTCACTACAAACACTAAAACATTGACAAAAAGTTACTTCCACAGTTTACAAAATACATATAAAAATATTAAATAACAATCCAACCACAAAATGACAAATAATAATAAATTAATCACAACTAACAACTACAGCCAAACAACAACTTCAACTACACGATGTTAACTTCTAATAATAATTTTTTTAAAAAAAGCATTAAAAAACACAGAAGATGATCTCAATTTTAAAAAATAAACAGCAAACTAAATTATACTTACTGCAAAACCTATTTTTATAGAAAAAATATCCAACAAAACAACATAAGCAACCAAAATCAAATACAAAAACAAACGTAAAAATAAATTTACGTAATCAAAAAAATAATACACAACAAAATCCAGAATACATCTTAATCTACCTACCGTACGTAGCGCGGATCAATCGCTAGTTATACATAAAAAAATAGTTATATGAGTTTCGTTTGTATTCGAATATATATAGGCTATGGTTCAATGTTTTATTAGTAATATATGGACAGAAATTACCATCCGTATCTCTTCTCTTCACAAAAGTTATAATTATTATTACAAGGTTAATTCATACTAGTTTGAGCCATTCTTAGGAATCAGGACTGTGGCAATCAAGGATATTGATAGTCTTATTTTTTCTTCTTCAATTACCGAAATAAGCCTTCACTTTATGTCTTGCGCTTTAAAGATAGTGAGGGTAATAATGTCATTTCGTTAAAGATGCATTTATCCGATGATTGATTGGGTTTAACGGCTAAAAGCGCCACCGTGTAAATTGATTGATTCATTCTTCTTCTCTAGAGATGGGAAGAAGAGCGATCGAAGGGGTTTTACTTGACGAATCTGTGCTGTTCAGTCCCGAGAGTGATGATTCGTCGCCGAGACTGCGTGATTCAGTCCCGTCTCTTCTCAGGCTGCTTCGTTACTCCATGATCCGAACGGTATTGATTGATTCCCTCCAATCCATGATTCCTATCTGCATTACAACTAAACCCTTTCATGCAATAAGTTCTGGATTTGTCTTCAATTAATTGTCTTGGAAATTTTTGTAGTGATTCTTCAATTGAGAGCTAGTTGAGAAAGGATTGAACTTTATATCATAATTGGAGAGAACTTTTTTATATGCAATCAGTTCTTTTGGTTTCGTTATCTGCTGTAACGAAAATTGGATTTTTGTTTTTTGTTTTTCTTTCATGCAGGGGATTTCTTGTGGGAATGATCTTTCGGAAAACAAGGTTTGGACTAACTATATGAACTCGAGTCTATGTTTTAAGCAAAGGGTTTTGTTCAAGTCAAATCTTTGCCTTGTCTAACTGTGTGAGGAGAATGATCTGTCTCTAATATGTTATAGGTGGATTTACTGAGGAAAACGGCTGCAGAATACTCAATTGATTGCTTACCTTTAGAGGCGTCTTTGACAAGTGTTACCTTTGGTGATACTCTCAAAGCATGGCATAGTGACGGTAGTATTCTGTATGTTGCTTCAAACAGAAAGGAAGAGATACTTCGTGAACTTAGTCCCAGCCAGCTTGTTGTTGTTATACTCGGTTAGTGATCAAGATAATCTCTAGTCCCATGAGAGATAGCATTTTCAAAAATTTCAGCTTCTGCATTTATGTCTTCTGATTTTTGTATTGTTAACTTTGATGAGGCCTCAGATTTATTGGTTTCTTTTGGGTTTCTAGATGTTGTCAAAGGTGGTTCATGCGAGGATCCTAACATGGTTCATATTGGTAGCCTCGAAGAGCTGCCAATGACTATCTGCTGCATGAACAAAAAGGTATGTCTTTACAGCGGTTCTGGCTTATACTAGAAAACGTCTATGTATTTGAAGAACTACACAGATTAGGCCAGAACTAAACAGTGTAAAAAAATGTAGTTTGAGATGCTTGATTTTACACCTTCATATTCTTCCTTTTCCATTTTCTTAGTTTAGAACTCTTTCCGGTATTAATATTTTGATGACCTTTTGATATCAACTCCCAAAACAGGCAATGGGTGATGGTGCTGCACTAGTTACTTACATCATGAAGCCATCTCGGGTAGAGGACTTCGCCAAGGTTAGAACCTTACTTGAAATCCGACTCTGAAGTACTATCTTTATGGTAATCAGACTCGTTGAACCTTATTGGGCTCACTGTATACTGATCGGATGTATGCTTAACTCTAGGTCGTTCTTCATTCATGAAAGTAATGTAGTTATATATATGATGTTCACCGATAATCAAATTTTCTGATTTTCTTAGAGGGGTGCGTTACCCATGTACCCTACTTCAAATGGGTTGATATTTCTACCCCTCATGTTTGAGTTCCCTCTTTCATCTCAACTCGAACACGCTGATATCATTTTCCACAAAGCAACTGATGAAATCTTGTCCATTCAACTGAACTGCGCCGACTCAAAATCATCTGTCGCAGTTACATTCTCTACCGGCATGGAGGAACTGAAAAAGTAAGCTTCTCAACTCTTTGTTTTCTATCTAGCACTCTTTTATATCAGCAAGTGGCGCACAGATAGTTTAAAGCTCTCTGTACATATTTGCATAATGATAGAAGGTATTTTGCTTGCAGGTATATGGAAGATCAAAATGCTTGTGCTGTAGTCGACCCTATTCAAAAATTATATCCTGTCCTGGACCGACTCAAGATGCAACATACTCTTCTTGGATTAGAGGACTTTTCTGCAGCAGGACGAAAGATAAGAGGCGCCTGCTTTCTCAAGGTCCTAAAAGTCTCTCATTTGTAGTAGCTCGTTAATTTCTTTATGCTTCAAATATGACAGAGCATCTCTTGAGTCCTTCCCCAGCAAGTGTGACCTCAGAGATTACTCCATTATAGTTTCACTTTTCTTTTTTATATTAGCAACTTAATATGAGAGTCCCTTATCTGCAGATTGACAACTATAATGAACCGGATCTGGCTCAAAACTTGTCAAGAGCTGGACTCTCTCTTCCATGTATTGTGAAACCTCAGGTTGCCTGTGGTGTTGCTGATGCTCACAGCATGGTGAATATCTCACAGATTCCATTTCGTTTTGGTATCTCGAATCTCCTGTTTCTCTTTTCACAGCAAAACAAATGATTTCATCATTCTCATTTTGTCACAGGCCATTGTCTTCCGAATTGAGGATTTTAAGGATTTGAACACTCCTGTGCCTGCCATTATCCAAGTAAGTCATAATGTAAACTGGATACCCATTTATAGGGGAACACTACTAAGTCAATATGTAAAGCATAAAGAAAACTTGTCAACCACTGATTTGTAGGAGTATGTAGACCATTCATCCAGAATATTCAAGTTTTACGTCTTGGGTGAAAAGATCTTTCACGCGGTCAAGAAATCGATCCCAAGTTCTACTAGTCTAAGGAAAACAGCCGAGGAAAACGGTCTCCAACCAATTCTATTTGACAGGTAAGTTTCATAACAGTTCCGTAGACACAAAAAACCTTCACTTGCTAAAAAGATTGTAACTTTAGTAGTTCCGTTTACCTCCCACAGCTTAAAATCATTACCTGTTGGTTCCACAAACCAGACCCCGTTAAACGAGATTGATCTAGAGCTGGTTACAGAAGCAGCTACTTGGCTAAGAAAGAAGCTTGATCTCACAATCTTTGGCTTTGACGTGGTTGTAAGTAATCATCCTCACCACAAGACCCTTTATATATATAGCCAGGTCACGGACTAGACTAACACATTTCTCTTAATCCATCTCCACAGATTCAAGAAGGAACAGGAGATCACGTGATAGTAGACTTGAACTACCTACCATCGTTTAAAGAAGTCCCTGATAACATCGCAGTTCCTGCATTCTGGGAAGCCATCAGAAACAGGTTTGACCAACATGTCCAAGAGAAGCATTGAATCCAACATTGTGGGAAAGCGTAAACTCTTCCTGTCTGTTTATTTAGAGGAATAATGAGTTATGCTTCAGTTCAGACATTATGAGACCAAAGTAATTGAGAGAAACAGAGAAAGATTGTGTAATTTTAAATCAAAGCAAGTTTTTTTTTTTTTTTTTTTAATTTTGTCGATAAGAGGAAAAAAAGGCACAATTCTATAAATACAAGACAAGGAGACGACCTTTGAGAGTCGAGAACATCTCTCCAAACAACGAAAAGAAGCGACTTTTGCCTCTTTTGGTCTCTCCCCTTCTCCGGAGGGATCTGCTCTCTCTCATCTGCTCTCTCTCTCTATCAAATCTGTAAGAAGAAGCTTCCCACTTCAAGAAATTTGAAAAAAAAACCCTAACTTTGCTTTGGGAGATTCTTCATCTATCAACTGTTAAATCTTTACCTTCAAATCTTCATCAGCCATGGCTGATCAACAAACCCTAGATTCCTCTACTCCTCAATCTGATGATCTATCTCGCTCCCACTCTACTTCTTCTACTACTTCAGCTTCTTCTTCCTTAGATCCATCGCTCTTGAGGTCTCTATCTTCAAGTCGACTCAACGCCGGAGCTCCTGAGTTCGTACCTGGTCGAACTACTCCTCCGCTGCCACAACCTCCGAGGATGATTATCCCGCCTCCTCCGCCTCACGGTATGCTTCATATGTATCACCACCAGCCTCCTTTCAATGCTCCTGTACTTGGTCCTGTTCCAATCCAGCCTCACTTGGTTCCTGTTCAAAACCATCATCCACATCATCATCGCTTTCATCATCACAATCGTCATCAGAATCAGCAGTATGTTCCGGTGAGGAATCATCAAGATTATCAGCAGCAGCGTGGTGGTGGTGCTGTCGGTGGTGAGCAGGAACCGGATTTGGTTCCGAAGAAGAACGATCGGAGAGATCATAGTAAGAGAGAATCTAAGACCGATCAAGCTACTGAAACTGGAGCTTCTGTTACGATAGATGCAAAAACTGGTTTGCCAGAAGATACTATCCAGAAGATAGTGAATCAGGTTTAGCTTCGATCTCTTTAATGTTCGAAATTTAGTTTAGATTCAGACTTGTGATCTTAAATTTGGTATCTTGACTGCTCAAAAATCACACTGTCAGGTTGAATACTATTTTAGCGACTTGAACTTGGCGACCACAGATCATCTGATGAGATTCATTTGCAAGGATCCTGAAGGATATGGTAAGTAAGAGTGTCTGTTGCTAAATCATCATCATATGCATCTTCTTAAGTTTTGTTTTACATAAAAAGTACAAATCTTTTTGTTCGAATACTTAAATGAGGTTCATGTGATTACAGTGCCGATTCATGTTGTTGCATCGTTCAAGAAAATTAAAGCTGTCATTAACAGTAATTCTCAGCTTGCCGCAGTGCTACAGAACTCAGCAAAGCTTGTGAGTTCTTTTATGTTAGTGTGTATTTTTTCGGTTGGTTAGTAACTTTGATTTGATGTTCTAACTTTTTTGAGTCATATAATAGGTTGTTAGTGAAGATGGAAAGAAAGTGAGACGCATAAATCCGATTACTGAGTCTGCTATAGAAGAGCTTCAGGTACTTAACTCATTCCTGCTGTTTCTATATTTCTGTAAGTTTATAGTTATGAGTAAAGGATTGTGTATTTGATTTTCTAATAAATTATCATATCCAGTCTCGCATAATTATTGCTGAGAATCTACCTGAGGATCATTGCTACCAAAATCTGATGAAGATTTTTTCAACAGTTGGAAGGTACAAGACTGTTTGATGATGCTATAAAACCTAGAATCTACTTCTTCTTCTTTTTATACAGTTAAGGTTTTCTAAAATTATGAGTGTTTGTCTTCAGTGTGAAGAACATCCGTACCTGCCAGCCACAAAATAATGGAAGTGGTGCTCCACCCGCAGCAAGATCAGCCAAAAGCGATGGCACGCTTTTCAGTAACAAGGTAAACTAGATGGACCCATGCGGCTTTGTGTTTGCCTCGTAGTTCTCGATTAACTGGATGCAGAATTAATGTCTCTTTTACATGTTCTTGTAGGTCCATGCTTTTGTTGAGTATGAGATGGTTGAGCTAGCCGAGAAAGCAGTAAAGCCTCACCTACCCAGATTTCTAGACTATATATGTGCTAATGTGGGTAAACTAAAGGCATGTTACTGTACAGGTTGCTGACTTAAATGAAGCGGGAAATTGGAGAAGTGGTCTTAGAGTCCGTTTGATGCTAAAGCATCAGGTATGTGATTTTAAGTTTGACAAACACACAGTGTCTTTACCCGTCCTCTCTCAATCTAATAAGCAGAGGCCAGATATCTTAGTAGTTCAGAAGTTGATGTGGGTTAAGATTAAATGTCATTGATGTGGGTTAAGATCTGAGGAAGTTGATGTCGGTTCCACTTGGCTTATATGTTATTATACTATCATACAGACAAAGGAACCAAAACAAGGTCAAGGACGAGGAAGAAAAGGACATGATGCAGAAGTAGAACATGAAGAAGATGATGCTACTACATCGGAGCAGCAGCCGATTGAGAAACAATCTGAAGAGTATTCTGGGGAATGGGATACACATGTGCAAGAGCAGCCAATAGTAGTAAGTAGACTAAATACGTTTTTGGTTCTATGCTTTGTTCTCCATGGATGATTCTTATAACTTTGCCACATAACAGGGAGAGGATCAAGGGAATGAGAAAGCGGTTGGGCAAAGAAAAGGGCGTAACAGAGGTAGAGGAAAGGGACGAGGACGAGGTCAACCACACCCGAACCAGAACCAGAACAACAATCACAACCACAATGGGAGAGGAGGGAATCATCATCATCAGCATCATCATCATCAAGTGGGAACACCACCTTCAAACAATCCAATGAACAACATGGAGCAACCAGGGATGGGGAAGCAGCAACCACCTGGACCACGAATGCCTGATGGGACGAGAGGATTCTCAATGGGACGGGGAAAGCCGGTCATGGTTCAGGCAGAGTGATACAGAGGTGTTTTAAAAAGGAGGTGATGTGGAATTGTGAAAGGGTTGCAAAAGGGAGATAAATAGAGAGAGCAAGAGAGCAAGAGAGAAAGAGAGAGAAATTTATCCTTTCCTTCCCATGGGGAATGGTTAGTTTTGCAGACTTTATATTTGTCTTACTTACTACTTCTAAATACTTTTTAATTAGAACAAAAAAAAGAAAGCAAACAACATTTTCCTCGTATATTGTACTGTACGTGTAATGATGAAACAGCAATTTCAGTTTTTTTTCTTCTTCTTCTCTAAATGCTTTTATAATGAAATAATGACATTTTTTATCTTGTCATTCTTGTGTCACTAATTGTAGCTGACAATAGATGAACGTTGAAAGTTCTAGTTTTACGTCATGCGTCTCACTATTAATAGGCGTGATTTTGTGGTCAGTGGAGAGTAATTTCAGTATTTTATTGACATGGAAGAGTCTACTCCTCACCTGAAATGCTTCAGCCGCGTCAAAGGGAATCATCTATGATCTCTGTTTGCTCGTCAAAGGGAATCATCTATGATCTGTGTTCCGCATCCCACAACATCTCTACATTAGGAACCAGAGCCAAAGAGAGAAAAGCCCTTGTTTCTTGCTTAACATCAATAACTTATTCGTTCTGACTTTAAGTATGTTTTGGATTTGGAACTCTAAATGCAATTCATATTCTCATTTTCATTTAACTTTATGAAGATTATATTCACTAATTACCCACTTCAATAACACGTCATGAAAAAGTAAAAAGAACTATTAGGATTAGATGATGAAACAATGACATTTTTATCTTATGTCACTGATCTTAGCTGACCAAAAAAAAGACCTTCAAATAACTATAAATAGCATAATACAAGATTACAAAAATTAAACATGATATGATAATATAAGATTGATATTATAATAATTCTCATGGGGTAAATTTTAATTATTATACAAAAAATTTAATATATATATATACTACACAATCGAACCTTATGCGAAGGACTCTGTCATCAAAGGGTTTATCAAAGAGACAGAAAAGTCCCAAAATAAACATAATCATCTACACTAGAAGCCAAAAAAATGTCAATTTCTTCGGCTTTTATGTTTTGTTTTTTTTTTTGTGTATTCTTGCTGCCAATCTCAAAACATGTTTTCTTTCTAGACCGAGGCACTAAAAGAAGTCAGTAAATAAGCTTTTAAATCATCTGCCATAGCAAGCGAGTGCAGACGATATATAAGCAGAAACATGTCAATGGCATACTAAAAAGAAAGTAAGCGATACAAACCATATTCATTACATTACATTACATCGATACCTATCAAAGAGTAACAGATTTAGCACACAGGAATTCATAAGAATTGGGCACTAAAAGAACCTCATCGGACCATTCGACTTTCCCCCAAATCTCTTCATCGTTGCGTTTTTCAAGTGAGATCTCTGCACACCAAATCATCTTCTTCTTAAACCCAAATCTCTGCACAGACTTGTCCCACAAAACAACCAGCTTATCACCACCATAATTTGCTAATTTAACAGAAGCAGACTTAGGAAACTGAGGTAACCCTTGTAAACCCTCTAATCTTCTGGAACCTCCTCCTTCTCCCTCAGTCTTTTCTGCTCTCCAACTAAATCTTTCAGCAGAGGCACAACAAGTACAAGGGACATAAGTATAGTCTACCTCATCTACCGTACAAAAAGCAACCCGATCAGAAAGCTTATCCAATCCTACACTTTCCCATGTCGAATCCTTTGGCTTAAAAGCCGTAGCATACAAAGGAGTGTCCTCTACTTTACCGTTAATGTAAATAATTCCATCCATGTTTTTGAAATCCAATCTCCGTTTGTTGGGCGGCACGGGATTCCAAGTTTGAGTCTCTGTGTTGTACACTTGAACGCAGTTCAAAGAATCTTGCTTTTCATACATTCCTGGTAAATACACATGCCCATCATATACAGTACGGGTGTGAACTATTCGCATTGTTGGAGCTTCACGCCAAGTGTGGTGGTGAAATCTACAATCAAGGTACCACACAGATGGAGAATCATGTACATCTGCATTAATGGCGTAAAGATTAGAGCCAACCGCAATTAGACTTGACCATTCCACTGGAGGAGGAGAGTTGAGAATTGGGGTTGGAGCCAATAGATGAAGACTTGGTGGATCCTCTTTCTTCTTCTTCTTCTTCTTGTTAATTAGGGTTTGATTAGGTTTCTTTCGGTAGAGAGTGAACCAGCGAGGGTTAGCTTCATGAGGGAAGCGTAAACACACATAGAGAAAAGTCTCGGTGCAGCCTAACAAGGTTCGGGTTTTGTATAGCTCCGGTGAAGCAAGAATCGATCGGAAGCTTTTGGAGACTAAGGAGAGATTTGGGTAATACGATCTCGAGACACGGGCTAAGATGCTCACTATCAAATCGTGTGGAAGTGACGGATTTGGGTTCGATTTCGGCGACGGTTCCTTCGTATTCGTTGTCGCCGACTTGCTGCTCTTCTTCTTCCGCCAAAACATTGTCGCCGTTGGTAAAAGGAACCCAATCGATTTCTTCTCTGACTTCACTTTACTGTTCTTGGTGGCGCGTGCGGTTGGTATGATCGATCGGGTTGCGCGTGAAAAGCATGTACATATTAATAACATGAAGGGCATATCTCAATAGTGGGCATCTATACTATTAATTGGGGAGTACAAAACCAGAAAAAAAAAAAAAAAATTTTGGCAAAAATTCCATATATTGCCCCTACGCAATAAGCAAGGAAGAAGATTAAAAAAAGAAAATTAAGGGTACCAAAGTCATTAGAATCGGTTATGGGACGCGGATCCTTGTGGTTTGTTATTATTCCATTCGGATCCTAGATATTAAAGATCTATATCCAAACACTATCTTCGCCAGAAATCTGCATAAGAAATCAAATACAAACAACATGAAAATCGGGTAAGTACTAAATAAATGGCAACTACTAATATGCAATCCCTTAGTATCCTCTTTCGTGTTATGTCAATCATCAAGATAATATGAAAATCGGGTAAGTAATAAATAAATGGCAACTACTAATATGCAATCACTTAGTATCCTCTTTCGTGTTATGTCAATCATCAAGATAATGGTTTAACATTTATTGCAAATTTTCTCTTATCAAACAAGACCAAAAACCATTTCGAATTCATTACCTTTTCTTCTTCCGAATAAAATAGCATATATCAATCATTAGAACTAAAAACAGACCAAATTGAATCGTATGATATCAATCATCAAGATCATATCAAAATATTAACTGAAAATATTAACAGTTAATCACAAATATTCTATTACCAAACAATCACAACAACCATTTCGATTGAGTTACCTTTTATAATTTCTTATTTAATAGCATATATCAATCATGAAAACTAAAAACAGAAATAGTTGTGTCGAATCTCGCTTCTTACTATACAATATCGTATCAAACCCAAAATCAAATCGAGAACACAATATCTTATATTCATTGCATCGAATATTCTACATTTAAACCAAACCCAACTTCAAATATCTATATAAACCATAGAATACATTGCAAATATTAAAACTCATCAGACCTACGAAAAGAGAATAGAAATTTACCTTCGATTAAGTCATGGCTTCGATGAATGGATTCACACATGTTTCGGATCTCAAGGCCTACAAGACAACGTGGAAAATCAAAGTCAGGATCGTCCACACATGGAAACAATACACGACATACGCGGGAGAAACTATAGAAATGGTTCTAGCTGATATTCAAGTAAGTTTCTGATTTCTCCTTATAACTTATAAACATATATACTTCAAACCACAAAGTTAACTAATGTTTTAATGCTTTTTCTATCTATACTATTATAGGGAGACCTCATTCATGCTACTATTAAGAAGCAGCAATTCAACAAACACCAAAGACTTATTGTTTTTGGTGATTGGCGAATTATCGAGAACTTTCAGCTGTCAAGATCAACAGGGAAGTTCCGGGCAACAAAGCATCAATACAGAATGACCATCATGAACTCCACCATCATAAGCCGATGTGATTCTGTTTCAAATGATTTTTATTTGGATCTAGCTTCTTTCGATAACATACTCGCTGATGATGGTTTGAATGAAAACATTCTAATTGGTACGCTAATATATGGTTTAGTTATATATTAATGGTTTGAATTACTATCCTATGTTATTACCTGAATAACATAAATTCCCCTACTTTAGATGTTGTTGGACAGGTTGTTTCGTGTGGAGAAATGAAAACCTCAGAGCTTAATGACAAACCCAAAAAAAGAATAGAGGTCATCCTTCGAGATACAAGGTAACAAAACTATAATAGATATTTTGTCTATTAACTAATCATCTCAGTGACTAATGTGTGTATTAACTTTTGTGGTATTACAGTGACCAGCGTTTGTCATGCACCCTTTGGGGGAAGTTTGCAGACAAAATGTGGACAGCATGTCATGAGGCAAATAAGGCAATAGTCACATGTTTGATCCGCTGTGCAAAGATTAACACATACAATGGTATGTATTTATAAAGTATTTGTACTTGGTATTTACGGAATTATGTGTAGGGTTCTTAATGATGTTTATCTAATATTTGTAGGAGAAAGAACCATTTCAAATGCCTTTGATATGTCGTTGCTGCTAATCAATGCTGAAGACTACCCTGCTGTTCAAGATTTTGTCATCGAGTACTATTCCATATTTCGTAATTTATACTATTGCATCAATCTATACTATTAATAATATAGAAATCAATGTTTATGCAATTGTTTTCTTAACTACTAACCAGGCTTCCACAAGATGATCTGAAGATTACTTTAGGTGAAAGGAATTGTGATTGTCTAAAACCTAAACATGAGAATGATGATTACATCAACCAGTTCCCACGAAGTTCTATATCAGATCTTCTTGAAGCTCAGATGGTAATTACGATAGCTTATTTAACTATATGTAGTTTTGATTTGAAACATTTCTGATTTGCTATTATGTGTTATAGGAGGGGAAATTCAAAATCTATTGTAGTATCTACCACATCGATATGGAGTTTGGGTGGTATTACTTTACATGTGTTAAGTGTAAGGGAACATGTTTGAGGGTACCGAAAAAAGAGAATGAAATCATTACCAAAAACAAAAAATATCTCTTTGAGTGCAAGAGTTGCAACCAAGATGTTTCGAAGGTTGTATGCAGGTACTTGATTTCTATACTTTTTATTTATAGCTTTGTTAACATATAGATCAAGAAAATGTTTATTGACCCTTTGGTTATTGATTTGGCCTATGCTAGGTATAAACTCGTGCTTGATGTCATGGATAGCTCTGGTGAGTCAAAGTTTATTCTTTTTGACAACAATGCTATCAAGATAGTCAATCAAACTACTACAGATGTACTTGGGGGTCAATATGATGAGGTAACTGATTGTTATTTAGCTTTCAATTGACCATTTTCTCATTATATTGATAGATTCAAACAAACTATACTATTACTATATTCCCAGATTCAGGATCCTACTATTGTGCCACCTGCTTTGCAAGCTTTGGTTGGAAAGTCATTCTTATTCTTAGCTTCTGTTGAAACCGCTAACATTGTTAATGGTAAAGAGACTTATAAGGTGTCCTATGTTGAGATGGGTGACAAGAGTAGATGTTTTGATAATATTGAAGAATCGGACATACAGAATGATCCTACGGATATGATCTCTAATGAAGTTCAGGTAGAAAACGTTTTCTTTAAGTTTTTTCCCAAAAAAATGAAACATGTTCGTTGATTTAAACATCTCAATTTTCAGGATCAGACAAATAGCAATGTTATTGGGACATATGTGACCACACCCTCATCGAAACGTAAAGAGGATTCGAATGATGATGCCACAGCACAATCTTCAACATCAAAGAAGCAGTGTCTACCATCAATCAATCAGGCAATAGAAGAAGCAAAGGATAAGATTCAAGGAGAGGAGGAAAAAATTCAAGGAGAGGAAGACAAGATTTAAGGAAAGGAAGACGCGGGGCCTTAACTTGTGGAGTGGATCGTGAAGTCTTTTAATTGATTAGTTGGTTTTCTATTTAGCATCAAATAAACTAGGATGGTTTTTTTTTGTTTAAACTTAGAATATTCGTTTCGATAGTCTAAGTTTAAGCTTTTTTCCATGCTAGACATTTCTAAGTTTCGTTGTTTCATTAATTTTAATGATTTTTACAAAAAAAAAAAAAAACGTTTATGCTTATAAACACTTACTGGTATTATTAACATTAGTGAAAAGAGAAATATTGATTGTAGTCTACTCAAACATACCTGTTTGGTAATATATATCAGGCTGAATGAACCAAGACCTTTGCACTCAACTCATAATCCTACATAGAGGAACAAGTTTAGTAGAATATTTGCAGTTAAAATACATTTGTAAAAAGAAAATCACTGAAAATATCTTCCCTAACTGAGTAGATTACGAGTAAAACAATATTAGCAATGATCACAAAATATTAAGGCTTAGAAGAGGAATTTATGTCAACAACTAATTATGGGAATAAATCAAAACAGATATTATCATGCTTTCTAACCAACTAATTTAATATGTCATAACTAATTCTTCAGATTACGGGTAAAACAATATTAGCAATGATCACATAATATTAAGGCGGAAAAGAAGAATTTATGTGATCACATAATATTAAGGCGGGAAAGAGGAATTTATGTCTGTTTAACTAATTATGGGAATAAATCAATTCAGCAATTAAGATGCTTTCTAAACAACGAATCTGATATGCCATAACTAATTCTTCAGATTCTAAGGTTTTTAAAAACATTAGAAAATATAATAAGCTTCCTCATCGTGGAAAAATTCATTTTAAAATTGGAAAAATGAAGAAGAGAAAAAATGAGCTCCAATCCGGATCTCAAAAGAACACAAAAAGCAGTTTTATAAAAAAACAAAAGTCACAGTTCAGTGATGAAAACCTCAATCCTAATACAGTCAGTAATCAAGGTGCAGTCATTCAAGTTGAAGCAGTTTTCAAAAGACTTTTCGATGGTTTGAATCACAAACCTGATTATGCAAAAAAGGTTTCTCATCTTCACCCGAATCACCCACATGTGCTTAGCTTCCAATCTGGTATGACCATAGTAGATATGTTAAATATACTTAGAAATTATTTAAACATGTTATCTAAAACTGTTTATTTTAATAGGATCTTCTACTAGGACTACATCTAAATCAAGACCAGTGTTGTCAGATGTTACAAACCTGCTTGTCAGTCCCAACCATTTTAATCATGCGACAGCAGCAAAATGTATAGCTACACACCAAAGTAGCAAAGATGGGAAGCTTGAATCTGCAATGACTATACAAGGTTTGTGTTAGTTCATAAATTACCAATAATATAAAAGCTATTGTCTAATAGCTACACCAAAGTGTTATTCGTATTCAGGAACCTTCCTTCCTCATGATATTACCTTGCCCAACCATTCACAAATTGCGGAAGATACTCCACCTAACAAACAAAGACAAACCAGCAGGATATTTAAACAACTTAGTCCTCCATCAGTAAATAGCAAACAAGGTACTACATATAATTATTATCAACAGTAGTGATTTGAAAATGTCTTATGACTATTCACTTAGTAGGTAATCATCTTTATTGTATTAATTAACTAATCTGTCTCTGTTATAGCATCAAAAGGAAAAGGAGTATTACTTACTAGACCAAAAACACAGTTCCGTCTTGCAAAATTCCTTGCTAGGCAAAAGAAACCAAATGCTCTTCTGATTCCAGCTGCAACATTCACAGAAGGAGACGATAGCATCCATAACCAACACATACAAAGAGGAATGAACACAAGTAAGAAGTCATATGTGATTTACATAAATATTGATTTTACGTGGTTGCAAGTTTATTTTAAATACAAACTTCATTTGAAAATGGAAAATGAAGAAGCTAATGGAGATAAAGAGGAACAAACATACCAATGCAGTAGCAGTTCGGACGATGGTGATTCAGAAGACTCAGAAGGCGAAAATGGGGTTGAAGATGTTCCTGCAGATGTTTATAAAGGATATCAGATTTTGGACATATTAGATGAAAGTTTGATAAAAGCATTTGGATCCAAATCAAAAAGACTCTTACACCTAAAGCTAAGAAAAAACGACAGGTAGATATCATCTAATATGTGCTATGATTGTTAGTATTGTGAGTTATGAGTTAAGTATTTTTTGATATTAACAAATGTTTTATACTATATGTAGAGTATCTTGACCATGGCGACCCTGATTATACATGTTCATATTGTGGAGCTATTATGTGGTATGGGGAGCGGATTAATAGGCACAAGAGGGATAAAAATCCTACTTTCACACAATGTTGTTTGCAAGGATCTGTTAAACTTCCTTTCCTACAAAATCAGCCTGAGTTATTATTTGCGTTGTTAACAAATGATGACGAATTGAGTAGACATTTCAGAGAAAATATCAGAGCATACAACATGATTTTTTCATTCACCTCACTTGGTGGGTGTTGCGAAAACTCAGTTGTCAAAGGTCGTGGTCCTAACATGTTCCAGATACAAGGAGAGAACTATCATCTACTTGGTAGTTTGAAGCCTACAGGCGGTGATTTTCCAAAGTTTTCACAATTGTATATTGTAGATACAGAGAATGAGGTTGCAAACAGAGCTGGCATTCTGAGGTATGTTAAACACCAATGTCTACACATTATAAAATATAATAGTTGACTGATTGTTTTCTTTTTTCAGTAAAGCAAAAAATTCAGGAAAATATAAAAAGAAACAGAAGTTAAGACATGATGTGATTGCTGCTATAATCAAGATGCTAGATGCTGTGAACCCTTATGTTGAAAATTTTAGATCAGCTAAAGAGCGGCTAGATACTAATCCTGAAGAAAGTTTTCATATGAGAATTGTTAGTGATCGTCAAAAAGACGGACGAAACTATGATGTACCGACATCATCAGAGGTTGCTGCATTAATTCCAGGAGACTTCCATGTTGCAATGCCGACTCGGGACATCATCATTGAAGAGAAATCAGGAGAATTACAAAGAATAAGTGAAATACATCCAGCCTATCTTGCTCTACAATATCCTTTGTTGTTTCCTAAGGGTGAGGATGGTTATAGACCAGGAATATTAAAAGGACCTGGTGGTTGCAAAAAAATCAAAAGAATCGAGATACAGAGAAAGAGAGGAAGTGCATCAGTATGCGCCAATGGTTTGCATTCCGTATACAGGAGAGGAAGAATGAATCACATAGTCTGTTAATGTCCAAAAGATTGTTCCAGCAATTCTTAGTGGATGCTTATACGACTATAGAGACTAACAGGTTAACTTTTCTCAAGCTAAATCAGTCAGCTTTGAGGGCTGCTAATTATAATACGGTGAAGGATGCTGCTAATCAAGGAAACACAAATTTGAATGACCAAGGGACCAAATGCTACTTGCCAGCTTCTTTTGTTGGTGGACCTAGATATATGAGAAATATGTATCTAGATGCAATGGCAGTTTGTAAGTATTATGGATTTCCTGATCTATTCATTACATTCACTTGCAACCCTAAATGGCCTGAGGTGGTTCGATTTTGTGAAGCAAGAAAATTGAATATTGATGATAGGCCGGAGATTATTAGCAGAGTGTTCAAGATGATGCTAAACTCTTTAATGGATGATCTAACAAAAAAACATATGTTAGGACGGACAGTCTCATGTAAGTCTCCGTATGAATCTATTTGTGTTTATACATTTTTCTAACTTTCAATTTTCTTAATAATTTGGATTTTTTTTGCGTGTTTTTTAGCAATGTATACCATTGAGTTCCAGAAGAGAGGACTTCCCCATGCGCACATTTTGTTATGGATGCACCCAGATTCTAAGTTGCCAAAATCAGAAGACATCGACAAGATGATATCCGCTGAAATCTCAGACAAGCATAAAGAACCCGATCTTTATGAGATGGTTAAGGAAATGATGATTCACGGACCATGTGGGGCTGCCAATATGAATTCACCATGTATGGACGAAGGGAAATGTACAAAGTTTTTCCCCAAAAAAAATGTTGATGAGACAACAGTTGATAAAGAAGGATTTCCAGTTTATAGAAGGCGGAAAACAAAACATTTTGTTGAGAAGAATGGTTTTAAGTGTGACAATCGCTATGTTATTCCATATAACAAAGTGTTGTTACTAAGATATCGGGCTCATCTTAATGTTGAGTGGTGCAACCAAACAGGTTCTATCAAATATTTATTTAAGTACATTACTAAAGGGCCTGATCGTGTATCAGTTGTTGTTGAGCCATCTTCGACAGAAAAAGTACAGAACAGGAAAGCTAACAAAGTAAGAAAGGAGACTCCAGTTCAAAATACTGAAGGTAGTGGTACCGTTGATGAAATAAAAGATTTCTTCGATGGCAGGTAAATGTTTATATTATCTATATTATTTGATCTTACTGAATTAGACCAGAAATTTAGAAAAAAATTAGCTTATGATGACCGAATTTTTAATGGCAGGTATGTTTCAGCTTGCGAAGCTGGTTGGAGAATATTAAAAAATCCCATAACTTACAGGTCGACATCAGTTCAAAGGTTGTCTTTTCATCTAGAAGGGAAGCACCTAATATATTTCAAGGGTGATGATGAAGTAGAAACAGTTTTGGGGAGGGGGGAGTTAGTGAATTCTATGTTCCTCGCTTGGTTTGAGTTATGCAAAGTTAGTGAATTGGCAAAAACAAAAACATATGCGCAAATCCCTGAGTTTTTCACATGGGATGGGAAGAAAAAGAAGTTTAATTTAAGAAAGAGGCCAGGTACGGCGATTGGAAGGATTAACTACGTTCCAATTGGTTTCGAAGATGGATATTATCTACGAGTCCTTCTTAATACTATCACAGGACCTGAGTGCTTTGATGACATTAAAACTGTTGATGGAGTCGTCTATGGAACTTACAAAGAGGCATGTTTTGCTTTAGGGTTGCTAGACAATGATCAAGAATATATAGATGATATAGTGAGAACAAGTTTTTGGGGTACTGGAAACTACTTACGTCGTCTATTCGCTGTAATGCTACAATCTTTTAGTTTATCTCAACCAGAAGTTGTTTGGGAAAAAACATGGTCTCTTTTAACTGAAGATATAGAGATGAGACGGAGAGAATACTTTAACCGACCAGGTAAAACATCAATCTTTTATAATCATTACAGTGTCTATTATGTGCGAGTTATATTCTAGGTCTGATTTAGGATTTTCTTTTTGATTTTGTGAAGATCTTATTCTATCCGATGACGATAAGCAGAGGTTTGGTTTACTTGAAATAGACAGCATATTAAAGGGCAATGGAACAAGGTTGTCAGCCTTTGCCACAATGCCTACACTTCCAGAAGATATAATTGATGATACTAATGTGTTGATTGTTGATGAGAGAGACTATGACCGGAAAAAGCAGCAAGAAAAACATGATTCATGGTTAAAGTCTATGACAGACGAGCAAAAAAACATATACAGAGAGATCATGGAAGCAGTGGATAACGACATGGGTGGTGTGTTCTTTGTCTATGGATTTGGTGGAACTGGTAAAACCTTCCTATATAAAACTCTATCAGCAGGAATAAGAGCGAGAGGATCAATCGTCTTAAACGTTGCGTCCAGTGGCATTGCTTCTCTATTGTTACCAGGTGGAAGGACAGCACATTCTAGGTTTGGAATTCCTATTAATCCGCATGAAAGTAGTGTTTGTACAATGAGTCCAGGTTCAGATCAAGCACAGCTGGTGGAAGAAGCATCTTTGATAATATGGGACGAAGCTCCAATGATGAGCAAACACTGTTTTGAATCGTTAGATAGAAGTCTGTCGGATATTATAAAAGGAGCTGGTAATCGACCTTTTGGTGGAAAAGTTGTTGTATTTGGTGGAGATTTCAGGCAGGTGTTACCCATCATCCCAAATGCAGGAAGAGCAGAAATCTGTATGAGTGCACTAAATGCTTCTTATCTGTGGAAGCATTGTAAAGTATTGAAGTTGACCAAGAATATGCGGCTTCTTGCGAATAATTTGAGTCCTACAACAGCTAAAGAGATAAAGGATTTCTCAGAATGGATACTGAAAGTTGGTGATGGAAAGATTTCTGAACCTAATGATGGTGAAGTGATGATAGATATTCCCGAAGAGTTTTTAATCACATCGGCAAATGATCCTATTGAGGTAATAAGCAGAGAGGTTTATGGAGATCCTAATTGTTTGAAAGATAATGATGATCCTAAATTCTTTCAAGAAAGAGCAATCTTATGTCCGACCAATGAGGATGTTGGCATAATCAATGAGTATATGCTTGATCAGCTTGAAGGTTAGTAATATTTGTTTTTAAAATATTCATGTTTCTAAGAGATGTTACGTTTTCTTAAAGATCTAATATATATACAAACACTTATTAAACGTGGAATTTGATTTGTAGGTGAGGAAAGAACATACCTAAGTTCAGATTCTATTGATCCATCTGATAAACGTTTTGAAAATAATCCAGTGCTTACACCCGATTTCTTAAATAGCCTAAAGGTATCTGGAGTTCCAAATCATAAAATTAGATTGAAGGTGGGTTGTCCAGTAATGTTGTTAAGGAATATAGATCCAAGAGGAGGGCTAATGAACGGAACAAGGTTGCAGATCACACAATTGGCTGAGTTTGTTTTGGAAGCTATTGTGATTACAGGAGACAGAGTCGGCGACAAAGTACTCATTCCAAGGATATTGCTCACTCCTTCAGATACTAAACTACCATTCAAAATGCGGCGAAGACAGTTACCTTTAGTTGTTGCTTTTGCAATGACTATCAACAAAAGTCAGGGACAGTCTTTGGATTATGTTGGGTTGTATTTGCCTAGGCCATGTTTTTCACATGGTCAGCTTTATGTGGCAGTTTCAAGAGTGACTAATAAAAAAGGATTGAAGGTTTTGATTGTAGATAAAGAAGGAAAACCTCAGAAGAAAACAATGAACGTCGTATTCAAAGAAGTGTTTCAGAATTTGAAATGAGTCCGCTTATGTAGGAAAAAGTCGTTTCCAAAGGTAACTGTTATTCATTCAATTTTATTATAGATAGATGAATATGTACTTGAAGTCTAAATTGTGCTTATGAAAACTTAATTCTGGGCTGTGTTATAATAACAGGAAGTTTACAAATGAGGAATAAACTGACGAGGATGGTGAAGTGGAGAAATTAAATGAGTGAAAGAGTTTTGTGGATTGGTATGCTTTATTGCATATGTTTTGTTTTAAAGAGTTAGGATGAGACAGTAATAATTTAGTATGGTTTTTTTATGTTTGAACTAAATATACTGTGTCAGCAGTAGGTTTAGTCTCAAACTTTTTTCCATACTATAGAAACTTTTCGTACGATAGAATTTTATAATAAAGACTATTATTAACTTTTATAAATTGAAAACAGAAACCAATTACTTTAAACAACCAATTGCCAATACCAACATAAACAAAGATGTCGAATAAAAACTTGATTAACTTACAAGGATATTAACTTACCAGGATTGTGTAGTGCTTGGTACTAATCTCCACCTCCGAAACTACCATGTTGTTTAAACTTACGCAAAACCCAGAATTACCATGCGAAATAAACAAATTCTGTATTAGATTTGTTAATAGAAAATGATTAATAAAGACGGTGTTAAACTATAGTAAATTTGCTTTCTTACCATAGATTTAAAAACTATTTGCAAAGCAAAAGGTATTCAATAGACCAGTATGTTAAGAGTCCTTCTTCAATCCAAATGTTTAGTTCAGTGAGTGTCTAATTCAAAGAATTTAACCCTGTCCAGACAAAACAAAAATATCAATAATGACCAAAAACCAGATAACAAAGAGTGTATATACAGAATTCGAAAGAGTTTTGTTTTCTTATCTTCCTTTTAGTCTGGATAACTACTTAACAATACTAGCAGAAAGCACAAATTTACACTGAATTAAAACTTTATTAACTTATTTGGATAGTAACTTACCATGATTGAGGTTAGGTTTCCTCTTTACTACACGTCCCATTTTGTTGTGATTGTTGAAACTTAGGCCAACACCAGTTTTACTCGCACAAAAAGAAAATGGGACATTAGTTTTGTTAAAAGAAAATGAACATTATAGTAAGTGTTCAACTCAAATTTATTTGCTTTCTTACCTTTCATTTGAAAACTTTATGCAAAGCAATTAGTAGTGAATACACCATTACAGTATTCACTAACACCTCCTTCAATCCAATTGCCGAGTCCAATGATCGTCTAACTCAAAGAAATTTTAGACTGACCAAACAAAACCAAAATATTAGTGTTTTGAATTCATCAGACTAGATGTATAAGCACGAATCGAAAGAGTTTTTCCTTATCTTTTAGTTACTCGACTTTAGTTGTTTTCCTTAGCTGAGATCAAACCAACAAAGAGGAGAACATAAAAATTCAATATTAATCATAATATTGATTCTATTTAAATAAAAAAGAGAAAAAATTATAAGTTTTGGAAATAGATACAACCTGTAGAAGAAGATCATTTTTCGATCCAATCCTTTTCCAATCCAGACCAATGCTACATACAAAATAGGACAAGTAAATAGGAATTCAATATAAAAAAAAATTGAATTTCGGATTAAATCATACTAGATGTATAAACACGAATCTAAAGGGTTTTGTGCTTATCTTTTATTTTAGCCTTCTTTGTTTGGTTTCCTGTTTTTTTAGAACAAAAGAGAACGAAAGAGCATTTGGTTTAAAAATACAATAGTATAGAATGATTGATCAATACTAACAAAAAAAAGGAAAAATAAACAATTGGAAATAGATTCAAACCTTTAGAACGAGATCCATATCAGATTCAATATTTTTGGAAACCAGATCGACGCTACATACATAATAGAACAAATAAATTATAAATCTACACCGAATCTTGATAATTGAAAAGACGAATCTATAAATACAAGATCGACTTATTACCTTATCCATTGAAGTCGAAATCAGAGAATTGCAAAAAGACAGATTATCCAATAAATCTGATCATGTTAGTTTAAGTGGGATTCCAAACTGGTAATAGAAGAAGCTTCAGAGATTTTCGGATATATCCGATCTATATTGCTCAAATCCGATCTTCAAAGATTTTTTTTGCAACACCGACAATTTTCTCTGTATCTCATCTTTTTTTTTTTTTTTTTTTTTTTGTCTCTTTGGTTTCCTTAAAACGATTGAGAAGAAGATATGAGTCTTCATGGGCCGTGATCGGATTTATAAAAACCCAAATATACTTATACGCACGTGGCCCATTAAACTTTCATTTTCTATACTACAATACAATATCTTTTTGCTCATATTAATACAATGTAAATGAAAATTAAATTTTAAAGAAATTGAAAAGGGTAAAAAAATTTATAAAAAAAACCCGCACGTACGTGCGGGTCATATCCTAGTTGAATCTTAATGGCCCTCAAAACAATACTTTGAGCTTTTCTAATCTTTTCAAATCAATAAAATGTCACCTAGAAAATTTTAATTTATAAATATTCGATTTCAAAATATTGGATGTTTTGAGTAAAAACACACAGATTAAAAAAATGAATACTTTGAAAAAGTTCAACCAATCATAAACAAGACTATATAATATAAAATATTAAACTAATTTAAAAATTACATAAAAACTTAAAAAAATAATAAAACTTATCTAAAACATCCTATATTATGAAACAAAGGAAATATATGATTATAATTATTAATGCGACAAGATAAACAAAGTTTAATTACAGTCACAATTTAATCTTTATTTCAAATATACGAGTACAAATTCCAGTCATAGAGAAGTCGCTATATATAAATATATGTACAGCGACTTCTATATGACTACACATATTATAGTCTTAATGTAATCACAAATGTGAGACCATAAAATAAGATCAGTAGATCACATAGCAGTTTGATATCTTGCGACTACCATGTGACTAAAAGTTTTTTCGACCAAATTTTAGCAACCACTTAAGACGATAGCGAAATAGTTATATATAACGTATTTGCGGCTACATTGGAATGATTGTTGGAGTTACAAACAACATGTTTTTTTGTAGATCCAATAATTAAAATACAATACTATTGTTGAATGATTCTATAATACATTTAGTTAATAAAAATTATGATTTTTTCTTGCATAAGATGTAATACAAATTTTTAAAACGGATATATATTACTCAATAGATAAATAAAAAATACGGGTACACTATCCCACATCGTCTAAAAAACTTGGGCAATGGTTCAGAGTCATACTGTAAAGAGACCAAAATGATTCCAAATACAAATGAGTAGAAAGCTTGATTTATCAGGCATTCAAACTTTAAAAACTTTTATTTGGTTTATTCCGGTTCTTTATTTTAAAGATTTTTAAAAGGTTAAATATGAAAAATATTTAAAACTTTTAAAAAGTTAAATATGATAAATATTATAATGTAGGTACAGAATAAATATTAAAAAGTAAGATGATATAGTGTGAGTTAAAATATCTCGGGACGAGGTTATATAGCGGGACGGATTTTATCGATATTTATATAAATTAAAAAAATATCATTAATTCGATGTTACAGAGGTAAAACATCATTTCATTATTTTGTTAATATTGTCGTATGAGAGAATAAACATATCTAATTAAATTTATTAAATAAATCTTATGTAAAAAATAAATTATATTGCGGTATTATATGGTTTATTTAACAATTATTATATAATTATAATATATTTAACCAACAAATATAACTTATAATTTAAATATTTTAGTTATAAATAATTGTTTTCTGCGGTGTACACCGAGTTTTAATCTAAGATTAGTAACTAATTAAACGGAGAAAAGCATTATCTAGTATCTACATAATTAACGTTTAAGAAAAATGCTTTCATATATAATTCATAGTGGCCAAAGTAAACGATCCCTAATTATTTTAGTCACCCTGGGCGTTCGGTAGAAACCGTTCAAACCGAACCGAACAAACCGACATTTTCGGTTATCGGCGCAAACCGAAGACATTTAGTATAACCGTTCGGCGTAATTGATTTTGGCAATCGGATTTCGGTTCGGTTCGGTTCGGTAATCGGATCCGATCGGTTATACCTAAACCGAGATTCCGCAGCCATATACAAGGCTAATAACATAACCCATTAACCCTAATACGTTTTGTTTGTCTTCTTTGGCTGCCTCTTGCGAGTCCTCAGATCCAAAAACTCCATCTATTCAACACTTCTCCAATTTTATATAGGTAAGCTCTTCTTCTTTCTCTTTAATTCTATGTTTTATTCTTTACTATGTAAGTTCTTCCTATATCTTTATAACTTCTGATTAGATTTGGAGAATTATTCTTCTGGGTTTGTTACTTTTTTTAGGGTACTAGTGTTGATGTTTGTCTTCCTCTCTCGTTTTAAAATCTTAACTGTTGTTTTTTTTGCTGTGTGGTGATTTTATTTATACTGATTTGTTTAATCGATTCTCATTTGGTGTTGATGATGTTAGGTAATAAAGTGGACGATTTACCACATCTTCACCGTCTCACATCGCCGTCATTGTTTCGCCGTCATCGTTGGCCGCCACCACAGCTCATTCTCGAAAACCCTAATATTTGATGGATCTGTCCATTTGGGCTTTTCACTATTGGACTTGTTTTCAGACCCATTTG
This sequence comes from Camelina laxa, assembly GCA_024034495.1. Taxonomy (NCBI): domain Eukaryota; kingdom Viridiplantae; phylum Streptophyta; class Magnoliopsida; order Brassicales; family Brassicaceae; genus Camelina; species Camelina laxa. The sequence goes on from CM043882.1 coordinate 1,701,380, forward strand.
TTTTCAGACCCATTTACTTGTCTTGATCTATTTTTTTAAGTCTGTAAATTTTTATTTGTTGATTTAAGCCCATTTATCTTGTTTTTTTGTTTATTCGGTTCAAATTAACCGAATAAGAAAAAAATCGGTTTGAATTCGGAATTGATTTAAAACGTGATAACCGACCCGAATAACCCGTGTACCGATTGACTCGAACCGAATTTAATTTCGGCTCAATTCGGCATGAATTTTCAAAAACCGAATTTTCCCAAAACCGAATAACCCGACCCGTTTAACCCGAGATCGCCGAACGCCCAGGGCGATATTTTAGAATTTAAAAAAAAAACAAAAGACAAGTGAAGTGAGAGAGACTGCATCGATAAGTAAGAAAAACAAGAACCGTCCGTTTCATAACATAACTTACTTCTCTCAAAGTACAACAAACAAACTTGAATCTCATGTTCGAGAATTTGCGATAGATTCTCTCACCAAATCCAATTTCAATGGCGGATCCGTCTTCTCAAAACCATCCTCCTCCTCCTCCTTCTTCTCTTTCACCAACCCCTCAATCAGGAACCTCGGAATTATCGCCACCGTCTCCACCGCCTTGCTCTGCCTTGTCCTTTCTCAAGACTGCCAACAGACCAAAGCTCCGTGTGACATCTGAATTCGACAGCGATAGTCTCCTTTTCTTAAACAAAGTCTCTTGTAAGCTCTTCGATAACCTCGCCAAGCTCAAACTCTCGTTTCAGAACAATTCCCAGCGCGAGATTTCACAGCCTCAGGTCTCCTTTACTTCCAAACACGTCTCTGTTCTCTATGATATCGAGGAGAAGAACACCTTCATCAAGAGCAATCTCGATGTTCACCCTCGCCTTCAGCTCCGAGCTCTTCATAATGTCAAGGTACTTCTTCTTCCTGCTTCTTCTTGCCCATTATCACTGTTTGCTACAAAAAGGATTGATTTTTCTTTTCCTGAGGCACACTTCATCTATTTTGTCGAATTTGGGCTCAGATAAGACCAAAAGGATTAATCTTTGTTTGAACTTAATTGTCAAATTGGGGATGTATATATATTTAGCAATTTGTCATTTATGGGACAGAATAAAAAAATGTGTGCTTCATTGTGTAACGGTTTTGATAAGGATTTATGGTACCATTGGTTTTGGTTTGCGTCCCTGTTGTGCATTTAGAATTTGCTAGTTTTGAGTGGGCATTTGAGAGCTGTGCAATTAACTATTAGTAGCAGTTGGATATGTGTGTAGCCTTATGTTCAATCCATGACTATGTATGTATTAATTTAGTGCTGCGTCTCTGATGTATGGCTAAACTTTATGTTGTTGCAGGCACAACAAGGAGAGGTTGCTATGGAGGCAAATCTGACTGAACCAGGCTATTCTCTGGAGCTTTCATCGCCTGTTCCTATTGGTTATGTGAGTGCCATCCCTTACATTGTCTATTTGGTTTTGCATTTGCCATAATTTTCTTCATCAGTTACCCTGTAAATTGTTGTCTTGCTTGGCTGGGGACTACTTTGCAATATGTTGCCTTTAAACACTAACTTTAATTTTCCGAATGGTTTTCTCTTTATGTAGCCAAGAGCGACTCTTAAATTCCCACTTGGAGAAATTTCGTTACAAGAAAAAGAAGATGAGGAGGAAGAGAAGCAGAAAAGAGTTTTGTCTGTTAACGGGATCCTCAAACGTCAAGCCATGAATGGTATTTGTACCGCTCTATACACAGATGAAGAGTTGAGGCTGAGATATGCTTATAAGGTTCTTGTCTTTTACGAAATTGCTTCTCTGCGTTCTTGTGTTACTATTTCAATACCTTTTAGAAGATTGCACATGCAAGAGTATATCCTTTCTTTCTTATCTTTTGTTGGATCTGACATTACGACTTTTACTTCTTCTTTTTTTCATTTAGGATAATGCATTGTCCTTCATTCCGAGCATCTCCCTTCCGTCCAACGCTGCATCGTTTGCATTTAAACGTCGGTTTACCCCTTCAGATAAGTTGAGGTTAGTGTGTCTCCTCTTGCTCTCTCTCTCTCTTCTAGTAGAACCATCCCACTTGCTACCGTATAAATGTTTATGTGTATGATATATTGATGCAGCTATTGGTACAACTTTGATTCAAACATGTGGAGTGCGGTGTACAAACGCACATATGGTAAAGACTACAAATTCAAAGCTGGATATGATTCTGATGTGCGCCTTGGCTGGGCATCTCTCTGGGTAAATCATCAAACTTTCTGTTCTCTCTTCTCTTATCAGCGGTATCTTTATTTACTAGCTCAATCCCCAAACCCGAGTCATATGAATGATGCATGGCATATAGAACACTCATTCACCATACAATAGTACCTAATGTCACATTACCATCGGATAAAGACCTAAAGAGACCCTCACACTTGAGCTAGCTTCTGAGTTAGCTGTAATCATGAGTCATTTGTGTTTGGTTTGAGTGTAGTATGAGCTAGGTTCTTCTTATGAGAGTCTCTTGTGTTTGGTTTGAGTCTAGTATGAGCTAAGGTAACATTAAGTAAAAAAAGAACTGAGGGTGAATGAATGAAATGGTGGGCAGGTGGGGGATGAAGCTGGAAAAGTGAAAACAACACCAATGAAGATGAAAGTGCAGTTCATGCTTCAAGTTCCACAAGATGACATCAAATCGTCAGTGTTGATGTTCCGAGTCAAGAAAAGATGGGACATCTGATGAGATCTTTGAATAAATCAATTCTCATTTTCCAAGTTTCTCATATCTCTCTCTCTCTCTGTAATACCCATAAAAGTTGAACAAGATACAAAAAAAAGAAGATTAGAGAATAATTGCAAAATTGTAACTTGTTTCTTTAGCATCATATATTTAAAATGATTACTTTCTTTCACACGTGAAAAAGATATCCTCAATTTTTTTTTTCAACATATGTATAAAAGTTACATTGCTTTTTCTTACCTTTTTAACCCACAATAAATAACAAAAAGTCAAGTGTAAGCCACTCATATTAAATTCTAGAAAAAGGAATATTCTTCAAAATATAAAAAATTAAAATAAAATAAATAATAATGTTGGCTTATTTCCTCCGTTATTGTGTTTTTTGTTTTTTTTTGTAATGAACTTTTGTCTGTGTCTATGTGTGTGTTTTATCTTCTTCTTCTTCTTCTACAACCCGACCAAAAACACATCCGACGGGAAAAAAAGAGTCCCGACAACTTGAAGCATTGAAGGAGTTCCCCATTTGTCTCTCAGATATCTGTGGAGTGAAGAGAATATAACGAAATCGAGAAGATAGTAGTACTCTAGGAGAGAGATGAGTTCGTCTATACCTCTGAGGCTACTTCTGCCTCTTACAACTCTTCCTCCTTCAGATTCTTCTCATGCTTCTTCACCGCTCAGATCGCAAAATCCTAACTTTAGTCGCCGATCCTCTTCTTTTGCTACCTCTTGTTCTTCCCAGTCGCAGCTTTTCCCTGCGCGGATACGCAGATTCAGATCCTCTGTTTCCATGGTATTTTCCCATTCTCTCTCTCTCTCTATGATTTCTGCTTCTTCATCAGAATTTGTTTGAACAATTTCTCTGGATAGTTGTAGAATCCGTTGTTTTTGTGTTAAGAATGATCGATGTTTTGTTTAAAGATTGTATCTTTTTTCCCCTCATATTAATAGATTCAATCCTGAAACTATTCAATGTATTATTTACTCTGTGTCGCTTTCGTCTTCAATGGTATTAATTAGGTGAGAGATTCCAGTTTCAATAGCCATTTGCTGTCTTATTCAATATTCCACTCTAATTAAGACTTCATTGATGATTGTTGTATGTGTGTCTTTGTATCCCTTAGTGTTGTTCTTAAGACTATATCTCTACCATTGTATCTCTACCATTGTGCTTTACTTAGATATATGCATATTCTGAAGAGTATTATTGCAGATGAAGCAATGTGTATAACGAATATATAAGGAAGGCTTGTGTTCAGTTTTTCTTGGTCCTTGAAACATGTCGCTCTACTTGTTGGAACATCACCTTTGATTTGTAAAAAGATATTGGTATTTGTTTATTAAGTTTTCTTAGAGTTTCTTTATGATTGGTATAAGCTTCAGAGTTTGTGTTTTTCTCTCTTGCCAAAAGTCTTGGTTTTTGGCTTTTCACTATTACTGATTTTGTTGTTTATATGCTGTGTGTAGTGCTTACCTGAACACACGAGAGCTCAAGACAACACAGATATTAGGAGTAATGAAGATGACGACATCAAATGTGTGCTTGAATCGGATGAAGAGTCCGGGCTGAGGATTCCAACTCAGGCGCAAGCTATCGTTGAAGGATCTGGTTCAGTTGCAGTTTCAGAGCTAAAACCCACCGCTGATGTAGATTACATTCAAGTAAGACTACTTTCTCTGTTTTAACCTACCTGAAGGACATTAAACTCTTGCATCAATCTTTTTTATCTTTATTTATGCTGGAACTCATATGTATACTCGCAGGTTTTGGAATATCAATCTTTTGAGCTAACTGTGTAACCATGTATGTTTAAAATGGACAGGAGCTTTTGGCGATACAGCAGCAAGGGCCTAGATCAATTGGCTTCTTTGGGACAAGAAACATGGGTTTCATGCATCAAGAACTGATTGAGATTCTTAGCTATGCCATGGTTATAACGGTAAAGACATTTGAGCTTCATCCGAATTCCTATCCAATCTTTCCATTTAAAGTGTTCCTAAAACATTTCTCCTCTAATTCCTTCTTTTTTGCAGAAAAATCATATATATACTTCAGGTGCATCTGGAACTAATGCGGCAGTTATCAGAGGTGCATTAAGAGCAGAGAGACCAGAGCTTCTTACAGTAATCTTACCCCAAAGTTTGAAGAAACAACCACCTGAGAGCCAGGAACTGTTGTCTAAAGTAAGCAAAACTGGTTCTTCTGCTGAAAGTCAGAATCTTGTTGGTTGGATCCAAAATTATGTCTCTGAAACTCTTCTTTATTGCTATGTCAATTTACAGGTACAAAACGTGGTGGAAAAGCCACACAATGACCATTTGCCATTGTTAGAAGCCAGCAGGTTTTGGTGATCATTATCATCATCATATTTACATTGATCCACTTTTGGTCCAGAAGAAGAAACTAATCGTTTTAATTCAAAAATTTATTGCAGGCTGTGTAATATGGATATCATATCACAAGTACAACAAGTAATCTGCTTTGCGTTTCATGACAGTAAGCTTCTTATGGAAACATGTCAAGAAGCTAAAAACCTACGCAAGATCGTCACTCTCTTCTACCTCGATTGATCCACTCTCTTTATCTCTCTCCTTGTCGTCGTTACAAAACAGAGAAGATAAGCCTCTCGTTGTAAATTATGATATCTTGATCAAACATACACAAACCAACCAATTATATTCCTTTTGTCTAAATTTTGATACCACCACCCATCAGTACGACGATTCTATAGGATTACTTGTCAACTATATGTATAAGAAGATCACATCGGTTACAAAATTGTAATTTGCTTCTCTGCAATTGGGTTTCTTTTTTTAATATATTTTTTGCTTAAAAAATCTTTAACTACAAATAAGTATAAATAACCTTAATCGCATAAATAAGTCGCATTGTTACAGAACTTAATTAAAAAACCTTAATCCTCCTTCCTTTTGTCTTAAAGAGTGTGAGTCGTTGCGGTTGCGGAAGCGTTTTGGGTTCGTTGACTCCGATGGAAAACGCCGGCGGTAAAGCTATGGCAGTCCAAGCGTCCCGTGATATATTCCAACGGCTTATGAGCGAGGATTCTTCTGGTAAACACTAACCCCTAAGATTTTATTATCTCACCTCAATTTCTTATTTTTTTGTGTTTCGTCTTGAATTGATCGATCGGATTGTATTGTTTTAAAAAGGTGGGTGGGAGAAGAGTTGGGAAGCAGGAGCGACTCCATGGGACTTGGGGAAACCAACTCCGGTTATTGCGAATCTCGTCCAGACTGGTTCATTGCCTAATGGCAGAGCTCTAGTTCCTGGTTGTGGAACTGTATGTTCTTCTTCAATACTCTTGCTTCAGCTTCTTTGCTTGAGATTACTGCTTAAAGCCACTTCCTTTCTTTGAATTTTGCTTCCTGTTAGTGTGAACTGTGGCCATTTGAGAGTTGGGTGGTACTGTTGCATATGTTCTGTTCTGCCTCGTGTGATCGGTTCTTGGATTACTTGCTGATTGTCTTATTAATCACTCAGGCTGCTTCTTTAAAATCATAACCTAATGTAATACTTGTTATGGTTTTTTAGGGTTATGATGTGGTGGCAATGGCCTCCCCTGATCGTTATGTTGTTGGACTGGATATATCTAAAACTGCGGTTGAGCGATCATTAAAGGTTGTGCATAGTATATGGACATGATCATTAATGTTCTCATATATGTAGCCTGCATTATTGAGTTAAACTTAGCTGATTTTTGAGTTGGAGTCTTGCCCTCTAATGCCTGTTGAGAACTTCGTAGGTTTTCTTAACACAATTTTGTTTGTTTTATTCTCTAAATGCAGATGTTCTCCTCATTGCCTAATGCAAAATACTTCTCCTTCTTGAGTGAAGACTTCTTCACTTGGGAGCCAGCTGAAAAATTTGATCTCATTTTCGATTATACGTATGTATATAGTCTAGATGTTTGGTTTCTGGTTCATACAATGTGACTTTAGATTAATATATCACTGCATTATGACCATTCTCTTAGCTTCTTTTGTGCCTTTGAACCTGGCGTGAGACCTCTATGGGCACAGAGAATGGAGAAACTTCTGAAACCTGGTGGAGAGCTTATAACATTGATGTTTCCTGTAAGAATCATAACATTCTCTATTCTCTGTTTCACATTTCCTTAGTTGCTGAAAACTCTATAAATACATCTTTGTGTAGATCGATGAACGTTCTGGAGGTCCTCCTTATAAAGTATCTGTGTCTGAGTACGACTCCCCTGTTATCTCTTTTACTACGAGCAACATTAGTGAATTATTTTTCCCAATCTTCACTCTGAATTCTCTCGATGTGCAGATACGAGAAGGTTTTAATTCCATTGGGGTTTGAGGCAGTCTCCATTGTGGATAACGAACTTGCTATAGGACCACGCAAGGTAAACATTAACATGAACTTTTTGAATAACACTTATGATAACTCGATGTTGAATTGTAGTTTCCAGTTTAGGATTGGAAGGTAACGTTATCTATCTTGGAATCATTTTCAGGGAATGGAGAAGCTTGGAAGATGGAAGAAATCTTCGACATTCCACTCCACTTTGTAAATTGTGATCATTACAGAAGCCCATATGCTTACAATCTGGGGATGTTCTTGTGATTTTTTTCACTGCAAATAATATTTGTAAACACAATATGTGTAATATTCAACAGTTCCCTTTTTAATCTTCTTTTAATCAAAGACAACATTATAGTTCACTTTGTGCTCACCAGTTGCTTGTGTGTATTTAGGCTTGATTAATCTCTTTTTGGGTTCTTACTTATCCAGAAGTCTTGATGGCTTTATCCCCTGATTCAGTACATCGATTTTAGAAACTTCTTTACCATATATTTGACAGTTCAACTCTTTTTATATTTTATTGCATTGAAACATATTTTCTAAGGTTTGGTTGTATAAAAATATACAAGTCTGGCTATACAACTCATGCAGCAAATCATCATCTGTAATCAAAAGAATCTTTACCATTCTGTTTCTAAACGCAGTGATCTACCGATGGAGAGATCAAAGAACCTCATGGTAACGTCTTCATAATAATATAAACGCATGGTTTTTTTTTTTTTTCCTTTTAGTAACAAAAATATTCAGCTCTTTTTCACGTTAAAAATAGGAAAAGACTATCGCCCACCGTGGGGCTCGAACCCACGACCACAAGGTTAAGAGCCTTGCGCTCTACCAACTGAGCTAGACGGGCTGATATACAGATGACTGTTGATAGTTATTACAGTCTTATAATGAGATATATATATATGAATGCATTTTTAAAGAAGATAATGTTTTTTTGCATGTTTGTGTTGTTTTTTTAAAGTGGATGTTATGGGTAGAAGCAACTCCCATTGTTGTTCATCTCTGAGAAACAAGTGGATCTTTCGTCTCCGGATGTGGCACCGGTAGTTTCTACTTTTTTTTGTCACATTCTGATTCTTTTTAATTGTAAATATTGATTTTCCGAAAAAAATGGTTTTGCCAGGGCTATGATGTGGTTGTGATGGCAAACCTTGACCGTCATGTTGTTGGACTTGATCTTTCAAAAACCTCAGTCGAAAGATCAACCAAGGTTTGTGGTCTACATTTTATCAGTTGGTGGATGCTGATGTTCTCTTCATTAGCTAAGTCAAAACATTTCACCTTTTTGCAAGACGTCTTTTTCACTTGGGAGCCAACCGAGAAATTCGACCTCATTTTCGACTACAATTACCATCACATCACACTCTCATGCATGGCTCTTCTATACATCAGTAAAGATTACTATTTTAGTCAGATTTCGAGGGCACTGTGTTCAAAAAGAAAATAGTCCTAACAAAAACTTATCAGTATCATCTTCTTGATGAAAAAAAAAAAACATCTGAAACTGGGTCAATGTTTAATCTAGTAATAATGAAGTGTGTGTATATTTAAATGAGAAGCAATGTCTAGTTTCTCATTCGTTATTATATTCCTTACTGCAATTGGCATATACCCTAAGGAGAAAGATACGTGTAACACAATTCCAAAACACAGTCATTCTTTAAGTATATAACTTTTGTCGTTTTCCGTTTTATAGACCGATGCGGCCAGGCTGGTTCACGTTTTAAATTTTAAAAATCGAGTGAGTAAGTTAGTGGAGAAGTTAGGTCGTAGCTTTCTTTCTTTCTTTCTTCTATTAGAATTTGTGGTCCCTCGCTGGTGGTGGCCTTTCTCCTTGTGATCACACGCAAGTCGTCGTGACCTCAGAATGTTCACTGGCAAATCGAATAATTAGTGTTGTAATGACGCAAATGATTCTCACTTTGTATCATCAAACTTAGCTATGATGCTTTAACCAAAAGAAAAAAAACATTTTATGAAAATTTTAGTTAAACAGGATTAACACAGACTAGTACTAGACTACTATGATAAACAAAACCAAAAACAACGTCGTTTGGCGAGATTTAATGTTTTTATAGAATGAATGGCATATACGGTAATTTCTGTAAATTCCAAGGCTATATCATATCTAGACAAAAAAGGAATGGAAATATTATGGGCCCAAGAAAGCCCACTGGTCTTGTTTCTTTGAGATTTGTTTAAAATTGTGATCGACGTCGTCGTTTATATTAAAGAATGACTGACTATGCAAATTATTATCTTTGGGGTCGTTTCAATGGGAATATTCCAATTTGAAAACACACAAAATGGGCAGAAAGGCAGAGAGTACAGTGGGTGAGAGAGAGCATAATTAGCAATAATTAATTCTCTATACAAAATTAATTTTTTTTTACTCAGTCTTTGTTTAACTTATTTTTGTTAAAATTCATTAAATTAATTTGTAAACCTCTCTATAAATAGATATCTTGTGCTTCAAGCATTCCACAACTAATAAAAATGGCTGAAAAACAACAGAGTTCAGGTTACAGCAGTGGTGGAAACATTATCCCTACTCCTGAAGAAGCTGCTACCTTCCAGCCCCAAGTTGTTGCTGAAGGTTATTATCCCTTCTTCCTTCAATATTACATTTCATGTTCAATATGAAAATATCATTGCTAAATGAGTCTCACTACTAACAAAAAAATAATTAAATCATATGCTTCAAAAATTAGTACTACGTAAATTATAATTGATCATTAGTAAATATTTCGAGTTCCAAATTGGTTTATCAAATAATTTAGTTCGTACCTCTATGAATTAATTAAATATCATAATTTTGATATTGTTAATTTGTGAAAAAAATTAACCGTAATATATAAAATATACAGGTGGATGGGATAAATGTTGGGAAGACAAGGTAACACCATGGGATCAAGGAAGAGCCACACCTCTCATTGTTCATCTTCTCGACACTTCATCTCTCCCTCTTGGCCGTACTCTTGTCCCCGGCTGTGGCGGAGTTAGTCCTCTTCTTTCTCAACTTTGATTTTTGTTTGAGAATTCCGTTTATTAGGTTTTATATATGATTTTAGTTTGAAAATATACTATAAGACCGAATCCAGTTTGAATTGGTATGCTAGGGTTGTTAAATGGGGAAGAAACAAAATTTGGTGTAGTTTAGTTGCTATTAGAAAAGCCTTAGTTTTTGGTTCATAGTTTCTATAATTATGATAAAATTCTGCTAATTAGTATCGCTCTCTAGTGTAAAATTCTAAAACTTAAATTAAATGCTTGTGAACTAACTTTGTATATGATGTATACGAATGTGAGTAGGGACACGATGTCGTAGCGATGGCATGCCCTGAACGCTTCGTCGTTGGATTGGACATTTCTGAAAAGGCTCTCAAGAAAGCTAATGAGGTTAATTAATCATAATTATTCACTTTTCTGATGATTAACGTTTGTCGTGAGATACTGATAATTACTTTCCGTTGATTACATGCATATATATAGACTTACGGCTCCTCACCGAAGGCAAAGTACTTTTCGTTCGTGAAGGAAGATGTTTTCACTTGGCGTCCTGAAGAAAAGTTCGACCTCATCTTTGATTACGTGTGAGTTTTTTTTTTTTTTTTTACTATGAAGAACATATCTTTAATAACGAGTAGTTAAAAAAATCCAATTAACTTAATATAATAATCTACAGGTTTTTCTGCGCAATTGAACCAGAGTTGAGACCTGCATGGGGTAAATCCATGCATGAACTCCTAAAACCTGACGGCGAACTCATAACACTTATGTATCCGGTGATTATTTTGATATTTTTCTTCGTGTGAATGTTTCATAATTGATAATATTGTATATTTGTATATAATCACAGAATATATGAATCAACATTTTGTTTTTTTATTGATTAGATGACTGACCACGAGGGTGGAGCTCCCTACAAAGTAGCTTTATCTTCGTACGTAAAATTAAGCCTCAAGTATATATATATATGTCTTATACATACGTAATTTTCCTTCTTAACAAGTGTTTTTTTCTTTTTCCGAGGTTCAGATACGAAGATGTGTTGGTTCCGGTAGGGTTTAAAGCAGTGTCCGTTGAGGAGAACCCAGACTCCATTCCCACTCGCAAGGTATAAATAATACACTCAAATTGTGCGAGATGACATATACATGTTATATCAAAATATAAGGTTATATTTTATTAATGGTGTATATATATACATGCAATCAAAACTTTAAATCACGTTATAACTAATGATCATTCCTTCGGATGTATTACAACAGGGCAAAGAGAAGCTTGCGAGGTGGAAGAAGATCAACTGATGATTCAAGAGAGAGAGAGAGAGAGAGAGAGAGAGATCTTACGTACGCTGTTTAGTAAGATCAGTGTTATATATGTGTGCACTAAGAATAATTTGAGTATTACATACTCTTATGTAAAATATGTATGTTTGACTTATAAGGCCGTGACTCTATGCGACGACGAACGGTCCAGATCTATCATGTCCCATGTTTCCTCTCTTTCTTTTGGTGTGTTTTATCCAGCGATTGTGTTTCAATATAATGAAAAGGTTCTCATTTCCTTCTGAAAAATTGTCTTTGCCAGCTTTCAAGTTTCTTTCCTTCTTAATTTATCTGCTCTCATTTCGAAGTTTGCTTTCGTTTCGTTTCTCTATTTATCTAAGCGTATCTCTTTTTTTTCTTTCTTAACGTTTCAGTATGTTGTATTTATTGGTTTGCACTTTGTATCAAAGCACGTCTCTTATGGTCCGACCACAATTTCACTGGGAAAAAAAAGTAAAAAATCGCGAGTGATTTTTCTCATATATATGGAGCTAGTGATTTTATTAACTCGTTTGACATTATTGATGCTTTTTAAATAAATAAATAAAATTGGTATGTTATGCGGTTGGATGATCGCGTTGGAAACCTCTTTACCAAAAAATATCAGTTTTGACGTGTATAAATCGTCATCGTCTCATTTATCAGTATTAACGTCTCTCACTTTTGGTTAAAATATCAAACTTGTTTAAAATGTTTTGTAGCTATGAAGAGCTTTTGGATATCAAACTTGCTCCAAATACACGAAAGGTAAAAAATCAACTTCATCATTGTACAGTAGTTTCATTGTGAAACAAGAATGACTTAATTAGAGGTTTAAATTTGAAATTAAAATTCAGGAAATGGAAAAAGTTGGCAGATGGAAGAAGAAGTCATTGTCATGATTCATCATTAGTATCATCATCACAGGACAGTCTCATGGTTCTATACATGAAAAAAGAATACATATATTTTAGAAACTCCTATAGTCGGAACCAAATGTACACGTCTAGACAAATAAAGTATGTCTGAAGCTTCGTCGACCATCTTATAAAATATTTGTAATAAATAAACGCAAAGTATTGAATGAGACGGAATGTCTAATTTCTCATCCACAATAATCCACCTTAAAAAAGAAAGAGACGTTTCACACAGTCACACTTCAAAACGTTTGTCGTCTTCACTTTTAATTCAGTGTGAGTGGAAGCTAGATCTTACTTTGTTTTACTGCTTCTACTAAAATTTTGTGTGGTCCCTTGTGATCACTCACTCACTCGTGAGTCCGTCCTTTTGACCTCCTCAGAAAGAGTTATTTTTGGAGCTAGCTAGCTAGCTATAAAGAATGTTGTTCACAGAAATGTTCAATAAATATCTAATTATTTTATTGGGAATTGGTGAGTAATTGAGGGGTAACGAGGGCCACACTTGCTTCTGATTTTCATATTATGGATTATAATGCATCATTGATTCATGGCCTTTCGACATTTTATATCTTTATTTTTTTACAATAATATATGGAAGGTGTATTTCTGATAAATGGATGACGAAAACACTATGATGTTTACAGTCCAAACAATTACTTATATAAATTTTCTAATGATTAATTTTATTTTTCACTTTTGATTCCAATCCGAAAATTCCACGAAAATTATATGAGCCGTTGATCGTCTTTACATTCGTCCACGAAAATCTAAAACAGCCCAACGTGTTCCAATGAGAAGACACACAAAATAGGCAAAAAGTCTCGAGGATGAAAGCTTTATGCAAGATCACGTTTGTTAAATTACTGATTTATTTTTCCTTTTGTTAAATGTAATAATAACTCAATTTTGTATCGTCTTTATAGATACATAGCCTGCTTAAAGCTTTTCACAACTTCAAGACCCTTAAAAAAAAACAAGGGAAATCGTTAAAAGAAAGACCAAAAAGAAAGAGACGATAGAGCTTGAGAACCCCTAAAATGGCTGAAGAACGTCAAGGTCAGAGCATTGGTGGAAACGTTCTTCCTACTCCTGAGGAAGTTGCTACGTTCCTGCCCAAAACTGTAGAAGAAGGTGATTCATTCTTCCCTTGATATCTTTTTTCTTACAATTAACGGAGATTTAGGTTCTTTGGTCCATATATATAAATGAGACACACTAACTAAAATCAAATGCTTTCTGGACATAGAAAGTTTTCATGTATATTCTAAGTTTAACGAATTTTCTATTCAGTAATCAATTGGTAAATAATGATTAACTTATATCACTTGTGTCATTTTAATTATCTATAGATCAGAAAGTTATGGAATTTTTAATTTTCGGAAGGCAGACAGAAAAAAAAAAAAAACAATTAAATAAGAGCACATATATAATGCAACTAATTAGAAATAAATTAGGTGGATGGGAGAAATGCTGGGAAGAAGAGATAACACCATGGGACCAAGGAAGAGCCACACCTCTCGTTGTACATCTCGTCGAGACTTCCTCACTCCCTCTTGGCCGTGCTCTTGTCCCCGGCTGTGGTGGAGTCAGTCTTCTTCATACCTCTCTCTCTCTTTCCATTTTGGTTTATACGGTTTGCAATTTTGAATTCGATTTTTCAAAAAAAAAAAAAAAAAAAAAATTCTAGTAATAACAACTTCAGATCTTTGTGATTAGAAGCAAATCTAAATGAATTAGTACGATACGGTTTTGGACTCAACATTTTTTTTTTTTTTTTTGAAGACAATCTATTTTTAATTTAAATTTCTTAAAAGAAGTTTAATTGGGTGTTGATTTTCTTTATTTATTTTGTTTGTTCTTCGGTATAATTCTTGATTTTTTAGATGAACTTCTCTACATAATAAGTTAATTTAGGTTGAACCAAATTACTTACGTTTAGTCGCTTTAATGAACAACTCTGGAAATAAAATGCTTGTTAGTTAACTTTGCACATAAATCATGTTATGAATGTGAGTATAGGGACACGACGTCGTTGCGATGGCAAGCCCTGAACGTTTCGTTGTTGGATTGGATATATCTGAAAGCGCCCTCACGAAAGCTAATGAGGTTAAATAAATGGTTTTATCATCTCATCAGTTTCTAACTACGTTTGTCTTTGGTCACTGAAATATTAAGAATACTTTATGTTGATTACGTATAGACATACAGCTCCTCACCAAAGGCAAAGTACGTTTCGTTCGTGAAGGAAGATGTTTTCACTTGGCGTCCTAACGAATTATTCGACCTCATCTTCGACTATGTGTGAGTTTATCAACTATGGAAACATAATGCTAGCAGTAAATAATTCAAATCCAATTAACTAATATAATTAACAGGTTCTTCTGCGCCATTGAACCGGAGATGAGACCTGCATGGGCTAAATCTATGCATGAACTATTAAAACCTGACGGCGAGCTCATAACCCTCATGTATCCGGTAATAATTTTTAATTTATTTTTGTGCGAAATGTTCCATAATTCAATGATATATAATCATAGAATATATGGATTAACACTTTCATTTTCAATTATTAGATTACCGACCACGTTGGTGGGCCTCCCTACAAAGTTGATGTCTCTACGTACGTAATCAACCCCTCAGTTTGTCTTAAACGTATAATCATTGTTCTGAGTTATTGAATCAATACTTCAGAACTTAAGCAACAAAAATGGTAATTGTGTGTGTGTTTTATACTTTTATGTGGATCAGCTACGAAGATGTGTTGGTTCCCGTAGGATTTAAATCAGTGTCTATCGAGGAGAATCCACACGCCATTCCTACTCGTAAGGTATAATAGAAGTACACTCACGTTGCCCGAGATTACTTATATTTAACGTATATTATAATATCAAAGCATTAGTCTAAATCTTATGATTCTGGTGTATATATGTCTACATAACACAAATGCCATGAAATTCTGTACATTATAAAATGTTTACATACAGAGTAACCATTATAAGAAACGAGTACATGAACAATTATACTATACTAAAACTTATTGCAGTTTTACAATTGTTTTTTTTTCGTTACACAAAAACACTAAAAATTTGTTAAACACATAGTTTTTAATCTGATGAATAAAATTTATGGACAGGGCAAAGAGAAGCTTGGGAGGTGGAAGAAGATCAATTAATTGATCTCTAAGAAATAGATTTCACTGTTAGTAAGATTATTATATATGTAATTTTCTAATCTTTTAAAAATAAACTGAGTATCTTCCTTTATATTACGCTATTAAGTGTTGAATGTGATGAGACATAAGACATAATGGGACGATAGATACTTAAAAAAACATAATCTCTTTTAATATACTTTGGGTATACTATATAATATATATAGAACCAAAATGGAACTAAAAGTCATTACCCCTTTGCAGGACTAGCACACAAGCAAAAACATTAAACTAGTCACCATCTCAAGAAAGATCTAGATCGATTAGATACTTAAAAAGTACATAACATAAGATGGTGGGTTTCACATCAAACACTTGATGTGATCTTGTACTTTCATGCTCTCTTTTGCATTCTCTCTCATGTCTTTTGTTTACGTCTAACATTAATTAAATCAAAAAATTCTAATGGCTGCAGGGGTTTGATGATTTTTGTGTAAACAAGTTCAGAAGATTTATGTAAGTAACTCATGTATAGAGTTACTCTAAAAAGGTCCAACCAATTTCACGCAGTTAACCGTTTTGGCCTGTGAATACATTTCTTTCAATTCTGTCGCTTTTACAGCTTGTTGTTTTGCTTCTTCCTTGCTTGTAAAACATCAAGACAAGGCATTCTTAACTAGTCTCAAGAAAGACCAAGATCGGTTAGATTATTAAATACATAAGACATAATGGGAAGATAAGATACTTAAAAATACATAAACACATAATGGTGGGTGGCTTTCACACCAAAGACTTGACTTCAAGGGACATATGACCTGGAATTCCATCCATTGTTCTCCTTATGATAGCATTCCTTATGATAGGAATGCCGTCTTGAGGGCCATATGATGTGAAGGTAATGTAGAAGATTGCATTCTCGGACTTGGTTTTCTTCTTAGAAAACACATCTGCTCTGGTTAGCACAATTACCTTTTTCAGGTCAAATGAACTTTCACCCAGTGATGAGAACTGCAACACAACATCAAGAAGAGATGTCATTATAAGCAACAAATTCCTATCCTCTTTTTGTTGTCAAAGTCTGTGTTTTTTTTTTTTTTTTTTCTCACCGGGAAAGAATTGGTGCGCAACGAGAGTTCCAAGTAGAGAAGAAGCCAATCCTTTTCTTCTTCCAGCTCTGACTCTTTCAACTGCAAAAATCAAGTCAAAAATGTGTTCTCTAGCTAGGCATGCTTCCTCTAAATAATGTGTGAAGGGCTAAAAAGGGAAAGCTACCTCGTAGAATTGCAGGTTATCACTGGTGGTGGTAACCTCAGGCAACGAGTTGGGCATATCACCTGTGAAGAAAGCATCCACGGCAAGTTTGTCAAAGTGGTCACAGATTGGGAAGCCTTCCTTCTCTGCAAGGAGACATGACATGACGACCAAGAAAGATTAGGACACAATAACAATAATAATAATAATAACAAGAGATGCATAACCAAATTACAAATTACCTGGCAATAATGTGCATTGGGTTGTAATGAAACTCACGCAGCCATCTTTCGCAGACTTAACCACCCTTGTTAAGAACTCGCAAATGGAAAACTCGTAAATGGAAAACTCTCGAGTTGGATCCCTTGCATAAAATTTTACAAGCCTAGGATACTCCTCGTCGTCTAGGCAGAAAAATTCAAGGTTTGTCCGCTGCGAAGAAGATATATTTGATAAGATACAAAACAATAAAAATGGTAAACAAACAGAAGAAGAAGAAGAAGAAAAGAGAAACTTAAAATACTTACATTTTGCAGATTGTAGCAGTGAAGCCCAACTTTACCAAACAGCTCATCAGTCACTCTATAATAACTCTGGTCCAAAAATCAGAATAATAATATAATGATATGATGTGGATCAGTAGCATAAAATAAAACCCCCAGAATTACGTAAACAAGAGTGCAAAAATTACCTTAGTTGGCCCATCCTCGGGAAAGGAGGTCAAAGGGATTTCAAAGTTAGGAGGAGAGTAAACAGGAGGAGGAGGAGGAGAGTAAACAGGAGAAGGAGGACAGTAAACAGTAGAAGTAGGACAGTAAACAGGAGAATTAGGACAGTAAACAGGAGAAGAAGGACAGTAAACAGGAGAAGAAGGACAGT
Organism: Camelina laxa; assembly: GCA_024034495.1. NCBI lineage: Eukaryota > Viridiplantae > Streptophyta > Magnoliopsida > Brassicales > Brassicaceae > Camelina > Camelina laxa. Next base: position 1,718,942 of record CM043882.1, read on the forward strand.
AAGAAGGAGAAGAAGGACTGTAAGAAGGAGAAGAAGGAGAGTAAGAAGGAGAAGGACAGTAATCAGGAGAAGGTGGTTGGTATGTTGATCGTGAAATGCAAGTTTCCACGTCAGAGGGCTCATCATCCAACATATTCTTGCCAAGCTTAAAAGATTCAATAGCATCGGAGCGCAACCATTTGTCCTGTATCAGCATCTGCTTCGATAGAGAGTAATTATGGATCCCTGTACCAACCACGCCGAAGGTTGGTACAGGGATCGTATAGAAACTTTCCCCTTCCAGCTGATGATATGGTCTAAAAGCATCATACAGTTCCTTACACAAAAAAAAAAAGAAAAGAAAAAAAAAAATTAGAATTGATGATGCAAAAGAGAGAGAGAGAGAGAGAGAGATCCACAACATAGAAAAAATCCAATTACCTTATAAGTCGGGGGCCTACTGGTTTCTTGTAGCTTCAACAAGGCGAAAGACGACATTCTTCGAAGAATGTATAAAGAGGATTAGATTCATATTAAAATCTCCCACAGGACTCTAACCCTAATTTATATTACTATCAACACGTAATCAATCAGGAATTCAACGCAGTTTTATGAAAAGAGTCTTATCCCAAAACTAAAAGAAACCGACAATAAGTTATTGAGCTTTTCTAAACTCTAAAAGCCCAATCCATCGGGTTAAAGCCATTGGGCTTTTCTCAACTCAAAAAGCCCATTTCATTGGGAGAAAACTTACCAAGAAAAAAATGAACAATTGGTAGCACTATTTTTCTTGGTGAACATTCTCGTTACTATTAAATACTAATTAATTTTGTATCAATTTTTATTTATAAAAAAATACTACTAATCAATTTTGTTTTTTGTGTTATCTCAAGTGTTATGTTTTTTAAAATAACAAAAGCCTAATTGACCGAAGAAGAAAAAAAAATAATACAAAACTAAAAACGAAGAAAAAGAAGAAATAATAAGGCAAGTGACAAGGAGAAAAAAAGGAACGCAGTGCAGAGAAATCAATCTTCCAAGAAAAATGGAGCAAAGAGAGAGAGAGAGAGAAGCAACAAAGTCTCTTGGCGCCATGTTTCTCCCGAACACTTCGCTCCATCTCTCTCTCTTCTCTTACATTTTCTTCACACCTCATTTCTCTCATTCTCTTTCCTCCTCAATCCTCTTTCCGCCATGGATATCAACAACAACCATTGCTCCGACAACGACAACAACGACGACGTTCTCTCTGCCATGAGCTCTGTTCCTCCTCCTCGAAAAATCCATTCTTATAGCCACCAGCTTCGTGCCACCGGTCAAAAAGGCTATCACCACCGTCAGCGTCAGCACAGCCTCGACGATATCCCTAAAATCACTGAAATCATCTCTAGCTGCGGTATCTCCGGTGATTCTTCCGATGACGAGTTCTATCCTTACGCCGCCACCACCAATTCCTCATCTTTCCCTTTCACCGGAGGAGGAGGAGGAGGTGATACAGGAGATTCTGATGATTACTTGATCACTCACCAGCCTGAGATCGGAGAAGATTTTCAACCGCTCCCTGAGTTCGTCGCATCTGGAGGAGGTGTTGGGATGTTTAAAGTACCGACGAGGTCTCCTTTGCACTCTGCGCGTCCTCCTTGTTTAGAGTTGAGACCACATCCGTTGAAGGAGACTCAGGTTGGGAGATTCTTGAGGAACATTGCTTGTACGGGGACGCAACTGTGGGCTGGGCAAGAGAGTGGTGTTAGATTTTGGAACTTTGATGATGCCTTTGAGCCAGGTTGTGGTTTAAGCGATCGTGTACAGAGAGGTGATGAGGATGCTGCTCCGTTTCATGAGTCTGCTAGTACTTCCCCCACTACTTGTTTGATGGTTGATAATGGGAATAGGCTTGTTTGGAGTGGTCACAAGGATGGAAAGATTCGTTCTTGGAATATGGATTATGAGGTTGATGATTGTGATGATTCTCCTTTCAAGGAAGGTCTCTCTTGGCAAGCTCACAAGGGTCCTGTCAATTCTGTAATCATGAGCTCTTATGGTAAATATATATCTACCTAAACAAAAAAATTCATATTTTTGTCTTGTATTGAATGCAATCTAATGTCCATTGCTTGTTATTATTGGACACCTTCCAGGCGATTTGTGGTCATGTTCGGAAGGTGGTGTGATAAAAATATGGACTTGGGAATCTATGGAGAAATCACTTTCGCTTAGGTTGGAGGAGAAACATATGGCTGCTTTGTTGGTAGAAAGGTCAGGGATTGATCTTAGGGCTCAAGTTACTGTCAATGGAACTTGCAATATATCTTCTTCTGAAGTCAAGTGTTTGTTAGCTGATAATGTAAGATCTAAAATTTGGGCTGCTCAGCTTCAAACCTTCTCCTTATGGTGAGTATTGATTGATACTTAAAGCTCCAAAATTTTATAACAAGTTTTGATATTTTTGTATCTTTTTTGATGTGATATTCTAATGAGGTCACTATCGTTGCAGGGATGGTCGTACAAAAGAGCTACTGAAAGTGTTCAACACAGAAGGTCAGACTGAAAACAGAGTTGAAATGCCGTCAGTGCAGGATCAACCTGCGGAAGATGAGACGAAGACAAAAATTGCATCCACTTCGAAAAAGGAAAAATCGCATGGATTCTTGCAACGCTCAAGGAATGCAATAATGGGAGCTGCAGATGCTGTTAGAAGGGTTGCAACAAGAGGAGGAGGGTCATATGAAGATGCTAAGAGAACAGAAGCGATGGTTTTAGCCGGGGATGGCATGATTTGGACTGGATGCACAAATGGATTGCTTATACAATGGGACGGAAATGGAAACCGTTTACAAGACTTTCGTCACCATCAGTGTGCTGTTTTGTGTTTCTGCACTTTTGGGGAAAGAATATACATTGGTTATGTTAGTGGTCACATCCAGATTATTGATCTTGAAGGCAATCTAATCGCGGGATGGGTTGCACATAATAACGCAGTGATAAAGATGGCAGCAGCTAATGGGTACATTTTCAGCTTAGCCACTCACGGTGGTATACGTGGATGGCATGTGATTTCTCCTGGGCCTCTTGACGGGATAATAAGGTCGGAATTGGCTGAGAAAGAACGGACATATGCACAAACAGACAGTGTTAGGATTCTGATCGGTTCATGGAATGTTGGCCAGGGAAAAGCTTCTCATGACGCGCTTATGTCTTGGTTAGGTTCTGTAGCATCAGATGTTGGTATTCTTGTCGTAGGCTTACAAGAAGTAGAAATGGGTGCTGGGTTTTTGGCAATGTCAGCTGCTAAGGAATCGGTGAGACAAATAGTTGAAAGAGTATGCTAACTATTTTTTTCCATCACAAAAATGTTTTTAACCTCATTTTGTTACTATATTAGGTAGGAGGAAATGAAGGGAGTACGATAGGGCAGTACTGGATAGATACAATAGGGAAGGCCTTAGACGAAAAAGCAGTTTTTGAACGCATGGGATCGAGGCAGTTAGCGGGTTTGCTCATATCACTTTGGTAAGTTGAATTAATCCATGAGAAAGTTTATTAAACAAACACGTAAAGCTTTTTTATAGTTTGATGGTGTCCTGATATATTTTAATATCAATTCAGGGTGAGGAAGAATTTAAGAACCCATGTAGGCGATATTGATGTTGCAGCGGTTCCATGTGGTTTTGGACGCGCAATAGGAAACAAGGTATATAGTTTATTCTTTCCGATTAAGATAAAGTACAGTTTCTTCTAGCATTTTATTTCTTTCTCTCCAACATGTAGATCATTCTTGTTTCAAATATAACGGCATCTTACCTAATTTACTTTTACACGTCAAATTAGGGAGGTGTCGGTTTGAGAATTAGGGTCTTTGATCGGATTATGTGCTTCATCAACTGTCACTTGGCTGCGCATCTAGAAGCTGTAAACCGCAGGAATGCTGATTTTGATCATATCTACAAAACGATGTCCTTCACCCGGTCATCAAGTGCTCATAATGCACCAGCCGGTATATTTTTACACCCACTTTTCACCTCACTTCTCTTTCCTGAAGGCATCTCATGTGTATACCTCATGATTTTTAACTTTTGCAGCTGGTGTGTCTACCAGTTCTCATTCTACAAAGAGCGCAAATGTAAGTCCCTTTTTGTTATTTCTTCATGTCTAGTTTAACACAAAACCAATGATCAAGGTTTACAGATCAGTCATAATATTTCTCCTACCTTTGGTTGTGAATTTTTTGCTTACCTTAGACTCCTCACACATTCTGCAGAATGTAAACGTAAATACAGAAGAGACAAAACAGGACCTAGCAGAGGCGGACATGGTTGTATTTTTTGGTGATTTCAACTACCGCCTCTTTGGTATATCATATGATGAAGCTAGGGACTTTGTCTCACAAAGAAGCTTTGATTGGCTTAGAGAAAAAGATCAGCTCAGGGCAGAGATGAAAGCTGGAAGAGTTTTTCAAGGAATGCGTGAAGCCATCATTACTTTCCCTCCAACTTATAAGTTTGAAAGACATCGGCCTGGCTTAGGAGGTACATAAACCAAATTTGTATGCAAGTGTTGCAGCATATAAAAGTTTTGATGTTTTATTTAACCAATACTTTTTTCTCCAGGGTACGATTCGGGTGAGAAAAAGCGGATTCCTGCATGGTGTGATAGAGTAATATACAGAGACACACGTACGAGTCCAGAATCTGAATGCAGTTTAGACTGTCCTGTTGTTGCTTCAATTATGTTGTAAGATTTTCCTTACACATTCTGTTGTAAGATTCAAACTCTTTTATAAACTTAAAGTCCTTAACCATAGTGGCGTGTTATGGATAGGTATGATGCTTGTATGGATGTGACAGAGAGTGATCACAAACCGGTCCGTTGCAAATTCCATGTGAAGATCGAGCATGTTGATAGATCAGTTAGGAGACAAGAGTTTGGTAGAATCATCAAGACCAACGAGAAAGTCAAAGCGTTGCTCGATGACTTACGTTATGTACCAGAGACAGTTGTTAGCAGCAACAACATTGTTCTCCAGAACCAAGACACCTTCGTGCTTCGCATCACCAATAAATGCGTCAAGGAGAACGCTGTGTTTAGGATCTTGTGCGAAGGACAGAGTATGGTGAGAGAAGACGAAGACACGCTTGAGTTACATCCATTAGGGTCATTCGGTTTCCCACGATGGCTCGAGGTATCCAAATTAAAATGATCAATCCTTGGTCACAATTCTCTCAAGACTTGCCTTGTTAAGATGATAGGGACTTCATTTTATTTCAGGTAACGCCAGCTGCAGGAACTATAAAACCGGATAGTTTAGTGGAGGTATCAGTTCACCATGAGGAATTTCATACATTAGAAGAGTTTGTAGATGGAATTCCTCAGAATTGGTGGTGTGAGGACACACGAGATAAAGAAGCAATACTTGTGGTGAATGTACAAGGAGGTTGTTCGACTGAGACTGTGTGCCACCGGGTCCATGTCCGTCACTGCTTCTCGGCTAAAACTCTTAGGATCGACTCCAATCCATCAAATTCCAAATCCCAGAGTTTGAAGAAGAATGAAGGAGACTCTAAATCTCAGAGTAGTAAGAAGAGTGATGGAGATTCCGGCTCCAAGTCTCAGAAGAAGAGTGATGGAGATACCAACTCAAAGTCTTCAAAGAAGAGTGATGGAGACTCCAACTCCAAGTCTTCAAAGAAGAGTGATGGAGACTCTAACTCCAAGTCCTCGAAGAAGAGTGATGGAGACACCAACTCCAAGTCTCAGAAGAAGGGTGATGGAGACTCCAACTCCAAGTCCTCAAAGAAGAGTGATGGAGACACTAGCTCCAAGTCTCAGAAGAAAAGCGATAAAGACTCAAGTTCCAAGTCTCAGAAGAAGAGCGATGGATACTCCGGTTCGAAATCTCAGAAGAAGCACGATGGAGACTCCTGTTCTAAATCTCAAAAGAAGAACGATGGAGAATTTTCAAGCTCATACATGTCGCAAAGTGGGAAGAAAAATGATAACTCATCAACGATAGAGGAGACTTGAATGGCCACAACAAACGTTGACTTTGTCTTTTGATAAAAATCATTAAAAAAATTTTAGAGTAAATTTATTACAAATACCAACCTTATTTAAAACTGTAAACTAAACTGTCCACGCTCACTAGCTTGTTCGTATTTTACATCAGTTACCAACACTTTCTCCCTCTTCAGTTTCATCCATTTTAATTTTACATTCATAATAAAATAATATAGTATCTAACTATATAATGAGTAATGATCTTAGGATTATCATTTTTATTTTTAGTTCAAATTCGTTTTGTATATTTTAAAAATGAAATCTTGTATATGAGTTACTCTTCCAACATTAGATTTATGCAAGAGTAATCTTGTAATGTTGGAAGAGTAACGTTTTTAGCTTCGATACGTTAAACCATAATTTAATATTAATATATTTTGTACTAAAAAGGAGATACAAATTAAGTGTCATGATTTACATACATAAATGAAGACGCAAAACAAAACATCTCGATCACAGAACGCAAATAATAAATACTCTGCGTTCACGATGGTGTAATGTCATCCAAACATCTTCAAATTCATGAATTATCAAAGACAACCTTGAGGCATCACCACACCAGCCTTAACTCCTTTAATATTTTTACACGTCGAAGTGGCTGACCGACCGTTAAACGTTAGCTTGATATCGTGCAATCTAATAGCTTGGCACGGATTACTGCGACTGCAATCAAACGTTAAAGCCTGTTGCGTCCGCGACGACCCTTGAATGTTTCTATACACAACCTGAGTAATCTTCACTCCAGAACCCTACAAATAGATGAATGAACAAAACCAATCAGATTGTTATTATATGATACCTTTATGTATGTAGCTAGGTTTCAATTTCGATCATTAATTTTACCTGTTTAGGACAACCTTGATGATTCGGGCAATAATTCTGATCGACGATGATTGGATTCTGAACATTTTTCATGATCAGATTCTGAAACAAAACGTTTCTTACAAAACCTGTACTTTGCCTAGCCCATGTTTTGATCCGAACACCATTGTCTGATCCAGTAAAAACAGAGTTTACCAACGTTATGTTCTGTACTCCAGCTTCATTTGCATCTCTTCCCAGACTCCCAATACTGCAAAACGATTAATTATCAGTACGTAACTTAGAAAATATTTGAATCTTGCCGTCCAAGTTATCTTTACATTAGAACAAATGCTTTAATTTTTCATACCTAATTCCATGGCCTGGACCGCAGTTGAGCTTAGACATGTAGAGGTTACGAGTTCCCGGACCGATAGAGATACAATCATCTCCGGTCTGAAATGTGCTATCAGTTACGGTAACACCAGCAGAAGCTTGGACATGGAGACCATCTGTGTTGGGACTTTGGTCTGGAGCCACTAGCTTTACTTTCCGGATGACTACGTTGTTACAGCTGTTTATAACTAAATGTGTTACTTGACTATTTATTGATGTTAAACCGGTTATTACGACATCGTTCGCCCAGTTAAACGTCATTGACTGCAAAAATTAAACATCATCGCCAATATTATCGATTAGGAGTTGAAAGTAGAATATGCAAAGCCATATACAAACTAATTTGAAATTTTTAAAGTATATTAAAATTCAGTGCTATTTCCAATGAAAACAAAATTTGAATTGAAACACCAAAACGATATACAAACTAAATTGATATCATATATGTTACTAATTTTTAACTTAGAGTAAAACAAAAAGTCTTTAGAAATCAATCAAACATTTTACTATAAACGATGAACCGAAATTGAAACGATGTCAAAGCAAATCATACCTATTCGATTTTTCATATTTGTTACTATTTTTTCAAAATTTAGAAATCCAAAAAATAAAAAGAGTTGGTTAAATCGGTTTATCTTACCCTGGCGCCGGCAGGACAACTCTTTCCGGATTTACGACAAGCCCAAAAAGAAGCACCTCTAGCATCTAACGTTCCTCCGTTGATTGAGATCCGGTTAACTTTCACGAACAAGATCCAATAACCGGAATTTCCCAAACCGCGGTAATCCGAAGGAGCTACAATCGTTCCATAGATCTGGAACGTGATTCTACTGCGGCACGGACCACGAAACTCCACCGGTTTGAGCAAGAAGCTCCCTCTCGGGACCGTAACAGTGACTGATGCAGCTGAACGGCAAGCTGCTTGCCACGCGCCGAGGAAGGCTTTTGTAGAGTCCGTTCGACCGTCTGGTTTGGCACCGAAGTTGACGACATTGTAGTTGTAAGCAGCCGTTGATGATCTCATCAGCAAGAAGCTTGACAAGAACATTAGCAAAACAGCTAAGAGCTTATTATTATTATCCATATTTGATGTTTCTTAAAAAGAGAAAGAGTGATAAATCTTTGTAGATTTTGCGATTTTGTTAAAAGTATTTATGTTTTGTGTTTGTGGTGTAGTGTGAAGGTGAAGTAATCGGAGACGGTTATGGTGGGTATTTTATATGTAACTGTATATATAGTGGTATGTTTCAATTTTATTTTTGTTTTTAAAGAATACGTTGACAAACTCTAAATTATATATAATGCTAATGATTGTTTGATATTGATTAAATTCAAATGAATGATATGTACGGTTCGCATAAATGCATGTGATGATAAGCAGTTGTGAAGGTCTTAAGCAAATAATGCTCATCTATAAACGAGTAAGCATGTGATCCATGTTCACTTGTATAATTTAAATATTTTTGTTAGTTTAAGTAGAGAATGTAATAGTAATTATAAATATGTAATTGCAAAATAGAACAAAATAAATAGTGCTAGTGTCCGTGGACTTTTCTATCGTTCTTCGGTTAAATTATATTTTATACTTAAGTGTTTATCTAAGATAAGCAAAAACAAATTGCGAAAGAGAGAAGTCCGAAGACTTGACCAGGTTTCATGTATAGCATTAGCAATAGCATAATTTATGGCATGTGACATGTGGGCTGTGGAAATCTTATAATCAATCGTAGCCGTATATGCAAGAAAGCCTCCGAATCCTACGGTCATGAGAAGCATTAGTCAACAAAAGCTCTTAAAAAAAAAGGATTAACTGAAAGTCAACCAATGTTTACTTATCACGTAATAAGCAACATGTAAGTAACATGGGAGGTAACATAAATATATGGTCATTTGGGAAAATCAACATGTATTAGAATAATTATCACATGGGATTACGTAAATGGATGGATGGACCGTACCCTTATCAATGACGGTTAGTCTTCATTCTTAAATGGTTTTTTTTCTCCAAGTAACCTAATCAATCATTTTAGATGTTTTAATTTGCTTTTGATTTGAATGTTCGACCATGTTGGCTTGAGACCGAAGGTAGATATTGTCAAAAAGCTTTATAGAGAGGCATTAAAAAAAGTAATTATAAATTTTTTCTCCGAAACTTCATTTATTTCCTACGACTACGATTTTAAGATGATGAAGGGAGCTAATTATGTAATAGCCTAGTAGGTTAGAATCCTTTAATTTTAAGGTTGGTGGTAATTGCATAAGTTGTAAACCGTAATTAAACAAACACCTGATATATATAACTAATGTTTTTTTTATCAACAAAAAGGAAACCGTAAACACACTACTATTCAAGCTTAGTTTATAATTTATATAAATAAAGAACAGTTTAAAACCAAAGGAAGAATTAAACTAGTTAAATGCATATGGGATAGCCAAATATAATCTTGAGACAATCAAGTTGAAGTAAAACGATAGAGGCTAGTTTTTGTCACGAACACGAAGAAAACGTTACAAGATAATAGAGAGAAGCAATGAGAACATTTAAAAGAAATTTTAATGATCATGTGTCACCCACGTTCCCCTCTTGGATCTGTTATAGATGAATTTTATTTTAAGCAGATAATAAATCTGATATAAGTTTTTAGTAGTTTATTAGTAGTAATCTGGCAACTGAATTGGTAGAAGCAAAATCATAAGCCAAATTATGACAAATTCAATGATATAAAAAACTGTCCACGCGCTAAACTAAATTATCATGTGATGATTTCATAGCGGTGGCAATCACCGCGTCTACATTGCGCGCAGGATTCCACATGTATCAGAGACCTAAGTCGTTCGAGAAAAAGGTAAATTATGAACTTTGTAGTATATCTTTTATTTGTATGTGTGTAGAGTGTGAGATGAGACATATGACCGCTGGTGTAACTAGTGAACGTTGTATAGACTCATCTCCTAAACAGTTACAATCTTTCACTAGTTTCAAAATTTACTTGCAAACATTTTAAAGAAACCCTGATGTTGGAAAACTTCAAAAAGTGATGTTGGATAAATTAATAAGCGACACAATAGTCCGAAACCTTGCAACTTTTTGAAATAGTAAAAGGAACAAATTATTGTTTTCAAGCTAAAATAATAATATTTCCTTGAATTGTTGTTACAAGCGCTTTTCATAAGCCAAACAGTCGATTAACATTCACCACATTCAAATTTGGATGAATATAAGGTTATGAAACATGAAATAAATATCACCTTGTAATATATCTAATTAAGTATGTATATGTAAAATCCCAATGAATCGAATATTGGATTTCTGATTTCACATACAATTCCTTGGAACCATAACTCCAGAGGATCGTCCATGGGCGTTCCTACAATATGAAGCTGACGATCTTCTCATGTAAGTAAGATTAATGTTTTGTAACCTAAGCCCTGTGCATGGCTTGCTTCCACTACAATCCAGTTTCATTGCTATAGGTGTTGTTGATGTTCCCTTTATGTTTGCATAAGTCACTCCACTTATCTTTATACCAGATCCCTATATATATTATCAAGCATAATAAGATTGCCTTCATACTAACAACAAACTATAGAAGAACTAAGCCAAAATCGATTAGGCTACTAACCTGACGAGAGCAACCGTTTCTATTAGGGCAATAGTTTTGATCAATGATCACTGGATTTTCTACGTTCCTCATTATCAAATTTCGAAATTGCACATTCCTTACAAACCCTGTGCTCGGCTTAGCCCAAGTCTTTATTCTTACTCCATTTTGCGTCTTGGTGAAAACAGAGCTCGTGACGGTTATGTTCTGCACACCTTCCTCATTAGTGAAGTCCCCAAGACTCCCAATGCTACATCACATATTCAATCAAACTCATGCTAATTACTTAACTGAAATCATCATATTTGCAGTTCGATTAGTTTTTTAAATTTAGTTACCTGATTCCATGTCCGGGTCCACAGCTCACACGTTCGATCCAAACATTCTTAACTCCTTGAGTAAGAGCAATGCAGTCATCACCAGTCCCTATATTTGCACCACTTATGGTGACTCCTGAAGAAGATTGGACGACGATACCGTCGGTGTTAGGGCTTCCACTTGGAGCCCTAATTCTTATGTTTTGAATCCGAACATTAGAAGAATGATGAACTGTGATGTGTATATTCTGGCTATTCAATGACGTTAACCCGCTTAATAGAACATTGTTGCACCAGCTAAATGATAAAGACTGAAAGAAACCATATGAAAAAAAATTAGTATGTATATCTATATTATAGTTAACGAATAAATCAAAATTAGCTTTACATACCCTTGCACCTTGAGGACAATAACCACCTTTCTTTCTACAAGACCAATAGCCAGCTCCTTTAGCATCAATGGTGCCACCGTAAACCAAGATCCGGTTTACTTTAGCAAAGAGAATCCAATAACCGGAATTACCTATACTCCAGTAGTTTGCCGGAGCTACGAGCGTTCCATCGATTTTGAAAGTTATAATGTTCTTGCAAGGACCCCAAAAGACTAGGTTTCTAACCAAGTACGTTCCACGGGGAATGTAAACCATTGCTTGAGCCCGTGAGCCGCATGCTAATGACCAAGCCGTCAAAAATGGTTTGGTCGCGTCTGTTCTCCCATCACCTCTAGCTCCGTATCTTTGTACATTAAATGATTGCATTGCGTTGGATGAGTTCAAAAGAAAAAAGAACATATAGAATAATATGATTGCACAAGGAAAAGAGATGTTATTGGCCATCTTAGATTATTTTTTGTAATGTTTTTTTCGGGCTGTATGATTATAATGATTTAAGAAGAAATTATGACCCTATATATAGGAGGCAGAATTTTTATTTTTGTTTTAGATCGGACTATCCGTGTATTAATGACTAATCGCGTTATATGCGGTGAATTTAATGACTACTATGACCATATTTTACTTCATTCCGTAATTATTTGATGATAATGTGAGTACAACTTATTATTGTACGAATTATTGCAAAACAAAATAGTACCCTTAACTGTGTTTCAAAAAAAAAAAAAATTTATCCTTAACTTTTACGTTGTCATTATAATTTATAGAAATGCAATGCCCATTGAGTTACCTTTTCAACTTAATTAATTGATTCATACAACTTTTTTTTGTTTCTCTACACATGGACAGGTAGAAATATTAGTGAAGTTCTTTGTAGTAAATTTACCACAAGTAACGACAACCTACATAAAAATGTACATTAGTCATGCTCATCACTAATGCTCTTTTTTTTTTTTTTTTTTTTTTTTTTTTTTTTTTATATATTAGAAGAATAGTTTATCACATGGGTTTACGTGAACGTTGAATGGATCATGACGAGCCGTACCGTCATCAATGACGGTTTGTCGCAAACTCTCAATTATAAATTCTTAAATGGCTTCTTCTGCAGCGAACCTAAAAAATAATCTTACTAACTATATTCTGATTAAAATTTTCGAACATGTTACGTTAGCTTTAGACCGAAAATATTTTCAAAAGCTTTACAGAGAAAACTAAGGGACATGATAGAGAATTCTCAAAGGCTTTTTTTACAAATTACAAACAAAGAAAAAAAGCTTCTTGCTCAGAAAGAAATCGAATAAGCGCATATAATGGTGAAAATATGTTCAAAATACCATCGATTTTACTCAAATCCGGCATCAAACGGAATAGTTTTTTTAATAGGACAATCATATTTCTCGATTTGTTTTACTTGTTTGTTATGTTAAGGTGAAGTGAAAGACCAAAATAAAAAATAAATAAAAAACCCCAAAAAATGGAGAAATTTATACCGAAGACATAATAGAATAGTATATGAGAAGTTTATATCCCTACAGAGCCCTACAGATTCGCTTCTCTTTTCGTTTACTTCCACTAGGAACAAAGAGTTTTGCACCTCTGGTAGTTGAAACCGTTTCTGTTTTCGGCTGACTGTAGTGCATGGTCTTTGTAAAGCACATTAATTAGGTTCACCCTGATATTGAGACTAAGTTGAAAACTTGGTGGACTAATTAAGTTTTTTTTTTTTGTCATCTTTTAGGATTAATCAGAAGACGTTAAATCGACCGGTAGGACAAAGTTCAATCAAACCCAATGCATATGAATAATGCCAGTCCGATGCTGATAGATTAATCACGAAACTACTATAGAAAAATGATACGTACAGTACGGCTTACATGTAAATGATAAGCAATCAGAACTCATCAAGCAACTTATAAAAGGTAGAGACAACTGATAAACATGTGATATCCAGTTTCCTTATATAACGTGTCGGCTACTTCTACCTATAGTACTATTCGATAAATTTATTTTCATTTTTCTAAAAGTACAACAACTAGTTAGTCGTGAAGAAAAAAAGAAGTTCAAGTTTCATATAGGTTGATCTCATTGGTTAGATCTTGAGTAATCATTTAAAAAAAAAAAAATAAGATAAAACCAAAACAAAATCAAATTGGAAAACATATTCATATAGACAAGCCTTATGTTATGGAATTGGAACGTGACATGTGGGTGGTTAGTGGTTACGGAAGGGGAGAGATCAGATCTCAGCGGCTAAAGAGAAAAACCCTCCGAATCTTGCGCTACTAGTAGCACATAGTCAAAATGCCGACCAATTGTATATAGACACCTCATCCAATCCATTCACGATATTGAATCTTACGTACAGTACAGGTTGTAATCTATCCGCTAATTACTTAATTATTTGTAATCTTATATTTTACTTTTCTTGTAATACCAATTTTTTAAACCATATATTAAAAATACAACGAGTCATCTGGATCTGGATATGTCAGAAGAAACATTTGTTAAACCCAAATAATAATCTCTTGTTATTATAACGCGTTACAAATTTTACTAATTTTATAGATGGAAAAGAATTCAAGTAAAGAAGAATTGGTACTAGCACACTGATTGCTTCTTTTTTTCATTTCCACCAAAGAATTCATCACATTCAAATTCGGATGAATCTAAGGTTATGAAACATCAAATAAATATCACTTTGGAATATATCTACATCCAACAATCTTAGGGTTTACATACGTATATAAAGCCCAATTAATAATCTTGGATTTTTAGTTTCACATGCAATTCCTTGGAACCATAACTCCAGAGGCTCGTCCATGGACATTCCTACAATAAGAAGCTGATGATCTTCTCATGTAAGTGAGCTTAATGTCTTGTAACCTAAGCCCGGTGCAGTGATTGCTTCCACTACAATCCAGTTTCATAGCTATTGGTGTTGTTGATGTTCCTTTTATGTTTGCAAAAGTCACTCCACTTATCTTCACACCAGAGCTCTGTTTGATCAATCATAATAAAGATTACATCATCAAATAAAGATTAGATTATAAGACTTGAGTTAAGCTAAATCGATTAGATTATTCACCTGACGAGGACATCCTCTTCCATTAGGACAATAGTTCTGATCGATAATCACCGGGTTACCAACATTCCTCATTATCAAATTCCTAAATACAACATTCCTCACAAACCCTCTGCTCGGCCTAGCCCAAGTCTTTATTCTTACTCCGTTCTGCGTCTTGGTGAAAACAGAGCTCGTTACGGTTACATTCTGCACACCTTCTTCATTAGCGTAATCCCCAAGACTCCCAATGCTGCATCACATTTACAAGCAAAACCCATCTTAATGTCTTAATTGGGTAGTACATCATCATGAATAAGAATATCATATATTTGTTTCATTTCAGTTACCTGATTCCATGTCCAGGTCCACAATTCACCCGTTCGATCCAAATGTTCCTAGATCCTTGACTAAGAGCAATGCAGTCATCACCGGTCGCAATGGTTCCGCCAGTAATAGTGACTCCAGAAGAAGATTGGATGTGAATACCGTCGGTGTTAGGGCTCCCACTTGGAGCTCTAATTCTTATGTTTTGAATTCGAACATTAGAGGAATGATGAACCGTGACGTGCATATTTTGGCTATTAAACGACGTTAGACCACTCAGTAGAACATTACTGCACCAGCTGAACGATATAGACTGCAAATGAAACCATATTCAGTTCATATATCAAATTAAAATAACTAATTAACGAACAAATCAAAGTCCGCTTTTCAATATGAACATACATACCCTTGCACCTTGAGGACAATGTCCACCTTTCTTTCTACATGACCAATAACCAGCTCCTCTAGCATCAATGGTGCCACCATAAACCGAAATCCGGTTTACTTTAGCAAAGAGAATCCAATAACCGGAATTACCTATACTCCAATAGTTTGCCGGAGCCACGAGTGTTCCATCGATTTTGAAAGTTATAACGTTCTTGCAAGGACCCCAAAAGACTAGGTTTCTGACCATATATGTTCCACGGGGAATGTAGACCATGGCCCTAGCCCGTGAGCGGCATGCTAATGACCAAGCTGTCAAAAAGGAGTTGGTCGCATCTGTTCTTCCATCACCTCTAGCTCCGTATCTTTGTACGTTAAACGATGGCATTGCGTGTGATGAGTTGACAAAAAAGACGAAGACAATAGATAATAATATGATGGCACAAGGAAAAGAGATGTTATTGGCCATCTTAGAGATTTCTTCTAATTTGAGTGATGGCTTTGTATGATTACAATGATTTAAGATGATATAATGAGAAAGGTTATATATATAGGAACAAAAAAATACTCTGTTTTAGATCGGACGATCCCGTGTATTAATGACTAATCGCGTTAGACGCGGTGCATTAAAATATAAGTGACCTAAACATTACTTGATTCCTATATTCCATTTTATTTTAATGCGAATGTACTTATGGCTATTGTGTGTACAACTTATTGCTGTACGAATGTTAGTCTATAGATGCATGAAATTATTGCAATAAACAAAATATATAACTCTCAATATTCATGATGCAAATGCTTATTGGATTTCCTTTTTAACTTGATTCATTGATTCATTTTATTCTTTTGATCTCTACCTTTTAAGATTTGAAATACTATGTTTACGTATGACGATTTCACGAGAAATCAAACTCGGGTTAAAGAATGAAGAAGTCGAATGTGATATATTTATATATATGCGGTACTAAAACAGCAACATGAAACCAAGTGGATCGGAGAAACAAAAGTGATTTGTCAAAGTTGGAATTAATTTATTAATGTGATTGTGGTGGTGTCACGTGGAGGAAATTCTGCAGGACAATTGGGCGGGAATATATGCAATGCATGGCTGATGGCTCCTCCTTAAATTTTTAATTAAATTGTTTGTATATGGTTGAAGAAATTTATTTATAAGCTATCAGTACCATAAGCTATAGCCAGGCTCGTGTCATGTCTTGGTTGAAAATTTGAAACATTGGCCTTAAAAAATTGTATATTCGCACACATCAATGCAACGAACTATCATGCAAATCAGATGCTCTCAAACTATCATAGCTTAACAAGACATATATCCTTCAAACTATATGTCCGATGAGGGCCCATTATTAAGAAGCCCAATTTATTTCAAACATTAATACTTTTCTTTTTTCTTTGGCAAACCAGAATCATACTTATTTAATATTTAGTGATGATGATAAATATTAGGGAATTCCGGGAACTACACCAAATTATCAAAAGCACAAGTGGGAACCAAACATATCTACTACACTAAAAATATTTGGGAAAAGATTTTTCAAATTTCTTAGTTTATTTTTTCTTTAAAAAAAATTCTTTTTATAAAATGAAAAAAAAAATTAATAAACGAAACAGGGAAAATGTAAGTAACCTTGCTTTTTATTCTAATTTCAATAAAAAAAGATGGTATGACATTTAAAAATTAATTTTATTTACTATAAAAATAAATACTTGCAAATATTTTGCTTATGTTTTGCTTATATTTTACTTAATAAAATAGTGGATTAGCGGAAATTTTCATATAGCACCATTCTTCTAGGTTAGCGCAAGGATGAGTCACAAATCAACTTCGATCCTTGAACATGCAATCAGTACTAATTCGGCGAATCATATGATCCTTCCATTGGCTTTGAATAAGAATTAAGTAATTACCGGTAAAGTATATTCGAGTAGTTAATTAGTTAGTTAATCTTATCTTATCTTTATTTTCTCACCATTAGCACGTTAATTGAAGTGCATGAACTCGAAAAATGTGAGTAATCAAATGTTTGACTTAGGAAAACATTCAAGTATGAGTATACGGAAGAAATTTAATTTTGGAGAAATTAAATTGAAAGAACCTTTCGGTGTGATGATTGGCCCAATTTTTTCTCCGTTTTCTTTTCCACTTGTCACGTTCCATAACCATGTTGCGCCGATCATCCAAATATTGTTTTCCCATTTAGACTTGTTCCATAATCCTCTATTCTTCTTTGTCAGCTTTTTGAACATCTAAATAACATATTTCAGATAATCTGAGTCATATTCTGATAATGATTTTTTTCGTAAAATATATATAAACTATGTGGCTCATCCATCCAAACATGATCATAATATTGTTTAGACACCTAAAAGAAATTTGATCACATAATACCACAAAAAAAGGACTAAAATATCTATTCAGCGCACCCCCAAGTAGTGTGGTTATTTCCAAAAAAAAAAAAAGCGATCGTGTAACGTTTATAAAATGTATTAATTGGAAAGTAAAGCTCATCGTTAAAAAAATGGCCTCATGCATTGATCTTGTGGCTTGTGCCAACGTGAAAACGTTATACCATCATGCACAGGAAGCATAGCCAACGTGAACCGTGACCATTATTAGTTACTATTCGGCGTCATCTAAAGTTACCAATTTAAATCCCCGATATTGTGCCTATAAACAAGTGGCTTAATCCATTTGGCTGGTACCTTAGGTATACAGAATTCAACTCTATCTTTCATTCATGGGATGTGGGTTTGATACGAAACTATTAAACTAATACTTTTTCATATATATAAACAAACATACAGAAATACTTTCAAGATGAATATATTTGTTAGTAAAAACTTACACTTTGCTATTTGAGGATAATGACAAACACGAATCATAAGCCACTTCACGAAAATAATCAATTCATTAAAATTCTAAAACGGATTTGTGATATATCAATTTTATCCACATTACTTGATAATTCGCTAACAATCTTTTTACGAAAATATGATTTCAAAACAGAAAAATTGAAGTAAAATAGTTTTGCGGCTTGAGCACGTTGGCGGGGATGCCAAAAGTGTAAAGACTTTGCGTGTTCTTCTCATAAATTAACGAACTCTTCGCATTTCCACGTACGTTGTTTCGTGTATTTCTCCACTAAAGTTATATTGACCAATATAATGTAACTTTCGCTTTCTACCTTTTATTGTACTTCTCCTGCTTTCTCTTTCACACTACCCGTCCCGTCAATATCTTGTATTTGTTGCGGCGTGGAGATGAAGGCATTACGTAATTTACTTGAAAAAATGGATGCTTTATATATTATCTAATTAAACAAATGATCCAAGAGTTTTTATCTAAGCTTGTATGTTGATATTATGATATGATAGTTCCCAGTCAAAGAAAAGCAAACGATCGATGGAAGATGTTTGTATGCTTAAATAGGAAAGGAACAAAACAGAGAGTCAGATAGTATGACCCTAGTCCCTCTAAAAATTGAAATTCAAATACGTGAAGAATGGTTTATGTTTGTCAAGGTATTACCGAAATTTTTCCATTAGTTCACAAATGATAAGTTAACGAACTTTTTGGACCAAGTCATATCTTCTCAGTCCACGAACTTCTCATTTGGTCCTCTTGCTCTGCTTCTTCTCCTCAGTGCCACTGCCACGCCATTTTCTTTGAACCCATCATGATATAATAACAAATTTCTTTCGTGAAACTCATACCAATCCTTGAAATCTGTGAAAAAACAGGACCTAACTTTGCTGTTACAAAAGTGTTACTGGTGATATTTTACCTACTTTATCATAATTAGCTGAGCTTTGTTCTAACTCTACTCACACGACAATTAATAATACAAATGATCTATTGAAAAATATTATATGAACGTAAATATTCTATTTTTAACATATCTTATCTATATATGATGCGTTTTGAATGAATGAAACAATCATGCAAAACAAATTTACACCTAATTTCTTAGTCATTCAAAATGTTGCTTTAGGTTCCTGCCAAATCCAGTAATCATTTGTTTATTCAAATAATTAATAGACTAATATTAAAAAAAAAATCAAACAAAACAAAACAAACAAGAAAAGCCCTTCCCATACAAACACAAAACACTATAAATACATTCCATAACCGTTAAAACTCCCACACCACCACCACTACTCCACTCTATATCTCTCTCTCTCTCTTATTATCTCTAAACAAGCGTACGTTAACCACATACAATGGCTTCACTTCTTGTCATCTCCGTCTTCTTCTTCTTCTTTCTCTTCATCTCATCTTGTTTTGCTCAATCCTACAATGTCCTGTCTTTCGGAGCTAAACCAGACGGAAAGACAGACGCAACCAAAGCGTTCATGGCGGTTTGGAAACCGCTTGTGCATCGTCTCGTCCCGTTACCATTGTAGTTCCCAAAGGCCGATTCTTGTTAAGGAGCCTTAACTTCGACGGTTCAAAGTGCAAACCGAAGCCCGTTACGTTCCGTATCGACGGTACATTGGTGGCTCCGGCTGATTATCAAGTTATCGGAAATGAAGACTATTGGATATTTTTCCAGCATCTCGACGGCGTCACCGTATACGGCGGAGTTCTTGACGCTCGAGGAGCTTCTTTATGGGATTGTAAAAAATCCGGCAAGAATTGCCCCAGTGGTGCAACGGTACGTAATAAGCTTACTATTTTTTCCCTTCGTTTAATCACTGTTTATTAATAAGAAAACAAAAAAAATCATATTCTAAATATGATTGTGAATGCTAATTATTTAATATGAGGCTCAATTGCAGAGTTTAATATGCTTAAATAAAGTCCAAGAAAAAGAAACATTATATAATGGCAACCCTTTTCTGAATTATGAAGTTTTAACCCATATTTCTTAAAAGTAAATAATACCACATTCCCAATTCACATGGACCAACCATTGATTCATAAATAATATAATACGTTAAATTAATAAATGAGATGGTTACAATCATGTGATGAACAGACCATAGGATTTCAGAGCTCAAGCAACGTCGTGGTCTCTGGGCTGACGTCACTCAACAGCCAGATGTTTCACGTCGTCATCAACGGTTGCAACAACGTGAAGCTACAAGGAGTCAAAGTATTAGCTGCCGGAAACAGCCCCAACACGGACGGTATCCACGTTCAGTCTTCCACCACCGTCTCTATCTTCAATACTAAAATCTCAACTGGAGACGATTGCGTCTCCATCGGTCCAGGCACTAACGGACTATGGATCGAAAATGTAGCATGCGGCCCTGGTCATGGCATCAGGTAATATTTCTGAATTACATATAATCTTATTTTATACAATAATTTATATGCAATTATGCACTCATATAATAACATTTTGGATGGGATCAAATTTGCAGCATTGGTAGTTTGGGAAAAGATAGCGTGGAGTCAGGTGTACAGAACGTGACTGTTAAAACGGTGACGTTTACGGGAACAGACAACGGAGTGAGGATCAAATCATGGGCTAGGCCCAGTAGTGGATTCGCTAAGGACATCCGTTTCCAACATTGTGTAATGAACAACGTAGAGAACCCTATCATCATTGACCAAAACTACTGTCCTGATCACAATTGTCCTGTACAGGTAACTTTTATCTAAAACAAATAAACAATTAAGTAATATGATTATGCACAATGTATTTATATTGGGATAGTGGAGAGACTAATCAATTTCTTTTCACACTAAAATCTTTTTAGATTTCGGGGATCAAAATCAGCGATGTGTTGTTTGTAGATATACATGGAACATCAGCGACCAAAGTTGGAGTGAAACTTGATTGTAGTTCTAAGAAACCCTGTACCGGGATACGACTTGAGGACGTTAAATTAACATACCGGAATAAACCGGCGGCGTCGGCTTGTGCTCACGCCGGAGGGATAGAAGCTGGATTTTTTCAGCCAAATTGTCTATGACAAAAACAAAGAAAACATGGATTTTCTTTTAAGTATTACTTAAAAATTCATACTAGTGATGTAAATTATAATTTCGTAATTGAGACGCATGAGCCTGTGGCGGTTGATGGCCTAGTGGACCTTAAAGCCTGGCCTTGCTTTGTAGTATATGAACTAGGGCGACCATTGATGTATTTGATGTGTTGTGTTATTTTTATGTAACTGTTGGAATTTTTTTTATTTTCTGTTATATGTTTTTTACAGTTTGCTTTGTTATAGTGAAAACAAGGACATTAAAAGACAAGCCTCCACAATTTCGCGCCAATATCTCTACATATAATTGGTGGGCAGTTTGTTTCGGTTGACATTTGGCTTTGGTGGCTCCCTGTTTTCATCTTCAATGTAAAGAAACTGATTAATATATAGTTTAAACTTACTCATTATAACTGGAATTTTTATTTTAAAGTGAGTTCATAACAGTTTAAACTTTCACAATTGTTATTAAAACATATCAAATTGAGAGAGCTTTGAAAAAAAGTTTACAAATAATTTATATGTTTCATTTATAAAGTAGTCTCCACAATATTGATTTTGCTGACTAACCAAAAACCAAGATATTACTTGTATAAAGAAATCAAGAAACTGAATCTTACGTAGTGAAGTGTGAATTTAACGCAAGTGATATACGAATCTTGTGGCACCACAAGAAAATGCGCATGTTTTCTGTATTTGACAGTTATTATTATTAGTTTATTACTAGGTATTAACCCGCACTATGTACGGGATAAATCAGTTTAAATAAAATATTATAATAAAATTATTATTTAAGATTTAAGATTTTTTGTTTAAACAAAATATGTAAGTGAAGTTTATTTTTCGTTTATTCAAATTTGCGTTTATTTTTTGTAAAATGAGTTTCATCCATGAAATATTTGAACTTGAAAAACAGTTTAAGTTGGTATAGAAAGTTTTGATATATTTTTGTGTTTCTAAAGAGCAAATTCACATATTTTATGTTTCACATTATCTACATCACTATACCATTAAATAGATAAAACAATATTTTTAGACTAATCAGTTTAATTTAAACTAATCATAAGTTTAAAAAATGCAATGAGAAAAATGTATAAAAGTGGTAAATAAATGAATAATTTTTTTATTGTTTATGAAATGTAATTTACTTCTAATAATTAAATATGTTATGAAATTGATAATTAAATATATTTCTGGATTTTAATTGATGATTAAATCTTTGATTTTTTAAAACTAATAGAAAAAAACATTGCCTTATATTTGCCAATGGTATATTTATGTAAATGATAATGAGATGTAAGAGTATTTATTAAAAAAAGACACAAGAGCTATGTGAGCGCGACACATCAGCTTCTTGTGAAATTGATTCTCTATTAATTTATAGGAGATATGTTATAAAATTGATAATTAAATACATTTCTAGATTTTAATTACTGATTAAATCTTTGATTTTTTAAGACTAATAGAAAAGAACATTGCCTTATATTTGTCAATTACATATTTATGTAAATGATAATAAGATGTAAGAGTATTTATTAAAAAAAGACATAAGAGCTACGTGAACGCGACACATCAGCTTTTTGTGAGATTGTTTCTCTATTTATATGTAGGGGATATGTTATGAAATTAATAATTAAATATATTTCTGGATTTTAATTACTGATTAAATCTTTGATTTTTTTAATATGAATAGAAATGAACATTATCTTTGTCAATGACATATTTATGTAAATAATATTGAGATGTAAGAGTATTTATTAAAAAAAAAAACACAAGAGCTATGTGAGCGCGACACATCAGACTTTTTGTTCTAGTGTTTCTCTATTAATATATAGGAGATGATTAAGGGAGTGTTATTGGAGATATGATTTCTAAATGCATATAGAATTGTAAATTCTAAAAATCCATGTATTTGGATTTTGAAATAACATGTTTTATCCTTGGATTTGAATCCTTCTATTTTACACTTTCAAATCCATTCAAATCCATTTAAAACATAATGTGGATTTTGAAATCCAAAAACAAATCATTAAATGAATAACAAGGTATTTTATCAAGTATTTGTAAATCATAGAACCAATAACACATCATTTTGATAAGTATTTTAAAATCAATGATTGAATAACACATGATTTTTGTTTGGATTTCTAAATTCATTAAAATCATAGAACCAATAACTCCCTTTAAATCTTTGATTTTTTAAGACTAATAGAAAAGAACATTGCCTTATATTTGTCAATTACATATTTATGTAAATGATAATAGGATGTAAGAGTATTTATTAAAAAAAGACATAAGAGCTATGTGAACGCGACACATCAGCTTTTTGTGAGATTGTTTTTCTATTTATATGTAGGGGATATGTTATGAAATTAATAATTAAAAACATTTCTGGATTTTAATTGCTGATTAAATCTTTGATTTTTTAATATTAATAGAAATGAACATTATCTTTGTCAATGACATATTTATGTAAATAATATTGAGATGTAAGAGAATTTATTTTTAAAAAACACAAGACCTATGTAAGCGCGACACATCAGACTTTTTGTTCTTCTAGTATTTCTCTATTAATATATAGGAGATTTTTATTTGATACTTGCCTTATGTCTTGTATTGAATGTGCAATTTCACATTTCGTCTATATCAACCATTATTTCGGAATCTATCCAAAAAGTTGACCAATCATTGATTATCGTTTACTAAATTCACCAAGGATTTTAGGTGATTTAATGTCCAAACTAAGGATACTGCTTTATTTATAATCGGCAAAATTAAAGAATGTTACTGCACTATGGAAAAAATAATAAATTACTTAAGCAGTCAAGTTAGTGAATATTAATTTATAATGATACCAAATAATACATAAAAGGAAAACACAATCACAATTCATAAGAGATAGCAAATCTTCTTCTTCTTCTTCTTCTTCTTTTACTTCAATCCATAGTTATATAATACAGAAGAAAAGAAAAAGAAAAGAGATACCAAATTAATCCATTATCAGTTTCCACTTTTCATTTTCAATCAAATCAACCCATATATACTGCATGCGTACATTACCATAGACTAATGCAATCGTCTATGGAAATGTATCTCCGTTAATAAACCAATCAATTTTATTACATAAAAAGTTACACCGTGATCTGGGCACAAGTTGATACAATGATAGAATAATAAAATAAAGAATTCCATATAAACTAACCAGTACGTTACTATCGAAAAAATCCTATAAATTCCGTATCTTCTTCTATAGTATTATTCATCCTTACAACATACAATACTAATTAACAATCTCTGAAAAAAGAAAAAAGAAAAACGAAAATGGCTTACAACATTTCATGTCTTATTCTTCCTTTGTCTCTCATCTTCCTTGATTTCATATTAATCTCATCATTAGCCTATCCGACTCCAACCACACTCAACGTCTTATCCTACGGAGCTAAACCAGACGGCACAAAAGACTCAACCAAAGCCTTCTTAGCCGCATGGGACGTCGCTTGTGCCTCGGCTAATCCTACAACTATTATCGTACCAACAGGACGGTTCTTGGTTCGGAACATTGTTTTCCAAGGCAACGAGTGTAAGCAAGCTCCAATATCTATTCGTATAGCAGGCTCAATTGTTGCCCCGGGAGACTTTAGAGTTATCGCAAGCTCAGAACATTGGATATCGTTTGAGCATGTTACGGATGTTTCAATCTACGGTGGAATACTTGACGCACAAGGTGCCAGTTTATGGAAATGCAAGAACAACGGTGGCCATAATTGTCCTACCGGTGCCAAGGTATGCTTGACCCACTCTACAAGATAGAACAAACTTTATTAATTTCTATGAAGTTTTAATAATTGTTTGTTACACTTAATGCGCAGAGTTTGTGGTTTAGTGGGTCAAATAACATCAACATCAATGGTTTAACGTCGATAAACAGCCAGAAGTTCCACATAGTGATTGATACAAGCAATAACGTTAACATTGACGGCGTTAAGGTTTCTGCTGATGCGAACAGCCCTAACACCGATGGGATTCACGTGGATTCATCTCACTCAGTCCATATCACGAACTCGAGAATCGCAACCGGTGATGATTGCATCTCTATCGGTCCAGGATCCACTAGTGTTTTCATACAAAACATTAAATGCGGCCCAGGCCACGGCATTAGGTAACAAAAATACATTTATTGCTTTCCATGTTTCTTTTATACAACTTTGCTAAAATGATCTCTTCGTTCCTAACAGTATCGGAAGTCTTGGACGAGTAGAGGAAGAACAAGGTGTGAATAACGTAACTGTGAGTAACGTGGATTTCACGGGAACGGATAACGGAGTTAGAATCAAAACATGGGGGAAAAATAGCAAGAGTTTCGCTACAAACATCGTCTTCCAACATATCAATATGAAAATGGTCAAGAACCCGATCATTATAGACCAACACTATTGTCTTGACAAACCTTGCCCTAAACAGGTAAAAAATATTTATACATTAATTAACCATATCTTATACCCATAACTCGATATATTGACTCATTTAATTTGTATGATAATTTTTTTTTTTATTAATAGGAATCTGGAGTTAAGGTATCAAATGTGAGATATGAAGATATACATGGGACTTCTAATTCGGAGGTGGCGGTTTTGTTAGATTGTAGTAAGGAGAAACCATGTACCGGTATTGTAATGGACAATGTGAACCTCGTCTCCGTTAATCAACCGGCTCAATCGTCTTGCGATAATGCAAATGGGTCAGCGAACGATGTCGTCCCGGTCACTCCTTGTCTAAGGACCGAGATAATTACGATTTAAAGTATAATAGAATCCTCGGAAACGGCGTCGTCCCGATCGCTACATGGCTAAAAAGATTAAGAACGAGCTAATGCAGATAGATCTGCGAACGACGTCGTACTGTTTACTACTTGTTTTTTTTTTTTAAATCATATTTTCAAGAATATATGTAATGGAAACTTTGAAGTAATTTATTAAGAATAAATCTTTATGTTCACACACATACATACTATTCTACTTCTTCATTTTTCTTTTCACTGTAGTAATTGTTTCTACTTTCTCAAGTTGTTTAAGTGCATGTGGATGTGGGATTGTTGGTGTTGCTACTTGTTAGCGATAAAATAGGAGATAATGAAAATTGAAAATATATGTGGATGTGGAGTAAAGTAAAATATAAAGTAATTAGAAAAATGATTAGTATACATAAATGGTAATTAATAGCCGACCCATTAACTGTTACCACTACTATAATAATCCATGGAGTGATTTTATACTAATTTCCATACAAAATTAGTGGGGTAGCACCAAAATTTTATTTAGTGTTTAAATATTAAAAAATTTACCATCATCTTCTCCACTTCACTCAAAAGTCAAAACCCCCACTTTCTCCAGGTTGTATTCCATTATTAAACCCAAATATTATTTTTATCTTATAATAAGTCATCTATTTATATATAATCTTTACAGGATTAGTGACTTTAATCAAGTTTTACCTCCAAAACCAAAATTGTAAGAACAACGAACTTGTTGGTTAATTTCGTTTATGGATAAAGTAATAATAATAAAATAAAGGGACTACGATTGGTTTGATTCTGTGACTTTGTTGTCTTCTTCTTCTTTGTCTCAACGCCTCCATTGACGAACCCCTCAAAGACGCAATGTGGGTTTTGATCCATTGATGAATGATCTTGTGGGGTTTTTGAGAATTTGCGTAAAGGAACAAACTTTTTTTTTTTTTTTGGTTGGCATCAATGGAGAACATAACCGCACAGCTAAAACGAGGGATCTCAAGACAATTCTCAACTGGCTCGATTCGTCGAACAATGAGCCGACAGTTTACGCGTCAGTCATCTCTCGATCCTCGTCGGACCAACATGAGGTTTAGTTTTGGTCGTCAGTCTTCTCTGGATCCGATCCGGAGGAGTCCTGATTCGACTAGAAGCGACGACGAGCCGCATATGTCGGTACCGGAGAATCTCGATTCCACGATGCAGCTTCTCTTTATGGCTAGTAAAGGTGATGTCAGAGGAGTTGAGGAGCTTCTTGATGAAGGGATCGATGTTAATAGTATCGATCTTGATGGTCGTACGGCGCTTCACATCGCTGCTTGTGAGGGTCATCTCGGCGTTGTTAAGGCTCTTCTTAGCAGGAGAGCTAACATTGATGCTCGTGATCGATGGGGAAGTACGGTCTGTCTTCTTCTTTAAAACTCTAGCTTCTGTTGTGAAATTATGATTTTTGTTGTGTTGATTGTATGGATTTGGGTTAAAGGTTACTTTTTTTTTTGATGTTTTCTGATGGATTAGGCGGCTGCTGATGCTAAGTATTATGGGAATTTAGATGTTTACAATCTCTTGAAGGCTCGAGGAGCTAAGGTTCCGGTAAGAGTTTCATTGACTTTTGGATACGACTGGTGTGTGTTTTGGCCATGTGTTTGTTTTATGAAAGGCTTTTCATTGAACTTCACACTTGCAGAAAACGAGGAAGACGCCGATGACTGTGTCGAATCCACGAGAAGTTCCTGAGTATGAGCTTAATCCGCTTGAGGTTCAAGTCCGGAAAGCTGATGGCATTTCAAAGGCATGCTCTTTTTGCTCTCTTAGACACATTTAGTAACTTCATTGTTCTTGGAGCATTTTTATTTATTCAAGTTAGTCAAATCGGGTTTGATTGTTTGTTGCAGGGAGCATATCAAGTAGCTAAATGGAATGGCACGCGGGTTTCTGTCAAAATACTTGATAAAGATAGCTACTCAGATCCTGAACGCATGTATGCATCTACTACTTGTGTCCTTTTCACTCTGTTACATTTGAGTGAACTTCAAATAATAGGCAACTCTAAAATTTGTTTCCTTAAAGCTGTTTATTTGGTTTGGCATGAAGAAACTGATTCTGCTTTTGTCTTTCTGCCTTTTAATCTGAACAGAAACGCATTTAAACATGAATTGACGTTGCTAGAAAAAGTCCGGCATCCAAATGTTATCCAGTTCGTTGGAGCTGTCACTCAGAATATACCGATGATGATTGTAGTCGAGTATAACCCAAAAGTAAGCATCTTTACTTGTATTCTCCCTTCTGCATTTACCTTTATTCACTACTCATCTCAATGTCTTCTCGTCCCTTACCTTTTTGGTTATATTGCAGGGAGATTTAGGTGTATATCTCCAAAAGAAAGGACGTCTTTCTCCTTCCAAGGCACTTAGATTTGGTCTTGATATTGCAAGGTATGTTAACTTCTCATGTACTGCTGCTACGGTTACTGTATAAGTATAACTACTACGTCACCGAATGTATTTCATGGGTTTTTTTTGGTGTCAGGGGCATGAATTACCTCCATGAATGTAAACCAGATTCAATCATTCACTGCGATCTAAAGCCAAAGTAAGATAACCGAAGGCAAATGTCGATTAGATATGTTAAAAACATTTGGTAACATACTCATTGAGATGGTTTCTGTTCGTTTAATATTTTGAAAATTTTTCGTAAGGTGTCAGAAATATTTTGCTGGATAGAGGTGGGCAATTAAAGATCTCGGGATTTGGTATGATAAGATTGTCGAAAATTTCGCAAGACAAGGCGAAAGTAGCAAACCACAAAGCACATATAGATCTCTCGAGTAAGGAAAAATACTTCATTCACATGCATAAAAATGAATCTTTTGGCAAGATTTGTGATCATTGACACAAAATGCTTTCTTGATTGCAGATTACTACATGGCACCAGAGGTTTATAAAGACGAAATATTTGACCGAAGGGTCGATGCACACTCCTTTGGTGTCATTTTATACGAGGTACATTTCCTCGTCTTGCTCTGTTCAATCATGTGTCTTGTGTTTCTCTAATCTTGTTTTTGTGTGTGTGTGTGGTCAGATAACAGAGGGAGTACCAGTTTTCCATCCGAGGCCTCCTGAAGAAGTTGCGAAAATGATGTGTTTAGAAGGAAAGAGACCAGTATTCAAAACTAAGTCAAGAAGTTACCCTCCAGATCTAAAAGAGTAAAAAGCTCTAAAACTATTTGGAACCAAAATTTTAATCTACGGCCTATGCAGGAACTTGGAGTGCCGGTTCTTAACCTGTTATATCGCTTACTCTGCGCAGGTTGATCGAGGAATGTTGGCATCCAGAAGCCGGTATTAGACCTACATTCTCTGAGATTATCTTTCGACTTGACAAAATAGTAACTAATTGCTCTAAACAAGGATGGTGGAAAGACACATTCAAGTTCCCTTGGTTAGTATTCATCTTCTGATATATAAACTCTAGTTTAAACATAGATGAAAGATTGTGATATTAATGGTTTCTTTCACAGGAAATAAAGAAGGGGAAGAAGAAGAAGAAGGGAGAAGCAAGAAGAGCGTGAGATTTGTGGACAAAATTCGATTCACAGTGTGTTTCTCAGACATATGAACATCGACAAACTCACTTGCTATGTATTTTTTTTGTATTTTTTTTGGTTCTAGAACATAATTTCTAGTACTTCTTTACGGTGGCTGTATACATAAGTTTGTATAGTTTATAAGCGCGTTACTGTATAAATAAACAACAAAAGAACTCCTGCTCGTTACAACTAGAGAGATGAACATACAACACAACAAACAGATAAAATAAGAAGAATCAACTTAAAAAAGGATATTCAATTGAAAGCCTGAGAATAAGAGTTTTAGAGAACCAAAGGCCCAGTTTTGAAAGCCCAAAACGTAAAGACCATTAGAACCCATTACAGAACCCAAAAAGAACCAGAAACTCTGACTGAATTAGGGTTTTCTCACCTGTTTGTAATCTATCTAGCGAGCTAAAGTTGTAGCCGAGGAAGTCGACGGGTTCGAGTCACAGAAGCTTGAAGCTCCCTTACTAAGGTAATCGATCTGCCGATGGTTTCTCTCTCTCTCTCTTACTTTACAATTCTTTATTTAACAATCTCCTCTCTTCTTCTTGATCAGCCTCAATGGCGAGTCAACCTTTGTCTAAGTTCTTCAACATGTTGTGTGCAAAGAAGAAGAAGCTAAAGATACTATGGGCGATATCTAAAATAGAAGACAACAATGTTGAAATGGAATCAAACATAAAAAATTACCGCAAGGAGATAGCAAAAGCGGAGAAGGCACTCACGACGGCAACGGACGCGTGGATCGTTCAGTGGAACCTGAACGAGAAGCATTTTTTTGAAGGGTTAATCCATACTACTGAGGCTGCCATCTTTCTTAGCAAAGCAAAGCTTAGTTCCTTACAAAGCTTGGTGGATCAAATTGACGCTTCACCTTTGGAGGAAGCTTGACGGTGGTGGCTAAGCAAAAGATTATTATAGGCTACTAATCCCATTATTATAGGCTACTAATCCCATTATCGTAACAGATTTTATTTTCTATATATATGAATTAGTATAACAGTTCCTAATGTATTCCGAGGGAAATTGAATATCGCACCATAACATTCAGAACGCAGTAGAGGTTCTATGGTCTTAGAAGTGAATAGACTTTAAATAACGGGACTAATTCAACAACATTGCTAAGTGGTCTGACTAGAGGACAAACGAACAGAGCAAGTTCAACAACACGCACGACCCAAAGGGTTTTTTTATTGAATGAAATATATCAAATATCCATTAGGACATTTTAAAAGCATATGAAATCTTATTTGATTTGAATTTTCGATACAAACGCGTTAATGTTGATATCTGTAGAGCCTCCTTCACTGAGTGACTTCACAGCCAAGTCACTCCATTTCTTCGCGTTCTCCCTCATCTCTTTGCTCTTTTCACCTTCCATCACTTTCTTGATGCTCAACTCAATCTCCTCTCTTTTGGCAATCCCACTTTCTTTCTCTGCTTTCACACGAACCCCAACCTTCCACACGTCTTGAATATACTTTGCATTCATGGGTTGATCAGTCCACTGAGGCATAGCCACCATTGGAACCCCTAAACTCAAACCCTCCATGGTTGAGTTCCAGCCACAATGAGTCATGAAACAACCGATGGCTTTGTGTGACAGAACTTGAAGCTGAGGACTCCAGTTCAATACCAAGCTCTTGTCTTTATCCACTGTTTCAAGAAACCCTGGCGGGAGCTTTGACTCCTCTGAAGCTCTGACCACCCACAGGTAGCTGATGTTGCTGACCGCCAAAGCAATCTCTTCCATCTGCTCGCTACTCAGTTTAGCCATGCTCCCAAAAGCTATGTATACCACCGACCCTTGTGGCCTTGAGTCTAGCCACTCAGTGCATAAGGCAGCTTCTTTTAAGTCAAAGAGGTTTAGATCATAGTCGTTGTCTGATTTGATCTGTTTGTCTAAGTACATTGATGGAACAGTTGGACCAATTGTCAACACAGGACACACTTTCGACAGCAACTCCTCTTCCTGTCGATGTGGAAATCAACGAACAAAGAATAGAGTCAGTAGGTGATAAAACTAAGTAAGGAAATAAAAACAGAGTAGCTAAGGAAAAAACAGGGTAGCTAGGGCAAAAAGAACAGAGCAACTAGCGCAACGAAACAGAGTAATTAGGACGAAAACAGTGTAACTATGAGATAAAACAACATAAAATTTAGAAAACAGAGCAACTAAGGTAAAAACAGAGTAAATTTGACGTGACTAAGGGGAAGAAAACAGAGTAATTAGGGAATGAACTAACATGAAGGTCAAGGTCATGGAAGGAATTAACGAGTACGAAATCAGCTTTTTGGAAGTTGGTGAACTGTTGAAGCACCATCTCAAAGTAAGCAAGGTGGGAGCCAGTAGGAGTGACGAAAGTAGGCAAATCTTGGAGCTCAAGAAGAGGCAAATCCTTGATGGGAAGTGTCAAGCTTCCATTGTTATTGCAAGAAAGGTAATTGATATAGTTGACGGCGCAAGACTGAGTGAAGAAAGGAGCAGCAGCTAAACCAAACTCCCTTGCAAGGTCAAGTGCCCAAGGCATGAATGAATCGTAGACGATACAAGTGATGGGGTTATCAGTATTCTGGTGCTTGCGGATGACATCAGCAACGGTTTTGGAGCCGAAGGTCTTGAAGTTTTGGAGGTACTCAGGAACAGAACCAGCTGATGAGAAGCCTCCTTGGTCATAGCCGTCGGAGATTGTGGCTATGGAGATAGGACTAGATGGGTCGAGGTGGATTGTGTTGAAGATGAAAGTGGTGAGAGTGTGAGTGGTTTTGAAACCTTTGGAGTGAAGCCGTTTACAGAATTGGCGAATCGGGGTGATGTGTCCTTGGCTTGGGAATGGCACAGCTAATACATGTCCTCTCATCTTCTCCATCTCTCTCTCTCTGTCGCTCTCAATCTTTTGCTTTGTGCAGAACGTTTTATAAAGAGATATTGCAAATATATATTATTAATAGGGTTGGGTGGTTCTTGTGAGAGAAGACAACAGAGGCAAGAAAGGAGAATGTGATAATGGTCCAACAAAGGTGACAAGTAAAACGCTTATATCAGAAAATTTTATGATTATCTTTGGGAAGATCGAGGAGAGTACAGACACACATGGAAATGCAAATAGAAAGTAAGAATAAAGAAGATTCTCCACGGTTCTATAGTTAGACAAAAATCTCCTCAAAATATTTATTTATAGTAGCAAATATGTAATAAGATTTTATACCAAAAGAAACTTAAAAAAAAATAGAAAGAAAAGAATAAAATTTATAAGGAAAATGGAAATACCAAAGTAAGAAGTATATATATATATACTGTAGATTTTTTTCTTTTTATAGGAGATGAAATACAGATATACAAAAGTGAGGAAGTGAGAAGATTCTCTATGGTTCTAGCTATAGTTAGAAATTAGAATAACGTATTATTTATCATAGGAGCAAGCGAATAATGTGTGTTTACATATTCAAATTCTTAATCGATTCCAAAATGTAGTGTATAATTTTTATAAGTACATTATTAGTTGAAAGTATAGTGGTCCAAATGTCAAGTGATGTATATGTTAAACCTAACAAAGCCAAAATATATAAATAGTTTATGCATTTGGTAAACATAATATAACAAGGTCATAAAGGGTTAAAAACTAATTAAGTATTCTTATTTGCATGCAAGTATAAATATATCACGTTTTTATATGAATCAAATATTCGAAAAAATGGGACATTTCTATAAAATATATACATCCAAAGTTTGGTTGTTCGATTTGAAAAGCAAATTAACATCCAAAGTTGTTTATGGAATCAATGAAGAAGGTGGTCAGGTCAATTTGGCGGAACTGAAGCAGAGATCCCAACCGTTGACTCATGGAGGGACCAGTTTGGCTAATTCAACAGAAGGACAAACTTTCTACAACAACTTCCTCTTCTGTAAAAAAAATAAAATAGAGTAATTAAGGCATCAACAAAAGCAAGGCATGGTTAAGGAAGTTGTGTGTGTCAGAATGGCTAGGTAGTTGAACTGATTAAGAGAATCATAGCATCTCACGGAGGAGAAAAAGAATGTAGTTAAATATTTTGGCAGCTGCTGGATAATTAAAGGTGTTTGCTGCAGTCTGTGAACTTTTAAGAGATTGTACCAACAAGCAGGTGGACTGTTGTTGTCATAATTATAAGCTTAAAAGGAACAAGAGAGCCTCTTATTTGTTTGCTTTGTCTTTATATAATAGAATATGGATTTACACATTCCTACAAACTTGGAAGCATGAATATATTGGGAAATTTAAGCAGACTGAGCATGGATTCCTACATTCTCGGAAACCATACAATGAACACATAAGAAAAGCAGAATCAACTTAAACAATCATACTGAAAGAAAGACTGGCCCAACGAAATGATATAGAAGAGGTATTTGCTTTCATGTGATAACTTTTGTTCTCTCAACCTTTGATACAAATGTGTCAATGTTGATATCTGTAGAGCCTCCTTCATTGAGTGACTTGACAGCCAAGTCTCTCCATTTCTTCACGTTCCTCTTCATCTCTACACTCCTCTCTCCTTCCATCGCTTCCTTAATGCTAAACTCAATCTCCTCTCTCTTGGCAATCCCACTCTTCTTGTCTGTCTTCACACGAACTCCAGCCTTCCACACATCTTGTATGTACTTTGCGTTCATTGGCTGATCAGTCCATTGAGGCATTGTCACCATGGGAACCCCAAAGGTCAATGCCTCCATGGTTGAGTTCCAGCCGCAGTGAGTCAAGAAACAACCAATGGCTTTGTGTGACAGAACTTGAAGTTGAGGACTCCATTTCAAGACCAAGCTTTTTTCTTTGTTCACCGTCTCAAGAAACCCTGGTGGGATCTTTGCCTCCTCTGAAGATCTGACCACCCACAGGAAGCTGAAGTTGCTTACTGCTAAAGCTAGCTCCTCCATCTGCACATTAGTCAGCTGGGCCATGCTTCCGAATGCTACGTACACCACCGACCCTTGTGGCCTCGTGTCGAGCCAGTTAGTGCAGAGGAAATCATCTTTTGATTCGAAGAGATTCAGATCATAGTTGGTGTCTGATTTGATACGTTGGTCTAAGTAAATTGATGGAATAGTCGGACCAATTGTCAACACGCGACAAGCTTTCGACCACAATTCATTCTCCTGTAACGATAACCAGAGTAATTAGGACATGAACAAGAACAAGACATGGTTTAAGAAGTTGTAAGAAAGAGAGGGAGTAGAGAGAGATCTAACATGAAGTTCCAACTCTTGGAAGCTATTAACGAGTACGAAATCAGCTTTTTCGATATTTATAAACTGTTGAAGGACCATCTCAAAGTAAGCAGGGTAAGATCCAGAAACATAGAAGAAAGAAGGCAGATCTTGAAGCTCAAGGAAAGGCAATTCCTTAATGGGAAGCTCCAAGTTTCCATTATTTAGGTAGGAAAGATAATAGACGTAGTTAACAGCACAAGGTTGCGTAAAGAAAGGAGTTGCAACTAAACCAAACTCTCTAGCAACGTCAAGCGCCCAAGGCATGAAAGCATCATAGACGATACAAGTGATAGGGTTATCACTAGTTTGGTGTTTGCGGATGATGTCTGCAACGGTTTTGGAGCCGCAAGTTTTGAAGTTTTGGAGGTAGTCGTGGATGGAATCAGCTGTTTCGAAGCCACCGTGGTCATAGCCGTCGGAGATGGTGGCTATGGAGATCGGACCAGATTGGTCAGGTTTGATGGAGTTGAAGACGAAAGTGGTGAGAGCAAGAGTGGTTTTGAGACCTTTGTAGTGAAGTCGTTTGCAGAATTGGCGGACTGGAGTGATGTGTCCTTGCGTTGGATATGGAACTGCCAAGACATGTCCTATCTTCTTCTCCATCTCTCTTTCTCGCTCTTAAAATGTTTTGTTTTAACCAAAATGAATATGCGTTAAGGGATGATGCCAATATATGTACATATACATAGCTGCCTAGGTTCGTCTGGTTCTTGTTTTTAGATAAGAGCTTTGGGATCCGAACAAAATAATAGTTTTGTTTTTTTTTAAAAACGAAAACAAAACCAATTTGCATTTCTTTTCACTAGAAAAGAAAATGGGTTAATAATTACAAGTTGAAATGCTTGTTTATAGTAAGTTTGGCTTCATTATTTTGCATGCCATGTGCTTTTCTGTTCTGTATATATTTTCTTTTATTTTAAAAATAAAACAATTAAGTTCTACTATTTTAAACCCAAAGATTAAGTCTTAATTAAACATACAAATGAGAAATGAAAATGGAAGAGAAACCATGTTTCAGCGTTTACTTTCTTTTTTTACGTTTTGTTAATAATTGAAGAAAACAAAACTATTCTCTTAAACTTGTTAACATGTGAAAAGATTCTCTACGGCTCTATAATAATTACAACAAGTTGTCGACAATAAGAAAAACGACGCGTGTAGTTGAAGTCTTCTTCAAGTGTACTTGACGTAACATTAACTTAGGATTTGTGGTTTTGTTTTATCTTTCAGTAAATCCAATATTTATCGTATCAGACAATCCCAATGTCAATAATAGTGTAACATGTCTAGTGAACAAAAGAAAGGATGCAACAAAATGTTTAAACCAAAGCAAACCTTTCAACGAGAATTTTTGGCAGCGATGAGCAACTGAATAAGGTAAAATTAAAAACAAATCTTATAAACAATTATATATAATACATCAAATGATCAATGGTTGTTAAGGTGACATCAGATTCTGACCCAATCACTGGCGTCATCTAAACATGATAATAAAGTTGAGCCACTCACGTGGTACATACGTTGTAAATTTGGCTTCAAAGACTAACAAGGGAACAGCGATGCTTAAGATTTTTCTTGTTATCAAATAAAAGTCGGACTCTTTCTCAGAATTTTGGTGATGATTCACAGACACAAACTGAGTGTAGCAGAGTTGTAAGAAAACAAAGACATGTCGAATTGATTCAGAGATGAATAATAAAATCTCTGGTTGCTACAAATTCCTAACATTGTCAAATGCCAGAGGTAGAAGAAGATGATTCCTATTCATTTCATGGTGATGAAAGAGAGCTAGGCTCCATCTGCCAAATTCCCTTGCGTTGTGCTGATGTAAAGAACTGTTGGCCAACATACAGTAAAATTGTCAGATACATAAATCGCAAAACAAAGTGAAGCGATGTGAAGAATGAATGATGACAGATGTGATTTTAAATTTTACCGTTGTTTCCACGAATAAAAGCATCGCCATATTTGTTCTTTAGCTGGCCATTTACGTACTCTTCTGTTTGCTCCATAGCTATGTTCATATACCCATCAAGACACGTGAGAATGCCTGCAAACAATCAGTGTCAGTGTCATGTGTAGTTTCCTTGTGTGACTTAAGCTCTGTTAAATTTGCTTGATAACACATGGAGGAGAGATAGATAGTCTGGCTTTTTATGAGAAGAAAACAAACAAAAATATCCAAGCTACAAGTTCTCCTAGTCTTATACGCCAGTTTAAGAAGAAGAGACCAAGGTCTTGTCCATGTATTGCAAGTGATAATATGCTCCAAGGCTAATTTTTTTGCAAAGTGAAATCCACATTCTATCACATGTGTAAATGCATCACAGAATATATATGAAGATACTTATCAAAACCAGCACATGAACAAGGAAAGGAGGAAACACTAGCTCGGAAAAAACGAAAACAACACATTTGGGTCTATCATCTAGAGAAATGAATTATACATCTAACGCGAGAAACTCTCTGAGGTTCACAAAGCTGTCATCTAAATTTAATACCACTCTCAAAATCTAACGAGCATGTCTCAAAGCCATTCTCAAACACAGTTTCTTCACTTTCTTGGAGACAAGATTGAGAAAAGATCTTTGATTTAATGATACAAAACCCTTCTAAACAAACTGTACTAAAATAAAATTTCACAGATGCACCTTTCGAATCAAACAGTTCTTAGAAAAACAAAGCGTCATTCACTAAACAAATATCCAAAGGTTTCATCAACATGGAGAAAAAGAAAGACGTTTGAGTCATCTAAACCAAAGTGCGCAAAAGTTTAGATAGACAGCAATAGCATAACCACCCAAAAACAGAAGCAAACTGAACTTCACAGATGCACCTTTTAAATCAAATGAGAATCATGGCGAAAAAGAAAGGAGTTGAGTTATCATCTAGAGAAATGAATTATACATCTAACGCGAGAAACTCTCTGAGGTTCACAAAGCTGTCATCTAAATTTAATACCACTCTCAAAATCTAACGAGCATGTCTCAAAGCCATTCTCAAACACAGTTTCTTCACTATCATGGAGACAAGATTGGGAAACTATCCTGATTTAATGATAACAAAATGCATTCTAAACAAGCTGTACTAAAATAAAACTTCACAGATGCACCTTCAAATCAAGCAATTTATAGAATAAGAAAGGGTCATTCTCTAAACAAATATCCAAAGGTTTCATTAACATGGCGAAAAAGAAAGGAGTTAAATTATCTAACCCAAAGTGCAATAGCATAACCACCAAAACCAGAAGCAAACTATAAGATAGAACAAAGGGCATAAAAAGAAAATGCAGAACACAGAGAGACCGACCTCGGTAATCAACACCAGAGTTGAGCTTGACAACAACTGGTCTACCACGAATAGACTTCAAGAAATCAGCAGGTGTCTTAGTTGTTCCAGAAGCTTTCTCTCCGATTCCACTCATCTTTCTTTTTGCTTAATCACTACAATCAACAAATTCGATCCAAATCAAACAAGAACGTTTTTTTTCCCACAAAGCAAACAAATTTTAAGCAATAACTTTGGTGTCAGCAATTCGAAATCCATAAATCAATCCAATTACATAAAGCCCTTGAGAAAAATGAATCATCTTTGATTCGTAAACTCGTAGCAATCTCAACAATCACACAATGACCCTAAAACCCTAAACCTCGACTAATTCAGGGGAGAGAGAAAGATATAGAGAGCCGCGAATTACTTCGAAAGACAAGAAATTTCGAAATAGAATACAGCAACAGACGTGTATGGGGAAACTATGAACAACGAACCTCGAGTCGGCGATCAAACTGCAAACGGCTTAGCTAAAGAAGAGACTTTAGGTTTCCGATCAAGAAGTCGAAGAGAGAGAATTGTTACTAGTCAACAAAAAGTAAACACATAAAATAATAATTAAAAAAACAAATTATTGTCTTAAAAAATTAAATAAAATTTTATACTTTTTAATTTGTACCAATTTTTTTTTATTTTTTTAAAACAAATCTTTTACTTTATGAGTGGTCCGCAAAAGACATCATTTTTTACCTAAAGACTAAAAGTGATTACTCTTGCATGGTTCATTATGTGAGACATTATAATTCTAAAAGGAATCAATTTTTAATTGTGGAAAAGTGAATTCTCAAATTGGTTTAGGAGAACAACTTTTCAAGTAAACTAATGCAAATAGCTATACTTATTTCTTTCACATTTTGAGATTTATGCAGATAATTTTTTGAAAAAGTTCACAAGACTTTGGGTATCTCTTGGAGAAGGATACTTTTTTATTTCAGTTGTATCTAGCTGGTTCAATAAATACATGTACACGTGACATAAATAATTTGACAGAGGACTGAAACGAACGTACAGAGCTAGTTGAAATGAAAGCAACTTGCAACAATCTTCCAAAATCTATTAAATCTTCTTCCATATAAATTCGCCTATCCATAAAAATATAAATATATATATTATTATATGTAACATGTTTCTTGATTACGTAAGCAAAATGAAACCAACACATTAGCATACACCGAACCAAACCCGCACCCAACCCAACAGTAGTCTCTTAAAACGAGCCATCCTCGTCGTCTATAGAACCCGAGGGACTAAGCTGTGAGTTGTTATTGTGAATCATCGGAAACAGAGGTGTGGTGGTCTGGTTGGAAAGCGAATGTCTTGGCACGGCTCCATACACCGTTCTCTCGTTTACACGACCAACTTCTTTGCACACTTGATCAAGAATCGTCAGAAAGTCTCTGACCACAGCGAATATGCGAAAAGAGTGAGTTTCAGAGTTCCCGTGGAAATACTCTGTTACTTCTTTAACCATCTTCATGACATTTTCTCCATGAGACTGTATCTCTGTGATATCTTTCTCTGCTTTGTTCAAGAACGTGTTCATCGACTCCAAGAATCTCTCTACACCGGTTTCTTGCTTTAGCTCCCTGATGACTTCCTTGACTTTGGTTATTCCTCTGGCGATTTCTGCTGTTTCGTTGATTAGGGAGTTTGAATCCATTGCAGCTGCTTTCTTGACGTTTATCAACTGAGAGCTGAGACCTGAAACTACTTGCAACCCTAGTTTCTTGAGCTCTAGGTCGTCTTGGAATGCAGATTGCTCAGCCATGTTGTTGCCTATATGGCTTTGAGTTGGAGTAAAAGGAACCCGAGCTCCTTCAAATTTAATGATCTCTTGAACCACAAAATGCAATAAAGTGGTTTTCCCATCCGCGCCTTTGATATCTACCAGTTTTAAGAGTGTGTCGAGCTTGAAAGCATGTGCATCACCTCTATTGGTTCCTATATTCATCCGGTTCCCGGTCTTGAGAACTGCTTCCAAAAGCTTCAAGAACATCCGTGTGTTCTTTAACTCACCACAAGCAGCCTGAGAGTTTGATAAAATGCATATGAATGTTCTGTTTTTAGCACAAATGCACACTTATACGAGGACAAGTAGAGTTTTTACCTCGAGGGTGTCAAAGGATCTCTTAAGGTACTCGGTTTCTGATTCGAAGTTGACTATGTAAAGCATTGCATCAATCCTTTTGAAGGCGAAAGGAATGTTCAACAATGCTTTGAGGAATTTCTCTGCGGGTCCTATCTTGGAAGGAGATCCATCATCGTCTTTAAGCTCCTTAAGCTTGTTCTCTTCTTCTTTAGTAGGAGCCATCTTAAGCAAGCACTCAAGAAGCTCGGGTCCAAGCGTATCCGAGTTGCCTGATTCATGAACAAGAAAGTGATTCAACATCTTTTCCCCCATAAAAACTAAGTCAGATAAGCATCAAAGCCAAAGGAATGTGCAGTGAGTGTAAGTGAGTGATTAGCCTATGCAAATTTCAAAATTTGATTAGACATGGAAACTTCAGCAGAAGCAACAATAGATTGTGAATTGTTTACCTTCTACAAGAGCTTCACATACTTCATCTGCAGTTACATTAAGAGCTCTCAGCAAAATAGCAATGTTGTGGGACTTTCTTGGATCAAGAAACTGATTCTCCTGATTCCCTGAATGAACAACGGCTTCTCTTGTTCTTGAACTTGGATCATTAACCTTGAACAATGTCTCTATCATTTCTTCATTCACTCTGTAAACACACAATGAATCATATCATCTTAGTCGTGTATGCAAAAGAAGGGAACTAATTGCCCTTAATATTCAAGAATTCAGTTATGTCTTACTGAAATGAGTTTGATTTGATTTGATCCCACACCATAGCACGGCTCGAGCTTGCTCTAACTTTGTCCCAGTGTAAAGGCTTCAACTTTGGTTTCGAAGTCTCCTCTTTTTTCTCAGGATCAGAATCCCCACTAGGAGGCGAGAGCGGCATAGTAGCCGGAATAGGAGACGAGAGCGACACAGTAGCCGGAATCTCCAAGAGTTGTGACGGGGGAGGAGGAGGAGGAGGTGGCCTCTTTGGACAAGGCCGCTTCAAAACGCCGTCGTTTGAGCTGTTCTGACTGTGCC
Organism: Camelina laxa; assembly: GCA_024034495.1. NCBI lineage: Eukaryota > Viridiplantae > Streptophyta > Magnoliopsida > Brassicales > Brassicaceae > Camelina > Camelina laxa. The sequence goes on from CM043882.1 coordinate 1,760,272, forward strand.
TCGACAGTGGAGGACTCATCGACTTAGGTTTCAAGCTTGTCCCCGGAGAAGCATTCAACGACGAAGCGGAATTAGCTGGGGAACAAGAGTTTGAACCGGAGCCGATGACACTCCTGTTACCAATCTGATCAGCATCAGAGTCCTTCATTATACTAGCCCAGACACGTGTCGGGCTCTGCTTACGCCCTGAAGATCCTCTAGGAGAATAAAACTCATCGTTTTCGTTGTCGTCTCCATCAAAGTCTTGTCTTTTAGGGTTTAACTGTTCAGTGCTTTTGTAAGTCGGAGTGAAAGATGGAAGCTTTGGTAAAGGAGGAAGAGGACGAAGCTCCGGCGACCCTAGCTTTTGGTACTGTGAGTAAGATGAAGAGGAAGACGACGACGCTGGAGGAGGTAGTTCCAGTACGCCGGTGACACCGCCGGAGAGGGAGATTGGAGACTTTTGCTGATCTACACCACCGCTGCGAGAGTTTACTAGAGTACCCAAGTAGAGAAACTCGGAGGAAGTGTGGGAAGAAGTGTACTTGGGTGGCTGTTGATGTTGTTTATGTTTCAGAGAGCCGTCGGAAGGAGAGGCGTTGAAGAGCTGAAGAGCGTCCGATCTTGTGGATTTGGTGTCGTCTGCAGGGGAGGAGCGACGGCGATGGCGAGTTCGGCGGATGAAGATGATAATGACGGCGAATAGAGAGAGGAGAGCCGCGGCGGAGATGGCTGAGGCGGTTATGGTGACGAGCTTGGAGATGTAATGGTTGCTGTGACGTTTGGAAGGGTTCTGATGAGTTGGGAAGAGGAGAGAAGAGATGTTGGCGGGAAAAGTAGGTAGTGAGGCCGGAGGAGGAGGTGCGGGAGGAGGGTGAGAGGCGGTAGAAGCAGGGTCTGAAGAAGGGAAAAAAGGGTTACGATGCGGCGGAGACGGCGGAGGAGGAGGAGGGTTTGCGACGGAAGAGAAAAGATGTTTCTCGTGCGGTGGCGGTGGCGGTACCGCTGGTTGTTTCTTGTGATGGTGGTGATGCGCGTGTGGGGAAGGAGACGGAGGTTGGGAAGAGGAAGGTTGCTGATACGGCGGTGGAGCGGGGGTTATGACTGGAAAAAAGGGTTGATGAAGTAAGTGACGAGAGTGGAGACGTTGATCGGCCGTGGAGGAGGAAGAGAAGAAACAGAGAACGGCCAAGATGAAGCAGAAGGGTATTGTAGTCATTTCTTACGTTTTTCACCCAAAAACACACACACAACTAGTTTCTAGGGCTTGTTGTTGTTGTTGTGGCATTCAAAATCTGACATTGGAGAAAAAAACACACTCAACGAGTGTTGAAGAAGCACTTGGTTTGGTCGATGAAGAGAGAGAAAGAGAGAGATACACTATTAGCACTGAAAAAGTTTGGTCTTTACGAGGACAGAAATTGGAGGGAATAGTAAGTAGTATATAGGTGTCATTTACTTACTTAAAATATTTATTTGATTTAAATTGAGAAATGGTTTATTTATTTCCACGTTTTATCTTATCCAAAAATAGCTTTAAATTTTTGTATCCGTAAAAATCGAATTATTTAATTTCGATATCATTAATTTGTTTCAAAACAAAAATTAAATGATATGGTGTTGTGTTGGACCAATCGTTAGCAGAAATATCGATAGTAATGTATGATTGGTGTAATAATTAATAGTAGTGGACATCTTTTCCCAACTTTGATTTTCTTCAATTAGAAACAATAGTTTGTTTCACGATTATGACGTGATTAGCATACTTTTTACTGTTAATTATTAGTACACTCCTACTAGTAAGATTTTAAAGATTTTGATTGTGACTACTTCACTACCTTGATTAGTTAAACATGATATTGTTGTTATTGTAATATTGAAATGGTGAAAATATAATGGCTCCTCAAACTCTTTTTTGGAGTGTGTACTTAGCGAAGTCAAACAGTATCTTCTTCCAACACAACACAACCACATTGGTTATGTAATAAAGAAACCGAATATATTGAGACAAACAAAGATACGTTATTGCATAATGAAGAGAAGTCTAATTACTGCATTTGTGCATTCTAGTAGTATTACTGATTACACTTCAACCGAAATGTTAGCTTTGGTCATGCAATGAATACAAATTCAATGTCGCAGAGACGATTGATATACATCGTGACAACAAAAAAGATGGCCAATGGATTTATTTGGTCGGCGGTATTAATCTGAAATTTATTGTCCACCCATGACCTATTAATGAATATCCTAACGTACGTAAAAAAAATAAAAATAAAGATTGTGATAACAAAAAACATTAATCGATATTATTCCAACTTTAATTGCTCCTATTGGAAAAATTTTAGCTAGTTTTTGATATTGGCAAAAAGAAAGAAAAAAGTAGACACTATACACTGCAAGTGTATATAATTACAAATTTGCAAGTAACAAAAAAAAAGTGTTGGGATATGCATCATTTTCCCACTTCTCCAAAGATTCTCTCTTCTGTCTCTTAGAAATTTCACTTTTCACTTCCTTTATTTATAATTACTTGTTTTTAAAATTTAAACTTTACCTCTTACTTTGTTTTCTACAACAATTAATAATGGACTACAATTTGAATTATCCCACTTAGTTTTTGGTCAATAAAAGTATTAACTACTATTATAATCCAAATAGTTTAATTACAATTCTTTCGATTAACTTAATCAATAAGCATCTTAATAGGTGGGGTGCAAAACATTCCCTCTGTTGCAAAAAAGGTTTCACTGACCACACAATTAAACTATTGTTTATCATCTTCAGGGTAAGATTAAAGTATAAACAATTTATGTGATACAAGTGAACCGGAAACGACGACGTAGCAAAGAATCGTCGGTGATAAATAAATAGTCCGAGCTAGGGAGCAACAAAAACTGAGTACAGAAGAGCTACACGACGAAGTCTTTTTTATTTTTACTGTGAACCCGTGAATCACGCAAATCCAGAACGTTTCAGTGAGTCACCCCACTTTGGTTTCTTTCTAGCCACGTGTTAGGTCTTCATCTCTTTGTTAACCCACTTCTTCAACCGGCTATCTCCTGTTTCCGGTTTCCCTTATTTAAATTACGATGTTTACTTCATGGTCCAATTAATCAAATCATACAAAATGAAAACCTAACTGTACTAATGAATTATGAATTATCTCTGTCACTATTTATTGTGTTCAAATATGATTGTTTTGCATCATTTCAAACGTGAGTTTTTTGTATACTACTTTGGAAAGGATAAAGCTATGATTTTTATGTACTGAAATAAAAGAAAAAGTATGTTGACAAAAAAAAAAAAAAGTAATAAAGTATTTAACGTTTTGAAACTACAGAAGAAAGTAAAAGAGAGCTTATTATTATTGTCAGTGATTTGAAAGCGAGACATTTTCAAATTATTTTGAAGGCAATGTGAGATATATTGAAAAGCATATACTGTATATAATTCGCAACTTTTTGAGGGTATATAATGTGAGAAAATGTACCTTTTTGTTAGAGTGTGAATCGTACTCCAAACGACGTGAAAGGCCAAATCTTTTGCATAAGATTGGATTTTTTTGTTGGAAAATAAAAGTAAAATAAAAAAAGGAGAAAAAAGTGGCAAAAATAGGAAAGCCAAAGCCAAGTGCTCCAATCTTTTCCTTCATCTAATTTTTTTCTCTTTGTTTTTTCTAAGTTTCACTTGAATAATTCACGAACAAATGATTGTAGTTCCTTTTTCAAAAGAAAAACTATCATAATGTACCTTAAAAAACTAAGAAACCTTATGTTCAAATATATGTATATTAGGCCCATTAATAAACTATAACTCCAGTTAGTATTTAAGAACAACATAGACTTATCAGCCATAACATACAATTCTAACCAATCCATCACAATGCAATAGAACCTTAGTACACACTTCTTTTAGAAATGCATTCTTTGACTATCATCGATCCTATCAGCCTCTTTATTGCTATCTTGAAAAAAAGTCTTATAAAATGCGATCAAAGAGACCCTTATTAATATCCTTAAAGTGGAATGGAACGAGCACCAATCTACTTTAAGATCATGATCCATCACCATTTCATTTGAGCCAACCAATTGTGCATGGAGGTTTCCGTCTAACTTCCGGAGGATTAAGATCGAGGTATATATAAACCTCTTTACTATATATGTCTTAAGCATCAGCATCCTTCATAATCACTGCATGACCAAAGATATGTCTTAAGAAAAGAAAACGCTAAATCAATCTGAACAACAAAACGCTAGAAAATCACGTTTTGTTTATGGTTATTTCTTGTTACCACCAAAACATTTCTGATGAGGCGAGTCGCAGATGGATGGTTCATTTCATACACCAGAGTGGCATGCTGCTTGTTTGGCCAGTCTTAAGACTACTCAGACAATTACTTGGGAAGAGTATAAGAAGAAGCAAAAGGTATATAGGTGCTGATCCGATGATAAGAAATGATTTTCACTTTGTAATACGTACTTATGTGACCGTCTCTTAGGAAGAAGAATTGAAAAAGGGGGAACTTGAAGCAGATACTGATAAACTGATGCGTGAGTATAGAGCTCAGCTGGATGCTGAAAGGTCACTGAAGCTCTCTAAGGGAAGGAACTATTCTACAGATAATTCCAGAAAAGGTTTACATACAAGAATTTGAGTCTTTGTGTTTGCTTTCTCTATGTCAGACGATCTCCAATTTGCGTCTAACTTCTCTGATATGCTCTATGATCTTACAGATAAGAAGGAGAGAGATGTCACAGATAGAAATGAAAGAGATTCAAAGAGAAAGAGAAGCAAAAAGAGAAAGGTGCTAAATTGCATCGAGTTTAGTCTGAACATCTCCTATAACGTCGTAGGCTTATAGCGTAGCTTCTGTTAACATGCACTGTGTTTTTCTTTCTTCTTTTTGATTTGCAGCATTCGAGAAGGCGATCATCTGACTCAAGGTCATCTTCTGAATCATCAAGTAGTGACGAAGAGGAATCTAGGAAATCAAGGTCAAGTTCTAAAAGATCAAAAAGGGAGAGGAAACACAAATCTAGAGGCATACATTCAAGCCAAAGTAAAGATGAGGATGATGATGGTCCTATACCGCTATCGAAATTCTTTGGCAGTCTCAAGAGTTGACACATTGCAAAGACTTGAGATTTGTGTTCAGCAAATATGTACTATTCTCATTTTCCTGCAATAGTTACAGTTCTTCGCTGATTCAAAATTGCAATGATGTACGCGTATCCGTATGGTTTATAGAACAAGAAAGATGACAATATTGGCAAACATGTAAAGACTAATAAAGGTGGGCTATCATAACACATGAAAACTATTTCTGAGACAATTCAAGTCTTAAATAGCTGCAACAACAAAATGAGGGCAAATTACAAATACGGAAAAGGAAAAAAAAGAAGAAATTATCCAAAAGACTGAAAAGAAAAAAAGTTTGAGCCCCATCCCCTTCAAACATCTTTCACAAGTATACACAAAAGACAAACAATGATCTTTCCTCCTCCTTTCAAGAATGTTGTCCAGACCAAATTAAACCAAACCCATGTCTCATCTTCATCTCCCAAATGCTCTTCTTCAAACTATTTGATGATATTCTGGATTGAAAGCAAGCGCCTCACGGTAGATAAGTTCCTTCATCTGCTCCTCTGAGAGTGCGTGGTTTTCAAAATCAAAGTTGAAAGGTGACGTACACTCTGGCTCATCGCTTATGTCGTGCAACGAGTTCAGGTATGGATGTGCCAGTGCGTCTAAAACTGAAATCAAGAAATCAAGAAGAGGTGATCACTACTAACTCTTGAATAATCAACAACTCCTTGTTATTTTGGAAGTTAGAAGTGGTATAGAGGTTTTGAGACTGACCTGTGATTCTCCGTCTAGGATCAAATGTTAACATCTTCTCGATAAGGTCTATAGCTAAAGGATGCACTGTTGGGAACTTATCAGTGATGGATTGGCGAGGATAAGGTGGAAGTTGTCTGATGTATCGCTTTGCGTTTTCGTTCAAGAACTCAAGCTCTTCTTCTGATGGAGTTCCTATGAGCTGCAAAAACAGAAAAGTGTCTCAATAAGTTTCTTAAGTGTACAATTTCGAGGCTTTTTTTTTGGGGGGTCAAAGAAAGGTTACTACTTACCTCCATGAGCAAGCGAAGTTGATGGACATGATCCCGTCCAGGGAAGAGTGGCTTACGGTCCATTAACTCCATGAAAATACAGCCTACAGACCAAACATCGATAGCTGCAGTATAATCAGAAGAGTTTAGGAGCAGCTCTGGTGCACGGTACCATCTCGTGACAACATACTCAGTCATGAAATCACTCTCGGAAGTGACTCGAGCTAGCCCAAAATCGCAGATTTTTAGGTCGCAGTTTGCGTTCAGGAGGAGATTACTTGGTTTCAAATCCCTGTGAAGCACATTTGCGGAATGAATGTACTTCAAGCCACGGAGGATCTGGTAAAGAAAATACTGCACAGAGAGAAAAAAAAGGGAGTTTAGTTTATGTTTTCAAGTCGAGTTATAGGTTAAACAAAAACAATCTCAAAAACTCAAAACCTGGCAATGTTCTTCGGATAATGCTTGATTAGACCGTATGATTTGATGGAGATCAGTGTCCATTAGCTCATACGCGATGTAAACATCGTTGAAAGCGTTTCTTAATGGTGGTGGGATTATGTCTCTGATAGCAACAATCTGATATAAGAAAAAGATGGTAATTGTTTTATTAATCAGAAATGGTTTACACGTTGCAAACGCCAACATGGGAAAAACGCTTATATTTTGCTATTCGATTTCTAGAACAGATAGAAAAGATCATACTACCATAAAAGGGCTAAACCATCCAAATCAAACCACAAAAGAATGCACGCACAATACTATCAAAATTCATGTATATTCCCTTAAATCTAAATGTTATGTGAGTAACCACCAGCTTCAAAACATTCATGCACAAAACACCTATACAAGATTTTGCACAGATATTTACCTAAACAATTTTGAATGAAACTAGTGGTTACTGGTTACCATGTTTCAAGTGTATATGAATCTACAATCCTATTATGCTCTACAATAAGGCTATAAACAGAAAAGAAAAGAAAAAAAAACTGACATTTTCATGATCCATGTGACGAAGCAGCTTGATCTCACGGAGAGTCCTCTTTGCATCAATCTTATTGTCGAAAGCGTTAGCTATTTTCTTGATTGCAACGCTCTCATTAGTTTCAGAGTTCATAGCAGAACTGCAAAAATCACACAAAAAAAAAGGATAAATCTTTCATTAAATACCAGACCCCAATCCATATTAAAGCTCAAAAACGTTACCGCACCCATCAATCAATTTTACAAATTTCGGATCAAAAAACAAAAAAAAAGTAGGCAACTTTACCAAACCCAATCCACAAAAAAAAACATATCTTCTTTTCTTTATTCAATGAAAAAGCCAAAAAAAAACGAAAATTGAAAACAAGAATCGGAGAAAAGTAAATTACCAAACGATGCCATAAGCACCTTTGCCAATAGGCAGGATCGGAGGCTTATACTTGGCGGTGACCTCGAAGATGTTTCCAAATATGTTATACTGGATAAACAAACCACCATGGCTAAGAGTCGCAGGGATATTCTCAATCCCAGGCATCTGAGGAGAAGGAGCAGCGGCGGAAACACCAACAGGAGCTTCCGTCATCTCTGTATCAGCCGCCGGTTGATTTGAACCACCGTCCATGACCGGTAAAGATTAAAGCTTTTTTAGAGGTTGGTGTGGATCGAGGAAGAGGAAAATCTTGTTTTTTTTTTTTGGTTTTTATAATTTGGGGGTGAGTGAATGAATATGAATGAGAGAATGAATGAAAGGAGAAAAATTGATATTCTTTTGGTTTTTGGGGTCAAAATAGATCTGAGAGAGAGGAAGTGAAAGTCATGTGCTCTCTCTCGCGTGTGTTATATTACGTACGGACGGATCTATTAATGGGTTTCCAAATGTGTAAGCAAAGCTCACTGTTTAAAAACGTCAAACTTTTATCCTTTCTTATGATTTGTTAACTTGTTCAAAATTCTTTTGAGTTTTGAGATTGACTAGTACTATCACAAATTCCTCTTGATTTTAAGAATTATGATAATCTTTTCATTAACAAGGTTTTTCTAATGATAGTATCATTAAGAATTTACTAATGATATCATTTTGTTTGGTTGTACTTTAATTTTGCGATAGTTTTCGTTATTTGAAAGATCGTTAAGTAAATGTTTGATGAAAACAAATCACGAATTAATGTAACTATTATCATTGATGTAATTTTGCCGGTTGTATTTTTAATTTGGGATGGTTTTGGTTACTTGAAAGACCGTTAAGTAAATGTTGGATGAAAGCAAATCACAAATAAATGTAACTATTATCATCATAGATATTATTTTGTTTGGTTGTACTTTGATTTTGTGATCATGTTAGTACATTTTAAAATTTCTAAGTTTTACGTAGCTTGAAAGACACGTAAAAATATTAAATACATAAATATATTAATTAAATATTGAAACTGCGATCTAATTGGAACAATACATTTTTTGCTAATCAATCACCATGTATTAAGTTATCAGAATATGCTGTAATTATATCATCATTGATATTATTTTGTTCGGTTGTACTTTGATTTTGCGATCATTTGAGTAAATTAAAAAATTTATAAGTTTTATGTAGCTTGAAAGACACGTAAAAATATTAAATACATAAATATATTAATTAAATTCATTGAAACTGCGATCTAATTGGAACAATACATTTTTTTTGCTAATTAAGCACCATGTCTTAAGTTATCGGAATATGCTGTAACTATTATCATCATTGATATTATTTTGTTTGGTTGTACTTTAATTTTGTAATCATTTTAGTAAACTAAAAATTTATAAATTTTACGTAACTTGAAAGACACGTAAAAATATTAAAAATATAAATATATTAATTAAATTCATTGAAACTGCGATCTAATTGGAACAATACATTTTATTTGCTAATTAAGCACCATGTATTATGTTATCAGAATATGTTGTTATTATTATCATCATTGATATTATTTTGTTTGGTTGTACTTTAATTTTGTAATCATTTTAGTAAACTAAAAATTTATAAATTTTATGTAACTTGAAAGACACATAAAAATATTAAATACATAAATATATTAATTACATTCATTGAAACTGCGATCTAATTGAAACAATACATTTTTTTGCTAATCAAGTACCATATATATTAAGTTACTGGAATATGTTGTAACTATTACCATCATTAAAACTATTTTGTTTGATTGTACTTTAATTTTGCGATCATTTTATTAAACTAAAAATTTATAAATTTTAGGTAGCTTAAAAGATGAGTACAAATATTAAATACAAAAAGATACTAATTAAATTTATCAAAACTCTGATCTAGTTAGAACAATACAATTTTTTTTTTTGCTAATCAAGCATCATACATTAAGTTATCAAAGATCGAAGAATAGATTGAAAAATTTGTACCAATAGTGTGATTGAAAGATGCTTGGCTGTGGGGCCATTTTGGTGATAAAAAATATGATGGTTCAGTTTGAAAGTAATCCAAAAATACAAGGATCTAATCAAATATTTTTCAGAAAATAAATATCTTCTTCTATTGTGTTAGAGTTGGGTTCGAACTCGAGACGGCTTGGTGTCTGCATCGATCCCTCTTTCACGCGAGCTCATTCAATTTACTTGGGTTTAGGGTTTCGATAGATAGGCAAGTGGCCACGACACCGAGAGCGTCACCGAACCATTTGTCACCTCTATAGGGAAACGTTAGGCTTCTGTCGCATTCTTTGTGGAACCAAAAAAAAGTTCAGCTTTCTGTATCTCTATCGGATTTTTCGAGTTATCTGCGAAAACGTAAAGCATCAGGTCCGTTTCCATTTTAATTTTGTGATCCTTTGGACTCATTTGTTCAAAAGATCCAATTTTTAATTGATAGATTCTGCTCTGGTTTCATTTTTGGCATCTTGATCTGGGTTTGAGTTCTTCCATCTGTTGGGATAAAAAGATGCTAGCTTTGGATTTGTAGATGTAGAATTAGAGTCTATAATGCCTTGATTTCTGCTTTAATTTTGATTTTGACTGTGGTTGATGATTAATTGGAAGCTAAAAAAGTATCTGATTTGCGCCGATTGTTATAAGCTTGTGAACAAATATGTTTAAACTGATGCACCTGGTGAGCAGCTGATTGAATTGTCTATCCAATCTCCATTATAATGCAAAAGAAGAGTTCTTTTTTTTGCTGTAATGTATAGCAATCTTCACACCATGATGTTACTCATCTTTGATTTTGTTGTGCTTAGAACACTGTCACTTTTATCTTGGCGTTGTAGTTCTTAGGATGAGCATTAACAATTGGAAGGGTCTTTATATTCAATCGACTTTGATTTTGATGTTTTCACTATATGAACAATATATGTCAATGTTCTACGATGGCTTCAGAGCTTCTGGAGTCACAGTTCTGCTATGTTAAAAGGAGTAATTAGAAGTTGTTATATACATGTTTCAGAGTTCTCTTTAGTTACTTATCCTGTGATTTGTGAGGATTGAACAGTTAGCTAAGTCTTTCTCATACTTGGGTCTCTTCTCTAACATGTGACAATTTTTACACTTTCTCTTGAATGTTGCAGGTTTAAAGACTTTAAAAACAATGGCGGGATTTCCAGGTTTTAGTTACCTTGGTCCAAAAAGCAAGAACACGGTTGTAGCGGGAGGATTAACGGCTTTTGTTTTTGGGGTATACTTCTACACAATGAGGGCTGTTGGTGGCACGGACGAACTTCAGGTGGCTATTGACAAGTTCGAAGGCCAAAAACCAGTTGAGACCGACACCAAGGTTCCATCTAAAGTCTAATCCTCACCGGCTTGATATGTCCAACCAAACCCGTTGTTGTTTATCTTTCTCTTCCAAGTTCTTTACTTCACTCTCGTTCGTCAGATTGGTAGCTGTGTTTGAGTCTCAGTCCAATCCCCTAATACACTGTTTTAAACAAGAGAATTCTGATCAGTAATGTTCTTGACATAACTTATCATAAATAATTTTGTACCTACATGTTTGTTATAAGGTTTGGCTGTACATGAAAATAATCTGTTTCCCCGTCAAAAATCAATCAAAAAAGAGTTGGAAAGCTTAAAAGATGAAGGAGATGGGTTGTTTTTAATAAAAAGAATAGTATAGGGTTCAATATGACGATAATTAAAAAATATAAAGGTCTTATCAGTATTTTGCAAATTAACCCGATCGAAATAGAAATACAGACTTCTTTCTCCTTAACTTTTTTCTGAATCTCTCTCTCACTTGCTCTTTCTCGCGACCTCTTCTCTCTGGGTTTTAGGGTTCCGGTAACTTTGCAAACGACACCTAGCGATTCGTGCCTCTCTCTCTCTCTCGCATACCTTCGACTGTGGTACGTTATTTCTTTCTCTGTAACGAAGGATGTTAGGGTTTCTCTTTGAAGCAATTTCGTTCTGTGAAGTCTTGTGCTGAAAATTTTGGTTTCTACTGAGCTTTTTCTTCTTCAACTCGTCACTGTCTTATATGTAATTGGAGCTGGGGTTACGAATTTTTGTTTCGTGTTTGACGAATCGGAGATTTATAGTTGTTTTCTCCGATTCTATTTGATGTAATAGAGCTACATATGTCAAAACTGATCTGTGAGATCTCTGTAACTGGGCGTGTCCTTTCTAGTCTCTGGTGCAAAAACCTCAAGCTTTAGAGAGATTTTGATTTCTTTATGATCTGTGTTTATTCCCCTGCGGCTGGATAATAGAAGCGTGTGTATCTCAGATACAAGTTAGGGTGTCATTATCTCAGAAAAGCGAAAAAATCTTGAAACTGTTGAAAGTCGTTTCCAAGTTTAACTCTAGTAATGAGTCAGTATTCTGATTCAAAGAGCATATATTATTGCACCATGTTGCCTTTGTTAGCTCTACTTGGGATGTGCAGGTTTCTTTATTCTTCTTGGTGTTTAGTATTTTGATTTTCGGATGCAATATCTGTAAAGCTGTGTGAATGTTGATATAATCTAATCAATATACCAATTCCTTTTTCTCATGGTATCCAGGTTATAACTCGGTTAACAGTGAAAAGGAGGCTAAGATGGAGATCATGCCAAGAGAGAATGAAAACGCTTTGTCAGGTCCTAGGCCTATGGAATGGTCTACTGTCCCACACAATGCTCCTCAAGGACCTGGTCCCATTGGCAAGAACCGGACATCGAGCTTGGAAGCACCTATCATGTTGCTAAGTGGGCATCCAAGTGCTGTCTATACCATGAAGTTCAATCCAGCTGGAACTCTGATTGCATCTGGATCCCATGACAGAGAAATCTTTCTCTGGAGAGTTCACGGGGACTGCAAAAACTTCATGGTTTTGAAAGGTCACAAGAACGCCATCCTTGATCTTCATTGGACCAGTGATGGCTCTCAGATTGTATCAGCCAGTCCGGATAAAACTGTCAGAGCATGGGATGTTGAAACTGGGAAGCAAATCAAGAAGATGGCTGAACATTCTTCCTTTGTGAATTCTTGCTGTCCCACACGTAGAGGACCACCGCTTATCATCAGTGGATCTGACGATGGAACTGCTAAGCTTTGGGACATGCGTCAAAGAGGAGCCATACAAACATTTCCTGATAAATACCAAATCACAGCCGTCAGTTTCTCTGATGCGGCTGATAAGATTTTCACTGGTGGTGTAGACAATGATGTTAAAGTTTGGGACTTGCGAAAAGGTGAAGCCACAATGACACTTGAGGGCCATGAAGATACAATCACAGGTATGAGCTTAAGTCCAGACGGTTCCTACCTTCTCACCAATGGAATGGACAACAAGCTCTGTGTGTGGGACATGCGTCCTTATGCTCCACAGAACCGATGTGTAAAGATCTTTGATGGGCATCAACACAACTTTGAGAAGAACCTACTGAAATGTTCATGGTCACCTGATGGTACCAAAGTCACTGCTGGTAGTGCAGACCGTATGGTTCATATATGGGACACAACAAGTCGGCGTATTCTGTATAAGCTCCCCGGCCATACTGGCTCTGTCAATGAGTGTGTTTTCCACCCAACCGAGCCTATCATTGGATCTTGCAGTAGTGATAAAAACATCTACTTGGGAGAGATCTGAAGTTTTAAAGCTGAGAGACCTTTGCGACTTATTTGAATATGAAGTCTTTAGATTCATCAATGTGCTTTAAGACATTATGTTTATTAAGAGAAAAAAACGGAATATTGCTCTTTTGCTACAAGTAATCAAGAAGAAGATTTGTTATGTCCTGTAATATCTTTATGCTTCATCTTCTTCTACTCTAACTTTACTTCCACAGCAACCTCTCCTATGTTCTTCAGTCACAGGTTTCTTCACTAAGCTGTCTCTTTTCTCTGCAAGCTCCAATCTTTTCTCCATAAACTCAGAATTCTCCTTCCAAATCTCTCCATTAGTGTAAACCTCTTTCTTCCAAATCGGAACCGTTGCCTTCAACTCGTCAATCAAGAACTTGCAAGCATCTAAACCATCCGCACGGTGAACAGATGAGACAGCGATGAACACACTAGTTTCTCCAACAGGAACTGGTCCCAGACGGTGAGCAACTGCAATCTTGTGAATGTCCCAAGTTGATCTAGCGGTCGTACAGATTGAGCTGAGGCATCGTGTTGCCATTGGCACATATGCTTCATACCGTAGCTCCAACACTGTCTTGCCCTCGAACATGTCTCTTGTAGTGCCTGAGAACGTAGCTATAGCACCAGCTTGAGGGGCACTGACATAATCAATGTACTTAACAACATCAACTTTGTGACCTTCCTCCAAGATCTCTATAAGGTTCTTCTCCTCTGCAGACATCTTTGACCCAATATCACAGAAACCTCCAGATGAGTAAACCTCAGTACAATCGAAGTTCCAGGAAGAGTAAACCGAGGTTAACAGATGACCCAACCGCAAATTCTAATCTGCAATTAGAGCAAATGAAACAAGTATGACAATCTCATTACCTATCATCAAAAACTAGTCAAACAGACAATTTGCGTAGTCAAAAGGCAAACAGTTTTAACTGGCCGAGATATACAAAACTCAGGGAAGAAGAAACCGCCGAATTGGTCAATATGATCAAACGACAAAACAACAAACGCTCAAAAACTCGCCTAAATTCCAATCTGGGTTCGAGTTTTTCTAGATTGAGGATCGAATGGATAGAATCATAGAAACACAGAGATAACGACAAGTACCTTTCTACACTAAAAATTGATACTTTTTTCTCTGTTTCGAGAAGTTCGTAATAACTTTAACAGATACTCAGAAATTAAAAGAAGGCAAGGAACAAAAAAAAAAAGAAAAAAAGATTTGATTTGACCTTTGAGAGCTTGGTAGGGCTGCATGATGATGAAGATGAAGATGAACATGAACATGTGCTCTATATTCACCTCCTTATCAGACTAGTAGGTTGGTGAGATTGTTTAAAACCAACAAAAAACAAACCTTTTCTGAATTTTTATCTCAAAGTTTGTTTCTTTTCTCCAGATGCTCTGTTTTACCATTCAAAGAAAAAGATAAAAAGATGCCAAATTGATTGACTTTTTTATAATTCTATAAAAGCGATGTCGTTTTGGGAACTACAGTGCGATCTAATCAGTGTCTTTCAAGTTTAAACCGCATCTCTCTCTCTCTCTCACACACCTTCTCCTCTGTGTACAATATCGGGAAAGTGAGGAAGATACACTGAAGCACAAAGATCAAATCATGGCGGCGACATCTTCCTCTGCTTTTCTCCTTAACCCTTTGACTTCTCGCCACCGACCTTTCACATATTCGCCTGAGCTCTCTTCTGTCTCCTTATCCTCTAGAAAGGCGGCTACTTCTCCCGATGTTTCCTCGGCTGCTCTCACGCTCAAGAGACAGAGCCGGAGGTGTGGCGATGTTGTGTGCAAGGCTGTGTCCGTTAAGCCCGAAGCTGGTGTTGAAGGGCTCAATATTGCCGAGAATGCTGCTCAGGTTTGAATTGGTGTTTTTTCTTCTGAGTTGTGTTTTTTGATTACATCTGAATAGAGATAGAGAGGGAAAGCTAAATTGAGAAACAACTGAGCCTTAAGGATTGTGAATTTGACTTCTTTTTATCTCCTTTTGATTTCGTTGTTTAATCTTATTTTCCTGAAATTGATTCAGCTTATTGGCAAGACTCCAATGGTTTACTTGAACAATATAGTCAAGGGTTGTGTTGCAAGTGTTGCTGCTAAGCTTGAGATTATGGAACCCTGTTGTAGTGTGAAGGATAGGTAATTGTCTTACCGATTTGATTTTGGTTTGCTGTCTTTACATATTGTATCTATGTTGAGCTTTTGTTGCTATGGTGATTTCAGGATTGGGTATAGTATGATTACTGATGCTGAAGAAAAGGGACTTATAACACCTGGAAAGGTATTTGATAATGGATTTGATCTTTCTTGTTGTTAAGAAGTTAGAATGAGTACTCACCTATGATAGATGTTGTAGTATATATCAAGTTTATTAGTCTTGGTGGTTTGCTCTACATTGAGTGTCAAGCCCTCTGACTTTTTCTTTTCTTGTTACACGTTTTTAGAGTGTTCTTGTGGAATCGACAAGTGGAAACACAGGGATTGGCCTTGCGTTCATTGCTGCTTCAAAAGGCTATAAACTTATTTTGACCATGCCCGCATCCATGAGTTTGGAAAGGCGTGTTCTTTTGAGGGCATTTGGAGCCGAACTTGTGTTAACTGAACCTGCAAAAGGTATGACCGGAGCAATTCAAAAGGCTGAAGAAATATTGAAGAACACTCCCAACTCCTACATGCTACAACAATTTGACAACCCTGCCAATCCCAAGGTTTGTAATTGCTTATCTTCTCATGATGTTTCCACGTGTGACATGAATCATGAGCTAGTCTTACCTCTAGTTTTGAACCATAAGAGGAGAATTTGAAAGGCTTAGTTACGGAAAATATAGAAACTCTTCTGGTATCAAGATTTTTGTATATTTTCTACGCGATTTAGTATTGAATCACTATGATAATCTGTTAAACTCTCTGGTTCCACTTATTTAAGCTGCAAGTATCTGCTAGTGTATTAAAATAAAGAATTTGCAGATTCATTATGAGACGACTGGTCCTGAGATTTGGGAAGATACTAGAGGCAAGGTGGATATATTGGTTGCTGGAATTGGCACTGGTGGAACTGTAACTGGCGTTGGTCGATTTATCAAAGAAAGAAAACCCGAATTTAAGGTACATAATAGCAATGGGGCTTGTAGCATCTCAGCTGGAATACATATCCTCTGTAATTAGAGAGAGGTTGTTCAATGAAGTAGTAAAAGTTATATTTAATTAGTTAATGTTTACGTGTACCAGGTCATTGGTGTAGAACCCACGGAGAGTGCTATTCTCTCTGGTGGAAAACCCGGTAAAGAGCTGATTTCGTTTCCTTGTTTCTCTGACATGTTATTCTGTAACTCTACGTTTCTTTAACTTGTATTTGAAAATGCAGGACCTCACAAAATTCAAGGAATAGGAGCTGGATTTGTACCCAAGAATTTGGATCTGACTATTGTAGATGAGTACATAGCGGTATGATCTGTTAGTAGTTTGGTTCCCTAAATTATATAGTCATCTTCTTTACTTTCAGCAAAACACTGTTTTCCTGTTTAACTTATCCATTGACATACAAATATAAATGGCCTGAGCATGAAAGAGTACGATCCAAACTTCACCTGTTTCCTTGCTTCTGATCAGATTTCCAGTGAGGAAGCAATTGAAACTGCGAAGCAACTAGCCCTCCAGGAAGGCTTGTTGGTTAGTCTATTTTTGTATTTCTGTTTTAACTTATTTCTCAGTGGGAACAAGTCTTAATGGGAGATATTAATCGAATGTGAATGCATATGAGAAATCTGTGATGATTAGTGAACTATTTGTAACATTTTTCAGGTTGGTATATCTTCTGGAGCAGCAGCTGCTGCTGCAATCCAGGTTGCAAAGAGACCTGAAAATGCTGGGAAACTTATAGCTGTAAGTTCTCAATGTTTCATCTATGTATCTCTATCATAGTTTCTTAGTGGAGGTAGGTGATAGGAATTGGTTAATTAGTCTATTAATCAGAAAGATTTCTATATCACATCTCCCTCACCAAACCCTAGTCCTGTATCTATGACCAACCACCGGATAATTATAAGACAAAACAGTTCTTAAGTTAATTAATCATGAACCTTAGCCTTTATACGTCTAATGAACACTTGCGTTGCCATCATCTCCAAATGACCCTAGCTAGTCACCAGAAAGAACAAAAGAGCTATTGGAGCTTATTATTCAATTATTATAGCCCAAAGCAGGGAATCGATGAAACCATTTTAGCTAGTATGGAGTTAAAAATGTAACCGAGTCATCATATGCAGTTATGTTAAAAATATTTGATCTGTGAGTTGATATATGCATCTTGGTTTTTAGGTTGTGTTCCCGAGCTTCGGGGAACGTTACCTCTCGACCCAGCTTTTCCAGTCGATTCGAGAAGAGTGTGAGAAGATGCAGCCTGAGCTTTGAGTTTCTTCTGTAATTTCTTGACAAACAAGCAACCTCTTCTTTGATTTATTGCTCCTTGTTTCTCCTAATAGACGTCTCTGCAGAGATATCTACGTCTAGTGTATATTTGCAATGTGCAACGCAATTTGGTGGTTATTAATAAAGGCATAAGAGGTTCGAAAATTTGAAAGGTCTATTGAAAGTAATGTGCAACGCAGCTATGAAGTTTAGTCGCAGTTGAGACTGAATCAAAGACGATTTGTAACAGGATTGAGTGGATTCGATTGGGAGTATATGATTGGAAGATCAAGCGACAATTATGTATCTAAGTGGTTCCAAAATAGAAATTTGATCCGGCATATGTGATCAACGTACGAGTTTGGTGGTTTCTATGGGTCTTACAATAGATACCGTCTGACATCGATCGGTATGTGTTTGAGTCCCATTACAAGGCCCGACATGGTTGGTAAACGCGAAAACAATTGAGTGATTGACAAAGAAACGCCTTGTAGCCTAGTTCAAGTAGCTTTATTGGAGCAATCTTCTTTCTAAGTAATAAACGTCTCTCATTTTTTTTTTTCCCTTTATTATTTGTTTTTTTGTTAATTTTTGCTCCATTTTGGTTATGATTAAAAACGAAATGTTTGAATGACAAAATCGGGGAATGTAGTGTTACAAAATCTAGTGTTCCTATCTATAATAACATATAGCCAAGCAAAGACTTTGTTTGACACATGAATTAGACGGAAAGAAAATAAAAAAAAGGCTAATTATAGAAAGAGTCAAAGAGATGAAGGTTATTACTTAGAAAGACTAATGCTTATTAAGGGAACTTATTAAGGGAAATTGATAAAGGAACTTATTAAGACTAATACTATCATTCTTATTAAGGGAACTTGATAGAAGACTAATGCTTTATTTATCTTATTGACTTGTGGATATTATGATCCAAAATCAAGAACACACTTGCAGTATGTATATTGGTTTCCCTTTCCGGCTTTGATTTTGACTTGGCACAATAACAATTTTATTTATAAGGCTCTATCTAAACTTTTCTTCTTTTTCTGTTTTTGCTGTCTTATTTATAAACCCCAATAATAAAGTTTTTAAATATTTTACTTATGTTTTGCTTCTATTTTACTTATGTTTTGTTTTTTTTCTTCTTACTTATGTAAGTAAAGCAGAGAATAATATTAAAAACAATAAACCAAACACCACACCAAGATCAATAAAATTGAGTGGAGTATTATTAGCAAAGGATGATAGAGGAATCAGAAATTTGACATTGCGTATTAACTAGCATGAGACACACACACAAAAAAAAAAAAAAAAAAAAAAAAAAAAATCTAAATAGTATCCTTAAATGAATGTAGCTCTAAATAGGTAAACTATATATTGCAAAGCAAGAAAAATATTTAGATTTACATTTTTGGTCTTTTGAATTTAGTAAAATTTACTGTTTTGAACTTGATTTACATATTGATTAAGGGAATTTTCTTAGAGAGATTATGTATGTAAAGCTTTTCTTGGCCTATATAAGTATGGATCTCCCCTCACAAGAAAAACTTAAGCAAAGAGTATTTCGAGCTTAATTCTTTCGACTGCTATTATATAATTCGAAACGAAATCCCGTAACAAAGAATATGTTCAAAATCGGACCAATTGGGTCAACACGTGATGATCATAAATATCGGAATTGGGACCAGAAGGGACGCAACATGATCTGTAGTATATATCTTGCCTTCGACAAAGAGGCCATATATAGTATTCAGTTTAGGTATTGTCAGAACGGAGGTCATGTCATGTCTAAAAAGTACGGTTCGTCCGAGAAAGGTGAATCCCACGAAATAGTAAGTTTTGTTAGAATATGTCTTCATATTTTTTTCATCTTATGATAATTGGCTATATAGTGTAATCTAAATTTTTTTGTTTCTGTAATTAAACTGTCGTTTACAATGTATAGTTTGTTTTTGTACTTGTTCCCTGACGACCATGCACGTTAAATAAAATTTATGCATGCAATATACAGGTGAACCTAAATTCCGATGAGTATGTGACCGGGTTGAGTGCAATTGATTGCCTTGGGATCACGGATTTGTATATCCACACTAATCAGAGAATACACGGGCCGTTTTGTGATACTTTACCAACAATGGATGATGATGTAGATAAGAAGAAAATTCATGTGAAGATACGTGATCGTCGTGAGTTTGGTGGCTTCTTTGGGTCTTTTCATGAATTTGAGGGTCTGAAATCCATTGGAATTTATGTTAATCCCACGTGCGATAACAAGCTAACTTTCAATCAAGCATGGGATCCTCAATATACATCCGCCCTCCATCACCAAATCCCGACGATCGTGGATGGTATTCCTGTTAAGCACATCCGTTATAAGACCAAACTCAAAGACCGGATACTTTCCAAGTTACGTTCGATTTCGAAAGAGCTATTTTGTGCCTCGTAAAAGTTTTCTTGGATTAAGACTAGGTAGTACTCTTGAACGATATCTAGCTCTTGTCTTTGACTGTAGTACGTCCTTAGTTTTATTTATTTACACTCACTACTATATTAAAAGCAACATTGATGGAGGAATGACACCTTTTTCTCATATTTGAGTTACAACTCTTAATATAATATATTCCCTCTTTTCAATTATGTAAGATGTTTAAAATTAGTGTTTTTTTTTTTTTAATTTCTTTTTAAGTTTTCATCCATAATTTAATTTGATGTTTTGTGAGTATTATCATGTTCATTTAAGACAGAAATTGATTTTGCTTTGATATCTTTTGGTGATATAAAAAAGAGAAAAAAAAAAAGAAAAAAAAAGAGTGAGTATTTGGTGATATAAATTTCGATTCGTAAGGGAGATAAAATAATTAGACGGAATCATATGAGTGTTCGTGATCTTTCACATTCAGTATGTGTATGTCCTTAGATCAAAAGGTTTACTGAAGATAATATAAGCAAAATGCTTAGAAAAATGGGAAAACGGTCTTTGCCTCTTTGCTCAAACGAAGAGTCTTCTTAGTTATGCACAAATTCTCAAGGTTTTCTTCAACGTACTTGGACCTGTCTAGCTTGCTTGCTCCCGAAGAACACCATAAAGAAAGTCATGACAGCGACTCTTGGGGAGGTGGACTTAAATAGGGCGACTATACATATTAAATTAATATCATTAATCTATCTATCTCCATCCCTCTAAAACCACTGTACTCATCAACTGCTTATAGTATAATAGAGATGATAAGAGCAGGACCAGTGGGAAAAAGCGATCCACGCGGTGATGTTCAATGGGACGAAAAGGGACGCACCATGATCTCTCATATATACGTTTCTTTCACCAGCGAGACCATAACATCTGTTCAGTTCGGCTACCTGGAGAATGGAGCTCTAGTCCTGTCTCCAAAGTATGGTGACTCAGAGGGACACAACTTTCTAACTGTAAGTTTTGTGTCAGTAAAAAAGCCATTTTCTCTTCTCTTTTTTAGCTTACTAAAAAATAAAGCTTCCGTGAAGATCACTCTCTGATGAAATTAAACGCAGGTAAGACTGAAGCAAGATGAATATGTGACTGGGTTAAGTGGAGTACAAAATGGGTTTGGAGCTATCAGAACTTTGACAATTCACACTAACCGTGGGAAGCACGGACCAATTGGACGCTTACCAGACAAAGTTTATGGAAATGGTACCAAGACAGTAGAAATTGATCCGGCAATACGTGATCGACTTGAGTTTGGTGGTTTCTTTGGGACTTACAGTAAGTACCATCTGTCATCGATTGGTATCTACGTGATTCCCACTGCAAGGTCCAACACGGTGGTTAAACGTGAAAACTGAAAACAATCGATCGAGCAATGCCTTTTTTAGCGTTCAACAGTAGCCTAGTTCAAGTTGCTGTTGGGTTTTATCTTATAAAAGAGCGTTAATATATATGGAACAATGTGTAGTTCCATCTATCTTTCTATATCTAAACTCTTTAAGTAATAAAATAGTCCCATTTCTTCCTAATACTATTTGCTTTTGTCAATTGTGTGCTTCATGTCTTGTGATTTAAAAGGAAATATATAAATGACAAAATCTAGGAGTCCCTATATATTGTTACTAATTCTAGTGAATTTTTATATTTACATAGCAAAGACTTTTGGCTCACGAAATAATTCCGTGAAGTTGATCATCAGAGTCTGCATCTTTTATATGGTGACTCACTTGTGCTTGAGGTGAAGTTATTATCTCTGCATAGGATTTTGAATGTTGCGAAGTGTAAGTTCTGTATCTTCTGGACTTAATGATGAGTTTGCTTTTTTAATTCTTATATTTCCCATTTGCAGTCTCTAATTATTTGTATTTTTTTTTCATAAAAAAAAAAATTGAAATTACACCAAATTATCAAAGGGAACCAAACATAATAAACGAAACAGAATAAATCTAGAGTTACCTTGTTTTGTTAGAGATCCAGTGTTTTCTGAGCTGTGTCGATCTGTAGCTAGGAGTGGTGTTCTTCTTCTTTTTCTAGGAGAAGAAGTTTTTCTGAAACTTAAACATGTCCGAGAGAGAAAGAGAGAGAAACTAAAGGAAATAAAAGAGAGATAAAGGAAAGAGATCTCGATGAAAACGAAGATTTTTAAGTATGTGAGAATCAAGGAGACATATATGTGAGAAACGACCATGTTTTTGTTATATTTTACTGTTTTGCTTGTATTTTGCTTATATTTTGCTTATATTTTGCTTATGTCTTGCTTCTTCTTCTTTTACTATTAAAAACAATAAACCAAACATCACATCAAAATCAATAAAATTGAGTAGAGTATTGGCAAAGGATAATATAGGAATCAGAAATTTGAGTCCAACCCTAAGTGTCCTCTTGTTTGGTTAATGAAGCAGACGAAAAATGAATAATTACATTTTTTTTTTGGTAAACAACAACAAAACTGAATTTATGTTTGGCTAGAAAATGCTTAATCACAAAATTTTTTGTTTTTGTAGAAAAACGTAAAATCTCGTTTTAAACTAAAAAATAGCAATTGTTTTTTAGAGTCATATAAACAAAATCATGTTTTTTTTAATAACATAAATAATCCTTGTTAGAAAAGAAAAAATAAAAACAAAGAATCGAGCATAGCAAAAAGAAAAAAAAAAAAAAACAGAAAACAAAAAAAGGAAATAGTTTACATGAATCTCTCTAACGGTCTCTTTTAAATTTACCAAATTAGTTTTTGAAAAGGAATTTTTGTGAAAGAAAATAAGGAAATTTCTTAAAAGAAAAAAAAAAGGATCTCGACCGTCAATAGCCTTCATACCTCATCTATATAATAATGCTCTCTCAGTCTCAATTTCCTTATTATGTTTTTTTTTCTTCTTCCTCACTCCTCTCTCCATCACAGTATCTTCGATCGTCTCTGGTGTTTTTTACAATCGATCATTGGAATTTACTTGCTTGCTTTTTTTTATTTCTAGGATTTGGTTTCTTCTAACTTGTTGTTCTTTTCTTTTTTTCAGGTTTTAGATAATGCTTTTATCAATCAATGATGATGGCTTTGATATGGACAGGCTTCTTCTCTATGTTACGTCTTCAAGGGTTTTGTTCCTCTCTCTCTCTCTCTAGTATAGTATCTTCGCTCGGTCGTTACATTGGAGGTGACAATCTTCTAACCTAGTCTCTAATGTTTTTCTTTGAATCGATCATTGGATTTTAACTTGCTTGTTCTTTTCTAGGGTTTGGTTTCTAACTTGTTGTTCTGTTTTTTTCTTTTCTTTCAGGTTTTGGATGATGGCTTTGATGAACACGCTTCTTCTCTGTGTTACGTCTTCAACGGTTTTGTTCCTCTCTCTCTCTAGTACAATATCTTCGCTCGGTCGTTTTGTTGGTGGTGACATTCTCCTAAACTGGGCTCTGTTTTTTATTTTCGAACCGATCATTGGATTTTCACTTTTTATATCTTACGTTTTTTTCTTCAGGGGTTTACGTTTAAACGCATCTCTATTTGCTTCTGAGTTTTCACTTTAGTTGGGTGGTTTTGTCTAATTACATCATGTTACTTGTCGTTTATGTTTTATTGGTTTAGATTTTGTGGAGGATGATCCTACGATTGGTCGGTGATGGCTTCGACTGATCGTTGTTGGTCTTGTGAGGTTTGGTTTCTAAATCGAATCCTTCAAGGCTTCTTTTTTATATGTTCAAGCGATTTTTACCTTTTCGCTCTGTTATTTCAGGTTTTGAATGACGTTTATATCATCAATCAATGATGAAAAAGCTTCGTCTATGTGTTACTTCTTCTGGGGTTTTGCTCTTCCTCTTCCTTTTATCGATGAGTGATGGTTTTGGTGGATGGTTATTTGTCTTCCTCTCTCAACCGATTTTTTTTTTTTGCTTTCTATATAAGTGACAAACATCTCTGTCTCTCTTTGACGCAGATCGTCTAGGCACCGGGATTACAGTGTGGGATGATGTTCTGAGAGAAAGAATTGTGGAAGTGCGTATGATTTCAGAGTTTAACTTTCAGGTTACCTTGCATCCATTAACCTTTTTGCCTAGTCGTTGCTTTATCTAATATTAGCTATTGTTGGTCCTCTGTTTCTTGTGTTTCCCACCAAGCATTCAGATGAGAGATTCTCCACGAGTTTGTTCTTAAACTTTATTATAAGTCTTTTTTTCAAAGTCTCTTAAGTGGTACATGTGGTTTATTCAGGTTGTTGTTCTCTTTCCCGTTGGTATATGTCAGCTATCTAAGTGTTTTCATTAACTGGATTCTGAATTTTGGCTTTGTAAGTTTTGGACTTTTCAAACATGATTTTGGTCTTTTTTTTTTATTGGATGTTTCAGGTTTCAAGTAATGTTGCTCATCTTCCTAGTGACACTGGCATCTAGGCTTTTAGATATTCAAGGTTCTATAAGAGAAAAGCATCAGGTTTTTACTAACTGGTCTCTTTCCTCTTTGTTTTTCTCTGTTTTTGTATTAATTCTTATGCTACATCGTCTATTCCTACTTGTCAAGGAATTAATTGTATACTAAAATCCTCTTTTTGATCCTTTTCTATGCAGAGAACTCTAGCATCTCCATCTTCAGCTTCAGCCTAAAACCTGTGAAAGGATCTGGAAATTTCCAGAGAGGTGTTGCATTTTGTGTGCTCTCAGGTGGTGCATTGCAGCTTTAAGTTTAGTTATGTGTGCTTGATGACAATTCTGTCATACGTCGTGGTCAGCCTTGTTTGTTCAGACGGCCAAAGGTTTTGTATGATTGCCATTAATTAAACAATTATGTGGTTCTCTTCACTCGTTTAGTTGTTATGCTTGTTCTTGTTGTGAGATGGGTTAAAACTTCTTTCTTCTTAATTTGTTTGCCATAAGTAAACCATTTTCAGTGGAATGCTAATTTTCTATATATACCTGATGTTCCAGGTGCCAAAAAGAGTTCCAAAAGGCATGTGAGAATGGAATTCACAAGTCAAAACGTGATTTTCAAGTTTCTGGTTTAGTTATTGATAGCGTTTCATATATAGTAGCTGCCAGCTACTAGCATGGTATCATAACAAAGATCTTTCAGTTCAGGTTCTAGTGAAAAATATCTGTTTTTGTTATCCTGCTGTAGCTGCGTATATTTATCAGAGGTTAGTCATGAAGAATATATAATTTTGTAATCTTTTTCATGTTTCTTGTAGCTTCTGACTTTTCGGTACTAATCATAGTGTACCCTTTATTGGAAAATTTGCTATCCCTTGTTTATTCTTTGTAAATAACTTTCCACTCTATCATTGCAGGCCTCAGATGCATTGGATTATGGTGCAAATTTTTTCCCACATGTTGGGATTTGATGATGAAAAGATGAAAGAGATCAGTTTCTTGTGTTTATTGTTTTTCTTGATATGCCGTAGCATGATCATGAAGGTGGAATTGTCTATATCTTCAATATATGTTTAAGTCCTTCAGTTTACGTCAGAGCTTCATGATTTGTTTTTTTTTTTTTTCTATTATTTAGGTAGCGTGTGATAGTTTTATGGTACAATGATAATTAAGTTGGTGGGAACAATTTCTTAGTCTCTTATTTGTCTTGTTGCAACAGGAAGTTTTGCTTTGGATCAAATCAGTTGTGAAGGAATGTGGAGAAAACATATCGAAAGAGCAGCGGTTCTTGTGCCATTCTTTGCTTTTCGGTCTTGTACATGACTGATGAAAGTTTCAAACAGATGGAGCATGCGAAAGAAAGTTATAATCTTGTTATGAGTCCTCATATAATCACCTCAAAGTATGGTCTACAAGTATCATAGCTTCTTGTTATAGGTGACGAACCCGTGGTAAAGTGTTGATGCGTACAGTGGGGTCTTGCTGAACCACTATGGTCTAACAGAAGCAAAGTAAGAAGCAGATATCTCATTTAAAGTATCATTGCGCCTTATAATGGTACTCAAAATACATAACGTTATGCGTTTTATAGGTAATACACTTTTCTCTTTGGTGTTTCCTGGAGTCTTGGCATCTGCTCTCACTCTCAGGTATCTATATATACACAATACACTTTTGTTGCTACACACCATTTAAAACATAACTCATATGCTCGCTATTTTTAATTGTGTTTTGGTTCAGCTTATATGGGACCGAGCTATGGGACTAGCGCTAGAAAGGCCAAAGAGTGTTAGCATGCATGGACTGGTTGAAAATACATAAAATAAACAAGACTGCAAAAGAGAAACATGAGTTTATTAAAAGGAAAATGGGATTAAGAAGAGCTGGTCTTGTTGGTAGTACTTTGTAGTATCCTCATTAGGAAGCTCATTCATCACAAGAAAGAGAGGCAGTGATGTTAACTAGTTAAGTCTCTCGTCAGTGCCGGCAGTAATAAGCGGCATCCAAACATTGGCTGGTTTGCTAAGAAGCGTCTGGACTAGTGGATCAGAAGCAATGGCTAATGATATAATCTCATTCACGTCGTCCGATTTGGCTGATAACTTATTCAACTCCTTAGCTCAATTTCGCACATAAATTCTAGAGATGGTAAAAAGGCTTTTAATCTCTAAAATATTTGTAAAATCGGCATCTTAACTTGTTAGCAAAGAAACCAGCTAGAATAGGTAAACTATGGATAAGGTAAAAAGTAAATAACTAATATATATGCAATCAAGGATAATATTTAGTTTTACACTTTTGGTCTTTAGAATTTAGTAAATTTACCGTTTCCAAGTTGATTTACATTTTGATTAAGGAAAAGTTTTTAGAGAAATTATGTAAAGCTTTTTATTTTCTTGTCCTATAAGTGTGGATCATCTTCACAATAAGAACTAATTCTTTATTAAAGCAGCAAAGAGCTTAATTCTTGCTATATTCTTTGAAGTCGGACGGATTGGGTCAACACATTTAACAAAATATATATATATACTATAGGTAAACTATATGTAAAAAAAAATATGCAAGCAAGGATAATATATACTTTTTACATTTTCGGTCGTTTGAATTTAGTAAATTTACTGTTTTCAAGTTAATTTACATTTTGATTAAGGAAGTTTTCTTAAAGCTAGCTAGAGATTTATTTATGTAAAGCTTTCTCTTCGTCCCTAGAAATATATAAAAAGTATGGATCGTCCTCACAAAGAACAAATTTCAATTCCGAGCTTAATTCTAATTTCGACTGCTATATTCTAAATGAAATCCCGTTATAGGGAGCTGTTCAAAGTTGGACCAATTGGGTCAATTCATGATAATCATAAGAGTCTGGAGTGGGACGAGAAGGGACGCAACATGATCTCTAGTATATATTTTGCTTTCGACGGCGATGGCATAAATTGTATTCAGTTTAGCTATCCTGATCAGAACGGAGTTGATCATGTCGTGTCTGAAAGGTATGGTGCGTCGGCGGATACCATGAAAAAGAAAATCAAAGCTCAATCCCACGAAATAGTGAGTTCTGTTATAATATATCTTCATGTTTTTTTTTCTTCTTCCGGTTATAAATAAAACCTCTATAAATTAATACTCTATAAATTAATAAACACTATAAATTAATAAATTTTGTTAGTCCCAAGTCGGACCAATGTAAAAATTAACTAAATTTAATAAGATAATTAGATAATAAATTTTTTGAAATTTTCATGTAAAATATGGTCCCAATAATATCATAAATTAATAATCATGTAAATATATCTATATATTTATATATATGCTGATATAATAATATATGTTTCTCCTAAACCTCATTTCTGTAGAACAATTGTAATGTTGTATTTTCAAACTATAATGATATAAAATATTCTATAACATGTCATAAAAGTGTTAAATTTCTTAAAGTTTTCAATTTCTAGATATGCATTTACAATTTGATAATTTGACAAACTAATAAAATATGATAATTGATATTATTATTTATAAATTTAATTTTTTTATGTCATATGTATAAGTGAATTTGTCTATAGTATATGTAATTTATTCTCAATAATTTTTTTTAAAATATTACAAATTTAATTCCTAAACCATTAAATTTTCAACATCCGAAATTTAATTTAATTTTGCTAAAATTTTCTTATTCATAATTTTTAAAAATTAAACAATTAAAACATATCTATAAATTAATAATTATTAATTTACACTAATTTATAGATAAATTAATATCACTATAAATTAATAAAATGTCTAGGTCCCATCATTATTAATTTATAGAGGTTTTACTGTATATCGTAATTTATTTTATCCTCAAACCATATTTATCCTCAAACCATATATATATATAGTGGAATCTTTTTTTTTTTTTTTTTTTTTTTTTTGACAAACTTAGTGGAATCTTAAGATATTGTTTTTTTGTAATAATTAACACTGTTGTTTACAATGTATAGTTTGTTCTCGTACGTACTTGTTCCTGATGACCACGTTAAAACAAATTTATGCAATACACAGGTGAGACTGAAGGAGGATGAGTTTGTGACCGGGTTGAGTGCAATACATTGTATGGAACTGATCACGTCTTTGAACATTCACACTAATCAAGGGAAGCACGGGCCGATTTGTAATAAATTTAAATCAGTAGATTTGGATCAGTATAAGAGGGAAATTGATGTGAAGATCCGTGATCGTCGTGAGTTTGGTGGTTTCTTTGGGTCTTTTGATGACTGTGGCAATCTGACTTCCATCGGCATTTATGTGTGTCCCATTACAAGGATCAGTGACGCACCCCTCAGAACCAACTACCAAGTCACCGACGGCCAACCCACTCTCTACCAATCATCTGATCCTTTATGCGCCTCAATGACGCTTGAATATCAAATGCCTCATCATGAGGTCTCTGATAGGGAGCTGTTCAAAGTTGGACCAATTGGGTCAATTCATGATAATCATAAGAGTCTGGAGTGGGACGAGAAGGGACGCAACATGATCTCTAGTATATATTTTGCTTTCGACGGCGATGGCATAAATTGTATTCAGTTTAGCTATCCTGATCAGAACGGAGTTGATCATGTCGTGTCTGAAAGGTATGGTGCGTCGGCGGATACCATGAAAAAGAAAATCAAAGCTCAATCCCACGAAATAGTAAGTTCTGTTATAATATATCTTCATGTTTTTTCTTCTTCTGATAGTTATAATATATGGTAATTTATTTTATCCTCAAACCATATATATATAGTGGAATCTTAAGATATTGTTTCTTTTTTGTAATAATTAACACTGTACGTTGTTTACAATGTATAGTTTGTTTTCGTACGTACTTGTTCCTGATGACCACGTTAAAACAAATTTATGCAATACACAGGTGAGACTGAAGGAGGATGAGTTTGTGACCGGGTTGAGTGCAATACATTGTATGGAACTGATCACGTCTTTGAACATTCACACTAATCAGGGGAAGCACGGGCCGATTTGTAATAAATTTAAATCAGTAGATTTGGATCAGTATAAGAGGGAAATTGATGTGAAGATCCGTGATCGTCGTGAGTTTGGTGGTTTCTTTGGGTCTTTTGATAACTCTGGCAATCTGACTTCCATCGGCATGTATGTGTGTCCCATTACAAGGATCAATGACGCACCCCTCGGAAGCAACTACAAAGTCACCGATGATGACGACGACGACCAACCCACTCTCTACCAATCATATGATGATCCTTTAGCCACAGTCAACCATAATGGGACGCGTGAATATCAAATGCCTCATGATCATGAGGTCTCTGATGGTTATAATGTCAAGGCCATCGTTCATAAGCCTAAGTTCGATGACAAGATGAGTCTCTACCAATCATCTAATCATCGTCTAGCCAGAAGCACTAACAATTGGTCACTTGAGTATCAAATGCCTGATCATGAGTTCGCCGATGGTTATCATGTCGAGCCCTTTGGTCGTACGCCTAAACTGAAAGATGGGATATTCTCCAAGTTGGAGCGCCTTTTCGGAAATCTCTTGGACTAATTGGTCGTCATCCCACGTATGATCTCAATTGGCATGTATTTGAGTCCCGACCTGGTCGATCGATTAAGCAACCTCTTGTGGAAGTGTTCAATACTATACCCTAGTTCAAGTTGCTGTTGAGTTTTATCTTAAATAAAGTAGCTACTTTAATGAAGCAAATGTCTTAGTTTTCTACAATTCTGTGCTCCGTGTCTTTTGACTTAAAACGAAATCTATAAATGACAAAATCTTTTGTGAATTGATTGTTGGAGATGATGATTACATTTTCAATTTTTTCATGATTGCTTTAACTTGTGTAAACTCAGCAGTCTAGTTCCTTGTGTCAACTTGTGTAAACACACAAAATTCCTCTACGTTGCCATTCTTTGCTTTTCGGTCTTGTACATGACTGACGAAAGTTTCAAACAGTTAGAGTATGCGAAAAAGAATTATAATCTTGTTATACTTAAGTCCTCATATAATCACCGAGCTCTCGGACTAGCCCTAGAAAAAGAATTGTGGTTGGTTCAGCTTTAATTATATGGGACCGAGCTCTCGGACCAGCACTAGAAAGAGTGTTAGCATGGACTGGTTGAAATACATAAAAGAAACAAGACTTCAAAAGAGAAACCTGCAACATGAGTTCATTAAAAGGAAAATGGGATTAAGAAGAGCTGGTCTTGTTGGTAGTAGTATCCTCATTAGGAAGCTCACTCATCACAAGAAAGAGAGGCAGTGATGTTAACTAGTTAAGTCTCTCGTCAGTGCCGGCAGTAATAAGCGGCATCCAAACATTTTGCTGGTTTGCTAAGAAGCGTCTGAACTAGTGGATCAGAAGCAATGGCTAATGATATAATCTCATTCACGTCGTCCGATTTGGCTGATAACTTATTCAACTCCTTAGCTCAATTTGGCTCATAAATTCTAGAGATGGTAAAAAGGCTTTTAATCTTACATATTTGGATAATCGGCATCTTACCTTGTTAGCAAAGAAACCAGCTAGAACAGGTAAACTATGTATAAGGTAAAAAGTAAATAACAAATATATATGCAATCAAGGATAATATTTAGTTTTACACTTTCGGTCTTTAGAATTTAGTAAATTTACCGTTTCCAAGTTGATTTACATTTTGATTAAGGAAGTTTTTTTTAGAGAAATTATGTAAAGCTTTTGTTTTTTTTCTTGTCTATAAAGTGTGGATCGTTTTCACAATAAGAACAAATTCTTTTTTTAAAGCAGCAAAGAGCATAATTCTTCTGACTGCTATATTCGAAATGAAATCCCGTAGTAGGAAGATGTTCAAAGTCGGACCGATTGGGTCAAAACATTTTTTTCATAAGAATTGGAACGAGAAGGGAGGCAACATGATCTCTAATATAGTTGTTGCTTTCAACAAACATAGAATACTATCTATTCAGTTTAGTTATTTTCAGGAGAGAGGTCATGACGTGTCTGACAAGTACGGTTCGTCCGAAGAAGGTTCATCCAACGAAATAGTAAGTTTTAATTGGAATAGTATATATTCATGTTTTTTTTTCCTGATTACCACGCTAAAGCAAATGTATGCAATGTACACAGATAAGACTGAATCACGATGAGTATGTGACTGGGTTGAGTGGAATATATTGGGAAGGACTTGTCACGTCTTTGACATTTTGCACTAACCAGAGGAAACACGGACCGTTCTGCAAGATAGTCGATTATCCTAAAAGCTGTGAGAGGGAAATTGATGTGGGGATTCGTGATCATTGTGAGTTTGGTGGTTTCTATGGGTCTTTTAACCAATTTGGCGGTCTGGCATCGATTGGAATGTATGTTTATCCCAGGTACGATGACAAGCCCACTCTCAATGACGCAGTTGAGCCCCCTGAGACCAGCAAGGTGCAACATGGGCTTAAAACCAACTACAAAGTCACCGAAGTCACCAATGACGAAGACGACCAGCTCACTGTCTACCAATCATCTAATCCTTTAGGCGCCACAATGAACGGTAATGGGAAGCTTGAATATCAAATTCCTAATGAGGTCTCTGATGGGTATCATGTCAAGGCCATCGTTCATAAACCCAAATTGGAAGACAAGATCAGTCACTACCAATCATCTGATGATCGGCTAGCCAAAAGCACTAACTATCAGACACTTGCGTATCTAATGCCTCATGAGTTGCTCGATGGTTCTCATGTCAATCCCATTGGTCGTAAGCCTAAACTTAAGATATTCTCCAAGTTGGGGCGTCTTTTCAAAAAAATCTCTTGAACTAGTTAGTTTTATTTTGTCGTTTGCATACTCTTAAACGACATGACAACACCACACACTATCTCTTGTCGTTTTAAGTATTAAGTCTTGAGTTTTTATGTTTTTCTTTAATGGAGGAATGTCACATTTTTGTTATATCCTTAAGCTACCACTCTTATACTTAAAGATTAATATATTTACTAGGACTATTAATTTGCTTAATTCGAATGAGTTAATCCACTTCTTATGTTGTTTACCTTGGCTTCTTCAAAGCCTTGTTAGATTATGGTATGAAATTGCAAAATGGTTTTCTCCCCAAATCAGAGAGAGTCATTGAGCTATCTTTTGACATAATGGCATGCATGGTATTATATTCTCAAGTCCATTTGGTCGTAAACCCTAAACCAAACTCAAAATGGTATGTTCTCCAAGTTGAGACGCCTTTACAAAAATCTCATGAATTATATTTTTTCGTTGTGCATTGGTGCAAGATAGTAGTCTTAAACGACAAGAGACTACCCACAGAAGTATATAGTATATAACAAAAGGGAATGCCACATTTTTGTTATCTTTGAAGCCACAACTAATAAATATTCACTTTTAAATTGTTAATCTGTTTTACTCGGATGATTGTTCACTGCGCATCTGTTGAATTTTACCTTGGCTTGTATGATTTGTGTTCTTTAATGCCTCTTGGAATTCAAAGAGTGCGAATGAGTAATTTTACGTTTACAAGAGGCCCTTTTCTTTAATGTAGTGGAGACTTTTCTACGCTTGATTCTCATGAACACCGTAAAGAGCAAGTCAAAGATGACTCATCGGTTTCTTGCACAATCCCGTACCCTGAGTCCGCCTATGGCTCTATATACATCCCCTTGCCTTAATCTGTATCCAATCACACTAGCTAGCACGCTTTATCTTCCACAAAAATGGTGGTGTTGAAACTGGGACCTTTAGGAGAATATGACAAGATGGATCACTGGGAAGAAACTGGCCATGACAAAATAAGTCACATATTCGTCACTTTTGATGATGGTTCTGTAACATCCATTCAGTTTGGATATGTGGAAAACGGAGATCTTGTCATGTCCAAAAAGTACGGCTCAGACGAAGAAAACCAAAGTACTCGAATTGTAAGTCTCACTCAACTCTCTTGTTTTACCTCTAAAAACTATGTCAGTCTAATAATGAAATGGATTGATATTCGTTTGGTTACTTAACATTAACCTGCAGTTGAGGCTGAACCATGAGTCTGAGTTTGTCACTGGAATTAGCGGAGAGATGCGTAGCTGTAATATTTCCTCTCTGACCTTTCATACAAACGAAGGAAAGCACGAGGTCCTTTGTGCAGGATCGGAATCTGACCGGACAAGACCTGAGAGGTTTGAGTTTCTTGCGGAAATACATGACCGCCGTGAGTTTGGAGGTTTCTTCGGATCTTGCGATTATTCTCTTTGTTCGATAGGTCTCTATCTAAAGCCTATCCTCTCGGGTGTACACACTACTATTAAGCAAGAAGTATGATCCAGTGCTCTCTTAGTTACTTTAACTTCAGAACTCTTTGTTTATTGTTTCGCTTCATTATCTGAATAAAGAACCACTATAATTTATGTTATGCTAATGCTAACGAAGTGAGCTTAAATAAATTTTAATTTCTAAGAATCAGAAAGAGTAGCTATTATAATATAGTTACGGAGGAGATAGGTCTGTGATTGACAAAGCTTTCTTCATTCTTTCCACGAGATTAGGCAGAGTCTTCACAGTTTCATCAACAGTTTGGTTCACACACTGCTCCAAACCATTTACAGCTTCAGTTCTAGTCTTCTGAAGCTTAGCAGCCTCAAACTTGTCTTGACAAACCACAAGAGATCTATTCAACCTCTCCTACATTCATCGGTAAACTTGAATTGGTAAGTGATGTCTAGTACTAAAAACTAAGCTATTGTCCTGAGAGATATAGAGAATCAAGGAGACAACAACCTACACTACCTTCATAAACACATTTGAAAAACGAAAGTTTAATACTACAGTCACTAAATTCTCAAAATTCATGGACAATTGAAAACTTGCCCTGCATATCAACCTCTAACTGAACAAGAAACAGAGTTTAAGAAGTGACTCACTTGGAACACAGACATCTCGTTATCAAAATGGTTCTGTGCATTGGTGATCGGAACACTGCAACTCTCTGCACATCGACTAATCTCAGCGTGTGTTCTCGTCCTATCAAAGCACTCATATGCACATTTGAAGTAAGCTTTCTGCATCAACACAACAGCACAAAACATACTCTTTAGTTAAAATCTCAGACTAAGCAAACTAAGTAGACATAAAGAATCTAACTTCAGGAACTTAGCAACTAGGAGAAATAAAACTGAGTCTAGGGCTCTGTGAAATTAACTTTGTTTCGACACAATTTTAGCAAGAACACATCAATTTTTTTGAAAAAGAGAGAGAGAGAGAGAAAGAGACGAACTTGAAGGGTGAAATTGATGTGGTCTTGTACTGGAGAAAGAAGAGACTGAGACACAGAACTGACTTCGTTAACTCTCTTTCTGATTCTCTCTCTCACCATCTTCTCCTCCGCCGTCTGATCCATTCTTTCCCCCGGCGACTTGGATTTCTTTATTACAACTTCAACTTCAGTTTCTCTTCTCCTGTTCTGTTCCAAAGACAATGATGATGATTCACGCACAAATTTGGAATCTTTTTAACTTTGCAGTAGAAAGGAAGCTAAAGATTGAACAGTCTCCTTCCCCAAGTTCATCATAGGTTAGCTTCAACCGCCTCCCATGGCGGAATCAGTGAAACACTACCTTATTGGGCTTTTAAATCTGGGCCCATTAACGAACATCATCAATCTCCTTTACACGTGACGTGGCTGAAGCAAGTTTCTTATATTATGAATCTAAATATGAAACTTTTACAGTGTCTTGAGAGTCTCTTCTTGGCCAAATCAAAACTTGATCTTAAACATCTTAACCAATGATTGATAACTGTAAATTTATATGGAAGATATTCAATTATGATTATCAAAATTGCTAAAAGCCAAATGAGTTGTTGTTGTCTAAGAAAACAGAAGAAACTCGGAGAGACAAAAACAAAACTAACCTGAACTGCAAACAAAACTCCACAGAGAAAACTGAGTACAGACCAGACTTCAACTGTTTTTAACTACTACAAAAGTGTACTAAGAAGGGACCAATGACCCAAACATATAGTGACTGGGAAAAACAAAGATACTAAATCACTGCTTCTCAACTTTGTAAACTAGTAGACCGACGAACATTATCAGAAACCATAGTAATCTACACCAATTTCAAAAGCAGACTGATGAAATGAGTAACCGAGAGGAGAGGGTTTCTTTTTTTTTGTCTTTGTCCTTTTTTAGAGCTGCACTTCTCTGTCATGTATCCAGCTGAAAGGAATCTTGGGTCCTTTCTTGGCTCTTGCTTGAGCTCTCTCATCCAATCTCTTGATTCTTGGAGACAACCCGCATAAATAGTCTTGTGCTTTGTTTCCTTCACCTGATAGCCCGGTTAAGTCCCCAATTTTCCACCTACCAACCAAAAACTCAAGAATGTCTGCGTAGTCTTTGGCAGTGTAAACACCGAGCCTCTGAGCCACGGATGAGAAGTTGTCAAAGAGGTTGTCGTTGCGCCCATCGTACATCAAGTGAGCAGGCATTGAGATTTTCTTTCTCATCATGTCTGCAAAAGCCATGACTGTACCATCAGGATCAATCTCAAAGAGCTTCTCAACTATCTTGGTGTATGCAGTTTCATGACGCTTCTCATCTGCAGCTATTGTGCCACATATTTGAGCTAATTTGAAGTCCCCATGCTCTTTGGCTTGGCGGGCTGTGTTTCCGTGAGAGATGAAGGTCGCTCTTTCTTGGAATGAAGTATAGATGAAGCCAAGGTAGGGATTATTCTCTGTCCGCGGATCCTATGAAAACAAAAAAAAAGTTAAAGCATTAGGAAGTCATATTAACCAGAATTTATGCAAATTCCTTGAAACTAATCTCACCATTCCGGATCCAATCAAGTACTGAATGGTCTTTTCGATCTGCCTCATGTCAACACGACCAGACAAGTAAAGGTATTTGTTCAGAAGATCACCATGTCGGTTTTCTTCAGCAGTCCAAGCTCTTGTCCAAATAGCCCATGAAGTAGGACTAGCACCTGTCTCATCCCTAACTCCGTCCAAAGTGTTCAACATAGTTTGATAGGTCGGAAGTGCTTCTTCTGTGATCATGTCCCCCACCAAAACAACAAAGTAATCATCAGGGAGCTCTCTAGCCCTCTCTCTTAACTCTCTTACCTGATCTTCAAACCCATCAGATGCAGGATCAGGCAAGAAATCCTGGGGTTGCCAAGACTTCTCCACATCCTTGAGATGAATCAGAAGATTCTCCTCGGCCCAGTTTTCCATAGATTTGAAGATCTCGATCTTTTGAGGTGGCATGGAGTGCAAGACTTGAACATGCACTTCCTTAGGTGGCGTAAATGGCTTCTTCAAACTCTCAACCTCCCTGCATCAACCAAAAAAAACATAAGAGTATTTTCAGCAATCTAGTTATATTCCCCATTGAAACTATAAAAAAAAGGTCTCATTTCTGATATACAACCAAAAAAAAAACAACAACACATATGATTGCATTTAGATAAGCATTCATATCTCCATTTCCAAACACATTAGTCTGTCTATGCGTTCAAGATAAACAATTCCACAATCCTGATTCCTGACTAACAACCACTAGAAATGTTTAATCATAAGACAGAGTTCAATGTTCACTTGGCAATGTGAAGCAAAAAGAAAGATTGCAGGGAGAGAAAGAAACAAAGAAGAAAAAAAGAGTGAATGAATTAGAGAAAAGCGTGAAAAAAAATTTGGACGGAAACTAAAGAGAGAGAGAGGACACGAAGTAAGCATGCATAGACGCAAGATTGTCTGTCTACTACACAAAGGAAGCCCTGTAAGAAGCGTGATATCCAACGTAATGCCTTTGAAGAAAAGGAAACAGACGTAAAGTAATACGTTCAAGAAATGAGTAAGCAAACAAGTGGACATGCATTTCACCATTAAATGTAACAAAAGCAAAGCCAAAAAAATCAACCAGATACAAAAAAGAACAAAACAAAACTTTCCCCACGAAAAAAATAAATCAGGATTTAACCAATCTAAACATCACTATACAATACAGGAGATAACTAGAACGAGAGTATATACTGTTAAGTATAACTAACCACCAATCCCATCAAAGACCAATCTAAATAAATAATGGTGAAGACAAAAAGATTTGATACATGGAACAATCTGAAGAGAAACGTGAATGAATCTAGAGAATAATAGGGAACAGTCAACAACATGAGATTCAAGAAGAAAACGTAAACGAGCATTGAATCGTTCAAGAACAGAGAATAGCAGAGGACGGCTACATCTTTCTTATAAACCCAGATGAAAAAGGATAGCACTTTGATTGAAATCACACTCGAGATTAAGCAAATGTAAGTAAAGAACAATGAACTAAACAGAGAAAACCTAGATCCAATATCCAAAAAAAGAACCAAGCAAAACCCAGAACAAAGATGAACCAAATCTCTTGGCAGAGAGATGAGAATCAAAAGTAGATAAAAGAGAGGTATAAGGGAGAAAGAGACTGACTTGGCGCCGGAGCTGAGAGCCGGAGAAGATGAAGCGAGGCAAAGGAACTTAGGAGATCTGAAAGAAGCGATAGGCGGACGAGTCGAGGAAGGGAATTTGTAAGGCTGAGATGCCACCAAAGGGTTAAGCTTTAGAGCCATTTCCTGATATGAATTGAATCGTTCTTGCTACAAAGCTAAATTGCTCTCTCAATCTCTTTTACTCGGTCTGGGTTTGGCTCTGGCTTTTTGTTTTGGTTTCTCAGGTTCAGTTTCGTCCACAGAAAGAGAATGAACAGCGTAGAGAGCAACGGAGGTAAGTAATAGTAAGAGAGAGAGAGAGATATATAAAAATAAATAATATTATTAATTTAAGGAATATGACGTCATATTATTGTCAAGAAATATGTTTTTTAAAAAAAGAAAAAAAAAAATTGGGTGTCCGTTCTAAAATACCCTTGAGAGATGATGTTTCAAGTTCACATTATTATTGTCTATAGATATTTTTTGGTAGAGTATCCATGTCGGTAATAGAATTATATCAAATAATTTACAAGTATAAAAGTCAACAATGAATGATAATACAACAACACATCTATATTAATAAATAGTGTAGTACAAAAAAAGGTGGAGTTGCTTATAAATTCTATGTTGAGTTGAATAGTTAAGTTGAAAATAAATATGACTTTTTAAGCACTTAGGTGTCAAAAGATGATCATGATTCTTGTGAACGCTTAGGTAATAAGGATTAATTATCATTAGATGACTTTGTATATATAAAATTAATTTGGGTATTAGTAGATCTTAATAAATCGAATAATCGATTAGCAATGAGAAGGGGTAGATAGGTCAATACAAGTATTTGATTTTTGTAATTGTTTCAATCGAACGTACTCGGGCGTGAGTATCCACGAAAAAGCCAAATAAGTTAAGAGTGAGAGAGGGGACAAGTGTCATTGGGTCTCCACGTGGATGTCCCACTTGGCATATGAAAACTCTATTAAACCGTACGTTGTTGGGTTTGATGGTTTTGTTTTGTGCATTTTTTAGGCTTCATTCTATACTCTTCTGCCAAGTTTAGCACAACGTTTTGAGCCTTTAATCGCACAACGTTTTGAGTATTTGATCGCACAACGTTTCTCATTTACAACCGTGACATAAAAAAAAAAAAAACCCAACTTAATAAGCATTTGCATATTAACAACGTGGCAATTGAGACTTTTTATTTATTTATTTATTTATTTTTTGCAATATTTTCTTTAGTGAATAGTTGTTCTTGTTCGTGATTGCGATTAAACAAATGATTATTGGGTTTGGCATGAATCTATACCAGTATTAGTCACACATTTTTTTTTTTTCTTCCTCAAAGCTCTTCTTTTCCACCGAAACAAAAACAACATACGTTTAATCCAATTAGTTAGCACACCCAACAAAAGATAACCGAAAACAGAAGTATTACAAGATAAAAGAGTAAAACAAAGAGAAACGCACACACTTCTCTGGTCAGGTGTATAATAATATATACACCGCCAAGTATGAACACAAAGATATTTTATAAAGCAAAAACAGTCACATGTTGTACAGTTAGTTCTCATCAAAACCTCGACAATCACCTTTTTTACCGTCCGACGGAAGTCATCGGTTCCGTAATCGTCAAGTTACCTGCAGATTCTGTAATCTCCGTATCAAGCACGTTTTTGTACGTCTCGTACCATTTTCCCAACTTCTCGGTTCTGACAATGTCCAGGAGATTATCCGGAAGCTCAGAAACTCCGTCCAATATCTTAACAACGGTAGCCATATCCGGCCTAACCTCTTCAGCTTGGTGCGAACATAACACTCCTAGCTTTAGAACAAGCTCGAGTTGTCCCTTATCATGATCAGGTCGGATACTTTCATTCACCGCCTCTACAATATCTCCGTTTTCCCAACGGTTAATTGTCCAATCCGCAAGAACGACCTCTTCAGGATCTGCTCGTGGCTCAAACAGCTTTCTACCGCAAGAAACTTCAAGCATAAACACACCAAAGGCATACACATCTGTTCCCGTGGTTGGTCTTCCGGTTCTCATGAGCTCTGGTGCCATATACCCGAATGTTCCAGCTACTCTAGAGGTTTGAGGATCATACCCTTGATCGTATAGCTTAGCCAATCCAAAATCTCCAAGACTTGCATTCATCTTGTCATCGATTAGTACATTTGCTGGCTTGATGTCTCGATGAATCACGACTTGTACCCACTCGTGATGGAGATAGGAAAGTGCGGATGCAACGTCTTTAATAATCTTGAAACGTTGAGTCCAAGAGAGCTGTTCTTGATCTGATTCGCCGTAGAGGTACTTGTCAAGGCTTCCATTGGGCATGAAGTCATACACCAAGTAGAGCTCTTCTTTGTATCTGCAATAACCAAGAAGCCTAACTAGATTCGGATGTCTAAGACGACCAATTGTTGCTATCTCGGCCAAGAATTCTCTCATTCCTTGACTCGAACCATGAGAAACCCGCTTAACAGCAATTGTTGCAGCTGAACCTGGAAGTGTGCCTTTAAAGACCTGACCAAACCCTCCTTTGCCTAGAAGTTGTTTGAAACCGTTTGTGGCTTTAAAGAGCTCTTTGTAAGCAAACCTATGTGGTCCACATTCGATCTCCCATTCCTCTAAAACCTCTACAACCTTCTTATGCCTCTTATAGAAGAAAATACTCAAAGCTGATGCAGCAAGGGCAACAATGAGAGCCAAAGTCAAGCAGGTCACTAAAATGATCCGCTTTACTAGAGACTCTGTCTTGGGATATGGAGGAAAAGTTGGTATAAGGAAATCTAGCTGTGGAACAATAATTAAGGTATATTGATACCACACCCACAAGTAATGTATTGCTCCATCCGACCCTGTTGAGGCTGTGAAGCCGACATACATATACTCGGAAAGATACGGTGACAGATCTTGTTTCAGCGAAAGAAGCGGCCGCTTTGGAAGAATAGCCTCCTCTGCTGGTGATAAGAAAACAATAAGCTGTTTCTCTATATGGCTGTACAGAATTGTGATTCGGAGTAGCTTTCCACTGACTAAAGAAATGTTTTTGAACTGACCCTTTTGATCATAATAACCGGCCGGAGCAGATGTGTTCGACCTCATGCCATTTATGTTGATACCGATATGGTTATCATCAATGTCGCCAAATTCATCATCTTTATGTATGTCGACCTCCACGGAAATGATCTGGTTTGAGCTTTTTCCATTGTTTGCATTGTTGAAGATGCCGAGGTACTGATCAGCGGATGCACCGGGAATGCCTCTCGTGGGAGAGATCACAAAGGCCATACCGTGAGAGCCTTTGTTCTTATGCTCAGGGACAATGGCGAAGAAGAAGGTGAAAGAGAAAGAATTCATCGTACCGTTTGAATTTTTGAAAGGAAATGGATTGTCGTCGAATGCTTGGCCATAAGCGTGCTTCTTGGTGTTCGTCAACGTCGTGAAACCATTCATGTACCCAGCGGACCCTTCCATAATCAGCTTGCCATGGGAGTTTTCAGAACAACAGAACAGAAACACCACGAAAACGATCCAATGGATGATTCTGTGAGATATTAACATTATTTGATCGATTCGTTTAGAAGATACGAGATTTGTTAGTTTATGTTGTCGACCTTTTATATCCTGGACAACAAGATGCAAGTCAACTAAGCCACAGAAAACACATGAACTAGTCAAGACTTGCAGAGACTAAAAAACACAGAGTTACTACATGTTGCAGAGTCAATGCCTAAAAACCAATTAGTTTCCTAGTATATCTCATTGAGATGCCTGATGAAAAAGTAAACTAATAACCTTCACACACATAAAACATATGAACTAGTCCAGACCTGCAAAGACTAAAAAATAGAGAGCCATACTGTAGAGTCAATGTCTTAAATTAATCAATTAGGCAGTTGATGGTGCCCATATCCTCCATGGATCGATCAGGGAAAAACCTAAGACTCTGTCAAATAAATGTACTAAAATAAGATTCGGCCAGAAGATAATATTATATGTAAAAGAACTAGACATAGTCGACCCTGCATACATTTTTAGACATCTGTTCACTACAGACATAATCACAGTCTTGTTTATAGGAAAAAAATGTGTATAACAAATCTCCGGGACTGTATAACGTAACAGAACAGAGTTAAATAACAAGATCCAACCACTACTAAGACGTGACTCTTTCACCCGATTATTAAAAAAAACAAAACCCAACACAATCACTACAAAAAGCGTATCAAATGGGAAAACTACAAACTAACAAATTTCGGAAAATCAACATCATATATTATTGCACTACCGGCCTTAACATCAGCTTTCAGCGTCCGCAGGAAGTGAAAGATTCCGTAAATGTCAAGGTACCGTTGGACTCCTGTGATGGAACACTATTAGATGTCTCTGACCACATTCTAATCCTCTCGGCCTTGACCATTTCCAGCAAGTTACTCGGAAGCTGCGAATCACCGTTCAAGATCCGGACTACTGTAGACATATCCGGCCTGACTGCTGCAACCTGGTGCGAACATAACACTCCCAATTTAAGAACAAGCTCTAGCTGTTCTCTATTATGTTTTTTGGGGAGTCTTTCATCGGCTGCCTGAAGAATATCTCTGTTTTCCCAGCATTCTAATGTCCATTCTACAAGAACGACCTCGTTGGTGGCTGCTCGTGGCTCTATCAGCCTTCTACCGCAAGCAACTTCCAGTATAAACAACCCGAAGGCATAGACATCTGTCCCTGTGGTTGCTCTTCCGCTTCTTATAAGCTCAGGTGCGATGTACCCAAACGTTCCAGCTACTTTAGATGTCTGAGGATCATAACCCTGCTCGTAAAGCTTAGCCAATCCGAAATCTCCAAGCCTTGCATTCATCTGGTGGTCGATCAGGACATTTGCCGGTTTGATGTCTCGATGAATTACAACTTGTACCCACTCTTGATGCAGATAGCAGAGTGCAGAGGCTATGTCTTTGATAATCTTGAAACGTTGATCCCAAGTGAGTTTCTCTTGAGTTGCTCTATGGTAAAGGTACTTGTCAAGACTTCCATTAGGCATAAAGTCATAAACCAAGTAGAGCTCCTCCTTGTACCTACAGTAACCCTGAAGCCTAACTAGGTTCGGGTGTCTAAGACGACCAATTGTCGATATCTCAGCCAAGAATTCCTGCATTCCTTGTCTTGAATCATGAGAAATACGTTTAACAGCAATCGCTGCATCCGAACCTGGAAGTGTACCCTTATAGACCTGACCAAACCCTCCTTTGCCTAGAAGTTGTTTGTCTTTGAAACCATTTGTGGCTTTAAAGAGTTCTGTGTAAGCAAACCTATGAGGCCCACATTGGATCTCCCACTCCTCTAGAACCTCCTTAACCTTTTTATGTCTTTTATAGAAGAAAGAACTTAAAGCTGATGCAGCAACGGCAACAAAGAGAGCAAATGTCAAGCATGTCACCAAAACTGTCCGCTTTACCTGAGACTTTGGCTTCGGATATGGAGGAAAAGTCGGCACAGGGAAATCAAAATCCGGAACTGTAACCATGTCATACGCATGTAACGTCCATATGTAATGTAATGCTCCAATTGATCCAGTGGAGGCTGTGAGGCCAACATACATTTTCTCTATAAAAAAGGTGACAGATCTAAGTTCAGCAATAGAAGCGGCTTATTTGGGTAATAAGCCTCCTGTGGTGATGATAAGGTGACATTAAGCTGTTTTTCTTCCTGGCTATACAATATCGTGACTCGGAGTAGATTTCCACTGATCAAAGAAAGGTTTTTGAACTGACCCCTTTGATCATAATACCCGGCAGGAGCAGATACAATAGATCTCATACCATTGATGTTGATACCAACATGGTTATCATTAATGTCACCAAACTCATC
This sequence comes from Camelina laxa, assembly GCA_024034495.1. Classification (NCBI taxonomy): domain Eukaryota; kingdom Viridiplantae; phylum Streptophyta; class Magnoliopsida; order Brassicales; family Brassicaceae; genus Camelina; species Camelina laxa. The sequence goes on from CM043882.1 coordinate 1,803,939, forward strand.
ATCTTTATGAATATCAAGCTCCACAGCAATGACATGATTCGAGCTTTTTCCATTGTTTGTATCGTTGAATATCCCAAGGTACTGATCAGCAAAGGCATCTGGAAGGCCTCTTGTAGGCGAGATCACAAAGGCCATACCGTGAGCGCCTCTGTCTCTATGCTCAGGGACGATAGCAAAGAAGAAGGTCAATGAAAAAGAAGTCATGTTACCGTTGGTAGAATTCTTGAAAGGGAATGGCTCGTCATTGAAAGCTTGACCATAGACATGCTTCTTGGTGTTTGTTAACGTCGGGAAACCATTGATCATACCAGTGGATCCCTCAAAAACAAGCCTGCCAAGTGAGTTTTTAGTATTAAACAGAGCAATAATGATCACCAGAACCATCAATAAGTTGAAGTTACGAGACATGATCGTTGATTGATTGAGTGGTTTACAAAGGGAAGAAGATAATTTAGTTAGTGTTGTTGTTTATATCTTTGATAAGCAAGAAGATAAGAACTGCAAATATTTAAAACAGAGAGCCATAGAGTTGCAGATGAGTGTCTAAGTAACAATTAATTTAACGTGGTGTCCAAATCATATCCATGAATCATGCAATAACTAAAGAACTGGTCAAACATCATAAAATCTGGATTTCTGCGAATGTTTGACAAGAAGATAAAATTATTTATGATTTAGTAGTCTTGCTGGTCTACTTAAGACATCTGTGTAATACATATAATCAAAGTCATGGCATGGATATATTTTTCTAGTAACCGCTGAAACTTAATCTACGAGGAAAACTAAAGATTATCAAAGTTTTAACCTTATGTGTTCGATGAATTAACGAAATGCCACTGGTTCTTTTTGAGGATAAAGGAGAAAGTGTTAAGAGGGACCGAGGCGCGTGAGGTGCGTGGGCCTTATTAACGTCCATGAAACGGCACACACTTGTCTATTGATATAATTCAATTTTATCATAGGATTTGTGATTATCGAAGTAATTGATTATCACTAAGTAAGCCTTTATCTTTTTGTTTTCGTTTGTAAGCCCCTATTATTGGATTATTATTGGTTACTCATATTAAGATAAAAATCAAATGAATTATTCACATACATAAATAATAAGTTTTCTTTATATTTTAATAGATATTTTTGTTTTTAAGTAGCATTCCAAATAAAGACTATGGTGTCAACTATAGAGCTCTAAATGACTTATTTTTCTTAGCTATTAGTAAATAAAACACTTGCATATATAAAATTGAGGTTCAGATGATCGAAATTTTAAATGAAAGTGTCTATGATATACTTATTGAGTTACTGGTCGTTGAAACCCAGCATATAAACAAATTATTGTTAGCCCTTGGAGATACTGATTCGCCTCCGTAAAAGTTTTTTAGATAATTTATTTTGTTTGTAATTTTTTATAATTCTATACGTTTAGAAAAGTTTAACAACTTATTGAATAAATAAATTATTTAAATAGTTTATATCACATAAATATACTTTTTTGTCAAAACGTGTACAAAATTTTGACATTTTCCTTCAATTATTGTTTTATAGTTTTTTTAGTTCCTTAAATATTATTTATATTGTCCAACAAACACAAAAAAAACTAGCATATTATTTATATTTAATCATAAAAATAAATATTATTAAAGATGATTGATAATGTACTTCTTGAACTCCAAAGAGACTCAGATCCGAGCTTGATTATTAGCCAAGTCAAGGATCTGTTTGAGGATTAGGTGGAAAACGTGTATTGAGAAGGAAAAGTGAGTGATGATGTGCTCAAATCCAACCTTTCAAGGCTTGAAAGAATAGTTGAGGATTATCTATGCGTAGTAGCAGATCGTCGTCTTCGGATTGAGATTCAGATTCAGCAAGGATGAATATTGAATATTTATTATATCTTTGTTTTTTGAAATTATTATTTTTAAATATTATTGTTAAAAAAAAAAAGAAGATGATTGATACAAAACTAAATTCTAAGCAATATAAGTGAAACCAAAACTAACTTATGTATACAAAGGTGATACAAATTACAACGATTTGTTTTAGTAAAGTAATATGAACATATATAAAAATATTATACGGATCGGAGCTTGGCATGTTATGGGCCTAAATTTGTGAAGCCCAATATTTTAAACGAGGACTTCCCATTCTACGCCAAGTGGGAGAAAAAAAACCTTTCACTTCGTATCCGGCGCCGTCGGTATATCTGGCTGAATGGTAACTCCCTCCATCCAATACCTCCTTCGTCGCCTTTGTCTCACCTCCGGTAATGTCTCCCCGTCGGCCGGCGAAATCAGGAACTAATGGAGACTGGAAACATTCCACAGGCAGAAGAAACGCCGAACTTAAATGGGCTAATTATGGCCCAATAGATAGACAGAGGGCCCTAAATCATACTTTAAGCGCAGAGGGTATTTTCGTTATTTCTTATGATAAGATTGGAATTGAGAAAGCTGATGTTAGAACGAAGCTACGTGTGATATATCTTATTGTTCGTACGTTTCATCTGAATCTAGTCTTAAGATACTTTGTGATTTGTTCTAGTTTCTATCCAACAGATTTAGGTCTTGAATCATATCTTAGGTGACATTTTACGCTTTTGAATTGTATAACCAAGTCTCATGCCCATATGAATCTAAAAAGTTCTACTTCAAACCAAATCCTCTATTGTTGTTTTTGTTTTACCTTTTTATTATGTTACAACACTCAAAATCAACACCACCAACCATAAGTGAAGCAAAAGCCACAAAATAAGGAAACAAAATGTTCAAATCAAAAGAGATCACACAAATCTGTTAAATTCCTTTCTCCCAACTGTCGAGGCAGAGGAACCAATGCTCAAATTTCCTACTGATTTAAGTGTCTTGTGTTTCTCAAGAACCACACCTCCAGGTGAACCAGGACCCCTTTGGCTGCTGCTATTGCTCATGACCAATGACCCTTTGTTCCATCTAAACGTATCGAGACCTTGCTGTTGTGTAGGGGGATACGACATTCTCCTCTTCTCGCTGACAGGTGTACCCATCACTCTCTCCTTTGGATTGCTGTTTGGTCTAACTTTTGCCTTTGCAGAGACTGTTGGAGCCATGTAACTCGGGAATGGAGGGCAGCTTGTGAGGCTGTCATCATCCTTGAATGGAGAATCTTGACCTCTTATTAGTCTTCCTCTCGAGTATCTTGATGTACCACTGTGGATGTGTCTGGATGGAGTGAGCAGTGTAGATCTCGACGATCTGGGTGTTGAATTGTCAAAGTGGTTGTCAAGCCTTGTATGGTATTTTTTGCTTGACTGAGACAGAGGACTAGGGCACAGTCTTGATGGTGTTAGCCTGAAATCTCTTAATGGTTGGCTATAGCTCGGTGCAGGACTAGCAAGAGGATTCTGCCGGTCCGCCCAGTTCCACCATTGAGGAAACCCACCTGAAGAACGATTCTCCTGAGTAGACTTGGGACTGTTTTTCCACAACTGCACATAGATAGATACGTTAGCAAAAACTGCATCAACATGATGATGGCATGAGGAAGGAAGGATTTGAGTATTACCTTGCGAGAATATGCATAGGCCATGGATCTTTCTCTCTTGATGATAGCCTCAGTTTTTCTCTGTGATCTTGCATCCCTTTCCTCTTTTGTCAGCACACTGTCATCCCAATTATCATTACCAGCTTCGGGTGTAGCCCATTTGGCTTCATCTTTCTCAACCTGAGCTTGGTTTTCCAACATTTTGATGCGACGTGACTGGATCTGGGATTGAACACGGACCACTTGTTGCATGTACTTCATTGCATTTATCGTCTGCCGCTTCACGCTGTATCCTCTCACCACCCCTTGGAGCCTGACTAGACCTTTGAGAGCTCTGAAACTCTTCCTTGCCTGTTTCACTCTTAAGTCAGTAACTTCCTTGTCTCGGACATAGAGGCTAGTGTAATGTGCAAATATTGAAACAGAAACTTAAAATGTGTATACAGTATACGTACCATGAAACCTCTGAAAGCTCCTTGAATCTTTGTTGCAGAAGCATGTTGGACCGAAAGTGTTGGCTCTGGTCTATGAACAATCTCCCGTCGCTGAACAGCCCTAGGCGAAACCGCTCTTGGAGAAGGAGGCTTAGGCGTAGTAGGTCTTGGAGAATCTAGTCTTGGTGGGTCTGCTCTTGGAGAAGGTGGCTTAGGCGTAGTGGGTCGTAGGGCATCTAATCTTGGTGCGTCTGCTCTTGGAGAAGGAGGCTTAGGGGTGGTGGGTCTTGGAGCATCTAATCTTGGTGCTTCTGCTCTTGGAGAAGGTGGCCTAGGCGTGGTAGGTCTTGGAACATCCAATCTTGGTGGGTCTGCTCTTAGGGAAGCTGCTCTTGGGGAAGGATGCTTTGGCGAAGGAGGTCTTGGAGTGTCCAATGTTGGTTGCTCTACTCTTGGAGAAGGTGACTTTGAAGAGACGGCTTGTTGGGATGCACCTCTTGGTGAACTAGGTCTTGGAGTGTCCAATGTTGGTGGCTCTACTCTTGGAGAAGGTGACTTTGAAGAGACGGCTTGTTGGGATGCACCTCTTGGTGAACTTGGTCTTGGAGAAGGAACACTGGAAGGGGTAATTCTCTGAGAAGGTACTCGAGTAGAAGCAGGCCTTTGAGGATGAGCATTGGCAGAGGCTGATGCTGGCTTTGATCGATCAGAGGGCTTTGGCGAAGGGGATCTTGGAAGGTCGGCTCTGGAAGAAGAAGGCTTTGGCGAAAGGGATCTTGGAACTTCAGCTCTAGGAGAAGGAGGCTTTGGCGAAGCGGCTCGTGGTGAGGCAACTCTTGGAGAAGTTGGTCTTGGAGAAGGAACCCGAGGAGAAGCAGGCCTCAGAGGAGGAGGAGGTGAGACTGAGAATGGATTTGGTCTGTCAGGAGTAGGAGGCCTGAAAACAAGATTATGATCTCTCGCAGCCTCGCCCAAGATCTTTTCAATACTACTAGGCTCTCGCTTCCCAAAACCTTTCTTCCTTTTTTCTTTTCCACTCTTTATCTCTGTTTCCTGTTGCAAGTAAATGGTCACCAAGAGCCAAAAAAAGTAACTCATCAAAAAACTCCTTAAATCCAACATCTTTGCAAGCTGAAGTAAACGTTTCTTTTAGAGTAAAACAAGCTTACATTGCCGAGCTTCTCTTTGGAATGTGGAGTAAAAACTCTTTTGATTGCAGAAAACCAACTTCCTTTCTTCACCATTTTTCCAACATTACTTTCCTTACCTGTCACACAATTCAACAGAAGAACACAACCTTTGTTTTAAAGCCTTTTACTTTCAAACACACCTCAAAGGTAATTCTAAGATCTATGCATGGAGAGTTTTAAGACCACTACAACAGTCAGAAGCATTTCTTACCGAGACAGATGGATAAGATTTTGAGAAAAGGCGTAAGTTAGCATGATTGCTCTGTAGCCCAAGAAAAAAACTCTTACCTGCATGATCCAAAATAAACTGCAGTTAAAAGACAAATGAAAGAAAATCAAAGGCAGATCCAAAGATACTCAGGTACAGAAACTGCCAAAGTGAAGGAAAGAGAGAGAGGTTTATTGAGTTTGTTGAGCTTCCATGAAAAGGAAGTTTTAACTTTTTGACAAATCTTAGCTCAACTCTTCAGATTAGGTGAACTAACAAAATCAACACAAAACTTGCTTGCTCTATGCAACAAAAGAGAGAGTGAGAGACACACACAGAGACAAATAAGACAGCTTTCAAGTTGTAAAATTCTCAAAATTTAATATGCAGAATATTATTAGAAACCTGAAAAAAGTTTCAATTTTGCTTAGAGAATTTTACTCAGAGAACAAAAACAAGTCACAAGTGAGTTCTCTCTCTCTCTCTCTCTCTCTTCCCTCAAGTATCATGTGTTTTGTTTCACATCCCAACTAGACTAGAGTAGAGACATCAAAGAGAACACAAAGAACAAGAAAAGACAGATCTTTTGAAACAACCTAGAAAACCAAAAAGTGAAAAACTATAAAATCAAGAAACAGAACTAAAATAATCATCACTAAGCAACACGAATCACTAACCTCGAGTCTGAAGAATTTTGTAGTTTTACCCCTTCTAAAATTTCTCAAAAGAAACTAAGAAAGAGAGAGAAAGAAGCAAAGGGGCAGAGAAGAAAGAAGCTCTTGTCTGGTAATTTTCCCTTTTCTCTTTTGTCTATCCTCTCCTCTGCTTGCTTCCTCTCTCAGCTCTAATATCTTTCTAACGCACAATAAAGAAATAGTATTTTAAGAAACATTTAATTAGTCTTCTAAATAATCCTTTTTAGTGTGTGTGTGGGTAAAATTACTTTGAAAATGGTTGAAAAGTCTCTGCAACTTTGGATCTGTGTCTAGTTGGTATGCCAATGTAAATTTTGAAACTTTTTTTTCCTTCTCTTACTACCTTTTTTGGATTTAATCAAATCGATTTTACCATCATGAAGAGAGAGAAAGAGTTGTTCACTTTATCACTCAATGTTGGCTTTTTTCACTAACCACAAAACTCTCATCCCTAACCAAACAACGGTAACACAATTTTCTTAGTGGACTTAATATGTTAGATTAGTAGATCGTAATAAATAGTGTTTTATAGGGAGACTTCTTGATAACTTTTCATCTCCAAACGTAGACAGCAACTGATTTAACTTTTTTTTATTTTATTTTTAACCATGTCTTTAGTTGATAGGATGTGATGTCGAACTGTACTTCTCAGTGTTACCATGAAAATAATTATTGAATGTTTTTTCTAGCTAATAAAGATTATAACTGGAGAGATGCAACATGAATTGTCTAAATTTGTTTTAAGCTACCTTTTGTAATTTTTTAAAAGAAAATAAAGACGTCATAGTTGCATAATTAAAGAAACATAAAGCTTTCCTATTATAATCAAAGACAGCAACAGAAAGAAAAGCAGAAGCAGGTCTCAAAGAAGAACTATGCCCATTATTATCGTTTCTTAAGTATATTTGTTCCTGTCCCCCCGCCCAAAGAGTATATTTTTAGAATTTTCAATATATATTTTAGGTTTAGTGGAGAGACCCATTCTGATTTGTTTATTTTATCTGGTGTATAATATACAAATCATAATTACGACAGTCGCTTTTTAAATATTTGTAAACGACCAACAAAAATACTATTAGTATGAGTTTTTTTTTTGTTTGGTATCGACAGAATCTGATGAAATTTTCATAGACGAGGTTGATTCTCTTTGTTGTCTCTCATGACTTTACGCGCTCACATCTCGCGTGTGGTCGTCTCACTTTCTTGCCGTCATTAATTTGTGTAGTACTTGCCAAATGTGTTAGTTCACGTGACATGGACCAATCACTGTTCTCCTCTTGGACATGTTGGGGTTAAAGTGGAGTAGTATTTTGAACTTATTAGAGCCGAGGCTGTACTACAGTACTAGTGTTGTTTCATGTTATGGGGCGGGATAAGGTTTCTTCTCAACAAGACTCGTCCTAGCTTAGTTATTGGTCTAGACATGCGAATCAAATGTATCGAATTACATATAAAATGTCCACGGACTTGGAAAACATGATTTACTAATTGGGTGTTAAAAACGCATATAATTTTATTTTAACTTTGGAATACAATTCAAAGCAAAGAATATTATAAAATATTTCAACTAATTAGTGACAAGACAAGACTTCTTCTTCCCACATTCATTTCCACTATAACCCGTCTTCGTATGCTGGTCACATTTGCTCGTGTGTGTGATTTAATTATTAATTTTCCATCATTAAGACCTAACCTAACCCTACCTATATATGTTAATGATTCCATCATATATTCTTATGTATAAGGGGATACCCAACATAGATTATCTTTGGTTGATATGATGCTGATATATAATTGACCTCAGCTATCTATAGCCATATTTTCTGTACTCTGTCTCTTTTTTTTCTTTCTTTTAATCTCATAAAACCACAACAACATAACTTTATGTCATATGGTTTACTAAAAAGAACAGTTAAGACTTTTATGATAACCGTGGAAAACTTTTTAATGTGTATATATATATGCGTTAGCCTGTTAGGTTTTGCTGGTAGAGGATATAAAACTATAGTATTACTTTAACTTCTATTTAGGCAAAAACATTAAAGAATTCACATCTAACGTATATGTATTTATGTAGCATAACCAAATCAAATATAATTAAGTTTATTAACTGGAAAAAAAAAGTTTATTAACTGGTATTATATTTATATATTAATAATTATATTTATATATTAATAGAGAGTTAGATGAAGTGTTGATAAAATTATATTTTATTGCTTTGACAATGACATTTAGACTCAAAACATTTAAACTGTTGAAAAATCGAAACATCAAAACTTCAAATAATATTAATTATAGAATTTCAAGTACGGTCCTCTATCTTCTTGCAACATAAGTCGAAGCTTCATATGTTTATTGACGAAATGCATAAATGCAATTTCCGTAGCCTGTAAATAAGAAAAAGTTCATTTGAGATCAGACCAAACAAAAGGTAGATAATTGTTTAGAAAAAGAAAAAAAAATAAAATGATAAAATGGAAACTCACTAGGATCAGTTACGCTAATGAAACCAGAGCCTTGGAATTGGCAGTTCCATGAAATTAGATTACTCAAAGACCATTATACAAAAACATTCTATATAACTTGTCTGTTTTCACTTAATTATGAGTAATCTAGTTACTTACATCTGCCTTGACTTCCATGAAATTTCCTTTTGTAAGAAAAACATGAAAAAGAAAAAACACAAAAAATATTACAGAACTTGGAATATCTTACGAAATTAAAATTTTGAAATGATCTGTAACGTCCGGTCTGAATGCATCGCTATAGTCGATGTATATAGATTGATCGATATCTTGTAATTATATATTAATCACACATGATGATTAGTTGTGATTACCTGACCAAAGAGATAAGAAGATGATGAAACAAATACATATTTGTGCTTTAGCCATGTTTGATTTTGTTTGACGTCTGAAACCTCCTCTACAACTTTGTTTAAAACTATAGGTTAACTCATTACCCATCTCTTATATATAGAGAGATTTGGAATAATATCTATAAATTTTAAATTTTAATTATGAATTAAATAAACAGAAAATTAAAATAATTTATTGTTTTATAGTAAATTTTCAATCATCTATATCTAAAACAATTTATATACACAGATAATTTGTGATTTTTTGGTAATATTAAAATTTTAGTTTTAAGACTATAATAGTTTATGCCAACAATTAGATATAATTTAAGCTAATTGTATGATATATATCCCAGCATAATTAATATTAATGTCTATATAGTAAGTACTATATATAGTTTCTTTGCATATTGTTTATGCCAACTTTTACAGATGTTTGTAAACAATTAATTTCAAAATGTTGTGTGTTTAATCCTCTATTGAAATAGTGTAATTTCAGCTTTTCCGATTTGAGAATGCGATCTTCATTGAAAAGAATCGACCTATGGTTTAGTGAGGAGATATAGAACTCTGGCAGTTCCATTATACTATTTGATTACTAATTTGTGATTAAAAAAATGGATAACTCCCTTGGAAATTGGAATACAATTTAAGCCACAATATAAAAAAACACTACAAGATTTTCAGCTAAAGTGACAAGACAAATCGTCAAATCTTCTTCCCACTAAAAAAAACTCGTCTTCCCATGCTGTCACATACTCACATTTGCTCGTGTATGTGATCTAATAATAAGTGTATGAATGTGTTAATTAGGTTTCGCTGGCAAGAAAATTAACATCTAACGAATGTATGTACGTATTTATGTAGCATAACTAAATCAAATATAATTAAGATTATTGGTATTATATTTTTATTAATTCTGAGCTAGATGAAGTACGTGTTGATAAAATTATTATGTTTTATTTATTATTATTTTTTTAGTCATTATTTATTATTTTGATAGTGACATACACATATCAAGACTCAAACACTTATTAATTCTTGAAAGATCACAACTTCAAATAAATATAAAATTTCAGGTACGGTCTTCAATCTTCTTGCAACAAAGTCGAAGCTTCATAATTCATATGTTTACTTACGAAATTTATAAATGCAATTTCCGTAGCCTGTAAATAAGAAAACAATTATATTTAAGTTTAGACTAAACAAATTAAAGTTACATGATTGTTTAGAGAAAAAAAAAAAGATAAAAAGGAAACTCACTAGGATCAGTTACGCCAATGAGACCAGAGCCTCCGAAATTGCAGTTCTCAAAACGTCTTCCTTTAGTTTGGTAGTAAAAATTATAGTAAATAGAATCACTCTCAATTTGGGACGAAGAGAAGAACACAATATTTGGCTTAGACTTTAGAGTTTATATCAATCTATTTGGCTGAAATTTTTATTAACTACGTCTTCTTACTCTTCAACATATTGAATTTGTCTCCTTGAAGTTAGAAAAACAAGTTTTTCCTTCCTTAGAAATACAAATGTAAGACAACAAGTTTAAACAAAAAACATCAAAAATTGCAGAGCAATGATTTGGTTATAGTCTTCAAGAAGAGAAAATGAAAAGTAGAAGATCCAAAAAAAGAAGAAGAGATAATACAACAGCAAAAAGAAGCATGGAAATAGAGATAATTGGGGGATATAGAAGAGGAGGTTAGTTCTTGATTCGGATGCTCCGGCTTGTGTTGGGATTGATACCTCGAGTTTCACCTGCATATGGACCCGTTTGTTTCCTGATATCTCTCCTCTGTCCTTTATTTTTCATGACTTTTTTCGCGTGCTTATCCTACAAACAAAAATTCAAGATCCCAAGGTTAAGACAAACAAACAGGTCAAAGAAACCAACGTTGCAGAAAACGGCAATCCAAGATCGTCTTACCCGGTAGTTCTTTCTCGGGTTTTTACGATCCTTGTTGCGTTGCCGGGTCAATCCTCTGTTGCCTTGTATCTATGTTTTGGTGGAGATTAAAAAAAAAGAGAGATGAAAAGGAACGTTAAACTACGGTGCTAGGTAGAGAAACAGATGATGTTTGTTGTGTGCTTTGGAAACATTCTAACCTGAGGTGTAATCAGTCGTTTTCCATCCACGTCTTCTGGCGCTGACGGGATCAAATGTGGTTTCCTGAACCAACACAAAACGTGTCATGGAGATGAACAACAGTACTAAACAATCTGAAAAAAAAAAAAGGTTAATGTAGTGTATTACTACCTTGAATAGATCTCTGCTTTGGCAGCTCGTTTCGCTTCTTGCTTCTGTTTCACTTGTTTGTAAAATTCATCTTCTGATTCGCTATCATTATCAACCATGTCATTATTAAAACCATCGTGATCATTGTCTTCATCTGATGCAAATTCCCCACTTCCATTCCTGCCATCTTCCTCTGACTTCACACCAGCTCCAGCCAAAACTCTGAGCTCAAACTTTCTACGCCGTTCTCCAATATCATCCCTTTGCGGCAAATCATCATCTCCAGAAACAGTCTTCCAAGACAAAAGATGGAAAGATTTAAGAAAAGGAATAGCGTGAAAAGTAAAAGACAAATTTAAGTTTCACATCTGCGATATATTTTACCTTGGGTTTCCGTTTGGTGGACACAAGTTTGGTGACTTTATTAGCTTTCACATCATGTGTGCTATTATTGTCTGCATCATCCACATAATCATCGAAAGTCTCCAGCTTCCTGATTACATCCAAGATTGGAAAATTAATAATATATAACAATCTTCAGAAAGGGACAACCGAATTCACCATATTAACAGAGTGTGATGAAAAAAAAAGAAGAAGTTATTACCTATTATTAGCTAATTTCTGGCGTTTTTGAGCTTTATCAGACTTTGAGACAGTAGAACCAAGGACTCCATTGCTTCTAAGTTTTCCCTCTAGAGCAGCTCGAAGTTTTAACATTTGCTCACTTTGCATATCAACCTGATCATTCTGCTACAACGAAAGCAAATTTGTTCAAGTTAAACGAAAAAAAGTTCCAGTACGCAAGAGGTTGGGGGAGTTCTCTCTGATAGAATAGAAAATGCTTAGATTTGTATTCACCTGGTGCTTGCGTTTCTCTCCTTTTTTCTTCTTTTCTTCTCTCGCGTTGTCAATTTTCATCGGCTGGATAAATGGAGATCAGCAAGGTTGAATACAAAAGAAATTGTCGAACAACTAATAAGAGTTTAACTCGAGTGACAGCAAGTAAGATCCTAACTTCTACCTCGGCTATGTCTTGTGTGATTTTAACTTCTGAATCAGAGACAGGTGAAGCGAGCTGGTCTTCTTTGACCACCTTTTGCACTGATCCATTAGCAATACTTCTTGCTAGGGACTCCTCAAATCCAGGGGGAAGCTCTCCATCAAGTTTCTTCATCTAATTATAAACGAAAATAATATATTAACTCAGCTGCTATGATAAATTAATAAACACAGCTTGTATAGCATAGCAGTACAACATGTAAACTGTCGAGAGATTAAAAACGTAAAAGGGAACCTCACAGAACCTTATCTAATAAAACTTTGATGTCTACAATACGGGAAACGACCGGATGATCACGGATGGGCTGCCCTTCAGCTTTGAGAAGAAGATAAAATGTTATAGATTGGCAATAGGCCAGTAGCAGAATCTGCTTAACCTCCAGGTACCTTGTTCCACCACTCAACGATATTTCTCCTTCCTTTAACTGCAAGGAGACATAATTGCATAAATTCTCTGGAGGAGTAACAATATAGTCTTTCAAACTGTGGTAGTAATAAAGTGACAATACAGAAATCTATTAAATAAAAGTTGGAAAGTAAAGTGGTCTACCTTACTCATAACAGGATTTATCTTACTCTCAAGCTCTTCAACTGCATCGTTCAACTCGGACAAAAGCCCAACTATTTCCGGAGCAGAACTACACAAAAGACATTTCAGGTGAATATTAGTAAACATAATATGTATCACGATCTCATACAGATATATTGAGCTAATGAAAATTTGAGAAACAGAAAACATCAACATTACCTAAGTACTACTTCCATTTGTTCTTTTTTTGACAAAGAGTTTACGTCTTTCTTGATCTCTTCAACATGTATGTCCGTATCACCCTTCTCTTTCTTATATGTAGTGGATTTTGTAGCCTTCTTGCCTTTGACAGGAATTTCCTGCCAAATATAAACCAGAAAGATGTGTCAATAAACTAAGCAACAAAGATCGATTCAACTACATGATAGTAATCGCAAACACCCATAGCCCACCTCCATGGTTAATTCTCTGTCGCTGTCGTCTTCACTATCATCTTCTAACCCAGCATCAGCATCTGTAATGCATTCAAGTTGTTCTCTCCGTAGTCTTATCACCTCCTCTTCTTCCGCTTTAAGGTCTTCATCATCACTTGATCGGAGCTTCAAAAACCACACCAAACCAGATTAGCAACTTATGTAGAGTTTGTTTCAGAGAGAACAGAATAATAACAAAAGGAAACTAGCCTATCAACAAACAATGAAAATTCTTACCTCAAAATCAACATTATCAACACTATGGTATATGCCTCTCCTTCCACCCCATGTGATCTTTTTGTCTTCCTCATCTTTCTCCTTATCATCATCATCAGCCATTTCATCGTCACCATCACCAAACTTTTGCCTTAGATACTTCTTCTGCCTAATCACTGCACAATTAAAACCCCAATGAGAAAACGAATAAGACACTCACAAAAAAAAAAGGAGTAACTTTTATAAGCATTAAACCTTACTTTTAGCGGTAAGTCCATTAGCAGATTCATCTTCGTCTTCTGTATCTTCATCCTCTTCTTCACTTTCATCATCCTCACCCTATTTAAAAGCCAAAGAAACCGAAATTAAAAGGGAAACATTGCAAAGAATTGGAGAAAAAACAAATGTCTAGAAACATAAAACCAAAAAAAAAAAAACAAACCTTTACATCAAAAACAGGTTGCACATCATCTTCATCCGAATCATCAGTATCATCATCATTAACATCCAATGGAACAATATCCCTCTGTTTATGAACTGTGAACATCATAATCGATTAAGTTTCAGGAAACAAAACAAAAAAAAGGATAGATTTTTATCAAGTGGGTAGAAACTTACAGGCGTCAATCTCGTCATCGAATTGGTCTTCGACGATATCTTTGCGGCTTTTCGAGCTTTTGCTACTACTTCTCTTCTGAGTCACTCCTTTTTTCCCCATTATTATGATGCAAATTCAAAATCCCTTAAGCAAATTAGGGTTTACACTTCACACACAAAGATAAGCTCGGCGCAACACAGTTTCTACGACGGGAACAATTTTGGAGATTATCAATGGGAGATGGTGTCCGTCGACGAAGATGATCGAAGAAAAGAGAACGTACACCGATTAAAACCCTAGTAAGGTTTTACAATTTGACTGGGCCTAATAAAGCCCACTATGTATCGAAATAAGCCCAGCTTTAAATAACTCTATCGGGGCACCGAGGGTATATTCGTCTTTGACCTGCGGCGACTTCTTTTAACCGAAGAAGAAATTGTTTCCTCCGGCCGGTGGTGGAAGCAGGAGAGATCGATCATACGGGATTCTTCCTCTAGTCTCTCTCTGGTCAGTTGAATACTTTCTTCTTCTTCTTCTTAGTTTGAATTCTGATTTCTTCACATCTCGTGGTTCTTGAGCTGGGTTTTGTTGGCTATAATCTTGTTAGTAACGCTTTCAAATTGTCGTAAAATTGAATTCTATTGCTTAGATTTGTTCAGAAGCTTTGACGATTTAGGTTCTGAGGGTTTTTAGCGTCGAATTGATTTAGGTTTCTGAATGATTTCAAATTGTGCTTAGATTTTTAAAGTTGCGTATTCGATTGATATAGACAAAGTTCGACTCAATCAGATCTAACTATTGCTTTTCACTTGCATTGTGTTTATGGTTTTTTTTTTTTTTTTTTCCTCTCTCAGTGATCCAAGTGATAACAAGTCTTTACATTGCTTTGAAGCTCTGCTGAAACTAATCCATCTGAGGTTTAACAATGGTAATTAAATTCTCCATCTTTATGCCAGATGATGACGAAATTGTAAACATGTGAAGATTTTTGTGAGATTTGTTTTTATTCTTCGTTTTGTGTTTGCTGTGATTTGATTCAGCATTGACGCTACATTGTAGGAATCAATGCGTTTTTTGATGCCATCCTTTTTTGGTTTTGCAGGTTCTCTTACAATTGGATCCATTCCTGAATGAACTCACGAGCATGTTTGAGAAAAGCAAAGAGAAGGGTTCTGTGTGGGTTACTTTGAAAAGATGTAAATTTTGACACTATCTTGTCCCTCCACTTTTGTTATCTGGTTGTACTTGAAATATCTTTTCAAGGACTATCTTATTATGATTTTTTATGTTACTTGTGTCAGCATCTCTCAAGTCTAAGTTGCAGAAGAGGAAACTGAGCTCAGCTGGAGAATCCATTGAATACAGATGCCTTATTCGAGCTACTGATGGAAAGAAAACAATCTCTACCTCGGTATGTTCTCTACTTATTATCTCAAGATATAGAAACCATGTCTGTTTCCAAACGTTTGGAATTATCCCTTAGTACTCGAGAGATTGTTTTTAAATGTCACTAGTATCTCTGGATTATAGATAATAATAATGAATATAGGATAGCATTCTCTCTTAGCTCTCTACTCATCCTTCCTTGCACTATATAGATTGGCTTTTAGCAGTTAAGCAAGTTGAAAACATACCTTAAGTTCGTATAAATTTGATACTGGTCTGCGATCATTAAAACTAGACCGAAACTAACTTGTTACAATGCTTTCTTGTTTTGTAAGGTTGGTGCTAAGGATCACCAGAGATTTCAAGCATCCTATGCCACCATTCTTAAGGCCCACATGACTGCTTTGAAGAAGAG
Organism: Camelina laxa; assembly: GCA_024034495.1. Classification (NCBI taxonomy): domain Eukaryota; kingdom Viridiplantae; phylum Streptophyta; class Magnoliopsida; order Brassicales; family Brassicaceae; genus Camelina; species Camelina laxa. The sequence continues at coordinate 1,819,751 of CM043882.1, forward strand.
GGAAAGGAAAGACCGGAAGAAATCCACAGAAGCAGAGAAGAAAGAAGGCACTTCAACAACCACTAAACCTAAGAAACTTTGATTTCTCTCCTTTTATGTTTATCATATTGATTTGCAATTGCTGGTTGAGAATTTGAATTTTGAAAGGTATTGAAAGATCTCAAAGATTTTGAATTGTTACATCACAGATTTTTGGCTTGCACTTGCTTTTCCCTCGAGAATGATGATCATGTATAATAATAAGGATACCAATTCCATACAAATGCACGAACATGGATCAAATTCAAGAAACTGATTCTTAATTTCAAACATAAGCTGAAGAACACTTTAACAAAACCTCCTCAATTGAAACTCCTCGTGTTCCTAACCTAGTAAAAAGTAACCCAAGAACTATTTATCAGAAACACTTTCTTCTTCTTCTTCAGTACGTAGTGTAATATAATGTAATGTATTCAGGTGTGGTATCCTCCATCGGTTTTTTCGAGAGGTTCCGGGTAGATCTTTCTTTCTTTCGCCATCTTCTTCTCTTTCGCTATCTTCTCTTTCGTCTTCTTCTCAAGATAGATCGTCTTCTTCTCAAGACAGACACTAAAACAGCCGCAATACAATTCCAAAACGTTGACAGATTCTTCAGATACTACTTCATACTCCTCAGACAGATTCCATAGCCGCCTGAGTTTGCTGATGAGTTTCCATAGCCTCTTGAGACTTCTGTGGAAATCGGAGGGACAAAAGTCAAATTTATAGAATCCAGAACATAACAATGATATGCAGAGGGGATCATGAAGAAGAAGAAGATACGTTAGGTACTGCATGCATAAAAACAATACAAGTCAACATGGGAGCTAAAATCAAAATAACCATTATGACCTATTTCCCGCCAAAGAAGGCATAGAGAGACGCTGACGCAGGGAGCAGAGTCCGGTGGCTGAGGAAGTAAAAAAGGAAGTTCTTGAGGAGGTGGTAAGTTGAAACTCCGATAGTTCTTCTCTCTGTATTATATATTAAGATTTTTTTTTTTGTAAAAAGGAATAATTGGAAAGATGGAAAAATTCTAAATTCAGTTTTTTTACTAATCAATAAAATATACAAATATACAATATTCAAAATGTTAACTCTTTAATGTTTTTAAGTTTATTTTTCCCTCGTTATAAATAATTTATTTCAATAATAATAACTTACGTATTCCAACAATAAAATTTACATTTTGCTTGCTTCATTTTTGATATTATTTTTACTATTTTTGTTATTAGAAAACATAATAAGCCATCATTATTCGTTTCAGTAAATTTACTATATTCCATCTCTAAATAATATTCATGTCATTGATTTACATACTCATCTAAATTAATATTTCAGTATTAGTTTTATAAATTTTTAATAGTTCATCACTAAAATTAGTCATATCATTGAATAATCTAGTAAAATAACCCACCACGTTGTTTGTGTAACAAAGGCGGGATTGCCACGAACTACTCATCAGAATCAGCGTCTACATAATCTTCATTAGAATTTGAGTCCACATCAGCCTTGATCTGTACTTGTCAGGCCGTCGGGGCTCTCATACCTAAGTTCTTATAAATTTGATAGCGGTCTGTGATCTTTACGACTACACTGAAACTTACTTGTTACAATGTTTTCTTTCTTGTTTGTAAGGTTGGTTCTAAAGATCACCAGAGATTTCAAGCATCCTATGCCACCATTCTTAAGGCCCACATGACTGCTGTCTGCTTTGAGGCCGGAAGAAATCCACAGAGGCAGAGAAGAAAGAAGGCACTTCAACAACCTCTAAACCTAAGAACCTCTGATTTCTCCTTTTACGTTTATCATATTGATTTGCAATTGCTGGTTGAGAATTGAATTTTGAAAGATCTAAAAGATTTTGAATTGTTACATCACAGATTTTGGCTTGCACTTGCTTTTCCCTCGAGAATGATGATCATGTATAGTAATAATAATACCAATTCCATAAACTGATTCTTAATTTCAAACATAAGCTGAACACTGAGAAAAACCTCAAATTGTTATTACGAATCTCTTCCTGTTCCTAACCTAGTAAGACACCTCACATTGTTGTGTAACAAAGGCAAAAGTACCAAGGACTATTCATCAGAATTTGCGTCCACATAGTCTTCATCAGGATTTGCGTCCACATAGTCTCGATCAGAATTTGATCCCCCCACATAAGCCCTGAGGACACGTCTGTACTTGTCGGGGCTGTCATACCAGGTTGGCGTGTTGATGATCGCCTTTTCTAGCCAATACTCATCATACACTTTTTGCGTCGACATCTTCTCCATGAATTCATTCCAACCATCCATGGCTCGGGTCAATCGAACAGTCTTAGGTTTTCCCATAAGAAACTTAATGTAATCCCTTGCAAGCTTGACCAATTCTTCCCCAGTGATAATATAGGTGTACTGCAAAACAAGAATATCCAGAGTCAAAGCAAGATACAATAAATGAAGTTGGAATCTTTCCTGAGAGTTGTGTGTTCATTATACCAAAAAGATGAAGCCTAAGGTCGCTAAAACCACTTGCAGGGTTTCATCTGCAATCCCAGCAAGACCACCGTCTTCTCCTCCTGACCCTTCAGGACGCTCCTCACCATTTCCACCACCGCCACTACTGCCTCCTCCACGTGGAGGAACGTTGCCACCACTGTCTGTATCATAAAAATCTTTCTTCTGTATCTGCTCCCGCAACATGTCTTCAACCGATTTCTTCCCCATAGCTTTCTCTATTGCTTTCCATGGTGATATCTGATAACAAAATGCCATTACAACAATAAAAAAAACAGAACAGAGAAACATAACACAAAAGGAAAACACTCTCTGGTTACAAAGTAACGAACTTAAACATGAGGAAAAAAGCATCTGACCTCGTCACTACTACCATCAGGTTTATCCTTCCCACCAAATAAACACACAGCAGGACTCTGCTTCGATTTCTTAGTAGGTGAACGACGACGCTGATGATTAAGAAGAGGGGAAAACTGAGTAGACACTGAAGCAGTAGCTCTAACCGCAAATGTGGTACGAGGGCAGTGATCAAAGCGTGGTGAAGAAGACCTAATAGGTACACTGGAGATGCAATTTGGTCTTGTTCTCGTTGCAGGGGAGTAGGATGGTCGAAAACAATTAGCCTGAGTGAAACTCATCTTCACCCCCCTCAATGCTTCTCTTAATACAATCACTTCCTTAAAACAAAACAAACAACGAACACAACTAATTAGAACCCAACATTGACCTAAAAAAATATACTTCTGGGCATGGTGATCAGAATTTGGGTATAACAAAGGACGCTCGATTATAAAGGCATTGGGTTTGGCAATTATTAGGTAAGAACAACGAACAGCTCCGGGAGAAACAATAAAATATTATAAAAACGTAATCGTACCTCTTCGAAGCCTTGACGGATCTCCGAAACCCTAGTATTAGCTTGAGAGAGGAAAGGATTCGATTTTTTCCCCTTTCGCGTCCTGAAACAACGGAGAAGCTCAACTGTGTGTGAGCGGAGCAGGAGCCGATCGACAAAGTTTATCTATCTTCAAAGATGCTACACAACGGCGTCGTTTTCTACTTGAGAGCCTCGATGGTTCTAGACCCATGGGTTGGTAAGACTAAACCGGCTTTATTCAATAACCAGGTCTAATACCATCGCCGCTTGGGCTTGAGTTGACTATTTGCAAATTGCATTATCGATGTGTTTTGGTTTGGTTAATGTTGGGCCTTATCTCTTATCAAGATTTTAATTATGAGACTGATTTTAATTATGATCTTAATCTAAGTATGTAACTTGGTTGTTTTCAATTTCGATTTATTTCGTTTTTGATCTGATCTATGACCGACATGTAATATCGACAAGAACAAAAAAAAAAAAAAAATGTATCATTGACTTATGTTTAGTGGTACAAAGGGCCATTGAGGCATTGACTTTGACTTAGAAAAAAGACAATCAACAATCGTGTATAATATCTAACATTGATCAATAGTATAACATTTGCATAGACCAAAATTTTACACTATAAATACATCCCACACACCTTCTTCATTCTTCACACATCTCTTACTCATACAACACACTCCAAAACAAAAATATGACTACCCAAAGAGCAATGTTGAAAAAAGCTCTCATCCTTTTTCTCTTCACCATCACCATTATGGCAAAAACCGTGTTTTCGCAACACTGCAGCACGACCGGATGTGCAGGCAACCTATGCTGCAGCCGGTATGGATACTGTGGTAGTACAAACGCCTACTGCGGTACCGGGTGCAGAAGCGGACCTTGCAGATCCGGAGCCACACCTATCCCACCAAGTACTCCTAGTGGCGGTGGAGGCGGTCTAAACGCTGATCCTCGTGATACAATTGAAAACGTTGTCACACCAGCGTTTTTTGATGGTATCATGAGTAAAGTTGGAAATGGCTGTCCGGCGAAAGGGTTCTACACTCGCCAGGCCTTCATTACAGCCGCCCAATCGTTCGATGCCTATAAAGGAACCGTCGCTAAGCGTGAGATTGCCGCTATGTTGGCTCAGTTTTCTCATGAATCTGGAAGTAAGTTCATTATAAATCTTTCACTACATGAATATTATTAGAACTAGGCACCATAATATTATTTTTTGAATAACTTATCATATGTTCCTAATTTTTGTATCATCTCTATTATAATGTATAAATAACGATGCTTTTACGTCATGACTAGGTTTTTGCTACAAAGAAGAAATAGCTAGAGGGAAATACTGCTCACCGAGCACTGCTTACCCATGTACACCGGGAAAGGACTACTACGGTCGCGGTCCAATCCAAATCACATGGAACTACAACTACGGTGCAGCTGGAAAGTTTCTTGGACTCCCTCTCTTGACTGATCCAGATATGGTTGCTCGTAGTCCAGAAGTTGCCTTTCAGTGTGCCATGTGGTTCTGGAACCTAAATGTTCGTCCAGTCTTGGACCAAGGCTTTGGAGCCACCACGAGGAAGATCAACGGTGGCGAATGTAACGGCCGACGTCCTGCAGCGGTGCAGAGCAGAGTAAACCATTACTTGGAGTTCTGCAATATGCTTGGGATCACTCCTGGAGCAAGTCTTAGCTGTTAAAGATTAATATATGACACGGTTTATAGTATGACTGTTGTCGTGCACGTGTGAGTTTATAACTAAAGGTGTCGAATAAAAAGATTATGCGGTGTATCCTAATGTACCAATGTGTTGTTTGTATCGGTTGTCATAGCATGAAGCATATATCAGCCAATCCATAATAAACGTATTTACTAAAATTTCAACTTTTTTTGGTCTATACCACTGCCGAGTATTGATTGAATATTTTGTATGATGAGATAACTAGACCCGATCGATATATGTGCCTCAAAATATACATTTTTTCAGTGTGGATTATAAATGACATAGACACATCACACATGAAATAGTTTGAAGTTTGAACTAAGGAACATATCTTGAAAATAACAAAATACTTCCAGAAAAAATGGTCCACACAGACGATATATGAGCGTGGACTTACACATGAGGACGTTTGTACGTAGACGCAGCATAATTCATAACCGACGTAGAGAGGCCTCTTTCGACGACTTCTTATTTGTCTCTGTTCGTTAACAGGAGGAGCCTCTTGGGCTTTTACCAGTTAAGACTTTTACTCTCTTTAAACATGATGATATCTATGAAAATTTTTGATGTGCTGACAAAATTTGTATTTTTGAGCTGAATTGTTAATGATGTTTATTAATGGAAAATAAAAGACTAGTTTAAATTTAAAATAGATTATTAATAAAAAATTTGGGTAATCGTTATCTGTTTCCTAAAACAAATTAAATGGATACAGAGTGTTTTAAGATCAAAGCTGGATCGGAATAGCCTTTCACGAATGAGTAAAAGACCAAGAAACAAACTGAACTCAGTTTGCATAGGAGGGATATTTCATATATGTGATACTGCGATGTCGACTTCTCTCGCGTCACGGTGGTTGTTGTATGTGAAATCCAAGTTTGAAGCTAGATTGGGAAGCGTAAGTGAAGGGATCGGAAAATGATATATTCCTTATTGTCAAGTCTATATATATTAAAAGTGCTAGAATTGTAGCTAGAAAAAATGTGTATGTCAGTATATATGTGGAGATGTTATGTAGGATTGATACATAAATAAATATATCTATACTATATTGATTATTGAAATGATTACATATATGCTGAGTTTACGTAGTGTTTAATTTTAAGCAAATTGACGCGAACGGGAACTAGCTGTTGTCGGGAACTAGCTAGCGCCTCGTTTGCAGCCTGTAACCAATTTAACTTTGAAGTAAACAGTAAACACTAATCTTGCGGGAAAAATGGTTCATATGCATTTAAATAAATAAAATTCCATTTAAAGTTAATTTATAGTATATAAAGCATATGAATGAAAAAATAAACGGCATTTATCCAGTAGGGATAGAAGTAAAACTTCGATTTAAGATCTGATTAAAGTATAACACAAATTAATTTTTTCCATCAAAATCACTTATATAGAGATAATATTTAGAAAGAAGAAAAAACAATAGCAAGACATAAAAATAAATTAGTGGAATGAAATGAACTCAAGATCAAACCCGAATTTTAGTAGAGTATATAATGGGAATTATACGATAGTCAAGAATCAAGATAAGACTTGATCCGTGCATCGTGGAATCTTCATAAGTATAACGATTTCAGATTTAAAATTATGAATCAAAAGACTGAAATTTTTTTTTTCTTTTTGTTATAAAAGAAAACAACACATGGCTGTCAAAAAAATAAAATAAACAAATAGAAATTAGTTCTTACATCTTGAAAAAAAAAAAAAACAAAAGAGTTCATACATGTGAGCATGTAACATGCTTTTGAGTTGACTTTGAATGGATAGGGCCACGTCAGCGCATTCCAAGGACCCCCCTTAATTAGCGCTGAAGTAAACCTCTTTATTTGTCGTGACTCTCCCAAGTAAACGCCCCCCTTTTTGTTTTTGTTAACGTCTTTTAGTCAACCCAACTTTTCATTAATATTACAATTAATTAGTTTGCAATGTTAACTAACATTATCATTACGTGAAAAAAAAAAGAAAAAAAAACTAAGATTATCATATTTGCAGACCATTGTATGATTCCTTGAAAGTTAAAAACCTAATAGTATGTACGTGCTTATACTATAATCGATATCGCATATTCGCCTCCGATAGGCATATATATAGACTAAAATAATAACATAATATATATAACGTCTACACACCTGCATATTATAATAGGGATTTCATGTACCTTAATTTCGAATCAATTTTATATGAGTATATGACATATGTTTAAGGAAAAGAAAAAAGAAAAAAAAACCGTATAACATACCTTTGATTTTATACGTCGTAGACTCGTAGGTAAGTAATTTATATGAATATATGAGTCAGTTTTTGCAAAATTGTTAAAACCAAAAACAAATTTATTCAAGTTGAACTCAATGATCGCCGCGCTAATTAGTGTTCCAAATCATGGAGAAATTAACCCATCAGATATATTATATCGATAGTTCTATGTTTTCTAATTTGTTATCCCAGTAGTAGAGAATGGTTTTCGATTAGTTTATAAATGTATGGCCAAATTAAGTTGACCAACACATCTATGACCTATCTAAAGTTTTACCTGTATCGTATCGCTTGGATTTACTCGTCGATGAAAAAGTCTTACACAAAATCTAACTTTTTGGATAATATTATACGTATAAGAAACTGAACAGGTTTGAAACTATCGAAAATTTAGATAAAGCTTACACGATATGCTTATAATATTACATGGTCAAGTTTGAATACGATCGAGGACTTGATGAGATTCTACGACCTAAAACAAAGCAACATATAGTATAATGTGATATATACATCGTTAAGCAACCAATTATATTTACTTTCATGTCAATTACGTACGATTTACAATTACTAGTTTTCTTCATCTGAATTATTCGATACTAAAATAGAACTCGGAGATGAGTATTTTAGTTAACGAATATGGAACGAGAATGAATCGAGCCTGCAATAGTTGTATACGCATGTACATATTTTCATTGTTCTATTTTTTGCTTAGACGGTCCAAAAAGTTTAGTATGAGAGCCTTTACATCTCTTCGATGTTGGAATCAGAATGGTTTACTTAGTTTTTGTTTTCAAAATATGGTTCAAACTAAAAAAAGCGGGGTCAAATTTCTTTCGGAAAACTTTGCATCTACGCCACAAAATTACTTAAGGTTTGGTTATTTTCATTGTTCTTTGTTTGACATATATCAATATATTATAATATCTACTTCAAATATTTTAAAATTTTAATAGGTCTTAGCGAAAATTGAACCGACCCAATCCTGACTTGCTAATTTATAAAAAGAAAGATTATCCTCAAAACAATTTTATTATATTCGTGTCCGTCTCTTAGTCTAATTCAGCTAAACGTTACGACCAAGTCCAAATTCAAATCATCATAGTATTTCTCCTTAATCACAACTACAAGAAAAGGAATGGATCACGACTTACTCATTAAACAAAGTTATAATTGACCAAAGATAAATTAATATTACCAATTTTACACTATATAAATGTCCACATATCATCCTCGTTTGGTCACACAACTCTCCCTCCCTCCAAAACATTCCATCAAAAAGAAAGAAAGAAAGAAAAAATGGCGACACAAAATGCGATTCTGAAAAATGCTCTCATCATTCTCCTCTTCACTCTAACCATCATGACAGAAACGGCGTTCTCACAAAACTGCGGTAAAACCGGATGTAAAGGCAATATGTGCTGCAGCAGGTGGGGATATTGTGGTACCACAAAAGCCTACTGTGGCACTGGGTGCAAGAGTGGACCTTGTAGCTCTAAACCTACACCTACTCCCAGTGGTACCGGCGGTCTAAACGCTGGTCCTCGTGGTACCATAGCGAGCGTTGTCACACCAGCGTTCTTCAACAGCATCATGAGTAAAGTCGGACGCGGTTGTCCGGCCAAAGGGTTCTACACTCGCCAGGCTTTCATTGCCGCCGCTCAATCGTTCCCAGCCTACAGAGGAACTGTTGCTAAGCGTGAGATTGCTGCCATGTTGGCTCAGTTCTCACACGAATCTGGAAGTAAGTTCACCGTTTACTACATTTTCTCTTCTTTTTTTTAACCTTTTTAGAATTATATTTCAGAAAATGTTTAAAAATAATTTTAAATTAACTATTAGAATTTTTTTAAAATTATAAAAAAACACATAAATTTATGCAAACGTCTCTGATTTATCCCTTTGCATGAATAAACTTAATGTTGATAATTGAAAATTATAATGACGGAAAAATTTCCTCATCAGATAGAAGGATATGCTATCTTAGTATGATGTTATTCTATAAAATGTTAAATTTTCATTTGATCGTCTATTTGGATTTATTCTAATATTTGTTTGAAATAAATTATATCTTTTGGGTTATGTAAAGGTTTTTGTTACAAAGAAGAAATAGCCAGAGGAAGGTACTGCTCACCAAGCACAACATATCCTTGTCAACCGGGAAAGAACTACTATGGTCGCGGTCCGATCCAAATCACATGGAACTACAACTACGGTGCAGCCGGAAAGTTCCTCGGACTTCCTCTCTTGAAGGACCCAGATATGGTGGCTCGTAGCCCAACAGTGGCTTTCAAGTGTGCCATGTGGTTTTGGAACAAGAATGTGCGTCCGGTTATTGGCCAAGGATTTGGTGCAACCACAAGGAGGATCAACGGTGGTGAATGTAACGGTGGGCGTCCAGCCGCGGTGCAGAGCAGGGTTAACCATTACTTGGACTTCTGCAAGAAGCTTGGGGTCACTCCTGGAACCAATCTCAAATGTTGAAGACACTACTTGTTTATGTGTTTTTTTATCTATAAATGTCGTGTGGATTAATAATGTCGTGTGGAATAATAAAGGGAAGCCGAAAATACTAGAATAGATAAAATAATAAGAGATTAGGAGGCATATTATTGTGTGGTACTCTGGTTGATGTCTCTTACGGTAACTGATATTGTGTGTTGTTTGTATCCCCTGTCATAATATAAAAATTGGAATTGTTATCCAATAAACATATATATGGTTTCCCTGCTTTTCACACTAGACAAGTAGCATATAAGCAACGAAAAGTGGTAATATTGGTCACTTGGTGATCTGAATCTAATTTTACTTTTTTTTTTTTTTCTATGTAATCCCATGATTCTTTCATATTCCAAATGTTGATAGTTGATATAATTTGGTCCATTTTCTGTTCTAAGCTGAAAGTCATAGGCATGGAACATTGATAACAAAGCAACAGATTGTCACATGAAAGATTAATTTATTCTAGTTTTAGCTTCTTTTAAGTCCAGGGTTAGTAGTTGACTTGTGAATTTTATAGTGTTCAGATAGTAGATCTAGTGAATTTAGTACATGTAGTCTTCAACAATTTTCTCGCAAAAGCTTAATATTTAAACTACATAGAATATATGACCTCTGAATTTTTGAAAATAAAATGGTTTTATTAGTCATAAAGAATATCATAGTGTAGTTGACCATACGTATACAAACCGAGTGATTATGAACTACAAATACGTCCACAAACCATCCTACCCCCCAAATCTTGATTTCCAAACATCTTTTGCTATAACATGATGACCATCCGAAACGCGATTCTAAAAAACGCTCTCATTTTTTCCCTCTTCATTCTAGCAATTTTGCCCGTGACAGTGTTCTCGCAAAACTGCATAGATACTAGTTGCCCTGGCCTTAAGGAGTGTTGCAGCAGATGGGGTTTCTGTGGCACGGTGATGATTTTTTTTGTTTCAGTGGCCCTTGCAATATCAAGTGAAAATCCTACGGATATGATTACAACGTCGATGCCACGTGGTCAAATAGAGACCGTTATCACATCAGCATTGTTCGATAGCATAATGAGAAAAGTCGAAAGCAACTGCTCGGCAAAAGGATTCTACACTTATGATGCTTTCATCACTGCTTTCAAATCGTTTGGAGCTTACAAAGGAAAGGTGGCTAAACGTGAGATCGCTGCCATATTGGCTCATTTCTCATATGGATATTAAAGTAAGTTTGATATTTGCATGTAAAAGAATCGATATTATGGTACTGCAATGTTTTTTTGGGAGCTTTAAGCTGATAGATTTCTTTTTACGTAAAGGTTTTTGTTACAAAGAAGAAGCATCTAACGAGAGGTATTGTTCAAAGAGCAAGAAGTACCCTTGTGAACAGGGTAAAAACTACTATGGTCGCGGTTTACTACAATCAATCACATGGAACGAGTATTATGGTGCTGCCGGGAAGTACCTCCGCCTACCACTATTGAAGGATCCAGATCTGGTGGCTCGTAGTTCGGAAGTTGCTTTCAAATTGCAATGTGGTTTTGGAATAGAAACGTGCGTCCGGCCTTGTACTTAGGATTTGAAGAAATCACAAAGAGAGTCAATGGCCGTGAATTTGGTAATTGACGTCGTGATGATACGAATAAAAAGGTTAAGCAATACATAGAGTTCTGCCAGATGCTTGGGGTCACTCCTGATCAAGGTCTCGATAAGTCATTTAATGTCATGGCACTATGTTTAAATTAATACTGGACTATATGTATAATAAATTTGTTAAAACCCCAAATCCAATCCAAAATCGTACAAATTTTTGATTAATTACTACTTACACATGTAATTAGTCTCGGTGTGAGCTTATATTTTTAAAGATTTATAGTTGGTACTTGGTAACTTCTTTACAAAATACCCAAGAAACGTTGGGTTGATGAAGTCATTAATTAGACTCAGTAGATGCCATATGCAAAATAATGTTGGGACATGACTTTGGACTATATACGACAATGCATGATTGCATATTACTACACTGCAGCCCATAACTATTCCATGTCTTTTTCTTTTTTCTTTTTATTTTATTTTATATAAGTTTTTTTTCTTTTTTTTTTTCTTTTTATTTTATTTTATATAAGTTTTTATATAACTACTCTGGACATCATGTCTTTTTATTTTATATAAGTTTTTGTATCTTTAGACCTAAAATCTAACAGTATATGCACGGGCACGGCAGTGTCAATTCACATATATGTAATACCGAACCAAAACGCTTAACGCTACTTTCCTTACATAAATCAATCACCATTTATCCCAATGGCGAAAAGTAGTGTTATATGCCTTTAACAGTGGACCCAAGGCTCACAAGGTACCAAGATATATAGCGACAAATGCGACTTCTCTTCTTAGGCCGGCTTTAAGAATCTTTACAAATCTTCTTACCAACAATTTTACACTTACTGAGAAGGATAAAAAATAAGATTGTAATTTTTTAAAATTACTTTTGTATTAAATTTGAGAAGAATCCGACAAACTAATTATGGTAAGTTAGTTTACCATCGTACGTAGTATGCAACTCTTTTAGAATTGGCATTCTTTTTTTTTGTTTTGGTCAAAGAATTGGCATCTTAAAATGCCCATGATGAAACAACTAAGTGGAGCCTATAACTTCATATTTTTGTCATTTGGTAACGTATGGTCATTTTTGTTAACAAATATCTCAAATACGTTGCGAGCAGCCCTAAACATTGTCAACTTTGGCGTATAAAAACTGGATCTAAAATTTTCTCTGGCTTTAATTTTTTTTTTCACCAGTATACTTCCAAGTTTAGCTGGAAACTAGACAGCTACACAAATTCTATTAATAAAACGACGCCACAACCATCCTCTTGCTTGATGAATATAATCAAGTTTCGCAATCTCTTCAGAATAGTGTTAACAAGTTGATACGTTTGAATAGTGATAACAAGTTGATACGTTAATTATTAGTTTGTTAATATGACGTGTGTTGTTAGCCATTAACATATGGATGGAGGCATAGTTAGATACTGTGTAGAGACCACATACACATGGCCGGGTTCCATTCATCATGCTTCGGTTACAAACTTACAATTGACTATTCTTGGCTTATATATTTTTTTATTTAAAAGTAGAAGATATTCGTTTATTAATTGGTTCAAGCCTTCAAGGAGCCAGTGAGAGGCAATATCCGAGACTTATTAGGGTAAAGACGTGCAGCCGGTTTGTAGCCTTCTACTAAGGAGCCGGTCAGGCAATATCTAGACCTCTACTAATTTCATGCCGCTGTTTTTTAATCCGATCAATGGTAACTAATTACTTATTTTGAAAAAAAAAAAAAAAGATGATCAGCACTCCTATTACTTTCACAATTTTCTCATAACAATAAAAAATTTCGATCACACAAAATATATGATTTGATTGGTAGTAAAAAAGATAAGTCTATGAGAAATTAAGTATGATATATATCATTTTGATTCAATTATATATTGTCGGTTCTATCGTGAGATTTGGTTCAAGAATGTTAGGAATCATGCACACATGACACATCGTAGGTCAAAATACAATAAGTAACATAAGTCATTTCGCCATAATTGATGTTGGTCATTTGGTTTAATGGCGTAACGATACCATAGGCAATAATGGGTCAACACTCCACAATCGACGTGTGATTAACGGCTTGTACCATGATTCCAAAATGCGAGTCCTCATATATCGCATTTAATCTTAAGACTTTATGGAGGTGTGTAGGGATCAACTATTCTGAAAATTTTCTTTATCTTCTAAACTATATATATTAATGGATGGTTAACAGAATAACAGAGTTCTTAAACCGCATTTGGTCTGAAAGATTAGTGATTTGTAATTTCGATATCTTAAGAGAGTCTGATCCGGCCTATTATTCAAAAATAAGTCATAGTATTCATTAATTATTTGAGATTTGGATTACATACCTGTTGGGGTATTTTAATGATATAATTTTATTACTTTGTGAAATTGTATGAGTAAGCAATCTATGAATTAATTCATTCATTCGCATATTAAAAAAAATCGCTGCAAGTGGTCGACGAATTCCCGAAGATAATTGACTTTTCTATTCACCGGTACCGTTGAAATGACTATCCTAGCTAGAACGCAAATAATTGAAGAGATTATAAACTATTGTCGGTAACGTATATAAATTTGTTGAAAAAAATAAAATTATCGTACAATATAGACTAGAAGAATCAGTCAGTATGAATGTCTACTCTATGAAACTAAAACATCATTTTATAATACGATACACTTACGTAAAACTCTATTTTAAGATGAAAGTATATATGCGTCCTGTGCGTCCCAAATAAACTTGAAAGAATGAGTTAGTAATACCCAACGAATACGTATAGTTTATTTAAATGAGCAAAGAATCCTTTATGAAAAATAGGAATTATAAACTATATTCGTTACTATTCAACAACATACATGTTATAGTACTCTGCGATTTTTTTTTTTTTTTTGTCGTCATTAATTATTCTCTGCGAAACTGAATTTTAGTTTTGCTAACAAATAAATTTTTGTCCAGATTGATGATATGAATTGAGATTTTGAGTAGTGGGATTATTTTATTAAAAAAAAATAATTCATAAGATCTAATTGGATGTGTAATGTAAATCCAACTGTACATTATATTCTAACGTTGTAAACCACAAGTATGATGAATCCATTGAATTTAAAATGTTTGGCGGGCAAACACCGATTTAACCAATAAACAATAATAAGAATTTGAAGTTTTTCATAAGAGAAAATGAATTTTCAAAAAAGAGAATGAGTCATTGAGTTTGTTGTTGAATTATACAATCCCTGAAAGTGCGGATAAATGACTATGAATGATTATGACTAGGAATGCTTTGAATTTTTTATGTTCGGCGGGCAAACACCGATAGAAAAAATATATATGAACTTTTAGTTTTCTCTTTTAAAGAACTTACAAGTTTTTTTATGAAAGAGAATGAGTTTGTTGATGAATCATACGATCCTGGAAGTCCGGGCTAGTGATCGAGCCGGAAACAACATCCGGTACAGTTGTCACTCCCACCAGAAAAATTGAAACTAATTTGCTGTCGACTTTTCAACAAAACTTGCATGATTGTGCATTTTGATATCTTTTATCGGCAAGTTTTAGCCTTATATTAAAGTATAATCTAGTCATTTCAGTAATTAATATGATACTCTTGTTAATGCATGTCCTTCTCTTGTCAGCAATCGTTTTGGGTTTAGATGATGGACATCGATGGTTTTAGAATGTTTATATCATATATATATAACTCTTCTTTTTGTTTAAGATATAATATACAACTTATTACCTAGACTTTAATTTGATTAATGACATGATTATCCCGGAAAATAATGTGAAATAGAAACTGAGAATCACTCTTTTGTCAACTCAAATCTGAAATTCATACGTTTGAATCTGAATAGCCGCCGAGTAATGGACCCAACCGAAGGCTCGCATAGTCACATAGTACAAAGATTTATAGTGACTTTGCGACTGCTCTACTTGTTTTCTTCTTCTTTTTTCTTAGTTCTTATCAACATGACTAGATACGGCTGGCTTTAGGTAGCTCTACATGAACCAGCCGATGATCGAGTATAGTTTTATCAAATGCATTTGATATGTTTAACTCTAGTAAGATAAATGTCAAAAAAAAAAAAAAAAAAGACTATAACCCGAGGATTGTCTTCAAATAGTATATTTCATATATTTAATTATTTTTATAATTAACAAATATGTCTTTCATATCTTGATTTTCATTTCTTACTGTAGGCTCTTAACATTTTCCCAAATTATAAGTAACTCCATGGACTTCCATTTTATATATATATGTTTTTGTCTTTTGTGAAATGTACATATGAACTGTCAATTTACTCCATAAATATGTGTCTCAGATTGGATTCGCAGCCCTAATCTCTTAAAAAATTTTACGTATAAGAAAGTATACTTTAACTTCCACTCATATAGTTTGTACATAAATACATGTATACTAAATAGATTAATAACGAAAACAAACCCCTTTTGTTTGTTCAATCATTGGGAATTATATAATCTGTTCAAAAATCAGGAAAGACAAGTGAGATATATTAACAAATAATCGTTCCATTTTAAAAAAAAAGAAAAAAGAAAAAGGAATTCTTAGACCAAATCCACAATATTTATCTTGGGCAATAACAAGACTAAAAAGTCAAATTCGTTTCAAAATACATAAATACAGAAAAGGGCAAATGACCAAACTACCCAACATCTACCCCTATATATACCTGACCACATTTTCCTTCTCATCCACAAACAATAACACAAAACATGGCTTTCACAAAAATCTCCATAGTCCTTCTTCTATGCCTTTTAGGTTTCTACTCTGAAATCGTAAAGTCCCAAAATTGCGGTTGCGCTCCAAACCTTTGCTGCAGTCAGTTCGGTTACTGTGGTACCGACGATGCATATTGTGGTGCTGGATGCCGATCAGGTCCTTGTAGAGGCAGTGGAACCCCGGCCGGTGGTGGATCCGTCGGTAGCATAGTCACACAAGGTTTCTTTAACAACATTATCAATCAAGCTGGTGGTGGTTGCGCCGGGAAAAGATTCTACACCCGTGACTCTTTCGTTAACGCCGCCAATACTTTCCCCAACTTTGCTAATTCCGTTACTAGACGTGAAATTGCTACCATGTTTGCTCATTTCACTCACGAGACCGGACGTAAAATCTCTTTCTTCCTTCTCTTACTTTTTTTTAGTATATTATACAAAATTATTATATTTTTTTTTTTTTTGTCTGTGTTCTATACTGATGACCGATTCTAACTTTTAGTAAACTAAAAATATCATTGGATTTTTCTAAAAATTGGCATATTAAAATAAGGTCATATTATAATAATACATTTAAGTATTTAAAGAAAAACAATATTGATCTACGACATATAAGATGAGACCTTCGATATAGTTAAAAGTTAAAACTGAACATTATACTTGATCACAACTAATTTAGATCATCCTAAAGGCTAAAGCACTCTTCTGTTTCATGTGATTCTCTATATGTATTAGATTTTTGCTACATAGAAGAAATAAACGGAGCATCGCGTGACTACTGCGACGAGAACAACAGGCAGTACCCATGTGCACCCGGAAAAGGCTACTTTGGTCGTGGTCCGATCCAACTATCATGGAACTACAACTACGGAGCATGTGGTCAGAGTCTTAGTCTCGACCTTCTTCGCCAGCCTGAGCTTGTTGGTAGCAACCCAACTGTAGCTTTCAGGACGGGTTTGTGGTTTTGGATGAACAGCGTAAGGCCGGTTCTGAACCAAGGATTTGGAGCTACCATTAGAGCCATCAACGGAATGGAATGTAACGGTGGGAACTCAGGTGCAGTCAATGCAAGGATCAGATACTACAGAGATTATTGTGGACAGCTTGGTGTGGACCCTGGTCCTAACCTAAGTTGCTAAAAAGCTCTCTGAACCCATACACGCTCACACGTAACGTGGCACGTGATAAGATGAAAGAATAAGTGAGATAATAAAGTTAAATTTCAAACGTATGTACTTTATGTTGGGTCTCAGTGTTCCCTGCGTCACAAGCAAAAAAAATGGTTGTAATAAACTTGTGAAAGTGTAATCTTTTCTTCTCTGGCTTTTTTATGAAAGTGAAATTTAAGACTGATTTAGATGTCTGACTTGGACATTTACAGAATCTGCTTTTGGGATATATAATATTCGCACGAATTTGGTCTTCTAATATTTATATTCTTGTTTTATCACGTCAAAACAAAAAAAAGTTTCCTGTTGAAACTAATTATAAACGTTAGTAGTTTAATTAATGATTCAATAGTCCACTTGTTAAAGTTTGTAATGGGTTAAACTTGCATGCAGCCTATAGTAATTAAAGAGACTAACGGTAAAAGATATATGTATCCTAGCGGACCCTTGGTAAATTTGCCACCGATTTTGTTGGAGAAAAGGTAATTAAGTACAAACGTAGAAAAGTTCCCCCCAAAAAGGTTACAGATGTAGAAAAAAAGATGGTGTACTCTTGTTACGTTCACAATTTCCTCACATGATAATACAAATATAAAACATAAAAAAAATTGGTAATTTTATTGATCATAATGTTTAATGATTAATAGGAGGGATATGAGTATAACAAATAGATGAGTTGTATTTTTTGGAGGGATTATTGTTTTATTTTCTATAAAAAGATAAAAATATTCACATATTCACTAAAAGCACTACAAATTCTAAAAATAAAAATATTAATGAATTCTTAGCATGCAAGAATCCCTCCAAAATATTTCATGAATTTACACTAATAGTTAAAAAGTAAAAAATTTAAACTTCTTCTGAGATATTGGTCACTAAATTTAAACTTATATTGGGGAGGTAATTTTATCCAAACTAAATTCATATAGAAAAATTGCATAAGATAATTAAAAAGTATAATCATAACATACTAACAAAGAAAAATCTTATGTATATAGTAATATGAATGATTGAAGATGCAACTACTCTACTTATTGTATTTAATTCAACGTTGAAAAGTCAAAATTATGGCAAACCTATTGTCTAAAAACTACAAAGATGTATCATAGATATATGCTACGACTTCTCCTAAGAGGCGGCTTTTCGAAAATGCTCGAGCGTCGAGGGGCAACTGATTGGGGACTCGGTTTGTATTTTTGTAATTAATGAAGGAACACTCCAATATCTTTTTGATCGTTTAGTAATGAGTAGTCAATTTTAATAAATTTTTCAGGTTGGATGTTCCCAGCCGTCGTGAAGGGTGGCTATATATATTTTGTCTCACAAAACAACCTAGAGTAATCTACAAAAAGAAAATTGAAAAAAAGAAAAGAATAGCCTACAGGATTTGTACATGTAATGAGAAGTGATCGACTCTTTAAAATTCATTATTATTGGTTTCTTAATTAGGTTTTCTGGATTTTTTTTTTTCGTTTTAGAGAAACCTTATTTTTTAGGTGAATAGAATTGGTTTTTATTTTGGTTAAGGTTTATTTATTTTTAGCCAAACTAATGTGTTCCTTCACAATTAAACGGATACCATGACGGACAAACGGAACTCTCGACAGAACATAATGTACAAACGTCTTTTGTTCTTCCTACCCAAAAAAACGTCTATTGTTCTTATTAGCGCATATTACCATATATTATCTTCTTCTAATCAGACATGCAATTTTTTTATGAATGTGTAACCATGTAACAGATCCTATATATGTAAATACCAATTATTTTCCAACTATAAAGTCCAATCCGCAAAATTATTTTTTGGATTTGAAAATAAAATTCAATTGCTATACACATCTTCGGCAGACTTAATAGTCAAACCATTGTTTAAATAATTGAAAGAAATAAAATCACAATTGATAGCCCATCCTAATGAAATGACCAATCTACCCAATATATCTCATTGTATAAAACCTCAAACTCTTCCTTCTCTTCAAACAACAAGAACACCCCAACAATGGCTCTCACAAAAATCAACTTAATACTTCTCCTCTCCCTCTTAGCTTTCTACTCTGAAACCGTCAAATCTCAAAACTGCAATTGCGCCCCAAACCTATGTTGCAGTCAGTTCGGTTATTGCGGCACCACTGCTGATCATTGTGGTCCAACATGCCGATCAGGTCCTTGTAGAGGCGGTGGATCCCCAACCAGTGCAGATTTGATTGGTAGTATTGTGACACAAAGTTTCTTTAACAACATTATCAATCAAGCCGGTAATAACTGCGCCGGAAAAAGATTTTACACCCTTGACTCTTTCATTAACGCCACCAATACTTTCCCCAACTTTGCTAATACTTTTACTAGGCGTGAAATTGCTACCATGTTTGCTCATTTCACTTACGAGACCGGACGTAAGAACTCTTGTCTCGATTTTGTGCTCTTTTTTTTTTTCATACACGTAGCATATTCTAGGGTGCATACACATTAGTAGATTAACATATAAAAAATGAGTACTATATTAAAGAAAAAAACTTTTAAAAAGCAATATCTGTTTTTTTTACGTTTGTATCTACATTAGCGCCTGAAATTTACAAATAATTACTATTTTATAACATATAAATGTTTGAATAATCATTATCTAGGACTTACGATATTTAATCCTCAAACCGTCGATCGATATTATTTTCTCATTTGACTATATCCTAAAACAACTATGCATCTTTATGTACGTGTAGACTTCTGCTATATAGAAGAGATTGGTGGAGCGTCACGTACCATGTGCGACCAGAGCAACAGGCAATATCCATGTGTACCTGGGAAGAGCTACCATGGTCGCGGTCCGTTCCTACTATCATGGAACTTCAACTACGGACCATGCGGCCAATTTCTCGGCCTCGACCTCCTACGCCAGCCCGAGTTGGTGAGCAGTAACCCAATTGTGGCTTTCAGGGCGGCTCTGTGGTTTTGGATGAAGAGCGTGAGGCCTGTGTTGAACCAGGGATTTGGAGCCACCGTAAGAGCCGTCAGCGTTTTGGAATGTGACGGAAGGAACGTACGTGGGGTGAATGCAAGGATTGGGTACTATAGGGACTACTGTGGACAGCTTGGTGTGGACCCTGGCTCCAACATCACTTGCTAAAACGCTCTTATCTTGTAGACATACACGTGACGTGTAAAAGTGAAATAAGAAGTGATGTTAAACTAAAGTTCTTGTTGTAGTAATATTGTGAAATTATATCACGTTATTCAAAGATTAATAAAAAAATAAACTTATACAAAGAAAATGTTTGATTCTTCACATGTATACCGATGCGATTAAGACTAAACGATTTTGTGTAAAATCGTTGTAACCACTATGTTAGCTCTGTTTTGCTCTGTTTCATTATAAGACCAATCTCTTGAATAGTTAAGTGATGATGATATGTACGCTCTGAGATGATTATTGTGAATCGTTGGTGTAGATCTGATCCAGATGTAAGGATTCCCAAGACCTTGAATTTAGTAAATTATCTATCAGAGATACAATTCATTCGAATCTTACTATATGTTAAATGAAAATTTTGATGTTTATGTTGAAATTTCCTTACGTTACGAATGGGCTAGAACAAAAAGTCTACATAAGTTGACGTTGACTTGGAAATAACTAGACACTTGTCTCCCACAAAGTCTTCTTCATGGGTCCAACATTTATCTGAACTCTTCCTCATTTGTTCCAATCAGCTATAAATAAAACGAAGCCAATATAACTCTATCAGCCTCACACACACAAATAAGCAACAAGAGCAAAAATAAAATGGCAAATTACGCCAAATCCACCACAAGAAAAGACACATTTTCCTTTTTCCTCCCAAGTCTCCTTGTCTTGATCCTGACCGTTTCCAGACCTGTAAACTCCCAAAACTGTGGCTGTCCCTCTGACTTCTGCTGCAGCCAATATGTCACCACTAGGATTTGTTTTTTGTAACTATTTGATTAAACCTTGTTGCAGTCATGTGCTACATTGAGGAGATCGATGGACCAGCCAATGCCGAGAAATACTGCAACAAAGACAGCACAGACTTCCCTTGTGCAGAAGGAAAGGGCTATTATGGCCGTGGTCCTATCCAACTAACTGGGAACGACAACTACGGTGCCTGTGGAAGAGACCTGAATGAGAACTTATTGGCTTCACCAGAGAAAGTGGCTCAAGATCCAGTTCTTGCTTTCAAGACAGCTTTCTGGTTTTGGACCACTAATGTTCGCCAGAATTTTAATCAGGGTTTTGGCGCGACGATCAGGGCTGTAAATGGTAGGGAGTGTAGCGGAGGAAATTCTGCCACTGTTGCCAAAAGGATTGAGTATTACCGAGACTATTGTGGCAAGCTTGAGGTTGAACCTGGCGAGAACCTCTCTTGTTAATTAAAGATTTTCTCTTTATCCATCTGAAATAAACAACCTTAGAACTGTAAGAATAAGATATCACATCAGAGGAAATATATCATATAATACTAATGTTCTTTTATCGGATGTCACCGAAGGGACATAATACTAATTAATGTTGTATTAAGAATGTAACGAAATGAAAATATTATATTAATGTCTGTTGATTTGGCGCAATATTTTGTGAACTGAGTTGCGGGATTGATCCAAATGGTAACCAACAATGTGCAAAATTATACATTGCTTTGTAATAAAATAGTTAAATATGTTATTCAAGAAATTAATTAGTTATGATATATTTGCTTTGTTGGTGGACGAATTCGTGGAATTTTATTTATTTTCTTAATAAATTTTGTGGTAATTGTGTTGAGTATTGTCCAACAAATTGTTTGTCAATGACTGAAGAATATGAATTTTCCACTTATGATCGTCACAAATTGAATTATAATCAAATAGCTTTGGGCCGTTTACCAATGTCAGTAATTGACGATTACACTATTCGAACATTTTGAATTCACCTCAAACAAAAAATGGGGTAAACCCTTTAATTTGATTAAAAATAAATTCAAAATTGTTGAATTATATAAAGAGCTACGATAACAATAATTGGACTTTGCTGACAAATGCGAGAAAATAAACAAATATAGTTTCTTGGTCTTGTTGATGTAATAAAATTATGTATTTTAAAGTAAGAGGTGTGACATAGAATTATGATTTTCTAAGCTTGAATTGAAACAATTTCGTTGTTTGCTTCCCCACCCCAGAAAAAGTGAATTCGTTACTTTCTTAACTTCACAAAAGATGAACTCTATACACCTAAAATTGTTATTTGTTATTGTTGTATATTCTCCCATCCTTTCGTAGGTCACAATATAGAATACAAACGTGAGAAAATTCAATTACTAGACTATATGGAAACAAGAGTGAGAAAAATTCAATTACTAAACTATATGAAAACAAAAGTGAGAAAAAGTGACATATTTGTCTTGTTTGAAAAAAGAAAAAAAAAATAATAATTAGACCATATAAAAGTCTTCGAGCAACAATTCAGAGTCAAAGCCGTGTGTTATATAATCAAAATGTATACAATGATTAAAATAAAACAGTTTGATCAGATTGACAAATTACCAAACATCTCCAATTACCTCTTTGTACTCTTCGTTCTCATTCAAAAACAATAACACACAAAAACATGGCTCTTGTAAAAGTCTCTTCAATTTTTCTCGTCTACCTATTCGGTTTCTACTCCCAAACTGCTGCACAGTCGTCCCAGATTCTGTATTGCGGCTGCTCTCCGATCCTCTGCTGTAGTCAGTTGGGTTATTGCGGTATTACCGACAACTACTGTGGTTCCGGTTGCAGATCAGGTCCTTGCAGACGAAGTAGAGATCCGGTTGACAAGATTGTAACACAACAGTTCTTTGACAATATTATTAGCAAAGCAAGTAATGGCTGCGACGGTAAAAGATTCTACACCCGTGAGTCTTTCCTTGAAGCCGCTAATGCTACCTTTGACTTCACTAGCTCTGTTACCAGCCTCGAGATCGCTGCCATGTTTGCTCATTTCACCTACGTGACCGAACGTACGTAAGAACTAATCCTTTTCATAGGTTCTTTTATCTTTCTTTTTTTTTTTATATACAAAAAAAAAAAAACAAATCTCTAGAGTTTACCCGGTCTGAAATTGGCTCCATATCTATTTAATTAGTAGATTATGAAATAATAAGTTATTGAATTATATAAAGATTTAGACTCCGATTATTTTACTAGATACAATTAAAATAAAAATATTTGTTTTATGCTTTTAAATCAAACAACTGGTACGATGCACTTATATAGCTTCATATATATGTCTCTCCGTTTAGATTTCTGCCACATAGAGGCGGTAAACGGGACGTCACGTGACTACTGTGAGCAGAACAACAAGCAATACCCATGTGCACCGGGCAAGAGTTACCATGGTCGCGGCCCGATCCAACTATCATGGAACTACAACTACGGTCCTTGTGGTCAAGGCCTCGGTCTCGACCTTCTACGCCAGCCTGAGCTAGTTGGTAGCAACTCAACTGTGGCTTTCAAAACTGGATTGTGGTTTTGGATGAATAACGTGAGGCCGGTACTGAGCCAAGGATTTGGAGCCACCATTATAGCCATCAATGGTGATGACTGTAACGGTGGGAATCCAGGTGCGGTCGATGCAAGGATTGAGCAGTATAGAGACTATTGTAAACAGCTTGGTGTGGACCCTGGTGTTAACCTTAGGTGCTAAAATGCTCTTCAAACGCGCAGTTGACGTGGTACGTAAGTGTTAAAATTTAATGAAAAGTGCGAAAATAAAGATTGTAATTTATCTCTTTGCATGTAGTCTTCGGTGTAGAGATTGTAATTTATCGCTTAGGAAAATTTGATGTTGTAATAATCATGTTATAAATAATGGCATTAACGTTATTGGTTTAGAAGTACAAAGAACTTGAAATTAAGGTATTTCTAATTATCTTATAAAATTAATGCCATTATTTTAGTTGAACGCACAGTAATTTGTATTTCTAATTATCTTATAAAATTAATGCCATTATTTTAGTTGAACGCACAGTAATTTATAAATTTAATTATTTTATAACTACTGCTACATGCCTACAGGCTACAGAAGGAATGAATTCTAAATAAACCAACTTTTGAATTAAAATAGAAGGCATCATTGTCAATATACATATATATATATATATAAAGATGGCAATACATCTTAAAATTCCACAAAAGTAGAGTTTCTAAAAATAGAGTTGCAAGAATAATCTTAAAAATATAATAAGAAAGAGTTTCAAAACTGGTATATCTAAAAATACATATCACGACCCCTATAAGATTTTTTAAGGAACTTTTCCCAAACTTACAGATTTAGTATTTTAGTAACAGTTTTTATAAATCAAATAAAAACAAAACCAAACATTTTTGTATCTTTCGGACTTGCATGTAAAGTGAAAACGAATGTCAAAATATCTTACAAATTAACGGACTGTTTGTTAAATGTATATGTTTATGTTTTGCCTTTACTATATTGTTGAATTGTATATGGTTGAATAGGACACGTGGTATTGACTTTGACCAGACATAAAATAACAACAATGACTTTTCTTCACAAATACATCATTGACATTAAACCGCATGGAGTTTTGATAGTGTTATATTCTATATATGTGTAACATTTATATTTTCGACACCGGACATATCCAAGAAACCTGCCTATTCAACAGTTTTCATCGCCTGTTGGCTTAGATTACGAGGACTTCCTAATAATTATCTATGATTTTGATCAACGTTTTTGGATGTTGGAATCCAAAACATCGACTCTTGTTATATGCATTAAATATTAAATTTTGGATTTTTATTCATTTCCACATAAAGAAATATGAAGATGAATTTCAACAAAATTCAATATTAGAATTCGTCAACAAAAGGGTAAGAAGATCCCAAGATCTTAGAAGATTACTCGTGTTCTGCTGGCCTTGTTTTAGGAAGATCTTGATTCTCTTCTTCAATATCTTGAACACCTTCTTCGAAATGGTACTGTAGTATTGTATCTTGACTTAGTTCTGAAAAGTTTGAAGTCTCTTGACTCTCATGAGCAGTTTTTGCAACTGTTGTTGCGGATGAAAATAAAAGAGGCTTAGGTGGAATCTCAAGAGCTTCTAGACTTCCCTCTAACATTTCAACGACTTTGTCCATTGGTGGACGATCAAGTGGATTGGTCTGAATACACCACAAACCAACCAATACCATTTTCTTTACTATCTTCTTATCTTCTTCTTTTATTATCTGATCTGCGAAAACACTCATGATTTCTCCCTTCTCATCAAGATCTTTGTAAAGCCAGTCTGGAAAATACATTGAACTGTTGTTGGATCCAGCGTTTTGATTGTTTTCTCGTGCTCCAATCATCTCAAGAACCACCATTCCATAACTATATACATCTGATTTATGAGAAACTCCTCCAAAGTTCTTGGAAAACACTTCTGGAGCAATGTACCCTGCTGTGCCTCTTGCGTCCAGCATTGACATGATGCTTTCATTATTTTTGCCTAGCTTAGCAAGACCGAAATCCGAAATCTTGGGGCGAAACTCTCCATCCATGAGAATATTTTGCGGTTTTATATCAAAATGTACAATCCTTGATACACAACGGTTGTGCAAGTATTCTAGGCCACGAGACACACCTACCGCAATGTTGTACAACGTTTGCCATTCCATCTTCTCCGACATCTTCTCAGAGATGAACTTGTCGAGGGATCCGTTTGGCATGAACTCATATATTATAGCTTTCTTGTTCCCTTCATAGCAGAATCCAAGCAGAGAAACGATATTAACATGAGATGTCCTACTCATACTGGCTACTTCATTGATGAACTCTTCCCCATTCCCCTTTGTATCATTCAAGATCTTCACAGCAATTTCTCGGCTGCCATCGGGTAACTTCCCTTTATATACAGTTCCAAATCCACCTTTCCCAAGAATATTCGCAAATGATTTTGTCATCTTCTTGACTTGGGAATAGCTAAATCGTTTTAACATTACAAATGCTTCCATGTTCTTCCTATTCTGATCACTCTTTCTCATATTACTTACTCTCACCTTTACCAAAATAGCAATAATGATGATCATAGCCAAACCTGATGAAAATCCTACAAGAGAACAAGCCACAATAGTTAGGTGTTAAATAAATGACAAATTAATGAGTAAGACAGTTGTGAGTAATGTCACACGGTTGAAGTGTACCAACTATGAGTTTTAACTTCCAAGGAGATATTCCTGCAAATGTATCAAACAAAGATTTAGATTAATTGAAAAGTAAAATTATGTACGTTGCCGTAGGTCGAAAAGAAAAAAAAAAACAAAATATTTTTTTGCTCCTGCTCGAGTTTTCTTAAAAGATTCCTTTTTTGTATGAGGCCTTTAGCTGGTGTTGTTGCTTCTACAACAGGTAACTTAATTCTTAATTACATATCCTCAATAGAAGTAGCAAACTCATAACTCATTTGCTTTAGTTTTGCCAACATATTAATTAATCCATTATAGAATTCACATAGTGACTATATGGGTCCAAAAAACAGGTCTGGTGTATAGACAGATGTAACTGATAGACGGTATAAAATACAAATTTAAATTACTAAGATATATGTCGTGACCTAAAATATTTTTATAACGAGAGGTCGGATGTCTAGTGGTCTGATGTTTGGCCGCCTACCCACTAACGTAAAATAATGAGAGAATGAATATAAATTATATTCTTTAAAATTAGAGGCGAGTGGGTGGGAACTAACCTGGTTTTGTAGTGCTAGACGGGCAAAACGTGATGACAAAATTGGAGGAGCCTGGACATGTGAAGTACTTATTGTCGTAGGCGTAGCTATAAGCGTCTGGGCACGCATGGTTGAAAGTCTTCGAGTAGATAGTCCGGTTGCAGTTTTCCGGTGCTTTGACATCTTTATCGACGACGTAGAGTCCGACACAACAAAGCTCCGGCAACTGATTTTGCTGACATGCGGTCCTACACGCATATGGATTGTTCGATTCATCATTGTTCATCCTCAGCTCAGACGGACACGTCTCTTTCACGTCAACAATGCATTTAATGCGTTCACACTTTTTGTTCTCAGGGGTTACACGCAAAGGAAGGTTGTAACCATAGATGACGCTGACGTCGTAATAGTTTTCACCATCGTCAGGAGTCGCGGCGAGGTTAAACTCGGCCAAAGTTGCCAAAGTTGCTGAATTATACGTTTCAACGACGGTCTTGTTGCACTCGATCTCCCCTGTGCCACAGTCTCCGGTGACACATGAGAAACTCCCTGATGAGTTGGCCGAGCAGAGCGTTCTACCCCAGATTTGACCTACCCATGACGACGTCGCGTTGATGGTACGCGTCTGTCCCTTCTCGAGACGAAAACCATTTGTTTCGAGCGATCCCTTGTAAGAGTAGGATGCAGGCCATATAGTGGAATCGCATTGGTTCTCTATTGTAAAGTTCCTCGACGACAATACTAATATAAATATTAGAAAACGGTTAACGAATACAGAGATGAAATAAGACATGAGTTCAGATATGGAAACGTACCGGTCGAGACCCAGAAATGTGAAGCAAGGAGGAAAAGCAAAGCAAATCTCCCTGCCATGGATTGCGCGGATTAAGATTCAAAAAAATAAACTTTAGTAATTAGTTATCAAGTTTAACTACCGTTTCTCTTCCTTACGGATTATTATTAGTAAATAGTAACTTTCACGAATCTTGCAAGGAAGAAGTGAAATGAAAATTCTCTTCTTTTATTTTCACCATTGTTAGATAGATGGTGGGTTCTAGCCTCAGTCAACGATGTCAATCAAGCTGTCTGCTCCGATTCAAACATATGCAAGTGTCAGTGCCGGTGGGGAATGGAAACTAGCAAGGCATGAATGGGACGTAAATAAAACTAGATATTAATAAAAATTAAAAATATATACAGTAACCTTTCACAAGTAGTTCTAGAATTCTAGCTAGTTTACAAAGTCATTGAAAAATAATTTTAAATGGTTGGAACAAAAGAAGAAAGTCTTACTATTCAAAGAGAAGATCAACATCATAGACTATTCTTATGTATTATTCAAAATTATGGATAGTAATGCATTAAATCCTTTATGTATCCAGTGTCATGGGCTTATTGTTTCTTGCAAGACTTATTCAACAACAATTTTTGCCAGCAATTTATGACTTTTTCTTGTTATACACAAAATTTCACACGTCTTGTCCAAAAACAAATTTTCACACGTCTATTGTCAAATCTTTTGTGTTATCACACAACATGGGATTAGTATTTAGTAAAACCAGTTGACAACAACATTCTACCGATTCAAATTGTCATCTAATATTGCAAAACCATACTTTAAAAAAAAAAAACTAGGCAAATATATTTAATCAAAATCAGTTTTATGCGTTTTAGACCCATGAAAACCAATATACATATACTTTTGCCACCAATGTCATGCTATCTTACTTTAGACTAAATGTTTACATCACAGTTCTACAATAACAAAATTATATTTGATTTAACGACGAATTACGTAGATTTAAAAGTAAATTTCGATGTTTGTATGGAAATATAAGTATACGTGGCGTTAGCGTTGACGTTGACGTAGAAATTACAAGATACTTGTTTCGTACCACAAAAACGTATGCTTCACGGATTCTACATCGTCTTTAATTTTTCATCTATAAAACACGAAGCTAATGTACATCTCTCTCTGCCTCACTCACAGACACACAGAGAAAAACAATGGCCAATCACGCTAAAACCACATCACGAAATGACCGATTTGCCCTTTTTCTCACAACTCTCTTTTTCCTGATCCTAACCGTTTCCAAACCAGTCACGGCTCAGAACTGTGGCTGCGCGTCTGGCTTATGTTGCAGCCAATATGGTTACTGTGGCACGACCGACGAATTCTGCGGCGATGGCTGCCAGGCAGGACCTTGTCGGAGCAGTGGTGGTGGAGATCCTGCTGTTTCACTTGAAGGAACGGTGACACCAGAGTTCTTCAACTCTATAACAAACCCAAGAGGTGATTGTGCGGGTAAAGGATTCTACAGCCGCGATACCTTCATCGCAGCAGCTAATTCGTACCCTAGCTTCGGTGCTTCCATCTCCAAACGTGAAATCGCTGCGTTCTTCGCTCACGTCGCCCAAGAAACAGCGTGTAAGTAATTTGCGCAAATAATTTTGAATCAATAAAGATAGTTACGTTACAATATAAGGTTTTATTAGTTTTGTTACGACTTAAATTTGACACTATTCAATTTCAGCATATAAGATAATATAATGAGGCAGTAATTATTATATGCTAATATTATATGTCCACCACTAGACGTTCGTTTTTGTGACCATATTATTATGTCTTGTTGTAGCCCTGTGCTACATTGAGGAAATCGATGGACCAGCCAAGGCCGAAAAAGGAGAATACTGCGACTTAGAGAAACAAGAGTTCCCATGTGCACCAGGAAAGGGCTACTATGGTCGTGGTGCGATCCAGCTCTCTTGGAACTACAACTACGGTGCATGTGGAAGAGACCTGCAAGAGAACATATTGGCTTCACCAGAGAAAGTGGCTCAAGATCCAGTTCTTGCCTTCAAGACCGCTTTCTGGTTCTGGACCACTAAGGTTCGCACGAGTTTTAAATCGGGCTTTGGCGCAACTATCAAGGCTGTGAATAGTAGGGAATGTGCCGGAGGAGATTCTACAGAGAAAGCAGCCAATAGGGTTAAGTATTTCCAAGACTATTGTGCCAAGCTTGGAGTCCAACCTGGAGATAACCTCACTTGTTAGAGTTGTCTCTCTCTATCCATCGGAAGTAGCCTATGTTGGCGATATAAGAATAAGAGATCACATATATAAGAAAAAGTATCATAATAGTATACTAGCTAATAATGTTGTAATAATATGGATAAACGATTTCCGTTTATGTATAAGCACGGGGGATCTAGAACAAAGGTTGACACAATGTAATTAAGCTTTCAAAGCCAACACACGTACATTGGCTTTGAAACAGAATCTTGTATCAGAAACAGAATTATTTACGCCAAACGTCTCTTTCTCTTTAACATCTTGCCCTAAAATTAGTTTCTTATTTAAACATTTTGTTTCCGTGGTTTTGCTCTTGCGTTTTTCCTTTAACCAATATTTGGGTTAGGCCTTGGGGCACTAGTATTTCTAAAATAAATAAAAAATTACAAAAATTTGTGCATTTTCGTTTAAACCGTTGGACACTTATTTGAATGTAATTCTGTGACTGCAAATTGAATATGGAGATTCTATTGTTGTTAAAACAAAACACTCCTTACCATTGATCACAGGGGTTCAAAATTTAACATGGTTTCTTCCGACTTCATAAGATTAGTTTTTGGGTCTAAAAAGCTTTTAGGATCACTTCTAGGTTATAAAAAAAAACACACTCTAGATAAAAACGTATCGACATTGAAAAACGTTACTTTTTGTGAATAATTTCTATTTTTGAAATGAAAAGATGATTGACTGCAAAAATTCACCATCCATTGATTCAGGAATAACATTGATTTTCTTACTTGAATCTTTAAAACGTAAGATTTCGTTTATGCATGGAATCATATAAACAAGGCGAAATCAAATATAAATAGATCGAGAACATAGCCATTTCACGAAAACATATATAGAGAAAACCAAACTTAAGTTCACTATAATACAACGAGAAAGAAGATAAAGATTCAAGAAGATGGCCACAACCATGAAATTCGTGTCTTTCGCTTTGCTACTTGTTCTCCTTTTCTCCATTGGTTAGTTTTTGGCTAAACTTTTAAGATTTTTCATGACAACTCTTTGTAATGTTTTCAAGTTTTTGATCAAGGTCGAGCGTGAATTAACGTATAGTTAGCAAATGTATATACTTATGCTTATATGGTCTGTTCTAGATAGCTTTTAATTTGTTTATTTTTCTTTAATTTATAGATGTTGAAGGGTCGATTTCTACGGAAAGTGGTTCGTTGTGCTGCAATTCACATCCAAAATTCGGAGCATGCAAGACATCTCAAGATAATGACAGATGCAACACTTGGTGTCTTAATGGTTGCGATAATGGCAAAGGTGGTCAATGCAAACCTCTTCTTCATGGAGGACAATGTCATTGTTTCTGTTAATTAAGGAATAAGGATCCTTTTAAGTTAATCTTTGCATCTATTTGCATGCAATCACCATTTCATTTTTTTTTTCCTAATAAACTTAGTTAATATATATGTTTTGTTATGTCAACATATATAATTGGAACTATATATTCTTATCCTAGTTTGGATATTTTTTTAATCATATGATATGCGTAATTCAACCGCCGGAAGAAGTTTAGAGGACAGCGTTTTGCATGATGTAGGAAAAAACAAACTACTTGCCGTTTCAACTTTTAGATGACCCACTCCTTGACGTTTTATGTTTCTATATAAGGAAGAAAAAAAATGGAAAAGACAAGTCAGCAAGAACCGTAGGCACAAACCAAAAACCAGAGATTTCGTTATCCACACTAATAAGCTTCCTCTGTCCAAATTGACAAATCAAATCGTAAAAATTTTCTCGAGCTTAAAAACTGAAAATTAAATGGCAGCTTCTTCTCCGTCTCTCTTGCTACCTCTTGGTAAGACCCTCTCCTAAGCTACTGATCAATCTTGATTGATTTCTTCAACAAAGTTTAGATTTTTCATATGTTCTTATCCACTTGCGAATTCTGGGTTTCTCAGAGATAAAAATCTCACCTTTGTTGCAATTAGAATAGTACAATTGGGAATCTGACATTCTTAGTTGTGAAATTTAGTTTCAGCATCTAGAGATGGTCTCTCTGTAAAGAAGAATCCAAATACATCGAGATATATAGTAGCTACAAGATTCAAGTATGAGCTTCGAATCATGGCTTCAGAAACAAGAGCGAGTAGCTCTAGATTCAATAGTCTCTCTAGTCGTAGAGATGCAATGCTGTTAGTACTCGGTGTTTCAGGAGGATTGTCAATGAGCTCACTTGCGGCTTATGCAGCTGGTTTGCCTCCGGAAGATAAACCAAGACTCTGTGAAGCTGAATGCGAGAAAGAGCTTGAAAATGTATGGTGAGATCATACTAAAAACACCTTTTTTGGGCCTTTCTATAGAAACCTTTTTTGACACTGATGAGGGTTTCTCTTCTGTTTTATATGAGTGAAGGTTCCAATGGTAACCACAGAGTCAGGACTGCAGTATAAAGATATCAAAGTCGGTAGAGGCCCGACTCCTCCGGTTGGTTTTCAGGTAAAAGGAATGATTCAAAACCATTGTAAAAACTTGTTGTGAGATATATAGATAGATGTAAAACGTTTCAAAATGTTGTTTGTAGGTTGCTGCTAATTATGTGGCTATGGTTCCATCAGGGCAAATTTTTGACAGGTGATCTTTCTCAATACATTCAAAAACAGAACATTTTGATCTTCTTTAATGGATTGGTTTTTTTTGATTCTGGAATCATATTAGCTGAATGAATCTACTGCCAAATGGTCACATTCACTCAATTGCAGTTCCCTGGAGAAAGGTCTACCGTATCTCTTTCGTGTTGGGTCTGGTCAGGTAATTGTGGATCTACATTAGCTTAAGTTCATAAAGATCAGAATAAAGGATTTAGCTTTAGCTACAAAGGTAGTTTCTGATACTTTTGAACAGGTGATTAAGGGACTTGATGAAGGAATCTTGAGCATGAAAGCTGGCGGCAAACGCAGACTCTACATTCCTGGGCCTGTAAGCAATACTCATCAAGATTATACATAGTAATCATTTAATGTCACAGAGCTTCTAACTTTCTGCCTAATTTTCATTCTGTTTCATTATAAGTTGGCCTTTCCAAAGGGTCTAACCTCAGCTCCAGGGAGGCCGAGAGTTGCACCAAACAGTCCAGTGGTATTTGATGTGAGCTTAGAGTACATACCAGGCCTTGAGTCAGACGAAGAATGAAACTCTCTATTTTAAGTGCAAATTTTAATACACAGTTACAAGATTTTCTATGTATGATATTGTTCTATTGTACTTCATTCCATTGATGAATATTACATTAACTTTAGAAACTTCAGTTTCTTCAGTTCATCAGCCAAACTTATGTTGCTATTTATTTACTGTACAGGATGCATGATTACGATAAAACTTGTGAGAAATCTTCTTGACACAGTTTGATCTAGCTTGTGCGAGATTGATCTTAAGGAGAATAATAGGAGTTCGACATCCACTTATCACCATTTAGACATTAATTTGTAATAATAACACAAGCAAACGTGAAACGTCTAGCGTTTCTTATTTTTATTTTAGTTATTCATTTGTTAAATTACTTCTTGAACCACACTTACCTTTGATTATTACACAAACCATTACACATCTCAATATTCAAACATTGCTTAGAAACTGATTGTGAGGTTTGTCGCTGCAGAAGTCGCAGAAGCATTTAAGATTATCATAATTGCATTTCCCACCTTTAGCGCCCTTCTCCAATTGGCATTTATGATAACACAATGACGGATAAATATAAGCCAGACAATAGCCTGGAGGCGCACCGATGTATTCTTTCAGGCACTCGTCATCATCTCGCGCTTGTATCTCAGATATTTCTGCTCATATATAAATTTAAGAAAATAAAAGTCACATATATAATATAGAAGCTTTCTTTGATCACCAAGAGAAATACTCTATGGATCGTATGAATCACAAATTTTAACATATATGTGAGAAATCCGGTGTTAGTTAATTTACCAGAGATGACCAAAAAGAGGAT